>CM039677.1:168799019-170049019 GCA_022496015.1 Hordeum marinum
TCCTTTTTTTCTCCTCTTTCCTTGTTTTTCTTCATCTTATTCCTTATTTGTGTCATTTTAGAGCTAACCTATGTAAGCACGCCGACATTTTTTTGTGCTAACCTTGAAAAATTAGGTAAGTATAGGTCATTTTTGTGCTAACCTAAGTAATGATGACCATCTTTGAGCCAAATTATGGTAGTATAGGTCATTTGAGAGCTAACTTAGGTAATTATGTCATTTTGGAGAATAATAGCTAAGTATATGACATTATGAGGGTAACCATGGTTTGTTATGGCTATTTTTGAAACGAATAAGCTAATTATGTCATAAATGGACTAATTAAGCTAATTAGGTCATTGTGGAGGATAATTAGCTATATAAGTATGGCTTTTTGGGGAAAATAACCTAAGAAGAAGAAGAATACTAGAAGAAGAAGAAGAAGAAAAAATAATAATAATAATAAGAAGACTAGAATAAGAAGAAAAAGAGGAGGAATAAGAAGGAGAAAAAGAAGAAGAAAAAGAAGACTAGAAGAGAATAAAAGGAAGAAAGAAGAAGAGCAAACTAGAAGAAGAAAGAAGAAGATTATAATAGAAGAGAGAAAAAATAAGAGCGACTAAAGAGAAGAATAATAAAAGAGAATAAGAGAAGACTATAAGAAAGAAAAGACTAAAAAGAAGAAGAAAATAAGAAGATTAGAAGAAAATAAGAATAAGAGAAAAGAAAAAGACTAGAAAATAAGAATATAAGACGAATGCTAGAATACTATAGAAAAAGAAGAAGAAAAGAATAATTAAGAAAGAATAAGAAGAAGAAGACTAGAAGAAGAAGAAGAAGAAGCAAGAAAGAAGACTAGAAGAAGAGAAAAGAAGAAGACTAGAAGAAGACTTCTTCTTCTCTTCTTCTTTTTCTTCTTCTTCTTCTAGTCTTCTTCTTCTTCTTCTTTTTCTTCTATTCGTTTTTTCTCCTCTTCCTTGTTTTTCTTCAGCTTATTCCTTATTTGTGTCATTTTAGAGCTAACCTATGTAAGTATGCCATTTTTGTGCTAACCTAGGAAAATTAGGTATGTATAGGTTATTTTTGTGCTAACCTAGGTAATGATGCCATCTTTGAGCTAAATTATGTAAGTATAGGTCATTTTAGAGCTAACTTAGGTAATTATGTCATTTTGGAGAATAATAAGCTAAGAATATTACATTTATGAGGTAACCATGGTTATTATGCCATTTTTGAAACGAATAAGCTAATTATGTCATAAATGGACTAAATAAGTTAATTATGTCATTGTGGAGGATAATTAGCTATATAAGTATGTCTTTTTTGGGGAAAATAACCTAAGAAGAAGAAGAAGACTAGAAGAAGAAGAAGAAGAAGAAGACTAGAAGAAGAAGAAGAGAAGAAGAAGACTAGAAGAAGAAGAAGAAGAAGAAGAAGAAGAAGAAGAAGACTAGAAGAAGAAGAAGAAGAGAAAGAAAAAGACTAGAAGAAGAAGAAGAAGAAGAAGAAGAAGAGAAGAAGAATAAGAAGACTAGAAGAAGAAGAAGAAGAAGAAGAAGAAGACCAGAAGAAGAAGAAGAAAAAGAAGAAGACTAGAAGAAGAAGAAGAAGAAGAATTTCTTCTTCTTCTTCTTCTTCTAGTCTTCTTCTTTTTCTTCTTATTCTTCTATTCCTTTTTTTCTCCTCTTCCTTGTTTTTCTTCATCTTATTCCTTATTTGTGTCATTTTAGATCTAACCTATGTAAGTATGCCATTTTTGTGCTAACCTAGGAAAATTAGGTAAGTATAGGTCATTTTTGTGCTAACCTAGGTAATGATGCCATCTTTGAGCTAAATTATGTAAGTATAGGTCATTTTAGAGCTAACTTAGGTAATTATGTCATTTTGGAGAATAATAAGCTAAGGGTATGACATTTATAAGGTAACCATGATTATTATGCCATTTTTGAAATGAATAAGCTAATTATGTCATAAATGGACTAAATAAGCTAATTATGTCATTGTGGAGGATAAGCTAATTGTGCTAAGTTTGTCTAAGTGCTATGTTTGTATTTGTTTGAGAAAATGAGCCAAGTAAGTGGCATATTAGGGCTTACCGTCCTTGTTATCACGGACGTGAAACACCGGGGGTGCTCGGGTCGTGCGATGCGGCTCGGGAGTTATGCTGTACCAAAGATCATTTGCGTTAGAATGATGATGCTGAAATGTTAAGACTAGTAAATAATGAACATTGAAATGAAACTCACCGTTCCAGCCATGGTAATGACTGGCATCGGCGGAGGGGTCTGGCCATTCTGCGTGTACATAGTCTGCACATTTGGTTTTCACAAGTCAAACATATTGGTTATTAATGAAAAGAACATGTAGTGCAAGATTTGGCTAATATGAAGAAGAAACTTACCATGATGAGGTCGTACATGGCCCAGTTAGACGCATTGTTACGTGCCCTCTCCTCCTCCACCAACTTTGCCGTCCTCTCCTCCAGATCCCTCTCCTCCTCTGCCGCCTGCCGGGCCTGTTCCGCTAGAAGCGCCTGGGTTTTCTCTCTCTCTTTCTGCAGAGCAGCCTGCAACACAAATCATCGTTAGCATTGTAATCATATTTTTTCGCACACATTGTAATGGAGGAAAGATATCTGAGTCCGTATGACTAACCTCGATGGCAAGCTTGATTGGCCGTGGACGAGGCGACATCGCAGGACAGGAGCTCGTTTGGCGCGCCTTCATCTCTCAGAGAGTGCTCGAAGACCGTATATGTCCATCTCCAATGGCTATCGAGCTATGGGGCCTCCCATGGCCAGCTATCATCACCAGGTCTGGATCAATAGGATGCTGGCTCAGGTTGAAGTCGTCCCCATTCACCGCCTTCCCCACATCTCTGTACCTCACGAGCTTGTTGTGGGAGGAGATATTGGTGAAGTTCTCGGGATCATCGAGGTCAGACTCAGAGAATGCCTTGACCTTCTTGTATGAGGCAGTATGGGCCATGGCATAGATGTCGTACAACTCTGCCACCTCCGTCTTATTGTGATGAGCCTACAATAGAGGAACAAAGTATTAATAAAGGGGTCAAGGCTAGCATCAAGAATGAATTGCAGAAATCATGAAGCAAACCACATACCCAGTTGCACCCGAACTGCTATATGTTGGTGCTGCCTTGATGGTGTGGCACACCTCCCATTTGGGCACGCCGTGCCTTGGCGTCGTCGTGGAGGACTCACCATTAGTCAGAGCACCATTCATTCACCAACGCCTCCCAACAATCCATCTTATCCGCACACCATCTCGGGGGCACCTAAGTTAGTAAAGAGAAATTTGAGAGCTACGCCTACGAATCAAAGGAAGGAAACTAAGTACAAGGCCTTAAGAATAGGTAAGTACCTTCACGTACTGCTCCTTGTCCAGAAACGTTTGGTGGGACGACGACTTGGCCTTCTTAATACGCTGAGAGGCGTAGTAGTCTCGAACAGCCTGTACCCAAGCCTCGTGCCGTAAGTTCTGTAGTAGGCGCTTGCACTCCTGATCGATAAGCTTTGCCGCAGCTTCCTCGTATCCCTGATCACACCTATAGAAGGTATGTAATCAAAAGAGACAACACTAATTAGTATAATAACTAGCTATTATAGATTTTTAATTGTGTAAAGGAGAAATTACCTAGAACTTCCTGATCACCATGTCGGCCCTTGTGTGGCACAACACATCGTGGATCATCTCCTCCGGCGGGGCCGGGGCAGCCAAGTAGTGCTCCCATTTCAATCCTAACTCTCGAAGCTGACCCTCGCCGGGCAACGTGACAAACCCCGGGAAGTTATGCCGCAAAAGCACACCCAGGATGGAGTTGGGCCTGCGGACATCCTTGGCGTGAATCCAACCCCTATAGTATGACAAAGACAACGCATTAGACATGTGAATAAACATGAAGGCAAAAGGTTGAAAAAGAGTAAATGCAATCACTTCAGCGACTCGGGCTTAATCAGCCACCTCTGCTCACGGGTCGCCTACACGGGCGGGAGCCGTGTACACCCACGCTGGTAGACGGTGCCCCCAACCACCTCGTCCCCGCTATCAGAAAGCTGATCCCCGCCACCATCAGCATGGCCACTCGGCTTCGCCTGATGTAGATCCGGCCAGGCATCCCATCCAGTGGAAGCCTGTGGAGTCTCAAGGGACGAAGCGTCTGGCCCATGAGTCTCGCGGGATGTAGCATCTGGCACAAGATTCTCACGTGTCGAAGCATCTGGGACAGAAGGATCGTCGACCCGAGGCTCGTGGACAGGAGTCCTCATAGCCTCCACCTCAGACAAGTCCACTGTAGCAGTCCTGTGCTCGGGTGAATCAGCTGGGGGTGGCGGCGAGGAAGGCGTAGCAGCCTTCGTACCTCTCCCGCGGCCACCACGTGTAGCTTTAGGAGCTCTCTTCTTCCCACGACCTCCTCTCCCGGTGGGCAACTTTGCCGACGAAGAAGCGCCCTCGGGTGTCCCCATACCTTCGTACAACGCTCTTCGGAGAGATTGGGGTGGAATGGAAGTACCCCTCCCACCACGCGCCGACGAAGAAGGAGCCTCAGATCGCTCTCGAACCGCGCCCACCATCTTTCAACACCTGCCATGACAAATAGTAAATGAAATTAGTACACAACATAAAAAAATTGAATACCGACATGAATAATAATATGTATATAATTTAAGTGTATCATCATCATGTATATAATAAAAATTGAATACCGACATGAATAATAATATGTATATATATAATTTGAGTATATCATCATCATGTATACCTGACATGAACTAATAATAATCTTCATCGTCTATATATGCTCCGGGATCAATAAATGCATCATCATCATCACTATCATCAATAAATGCATCGTCATCACTATCGGGAGCAACATGCGGAAAGCCTCCTTTGTGTAATCGGTCAAGCATTGAGAGGTCTTCCACAGCAGTAACCTCTTCTTCTTCCATCTCTTCTTGTTCCGGCTCAGGGGTGAAGTTGGATTCACTGTCGCTGTCTACCTCAATGTTCTGGGGTGAAGTAGAGTGGTTCTTGAAACGTTTTTTGGAAAGACGTGTTTCTTGGAAGAATTCTCCTTCATATGTGTCTGGGTTAATGTGAGGTTCATAATCATCTTCACTGAGGGGAGGTGGTCTAAAATGTGGCGGCACATCATAAACGACATCCCAACCATTCAGATTTGGATCAGTTTGGCAGGCCCACGGTAGATAGAAAACTTGGGTCGCCTATTGAGCCGTAATATAGACATCGAGAACATCTAAATGGGTGCTTTGTTTGATTTCGACTAGCCCTATATGTTCATGAGTCCTTCTAGTCTCCTTCGGCTGGAACCAATAACATTTGAATACTACGATGTTTGGTGGGTTTTCACCAAAGAATGTAAGTTCATAAATTGCTTCAACTCTTCCATAGTCTCGATCCCTCCTTCGCCGACAGCGGAGACACAACAATTTGTAGACTTTCGGTCGGCCGTAGATAGCTCTTTGCCAAAAGTACGAAAGCGATACCCGTTGATGTCGTATTTGTAAAATGAACGGACCTGATAGTCAAAACCATTAGCGACTTGTCACAATTCGGAGTCCATAGACTCTGCATTAGCCTACAAGTTTAATACGAAAGGATTGTTGCATTAGCCGCAAACTAGACGAAGAAATGAAATGGTCTAATGAAAATTACCGTTTGTTTGAACCAAGAGATGAAACCGGGATAGCCGCCTCCATGCTTTGCCAGAAGCTCATACTCTTCGATGGAATCCTTTTGGATCACCGCTCCATCCGAGAATTTGGCAACGTATCGACTGTATCACATTTCCGGGAATAAAAGCATTTCAAAGGAATTAGAAGTTGCGAAACAATGTACCGAGAACTTACTCAATGTACGGCCGCACTTCTGTTAGGTTGTTGAAGATATACAACGAAATGGTCCGTCATTCTTCGACATCCAACGCTATTGCTTTCGAAGCACTGGCTGGTGCGAGCTTCCCTTTGAATAGGCTGAGGTTGGATCGACCTTTTTCACGGTCGCCAGCATTGTACCAAGGCTTCGGATTATGCAAATGACGATTCTTGGCTTTGTAGTGTGCTGTCACGAAGTTTGCCGCCTCCTTAGTAATGAATGCCTCAGCCATCGATGCTTCAATTCTACATTTATTTTTACATTTTGCTCGAAGCATCTTCTGCATCCTCTCAGTTGCGAAGCACCAATGATTTTGCACGCCCCCCCAATCTTGCCTCGGTCGGGAGATGCAAAATCAAATGCTGCATTGGATTAAAGAACCCCGGTGGAAAGATCTTTTCTAACTTGCAGATCAACTCCGGTGCCAACTCTTCCAGTTCTTCTAGCACGCCAGGCGATAGTTCTTTCGCACAAAGAGCATGGAAGAAATAGCTCAGCTCTGCCAGTACTAGCCATTCATCCTCAGGGATAAAGCCACGCAACATCACCGGCATTACCCGTTCAAGCCATATGTGCCAATCATGACTCTTGATACCAAATATTTTTAATTTGTCAAGACTCACTCCCCTCTTTAGATTCGCTGCATACCCATCGGGGAACATCAACTGCATTTTCACCCACAAGATCATTTCCCTCATAGCTGGCCTTCCAAGATTGAACCATGCCTTTGGCTTCCTCCAGTTCTTTTTTTGTTTCGGTTGTCGCATGTTTTGTAACGGTCTATCACATAGAGCCTCCTGATCGACTCTAGCCTTTGGATTATCCTTTGACTTCCCCTCTATGCCGAACAATGTACCAAAAAGGGCCTCGGCAATATTCTTTTTAGTGTGCATCATGTCGATGTTGTGTGGGCAAAGGAGGTCTTTAAAGTAAGGCAAATCCCACAAGCATATCTTGTGAGTCCAGGCATGTTTCGAATTATACCCTTTGAAATACCCTGGACGATCTGGATCCGACTCAAGAGCATTTATCTGATCCAGGGTCTGTTGGCCTGTCAATGTAGGTGGTGCAGAGTTTTTGACAATTCTACCTTTCATGAAATTCTTCTTGTCTTTTCTGAACTTATGGCAAGGATCTAGGAACTGTCTATGCAAGTCGAAGCAAGAATACTTGCGACCCGCCTCTAGCCAACGGAACTCAAGAGCTGCCTTGCATGTGGGGCACGGGAACCTTCCATGCACACACCAGCCAATGAATAGCGCATACGCCGGCAAGTCATGCGACAAGTACATATACCACACATGCATTTTGAAGTTTTTTTGTAGCGGCGTCATATGTCTTGATCCCATTATCCCAAGCTTCTTGCAATTCATCCTTAAGCGGCTGCATGTACACATTCATATTCTTCCCCGGATAGTTGGGCCCTGGAATTATCAACGTCAAGAAAATGTTCTTTCTTTTCATAATCTCTCCGGGGGGAAGATTGAGTGGAATGACAAATACAGGCCAGCAACTGTATTGGGTCGCCGTCATACCAAACACATTGAACCCATCCGTGCTGATGGCGACTCGAGGATGCCTTGGATCTGCCACTTTATCCTTACGTAATGCATCGAAGTGCTTCCATGCAAAAGCGTCTGAAGTGTGTCCCAACATCAGATTCCCATCTGCATCTAGTTCGGTTCTTTTGCCCAATTTATGCCACATCATCTGTCTGGCCGTCTCTTCGACCAAGAAAAGACGTTGAAGTCTTGGTATGATTGGCATATACCAAAGAACATTAACTGGGATTTTGGTCTGACTCTTCTCACCTACACCGTTGTCTACCACAACATAACTGGAAGACTTGCAAATGGGACAATAGTTGAAGCCCGCATACTCAAGCCTAAATAAGGCACATCCATTCTCACAGGCATCTATCTTCTCATAGGGCATCTTAAGCGCACGTCGGATTTTGTCCGACTGGTACAGGTTTGCTGGCAATACATGGCCTTTGGGTAGAAAGCGTCCAAATATCGTCATCATCGCGTCGTAGCATTCTCTGCCTAGGTTGAACTGAGCCTTCAGAGCCATTACTTGCGCGATGGCATCCAGCTGACAAAGCTCAGTGTGCTCATGGAGAGGACGTTTTGAAGACTCCAACATTTCATAGAAGGCCTTTGCAGATTCCTCCATCTCATCATCTGAATCCCGAGCATCATCAAAGTCTTGCACCATGTCTTCGATCCCGGTACCATGCTCGTCGGTGCGACGACGAACAACCTCAGCTCTGACACATTGGGCAGACTCACCATGATATCTCCACACCGTATAATCAGGCGTAAAACCCCACTTCTGCAAGTGTTTACCCATTTCATCCCGTGTCCACTTTTTTTGGTTATCGCACCAGACACAGGGGCACCAGGTTATTTCCTGGCCATTTGCAAATGCGGTGCTCAAAAACCCCTTGGTTTTTCTTAACCATTCAATGCTCATTTCTTTCTGTCTAGGGTGACCGTGTACATCCAAGCACGATCACTCATCTTGCCTACCTACTAAACACACAAGAAATATATATATATAATTCATCATCTATATTCATCTGTTAATCAAGTTTTGTCAGTTTTATTACGTCCATGCAACCTACACGCTAATAGGTAGAGATAGGTCCTAATCCCACCCGAGTATGTGTAGATTGGGTTCGTTTTCCCATGCTCTGTTCCGGATCCGACGCAGAATTTCGGCAGCACCTCCCCGCTGTTCTCCTCATACACGTCTCGGCAATAATCAGAGAGCATGTGTACCCGGAGAACAACAGGGAGGCACTGACGAAATTCCGCATCGGATCCGGAGCAGAGCGTAAGGGAAAACGAACCCAATCTACACATACTCGGGCTGTCCATGGATAACGTTGGACAATTCGAAAGGATGGCGGTTATAAATATGCAAAGACATGCATATTTATAGATGCCACCCTTTCGAATGGGAGACGCATACTGGCCACACATACTGATGATTGAAGACACCTATAGCTAGCAAGTTTCATCGGCACGAAGACCGGAACCGAGCAAATTAAGGGGGCCGGGGGAGGAGATGTCATTTGTGCTCACCCACGAACGCAGCAGGGGAGCTCGTCCAATGCACGGGGAGGTTGTCGAACAACTGCACATTAAAATTCACGCGATCAACACAAATATGATGTTTTTTATAACAAAATCAGAAAATATGTGACCTAACTCATAATTTACAAAACTATGACCTCCTCGGCTTCTGGAAGGCCGAAGAGCAGCTTTTCGGTCAACAGGAGGCAGAATAGGTGTCGGGGGTCGGGGGTCAGTGGCATCGGGAGTCAGTGGCGTCGGGGGTCAGTGGCGTTGGGAGTCAGTGGCGTCGGGGGTCAGTGGCGTCGGGGGTAGGGGTTCGGTGGTCGATGGTGTCGGGGGTCGGGGGTCGGTGGCATCGGGGGTCGGAGGTTGATGGCGTCGGGGGTCGAGGGTCGGTGGCGTCGAGGGTCGGGGGTCGGGGGTCGGGGGTCGATGGCGTCAGGGGTAGGGGGTTAGTGGCGTCAGGGGTCGATGGCGTTGCGGGTCGGTGGCGTCGGGGGTCGGGGGTCCATAGCGTCGGGGTTCAGTGGGGTCAGTGTCGAGCCATTTCCTTTTTTTCTTCTTCTTATTCTTCTCCTCCTCCTCCTCCTCCTCCTCTCTTCTTCTTCTTCTTTTCCTTTTTTCCTTGTTCTACTTATTCTTCTTCTTCTACTTTTTCTTCTTTTGTTCTACTAAACAGGAATCTAACCTAAGACTAAAACTAAACTAAACTAAAACAAAACCTAAACTAAACTAAAACTAAACCTATACTAAAACTAAACCTAAACCACAACAAAACTAAAACCTAAAACTAAACAGAAAAAAAACGAAAGGAGACAGGGAGGCGGTGACCTGCGGTGGAGGGCTCACCTTGGATCAAGGATGGCGCGGCCTGGCTCCGGCGGCCACGATGGTGGGGGAGGGCCGCGGGGAGGGGGGAGGGAGGGCGCCATGGCCTGGCTCCGGCGGTGGTGGAGGAGGGCCACGGGGAGGGGGCGGTGGTGGAGGAGGGCCACGGGGAGGGGGCGATGCCACGGTGGTGGAGGTGGGCCGCGGGGAGGGGGCGATGCTACGGTGGTGGAGGTGGGCCGCAGGGAGGGGGGCGGGCGGTGCCGCCGCCTGGCTCCAGCGGTGGTGAAGGAGAGCCGCGGGGAGGGGGCGGTGCCGCAGCCTGGCCCTGCTGCGAGGTGGTCGGGGGGGGGGGCGGTGCTGGGCGCGCGACGTCGGGAGGGCAGGGCAGCGGCGGTGAGAGGGAGAGAGAGGGGCGCAGTGTGTGTGTGGGGGTGAGAGAGAGAGAGGCGCGGGGCCGAAAATTAAAACCCTTTCTTTGCCGTGTGCTGGGAGACGGCAAATAACTCTTTGCTGTCTGCCAGCAGACGACAAAGAGGGTGAACGTTAGCCGCGCCACGCCGTGACACCGCGGGCCCACACTCAGCTCGTTGCCGTCTGCTGGCAGACGACAAAGAAATCTTTGTCGTCTGCCAGTAGACGGCAGAGAGGTGGCAGACGGCAAAGGGTTTGACCTAGCCAGTGCCGTGCCCCGTGGGGCCCACTGTGTTCTTTGCCGTCTGCCAAGATGCTCTTTGTCGTCTGCTGGCAGACGGCAAAGAAGCAGCTGATGGCAAAGACTCTCTTTGCCATCAACTGCTTCTTTGCCGTCTGCTTTGGAAAGACAGACGGCAAACCGCCTCTTTGCCATCAGCTGGCAGACGGCAAAATTCCTGATTCCAGTAGTGAGAGATGGAGCAGCACTCCGTCTCCCCCGGCCTCGGCCTCCACGGCGACCACAACCTCTCCCGTTCCTCCCGCCGCGAGCATCCGGTGGCATGATCCAGACAAGAACTCCTCCTTGGTGCGGAGGACGGTGGCCGCCCTTGCCCCCTAGTCATGGCCAAGGGCGGGCGCCACTCAAGGCTTGGAAGAGATGGAAGGGCGAGCTCTGGAGATTCAGACTTGATAAGGGAGGAAGGATGAATGAGCATCGCCCCTGCTACCCCTCAATTTATAGGGGGGGAAGTGCAGGGGTTGGCTCTCCCTGCTCCAAGAACCGCCGCCCACCTCCTCCAATGGCGTCGCCCATGATCACAGGACGAACAACAACTGCCCCGTTGCTCCAATCCACGGCGCTGAAGTTTCTGGCACGACTGGGACTTTAAGTAATGGGCGCCCGTTGCTGGCTCCCTACTATGCATGCGACGCGTGTGGCAAAAACAGCCTGGCGCAGCAATTGAAATAATTAGTACCGTTCCGTGCACGTCCCTCACATCCCGCATTCAATGGGCATCGTGGGGGGGGGCATGCACTGTTTGGGCCTAGCCTAACAAAGCCTTGCATCGTGTATGTCCCAGGCCCGGGGGCTCTTGTCGGTGTACTAAAGTATGGGCTTTTTAGTACTCCGTACTTGTGCATGGACAGTCGTAGCCATACCAGCGGCGAGGCATGTCAGGGAGCAACTGAGAACAAATATAGCAAAATCGGGAAGGCATTCAAGTCAACAAACCGAGGACCGAAGGCTGGGACCACGGCAAGATATCGCCAGGATGGCCTATGGAGCCCCAACAAGAAATGCACCTGGCAAGGCCCCGCCATCCTACTAGCGCAGAGGCGAAGCCCCGACAAGTCCCCCCGCAGCGCAGAGGCCAGGTGTCACCTCGCCTGGGCATGTGTCGAGGCCCCAGCGATGGAGAGGCTAAGTGGTGCCGATAGGATGGGCTCCTATCCCGTCTCGTAGACGGACAGGGACACTTGACGGAGCATTAAATGCGTTTGTCTTGCACCATCAGTATTAGGTATGATAACACTGTAACACTGTACACCCCGTGTATGTATTGTGCGCCATTGTTGGTGACCCCTCCGAGAGTATAAAAGGAGCCCCAAGGCGTTACAGTAGAGGACTTTTTTCGACACTTTTCGACTTTTGGACTTTGTGCCACTAGATCTTCTCTGGCCCATTCTGCATGAGTAGCGGGTGTGTACTATAGCGCTCCCAGAACCTGAGCTAAACCTCATCCAATACGACCAAGCAAGAGTAGGGTTTTACGCATCTTTGCGGCCCGAACCTGGGTAAATTCCCGGGCACAAGCCATCTGATCTGCTCTTTGTGCGAGCCTTCTTCCCCGCCAAACCGTAAAGGGATCCCTCCAATCCCATTGGTCTCGTCTCCCTCGACACCTTCCTAATCCTATAGGGTTCAAATGGACATACCACTTTGTTTAATATATGTGTTGCATGCATATTACGTATAGTCTAGCCCACCTCCTAGTTGTGTATAGTTGAGGTAGAGGCCCACTTGTACTCTATATATACGTGCACCTGGCACCTATCAATACATCAACAATATTATTGCCAATCCCTCTCTCTACATGGTATCATCCTTTCCGATTTAACCCTAGGGTTCAGCCATCGCCGCCGCCTCGCCTTCCTGCGCGCGCTGCCGTCGCCACCGCTACCCACCATTGCCGCACCCCCCGCCGTCGCCGCCCCATGTCGCTGCTACCTCTTGAGCTTGCATTGGTTTTCCCTTGAAGAGGAAAGGATGATGAAGCGAAGTAGATAAGTATTTCCCTCAGTTGTTGAGAACCAATGTATCAATCCAGTAGGAGGAACAAGCAAGTCACCAATGGATGTACCTACACAAACAATCAAACTCTTGCACCCAACTCTATAAAGGGGTTGTCAATCCCTTCATGATTACTTGCAAGGATTAGATCTGATATAGATAGATGTAAAAGATTGTGGAAAGTAGAAAGGTAAATAAATTGCAGCAAGGTAATTTTTGTATTTTTGGTATATAGATCTGAAAATATAATATGGAAAATAGACCCGGGGGCCATAGGTTTCACTAGAGGCTTCTCCCTTGAAGGAAAATAACATGGTGGGTGAACAAATTATTGTCGAGCAATTGATAGAAAAGCGCATAGTTATGACGAGATCCAAGGCAATGATTATGCATATAGGCATCACGTCCGTGTCAAGTAGACCGAAACGATTCTGCATCTACTATTATTACTCCACACATCGACCGACTCCTGCCTCCATCTAGAGTATTAAGTTCATGAAGAACAGAGTAACACATTAAGTAAGATGACATGATGTAGAGGGATAAACTCAAGCAATATGATGAAAACCCCACCTTTTTACCCTTGATGGCAACAAGACAATACGTGCCTTGCTACCCCTACTTTGTCACTAGGTGAGGACACCGCAAGATTGAACCCAAAACTAAGCACTTCTCCCATTGCAAGAATTACCATTCTAGTTGGCCAAACCAAACCAATGACTTGAAGAGACTTGCAAGGATATGAAATCATGCATATAAGAATTCAGAGAAGAACCAAATAATATTCATAGATAAGCTGATCATAAACCCACAATTCATCGGATCTCGACAAACACACCGCAAAAGTGTATTACAACGGATAGATCCCCATGGATATCATGGAGAACATGGTATTGAAGCACAAAGAGAGAGAGAGAACAAGTCATCTAGCTACTATCTATGGACCCGTAGGTCTATGGTGGACTACTCACGCATCATCAGAGGGGCAATGGAGTTGATGTAGATGCCCTTCGTGATAGAATCCCACTCCGGCAGATTACCGGAAAAGGCTCCAAGATTGGATCTCTCGGGAACGGAGGCTTCTGGTGGCGGAAAAGTATTTGCGTGGCTATTTTTCGTATTGGGGGAATATTTGGGAATTTATAGGCCAAAGATTAGGGTTAGGAGATCTGCTTGGGGGGCACAAGCCAAGGGGGCGCGCCCCCTGGCCGCGCCAGGGTGGCTTGTGACCTCCTAGCAGGTCTCCTGGCCCCCTCTCCAAGTCTGGTAGATGTCTTCTGGTCCAAGAAAAATCATCGCGAATATTTTATACCATTTGGACTCCGTTTAATATCCCTTATCTACAATACTCAAAAACAAGTAAAAAACAGAAACTAGCACTAGGTTCTAGATTAATAGGTTAGTCCCAAAATTAATACAAAATAGCATAGTAATGCATATAAAACATCCAAAACAAATAATATAATAGCATGGAACAATAAAAAATTATAGATACGTTGGAGACGTATCAGCATCCCCAAGCTTAATTCCTGCTCGTCCTCGAGTAGGTAAATGATAAAAACAGAATTTTTGATGTGTAATGCTACCTAACATATTTATCCATGTAATATCCTTTATTGTGGCATGAATGTTCAGATCCAGAAGACTCAAAACAAAATCTTAATGTTTATATAAAAACAGTAATATTTCAAGCATACTAACAAATCAATTTCATCTCTTCATAATATAATGGCAAAAGAAAGTTATCCCTACAAAATCATATAGTCTCGCTATGCTCCATCTTCCCCACACAAAGTATTTATATCATGAACAACCCCGATGACAAGTCAAGAAATTGTTTCACACCTTTTATGTTCTCAAACTTTTTCAACTCTCACACAATACATGAGCTTGAGCCATGGATATAGCACTATAGGTGGAATATAATATGGTGGAGGTTGTGAAAAAAGGAGAAGATAGTCTCACATCAACTAGGCGTATCAACGGAATATGGAGATGCCCATTAATAGATATCAACCCGAAGGTGGTCAATGGACAAAGGATTAAACATTATATCTCCGGTATGCCTATGAATGTTGAAAGCAATGTTATCCAAACCATGACACCTGAGGAACACATAAGAGAAACCTTCTCTAACACTCTAGAATTGTGAAAAAAAGATGTACATGATACAGTAAGTAAATAGACTCCGAAAAATCCAGAAAAATATTTTTTTATCAGTTTTGGAATATTTTAGAATTTTTTGAAATAAGAAATAAACCGGAAGGCAACCGAGGTGAGCATGGTACACTAGGGCGCGCCTGCCCTCCCTAGCGCGCGCTGGTGGGTGGTGCCCACCTCCGAAACCTTCCCGACTCTGTTTTCCTTTCGTTTGGTTGATTTGCAAGTATATAAATTCTCTCTATATAGAAGTTCTCACAAGGACAAGTTCTTAGAGAAGGTTATCAATCCATACGTGTCGGAGGTGATGAAGCACCCTGCCCTCAAACCATCGAGATGCATGAGGGGGTGCTCCACATCTGGGGTGTTTAAGGGCCCAAGAAGACGGGAAGCATGGAGGCCAGGCTAGAAACAGTGGAACAAGACATCTTCAAGTGTAAAGGGATGGTGGAGCGTGGACCTAATGCCAATCACTCCATGATCACTGAATTCACCCATGATCATATGGTGGATGGCCAGTCCATGAAAGACATTGTGTTCACCTTCAACGAGCAAATCAACTTTCTCTAGAGTCAAATTTATGATCTCCAAAATTAAGTTTTTTAATATGAAGCGAGATTTAAAGACATGAGTTTAGCTTCCAGTTGTAGGACCCTAGGGACCCGTGCATCAAGTTTTGATGGTGATCCCTTGACCTGGAAGCCGGAGGAAAAACCTACTACCGCTTCATCACCACTTCCTTCATCATCACCACCACCAAAGGAGACTTGAGTGCACGGTTATGGGCACTCCCCTTGGCTTGATCTAAGGTTGGGGGAGGTGCCCCGGTACTATATCACCATCACCTTTTACCTTTACTTTTTTATTCCGATCCTTAGCTTTTTCGTGATTTAGTTGAATAAAAGTTTAGTATGATCTATTTTCAAGTGCTAGTTTCGTGATCTATCTATCTATGTAATCGAGTGAGAGTTATATAATAAAATTTAGTTTGAGCTTTTGCCTCTTTACTTTATTATTATATTCATAATAAATAAAATAAATGATAAAAGATCATCTAATCTTATGGTGAGTAATGTCATCACATAAAGAAAAGTATAATTGGTAAAATTTATTGGAGATTGACAAACATAACATTAGTCAATGATGCAATTCATGAAAGAAATAATTAGGCAAGAGAAGATTCACATGCAAATATAATATCATAGACATCTTTTATGATTGTGAGCCCCCATTAAATATTATATGCCAAAATTGTTGACGTTGGACAAGGAAGACAACGTAATGATTTATGTTTGTTCATATCCACATAGAAGTTATATTGTCATAGATCCTTCAACATGTGGTGCTTGCTCAATATCTCTGCTAGCAAAAAAAACCACACAAAGTAGAGATACTACTTGTGCATCCAAAAACCCCAAACCCGAACTCGTGTTTGAGAGTCCACCATACCTACCTATGGATTGAATAAGATCTTTCAAGTAAGTTGTCATCGGTGCATCAAGGAAATAAAAATTGCTTCTAAAAGTGTTGAATAAATTAGTGTAAGAGAAAATTGAGTGTTGCACGAACTTGTGCTGGAAAATTAATAAAAGCGACAGACTGCATAATAAAGGTTGCTATCACAAGGGGCAATACAACGTGACTGTCAGTGCATCTAGTGCCCCTTAGTGATTTTGGTGTATTGAAGACTTATAGGTTAAGCAACAAATGTGTTTGTGAGTGTACATAGGCTCTATGAGTCGATGAGGAGTTTGATATATTCGGAGATTACCGACCCCTAAAAATATATGTCTTCAACTGAAGACTTTGGTGAAGACTTTGCTGAAGACTTTGATAATTCGCTGAAGACTTTGAACGTGAAGAATTTGGTGTGACCTTGAAGATATCAACGAGGACTATGAAGCATCAAGACTTTGTTTTCATAGTTTCATTTCCTTTTCTTTGATTCATAGGAAACACCGTACTATTAAAGGGGGCCAGGGTAATACTAAGGAAAATTTCCAACTAATGCTCAACTCCAAAAATCCTCAACCTATCCAATCCTTCGAGTCAATCCTTTGGAAATTTCTTGCAGTTCAGTCAAATTCATCAGTGACAGAGACGAAGTTCTTTTGTTCTCTAAGGAAATTGATCTGACTGAGGAGTTTGGATTTCGCCAATGCGAATTGCCTACAACTGAGGAACATGATATGTCTGAGGACTTTCATAGTTCGAAATTCCGACCGTTGTTGTGCATAGTGCCAGCTGTCCCCAATCATAACATCCACATAACGGTCATATCATTGGGGGCATTTATGTCTTATCATGTCAGGTTGCACCCTGGCTATAAATAGCCACCCCCCACAACCACTAGTTGGTTGGCTACTCCGAGAGAGAACTGACACTTGTCATTTGAGAGCAACCCATCCTCTGAGGACTTTGAGAGAAAATCATTAGTGAGGAAAAACCCAAACCACCAAACCCAACGTGATTGAGCATCACTAAAGAAATTCCTGTGTGGAACCGACACTTGTTACCTTTGAGGACTATGCATCCTCCAGATGGTTAGGCGTCATGGTCTAGTGTATCCTACAGTCAATTGGGGATCATGAAGTGACCTTGGTCTAGAGCATCCAGCAGTAAATTGTGGATCGCCGAGTGACCAGTTTGTGAGGGTTTTGGAAGTCTACCCTGAAGAGTTACCACGAGTGTTGGGCGAGGACTGTGTGACCTTAGCTCAAGGAGAATATAGTAAGGACTGTGTGTCCTGGGACTGTGTGTCCTCTGGTTTAAATACCAGGCCACTCCAAACCAGACATACGACTGTCACAACAGTTGGAACGGGGTCATTAAACCATTGTCGTCATCAAGCTACCTGGTTCTATTTCCTTAACCCATGTATTCCTCATATACTTGCTGATGAAATTGATTGTTACTGTTTGAAGAATTTGACTGAAGACTTCACAAATTCCTCACCTCAAATTCTTCAAGTTACCTTGTTCATCACTGCTTATCCTGTATCATGCTACTTGTAATCTGTGCATGTTTCATTTCATCATGATGACTATGTTGTTGCTATGTTCCTCATGCACTTGAGTACTTATTCTGCTGCTAGTTATTCATCACATTTCAAATTCCTCAAAGTTGAAATTCCTGAAATGATGAATTTTTAAAAATCGCCTATTCACCGCCCCTCTAGTCGATATAACGCACTTTCAATTGGTATCAGAGCAGGTACTCCCTCGCTCTGTGTGATTTTGGTTTAACCACTTGGAGTTCTAGTTATGTCGACTACAGGTATGATCAAGGTTTCCGCAAGCTGTCCTACCTTTGATGGGACGGACTACCCCCACTGGAAGAACAAGATGCGCATGCATCTTGAAGCTATTGACAACGATCTCTAGTACGTTGTGGAAAATGGTGTACCCTCTGTCACTCCCACTGTTACTGCTACTGATGTGAAGAGATTCAAGCAACTCGACTCTCAAGTGAAGAATATCATTTGTGGCCATCTGAGCAAAGGTCAGTATGGCAGAGTGAGTGCTTTGGAGACTACTAAGCTTATCTGGGATAGGCCTTCCAAAGTCAATGAAGGTGTTTCCACTCAACGTGACTGTCGTGTTGATATTCTTTGCAATCTCTTCAACCACTTCAAGAGACTCGACAATGAAAATGTTCAACAAACCTTTGACTGTCTCACTGATATCTCCAATGAACTTCAAGCACTGGGTGCCATTGATATCACCGACCATGAAGTGGTGAAGAAACTGCTGAGATCTCTTGACTCCTCATTCGATACTCTGGCTTTGATGATTCAAGAACGTGGAGACTACAAGTCACTTGATCCTGCTAATATTCTTGAGAGGCTCAATACTCATGAATTCCAACAAGCTGAGAAGAGAGACCTCTACGAGCCAAGCTATGGAAGATCTCGTGCTCTAAAGGCAAAATCAATTTCCTCATCCGAAGAAGAAGATTCTGACAACAGCCTTGGTGATCCTGAAGAACTAAGTCAGGAGCTAGCAATGCCCGCGAGGAAATTCCAGAAATTCTCAAGGAGAGGTGGATTTGGAAAGTCATCAAAAAGTGGCTTGAGGAAATCATATTCCTCAGAAGACTACAAGAAAAGAACCTGTCAACGTTGCAAGAAGCCTGGTCACTTTATGTCTAACTATCCTCTCTGGGAAAAAGATTCAAAGAAGAAGAATAAATACAAGGATGATAGTTCTGATGACTCAAAGAAAAAGAAGAAATCTTCAAAGTCCTCATCTGCAAAGTCCTCATCTTCACAGTCCTCATCTTCAAAGTCCTCAAAGCACAAGAAGAATGGTTCCAGAAAGTCTCGAGCATTCATCAGCAATGAAATGGATTCTGAGGAAGAATCTAAAGAATATGATGAAGAGGAAGAATCTGAGGTGGAATCAGAATCTGGTGTCGCTAGCCTTGCTCTCTCTACTGCTTTCATTAGCAAGTCCATCTTCAACGATGAAGAATATGACTACTCCAACGACTCTGACGTCAGCAATGATGATTATGCTCCCGCCTATTGCTTCATGGCCAAAGGCTCAAAGGTACACAAACATCATTCCTCTTCTGAATCAAGTGAAGGTGAATCTGATGAATTTGTGAAACTTAGCTATGCTAAACTTGTTAAACTTGCCAATAAGCAACAAAGTGCACTTGAAAAGCTTTAGACAATGCTAGACAAAAGCGATGATCTGTTGAATGATGAAGTGGATCGGACTCAAACTCTGTCTGACGATCTCAAAAGTCTTAAGACAAAGTATGATAACCTTCAGAGTCATCATAACGGCCTCTTAGTCGATCATGAGAAGCTTTCTTATGAATTTCTTCAAAGAAAGCAAGATCTTGAGAAACTGAGGGTGTCACATGAGGATCTCCAAAGGGAAAACGATTCCTTACTGGCTCAATAGATCAGTACAACCCAGGAAGAATTTGTTCCACCTTGTTTGAAATGCATCGAACGTGAAACTGCTAATTCTTCACCTGAATGTTCAAATGCTTCTATTACTGCAAATTCTTTAACTATTCTGGTGGTCTCAAATTCCTCATCTGAGGATACCACAAGTATCACTGATGAAAATGTAGGGTTGAAGGAATTATATGTGATAGGCATGTACAAAAGTCTCAAAGGGCATCAAACCCTTTGCAATGTCCTCAAAAAGCAGATTCTGAACAGGAACCCTAGGAAAGAGGGTATTGCCTTTGTGAGGAAACTCAACGCTGATGGATCCTACTGGACACCCGAGCAGTACCCCAAAACCTCATGGGTTGCTGCGAAAGGACCTCCCGTAGATCCATCCACTTTATCTGGCTTTACTTGTGGAACTTCATATTCATCTGATGAGTCACTTGACTCAAATTACAAGTTCTTCAAAAATTAGAAAGGTGAAGTATTTGCTAGATTTGTTGGAACTAACTGCAGGAACGGTTCACCTATGATGAAAATCTGGGTTCCCAAGAGCTACCTACAAAATCTTCAAATGAATGTCCTCACGACACCACTTATGAAGAACAGGAACCCCAGATCCAATTCTTCATGTGGACCAAAGTCTTCACTTGGACCAAATTCCTCAAATGGTCAAAAATATCATTCTCATGCTAATGCCTCAATTTCACAAGAAAAATCTAAGAGTTCTGAGTATGTGCATTATTCTTCAAATCATTATGTTAATAAGTCCTCGAAGAATTTCTCTACTTATTCATATGATTACTCTAACCCTCGCCTTGTGAAACAAAGCGCACTTGCTTCAATGCCTCCCTTCTCATATGGTGCTCGCAGAATGATGAACTCTTTACCACCCCTCCAGATGTGGGTGGTGAAGAAATTGAACTAATCTCTTATGCAGGGTCAGGTCTCCAAATGAACTTGAACATCTGATGAATTTGCTGGAGACCTGAGGAAATGCTTGAAAGGACGCAAGCTAACCTTGTAGAAATGAATACTTCATTTCTCACGTCCTCACACTACTTGCTTACTATCTTGTGTGATGAAATTCTGCCTGATGAAATTGATATCATATTATTCACTCTGAAGCATATGAGTTCGTAAGTTGCACTAATTCATCTGCAGGATGATACTCCTAAAGCTACTGAGTGGGTCCTCGACAGTGGATGCACAAACCACATGACTGGTGAAAAGAATCTACTGATGAATTTGCCACTTGCTCCATCTCATCCGAAGCATATCACCTACACAGACAAAGGAAAAAGCAAGGTATTGGGTCTAGGTAAGGTTGCAATCTCAAAGGACCGAACCATGGATAAGGTGATGCTTGTCGAATCCCTTGGGTTCAACCTTATGTCTGTCTCAATGCTTTGTGATCTTGATATGATTGTCGTATTTGGAAAATATCGTTGTGTTGTCATCATGGAATCTAACAACTCCAAAGTCTTCGAAGGCTTTAGGAGAGGAGATTTGTATATTGTTGATTTCTCTACACGTCCTCAGCCTGTCACATGCTTACTTGCAAAGTCCTCAGAAGGCTGGTTGTGGCATCGATGACTTGGACATGTTGGTATGAGGAACTTGCACACGCTCGTGAAGAAAAAGCACGTCATTGGCATCGAAGGTGTCAAATTCCTCAAGGACCACCTCTGTGGTGCATGTGAGTCTAGAAACATGACCAGATCCAAGCACCTCAAAGACAATCATGACCATGACTCAACCCTTTGAATTGCTTCACATGGATCTCTTTGGTCCCACTCATTACTCCACACTAACAAATTCTTAAAGTTTGTATGGATTTGTCATTGTTGATGATTACTCTCGATACACTTGGGTGCATATTATTCTGTACAAGAATAAAGTGCAGGATGTCTTCAGACGATTTGCTTCAAGGGCCTCCACCAACTTCGGCGTCAAGATCAAGCATATCAGGAGTGATAATGGGACTGAGTTCAAGAACACTAATCTTGATGAATACATTGATGAACTTGGTGTTACTCATGAGTTATCTGCCCCTTATACTCAGCGGAATGGCGTCGTGGAGCGCAAGAACAGGACTCTTGTTGAGATGGCCCGCACCATGCTTGATGAATACAAGACTCCTCGTCGCTTCTGGCCTGATGCAATTGATACTGCATGCCACATCATCAACAGGGTATACCTTCACAAATTCTTCAAGAAGACTTCGTATGAACTTATGACTGGCAAGAAACCCAATGTAAGTTATCTCAAAGTCTTCGGTGCAAAATGCTGGATTAGAGATCCTCACCACAGTTCTAAATTTGCACCGAAAGCACATGAAGGTTTTGTGCTTGGTTACGAAAAGGACTTGCACACCTACAGAGTCTTCAACACCTACCATCACAAGGTTGTTGAAATTGTAGATGTGCAGTTCGATGAAACAGATGGCTTGCAAAGAGAGCACCTGCCTTTTGTGCTAGATGAACAGTCTCCTGAGGTATCCATTAAGCTGAAGGCTACTAAAGACATCATACCCACTAAGGAAGTCATTCCAACGAATGAAGACATTCATGCTGATACACCTGAAGAAAATGGTACTGATGAAAAATCCTCAGCCACGTCAACCTGCTCACCCAAGAGTTGCAAATGAAGTGCAGATTGACAAAATCGTCGATGACATAAATGCACCAGGTCCTCTCACTCGCTGAAAAGCTTCACATTTAACTAACTTTTGTGGGCACTTTGACTTTGTCTCTATCATAGAGCCCACCAAAGTTGATGAAGCATTCAAGGAGCCTGAGTGAATTCAAGCTATGCAAGCGGAATTGCATCAATTCAAGCTCAACAACGTGTGGGAACTTGTCAAGCAGTCAGATCCTCGCAAGCATAACATCATAGGTACCAAGTGGATCTACCACAACAACAAAGATGAAAATGGCCTTTTGGTAAGGAATAAGGCTCGTCTTGTAGCTCAAGGCTACACACAGGTTGATGGAATTGATTTTGATGAAACTTTTGCACCTGTTGCTAGACTTGAAGAAATTCGCATATTGCTTGCTTAAGCTAACCATCATGATATCATCTTATATCATATGGATGTGAAAATGCATTCCTCAATGGTAAGCTTGAGAAATAAGTATATGTTGCTCAACCCCCAGGTTTTGAAGACCCTATGCATCCTGACAAAGTCTTCAGACTCAACAAGGCCCTCTATGGCCCTCAAGCAGGCCCCTCGGGCATGGTATGACACTCTGAAGGAATTCCTCATGAAGAAAGGCTTCAAACCCGGTTCACTCTACCCAACTCTTTTCACAAAATCCTATGACAATGAACTGTTCATATGCCAAACATATGTAGACGATATTATCTTTGGTTGTATTGACAAACGTTACAGTGATGAATTTGCCTATATGATGAGTGAAGAATATCAAATGTCTATGATGGGAGAGTTGAAATTCTTCTTAGGTCTTCAAATTCGTCAGCAATACAATGGTATCTTCATCTCTTAAGAGAAATACCTCAAGGATGTTCTGAGGAAATTCGACATGCAAGATTGCAAAGGCGTCAAAACTCCAATGCCTTCAAAAGGCCACCTCTACATTGACGGAAATGGTAAAGATTTCGATCAGAAGGTATATCGCTCCATGATTGGCTCATTATTGTATCTATGTGCATCTAGGCCTGATATTATGCTGAGTGTTTGCATGTGTGCCCGATTCCAAGCAACACCGAAGGAATCACACCATAAGGTTGTGAAACATATTCTTTGATACTTAGCTCACACACCAATGCTTGGATTATGGTATCCCAAGGGCTCAAATATTCACCTCGTCAGATACTCTGATGCTGACTATGCTGGAGATCATGTGGATTGCAAGTCAACCTCAAGCACATGTCATTTCCTCGGACGATCCTTAGTCTGTTGGTCCTCGAAGAAGCAGAACTGCGTCTCACTGTCTACTGCTGAAGCTGAGTATATTGTTGCTGGTTCATGCTGCGCTTAGTTGCTATGGATGAAGCAAACGCTCAAGGACTACGACATCAAGTTGAAGAATGTGCCTCTCTACTGCGACAATGAGAGTGCCATCAAGATTGCTTACAACCCAATTCAGCATTTCAAGACCAAGCACATCTAGATTCGTCATCACTTTCTTTGAGATCATGTACTCAAGGGCGACATCTCCATCGACCACATCCCCACTGAATAACAACTAGTCGATATCTTCACAAAGCCCTTGGATGAAAAGAGATTTTGCAAGTTGCGGTGTGAGCTAAATATCTTAGAATCTTCGAATGTTCTTTGAAAAAGGACACACATCCTAACACTTATGCAAAATTGATGACTTAGATGTGTAGCACACGGAGTAACGTTTTTCTTCAATCAATGAAGAATAACGCTCTATGTGTGAAGAAATTAATGAAGAATTTGATTCTCAAAACCCTACGACAATTGTATGCGGTGTCTGAAATCATCATTCTTATACGGTGGGTCACACCACCAACCAAAGTTGAAATTCTTCAAAATTGAGTTTTTTTGTCATTTTGCAAATTCTTCCAATTTTCAAATTCCTCAAGTTTTCAAATTCCTCAAGTTTTCAAATTCTTCAAACTTTTAAACTCATGTTCTTCATCGACTATATATACATATATTTGAGTTTTCAATGTCGTCAACAGCATTCACTTATTGCTAATTCTTCAAGTTGATTTTCATCTAAGTGAATGTGATCGGACCCCTTCCCCTTATGCTGAACTCAATCCAGTTTGTTCACAAATTCTTCATATGCGTTCTACTTTGAAACTCATTCAAAGTCTTCACTGTGTCCTTGATAGCTGAAGAATTTGCAATCAGAAACTTTGAAATTTCCACTATCAAAATTTTCGGCGTTTCCCGCTCAAACGGTTTTGATTCCCACGACTAGATAACCCACGATGCCACTTATCAGTCCTGGGGTGACACCTGTCGCGTGGAGAGCAAGGGTCAGGGGCAATCCTGTCCAAAATCTTCGGGGGGATTGGTTTTCACTTCCACTATAAATACCCCTCCCCTTCCACTGTGCTCGGTTACTCCTCATCTCTTCTCTCTCTCCCAAGCTCCAACCAAGCACCGCCGCTAAAGTCATCGACGCCGGTGTGGAAGAGCTTCACTGCCTCGACCTCGCCGTTGCCGTACTTGCATCGCCCGCGGAAGTCTTCATCCCGCCGCTGCTATAGCTGTCTCCCTCTGCCAAGCTAGGGCATGGAAGATCTGGACTGACAAACTTCCTCAATCTCATCTCATAGTTCGTCGTGTTCTTCATCAGGGTAATAAAATTTATTTTTACTGCCCTTATTTGATCTTCAAGATTTCCCAAATCTTTAGAAAGGTGTTTATTCTTCAAGAATCTCATTCTAAAGCACCGTACATCTTCATACACTTGATGATTTTCTTCAAGATTCCCCAATTGTGTGAATCCTCAAAATTTGCACAACTTTGGAACCTAAGACAAAGAATACTTAGTGAAATTCCTCAAGAAACCCATGGTCAAATTCCTCACTCTTGAATTATTGAAAATTTCTTAGAGCACATATGACCTCTTCAAATTCCTCGTATCTATTCTCTATTCACAGGTACAACATGTCCACTGATGAATCACTAGGTTCTCATCAACTTAACTCATTTCCAGCGTTTCTTGAGGAAAAACTATGTACTTCTTCAGAGTCCTCAAGAGCTCATATTTCTCAGCTGGAGAAAATGGCTGACAGAAAGAAATCTCAGAAAGGTGGAAAGAAGGCTGAACAGAATATAGCATTTGAGATACCTGAACATTTGTATGCTGGCTACTATACACCTAATGAAGCCATTCATGGCAAAGAGACAAAAGTACAAAGGCAAATCAGAATTCAGAGGATTAAAAGGAGATGGGTGAAGGAATGGAAGGAGTATTTCTATGTTACTCCCAAATACATGAAGAAATTCGCACTCAAACCCCCATGCAATAGGCCTTCTCCAGCTGATGATCAAGAGGTTGATCCCTCCAGCATGGCTCGGGGTGAAGACTTTCCAGATGAATGGAAAAAGCGTCAAATCAAACTGCAGAGAGCTGCAGAAGCTGCAATGAGGAAATTCAATGAAGACTCTACTACTGTTGCCACTGCCGGAGCCTCATCTAGTGCTCTAAAGAAATCGATGATGAAGAAATCTGCTGTGAAACCAACTTCTTCAACTTCAAAGTCATCACAGCAGATTCCTCAAGTTCAAAGACCTCAGTCTTCAAAGGTCTCAGCAGCTGGCTCTATTGCTGCTCAGTCCTCAGCTGCAGCTACAAAGTCGTCAATCCCTGTGCATCTGGCGTCATGTAAGAGGGCGGAGGGATTCACAAAAGTTCCAAAGATCTCAGCAAGCCCTTCTACTACAACAAAGTCTTCAACAAGTTCGACATTGTTGAAACTGAAGAGAACTGCTGGACGAGGTCAAAAACCAAGTCCTCATACAAGCAAAGTTGTGGTAACGGTACCCTTAGGATCTGAGGATGATGATGAAGAACTCGAACAAATCATCAGAGAGAGCCAACAAAAGGCTGCAATAGCCAAAGGCAACTCTGTTCCTCTCATGCTGGACCCCAAGATGATCCTCAGTTTCATTGATATATGACATGAGGATCCAAACACCCCACTTTCTTCACTGAACCTGCCTCTTGGTGTGGACCATGTCCTCACCCACTTCATTTCTGAAGAAAAATGGAAAAGAGAACAAGCTCAGAGAGCTAAGAGGAACAGGGCTTGGAAATAAAAGTTTATGAGAGACAATGTGATGAACTTGACCCCAAATCAACTCGTCACACTTGAGTCTGAAATTCGCTCCCTCTCTAAGGATCAAGAAAGATATGATGTTGAATGGAAAGGCACTAAAGTGAGATTCGTCAGGGCTGCTCAAGCTGTTGTGAAGGACCACAACACAAGTGTTGTAGCTAGATCGCAACCTCAAATTCCTCAGGCTGATGAAACTGCTCAGCCCGCTGATGAAAATGCTCCTGCAACTGAAGAAACAGCCAGCGCTGCTGAAGAAAGTCAAACTGCTGATGAACATGCCAGGACAACCTCCACTACTGTGCCTAAAGAAATAGCCAGGCCAGCTGAAGCTTTTGCTGCGCCTGAAGAAACTGAACCCATCAGGACGACTGCATTAGTCGTGCCTGAAGTAGCTACGACTGCTGAGGAAAAGACTCTAAAGAGAAAAGCATCAGCGTTAGAGTCCTCAGTTGTGAAGAAGTTGAAGACTAAGACAAGTTCTTAAACTGGACCCATTGATGCTACTCCAATCTCCTCTGCACCTGCCTATGAAATTATCCCATTTGGGGTTGACTATGTCATCCCAGATGAAGAAAATGAAGATCATTCTGCTGCTTCGACAAAGTAGATTGATGAAGAAATTGAAGTTGAAGAAAATGCTTCAACTCCTCAGGTATCATTGCCCTAGCCTCAGTTCACTGCTGAAGAGGCTGGTGTTGAAGAAATTGATGAGGATGTGGATATTGACAATACAACTCCAATCATCAATGATGAATGTTGGGAATCTGCTCACCCATATTCACCAATGACCACACCTCTATCACTAATTCCTCAATCCCCAGCCCAGACTGAAGAAATTCATGAAAAATCTGCTGACTTGGCCACCAAAGCCACTGAAGAAATTCTAGCTGCATCAGATGATGACTTTGCTGCTCCAACTGTCACTGAGGAACCTGCACTTCAATTTCCTCCAACTGAAGAAGTTCCTCCCATGCCCAAAGATATCAAGGGCCGCTTCAAGCCAAATCTTCTACCAAAGCCCAGAATGCCGTTCAAAGGCTCAGCACGCCCCAAATTCCTCAAAAGCAATTTCTTCAATGAGCGCATGTTCTTCACACGTCCCAATCCTTATGACTCAGCAAGGGCAGGATGAAGCAGATTCTGGACTGCAACTCAAATGAACTACTATGCATCAGTCTTGTTCAAAAAGAAGAAAGTCTTCGAGCACCACCAAATTCCTCATGCTGATATGGAAACACTTCCATCATTCACGCTGGTGCTCCAAGTTCTTCATGATGTAGGCATTCTTCCTTTTTGCATAGACATCTACGACTAGAATGAAGAACTCATTCTTCAGTTCCATGCAACACTACACATCAGTGGAAATGCTTCAGACATCAACTCCTGGGTGTTGGACTGGATGACTGGATCAACTCACTTCACTGCACTAGCATATGAATTGCTTCAGTCTGTCCCAGTGCCAATTCCTTCAGACGAAGCTAGTTGACTGTTTGATGAACCCGCACTTCCGAATCATCTGATGCAAGTGCTGATGAAGCCATTGGCTCCTGGAAAGCCTCAATGGAAAATCTTCTTAGTGACGGATTTGCTGTATGTACCAAGGACAGTGTACCGCATTCTCACGAACACTCTATGTCCTCAGAAGGGCCACAATTCTAAAGAAGAGGAAGTGGAGGGAGTCATGAAGAATATGATATTCAACATCATTCATGGGATTCCTATCAACTTCTACGATTTCTTCATGAGGACATTGGGTAGTGCTGCTTTAACTCCATTTGAACAGAAGCCTTATGCACCTTGGATCATCAAATTCATCAGGGCAAAGTCCTCAGTTCCCTTCAAGGCCGATTTCTAGAATCACTTTGGCTTCCTGCCTCCGATCGAAGTCATCAAGAGCACAATTAACTCAGTGGAAGGAAAAGGCAAGGCGGTCATTGATGAAGGCACTTGTCCATTGAATGGACAGTTTCGCAAAGCTGCTTCCTTCTCCACCAATGATGACACTTCAACTCAGGACTCAGAAGCAAAAGCCTCAGCTCAAAACCTCAAGAGTCTGCCCCTCATGTGATGACTGATCGCGAGCTTCTAATAAGTTTTCATCAGAAGGTCAATCACAATCGCAAGTGGGTGAAGCATCAGCTTGGTAACATTGTGCAAAACATGACTGTGACGCAGAACACTATGAAGATAAATCACTATTATGCGCATGAAAACCTCAACCGCACTTGGGCCATATTGTCTCACCTCGAGACTCCTGAAGAACTGAAGGAGCTGGATCTTGAGGAAAATCCTGACTGGGCTCGTCAACCAAACAAGAAATTCAAGAAAGTCCAAGTTCCTCTGATGGTCACAAGTTCATCACGTGAGAGAGATGAAGATGAAGACATTGACGACACCGCAGCAGGCCCTGCATCGACAAACTACCCCGACAACGCTAGTGCTGCTTCCTCACCAACCCGATGCAATTCTACAAAGGGGCGTTAGTCCTCACTTCTTCATCCCTTTTGGTCTTCTATGACAAAGGGGGAGAAAATTTGAGTTAGTCTTCAAGCGGGTCTCTCTATATATGGGCTAATTTTGTTTAAGTTACAACTCTCGCACTTCTGAAGCTTTTGTTGCTTAAGTCTGATGGTGGTCTGACATTTTTGAACTATTTTCTCGCATGTTTATTTCCTCAAGTACCTTAATGCATACATGCTGAATTTGGTCAGACACCATTTTCATCACACATTACAAGATATAGGGGGAGTTCTCCATGTTTTAACCTGCCATGTGCATTTGCAGTCCAAAGCAAATTCCTCAAATATGCACATCTTTAGGGGGAGTTCTTCTATATCTTCCAATCAAATTCCTGAAACTAAGTACTTTCACTTCATATGGTTATCCCCGTTGAAAACTTAACCTATTTGTCATCAATCACAAAAAAGGGGGAGATTGTTAGTGCATCTAGTGCCCCTTAGTGATTTTGGTGTATTGAAGACTTATAGGTTAAGGAACTAATGTGTTTGTGAGTGTACACAGGCTCTATAAGTCGATGAGGAGTTTGATATATCTGGGGATTACCGACCCCTAAAAATCTATGTCTTCAACTGAAGACTTTGGTGAAGACTTTGGTGAAGACTTTGATAATTTGCTCAAGACTTTGAACGAAGAATTTGGTGTGACCTTGAAGCTATGAACGAGGACTATGAAGCATGAAGACTTTTTTTTTCATAGTTTCATTTCCTTTCTTTGAGTCATAGGAAACACTGTACAGTTAAAGGGGGTCGAGGTAATACTTAGGAAAATTTCCAACTGATGCTCAATTCCAAAATAACCTATCCAATCCTTTGAGTG
Organism: Hordeum marinum; assembly: GCA_022496015.1. NCBI lineage: Eukaryota > Viridiplantae > Streptophyta > Magnoliopsida > Poales > Poaceae > Hordeum > Hordeum marinum. Next base: position 168,828,726 of record CM039677.1, read on the forward strand.
AAGCCTTTGGAAATATCTTGTGGTTCAGTCAAATTCATCAGTGATAGAGACGAAGTTCTTTAGGTCTCTGAGGAAATTGATCTGACTGAGGAGTTAGGATTTTGCCAGTGCGAATTGCCTACAAGTGAGGAACATGATATGTCTGAGGACTTTCATAGTTCGAAATTCTGACCATTGCTGTGCTTAGCGCCAGCTGTCCCCAATCATAACATCCACATAACGGTCATATCATTGGGGGCATTTATGTCTTATCATGTTAGGTTGCACCCTGGCTATAAATAGCCACCCCCCACAACCACTAGTTGGTTGGCTGCTCCGAGAGAGAACTGACACTTGTCATTTGAGAGCAACCCATCCTCCGAGGACTTTGTGAGAAAATCATCAGTGAGGAAAAACACAAACCACCAAACCCAAAGTGATCGAGCATCACTAAAGAAATTCCTATGTGGAACCCACGCTTGTTACCTTTGAGGACTGTGCATCCTCCAGACAGTTAGGCGTCATGGTCTAGTGTATCCTACAGTCAATTGTTGATCACAAAGTGACCTTGGTCTAGAGCATCCAACAGTAAATTGTGGATCACTGGGTGACCCGTTTGTGAGGGTTTTGGAAGTCTACCCTGAAGACTTACCATGAGTGTTGGGCGAGGACTATGTGACCTTAGCTCAAGGAGAATACGGTAAGGACTGTGTGTCCTGGTACTGTGTGTCCTCTGGTTTAAATACTAGGCCGCTCCAAACCAGACGTACGACTGTCACAGCAGTTGGAAGTGGGTCATTAAACCATTGTCGTTATCAAGCTACCTGGTTCTATTTCCTCAACCCATCTATTCCTCATATACTTTTTGATGAAATTGATTGTTACTGTTTGAAGAATTTGACTGAAGACTTCACAAATTCCTCACCTCAAATTCTTCAAGTTACCTTGTTCATCACTGCTTATCCTGTATCATGCTACTTGTAATCTGTGCATGTTTCATTTCATTATGATGACTATGCTGTTACTATGTTCCTCATGCACTTGAGTACTTATTCAGCTGCTAGTTATTCATCACATTTCAAATTCCTCAAAGTTGAAATTCCTCAAATGATGAATTTGTAAAAATCGCCTATTCACCCCCCCTCTAGTCGATATAACGCACTTTCGGTGACGTTCTTTTGCGCTAAGGGATTTGGCATACAAACTAAAAAGCACATGACAACCTCTGCTTCCCTCTGCAAAGAGCATATCTTATACCTTTATGAATTTACTTTTATGCAAGAGTCAAAGTATTCTTCCCTATTCCTTTTTATTTTTCTCCGTTTGCAAGCTTCATGTGGTGAGAAAAGATCTAGACACATATTTCCAGTTGGGTATGAGTGAGCATGAGTTATTATTGTTGACATCACCCTTGAGGTTAATACGTTGGGGGCGAAACTATAAGCCCCTATCTTTCTATGTGCCCGGTTGAAACTTTTTGCTCATGGGTATGCTATGAGTGTTAACAATCATAGAAGTCTAAATGTTGGTTGAGTATGTGGACTTGCCAAAAAGGCTCCTACATGAGACCCTTCCTGAAAATATGATGAATTGTAGTTGTGAAGTTGACTAAGAAGTGAGAACATAGTTTGTTGGTTTCCAATAAGGTTTATGCTTTATACTTCCACGTTGTGATGAAATGTTACTTCCTCATAAGAAGTTATATGATGTTGTTATTAAATAAAAGTTATATGTTAAAGTTTTTTTTGGTTAGAATAATAAGCATGATGCTTCTATGTCCATATTTTGTTTTTATCGACACCTCTCTCTCAAACCATCTCTACATGTTCTTCGATATCGGCTTTCGCTTGAGGACAAGCAAGGTCTAAGATTGGGGGAGTTGATACGTCCATTTTGCATCATGTTTTCCTACTGTTATTTAGAATGTTCTTATGCATAATAATGCTTTAGGGAATAATACTAATGCCTTTTCTCTCAGAATTTGCATGGTTCACACAAAGAGGGAGAATACCAGCAGCTGGAATTTAGGACCTGAAAAAGCATGTCAGAGATACCTATTCTTCACATCCCCAATGGAGCTGAAACTTTACACAGAATTTCGTGCAATAAATGAAAAATACTAGACCAAAAAACTACCGGAGGGGGCACCTGGTGAGGAACACCCACTAGGGTGCACCAGGAACCCCAGGCATGGCCTGGTGGGTGGTGCTCACCCTGGCCCACCTCCGGAGCCCATCTTTTGGTATAACTTCTGGAAAAAGCTAGAAAAAATAAGAGAGGACTTTCGGGATGAGGCACTACCGTCTCAAGGCGGAACTTGGGAAGGACCACTTTTCCCCTCCGGCGGAGCGATTCTGCCGGGGGAAATTCCCTCCTGGAGGGGAAATCGAAGCGTCATCAAGAACAACCCTCTCATCTTGGGGAGGCCATTCTTCATCAACATATTAAACATCACCATCTCCTCTCAAACCATAGTTAATCTCTTGTGTTCAATCTTTGTACATGAACCTCAGATTGGTACCTCTGGGTGACTAGTAGTGTTGATTACCTTGTGTAGTTGATTGCTACATGGTTTATTTGATGGAAGATTATATGTTCAGATCCATTATGCTATTCAATACACCTCTGATCTTGAGCATGAGTATTATTTGTGAGTAGTTACCTTTGTTCTTGAGGTCACAGGAGAAGTCATGTTGCAAGTAATCATGTGAATTTGATATGTGTTCGATATTTTGATGATATGTATGTTGTGATTCCCTTAGTGGTGTAATGTGAACGTCGACTACATGACACCTCACCATCCTTGGGCCTAAGGGAATACATTGTGGAGTAGTTATTAGATGATGGGTCACTCTAGTGACAGAAGCTTAAACCCTAGTTTATGCGCTACTTCGTAAGGGGCTGATTTGGGTCCACATGTTTAATGCTATGGTTAGACTTCGTCTTAATACTTTTCTCGTAGTTGCGGATGCTTACGAGGGGGTTAATCATAAGTAGGTTTTTATTTCAAGTAAGAACAACACCTTAGCACTGGACCACCCACATATCAAATTATCAAAGTAGCGAACACGAATCACACCAACATGATGAAAGTAACTAGATGAAATTCCCATGTACCCTCAAGAACACTTTGCCTATTATAAGAGATCGTTTTGGCCTATCATTTGACAAAAAAGGATTCGGCTACCTTGCTGCACCTTATTTACCATTACTGTTACTTGCTCGTTACAATTTAACTTGCTATCAAACTACTTGTTACTTACAATTTCAATGCTTGCAGAAACTACCTTGCTGAAAACCGCTTATCATTTCCTTCTGCTCCTTGTTGGGTTCGACACTCTTACTTACCGAAAGGACTACAATTGATCCCCTATACTTGTGGATCATCAGGTGCTTACACACAAAAGAGCACACACTTGCACCAAACGCGGGAAGTGCACTAGTGAAAGTATGAATCATAGGCCTTATTTCTAAGCATTTATACACCGTTTTGCTCACTGTTTACTATTTATTGCCTTGCTGTTTTTATATTTCATATTACAAAAACCTATATCTACCATCCATATTGCACTTATATCACCATCTCTTTGCTGAATTAGTGCGTCTATACAATTTGGCATTGTATTTGGTGTGTTAAGGACACAAGAGATTTCTTGTATTTGATTGCAGGGTTGTTTCAGAGAGACCATATTCATCCTACACCTCCACGAATTGATAAACCTTAGGTCATCCACTTGAGAGAAAAATGCTACAGTCCTACAAAACTCTGCACTTGGAGGCCAAACATAGTCTACAAGAATAAATATGTGTAGTAGACATCAACCCTCTCTCTTTAGAATGGAAGGGTAGGAGGTGGGTGACATGAATGTGTACGTGTATTGATTCACCCCAAAACCTTCCAATGAGAATTCCCTCTTAATAGTACGGGATCCCTACGACCAAAGAAATAAACCCGTACATAACACCGTCTTTGTTCTTTTCCATCTGAAGGGAAAGCTAACCATCTTGTGTCGCACACGGAGTACCTGAAGAACTTGACACACGATAAGATACCAAAGTGAGGTGTCATCATCACCAAAACGCTAAGGTAAGAGAATGCCCTTACACCAACGTTCCTCTATGTCCTATAAATTCCCTAATATCGCAAAAACCCTAAGGAGCTCCTGAAACACTTTTTCAGCTGCTACAAATCTTTGTTCCGACTGGAGCCATCTAGAGCTCTGTTTCGGCACCCTGCCGGAGGGGGGATCAATCACGAAGGGTATCTTCATCAACCTTGCTGCCCTCATGATGATGTGTGAGTAGTTCACCATAGACCTACGGGTCCATAGGTAGTACCTAGGTGGAAACCTCTATCTCTCTCTCTCTCTTGGTCTTCAATAGAATGTTCATCGCATCTTTCCCTTGATCTATCTGATGTAATCCCTTTGTATGGTGCATTTGTTGGGATCCGATGAAATGTGAGTTTTGTTCAGATTATTCATGAAAAGTATTTGAATCAAACTTGAATACTAAGATTCTTATTTGCATGATCATTATAGCTTTGTAATGCTCTCCAATCTATTGAGATAGTTTGGCCAACTAGATTGATATTTCTTCGATGGGAGTGGTGCGTTGTGGTAGGTTCGAACTAACAAGTTTCTATATCCAAGTGACAAAGGAGGGGACAAGATTGTATTTGTGTTTCTTCTACTAAGGATAAAACGCTGGGGTTTATCCATATTGATTGAGTTTACTTTGTCTACATCATGTCATCGTTCTCCAAACATTACTCTGTTTTACTTGTTACTCTAAATGCATGCTGGATAGTGGTCGATCGGTGGAGTGATAGTAATAGGTGCACACAGAAGTTGGCCTACTTGAATATGGACGTGATGCCTATATACACGTGATCATTGCCGTGAAAATTACATAATAATTTGTTTTTCTATCAGTTGCCCAACAGTAATTTATTTACCCACCGTATGTTATTTCTATGAGAGATGCGACTAGAGAACACTGTGCCCCGGGGTCTATTCACTTATATATTTACAAATACTACTACTGCCTTGCTGTTATTTATTTGCTTCTATTTTATGTTGCAATTTAAAATTATCTACAATTATCTATCCAACTCACTTGCTTGCAAATAACGAGATCAAGGGGATTGACAACCCTCTTGTCAGCGTTGGGTGCAAGTTGTTTGTTCTTTTGTGTGTAGCCGCTGAAGACGGTTGAGGATTGGTATTCTTATTGGTTCGATAAACCTTGGTTTCGTAACTGAGGAAAAATACTTACCCACATTGTGCTATGATAACCCGTTCCTTTTCATGGAAAACCCAACCCAGATCACAATTATCAATTGCCTATCAGGATACGTAGTGGGAAATACCTAACTCCAACGGAATAGGACAAGTGCATTAAATGCGCCATGAGGTGGCGCGCTGGCGACATTCCCTGGCAAGGATTGCATCTCCCTCAGTACCATCTGCCCTGCTACCTCCTATTCTTCTGCCATGCTGTGGGATGGGTGTCATTAAAGCTGAAACAGGCCCGCTGTTGCGGCCACGTACCCGGGCCAGCTTTGCATGTCCACCTGCCCATTTGACACCTCGGCCGATGTAGACCATTAGCCCCTTGGTGAGGTGGAGAAGTGGCTTGGCACGCTAGAATCTTGCCGGGCACTGCTCGTGGGCGTCTTGTCTGGCGAGAATCTTGCTTCCTTGCTTTGTTTTTGACCCCGAGGTTTGACGTGAGTTCAGCAACGATTTGCCGGCTCGTGGGCAGCAATCTCCCATGTATAAGTCTGGGTACGAAGAGCCCCTAGTTCTTAGTACACCGATAGTAATCCCCAGGCCTAGGCCAAACCCATGCGTTGCAGCGTTGTTGGGAAATAGTGCACGATCATGTTTCCCTACGGTTATGATGACTTTTACTGACCTTTCCCACGACGAGTAGTAACTCTAGGTCGGGGAGTGGTGGAGTGGGGCGGTTTCCCCAAGGAGGCGCTCCCAAGAGCCACATCGTGCCTGGCAAGGGGCGTTGCATCCCTCACGCCATGTGTTCTCACGTTGAGTCATGTATGGGGAAGGGAAACGACCGCCCAATGACACGTTTGACAACGAACAGTCGACTTCCAAGCTTCCCAGCGACGCTCGTGCATCTCTGCCCCATCTGTCATATCTCGCGCGATGCGTGTCATGCGCGAGCCCTAATATTGGTTTAGAGGGGCGGCCACGGGAGCTGGTCGAGGGCTAGTGTGTGTCCGGCCCAGGTCGCGGAGATTTGGTCCCTTCCTCTTTCTTTACCCTATTAAGAGGGGTGGGGGACTAAAGAGGAGCACTACTCATTCACGTCTTCGCGCTCTCAGTTTTTCTTCCATTCCACCATCCTTCCTTCCCCTCACCTTATGCCACCTCCTCTGACGCGTTTCCCTTGTGATGGCAAGGGGTCGCGGTTGTGCTCGCGGATCAGGTGGCACCAAGAGGGGCGCCCCGCAAAGCCCAATGCAGATCATGGTGATAGTGGCAAGGGTCGGGTCTAGCTCCCGTGGTCGGTCGGCATCCATGGGTCATGGGCAGGTGGCACCGCTGGATCGCGGAGGTCATAGAGGTCGAACGACTCCGCCGAATCGCGGAGGACACGACGGTGACCGCAATGGCATGCCCCTCCCTCAACCCCACGCGGGTATCCATGCGGGGGAGGAGGTGCAAGAGTTCGTCGTGGTGGTCCCCCGCCATCCTCGGAGCTGGTTGCGTCTCCCCAACCCATTTGCTCGGGCCATAGAGGGAAACCCGCCCCAGGGGCTTTAGCTGCGGGCGGATGGTTGCTGTAATGGCCCCGCCTGGGTGGCTATCGACCTCTCCGTCGGTAGAGCCATGTTTCCAACACGAGGGTGGAAATTGTTTGCCCGCTCTCGCGGCTTAGACCCCGGGCATCTCCTCCACTTCAGGTTTGCCGGCGCTTCCACCCTCTTCATGAAGATCTTTGGGGCGTCTGGTGTCCGCTTGGAGTGTCGCGTGGAGAGCTCGTGCGGGAGCGACTACGACTCCTCCAGCAACAACAAAGGCAGCACCTTCAGCATCAAGCAGGAGGAGTCTGACTAGGCACGCATGGCGTCATAGCTGGGGTTTTAGGGATCCATGAACGGGGCTCCATCTATGGGGCATTGTTTTCGGATGAATCAACACATCATAGTGGCAGATGTCCTGTCGGTGGACGATGGGGTCATAGAGGAAGTCGTACTCCAACTTGACACCGTCGCCTCCATCACCGAGCTGAGACGCCTCCCTCCTCGGAGGCTGGCGGGGACGCTATAGGAAGTCATACTCCGACTCGTCCCCCCTGCCACCATTGCCTGGTTTGGTGTCCTCCTTTTGTATTTAAATGGCGTCCAATGTAATCCTGAAAGAAAAATCAAAGAAAAACGTTGACACCACTGATGTGCAAGGATGTGTCTTGCTTCTTGCATCTATGTGTGTTGGCTTCCCCTTCTGACCTCAACGCTCAACGAGGACGCTTGCCGGCATGCACTATCTTGTCGCAGGGCACTTCTAAGGATAGATCCCGAGCACCCCTTTGCCGGTGCCACACCAAACAAAATTAACTTGTTATAGTCATCGCGACCACCCGGGGTGCTCGGCATGCTTCCAACCTCCTGGTGTGCAACGATTCTGACAAGGAGCCAACCGCTACAAGTCTTTTATACATGCGGTAATGTTACATGAGTGAAAGATTTTACTTATCTCTTCTTTCTTCTGCCGAATTTCTTTCCGCCAGGTGGTTGCCTCAAACGCATCATCTGTCCTCGTCGCTCCTCCTTCTCTTGGGATGACTTGTGTGTGTGTGGGGGGGTCCTGCTTTCTTTTGAGAAAAAGAAAGAAGAGAAAAACAGGATGCGCTAGGGGCTTTCAGCGGTTCGGTAACGACCTTATATCAGAAATGATCCACCGCAATAATTAGCACAACGAACATAACGCAAATATGTATTTTGGTAGAAAAAGGTTGCAGGATATCTAGTTTTACTGACTGCGCACAGGGTCATCACCTAGATTTGTACAAAATATTGCACGCACTGCTGCGAGACTTGTACAAAAGTGGTTGCTGGGGAGTCCAACAACCGCGCATCACGGGTAGAATTTCTTAAGATGCTCGATGTTCCACGAGTTTTGCACTGGGGTGCCATCTTCAGTCTCCAGGCGGACTGCGCGAGGCCTGGTGACTCGTACCACCCGGTAAGGGCCTTCCCACTTTGGTGTCAACTTGTTTGATCCCTTCACGGACTGAATCCACTGAAGGACAAGGTCGCCTTCCTCAACAATCCTGGCACGCACTTTGTGGCTATGGTAGCGGCGCAAGGCGTGCTGGTACCTAGCGGCGCACAGCGCGGCCTGAGACGATCTTCCACGAGGAGTGTGGCATCGCCATGCCGTAACCTCTCTTGGTGGTCCTCATCAAAGGCCTGCACTCTCGGTGACCCGTACGTGAGTTCCGTGGGGAGAACTTCCTCCGCCCCGTAGACCAGGGCAAAGAGTGTCCCGTCGGTGGATCGATTTGGTGTCGTTCTGATCGACCAAACAACGCGGGCAGTTCATTAATCCAGCGCCTTTCGTGCATGCACAACTTGTCGAAAGTCCTCATCTTGAGGCCCCACATCACTTCAACATTTTCCCTCTCCACTTGCACGTTGCTCCTGGGGTGAGCAACTGAGGCAAAGAAGATCCTGGTAGCGATATCTTGACAGTATTGCATTAAAGTGTTGCTGCTGAACTGCATGCCGTTATCGGTGATGATCCTGTTTGGGACCCCGAAAAGGCAAATAATCCCTCTAAGGAACTTGACTGTTGCATGCGTTGTTACCTTTCTCACCGACTCAACTTCGGCCCAGTTCGTGAACTTGTCAATGGCGACGAACAAGAACTTGAAGCCCCCGACAACAAGGGGGAGGGGACCGACGATGTCGAGCCCCCAGACCGAGAATAGCCAGGAGAGCACTACGGTTTGAAGGGCTTGTGATGGTTGGTGTATCTGCTTGGCATGAATTTGGCATGCTTCACATGTCGTCACCATCGTGAAGGCATCTTGAAGGGTTGTGAGCCAGTAGAAGCCTTGCCCAAATGCCTTCTTGACAAGGGCTCACGATCCTACGCGGAATCCACAAATCCCCTCGTGTATCTTTGCCAGCAGCTGTCGTCCTTCCTCCCGAGTGATGCACCTTAATTTCACCCCATTGGGTCTCCACTGTCCAGATCATTTTCCAAGAACCAATACATGCTCGACTATTGGGCTACTCTTTTGGCTTCTTCTTGGTCCTCGGGGAGGTCACTTGTTTGGAGGTACTGGGCAATCTTATGTGCACATGTAGGAGCCCCTGGCTCAACGACAAGGGCTAAAGGCGTCTCTTCTGCTACGGGAGCACCAGCTTTGACGACAAAGACCGATTGTCCCACCGGAGCTTGGCGCTCACCGTCGAGCACTTCATCATTCCCGGCACCTTCTTGGCGGCCTTAGGTGGCTCTGGCAGGAAATACTTGCCGGAACTGACCTTTCTCTTCTCGGCTTGCCGTCCTGAAGGTGTAACTGATGGTTGAGTGAGTCGGATCACAAAGGTGCCCGGTTCCACAGGTGACTTCTGACCTGCTCGTTTTGACAAATCGTTGGCGATGTCATTCTCCGTCTTGGGGATGTGTTCCATCTGTAGACTGTCGAAACGCTCCTCCAACCTCCTCACTTCATCAACATATGCTTCCATCATGGGGCTTTGTTAATCCTTATTGACCTGGCACACAACCAACTGTGAGTCCCCTCAGACTACTGACTTCCTGATCCCCAACTCTGCTGCTATCCGCAGTCCAGCAAGCAAACCTCCATACTCAGTTGTGTTGTTGGTCGACACCTCCTGAGGGAAGTGCATTTGGATCACATACTTCAGGTGCTCTCCGGTGGGTGCTATGAGCAACACTCCAGCACTAGCACCTTGCAGCGAGAAAGCTCCATCGAAGTACATGACCCATGCGTGGGGTGTTTCCCTGCCATGAAGGGTTGTTTCCAGGATTTCCTCATATGGTGCTGGTGTCCATTCGGCAACAAACTATGCTAGTGCTTGGATCTTGATGGTCTTCATGCTGGAAATATGCCCTAGAGGCAATAATAAATTAGTTATTATCATATTTCCTCATTCATTATAATCGTTTATTATCCATGCTATAATTGTATTGATTGGAAACTCAGATACATGTGTGGGTAGATAGACAACATTGTGTCCCTAATATGCCTCTAATAGACTAGCTCGTTGATCAAAGATGGTCAAGGTTTCCTAGCCATAGATATGAGATGTCATTTCATAACGGGATTATGTCATTAGGATAACGATGTGATGGACAAGACCCAAACTATAAACATAGCATATGATCGTGTCAGTTTATTGCTAAAGTTTTCTACATGTCAAGTATCTGTTCCTATGACCGTGAGATCATGCAACTCACTGACACAAGAGGAGTACCTTGTGTGTATCAAAGGTTGCAACATAACTGGGTGACTATAAAGGTGTTCTACATGTATCTATGAGGGTGTCTATTGAGTGGGCATGGATCAATACTGGGATTTGTTACTCCGTGTGACGGAGAGGTATCTCAAGGCCCACTCGGTAATACAACATCATAGTGACCCTTGCAAGCAAAGTGACTAAAGACCTAGCCACAAGATCTTGTATTATGGAATGAGTAAGGAGACTTTCCGGTAACGAGATTGAACTAGGTATGGAGATACTGACGATCGAATCTCGGGCAAGTAACACACCGAAGAACAAAGGGAACTTCATACGGGATTAACTGAATCGTTGACATAGTGTTTCAACCCATAGAGATCTTCGAATATGTAGGAACCAACATGGGCATCCAGGTCCCACTATTGGTTATTGACTGTAGAGGTGTCTCGGTCATGTCTACATAGTTCTCGAACCCGTAGGGTCTGCACACTTAAGGTTCAGTGACGTTTCGGTAGTACTAAGTTATGTATGTTGGCGACTAAAGTTTATTCAGAGTTCCGAATGAGATCTCGGACATCCGAAGGAGCTCTGGAATGGTCCGTAGGTAAATATTTATATATAGGAAAGTGGTATTTGGGTTCGGGAAAAGTTTCGTGCACTACTGGTATTGTATCGGGAGTTACGAATGGGTTCCGCGGGTCCACCAAGTGGGCCCCACCCACCCCAGGGGCCACATGGTCCTAGGAGGTGGCGCACCAGCCCCTGGTGGGCTGGGAAGCCAACCCCTAGAGGCATATGTGCAAGGGGTGGGAGAGGAGGTCAAGTGGGAAGGAGTCCCACTAGGATTCCACCTCCATTGTGGGAGGTGGACTCCTCCTCTCTTGTGCATGAAGCCCCTAGGGTTTTCCCTAGGGCGCCTCCCACCTACCCCTCTCCTCCTATATATATATATTGGTGGGTTTTGGAGGGAAGCCACCACCTAAAAAGCCAAGTGCTGCCCTCTCTCCCTCTAGATCATATTCTCGTCTAAATCTGTTTGGTATAGCTTAGCAAAGCTCTGCCGGACCAGCTCCACCACCACCGCCACCACACTATTGTGCTACTGGAGAACTCATCTACCTCTCCACCCTCGCTTGCTGGACCAAGGAGGTGGAGATCATCATCGAGATGTAAATGTGTTGAGCGCGGAGGTGCCATCCGTACGGTGCTAGATCAGAAGGACCGTGATTGGATCGCGGGATGGTTCGTGATTGGATCGTGGGACGGATCGTGATCGGATCGCGAGACGGCTAGCGATTTGGATTGCGAAGACATTCGACTACATCAAACACATTTCTTAACGCTTCCCGCTTAGCGATCTACAACGGTACGTAGATTCACTCTCCCTCTTGTAGATGCTCATCACCATGGATAGATATTGCGTGTGCGCAAGATTTTTTTTGTTTCCCATGCAACGTTCTCCAACACTTCATTCTTTGAAAGTTCAGATCAAAACTGGCCAGTTCCAGGGCCCACTCAACAATCCTGTCGGTTGCCTCTGGATTCCTTTGGATCCATTGCAGCGAGAAGCGGGTGACGGTTGTGATACGGTGTGCTTGGAAGTAGTGGTGCAACTTGTGAGAGGCCATGAGAAGGCCGAAGAGAATTTTTGAATCCTGCGGTACCTTGACCGAGCCCCCTGCAAGAGAGAGTTGACAAAGCACACTGGTCGCTGCACCACCTTATTCTTTTGCACAACTTGTTGTTCCACTTCATGTGCTGCCTTCGTGTTGATTTATGGGCTCACCGGGATTGACCCGGGTTTGTTGGTTGTTGGTTCACGAGCCATTGTTTCTTTGTCCTTAGCTTCCCTTTCTGCCACTAGTGTGGCGCTAACCACCTGGTTCTTTGTTGCCAAATATAACAGTAACGGTTCCTCAGGCTTGGGCATGACTAGGTGATATGTCTCCAACCTGTCGATAATTTATGAAGTATTCATTCCATATTCACCTATGTTTACAATACTTCTATATGGTTTTGATGCACTTTATATGATTTATTTAGAACTAACCTGGACTGACGTTGTTTTCAGTAGAACTACCGTGGTGTTGTTTTTGTGCAGAAAATGGAAGTTCTCGGAATCGCCCAAAACTTGTTCACGATTTTTTTGGAACAAAATAGGCACTAAACGCTTCATGGGACAGTCAGAAGAGCCACGAGGTGGGGACAACCCACCAATCCGCGCCAGGCCCCCAAACCGTGCCCTGGTGGGTTGTGCTCTCCTCGTGGCCCATCTTCGCGTGAAACCAACACCAAGAATTTCTATAAATATAGAAACCATCAGAAATAACCCTAGACTCTTTGTTCCGCCTTCCACAAGGCCTCGTTATCAATGAAAACCAATCTGGAGAGAAAATAGTCCCCTATCAAAGAGGGTAGATCATCTCCGGTGGCCATCTTCATCATCCCGGCGGAGTCCATGATGAGGAGGGAGTATTCCACCCTCGGGGCTGAGGGTATTTACTAGTAGCTATGTGTTCAATCTCTCTCTCGCGCGCGTTCTTGAGATCTCACGATCTTGATGTATCATGGGCTTTGTTAATATAGTCAGATCATATGATGTTTTCCCCTCTCTATCTTGTTGTGATGAATTGAGTTTTCCTTTGAGATTTTTTTATTATCGGATTGAATAATTTTATGGATTTGAGAGCACCTGATATATGTCTTGCATGCGGATACCTGTGGTCACAATGGGGTGTTCTATTCATTCACTTGATATATGTTTTGGTACTCAACTTGTGGATTCCCATGGTGACATTGGGGTAATCTATGCATAAGGGTTGATACACGTTCTTGTCCTACTTTCTCCGATAGAAACCTTTGGGCACTCTTTGAGGTTCTTTGTGTGGATTGAGTATTATGAATCTGAAATTGTTTGATGTGTATCGTATAATTAAATCATGGATACTCGTGGTGATATTGGAGTATCTAGGTGACGTTAGAGTTGGTTGATGTGTATCATATGGTGTTATTCTAGTATGAACTCTTGAATAGATCGATCGAAAAGACTAACTTTAAGGTGGTTTCGTACCCTACAAACAATTTCTTTTGATGTTCTCCGCTAGATAAGAACGTTGGGGTGAGTCTTCGTTGCACGTTGAGGGATGGTTATGTGATCCAATTATATTAGCATTGTTGAGAGATTGCACTAGCGAAAGTACGAACCCTAGGACTTGTTTTGAAGAATTGATTTACCGTTTGTGCTCACTTTTGTCATTTTCTACCTTGCTGTTTTTATATTTTCAGATTACAAAAATCAATATCTACTATCATTACTACACTTGTATCACCATCTCTACGCCAAACTAGTGCACCTATACAATTTGCCATTGTATTGGGTGTGTTGGGGGCACAAGAGATTTCTTTTATTTGATTGCAGGTTGTTTCAGAGATATCATCTTCATCCTACACCTTCCATGGATTGATAAACCTTAGGTCATTCACTTGAGGGGAAATTGCTATTGTCCTACAAAACTCTGCGCTTGGAGTCCCAACACAAGTCTACAATAATAAAGTTGCGTAGTAGACATCAAGCTCTTTTCTGGCGCCCTTGCCGCGGAGGTGAGTGCTTGAAGGTATATCTTCAGATCTTGCAATAAAATATTTTAGTTTCTTGTTTTTCACTAGTTTGGTGTTATAAAAGTAAACTACAAAAAATGGAGTTTAGGTTGCATCAATTGTTTCGTCTCTTTAATGTCTTTCGTGAAAATCATGGTTCGGACAATTGTGCTCAATTGGTAGAGGAAGTATTTATGAAAATAGTTAATGAGAATTCCTTGAAAGATGAGAATTATAGCAATATTGTTAGTGTGAATTTTCTGAATATCCATGATGCTAATGATATGCAAAACCACAAGCTTGGGGATGCTATGTATGATGAAGATGATATTTTTAGTGCCCCATGTTTTGATGAGCAAAACTATTATGATGATAGCATGCCTCCTATGTATGATGATTATTGTGATGACATGTATTCTGTAGAGAGTAATGAAAACCATGAAACTTGTCATGATTTTAATATTCAAAGTCGTTATGCCAATCAAGTACATCATGATAGTTATTTCGTTGAGTTTGCTCCCCACTATTATGACTGAGAAGAAGTTTGCTTATGTGGAGAGTGATAAATTTTCTATGCTTGTAGATCATGAAAAGAATCTTGTGTGTGATATTTATATTTTTTAATTAATTCATGATGCTACTGAAAACTATTATGAAGGAGGAACTTATGCTTGTAGGAACTGGAATAATAGCAAGTTTCCTCCATATGTGTTCAAAGTTTTGAAGTGCTTGTTTTATCTTCCTATGCTAGTTGATTCTTGATCCCATAAGTTGTTTTATGACAAAATCCCTATTCATAGGAAGTGGTTTAAAGTTAAATGTGTTTGTCATGTGATTCATGATGCTCTCTTGCATGTTTCAACTATTATTGCTATACCAGCATCATTGAAATCATCATGCCTAGCTTAAAGGCATTGAAGAAAAGCGCTTGTTGGGATCCAACCCAACACTTTTACTTTATGTTTTTATGTGTTCACATGATCAAGATACTGTCGTAATAATGTTCTATGTCTTTTATTTCAATAAAGTGCCAAGTAAAGCCTTTGGGATAGTGTGGAAACTTGTTTCTTTGTTTCTTTGTAAAAATACAAAGTTTTGCGTCCAGTATATGAATTATCTTATTTTATTGGAGCACCAAACAATTATGAAAAGTTAAAACAAAATTTCTATACAAATTCTATAAGTTGTCACAATTTTTCACAATTTGTAGAGTCGGGGAAGTATGATGATCATTCAGATCTTTACAGACTGTTCTCTTTTTGACAGATTCTATTTTGCATGCATAGTTTGATTATTTCAAGTGTTCCTATAGCTTATATTGAGTAATATAAATT
Source organism: Hordeum marinum (assembly GCA_022496015.1). Taxonomy (NCBI): domain Eukaryota; kingdom Viridiplantae; phylum Streptophyta; class Magnoliopsida; order Poales; family Poaceae; genus Hordeum; species Hordeum marinum. Next base: position 168,844,101 of record CM039677.1, read on the forward strand.
GTGGGAATGATCTAATATAGTAGGTATCATATGGTAATAATTATTAATCTTGTATTGACAGTACCTAAGTGAATGATCTATATTTACTATACTAACCCATATCACGAAGTTCCGTTAAGTTTTGTGTGATTGAAGTTTTCAAGTTTTGGGCGAGATACCGATATGAGGTGAATAAGGAGAAGCAAGGAACTAAGCTTGGTTATTACCAAGGCACCCCAAGGTAATATCCAAGGAAGACTCAAGCGTCTAAGCTTAGTTCCCCGGAAGGCATCCCTCTTTCGTCTCCAACATTATCGGTACATCCTACTTGGAGCTATATTTTTATTCATGACATGATATGTGGTTTGCTTGGAGTGTCATTGTAATTTTTTTCTCTGTCATATTTTATTTATAATCTTGTTTTTCAATAAAAAGTTCCAAGAATTGCATTAGGATGTTCGCATTGCGTGTTTTATATGTGCTGTGTAAAAACAGAAACTTTTGCTGTAGTGTTTGAATTTTCATATTTTACCGGAACGTAGAAAGTTTCTGAAATTTTTACAAAGTGTTTTCATATAAATTAGTTAGAACTTAAAAAAATTTCATAATTTTTTGAGTTACATAAGTACACTGGTTTAATATATTCTGACAGACTGTTCTGTTTGGACAGATTGCTGTCACAGTTTTGTTATCTACTTTTCCTATAGTTTCCATAGCCTATATTGGTAGATATAAATTGTGGAAACGATAGTAAACATTAGATGATGTTTGAAATTATTATGTAACTTGTCTTTGCAGTACATAAAGATTTGATTTATTATTATGTGCACTAACCTATCTCACGACTTCTTTTAAAGTTTTGTGTGGATGAAGTTTCTGAGAATAGGTGAAACCGGGATATGAGAGGATTGAACAAGATACAAAAGCTCAAGATTGTGGATGCACAAGGAACCCCAAGTAAATATTTCAAGAAGTCTCAAGCATCTAAGCTTGGGGATGCTACGCATCCCACCTCTCTTCGACAACTATCGGTTAGCCTATGTTGAGCCTAAATTTTTCTTTGACCACATGATATGTGCTATTCTTGGAGTGCTATTTTTATTTTGCTTGTTGTTTAAATAAAATACTGAGATCTGAAAATATTTATTGAGAGAGAGAGATTCCTCACATAGCTACTTCATTGTTTACCTACTCATTGATCTTCACTTATATCTTTTGAAGAGTAGTTTGATTGTTTGCTCTTGTGCTTCAGTTATATTCTAAGAGTAAAATTGTGAATGAATGAAATATCATAAATATTAAATTATCAATGTGCTTTATGCTTAGTAGTACCTTCACATCTGGTTTAGAAAGTAAAATCTATTGAAGTTTGACAATCACAATATTGGTCATACAACCAATTAATGAATGATTAGTATAAGGAAGATAACTTTCACATACAAATATATTATCTTGGACATCTTCTATGATTGTGAATACCCATTAATTATTTTAAATCTTGAGAAAATTAGTTTAAGTTGTACAAGGAAGACAATGTACTGAGTTATGGTTGCATATATTTGCATAGAAGTTATATAGTTATAGATCCTCCTATATGTGGTGCTTGTTAGAACCTTTTGCTAGACAAAAATTCGTACTAAGTAGAGCTACTACTTGTGCATACAAAGACCCTTAAACCAAGTTTCTTGCCATGAGAGTCCACCATACCTACCTATATGCGGTATTACCCTACCGTTCCAAGTAAATTTGCATGTGCCACCTATAAAATTTCAAATGAGCATCAGTTTTGTGTGCCTGGACCGCTCATGGAGCGACAGGTGGCGGTCAGTATGTTCCATGTTAAGCGGGTCATTCTGATGATGAGTGTTTATTCACTCGTCCTTGCATGAGAGGGGCGGTAATAGGGATTCCTAGTCCCAAAATAAAAAATGCAAACAATTAAACAAAACTCCCCCAGGAACGTTGTTGTTATGGACGGTACCTGTGGATTCGGCTAGCTGTGTAGTGTGTTTGTTGGTGGAGGGGAGTAAACCTTTAGTTTTACTGCTTGGGAACCGCCACTAATGTGTTTAACATGGAAGATACTGATAACTCTTGGTTGTAATGTTGACAGGAAGGGTGCACCTCGCAAAATTATATTTATCTCTGTTTTAAACAATGAGCTCTAGCACATATGCACATCCCTGCTTCCCTCTGTGAAGGGACAATCTATTTACTTTCATGTTATTTACTTTTCATGTTGAGTCAACTTCCTATTCCAACCTACTTCTATTAGTTGGCAAGCATCATGTGGTGGGGAAAGATCTAGGCACATATGGCTAGTCAAATATATTTGATCATGACTTATTATTGTTGACAATTATCTTTATGATAAGTATGTTGGGCGGCGAAACATTAAGCCCCTATATTTCTATGTGTTCAATGGATGCCATTTGTTCTAAAAATATGCTTTGAGTACTAGCAATACTAGAAGACTATATGATGATTAAGTATGTGGATCTCTTACTTAGACTTTGTTGAGAATAAGTTGAATTGCAATTGTTTGGTGACTAAGAACATAGGTTGTTAAGTTTGAAGAGAATTCATTGTTTGAACCATAACACGTGAATTGGTTGCTGCCTTATCATGATGAGGTTCATGAGAAAGAGTTGATGTAATGATGCTAGGAAAAGTGGTTGAAATTATCATTGATCAAACTTATGCACTATGCTAGAATTCACACTTCATAAATTATTTCTTTTTATCAATTACGTACTCAAGGGCGAGTAGGAATTAAGCTTGGGATGCTCATATGTATCCAACATATCGATAATTTATGAAGTATCCATGCCATATTCACCTATGTTTACAATACTTTATATGGTGTTGGTGCACTTTATATGATTTAATTATAACTAACCCGGACTAACGTTGTTTTTAGTAGAACTACCGTGGTGTTGTTTTTGTGCAGAAAATGAATGTTCTCGGGATCTCCCGAAACTTTTTGACGGTTTTTTTGGAACAAAAGAGGCACTAGACGCTTCGTGGGAGGGTCATAGGAGCCACGAGATGGGCACAACCCACCCGGCCGCACAAGGCCCCCAAACCGTGCTCTGGTGGGTTTTGCTCTTCTTGTAGCCCATCTTCACGTGAAACCAACGCCAAAAATTCCTATAAATATAGAAACCATAAAAAAACCTAGACTCCTTGTTCCGCCACCACAAGTCTCTGTATTGAGGAAAAACCAATCTGGAGAGGAAGCGGACCACTGTCAGAGAGGGTAGATCATCTCCGGTGGCCATCTTCGTCATCCCGGCGGAGTCCGTGTTGAGGAGGGAGTAGTCCACCCTCGGATCTGAGGGTATGTACTATTAGATATGTGTTCAATCTCTCTCTCTCTCTCATGTTCTTGAGATGTCACAATCTTGATGTATCACAGACTTTGTTAATATAGTCGGATCATATGATGTTTTCCCCTCTCTATCTTGTTTTGATGAATTGAGTTTTCCCATTGAGATTTTTTTATTATCGGATCAAATACTTTTATGGATTTTAAAGTACTTGATATATGTCTTGCATGTGGATACCCGTGATGACAATGGGGTGTTCTATTGATTCACTTGATATAGGTTTTGGTACTCAACTTGCGGATTCCCGACGTGACATTGGGATAACCTATGCATAGGGGTTGATACATGTTCTTGTCCTACTTTCTCCGATAGAAATCTTGGGGCTCTCTTTGAGGTTCTTTGTGTGGATTGAGTATTATGAATGTGAAATTGTTTGATGCATATCGTATAATTAACTCATGGATCCTTGTGGTGATATTGGAGTATCTAGGTGACATTAGAGTTGGTTGATGTGCATTAGATGGTGTTATTCTAGTACGAACTCTTGAATAGATCGATCGGAAAGAATAACTTTAAGGTTGTTTCGTACCCTACAAACAATTTCTTCTTATGTTCTCCTCTAGATAAGAATGTTGGAGTGAGTCTTTGTTGCACGTTGAGGGATGGTTATGTGATCCAATTATATTAGCATTGTTGAGAGATTGCACTAGCGAAAGTATGGACCCTAGGCCTTGTTTTGAAGCATTGCAATATCGTTTGTGTTCACTTTTGTCACTTGCTACCTTGCTGTTTTTATATTTTCAGAATAAAAAAATCAATATCTACTATGATTACTACACTTGTATCACCATCTCTTCGCCGAACTAGTGCACCTATACAATTTGCAATTGCATTGGATATGTTGGTGACACAAGAGATTTCTTGTATTTGATTGCAGGGTTGTTTGGGAGAGACAATCTTCATCCTACACCTCCCATAGATTGATAAACCTTAGGTCATCCACTTGCGGGAAAATTGCTACTGTCCTACAAAACTCTGTGTTTGGAGGCCCAACACGAGTCTACAAGAATAAAGTTGCGTAGTATACATCACTAGGATCGGGGTCGAGGACATGTACTCCTTCAGGTCTTGCAATTTTGCCTCTACTTTCGGGGTCCTTGTCATTGCCCCTGCCTTCTTAAGGATTTTGAAAAATGGCAGGGTGCGCTCTGCAGATTTGGAGATGATCGGCATCGAAACGCGTCAAGGACGTATGCCGCTGGAGAGTGCACTGCCCTCGACAGAGCTGAGATATGAATATACTGAGGAGCTTGTCGGATGTGACCCTGAACACACACTTCTCGGGGTTGAGCTTCAAGTATTTTGTGCAAGTTCTCAAAGGTCTCTCCTAGATCTCAGACCAATGTGACTTTGTCCTTGGTCTTGACCATGATGTCTTCCATGTATGGCTTCACATTCCTGTGCAGCTCTGGACGAAGACCAATCTGGATGGCCCTTGCTAACGTTGAACCCGCACACTTCAGGCCAAACAACATGTGCCTGAAATAGTACGTGCCACAGGGGGTGATGAACGATGTTTTCACTTCGTCTTCCTCGGCCATCAAGATCTGATGATAACCAGAGTAGGCGTCGAGGAATGACAACAGGTTGCAACCGGCGGTTGAGTACACTATCTCGTCGATGCGCGGCAAAGGGAAGGGGTCTTTTTGGCAGGCCTTGTTGACATAAATGAAGTCTATACAGAGCCTCCACTTCCCATTTGACTTGCGCACCGACATGAGATTTGCTAGCCATGTCGAGTGGAGCACACCCCTGACTAGCCCTGCTGCTTCCAACTTTTTAATTTCTTCGGCAATAAATTCTTACCACTCTAGCACTTGTTTTCGTACCTTCTTCTTCATGGGGCATGCATGAGGACATACAGCAAGGTGGTGCTCGATCACCTCCCTGGGAACACCGGGGATGTGAGACAGTTGCCAAGCAAACACGTCGACATTCGCTGGCATGAAGGAGACGAGCGCGCTTTCCTATTTGTTGTTGAGGGTGGCACTTATGCTGAAAGTGTCACCCTCAGCGTCCCCCTGCGTAGCCACTTGCTTCGTCTTGGGGATGGTCACTTTATCCTTTTTGCTCCTAGCAGCGGAGGTCTCTTGTAAGTCCTTGATAGGTGTGCTGCCCTCTGTCGTGCGCTTCCCGGAGTTCTTACGAGACTCGCTAGAGCTCTTATCCTTGTTCTCCCCCCAGGAGCTTTGCAGGCAGGACTGAGTGCCTCATCGGCAGACACTACCACTGCCTCCCAGTAGATCTTGTTTACGCAAGGAACCACGTCCTTGATCGTGTTGTAGGCGTGGTGGGACGCCAGCATGAACTTTGCCAGTGCCATACGACCAAGGATTCCATTGTAAGGGAGTGATATCTTGGCGACGTCGAAGACAACCCTCTCCGCCCTGAAATTGACCTTGCTACCGAATGTGACTGGAAGGGTTATCCTCCTCTTCGGCCAAGATCTCCCCCCGTCCATTACTTGGAAGGAGCTTGTCGGTTTAAGTTTCGAATCAGGGATCTACAGCCGCTTGATCACACCGGCGAAATCAGGTTCAGGTCGTCCCCATTGTCGACCAACATCTTCGTGACTCTGAGGTTGCGAATTGTTGGTGAGACAAACAACAACAAACACACCCGACCGTGATGGTGCGATCAGGTTGATTCTCCGCATCAAATATGATGGGAGTGTTGGACCACTTGAGGGGCTTCCTTGCTTTCGCCGCCGGTTCAGCTTCGTTGACTTTGCGGGCCCATTGTTTGAGCTGCCTATGGGAGGACTACAAAGATTCACCTCCGTCAAGACACGTCTCATCCATGGCCTTCTGGAAATCTTTCCTGTCAGACCCCTCTTCATCCTTGTTATTGTCATCATTACCGTCGGATTTTTCGTCTTGGCCTCTAACATGCTTCTCTCTCTATTGTTTGGCCTTTCCACGACGGTCACCTCGATCGTTGCGGCTCTTCTTTTTGGATCCACCGGCTCCATCTCGACCCTTCTCCTTGTCGCGCCTTTCGTACTCTTGCTTCTGCTTTTTGGCAAGCTATTCTACTTGGAGGCATTCGATGCTGTCGTAGCCCATGGTCAGGTGGATCTTGCAGTATGGCTTGCCGGTCTTCTCGCCTACCGCGGCCTCATCGTCCATGGAGGAAAGGGCAACATGCTTTTCGGAGCCCTCAGATTTGATCTTCGTGCCGTCATTGGGCTTGTCGGAGCTCTCGACAGCCATCACCGCCTTGACCTTGCACTTCTTATTGCTCTTGAGCCCCTTATTCAAGGAAGCAAGTGTGTTCTCATCGTCGTCGGAGTTGACCTCCGCGACAGCGTCCTCCCCTGGGAGTCTTCTGTTGGAGAACATTGCATGCGAAGCAAAAAAAATCCTACACACACGCAAGATCTATCCATGGTGATGAGCACATACGGGTGGGAGAGTGGATCTACATACCCTTGTAGATCGCTAAGCGGGAAGCGTTAATAAACATGGTTGATGTAGTCGAATGTCTTCGCGATCCAAATCGCTAGTCGTCCCGCGATCCGATCACGACCCGTCCCGATCTAGCGCCAAACGAACAGCACCTCCGTGTTGAGCACACATATTGCTTGATAATGATATATGCCTTCTTGATCCAGCAATTTGGAGCAGAGAGGTAGATGAGTTATCTGGTAGCACGACGGCGTGGCGATGGTGGTGGTGGAACTATTCCGGCAGGGCTTCGCCTAAGCACCGCCAAATCTAGAGGGAGACGATCTAGTGGGGAGAGAGGGCTGCACCGGGGCTTAGGGTTGGGTACGGCTGCCCTCACTCCATGCCAATATATATAGGAGGGAGGGTAGGGTCCGACGCCCCTAGGGTTTCCCTAGGAGTCAGCCGAAGGAGGAGGTGGAGGAGTCCACCTCCAATCCTACTCCAAGTGGGATTCCAATCCTACTTTGAATCCCTTCCCCACTTGGTTTTTTTTCCTTTCTTCCCACCCTAGCCGCATGGGACCTTAGGGATTGGCTTGCCCAGCCCATGAAGGGCTGATGCGGCACCCCCAAGGCCCATGTGGCCTCCCGGTGTGGGTGGCCCCTCCCGATTGCCTCCCGGCACCCCGGTACACTACCGGAAATACCCGAAACTTTTCTGGTGACCAAAACGGGACTTCCTATATATCAACCTTTACCTCTGGACCATTCCGGAGCTCCTCGTGACATCCGGGATCTAGTATGAGACTCCGAACTAATATCGGTCACCAGCATGCATAACTCAATACTACCAAAACATCGCCGAACATTAAGTGTGCAGACCCTGCGGGTTCGAGAACTATGTAGACATGACCGAGACACCTCTATGGTCAATAACCAATAGCGGGACCTGGATGCCCATATTGGTTCCCGCATATTCTATGAAGATCTTTATCAGTTGAACCTCTATGTCAACAATTCAGTCAATCTCGTATGATGTTCCCTTTGTTCTTCGCTATGTTACATGCCCGAGATTCGACCGTTGGTATCTCTATACCTAGTTCAATCTCGTTACCGGCAACTCTCTTTACTCGTTCCGTAATACATGATCCCGTGGATAACACTTTAGCCACTTTGCTTGCAAAGCTCATTGTGATGGTGTATTATCGAGTGGGCCCTGAGATACCTCTTCGTGACATGGAGTAACAAATCCCAGTCTTGATCCATACCAACCAAACAAACACCCTCGGAGACACCTGTAGAGCACCTTTATAGTCACCCTAGTAATGTTGCGACGTTTGATACACACAAGGTACTCCTTCGATGTCTGTGAGTTGCATGATCTCATGGTCATAGGAATAGATACTTGACATGTAGAAAACTATAGCAATAAACTGACACGATCATATGCTATGTTTATAGTTTAGGTATTGTCCACCACATCATTCTCCTAATGATGTGATCCCATTATCAAATGACATCTCATATCTATGGCTAGGAAACCTTGTCCATCTTTGATGAGCGAGCTAGTTCACTAGAGGCATAGTAGGGAGAAAGTGTTGTCTATTTAGCCACATATGTAATGTGTTTCCAATTAATACAATTATAGCATATATAATAAACGATTATCATGAATAAGTAAATATGATAATAACTAATTTATTATTGCCTCTAGGGCATATTTCCAACATCTTCTTCCTTCTTCAGCTCACACACACTTGTCGGCCAGAGCATAGAGCTCGGCGATGCCCCACACCTTGTTGATACTCATCTCCTCACACATGCGATGGTTGTGTATGTTCGTGTGAAACACAACGATCACCGCGACGGGGTGGTTGTCTGGGATGTTGTGTGGCATGCGACTGAACCTTTGGATGTACTTGAGGAGGGTTTCATCGTCTCACTAGGGGAGCACGCGTAGGTCGTTGGGCTACCCCGAGAGCTTGTGGCCCTCGTGGTAAGACTCAAGGAACTGGTTGCACAGATCCTCCCAAGAAGAAATGGACACTTCCAGAAAGTTCATCTGCCAACTCCTCATGTTGGGCTTCAGTGCCAACGGGAAGTAGTTGTCGAGCACCTTCTCATCTTGTTCCCTGGCAGCCTTGCAAGCACATTTGATCCCTTGGTGGTTTTGGTAATTAATAACAACATATATGTCATTGAACTAATGTTTCCACTAAGCATGTTTCAAGAAAAGTTCAATGATGAGTTGGCATAAGGATTGTGGAATACCTCAAGATGTAAGGAAATAGATTGGTAAAGCCTCAAGCAAAGGACTCTACATTTTACCTTTTGTGAGAAATCACTTTGAGTCCACAGGAAAGACAATACTATTAAAAGGGGGTAAGGTTTTGTTGGTGAAAAAAATGCTCATACGTGCACAAGTGATAGTCACCACATATACCGACAAGCTCTTCCACAAAAGTCTGCCCAAAGCCAAATATCCAAAATTGGTGCAACCAACACTTTCCACTCGGTGACACCGATTCCCAGACTCAGACAGACTCAGCCAAACTCTAGCTTTTCAGTGATACCGATTCCACTTCGGCGCCATCGAGTTTGTGTTGCCAACTTCCTGTTACGCAAGTTTACAAAATTGGTCCCGCCGAGTTTTGTGAATCGGCATCACCGAGATTGGCAATCTTACTGTTGGTCACCTTATGGGTGCAACCGAGTTTTATGTATCGGTCTCACCGAGATTCAAAAGTTTCTAACTTTGAGGCAACTCGGTACAACCGAGATTTACACATCGGTTCCACCGAGTCTGACTTATTAGGGGTAACAGTTTGATTTTTGGAGATGCCTATATATACCCCTCCACCACCACTCACTCGCAAGAGAAGCAATCAAAACAGATCCCCACTCATACCTACTGATTTTCTGAGAGAGAGCCACCTACTCACGTGTTGAGATCATGCCATTCCATTCCTACCATATGAATCTTGATCTCTAGCCTCCCCAACTTGCTTTCCACCCAATCAACCTCTTCCACCAAGCCAGATCTGTTAGAGAGTGATTGTGTGTTGAGGAGTCTATCATCTTGAAGCACAAGAGCAAGGAGTTTATCGACATTATCGAGCCTATTACCTTTTGGAGCGTGGTGCCTCCTAGATTGGTTAGGTGTCGCTTGGGAGCCTCCTACTTCGTGTTGTGGAGTGAACCAAGAAGTTTGTGAGTTCAAGGAGATCGCCTACTTCGTGAAGATCTACCCCAAGTTAGGCTAGTCCTCTGTGGACGTAGGACGTCATGGTATAGTCAAGGTTGCTTCTTCATGGAACCCTCCGTGGGTAGAGACCTTCATGGACTCTTGCGACTGTTACCCTCCGTGGGTTGAAGACTCGATGAACATGGACGTACGATAGCACCACCTATCGGAACCACGGGAAAAAGCATCGTGTTACCAATTGCGTTTGATCTTCCTACCCCCTCTTTACTTACATGCTTGTCTTTACTTTCCACTGCAATACTTGTAGACATGCATGTGTAGGGTGTACTTGACTTGCTATGAATGGTAAAATCTGCCAAGACTTAAAATTGGGAAAAAGTAGATTTTTAATTGGTCAAGTAGTCTAATCCCCCCTCTAGCACAACTTTCAATCCTACAAGTGGTATCGGAGCATTGGTCTCCATTGCATTGGTTTCACAACCTAGGAGAGTATGGCATCTAGTGAGGGAAATTATCACCATAGAGGTCCGTACTTTGATGGCACGAATTCTGCTAGTTGGAAGCACAATATGAAAATGCATTTGCTTAATCATAACCCCGCCGTTTGGGTTGTTGTTCGTGTTGGAACACAAGGTGAATTCTTTGCGGAAGGAAGGGAACTGGATCGCGAAGCAACTACGGATGAATTGAAGGTGTTTCAACTCAATGCTCCTCGCTCTAGATGAAGGAAGGGAACCTGTTCAAGATGAAGGATGGTGAAGGATTCGCCTAGATGTACTCTAGGCTAGCTCTCATCACCAATGAGATTGCCAGCTTAGGAAGCAAAGAAATGACCGAAAAATTCATCATCAAGAAGATACTTTGAGATTTGGATGATCGATATGACAACGTATGCACATTGATCCAAATGATGCCCAACTACAAAGATCTCAAGCCAACAGAAGTGATTGGTAGGATTGTTGCTCATGAGATGACACTCAAAGACAAGGAAGAGCTTCACCACAAGTCTAGCGGTGCTTACAAAGACACAAGTGATCCTCCCGCTACCTCAAGCGACAACCTTGTCACAAATGAACAGATAAGCCTCATGGTCAAGAAATTCAACAAGTTCTACAAGAATAGATGTAAAGATCGCAGATCCAACTCAGGGTATGAAGAGAAGCGTTCGTCAAGTCGTGACCGAACCTGCTACAATTTTGGGAAGCGCAAACACTACTCCAATGCGTGCATTGCTCCATACAAAAGGAAAAAAGAGTCACCGAGAAGACAAAGCTCAAGAGACAAGTCAGCTCGAAGAGAGAGAAGGAGCAGGGATGATCGTTATGAACGAAGACCCTCAAGGAGAAGTAGGGACTCGGAGAAGAAGGACAAGCACACCAAGAGGTACTCAAGAAGAAGACATCAAGCTCATGTTGGTGAATGGGTTTCCGGCTCCGAATCCGACAACCACTCTGAGAGAAGCTATCACTCCAACTCCGACTATAGTCAAGATAAAGGTGTTGCCGGACTTTCACTAGTGACAACCGACTCCTACGACATATTTGACTCACTAAATGAAGGGAGTGGAAGTTGCTTCATGGCTAAAGGCCCCAAGGTATCACACCCCGAGTATCTTGATTTCAATAGTGATGAAGATGACATGTTAATTGAAGATGACTTGCTATTTGAAAAATCTACTAATGTTGGTCAAAATGAACTTGCTAGTACTCACTTTAGTCTAGATAAGTCATGCGATGATGATAAGTTGGAAATAGAACGACTAACTCAAGAACTAAAAACTGTTAAGTTAGCTCATGAGTCTACTCTACGAGATCATAGAGAGCTCAAAAGGACACATGAGAAGCTCCACTTCGAGAAGCTCAATTTAGAGTAAGAGCATGAGTTCCTTAAAGCTATCAATGTTAAAGAAGACTTCCTCTTATCTAGGCAAACGACTTCTCTTGTCTACATTCATGCCACAAGTTCGGTCTAAGCAAGCTAGTAACAAAGGAAAGAAAGGTTCTTCAACTAGTAGCAATAAAAATGATAAATCCAATGATATTGCTTCTAGTAGTTCTCTTGATCCCACTAACTCTTCTCTTAGCCAAGTTACACTTGAGCAAGAAAATGAAATTTTGAAAGGAATTATAGAGAAAGGTATATACAAGAGTCTTGACGGGTGTAAACAATTTGAGGAGATTGTACACAAGCACAGAGGATACCAGAAGAATCGTGGTGTTGGCTACTTCAACGCTAATGGAGTTGAATGGGAATAAGGTCAATACCCCAATCCCAAGTTTGTTCCTCAAAAGGAGAAGTATGAAAATACTCTCCCCAAGGGAACAAAAGCTCAAGATGACCTTCTACCACAAGACCCCAAGCTCAAGGGCAAGAACAAGCTTCAAGAGGACATTGACTCATATGAAGATGAATCCCAAGCTTCGGTGAAGTAGGTTCCCAAGGCTACTACAAGCTCAACTTCTACAAGTGATACTTCAAGACCAAGGATCCCCATCAACTTGATGTGGGTCCCCAAGAAGAAGAACTAGGGAAGTTCTTGAGGGGTGACTCCGCCAATGAAATCCACTCACATTCATTATTGGCAAGAACTAGTTGCAATCAACATCAACATCATGCAATAGTTCAAGGAGTCACACATTCCCCCAAAGGTAAGCAAGGGACAAGTTAATCAACAAATCAATGGACATCATCATATATGCTTTGCACTCCATGTCAATAGATATCCTTGTATTTGTCTCTTGTATGACGGGACTAACCCATGTAGGTGAGAAGAGTAATGAAACAACAAGGATGCTCCCAACTCTTGGTGATCTTCATCAACTTTGAGCATCCACCACTACTTCACCTACATGAAGTCTTCATCGACAGAACCCAAGGTTAGTTTATACCTCCTATGGGGGGATGTCACATCAAGGGGAAGCTTTACTCTAAGACTTGAGTCAAAGCATCTCATAGTATGTGACAACATTAAATGCTTTATGTAAAAGTGGTAAGCCCACTTGTGTTTAAACGATGAGTATGACCTATGATCAAGTATTCTTACTTGGCTCCTAAGTCAATATTCTCATATATAGATGACTCTGTCATCGCCAAAGTGCTTGTTAGATGCTATTGTGTTTGTGCATGTTTGCCATGTTTTCATTTGACATCTTATTGTGTGAGCATGTTGGTCTGCATTTATTTACTCATTCGAGGATATCCAATTTTTGCTATTTGTCTTTTAATTTTTCATCTGGCAATTGGATATACAAGAATGCCTAGGACCACTCCTTTAGCTACCTATGCTTTCTCACCTCATATTCTATTCATGCTGCATCACAAAATTTGAACAAGTACTTTTTGATCTCTCTTGAGGAGCACTTGGAGTTCCGTATCGACAAAGGACTAACCATTAAAACATCCCAAGTGCATCTCGGTGGAACCAACTCCACAATCTCGGTCTCACCGAATGCCTAGGATTGATCAGGTTTTTCAATCTCCGTACTGTCGTTTCCATATTTTCGGTTACATCAAGTTTCCCTGTGAGGTGAGAGTAGAGAAACTCTGTGACACCAAAAATTTAGAATCGGTGTCACCGACAGCCACGGGTATATAAGCTGAAGACCCCGATGCTTTGAAATTCAATGTCAATCATCATGCCTCAGAACCCTAAGCTGCCGCAAAGAACCCCCCTGGTTGTCGCCCTTGTCTCCCCGCGCTCCTCCGCCGCTGGGATGTTCGCCGTCGACAGAAATCTTTTTCGCCATCCATGTCGTAGCGGATCCATCACCGAGCTAGGGTATGGATTCGACCCTTCTTGCGCTCCCGTTGAATTCTTGCACAATGAAGACTCTTTTCTCTATAAGCTAGAGTTTGCACATCATCCTATCCACACAAAAATTCCATAGAGTAGAACGATCGAATTTCTAGGGTTTTACCTTCCGCCCGATGAAACTCGATGGAACCAAAGTGAACAAATCGGTGTCACCAATTTGAAATTTGTGCTGCTGAGAACTTTCTCGGTGAAACCAAGTACATCTTTTCGGTCTCACCAAAAGGAGTGCCAAGTTTCGGCTAATGAGAAAGTCAGTCTTGGTAGTACCGATTTTGTTGCTTTGGTTGTATGGATTTTCATGTGACACAACGTATAACATTGTAAATTCTTAGTTGAAACTTTAAAAAATCAGCTGAACATTTTGTGATGACTTATCCTATTCCACTCTTCTCAACTCTATTCATAGGGTCAGACATGTCAGATGCTGAATATAGCCAGAATCTGCAAGAGCAGAATGTTGATATGAGTTCAGGCACTAGTCCTGAGTCCAGTTCTTCCTCAGATCCAGGCACTCCCAGTTCTCATGGGTTGCCTAAAACTGCAACAAGGACAAGGAAGAGACTCAATTCTGATGAAGAAGATTCTGATTTTGTGCCAGAAGAGGTTCTTGCTAAGAAGCAAGAGAAGGCTGCAAAGAAGTCTGCTACTGAGGCTACCTCATCTAGAAGGGTAGTCAGCAAAGTTTATGCACCTCTAGAGACTTTCAGAGCACGTGAGAGTGCTAGAGCAACTATGTGTATTGAGATTCCTAAGAAATATTTGCCTAAGAAGGCAGGAGAGAAGAATATAGCCAGGAAGAGGATCATCCATGTTATTGGCAGGCCTACCTCTATGTTTGAGGATCCAGAGGAGGTGGTGCTGCTGTTGAGGAGGAGGAGGAGGAACCTGTTGTCAAGGCCCCTCCCAAGAAGAAGCAAAAGAAGCTTATGGCAGATGCTATGCCTAAGCCTGACCCCTCCAAGAGCACCAAGGCTGCATTCAAGAAAGTTGTTGCAGGGAAGTCCAAGAGGACTACCAGAGATATACGTGCTGCTCAGAAGGACAAGACATCCACTTTCATAGAAGCAGATGATGATGATGATGATGATAATGATGATAATGATGATGATGATGATGCTATGTCAGTATTGATGAAGCTTAGACCTCACCCTCGTGAACACAATGCCAGCCACCCAATTGCCGAGGATATGCAGAAGAGGAAGGATTCAGGTTTGAGGGCATGGAGAGCTATTGATTCATATGCTTAGAGGATAAAAACTGATGTGAACTACATGTTCGATACCAAAGAGTTGCAAGACTTCTATGAGACCATCTTACTTGATAAGAGTCTTGCGGTCAGTGACATGAGATATGTTGACTGGAAGTATATCAAGGAAAACGAGGATTATTTCCCATGTGTGCAAGACAACTTCCACCGCATTGGCCCAGACAAGTTTGTAGGCAAAGTGTTTACTGGTTGGAATGATGAGATGATCATGCAGTTCTACTCCATTGCTCACTTTTATGGAGATGGCAGGATAGTTTGGATGACAGAAGGAGCAACATACAAATCTACAATTGATGAGTGGGCTACCATCTTAGGAGTCCCAGAGGTTGAGGATGGCGACTTGGATGTCTACTCTAAATCCAAGGAGAGCCACAATGCTATGAAGGATATGTACACTTCTATTCTAGCTGCTAACTTGCAATCTCACAAGTTAGGATCCATTTACTACCTCTAGGCAGGCCTCCGTACCATAAAAACCATCTTGAGGCATACCTTGATGCCTAAGTCTGGAGATGAGAAGATGATTCGTGGCTACTCCATCAACATGCTTATCCATCTGGACAGTCACACCAGGATTCAAGTGATGGATTTGATAGTTGAGACTGTGAAGAGGGTTGTTGCCGACCACAAGTGCTCATGTTGCTATGCACCCTACATACAGATGCTTATCAACTCCAAACTTGAGAAGCACATCTTTGCTCTGGATAGACCCCGCTTGCCACATCAGCCAGATTTTGAGGACAACGTTGTGGTGATGAACCCAGACCATCCCACATCAGCTACTGCTCAGGCAGAGACACATGCACATGCAGAGGCAGCTCGAGCCACTAGTGCTCAGGTCCCCAGATCCAGGAACGAGCAGATGGATCTCTTGATCTCCACCATAATGGACGTGAAGAAGGACATCAAAACCATTATGGATAGCCAGGAGAGCCTTGTGAACATATTTGATGATAGAGTGAAAACTCTCAATGACAAGGTTGATGGGCTGACTAAGACAGTTAATGAGCTTAAGAAGGAAGTTGATGAATCTCCTATCCGTCACACCTCTTCAGAGTCCGAGTCTTCTGATGATGATGAGGACAGCGCACCTGTCAGGACGACTGCCCAGTTCATGACTAAGGCCATGACACCTATAGTGCCAGCTCCGGAGATGAGATCTTCATCTTCTGCTCTAGCCATAGTGACATCAGCTCCATCAGCACCTTCGGTGCCTCCAGTGTCTACACCAACTCCATCCAGGACATTAGCAGAAGTCTTCGTCGACGCAATTCTCTCGACTCTCACATCGACTACTAGAGGAGATCAGTCGCAGAAGAATGATTAGCTATATCTCTTCAAACTTTTTGGTAACTTGTTGCCAAAGGGGGAGAAGTTGTATATAGATCTTTAGGATTCGAGTGACAGAGCGTCTGTTTTTATTTGCTATTTTACAAAAAATTGATCTTTTGGTTTGGATGTGAGATACTTTTGTTGTGTGTTTGATCATACGCTTTAATGTGTGTCACTACTATTTCGTATCTTTTGATGGTTATGTGATGATCATTCACCTTGCTTGATGTGTTGTGTTATGTTGTTACTCATATTACTCTCGCACACCACCAAGTCGTATGCGACATGGAAGAAGTGCCCCATGTACCTAATCGATTGTGCATTTGCACTCAAACGCAAATCTAAAATAATGCAAATATTTAGGGGGAGCTCTTACTTATCACATACTTCTCAAAGTGACGATTATATTCATTGATTATATCATATGTCGAAGCTTTGATCTATATGTTGTCATCAATTACCAAAAAGGGGGAGATTGAAAGAACATTTGCTCCCTTGGTGGTTTTGGTAATTAATAAGAACATATATGTCATTGAACTAATGTTTCCACTAAGCATGTTTCAGGAAAAGTTCAATGATGGGTTGGCATAAGGATTGTGGAATACCCCAAGATGCAAGGAAATAGATTGGCAAAGCCTCAAGCAAAGGACTCTACATTTTACCTTTCGTGAGAAATCACTTTGAGTCCATAGGAAAGCCAATACTATTAAAAGGGGGTAAGGTTTTGTTGGTGAACAAAATGCTCATACGTGCACAAGTGATAGTCACCACATATACCCACAAGCTCTTCCACAAAAGTCTGTCTAAGGCCAAATATCCAAAATCGGTGCAACCAACACTTTCCACTCGGTGCCACCAATTCCCAGACCCAGACAAACTCAGCCAAACCCTAGCTTTTTGGTGCAACCGATTCCACTTCGGTGCCACCGATTTTGGGCTGCCAACTTCCAGTTACGCAAGTTTACGAAATCGGTCCCGCCGAGTTTTGTGAATCGGCGTCACCAAGATTGGCAATCTGACCGTTGGTCACCTTAACGGTGCAACCGAGTTTTATGTATCGGTCTCACCGAGATTCAAAAGTTGCTACCTTTGAGGCAACTCACTAAAACCGAGATTTACACATTGGTTCCACCGAGTCTAACTTATTAGGTGTAACAGTTGGATTTTGGAGATGCCTATATATACCCCTCCACCTCCACTCACTCGCAAGAGAAGCACTTAGAACAGTTCCCCACTCATACCTACTGATTTTCTGAGAGAGAGCCACCTACTCATGTGTTGAGATCGTGCCATTCCAGTCCTACCATATGAATCTTGATCTCTAGCCTCCCCATCTTGCTTTCCACCCAATCAACCTCTTCCACCAAGCCAAATCTGTGAGATAGTGATTGTGTATTGAGGAGTTTATCCCTTGAAACACAATAGCAAGGAGTTCATCAACATTATCGAGCCTATTACCTTTTGGAGGGTGGTGCCTCCTAGATTGGTTAGGTGTCGCTTGGGAGCCTCCTACTTCATGTTGTGGAGTGAAGCAGGAAGTTTATATGGGCAAGGAGATCGCCTACTTTGTGAAAATCTACCCCAGTTAGGCTAGTCCTCTGTGGACGTAGGACGTCATGGTATAGTCAAGGTTGCTTCTTTGTGGAACCCTCCATGGGTAGAGACCTTCATGGACTCTCGCGACTGTTACCCTCCGTGGGTTGAAGACTCGATGAACATGGACGTACGATAGCACCACCTACCGGAACCACGGGAAAAATCATCGTGTCACCAATTGCGTTTGATCTTCCTACCCCCTCTTTACTTACATGCTTGTCTTTACTTTCCGCTTCAATACTTGTAGACATGCATGTGTAGGGTGTACTTGACTTGCTATGAATGCTAAAATCTGCCAAGACTTAAAATTGGGAAAAGGTAGATTTTTAATCGGTCAAGTAGTCTAATCCCCCCTCTAGCACTACTTTTGATCCTACAAGCCTGCACCGCGATGGTGTAGATGCCTAGGAACTCTAATGGACTGATCGTGCCATTGTATTTATATGGCAACTCCAGCTAGAAGGCCCTATTGGAAGGCTAGTGGACTTGTTGCAGCTGGCTGGTAAACGTCGGGCATCCCTCCTCGTAAGGTAGGCTGTCGGGTGCCCCTGACGCGGGCTCGTTGACGGCTGGATCTATGATACCATCGGATTGGCTACGCGCTTCCCGTCGCCTCTCGATGGCAGTGCATGCGTCCTCCTTGCGTCTGTCCTTCAAGACTTGGTGCTGGTCTCACTTTAGCCATGAGCCTGTCGAGGCTTGAGATACCTCGTCGTATGTTAGTCCAGCGAAAAGTTTTCTGCTTGTCTTTGTTGGTGAAGCTTATCAAGTTTTGTATGGTCGCCCTCCACTCCCCCGACATCTCTGGTGCAGGCGGAAAGTTCAGCAGCAGCTGGGCCTGCGCCAAAGCTTCCTCCGTGGATTTAGGGCGTGGACGGGGCGAGGCATGGGTGGCACTCTTACTCTGGCAGTGCCAGAAGGAGCGCTTACCCTTGCCTTTACCCGCCGCCCATCCTCACCAGGGGGAGGTGGTTGAGCCTAGCCTTGCGTTCCTTGCGCAAGGGTCTTGTCTGCGTGCCGCATCGGGGCGTCATCTCATAGGCGCGGGTCGCGATTGTGTTCCGAAGGGTGCGGTAGAGGTCTGGTCGTAACCGCCGCTGCTGTCGCCACGCCGCCACTGTGGTGTTGCCCTAGGCCGCTGTCAGATTTCGGGCTCTGCAAAACCCTTAAGATTCGAACACAGGGGCGTGTGCGAAAATCCCATGCAGCCTCGCCTGACCTAGCTTGCTACTCAATGAACACAACAAAGAACTCACACGATGACGAGGAAGAAGATGAACATAATAGTTTATCCAGGTTTGGGTGCTGCAAAGCGTAATACCCTACTCCTACTTTGGTGGATTGCCTCTCGAGGAGGTGAGGTGGATGAGCAAGTACAGTGTTTGGTGGCCTCCTAAGGGCTCTTAGTGGTGTTCAAGGCTCCTTGTGTTTGGTGGATGATGAGTGATGGAGTCGGTCGATTAGGTCGGCCTCCCCCCTACGAAGCAACCTACCCTCTATATATAGCGATGGCCCAGGTCCTCTTCCCTTATCGCAATGGTGGGAAGGGATCCCACAATGTCCAATTTTGAATGGGGACAGGGGTTCGCGCTCGCCCTTCCCAAAGGCGGTCTTCTCCTACAAAGTAGTTGTCGACGCCGCAGGTACGGGCCCAGCGATGACATCTGTCCTGCGGATCTGGTGGTTGCGGTCTTGTTGCACCGGAATGGAAACCTTTGGGGGTGCTTTGGTAACCCACGTACATCCTTGCTCCCTTTGCACCAAAGGGGAAACTGCACCGCCTGGTGCACCAGTGCTCCCATGTCCTTCCTTGCGTCATCTTTGACTCCTAAGGCCAGGCCTTGCATAGAAATCTTTGCCGCTCTGGAGGGGTCCTGAGGAGGCCCATCCTCTGCGGGTCTTGTTTTTGTTCTTCCTCGCGAGGCTAGGGCCCTCACGAGGGCCTTGTCTTGAGTGGGGCCATTGGAAGAGGCCATCATTTCGGCCTTCGCCGATGGAGTCACTGACCTCAAGATGAAGGAAGAGCTTGCCATGAACGATGAACTGTGCTCCACCTTGGAGATGTTCAACCTGGCGAACAAGTGTGCCAAGGCCAAGGAGGGCCACCTATCGCTCCTCGGTCCTCCGGCGGCGGAGCCAGAAGAGAATAAGGCCTAGGCCAATGAAGCAAAGCACAAGGCCCTGACGGTGCTTGCGACTGACCCTGAGGCGAAGTGCGGCCCGGGAGAAGAGCAACCCCCAGGAGGAAGGCCGACATGCATCTTCCATGGAACCAACAACCACGACACCGCCGACTGCCAGGAACTCCGACTGATCCATGCCGAGAATTTCAGCAGGCGCCCCGGCTGAGGTCGCTGGGACAACCAGGAGCCGCATTAGGGGTAGCGTGACCAACGTCAGGAGGACTGTTGGCGCGATCCACCACGGGACGACCGCTGGCGCGACTCGCCTCATGAGGACCGCTGGCACGACGACCCTCCGGAGGGCTCACAACGTGGTCCGCCTCGTGAGGCTCACCCATGCGAGTCAGGACTACCTCCGCTGCCTCCGCCACTCAGAAGGAAATAATAAAACAGGCAGGACTATGGGATTGGGGGCTTCCACGAAGTCAGAGCGGTGGCATGCATCCTAGGTGGGGCCCAGGCCCCAACATCGAACCGCGCCTTCAAGCAATTCGCACGAGAGGTGAATGCGGCTCTCCCGAAGCCTGAAGCGACGTGCCCCTCAGTTGGTCCCAGACCGCCATCACCTTTGACTCAAGCGATCAGCTCAGATGTTCGTTCATGGCCGGCAAGCTTCCCATGCTGTGTACCCCAACCATCAGCAACATCCCCGTCACCAAAACCCTCATCGACAATGGGGCGGGGCTCAACGTCCTCTCCATCGAGACCTTCGAGACGCTCTAGGTGCCGCATGAATAGCTCATGCCAACCAAGTCCGTCTCGAGGGTCACAGACGGGTCCATCGTACCCATTAGGCAGGTGCATCTGCATGTCACCTTCGGCGGGTGCAAGAACTACCACATCGAGATCATCGTCTTCGACGTCGCGAACATCCACCTTCCATACAAAGCTATCCTAGTGTACCCGGCTCTTGCTAAGTTCATGGCAGTGACTCACCACGGCTACAATGTCCGCAAGTTGCCAGGGAGTGGCGGTGCCATCACCATTGCCTGCGACGAGGAGGATGTCGTCTGCACTCTCGAGCATGCTTACCGCGCTGCGGCGACCGAGAGCTTGGATGACAGGGAAAACACACTGCCTCGTGAGGACCCACGCAAGAAGAAGAAGCAACTCCTCCCCGCGGGGTGTCCTGCAACTTCAGCCTCTACGCTCAGCGGTGGAGCCCCGCCTCCCATCGTGTAGGAAAGTATGCTTGGCACCACTCTTGGGCCGGGCCCGGGGGATCCCACTAGGGAAGTTTCCGGCCTGGTCAGTGAGGCAAGAGAGGCGCTTGAGCACAACCTAGAAGCACGCTCCGACGCGCGCCAGCTCGAGCTGGGATCACAGCGTGTGGATCCCGGTTCGCAAGAGTCCATCCTCAGAGCAATCGAAGAACTTCAAGAAGCCCAGGTCGTGCGTGGCGGGGACTGCCCTGTGCCACCAATCGCAGTCCCCGTCATCGGCACGGTCGATCATCCACGCGTGTGCGTCAACGCACTCACGATCAACAGGGCCGCGGCTCAAGGCCCCTTCTGGCCAGCGCATGCTGATCATGGATGGGTCAACCCGAACACCTACGTCTGCGTGCCCTTCGGGTTGGCGAACGCAGCTGTCACCTTCCAGCGCCTTCATCTGGGCCATGCTCATGCCTTGCCTGGCAGGGCACAGCGAGGAGTTGGAGGAGGTGCCCGGACCGAGCGAAGGTTCCAGGCCTCGGGAGATGACGGACCCGTGAAGGTCGCACTCGTAGGGGCGGAAGATCGGGCAATGTTGGAGGCTTTGGCTCTTCAGTGGCATGGCGCCAGGTGACTTTTTGTTAGTTGTTGCCAAGTAAATTTTTGGTTCACTCTGTCCAAGGGCGCCCACTGTGCCACATGATCTCTAGGTGATCAGGGCATGCCCCTGCCATCGCTTCGTTTATGCATATTTCAGTAGTTTCTTGTGCGTCTATTCTATGCCCTGACGTTCTACCTTACTTGCATTATTGGTCGGTCGACCCCCCACTTGGGGGCTCTGGCCGCGTGTGTCACATGGAGTCTCGGGAGGCCCTGCGGCCACCCGAGGCAGCAACAGACAGGATGGAATGGGGGTCGCTCGAGCCTCATGGGGGGCTCCTGAGCATTGACCCTCAGGAGCCTTACTGGTCATAATGCCACTCGGCCTCCTGGTGTCATCCTAGTTTCCGGTAGGACATCAGGAGTGCGAGGGCCTCGCCCCATGAAGTGCGTCCTTGGTTTCCAGTGGTACCTAACGGTGATGGGGAAATGTGCGGGACCTGGACCTGCAAACGTAGAGCCGCTTGAATGTCAAAGGTGGCTCCTCAGGAGCCTTACGGGTCATAATCCCACTCGGCCTCCTACTGTCGTCTTGGCTTCCGATCGGCATCAGGAGTGACGGGGCCTCGCCCCGGGAAGTGCGTCCTTGGTTTCCGGTTATACCTAACGGTGGTGGGGAAATGTGCGGGGCGAGTACCAGAGGACGTAGAGTGCCAAGAGGGCTCCCAAGTTACCTCACTCAATAAGAAGAAGAAGCAAGCTGGGTCTCAAATGGCCCCATCTACAACAAGATTCAGGCACAAAACGCCTTAGAGTTAGGGTCACTCGTGAGGCCAAAGCATCTTTGCGACCTCCCAGATACACCTCCCAGTTCTACCGTGTCAGCTACACGTACGAACTCTATGGGCTATACACTCCCAGGGACCCCCGAGGACACGGAGGGGTCCCTTCCCACGCAATGTGGTAGCCACAGCCTAGCACTGGCGGAGAAGTCAACAAGATGGAGGGGTCCCTTCCATGCAATGTGGCAGCCACAGCCTAGCGCTGGCGGAGAAGTCAACACGGTCCACCAATGACTATTCCCACACATTGTGGAAGCCACAGATTCGTGCTGGCGGTCGACACGGTCCACCAATGACTATGCCCATGCAAGGTGGAAGCCCCACACCCGGTGTGGGGGGGGATAAACAATTGAGGGCGCCCCCCAATGGCTGCATCCAACCTCAAGAAGGTCCCTAGCGGCCCCTTTCTCGCTGTGTTCCCCAGGGATGCACACGTGAGGGGGCTGCACGGGGGCTGCTACCAGGCCAAGCCTGGTACACGCCGCCTTCCCAGGTCTGCCAAACCTGGTCTTCACGTGCCTATCTCTGGAAAAGCTGGCGAGGAAAGGTATGGGAGCCGCTCGTACGTCAAGGGGGACTCGTGGTTTCCGGTCGGTTCAATGATGGCTGAGGTATGTGTCCCTCACCCCTTGGGCCGTCCTTGGTTTCCGGTCGGTTCAATGATGGCTGAGGTATGCGTGGGCCAGGCCCTGCCGATGCAGAGCAAAGTGCACTCAAAAAACTGCTCAAATATCCATAGGAAGGATGCTAAAGCTTGTACGTCAAGGGGGACTCCTGAGCATCGCAACCCCGAAGCCTAACTGGACCCGTAGCCCCTTGCCCCTTGGATCGTCCTTGGTTTCCGGTCGGCCCAACGGCGGTGGAGGTATGCGCGGGCCTGGCCCTACTGACACAGAGCGCTAAAGGTGTTCGAAAGTTTCAAGTTATCTCAATCCCTAGGAAGGATGCTGGAGCTCACTCGTCAAGGGGGATTCCTGAGCATCGCGACTCAGGAGCCTAACTGGATCCGTAGCCCCTTGCCCCTTGGACCGTCCTTGGTTTCTGGTCGGCCCAACGGTGCTGGAGGTATGTGTGAGCCGGGCCCTGCCGACATAGAGCACTAATGGTGTTCGGAAGTTTCAAGTTATCTCGATCCTCACCATGTTCCCTTCATGAGGGATGCTCGCACGTCAAGGGGGACTCCTGAGCATCGCGACTCAAGAGCCTAACTGGACCCGTAGCCCCTCGCCCCTTGGACCATCCTTGGTTTCCGGCCAGCCCAATGGCGGTTGAGGTATGCGTGGGCTGGGCCCTGCCGACGCAGGGCATCACAGCAACCAAGAAGGAAACAAGGCGAAGAAAACAATCATGCAGTCCAATAGTTATTACAAGCATTAGAAGTTTTCTCAAACTCAAATGAGTTTAACGCCTCCACGAGGTACGGTGTGAATTGCAGGAAAGGAGCAGGAGGAAGGAATCAGGAGGAACCATCGCCATTGTTCATCGCACCCTCAGGGCACTCGTCGTCGACGTCGCCGGTGTCGTCTTCTCCGTCGCCAGCCTTAGCAGCACCCGGAGGCGGAGGAACCGTGACGCGGGTGAACCACTTCACCAGCATCTCCACAATGCCTTTTATCGCAGTCGTGACACCCACGCGAGCCTCAGCGGCAACCGGGAGGATCACAGAGTTGAAGTCAAACCTCGGCTCGCGAAGATGAAGATGACTGAAGACACGCTTCGTAGCCTCAGAAAAGAGATGCGACAGTCACTTTCCAAGACCTTATCCACCTTGACGATGGCGCCCTCAAGCGCCTCAACGAGCTTCGAAGCAAGCACCGCGAAGCCGTCCTCCGGAGCGGCCATAGGCTCCACGAATCCATCTCGGCAAAGGGCGTGGAGTGCCCTACGAAGCTTGAGCTCGATGGCAGGGAAGGCGTTCAGCTCTACGACATTCTTCTCCACGGCCGCGGCGATAGTTTTCTCCTTGGTGTCAAGAAGGATCTTCCGAGAAGAAACCTCCTTCTCCTATGCATCCAGACGCGCTCGCTCTGCATCCTGGTGGATTGCCACCTAAGACAGCTCGGCTACCTGGGCGGCAAGCTTGGCCTAGCTGTACTCGAGGTCTTTCGTCCACTAGCGAAGCTGCCCCTCAAGCTTGGCATGTTCCTCATGGAAGGTCTTCTGACGGGCCTCCACCTCTTCGTGAGTGGTGCGAGCGGCCACCGTTTCCTCCTCGCCCTTCGCCACGGCACCCGCGGCCTGACCCCACATCGCTACGGCAGCGGCGGCCTCTCGGAGCCATCCTAAGAGGAGCTCCAGGCGTCCACCCGCGAGGCAATCACAGGCACTCCCGGAGGCATCACGAACCTGACCCAAGGCAGCGTAGGCCCCGTAAAGGACGTCGTCGATGGGCACCAGAGGTGCCACGGTCTCCCCCCTGAGGAACCCCCGATGCGGCCACGGGGGGCGCCCCTGGGGAAACGTCGTCACAAAGGACAATAGGCTCCGGAGGCCGCTCGGCGACTACGGACACAAATGAATCAGCAGGCAGCATGCCCTTAGGAGTTGGCCCTTAGGACGTCGGCGTCACCACATCCCAAAGGGCAGGAGATATCACGTCAACGAGCATAGGGGGCTCAGGGGACTCGGCGACGGGGGCCTTAGGGGTCGCCTCATGAGCCCTCTCTTCTTCAACGACAGGCGGCAGCGTCTCGGCGAGGGCAAGCGGCACCGGGAGTTGCCTCTGGCTTGATGCCTGCCTTCTTCTTCCTCATCTTCAACACGGCGAAATTCCTGGTGACCAAGCAAGAGGAGGTCATCAATGCACAAGCCATAGACATATGAGCCAAGCCACTTCGGGTCACTTACTCCTCGACGTCGACCCACTTCCTCTTCCTCTCCATCTCGGCAATGACGGGGGCGCCCGAGCTCCCTATGGAGAGGCGGCCGCCGCGCGGAGGAGCAGAATCGCCAATAGCCGAGGCGACCGCGAAGGAGGTCGCCATGGCCTCATCCTCGCGGTGGCGGCGTCGGTACCTCGATCGTCCCGCCAGCAGAGGCAGGGCGCGCTAGAGAAGATTCGGCGATGCGCTTCCAGGGAGTCGACACACATGCGGACCACATGGTGCGGGGGCTGGCCCTGGCCCCCGGAGGCCTTAGCGGCGCGCGAGGAGCCCGCAGCAGAAACTTCACCGACGTCATCATCATCTTCAAGCTCACGCAGAAGGGTACCCTGTGACGGAGGGGACACCCCGCCGGGCCATCCTTGGTAGTCCTCTCCGAGTCCTCCCCGCACGAGGTATCGTCAGAAGACACCACCACTGGACCAGGGCCCTTGGCTGGGAAGAGCCCCAGCTCATTGAAGACATGTTGGTCTACGTGGGATGTGTGACACAATGCAGAAATAATCATTCATAAACATTAAAATCTCTAAAATATACAAAAAAAATAAAAATAGAACTAATTCTGTTTCAGAAATAAAAACAGAAATTAAAAAATCCTAATCTAACGAACATGTGGTCTACGTGGCAAAGTTCTACTGGCTACGGGGTGTGCACGCGGTGTCTAAACGAGCGGACGGTCATAGTTTAAAAGAAAACGGTTCACTAAAAAGTGATATAATCTTGATCGTTGGATCAAGATCTAACGGGGAAGGGGCATTGACGGCGCTTATAGAGGGGTGGAGGTCTCCGGCGTTGTCTCCAACGAGGCCGAGGCGACGGGGTCGTGCAGGGCGGCACTCCAGGGGTCTCCGACGATGAGGAAAACGTCCAGGCGACTGAGGCAAAGATCCGATGTCGATTGGTGTCGTCGGAGGAGCGTGGGGACGTCGGGGATGAGCTCCACGAGCTCAAGGAGCTTCGGGAAGTGGCAGAACTCCAGCGAGGCGGATGCGGTGGCTCTGGTGCGGGAGCGATGGTGTCTACGTGCGGAACCGGGTGCGGGGGCTGGGCTTATATAGTCCCGGGGCTCAGGGGCATGGGAAAGAAAGGAACCGCGGAGGATTCAACTCCCTCCAGCAAGATCTCATCGGAAGGAAAGAGGAGGAGGGAAAAGGAAGGAGATAACCGTGCGTAGATACGGTCGGGCGATGGGCCCCAAGCATCACAAGAAGAGAGAGGTGGGGAAAAGATTGGTGGCCGATCGGTTGCTGATGCGGTGTCGGGCGATGGGGATCCTGGGCCGGTTCCTTTCCATTTGGGCCTCGGTACATTTCCGTATTAAAGTAAAATTTCCCTTTTTTATAAAAACAGAGAAAAGGAAAAAGATTTGGAGGATCAAATAAAATCTGAATATAAAAGTTTTTATACCACAATTATCAGAAAAATAAATCAAACAACGTGAACATATTTTTAGAGTCAAACAAAGCACATAAAAATTCACAAAAATCAAATAGTGCTACTGTTGCAAATAAAACATTTTGAAAATATGAAAATGACTACAAATTCATTTATCTCCATTTTTATATTCAGGGGAATCATTTTACCCTACTTTCCATATATTTTATTTTTGGAGAAAAATAAATTTTTAAAACCAATTTCAAAAATGGCTTCGAAACCTAATATGAAATATTTCAAAAATAGTTTTCTGAGTTTTATAAATTCAAATAAGATTCAAATGGCCCCGGGTTTGGAGTGTCATATTACTCCTCGCGAACTTTTGTCAAGGGAATTTGAATTCTTTCAAACTTTAAAATGGAACCAAATATGAAATGAACTCCATAACAGAAAGATTTCAAAAAAATTCAAATTTCACTCACTTTTCAATCACTCAATCAAACAATCTATCATTCTATTGATTAATATAACATTCCAAAATTTGGGATGTTACACCACGCGTTATCCGGTCGAGGTCTCGAAGGCCTTAGGAGACCCATCCTCCTGAGGCCATGCAGGCATCGTGGTTACCACGGGTGGCCTGCATTGCATTTGCCTTGCCGCTCCCCCCAGGTCATCACTCCTGGGGCCTAAGGGCTTGGCCTGTCATCACTTTCCCGCGGGGGCACCGGCTGATGCCGTGCCCCGTGGCTTGGGGGCACCCTCCTGCTCGCGCCGCCAGGGCTCGGCGCTTCGCTGACGGGAGCCCCCAGGCCCGGCTCGAGGAGGACGCCTAGGGTACTTCTTACTCTTGGGGGGTGCTGGCGCCTGTGGTGGGCGCTCGAACATCCCCCCTGGCCAGTTGGGCCAGGTGGTATGACGTAGCATGGTATGTAGGGCTCCACGTAGGTGCTTGGTCCACCTCCTAAGTCGCCCGCCAGTGCACCGGGGACGGTCCCTCCCGGTGGACACGGGTTCGTGCTTGCCCTACCCAAAGGCGGACACGGGTTCGTGCTTGCCCTACCCAAAGGCGGTTTTCGCCTGCAATGTAGTTGTCAATGCCACAGGGATGGGCTCAATGATGACGTCCATCCTGCGGAGCTGGTGGTTGTCGTCTTGTTGCACCGGAAAGGAAACCTTTGGGGGTGCTTTGGGAACCCGCATACGTCCTTGCTCCCTTTGCACCAAAGGGGAAACTGCGCCGCCTGGTGCACCGGTGCTCGCGTGTCCTTCCTTGTGTCATATTTGACTCCTGAGGCCGGGCCTTGCATAAAAATCTCTGTTGGGGAACGTCACATGGGAAACAAAAGTTTTCCTACACACATGCAAGATCTATCCATGGTGATGAGCATCTACGAGAGGGAGAGTGGATCTACATACCCTTGTAGATTGCTAAGCGGGAAGCGTTAAGAAACGCGGTTTGTGTAGTCGAACATCTTCGTGATCCAAATCGCCAAGCGTCTCGCGATCTCATCACGATCCGTCCCGTGATCCAATCACGATTCGTCCCGCGAACTCATCACGATCCGCCCCGCGATCCAATCACGATCCGTCTTGCGAACTCATCATGATCCGTCCCGTGATCCAATCATGATCCGTCTCGCGAACTCATCACAATCCGTCCCGCGAACTCATCATGATCCGTCTCGCGATCTTGATCACGGTCCTTCCGATCTAGCGCCGAACGGACGGCACCTCTGCGTTCAGAACACGTACAGCTCGATGATGATCTCCGCCTTCTTGATCCAGCAAGAGGGAGCAGAGAGGTAGACGAGTTCTCCGACAGTGTGACGGCGCTGCGGTGATGGTGGTGGAGTAATTCCGGCAGGGCTTCGCCTAAGCGTTGCAGAAAACTGATCTAGAGGAGAAACTATGCACTGGAGGAACGGGTAGCACGTGGCTGAAAATCTAGTGCCAAAAACCCTAAAACCTCTAGTATATATAGGAGGAAGAGAGGAGGTGGCTTGGCTCCCAAGGAGCCAGCCCTTGGGTAGGCCAAACCAAGGAGGAGAGGAGGATTCCTCCTCCAATCCTAGTAGGACTAGGATTCCTCCTTATTTTTGCCTTTTTTGCCTTTTTCCACCTTTTTCTCTTTGGGATTTTCTTCCCAGCCACATGGGCCTTGTGTGGGACTTCCACCAGCCCACTTAGGTCTGGTATTTACTCTCCCACAGCCCATTTAGCATCTTGGGTCGAAATACCCCTCCTGATGGTCTCCCGGTACACTACCGGCACTCCCGGTACACTACCGATGAGCTCAAAACTTTTCCGGCGACCAAAATAGGACTTCCTATATATCAATCTTTACCTACGGACTATTCCGGAGCTCCTTTTGATGTCCGAGATCTCATCTGGGACTCCAAACAACCTTCGGTCACCACCATACATAACTCTATACTACCGAAACATCACCGAACCTTAAGTGTGCACACCCTACGGGTTCGAGAACTATGTAGACATGACCGAGACACCTCTACGGTCAATAACCAATAGAAGGACCTGGATGCCCATATTGGTTCCTACATATTCTAGGAAGATCTTTATCGGCCGAACCTTTATGTCAAGGATTCAATTAATCTCGTATGATATTCCCTTTGTTCTTCGGTATGTTACTTGCCCGAGATTCGATCGTCGGTATCTGCATACCTAGTTCAACCTCGTTACCGACAAGTCTCTTTACTCGTTCCGTAATACAAGATCCCATGATGAACAGTTAGTCACATTGCTTGCAAGGCTTATTGTGATGTTGTATTACTGAGTGGGCCCTGAGATACCTCTCCGTCACGTGGAGTAACAAATCTCGGTCTCGATCCATGCCAACCCAACAGACACCCTCGGAGATACCTGTAGAGCACCTTTATAGTCACCCAGTTACGTTGCGACATTTAATACACACAAGGTACTCCTCCGATGTCAGTGAGTTGCATGATCTCATGGTCATAGGAACATATACCTGACATGCAGAAAACAGTAGCAATAAACTGACACGATCATATGCTACGTTTGTAGTTTGGGTCTTGTCCATCACACCATTCTCCTAATGATGTGATCCCGTTACCAAATGACATTTCATGTCCATGACTAGGAAACCATAGCCATCTTTGATCAATGAGCTAGTCTATTAGAGGCATACTAGGGACATGGTGTTGTCTATGTATCCACACATGTATCTGAGTTTTCGATCAACACAACTATAGCATGGATAATAAACGATTATCATGAACAAGGAAATATGATAATAACTAATTTATTATTTCCTCTAGGGAATATTTCCAATAGTCTCCTACTTGCACTAGAGTCAATAATCTAGTTCACATCACCATGTGATACGCATTGTTATGAATCTAACACCCAATGAGTTCTGGGGCTCGATCATGCTTTGCATGTGAGAGAGGTCTTATAGTCAATGGGTCAGTGACATTCAGATTCGAGCGTACTTTGCAAATCTCTATGTCAAACCGTAAACACTGCTACCACACTCCACTTGGTACTATTCCAAATGGCTGCTCCACTATACGTATCCAGATTACTACTACGAGTCATTCGGATTGGTGCTAAAGCTTGCATCGACGTAACTCTTTATGACGAACTCTTTATCACCTCCATAATCGAGAAAACATCTCTTTAGTCTTTAAGTCACTAAGGATAATCTTGACCGTTGTCCAGTGATCCACTCCTGGATCACTTTTGTACCCCTTGACTGACTCATGGCATGGCACACACCAGGTGCGGTACACAGCATGGCATAATATAGAGCCTATGGCTAAGGCATAGGGTACGACATTCATCCTTTCTCTTTCTTCTGCCGTTGTCGAGCTTTGAGTCTCACTCAACTTCACACCTTATAAATCAGGCGAGAACTATTTCTCTGACTGATCCATTTTGAACCCTTTCAAAATCTTGTCAAGGTATGTACTCATTGAAAGTCTCATCTAGCATCTTGATCTATCTCTATAGATCTTGATGTTCAACAATTAGGTAGCTTTATCCAGGTCTTCCTTTGAAAAACTCTTTTCAAACAACCATTTATGCTTTCCAGAAATTCTACATCATTTCTGAATAGCAATATGTCATCCACATATACTTATCAAAAACTCCATAGTGCTCCCACTCACTTTATTGCAAATACAAGTTTCTTAAAACTTTGTATAGATTTAAAAAACTTTGATCACCTTATCAAAGTGTATATTCCAACTCCGAGATGCTTGCTTTAGTCCATAGAAGGATCACTGAAGCTTGCTCACCTTTTAGCATCCTTAGGACTGAAAAAACCTTCTGGTTGTATCTCATACAACCTTTCCTTAAGGAAGGAAACGATGTTTTGGCATCAATCTGCCAGATTTCATAACTGAAAAATGCAGCAACTGCTAACATAATTCCAACAGACTTTAGCATCACTACGAGTAAGAAAGTCTCATCGTAGTCAACTCCTTGAACTTGCCAGAAACTTCTTTGCGACAAGTCGAGCTTTATAAATGGTGACATTCACCATCAGCGTCTGTCTTCATTTTAAAGATCCATTTGTACTCAACGACCTGCCGTCCAACGAGCAAGTCTACCAAAGTCTATACTTGGTTTTCATATATGGATCCTTTCTCGGATTTCATGGCCTCTAACCATTTGTCGGAATCCGGGCCCATCATCGCTTCTCCATAGCTCGTAGGTTCATCGTTGTCCAACAACAGGACCTCCAAGACAGAGTTGTCGTACTGCTCAGGAGCATTAAACGTCCTTGTCGACCTACGAGGTTCGATAGTAACTTGATCCGAAGCTTCATGATCATCATCATTAACTTCCTCTTCAACTAACGTAGGCTTCACAAAAACATCTTCCTGCGCTGCGCTACTCTCTGGTTGAACAAAGGTTCAACAACCTCATCAAGTTCTATTTTCCTCCCACTCAATTCTTTCGAGAGAAACTCTTTCTCGAGAAAGGACCCAGTTTTAGCAACAACAAACATTTTATGCTTGGATCTAAGATAGAAGGTTTACCCAACTGTCTTTAGGGTATTCTATGAAGATGCATTTGTCCGCTTTGGGTTCGAGCTCATTAGGTGAAAACCCTTTTTCACATAAGTGTTGCAGCCCCAAACATTAAGAAATGACAGCTTAGGTTTCTATCAAACCATAATTCACACGGTGTCATCTCAACGGATTTAGATGGTGCCCTATCTAAAGTGAATGTAGTTGTCTCCAATGCATAACCCCAAAATGATAGTGGTAAAAGGATAAGACACATCATAATTCGCACCATATCCAATAGAGCATGACTATGACGTTCGGACACACCATCACACTATGGTGTTCCAGGTGGCGTGAGTTGTGAAACAACTTTCACATTGTCTTAAGTTGTATACCATACTCGTAACTCAGAAATTCACCTCCACCATCATATCGCGGACATTTTATCTTCTTGTCACGATGATCTTAAACTTCACTCTGAATTTGCTTGAACTTTTTCAAACAATCCAGACTTGTGTTTCATTATTTAAATATACACTATTATCTACTCAAATCATCAGTGAAGTTAAGAAAATAACGATATCCACCGCATGCTACAAGACTCATTGGATTGCATACATCAACATGTATCATTCCCAATAAATCACTTGCCCGCTCCATAAAACCAGAAAACGGGGTCCTTAGTTATCTTGCCCAAGAGGCATGGTTTGCATGTCTCAACCGATTCGAAATCGAATGAGTCCAAAGATCCATCAGCATGGAGTTTCTTCATGCGCTTTATACCAATATGACATTTAGCGGCAGTCCCACAAGTATGTGGTACTATCATTATTAACTTTGTATCTTTTGGCATCAATGTTATGAACATGTGTATTACTATGATCAAGATTCAACAAACCATTCTCACTCGGTGCATGACCATTGAAGGTATTATTCATGTAAACAGAATAACCATTATTCTTTAATTCTAATGAATAACCGTGTTGCAATAAACACGATCTAATCACGTTCATGCTCAACGCAAAACACCAAATAACATTTATTTAGGTTCGTCACTAATCCCGAAGGTAGAGAGAGCGTGCGATGTTGATCACATCAACCTTTGTAACATTTCCAACACACATCGTCACCTCACCCTTAGCTAGTGCTCCGTTTATTCCGTAGCTTTTATTTCGAGTTACTAACATTTAGCAACCGAACCGGTATCCAATACCCAGGTGCTCCTAGGAGTACTAGCAAGGTACACATAAATAACATGTATATCAAATATGCTTTTGTCGACGTTGCCAGCCTTCTTATCTACCAAGTATCTAGGGTTGTTCCGCTTCAGTGACCGCTATCCTCATAATCGAAGCACTTAGTCTCGGGTTTGGGTTCTACTTTGGGTTGCTTCACTGGAGCAGCAACTGACTTGCTATCCATGAAGTTTTCCCTCCTTGCCTGCCCTTCTCGAAACTAGTGGTTTCACTAACCATCAACACTTGACGCTCCTTGTTGATTTCTACCTTCGCGGTGTCAAACATCATGAATAGCTCAGGGATCATTACTTCTATCCCTGGCATTTTATAGTTCATCACCAAGTTCTAGTAGCTTAGTGACAGTGACTTGGAGAACTATATCAATCACTATCTTATCTGGAAGATCAACTCCCACTCGATTCAAGCGATTGTAGCACCCAGACAATTTGAGCTCATGCTCAACGATTGAGATATTCTCTTTCATATTACAGCCAAAGAATCTTTTTGGAGATCTCATATCTTGCAACACGGGCATGAGCCTGAGATCCTAATTTCAGCTCTTAGAACATCTCATATGTTATGTGATGTTCAAAACATTTCGGAGCCTCAATTCTAAGTCGTAATGCATGACGCACTAAACTACCAAGTAGTTATCAGAACGTGCCTGTCAGATGTTCATAACATCTACAAACAACGCTAGAAGGGTTGGCGCACCGAGCGGTACATTAAGAACATAAGTCTTCTATGCAGCAATGAGGACAATCCTCAGATCACGGAGCTAGTCCGCAATATTGCTACCATCATCTTTCAACTCTATTTCTCTAGGAACATATAAAAATTCGAGGGAGCTACAGCGTGAGCTAGTAATCTACAACACAGTTTGCAAAGACACTACTGACTATGTTCATGATAATGAGTTCAATTAATCATAGTACTTAAGAACTCCCACTCAAATTGACATCCCTCCAGTCATTCGAGTGATCCATGATCCAAATTCACCAACTCAAGTCCGATCGTCACGTGAGTTGAGGTGGTTGCAACGGTGAACATCATCATGTTGATCATATCTATTATATGACTCATGTTCGACCTTTCGGTCTCTTGTGTTCCGAGGCCATGTCTGTACATGCTAGGCTCGTCAAGTTTAACCCAAGTGTTCTGCACGTGCATCACTGGCTTGCACCCATTGTATGTGAACGTAGAGTCTATCACACCTGATTATCACATGGTGTATCAACACGATGAACTTTCGCAACGGTGCACACTCGAGGAGAACACAATTCATCTTGAAATTTAAGTGAGGGGTCACCTTATAATGCTACCGTCATCCTAAGCAAAACAAGGTGCATAAAAGTATTAACATCACATGCAAATCATAAGTGACATGATATGGCCATGAATTTGTGCTTTTGATCTCCATATTGAAAGCACCAGCATGATCTCCATCGTCACCGGCAAGACACCATAATCTCCATCATCTTGCTCTCCATCAACGTGTCGCCATCGGGGTTGTCACGCCCAACATGCTTCTACTACTATTGCTACCGTTTAGCGATAAAGTAAAGCATTACATAGCGCTTAATGATTGACACGCAGGTCATACAATAATTAAAGACAACCCTATGGCTCCTACCGGTTGTCGTACTCATTGACATGCAAGTCGTGATAATCTATACATCACATGATCATCTCATACATCACATATATCACATCATGTAATTGGCCATATCATATCACAACATACCCTGCAAAAACAAGTTAGACGTCCTCTAATTGTTGTTGCATGTTTTACGTGGCTATTATGGGTATCTAGCAAGGAACAATTCTCATCTATGCAAAAACCACAACGGTGATACACTGGTTGCTTTTCAACCTACTCAAGGACCGCCTTTGTCGAATCCGATCCAACTAAAGTGAGAGAAACTGGCACCCGCAAGCCATCTATGCAACAAGTTGTGGTTGAGGGAACCGGTCTCTCGTA
Source organism: Hordeum marinum (assembly GCA_022496015.1). NCBI lineage: Eukaryota > Viridiplantae > Streptophyta > Magnoliopsida > Poales > Poaceae > Hordeum > Hordeum marinum. The sequence goes on from CM039677.1 coordinate 168,879,325, forward strand.
AGCGTACGAGTAATGTTGGTCCGGGCTACTTCATCTCACAATACCGCTGAACCAAAACACGACCAAGGGAGGAAGCAATCTAAGCATCTACGCCCACAAACTCTTTGTGTTCTACTCGAGATCTCATCTACACATAGACCTAGCTCATGATGCCATTGTTGGGGAACGTCGCATGGGAAACAAAAAATTTCCTACGCACACGCAAGATCTATCTATGGTGATGAGCATCTACGAGAGGGAGAGTGGATCTACATACCCTTGTAGATCGCTAAGCGAGAAGCGTTAAGAAACGCGGTTGGTGTAGTCGAATGTCTTCGCGATCCAAATCGCCAAGCATCCCGCGATCTCATCACGATCTGTCCCACGGACCAATCACGATTCGTCCCGCGAACTCATCACGATCTGTCCCGCGATCCAATCACGATCCATCTCGCAAACTCATCATGATCCGTCCTGCGATCCAATCACAATCCGTCTCACAAACTCATCACGATCCGTCTGGCAAACTCATCATGATCCGTCTTGCAATCTTGATCACGGTCCTTCCGATCTAGCATCGAACGGACGACACCTCCTCATTCAGCACACGTACAGCTCGATGACGATCTACACCTTCTTGATCCGGCAAGAGGGAGCAGAGAGGTAGACGAGTTCTCCGGCAGTGTGACGGCGCTGCGGTGATGGTGGTGGAGTAATTCCGGCAGGGCTTCGCCTAAGCGCTGCAGAAAATCGGTCTAGAGGAGAAACTATGCACTGGAGGAACGGGTAGCACGTGGCTTAAAATCTAGTGCCAAAACCCATAAAACCTCTAGTATATATAGGAGGAATAGAGGAGGTGGCTTGGCTCCCAAGGATCCAGCCCTTGGGTCGTCCGAACCAAGGAGGAGAGGAGGATTCCTCCTCCAATCCTGGTAGGACTAGGATTCCTCCTTTTTTGCCTTTTTTCCCTTTTTCCACCTTTTTCTCTTTGGGATTTTCTTCCCAGCCGCATGGGCCTTGTGTGGGACTTCCACCAGCCCACTAAGGGCTGGTATTTACTCTCCCACATACCATGTAGCCTCTTGGGTCAAAATACCCCTCCTGATGGTCTCGCGATACACTACCGGCACTCCCGGTACACTACCGATGAGCCCGAAACTTTTCCGGCGACCAAAATAGGACTTCCTATATATCAATATTTACATATGGACCATTCCCGAGCTCCTCATGACGTCCGAGATCTCATCCGGGACTCTGAAGAACCTTCGTTCACCACCATACATACCCTTATACTACTGAAACGTCACTGAACCTTAAGTGTGCAGACCCTGCGGGTTCAAGAACTATGTAGACATGACCGAGACACCTCTACGGTCAATAACCAATAGCGGGATCTGGATTCCCATATTGGTTCCTACATATTCTTTGAAGATCTTTATCGGTCGAACCTTTATGTCAAGGATTCAGTTAATCCCGTATGATATTCCCTTTGTTCTTCGGTATGTTACTTGCCCGAGATTCGATCGTCGCTATCTCCATACCTAGTTCAACCTCATTACCGACAAGTCTCTTTACTCGTTCCGTAATACAAGATCCCATGACTAACACTTAGTCACATTGCTTGCAAGGCTTATTGTGATGTTGTATTACCGAGTGGGTCCTAAGATACCTCTCCATCACGCGGAGTAACAAATCCCAGTCTCGATCCATGCCAACCCAACATACACCCTCGGAGATACCTGTAGAGCACCTTTATAGTCACCCAGTTACGTTGCGACATTTGATACACACAAGGTACTCCTCTGATGTCAGTGAGTTGCATGATCTCATGGTCATAGGAACATATACTTGACATGCAGAAAACAGTAGCAATAAACTAACACGATCATATGCTACATTTGTAGTTTGGGTCTTGTCCATCACATCATTCTCCTAATGATGTGATCCCATTACCAAATGACATTTCATGTCCATGACTAGGAAACCATAGCCATCTTTGATCAACGAGCTAGTCTATTAGACGCATACTAGGGACATGGTGTTGTCTATGTATCTACACAAGTATCTGAGTTTCCGATCAACACAATTATAGCATGGATAATAAACGATTATCATGAACAAGGATATATGATGATACTAATTTATTATTGCCTCTAGGGCATATTTCCAACAATCTCCGCCGCTCTGGAGGGGTCCTGAGGAGGCCCATCCTTTGCGGGTCTTATCGCTGTTCTTCCTCGCGAGGCTAGGGCCCTCGCGAGGGCCTTTTCTTGAGTGGGGCCTCGCCTGGTCCCATTTGGTCGATGAAGTGGGCCACGTCCTGGGCCACAGGCAGGTAGGTCTGGGTACCCCCATTCCCAGAACGGCGACAACCACCGCTAGCTTGTTTTGCGATATCCAGGCGACGGATTCCCGGCCATGGCTCGTGGAGCTCCACGCGGTGTGGTGGATGCGTTCGCTAGTTTGATGCGCACGGTGTTTGCGCCCGTCTTCATCAAAATTGTGGCTGATGTGGGCAGCTTGGATGCCAACACGGTGGCCGCTAGGCCACCTTTAGCCTTCTTGGTTGCCATGGGCGTCGATGAGGGCACGCAAAAATGTCTATGAAGATTCGCGCACTAGAAGTCCCCCTACCCAGCGTGCCAAAGCTGTCGGGGGCAATTGATCCGCGACGATCTATGGGACCTATGGGGTCCATTTATGGTTCTACAGGGGGCTCCAAGAGCACAAAGAGCACCAGTCGAACAGTCAGCGTGCGGGGTTTATACAGGTTCGGGCTGCTCGGGAGCATAAAACCCTACGTCATGTCTATGTTTTGTTGATTATGCGAGTTCAAGTACAGGAGTGCTACAACCCGGCAAGGATGATCGAGAGGTGCGGCTACGCGTCCAATTGAATAGGGTGTTGACCTTTGTAAAGGTAGCCACGTGCCTCCATTTATACTCCAAGGGGTTACCACAATGGCTATAATGGTCTTTTCCTAGGAGTACAGTGTGTATTGAAGCTATAGGGACTGCCTGTCGAGATAGTTAGTGGGAAATACCTAACTCTAACAGACTAGGGCAGGCTCATTAAATGCATCGTGAGGTGGTGCGCTGGCGACGTTCCCCGGCAAGGATTGCCTCTCCTTCTGTGTCGTCCATACAGCTACCACCTATTCTTCTGCCATGTCGTGATACGGGTGTCACTAAATCTATAATATGCCCGCTGTTGTGGCCACATGCCTGGGCCAGCTTCACATGTCCGCTTGGTTCGACACCTCGGCTGATGTAGAAAATCAGCCCCTAGTGAGGTGAAGCAGTGGCTCGGTAGGCTAGAACCTTGTCAGGCCTTGCTCGTAGATGCTCGCTTCCACACCAAGGAGTAGCAAAACTTTTATGAGATTGTCTTCTTAGACAAGAGTCCTGTAGTCAGTGACATGAGATATGTGGACTGGAACTTCATCAAGGAAAATGAAGATTACTTTCATGACGTGCAAGAGAACTTCAAGGTCATTGGCATTGATGCATTTGTCGGCAGAGAGTTCATATCTTGGAATGATGAGATGATTATGTAATTCTATTCCACAGCTCACTTTTATTCACATGGAAGAATTGTTTGGATGACTGAGGGTATCAGATACCAGTCTACTGTTGAGGAGTGGGCAACCATCTTAGGTACCCCAAAGGTTGAAAAGAGAGATCTTGATATTTTTGTTGAGGCCAAGATGAACCACAACTCCATAGGCAACATGTATAAACCCATCCCCATTGCATATGTGAAGACTCACAAGCTTGGCTCTATCTAATTCTTCCAAGCAGGACTAGCCACCACAAACACTATCATGAGATATACTTTGATGCTTAAGTCTGGAGATGACAAGATGATTAGGGGGTACTCCATCAACAAGCTACACCATGTAGACGCCCACACCAGATTTAGGGTGCTGGATTTGATTGTTGAGACAATCAAGAGGACACCTGCTGACAAAAACAGGTCATGTGGATATGCACCTTATATTTAGATGCTCATAAATTCCAAAGTTCAAAAGAGCCAATATGCACTTGATCTTCCACACCTGCCACTCCAGCCATACTTCGAGGACAACGTCGTGGTGATGGATCCTTCACATCCCACTTTAGCTACTGCACAGGCAAAGGCAGATGTAGAGGCACAAGAAGCTAGAGCCACTGGTGCTCAAATTCCTAGGACGAAGAGCGATCAGATGCCCTATCTTATCAGCACCATACAAGGGATAAAGAAGAATGTGTATGAGATTCTCAAGAACCAGAAGAGTCTTGAGAGGATTGTGGAGAGAAAGCATCATGCTCTAGATAACAAGGTGGATGAGCTAAAGAACATTGTCACAGAGTTGGATCAGGAAGTGGATGCAGTGCCGAGTACTCATTCCAATGATGATCATGATCATTCTCCTCTACAGCCTCACACTCAGTTCAGGACACAAGCTAGATCGTCTGACATGCCAGCTCCAGAGATGTGACCTTCTTCATCAGAACCAGCATTAGCACCATCAGTTCCTCCAGCTCCTCCAGCACCTCGAGTGTCTACACCTCCACCTTCCGGACATCAGGTGAAGCCTTCACCGATGCGGTTCTCTTGACTCCTTCATCAGCTACAGGAGGAGTTCATGCCCATAGCAACACTTAGCTCTATATATTTTGAAATTTTTGGTAACTTGTTGCTGAAGGTGGAGAGGTGTATAGATCATAGGGCTTCAAGAGAGAGTGTTTTGGCTTTTGTTTGCTCTAGTCACTTTAAACATTTGGTTTACCGTTTGTTTGTCTTAAACTTCGTCATGTGTGATCATACGCTTTGACCGATGATGCTACTGTTTCCTATCCATGTGATATTTATACTATGATCACTCACTCATGATTCGTGTTATGTGCATTTTTATCACTTATATCATTTATGAGCACCAGCAAGTTATATGTGGCATGGAAGAGTGATCCATGATCCTAATCGATTGTCCATTTGCATTCAAAAGCAAATTTAAAATTAGTGCACAAATTTAAGGGGATCTCTTGCTTATCACATACTTCTCAAAGCGACGATGCTATTCATTGATTATATTCTTGTCGAAGCTTTGATCTATATGTTGTCATCAATTACCAAAAAGGGGGAGACTGAAAGCACAACTTCTCCCTAGGAGGTTTTGGTAATTAATAACAACAGATATTTCATTGGACTAGTATTTCCACCAAGTATATTACAGGAAACGTTCACTGATGGATTGGCAAAGGACTGTGAGTAGATTTCCTAGGTGCAACAAACACCCATTGGCAACAAGCTTGAAGACTCTTCATTTTACATTTTGTGAGAAATCACTCTTGATTCCATACGAAAGCCAATACTATTAAATGGGGATAAGGTAAACATGATGATCTGGCTGCTCAAGTGCTTAGAGATTATCCACCAAAAATATTGATTCATTCTCCCAAAAATATTCTGCCCAAACCTAAAAAGTCCAAAATTCGGTGCAACCAACTTTCTCATTCGGCCCTACAAAGTTTTGACCTAGAAATATTCCATGCCAAACCGTAGCTTCTTTGTGCAACCAACTTTCTATTCGGTGCAACCGAAATCAGTGACCAACCTTTTGTTGTCCCATTACTAAAATTCAGAATTTCCAAGTTTTAGGAATTGGTAACATGGAGATTTGGAAACTGCATAGGTCACCCATATCGGTCCCACCAAGATTTACATATCGGTCTCACCGAAATGCCAAAAGTTGCTACATTTTGCACAAGTTGGTGCAACCGAGTTTTCACTTCGATTTCACCGAGTTGGGCAATAATGTTGTAATGGTTGGATTTTTGGAGATGCCTATATATACCCTTCCACCACCTCTCACTCGCAAGAGAAGCACTTAGAACACACCAACACATGCCATATCCATTTCTCTGAGACAAAGCCACCTGCTCATGTGTTGAAGTTAAGATCTTCCACTCCAACCATATGAATATTGATTTCTAGCCTCCTTAAGTTGCTTTCCACCCAATCATCCTCTTCTAGCAAGTCAAATCTGTGAGAGAGTGATTGAGTGTTGAGGAGACTATCTTTTGAAGCACAAGAGCAAGGAGTTCATCATACTAGCACATCTATTACCTTTTGGAGAGTGGTGTCTCCTAGATTGATTTGGCATCGCTTGGGAGCCTTTGTATTTGTTGATGGAGTTGAACCAAGAAGTTTGTTCGGGCAAGCAGATCGCCTACTTCATGAAGATCTACCCATAGTGAGGCTAGTCCTTTGTGGACGGAGGCCATGATGGAATAGACAAGGTTGCTACTTTGTGGACCCTTGTGGGTGGATCCCTCCATGGACCCTCGCGGTCATTACCCTCTATGGTTTCAAGTCTCCATCAGCATGGACATACGATAGCACCACCTATCGGAACCACGGGAAAAAACTCCATGTCTACAATTGTGTTTGATCTTCCTATCCCCTCCCTCTACTTTCATGTGCTTGTCTTTACTTTTCTCTACCATACTCTTAGACATGCATGTGTAGGGTGTGCTTGACAAGATACAATTGCTAAAAATTTCCTACAACTAAAATTGGGAAAAGGCTAGAATTTTTATTTGGTCAAGTAGTCTAATCAACCCCCCCTCTGTACATACTTTGGATCCTACACCTAACATGCATCGTTGGATCATTAGGACTAGATATGGGCTTACCGCGATGGTTAGGTCGTCAAAGAGACGCCGGAAAACGTGACGACAGCGGCATGCGGCTTGGATGTCATGGGTCTCGGTGCTCCCGTAGTCGCCACATGATGGCGAAAAGGCCGGCGAGGTGCAGCTTGATGCAGTGGTCCTACTGGTTCCCACAACAATGGACGGTGACGACGACAAAGATCAACAAGAATCGATGGAGTTTGACAACGTCGGTGGAGCTTCATGTGAGGACGCAGGAGCTGCTTTCGTGCGTCTCTGGACAAGGTGATGGGGTCAACAAGTGTGCTATGATGAGGCAAACATGATGGACACGGTCTCGGGGTCATCTACTTATCGGGCTCGTTGGAGCTTCCATGTCCAGGGTGACAAGCTTTGGATCATGGTAGTCTAGTTGCTCCAAGTGGTTGTGGGATCGGCAAGGATGTCTAAGAGGTTCTCCAAAGAGTGGAATATCGGGTGGTGGAAGCGGTGGGTTGAGGTGGGCTCTAGGTTGCCGAAATTTGGCCGAAGTGGGACTAAGCCAGGGTGGAGCTCGAGGGTCGACGGTGAAGCAGCCTGGGTGCGAGGTGAGGGGCAAGTTGGGGTAAAGTGCGCGGCAGGGGGGTTAAGTAGGGCAGGTGTAGCGACCCGACACAATGGATCGGTGCATGTGTGCTTTCTGTGCCATCCATGTATCGGTATGCTAGCACACATAGTACTTCGATGAAATACTATAACATCACATGTAAAATAAATACCGTAGATCCAGATTATACCTTATACATAGTGGAAACAAAACATTAAGTGTGTGGAGTCCCATCAACACCAACGACAAGTTGAGTGTAGACAATAACCCTATGTCGTACTCTTGCTGGTCGTAGAAATATCTGCGACATAAGACGTTGCAACCATGTAGGTCAGTACAATGAATATACCGACAAGATTCACAATAAGAAGAACAAATGATAAACTTTTCTAATGCAATATGGCTTTGTGGCTCTGTGTCTGATTTTTTTGCATAAAAGTTGGTTATATTTATTTTTCCGACAACAAAGGGACAACAGGAATCTTCACTACAGAGTTATCTACCATGACATGGTTCCGCCAACCGATGTCTCATAGCCCACAAGTATCATAAGTTGCCCACAATTAGTTATCAATAAGGTGTTGAGAGTTCAGAGATAGATCCAAGTCCATAGGTTCAAATTGTTCATAACCATGGACACGGCTAATCGATTAGGTTTTAACTCTATGGAGTGTTGTGCACTTTACCCGTAAGAATCGTTCCCTCCTTGTAAGTTCTCAAAGTGGCAGGTGTTTGAAAACAGGATGAACGAGACACGGTCTTTAAAAGAGTTTCCCTAACCCACGACAATGCCCATCCAATCCTAACATCGACTACATCTCGTAGCACTAATCCGGATAGAGTCACAACAAAGATCAACCAAGCGAGAGTTCATATTGACTTGTGGTTGCATAGGTAAGAATCTAGGAATGAAGTATTCTTTTGTATCTTTGAGTCTAGGTGGAACTTTCCTCATGAGGACTAGCAAATACCCAGCTCACTCGCTAATCCCACACGGTAGATCTCCGGGGTGTCATGGCTATCCCACATGGTAAACCTCCAGGGTGCCGTTCGATCCATTCCACCCAGTAATATGTATTAAAATCTTGTCTCGAGCCTTGGAGTCTTGAGGTCTAAAGATGGAAGCCTTGAAGATGCCATCATGAAGTTGTCATCATTGACGTAAAGTGCTCCTTGTCACATCACTCACAAACACTCATACCAAAACCCCGTCTACTATAGCATAGCATAAAAACTAAATTACTCCCCGAGTCTTGGTATCAGGGAGATAGGTTCCTACCTCATGCATTCTACTCAACTTCAAGGATTCAATATCACTACTAGAAGGATTTTTTGAACGGTGACACTAAATGTAATAAAACATAGGTAAACAAATGGTCAGAGTGAACTTGCCTGGTATAGTTGATGAAGATAATGACGCTCTTAGAAATAACTTGACAAAACTATTCGTCTCTCTAATGAAATCTATATTATACAAACATGACATTCATAAGCATTCAATCTAGCAATCATTCTATCAATCAAGATGCACAAGCAAGTACTAAACACCCTAGTGTGGAGATAAAGGAAATACTTAAGACAAAAGTTAAAACCATAAAACTTTGTCAAAGCAACCAAGAATAGTTTTCTCTATAAATAACCTATTGTCAACAGCAACAAAACAACAAAAACAAATACGTAACAGAAAACATTTGTGTAAAATCTTGTACTAGAAAAAAGAATAACTTTTGAAAAACAACTAAAGAAACTATAAAGAGTGACACACTAAGCAATACAAGTTTTTTTCCTAATAAAACATAACAACAAAGAAAACACTAAAAACAATAAATTAACAGAAAAGAAAATATAAAGGAACTAAGTTATCACAAAGTATTTCACTTAAAGTTCTAGTAGCAAAAATAATTAATGGAAAAGCTATTATAAGCTCTACTTATGACCTAAACAAGTTTTGCTACAAACTAGAGAAGCAAAATAATAAAATTATTTTAACTGCAAATAAAAGTGCCTACTTTTGACTAACACAAACTAAGTAAAACGTGTCAACAAATACAAAAGAAGTAGTTTAAAGAAATAATAAAGCAAAAGAAAATGATTTCTTTTAACCAAGGCAAAGGCCTAAGCAATACAGAACTGAAAAAAGAATAAACAATACTAAAATATTTATCCAAAATTACGTTTAAAGTCTCTATGGATAAATAAAAACACTACAAAATAGTATAAAAAATTAATTTTAAACCTCTTTTGAAACAAAAGTTATAAGCAAAATAGGTTATAACTCAAATATGTTTGAATTCAAATTTAAACCATTCAAATGTGGATCAAATTGGAATTACACAAACTAGAATAAATTTTTAACACAAAGAAAAAAGAATAAACTCAAAGTATTAAATAACGTAAAAGTATTAGCATTTTAAAACATAAACTATTTCCGTTAAGCAGAAGAAAAATAAAAAAGAAAAAATAATGCAGCGGACAGGGGCTATGTGGCGTGTTGCGATTGGTTGAGGGGGCGTGCGCTAGAGCTAAAGGGTGGACGGCCGACACAGAGAGGAAAATGGTTCGAGCGTTTAATTAAACATGCGCGTTCTAAATCTGGTCGTTGGATCGGGATCGGATGGATGAGAGTGAGGGAGAGGGCTCATAGCAGAGGTGACAAGCTCCGGCGACAGTTTCGACGGTGGTGGCGGCTCAGAATTGATGGGAGCAAAGTCTCTGATGGTCCTCGGGCTTGGGGATGATCTCCGATCGGTGAAGACAGGGACAACTGTGATAATGGAGGTGTCGGGAAGGGTTGGGGTGACCGAGGGCATCGACGGTGAGTGACGGCATTTCCTGGCTCCGGAGAGAGATTTGGCTACCATGGAGGGTCGGGCGAGGGTGCTTCAGGGAGGAACGAGTGTGGGGGGCATGGGCTTTTATAGGGAGAGGCGAGGGTGTCCGAAGTAAGTTGTCGTCGTTTTGTCACGGCAGATGTCCTCATAGGAGAACTTAAGTGTGAGGCCATCGTTGCTACGTGGCGACTCGAAGGGGTTGATCAGGAACGAGAGACGGATTTACCCAGGTTCGGTCCCTCCGATGGAGGTAAAAGCCTACGTCCTGCTTCTATGTCTATATTGATAATGACCTCGATTACAAGGGTGTGGAATCGCTAACCTAGCTTTCAAGGGTTTCTAAATAAAGTCTATTGGCCTTGGGGGCTCGCCTTTATATACAGGTCGAGACCCTCGGCTTACAAGAGTCCCAGTCATGTTATGACACGTGACCTATTACATATCTAACTCGCCTTGTCTCACAAGCAAGGAAATCTGCTAGCGCCTTCTGCCTTCTCGTCCTTGAGCCGCCATCTTCATGTGCTCGGCCACCATCCGGCTTACTTAGTATGTTGCCTCACTTGCCTTACCATCAATAGTGTGGCGCATCTTGAGTGTGATTCTTAAGCCGCCAATATATTAACCCGCCCTAATAGGCGGGTTACACTGCGGGGTTATATCCCCGACATTAGGCCCTGGGTTGATTTGAATTCATTCATGTCAATCTTACTCACCTTCGCTAGGCGGCTTATCTTCTGCTTGTATTTATGTCTTCTTTATATCTCCAAATGTTGGCTTATGATACTTCCAGACTTGTAATTTTTCTTACGCCATCCATCTATCGTGTCATCCGCTGAAATTTTAGGGAAACAATGATGTCATCACAACAGATCTTTGCACGTATCCATTTATACCGAAAATCGAGGCTTTACTATTTCCAAAATTTACTGTGCCTCCTTGTTTCCCGCGCCTGCTAGTTGCCCCTTCAGGTATTTTCCTTATAAATATTCAAGGAGAGACCCATCACTCACTTTCCACTCCTTCTTCCTCGCGTCCTTGTTCTTAGTAGAGCACAACCAGAGTTCGAGGACGACGTTGAGGCCTCCCAACTATACTATTTGCGCCACCCGATCTCCTTGCAGTCACCTGAGCGAGCGCGGTCATCTCTGTTATGCTTCCCATAAGATTAAGTACGCTTTATTCTCCATTAGGGTTTGATTCTGTCGGTGTTCATACCATGTTCTTTGCGTTCGTCCGAGTGATACCCCATAGATCCATAAGTTCCTCATTCCTTCAACATCCATGGTTTAGTTGTATTATCCGCATCTTATTTCTTTCAAATAGATTTGAGAATGAGACTTTGAAAGATACTTTCGAATGCCCCAATTCAGTTCCTCCACCGATTAGAACACATTTATTTAGACCCATCCCAGCAACCATCTTGGTAGAAACTTGTTTGTGCATTTTTTTGCTAAATCTTGTGAAGATATGCTATACCTTCGTACTCCTTTACTTTATTCTGGCACCTTAAAAGTCTTTCTGCTGATCATTGCTGGCTTAAACAACTTTTCTGTAGAATCCTAATTTGTCTCGCCTATGAATAACCATAATTTGACGGCTTATGTTGTGCACTGACTTATATTCCTTCTCTCCTTTGTAGTTGCTCCGTAACTCGCCATGGCCCCTAAGAATGCCAAAGTTTGTTACTAGGTCAGCTCCCAAGAATCCAAACTCACCTTGGAGAATCTTGTGAGCCAAGGGTTCCTGCCGGCTCGAAAGAAATTAAAGTGGCGTCCTACCAAAGAAGGGACTTATCCCCAGCCTCGACAGGGGGAAATTGTCATCTTTGCTAACCACCTACGTAGGGATTTTCGACCCCCCGGCTCTAAGTTCTCAGAGACCTTCTGCATTTTTTCAACCTCCATCCTCAGTATATTTCGCCTAATTCAACGACCAATATCTGTCAATTCCACATTCCGTGGGAAGTTTATCTATAGACAGAGCCATTTGTAACCCTTTTTAGGGAATTTTTCTATCAGAATCGCCATACTGAGACCAAGAATGGCACCTCTTGCAAACTTGGTAGGATTTCTATTCAGAAATGAAAGAATACCCCATTTCCATATTTCAAACTCGTGAATCATCCGAAAGGACGGAATAAGACTTGGTTCTATTGCAAAAACACTGCCCTCGCACGAGAAAATCCTCTTCCGGGTTACATGATGGAATGGCTTGGAAGTAATATTGAATTTATGGGTTGGACCTCAGATGAAGAAAGAGATTTGATGGCACCTCTTCGTACCAAGTTAAGGGCCCTGACCACGCATCGATTGACTAGGATTGACCTGATCAACTGCTGGCTGAAATGGCAGATCCAACCCATCGGTGTGAGAAACAGCTTGATGTGTAATTATTCGGGTGAACCATCTGATGCTCAACATTTTTCCAATGAGTACTTATCATATGGCGTCCTTAACAAGGAAACAAAGATTATTCTTTTTTGATTCAAAGGAAAAATGTGGTTTCATCGGCTTGGGTCCGTTCTATCTGCAGAATTGGGCACCTCTGGTATTTGATCTTTCTTGACATGTATATTTTCTTCCCTTGTCAATTTCATTTAACCTTCTTTTCCTATCTTATGCTTTATATTTCTGCAGGAGGGCTCTAGCTTCTAGAATGTCATGCCTCAGGCCCCTGTTCCTTCATCAGGCCAAAAGGATGACCTTCCTCTCGAATCATCTTTAGGGAGGCATTCTGAGGTAGGACTTGACTCTCTTGGTTGTTGGTTTATTAAACTTTGCTGACATGCCTTGTTGTCAGGGCGACTCAGAATCCAATCAAGTCGAGGATATTGAGGTCATTCCAATCTCTTCCAGTTCCTCAGAGATATTTGTTCCAAGAAAACCAAGATGAACCGTCCAGAAGTTAAAATTCTCACATCCAAATGCTTACTTAGCTCCCGATTTTCTTTTCAAGAAAACTCAATTTGTTGGCCAGTCAAAACGCAAAACCCGAAGTGATTAAGGCAACTTAGTCTCTGGCTTGTCTCACTCACCCATGGCTCGCAAGCCGCGCCTTGAGGTTCCACATAGTCAACCAATTTTCATTCTACGGTCGGTTTCTCTAAATAACCTCTTAGTTTATCAATCTTACTTTATCAGGAATCTTCTTCGTCTTCAGGCGACTCATCTGCAACACAGCTTCCATCTTTTAATGTCAATCGCGGGTAAGTGTCTGGTCTTTGCATAAAGTTTTGCATACTTGAACGTAGAGTTGTTTCTTCCTTAGTATAACATATGATTTCTGACAACTATAGGGCAAAAGCTTTTATGACCAAGCGTGCTACAGGTTCGTCCTCAGGTGTTGCAAGACAAGATGTTTTGAAATCCCCTCCTAAAAGGATAGCCATTGAGGTCGATCCTTTTGGAAACAACAATCTTGATAGCACAATTGAGCCGACACCTGATGTTGGGGCGCCCAAGATGGATGAGCTGGTTTATATGGAAACAATAATGAATGTCGAAGGCACCTCGATTAATTTATCTTCTCGTCTGCCCAGCCCGACGCATCCTCTTAGTCCGACGGCTCATGTTAATGACCCCATTCTGTGCGCTGATTAGAGCGATCCAGATGTTATCATTGTCAATAAGTGCTTCCATATTCCTGTTGTTTCCACTTCCTTAGCAAAAAATTGTAGCCAAGGACGAGCCGGTAGATTTGGAAAAGGGGAAAACAAAACTATAAGTCCCAAACTTATCTACACTTGATGTTGAAGACATTCATCAGTAGTACCTGACTCGGTTGTGTGAAAACTAGGAGCTTGAGATCAATTTGATCAATGCTCTTAAGGAAAAATATGAGGTAACATTCCCGTTTTACTGTTCGGTCATTATATCCTGTCTTCAGCCCTCAAGGACCAACTTATTATGGAAATTGCAAGCTGGTTCTTCAAAGTAGACATACTGGACTATAGCTGTAGCCACCAACGATCGATTTGTTATGATCATGACAACTTGGTACTTTATGCTTGGAGTAAATAATACAGAACACTGATGTACCCCTGAGGTCAGCTTATCTCTTTGAGTTAGTCGGGTCTTCTATTGACTTTTGAAGAGTTCAACCTGTAGCCCCTAAGGGCCGACTCATCTTCTTGATATGAGTCGGGTCTTTATTAACTTTCAAGAATCCAACATGTAGCCCTCAAGGGCTCACTCATCTTCTTGAGATGAGTCGGATCTTGTAATTATGTGTTGACATGAAATTTTGGCACATAGCCCCCAAGTTTCGTGTGGATTGTTTACAACCTCACGGGACTTTGGATAATATGAAAAATAAGTTTGAGATGCCATAGCCCCCAAGGATCAAGTCGCCCTTTATAAGGCGGCTTGAGGCTTTTGTAAGCATAATAATTTGATAAAAATTTAATGCCTGACAAAGATATATTGAAGATGTTGAATCTTTGGTTGTGAAACTGCAAAAATGAAGTTGAAAGTTGAAGCTGGTCTTGCGGCAACTCATTCTGAAGAATCTGCGCATCAGGCGCATGACCGCCTTGAGCAAACCATAAAAAAATTGAAGAAGAGAAAGCCGCCCTCTTGAAGCGCGAAGAGAAGGCAGAGGATGAACTTGGCGCTTTGAAGGAAAATCATACCACCCTCATGAAACAGATCAGTGAGATGTTGATGGCCATCTTTGGTATGTACTCATAGCTATTTTCACTTGAATTGCATGGTTATGACTATATGGCGGCATATCATCTCAATTGCCTTTGTACACAGGATGAAAATAACATACCCTTGTGGAGTTTCCTATTGTGAAATTGAAGGCAATTTTTACATATGTAGAGCAATTATTCATAGGATATGTCTACTCCATAATGGCAGTAAAGAACTTGAAACACCCGCCCAGGAGTATCAAGGATATGTTGAAGCAACTATCCATTGTGCCACAATGGGTCACAGAGACATAAAAATTGGCGGCTCAGGATGGAGCAAACATGGCTCTCACCTGTGCAAAGGCATATTTGCCTGAGCTAGATTTGGAGGCTCTGAAAGATAGCTTTCCTGAATACAAACTGGATGGCTTGGAGTTTACCCATACTGATTTTGCCAAGTATTTCAAGGAGACTTAGCCATTGGTGACTCTAATAGCTGAAGAGATTAACCTTTCGCGGTATAACCCGACATATTCCAATGAGAATGAACATGTTGACGCCCCCAATGACGAGCCATCAGAGCTGGTGCCACCTTGATGTAAGAGACCCTTTGCTCCTAATGTCGATGCGTCAAGTCTTTCTGAGGGTTCTTCAAATTTTGAGTCCTTACTTTCAATTCGGTGGCAACAAAAGCACCAGCAAGCTGAAGATGAAGATGAGCCGGCAGAAACCCATCCAGAGGCGGCTGATGTGGGCCAATCTTGAAGGTGAGTCTTCAATGATGAATTAGCCGCCAGGCGGCTCAAGCCCATGAGTATTGGGATAAAAGCATTAATATTTTGTGGATCATTGTGAGTCTGTAATAGGAATGGTTTTAAAGCTCTGAAATTCCCTCTCATGCCATTGCGCACGTTGGCTGTTTTTTCTTGTTGTGGTGAAACTTGTCACGACACCTTGATGTCTTGGTGTATTTTTCCAAAATGTTATCGTGCTACTCTTTTGCTTGCCTCTAGATTTTGGACTGAATGATAGAGGTCAATTCAAGGCGGTACAGAGACTTACCTATGTTAAGTCTCCAATGAATCCTTCCACCACATTCTTGGAGAAGATATGCGATTGAACTAGCCATGATAGGATCACAATTTCGTAACCCGAACACTCATTGATGAGCTGGCAATAATATTATACATGAATGGTTATGAAATAATAACAATAATATTGATGATGATAATAATGTTAACAATAATAATAAGACTACAATAAGCCGGCTCAGTGAGACTCGGCACAGAGACTAGCTTTCGAGGCTCAAGTCTTGCTTCAATGAAGCGGGTATGATAACCCATGGTTTATCCTAGATTTCTATATGATGGCTCTAACGTGACTCAAACCAATGTTTTAACCTTGAGAAGTTTAGGGGTCCACAATGGATTGACTTATCAAGAGTACACGGGGTCACCTGATCAGAGTCGCATCAAGCATAAAGGCATGTTTAACCATATTGTGGCGTTTTTATGCCGGGTCAAGAGGGTGAGAAATCTAAACTCGATGAGTTGGAAGCCCCTAGGTGACCTATGACCATGGAAAAAGTCGGCATAGGATATACAAGCGACAATGCTACTACTGCAAAACATCTAGGGTCCAGATAAGCCTGCTTTATTCCATTGATCATAATGATATGCTGTTTTTTTGAGCTGGAAGCCCCCAAGTGATATGTTTCAAACAATAAAGACTCCTGCTCAATTTCTAGGCTGAAACGATAGAGGCCCCGAGTTTTGGGGTGTCGGATTTATTACATTTGAACAGATAGAAGTATGTACAAAAATTGGGGGCCGGTACAAAGGTAGTGAGTCGGTGGCTCTAAGTACAATAAGATTGAAGGTGTGCCAGGTTAACTCACTTAATTGTTGGTTTTCTTGAGGGGATTCATATCATCCGGGTCAACATTGGATGTATTGAATTTTAGCTCTTCAGCGATGCAGGCCGACTCAGCATAAGCCACATCTCCTTCCTCACACTCCTGGGCTATCTTCGTGATGCCTCCCACAATTATAGTGCCTTTTAGACCCGACATCTTGAGCTTGAGGTAGATATAGCAGGGACGAGCCATGAAATGAGTGTAAGTCGGCCTTCCAAAGAGAGCGTGGTAAGGGCTTTCTATCTTTACCACCTCAAAAATTAGGTGCTCACACATGTAGTTATATTCGTCACCAAAGGCGGCATCAAGCTTAATTAGCCCAACCAGGTATGTTGATTTCCCAGGAATAATGCCATGAAAAATTGTGGTTGAAGTTTGCAAACTGCTATCTGGGAGGCTCATCCACCGAAAGGTGTCGTAATACAAGATGTTGATGCTTCTACCAGCATCCATGAGGACCTTTGTGAGAGTATAACCACCCACCTGAGGCGCCACCACCAAGGCTAGATCTCCTGGGTTATCAACCCGGGGGGTGATCCTCTCTACTCCAGGTGATAGGCTCCTCAGACCAATTGAGGTATCTAGGAAGTGCTGGTTCGACCATGTTGATAGCTCTCTGCTTGAGTTTTTTGTCTCGTTTGCAAGTATTAGTGGTAAAAACATGGTATTGACCACCATTCACCTACTTAGGATTACTTTGAAACTCTGTCTGATTATTATGTTGCTGATTGATATGACCAAAAGGCTGCCCATTGCCATTGTTTCCTCGGTGTTGAGACCCTGATACTGAGCCGCCTTGTCCATTAAAACCCGATCCTAAAAATCCACCACGTGAGTCGCCATGTCAGCTGCCATGTCCATACTGACCCGGATGTCCTCCACCATTGCCCCCTTCATGACTCGAAAGTTCTGGTTACTAAATTCCTACATCATGTAATATTTTTCCCATGAGTGGGTAGCAGGCTTATCCTGAGTACTATGCTTGGGACCAGGCACCTTGAGTGCCTCCTCGTAGTTGCATGGCTTATTCCCATTGTATGGCTCTCCAGGACGGTTATTCCGGTGTTGGATTTTGAAACCAGTGTTGGTATTGGCTACATATTTTCACCCGCCATCAAGCTGCTTCCGTTTGCTATTATTTCCTTGACCTCTGGATTTCCACCTTGCTAGTTACCCATGCCATCTTCGCCTTTCTACTTCTTGCTATTTTTGTCCTTGTTTGACACAGGATCCTTTGTGTTGTCTGACTCAACATACGTGGTAAGCACGTCCACCAAGTCGTCCATGTCTTGTACCTTATGTTTCAATCGACTAAGCTTCTGGACCAGAGGCTAGAAGTGGCAGTTTTTCTCCAAGATGAGCACAGCCTGAGCCGCCGTGATGTTGTCCGATGAGTGGATGATTTAGGCAAACCAGTGAGTCTAATGATGCACCGACTCATCCATGCGCTGGATACAATGTTGAAGACCTACGATTTCTATTGACTGTTTGCACGTTCCTTGGAAATTTTTGATGAACCACATCTTCAGCTCTAACCAAGTGTTGATGGAGTTAGACGAAAGGTTTTTAAGCCATGTCTGAGCCAGCCCTTCCAGCATCATCGTCAAATACTTTGCACACACCGCGTCGCTGATGTCGAGCATGTCCATGGCTAACTCATAGCTTTCAATCCATGTTGCCGACTCAAGGTATGTTGTGTAGTTTGGCACCTTACGAGGCACTTTGAAGTCCTTAGATATTGTCTCACTATGGAGAGCCGGAAATACAAGGGATGCCGATTGTCTTGTTTTTTACTCTAGCCCCCTGCGACGCTGACCAGAGCTCTGTCATGGGCTGCTGAGTAGCCCGTATTGTTGCAGCCTCCGCCTCTGCCTATCGGGCTGCCCTTGCTGCGTTAACGACCGCTTGACCATTGATTAACACAGGTCGGGCTGGGGAAACCCAAGGCTGCCGCTGATGCCCCCTATTGGAAACGACCAGAGACTCCTCATGGCGGCTCTTACTACGACTGGAATACGGCGTGGAGTGCATCCGATCACGGCTGTAAGAATATTGCGCTTGTTACAACTGTTGTTTTCAGCATCTCGATGGCGCTCCTTGCTTCGATCTCAACTGGGGTGTTCCTGTGAATTGGGAGTGCCTCCAGATTGTGTGTTGCTACCAACATGTTGACAACAACATTAGAGAAGTGGCCCTACAGCGTCTCAAGAACGCTAAGTCGGCAACTTTATTGAAAACACTGAGTCGGTGACTTTATTGAAAACGCTTAGTCATCTGAAAACATTATGTTTTTGCACAGAATCAGACAAGAAAATATCCACACTATCCCAAAGGCTTTACTTGGCACTTCATTGAAATAAAAGACATAAAACATGATTACTACAGTAGCTTAATCATGTGAACACACAAAAACAGAAAGTAAAAGTGTTGGGTTGTCTTCCAACAAGCGCATTTATTTAATGCCTTTTATCTAGGCATGATGATTTCAATGATGCTCGTATAGGAATAAAATTTTAAAATGCAAGAGAGTGCCATGAATCACATGGCAAGCACATTTAAGTCTAAGACACTTCCTATGCATAGGGATTTTCTAAGCAAACAATTTATGGGAGCAAGAATCAACTAGCATAGGAAGGCAAAACAAGTGCAACTTCAAAACTTTAACCACATAGAGAGTAAACTTGATATTATTGCAATTCCTACAAGCATATGTTCCTCCCTCATAATAATTTTCAGTAGCATCATTAAGGAATTCAACAATACAACTATCACATACATTATTCTTTTCATAATTCACAATCATAGAATTTGTATTACTACTCACACAAGCAAAATTCTTCTCATTCAAAGTAGTGGGAGCAAACTCAACAAAATAACTATCATGCGACACTTTATTGACATAACCACATTGAATATTAAAATCATGATAACAAGTTTCATGCTTGTCATTACTCTTTATAGCATACACATCATCACAATAATCATCATAGATAGGAGGCATGCCATCATCATAATAAATTTGCTCATCAAAACTTGGGGCACTAAAATTATCATATTCATCAATCATAGCATCCCCAAGCTTGTGGCTTTACATATCATTAGAATCATGAATATTCAGAGAATTCATACTGACAATATCACTATCATGCTCATAATTCAAGTAATTCTCATCAAGTATTTTCATAAGTTCTTCCTCTACCAATTGAGCACAATCTCCCGAACCATCATCTTCACGAAAGACTTTATAAAGACGAAACAATTGATGCGACCTAAACTCCATTTTTTGTAGTTTTATTTTATAAAACCAAACAAGTGGGGAAAATAAAATAAAAGATTTAATTGCAATATATAAAGATATACCTTCAAGCACTCACCTCCACGGCAATGGCGCCAGAAAAGAGCTTGATGTCTACTATGCAATTTTATTCTTGTAGACTACATTGGGCCTCCAAGCGCAGAGTTTTGTAGGACAGTAGCAATTTTCCCTCAAGTGGATGACCTAAGGTTTATCATTCCGTGGGAGGTGTAGGATGAAGATGGTCTCTCTCAACGAACCCTGCAATCAATACAAGAAATCTCTTGTGTCCCCAACTCACGCAATACAATGGCAAATTGTATAGGTGCACTAGTTCCGCGAAGAGATGGTGATACAAGTGCAATATGGATGATAGAAATAGGTTTTTGTAATCTGAAAATATAAAAACAGCAAGGTAAGAAGTGGTAACAGTGAGCAAAATGTTGTATAAATTCTTGGAAATAAGGCCTAGGGTTCGTACTTTTGCTAGTACAATCTCTCAACAATGCTAATATAATTGGATCACATAACCATCCCTCAACGTGCAATGAGGAATCACTCCAAAGTTCCTATCTAGCGAAAAGCATAAGAAGAAATTGGTTGTAGGGTATGAAACTACCTTAAAGTTATCCTTTCTGATCGATCTATCTAAGAGTTCGTACTAAAATAACACCATATGATACGCATCAACCAACTCTAATGTCACCTAGATACTCCAATGTCACCACAAGTATCCATGAGTTAATTATACGATACACATCAAACAATTTTAGATTCATAATACTTAATCCAACACAAAGAACCTCAAATAGTGAATCGCTTGAATACCCCAATGTCAGTACGGGTATCTGCATGCAAGACATACATCAAGTGCTCTCAAATCCATAAAAGTGTTCTCCAGTAATAACAAAACCTTAAAGGGAAAACTCAATTCATCACAAAAAACTAGAGAGGGGAAAACACCATATGATCCAACTATATTAACAAAGCTCGTGATACATCAAGATCGTACCATCTCAAGAACACGAGAGAGAGCGGGAGATTTAACACATAGCTACTGGTACAAACCGTCAGCCCCGAGGGTGGACTACTCCCTCCTCATCATGGACACCATATGGATGATGAAAAAGGCCTCCGATGATGATTTCCCCCTCCGACAGGGTGCCGGAACGGGGTCTAGATTGGTTTTCATGGCTAGAGGCTTGCGGCGGTAGAACTTCTGATCTAGGGTTATTTTTGGTGGTTTCTGAATATACAGGACTTTTGGGCGTCAGTTTCATGCGAAGATGGGCCACGCGGAGCCGACAAGACACCAGCACAAGCTAGAGGGGGTCGGCGAGCCCTGGTGGGTTGTGCCCTCCTCGTGGATCATCTGGTCCTCCCACGAATCTCCTAGTGCCTCTTTTGTTCCCAAAAAATCGTCAAAAAGTTTTGTTGCATTTGGAGAACTTTTATTTCTGCACAAAAAACAACACCACGGTAGTTCTGCTGAAAACAGCGTCAGTCTGGGTTAGTTCCATGCAAATCATACAAAACCATATAAAATTGTTGTAAATATGGCATGAATACTTCATAAATTATAGATACGTTGGAGATGTATCAGCATCCCCAAGGTTAATTCCTACTCCTCCTTGAGTAGGTAAATGATAAAAAGAAATGCTTTAAGAAGTGTGAATGCTAGCATAGTGCATAAGTTTGATCAATGATAATTTCAACCACCTTTCCTAGCATAATAACAGGAACTCTTTCTCATAAAACTCACCATGATAAAGTAGCAACCCATTCACGTGTTATGGTTCAAACAATGAATTCTCTTGAAACTTAACAACCTATATTCTTAGTCACCAAACAATTGCAATTCAACTTATTCTCGAGAAATTCTAAGTAAGACCTCCACATACTCAATCATCATATAGTATTCTATGGATGCTTATACTCAAGGCATATTTTTAGAACAAACAACATCCATCGAACATAGGGAAATATAAGGGCTTAATGTTTCGCCTCCCAACATACTTATCATAAAGATAATTGTCAACAATACTGAATCATGGTCAAATATATCTGAGTGGATATATATGTTTGGATCTTTCCCCACCACATGATGATTGCCAACTAATAGAAGTAGGTTGGAATAAGTAGTTGACTCAACATGAAAAGTAAATAACATGAAAGTAAATAGATTGTCCCTTCGCGGAGGGAAGCATGGATTTGCGTATGTGCTAGAGCTCATTGTTTAAAACTGAGATGAATAAGTAATTTTGAGTGGTGTGCCTTTCCTGTCAACGTCACAACAGAGTTTTCAATATCTTCCATGCTAACCACATTATTGAAAACTCCCACACAGAATTTAAATTTTTACTCCCCCTCCACCATTCAAACACATTCATGGCTGGCCGAATCCACGGTTGCCCTCCAAACAATCAACTTTCTAGGGGGAGTTTTTGTTTATTCATTTTTGTGTTATGCAGGACTGGGAATCCTTTTTACCAGCCCCTATCGTGCAATGACAAGTGAATAAACACTCATCTTGATAATAACTCGCTTAGCATGGAAGATAATAACTACCTTCATCGCTTCATGAGCGGTACGAGCACACAAAACGGATGTTTATTTGAATGTTTAGAGGTAGCACATGCAAATTTACTTGGAATGGCAGTGAAATACCATACATAGGTAGGTATGGTGGACTCTCATGGAAGAAACTTGTCCCAAGGATTTGGACGCACAAGTAGTATATCTAGTTAGTACAAATTTTTGGCTAGGAAAAGGTTCTACACAAGCACCACATGTTGGAGGATCCATAACAATATAACTTCTATTCAAATATACACAACCATAAATCATTATGTTGTCTTCCTTGTACAACTTCAACTAATTTTCTCAAGTTTAAAAATAATTAATGGGTATTCACAGTCATAGAAGATGTCCAAGATAATATATTTGTATGTGAAAGTTCTCTCCCTTATACTAATCATTCACGAATTGCTTGTATGACCAGTATTTTGATTGTCAAGCTAAAGATTTCACTTTCTAAACTAGATGTGAAGCTACTACCGAGCATAAAGCACGTTGATAATTTCATATTTATGATATTTCATTGATTCATAATTTACTCATAGCATCTAAGTGAAGCTCAAGAGAAAACATCAAACTACTCTCAAAATATATAAGTGAACCTCAATGAGTAGTCAAACAATAATGTAGCTATGTGAGGACTCTCTCGATAAAGATATTCAGATATGAGTATTTTATTTAAATAACAAGAAAAAGAAAAATATCACTCCAAGAATAGCACATATCATGTGGACAAATAAAAATGTAGGCTCAACATAGGCTAACCGGTAGTTGTTGATGAAGAGAGGTGAGATGCGTAGCATACCCAACCCTAGATGCTTGATACTTCTTAAAATATTTACTTGGGAAGCCTTGGGCATCCCCAAGCTTGAGCTTTTGTATCTCGTTCAATCCTCTCATATCACGGTTTCACCTTTTCTCAAAACCTTCATCCACACAAAACTCGAAAAGAACTCATGAGATAGGTTAGTACACATAAGAATAAATTCACACTTCATGTACTATCAAGACAAGTTGCAAAATAATTTTCAAACATCATATACTATTTAATATCATTTCCACAGTTTATATCTACCAATATAGGCTATGGAAACTATAGGATAAGTGGATAACAAAACTATGACAGCAATCTGTCCAAACAGAACAGACTGTAGCAATTTATGAAAACAGTGTACTTATATAATTCAACAAATTATGAAAATTTAGGACATGATAAAAAATTAAATGAAAACGCTGTGTAAAAAAATTCTAAACTTTCCACGTTCCACTAAAGTATGAAAATTCAAATACTTCAGCAAAAGTTTATGTTTTATACACAACACATATCAAACATGTAGCTCAAGCATCCTAAGAGGCAATTGTTGGAACTTTTTATTGAAAAATAAGATTATAAATATCATCTAATAGAGAACAATAAATCATAATGATGCTCCAAGCAAACCACATATCATGTGACGAATAAAAATATAGCTTCAAGTAAGATGTACTGATAATGTTGGAGACAAAAGAGGGGATGCCTTCGGAGGCATCCCCAAGCTTAGATGCTTGAGTCTTCCTTGGATATTACCTTGTGGGTGCCTTGGTCATACCCAATATTAGGTCCTTTATTCTCCTTGTTCACCTCATAACGGTATCTCACCCAAAACTTGGAAACTTCAATCACACAAAACATAACAGAACTTCATGAGATGGGTTGGTGTAGTAAAGATAGATCATTCACTTAGGTACTGTCAAGACAAGATTGATAATTGTTATCACATAATACCTAATGTATTCCATCATTACTAGAATTTATATCACCAAATATAAGCTACGGAAACACTTGAAACAAGCAAACTATGCATGCAAAACATAATCTATCAACAACAGAAAAGTCTGGGAAGATCTAAATGATCTCCATACTTCCCTGAGTCGAAATTTGTTGAAAAATTAGTTAAAAAGCATAGAATTTGCATATTTTTTTAAAAAAAATCAGAATTTTTTGACGCTCCAGTAAAATCATATAATCCGTATACTTTATGCAAAACTTTTTGTTTTTGCATAGAATCAAACAAGCAAGTATCCACACTATCCCAAAGGCTTTACTTGGCACTTTATTGAAATAAAAGACACAAAACATGATTACTACAGTATCTTAATCATGCTAACACACAAAAACAGAAAGTAAAAGTGTTGGATTCTCTTCCAACAAGCGCTTTTCTTTAATGCCTTTTAGCTAGGCATGATGATTTCAATGATGCTTGTATAGGAATAAAAGTTGAAAATGCAAGAGAGCATCATGAATCACATGACAAGCATATTTTAGTCTAAACCACTTCCTAATCATAGGGATTTTTTGAGTAAAAAATTTATGGGAGCCATAATCAACTAGCATAGGAAGGCAAAACAAGTGTAGCTTCAAAACTTTAAATCATAGAGAGGAAACTTGACATTATTGCAATTCCTACAAGCATATGTTCCTCCCTCATAATAATTTTCAGTAGCATCATGAAGGAATTCAACAATATAACTATCACATACAGCATTATTTTCATGATTCACAAGCATAGAATTTTTATTACTACCCACACAAGCAAAATTCTTCTGATTCAAAGTAGTGGGAGCAAACTCAAAAAAATAACTATCATGTGACACTTGATTGACATAACCACATTGAATATTAAAATCATGATAACAAGTTTCATGCTTGTCATTACTCTTTATAGCATACCTGTCATCACAATAATCATCATAGATAGTGGGCATGCCATCATCATAATAAATTTGCTCATCAAAACTTGGGGCACTAAAAATATCATCTTCGTTAATCATAGCATCCCCAAGCTTGTGGCTTCGCATATCATTAGAATCATGAATATTTACAGAATTCATACTAAACATATCACTCTAATGCTCATATTTCAAGGAATCCTCATCAAGTATTTTAATAAATTTTTCCTCTACCAATTGAGCACAATCTTCCGAACTATCTTTTTCACGAAAGACTTTATAAAGAAGAAGAAATTTGTTCAACCTAAACTCCATTTTTGTAGTTCTACTTTATAAAACCAAACTAGTAGAACACAGGAAACTAAAAGATTTAATAGCAAGATCTAAATATATACCTTCAAGCACTCACCTACCCTACAACAGCGCCAGAAAAGAGCTTGATGTCTACTACGCAACTTTATTCTTGTAGACTATGTCGGGCCTCCAAGCGCAGAGTTTGGTAGGACAGGAGCAATTTTCCCTCAAGTGGATGACCTAAGGTTTATTATTCCATGGGAGGTGTAGGATGAAGATGGTCTCTCTCAACCAACACTGCAATCAAATACAAGAAATCTCTTGTGTCCCCAACACACCCAATACAATGGCAAATTGTATAGGTGCACTAGTTCCGCAAAGAGATGGTGATACAAGTGCAATATGGATGATAGAAATAGGTTTTTGTAATCTTAAAATATAAAAACAGCAAGGTAACAAGTGGTAACAGCGAGCAAAATGTTGTATAAATTCTTGGAAATAAGGCCTAGGGTCCGTACTTTTGCTAGTACAATCTCTCGACAATGCTAATATAATTGGATCACATAACCATCCCTCAACGTGCAACGAGGAATCACTCCAAAGTTCCTCTCTAGCGAAGAGCATAAGAAGAAATTGGTTGTAGGGTATGAAACCACCTTAAAGTTATCCTTTCCGATCGATCTATCTAAGAGTTCGTACTGAAATAACACCATATGATATGGATCAACCAACTCTAATGTCACCTAGATACTCCAATGTCACCACAAGTATCCATGAGTTAATTATACGATACGCATCAAACAATTTCAGATTCATAATACTCAATCCAACACAAAGAACCTCAAAGAGTGCCCCCAAGATTTCTACCGGAGAACATGGTATGGAAACGTGCTATCAACGCCTATGCATAGATCCCCAAGGTCATCGGAATCCGCAAGTTGATGCCATAACATATATTAGGTGAATCACTTGAATACCCCAATGTCACTATGGGTATCCGCATGCAGGACATACATCGAGTGCTCTCGGATCCATAAAAGCATTCAATTAGGTAATAACAAAATCTCAAAGGGAAAACTCAATTCATCATAACAAGATAGAGAGGGGAAAACACCATATGATCCAACTATATTAACAAAGCCCGTGATACATCAAGATCGTGCCATCTCAAGAACACGAGAGAGAGAGAGAGAGATTGAACACATAGCTACCAGTACAAACCATCAGCCCCGAGGGTCGACTACTCCCTCCTCATCTTGGAGACCATAGGGATGATGAAGATGGCCTCCGGTGATGATTTGCCCCTCCGATAGGTCAGGGTGTGCAAAACCGAACTAAAAACCAAAAATCGAACCAAAAAAACCAAACCAAACTGAAATTTTGGTTTTTTAGGTTACGGTTTCAGTTTCAGTTTCCAATTCTAGAAACCATTTAGCATTCGGTTTTTCGATTAGAAACCGAAAACCATTTGGTTAAACTGAAAAAAGAGATGTACAATTGCAACAATATGAGCTGAACCTTTCATCACCCTTTCTTTCATAGCGGTCACCACGTCGTCTCTCGGTAGGCGAGGTGGTACTAAATCACTTCAGCTTGCTCGAATGAACCAAGCGCATGTAGTGCTTGTTTGGGCCCAAAGTATCCAGCCGATACAACCTCCTTCTATAACAATCCATGCGTGGTGTCATTGTGTCATCCCAGGCAGGCAATCGCTAGAAAAAAGGGGGCCCATACGGCCTCGTGCACACGCATGATTTTTCTCGCATGTAATCGATCATGTCTGTTGCCATTTAATCTAATGTGAAGACCAAATCACGTGGACCTCCAAAATCTACCTAATCTCTCATATGGCTGATATCTACTACATATGACCAAATCATGTCTGACATCTAATGACTCAATCTATGTACACAGATCTCACAAGACAATCAAACATAGCTACATACATGTCATGAACCAAATCATGTGACCAAAAATATATTTGTTGTACACAAATTCGCGTCGACTTTGGTTATTTTGGTTATTACCGAAACCGAACCAAAATTAAATGGTTATTACCGAAAACGAACCGTATCTATGTATAAAATTATATAAACCGAAGTATAAAAACCATATAAAACTGAAAACCATATAAACTAAACCGAATCAAACCAAAAAACCGAATGCACACCCTGACCGGTAGCATGCCAAAACAGGGTCTAGATTGGTTTTTCGTGGCTACAAAAGCTTACAGCGGTGGAGCTTCTGATCTAGGGTTATTTCTGGTGGTTTTTGAATATATAGGATTTTATTGGGCGTCTATTCCACGCAAAGATGGGCCACGAGGAGCCCACAAGACACCAGCGCAAGCCAGAGGGGGCTGGCGTGCCCTGGTGGGTTGTGCCCTCCTTGTGGCTCTTTTGTCCCTCCTATGAATCTTCTAATGCATCTTTCGTTCCAAAAAAATCATCAAAAAGTTTCGTTGCATTTGGAGAACTTTTATTTCTGCACAAAAAATAACACCATGGTAGTTCTGTTGAAAACAACATCAGTCCTGGTTAATTCTATGCAAATCATACCAAAACCATATAAAATTGTTGTAAATATGGCACGTGTACTTCATAAATTATAGGTAAATTGGAGACGTATCAGGACGCCATCCGGCTACTTTGTAAGTCGCCTCACTTGCCTTATCATCAACAGTGCGACCCATCTTGAGTGTGATTCTTAAGCTGCCAATATGTAAATCCAGCCCAATAGGTAGGTTACACCGTAAGGTTATATCCCTGACAGAAGTGGAGCACGTCTCGAAAACGAATCCGGCGAGGATCTTCGGTGACGGCAAGTAATCAGGCGAGGAAGGAAGGTGACTAGCGCAGCGATCGGCCATGGAAGGAGATCGCCTGACCGATTCAAAAAGGATTCGGAGGTGTGCGTGCTGAGTTGAGCTTCGGGCGCTGGTGGGCTGCAGTTGCGACAATGGCTTCGGCCCAGTTAAAAAAATATTTTCTTTAATTTAAAAGATAGAAACAAAAGTGCTAAAAGAAAATGAAAATAAAATCCAAAAATAGTGATGTTATATATCAAAATGATCACGGAAAACAGAGTAAAAGGATGAACACTTTTCCAAGTCAAAATAAAATACTTTTTAAAAAATCCAAAAATCCCCAAATGAGTTTTAATTGGAATTTAAATATTTTCCAATAGTTCATGTTTTATAAATAATTGAATAAAAATACCATCTGATGTGGAGTGCCATGTTGCCACTCTCTTTATTTTGAAATTGGTCAAGGGCAATTGAATTTATTTCAAATTCAAAAATGAAAAGGGTTGAAAGGGAATTCAAAAATAATTCTTTTAGGAGTTTGGATTTGATGTCACACGGGCTAGCTGCCCCACCCCCCGGGTATCTACCATTCATCCCTCCTAGAGATCTGTGCAGCATGCGAATAATTACCTTCTTAATCAGCAATGCATCAATAGTGAAACATGATTAGTACCTTTGTCCTTTCCTGGCATGGGATGATGTTGGTAGATCAAAAGAATCGGGGTCGGGGAAAGGCTGACATGTTGTTTTTCATGGACAGGTAAGTGAACATACATTGATAGACATATTTCTTGTCAAAGTGTTTTGACCATATATGTTTGCTTGTACTGATCACTAGAAAAAAGTTATTAGTACATGAACAATCCAAAAAAAGCATTGGTAAGACAGCAGTGCTTGTGCACGATGTTCAAACATGTGGACAATTTAGATTTTCTAGACATGTACATTACGTTTAGAATTCATCTTGTCTATTTTTTATCTTATGCTTCATTGTGTAAAATGAGATATTTCAGTACTCCCGACGAAATGTGAACTTGATGCGCTAACAAAAGCATATATCATACCCATGATATATGTACATATAAACCTTGTGTGCATGCAACTTCAGATAAAAGCCAAGATTGTACGTACAACTTTTATGTCAAACTACTAGACACTATTTATCTGCAATGCTAGTCCAAAAATTACTTACACCTACCTGCGATTAGTGTTTGTTTCCCGTATGTCTTTTATAAAACCACTATCTTAAACCTGCCAACATGAAAGTGCATTATATCGACTAGATGGGGGTGAATAGGCGATTTTTACAAATTCATCACTTGAGGAATTTCAACTTGAGGAATTTGAAATGTGATGAATAACTAGCAGCAGAATAAGTACTCAAGTGCATGAGAAACATAGCGACAGCATAGTCATCATGATGAAATAAAACATGCACAAATTACAAGTAGCGTGATACAGGATAAGTAGGTGAGGAACAAGGTAACTTGAAGAATTTGAAACAGAAATTGTGAAAGTCTTCAATCAAATTCTTCAAATAGTAAGGATCAATTTCATCAACAGGTATATGAGGAAATGAAAGGGTTGAGGAAATAAAACCAGGTAGCTCGATGAAAACAATGGTTTTATGACCCAGTTCCAGCTGCTGTGACAGTCGTACATCTGGTTTGGAGCGGCCTGGTATTTAAACCAGAGGACACACAGTCCCAGGACACACAGTCCTTACTGTATTCTCCTTGAGCTAAGGTCACAAAGTCCTCGCCCAACACTCGTGGTAAGTCTTCAAGGTAGACTTCCAAAACCCTCACAAACTGGTCACCCGGCGATCCATGATTGACTATTGGATGCTCTAGACCAAGGTCACTCCGTGATCCCCAATTGATTGCAGGATGCACTAGACCATGATGCCTAACCGTATGGAAGATACACGGTCTTCAAAGGTAACAAGCGTCGGTTCCACACAGGAACAATCTCTTTAGTGATGCTCAATCACTTTGGGTTTGGTGGTTTGGATTTGGGTTATTCCTCACTGATGATTTTCTCTCAAAGTGTTCAGAGGATGGGTTGCTCTCAAATGACAAGTGGCAGTTCTCTCTCAGAGCAGCCGATCAACTAGTGGTTGTGGGGGTGGCTATTTATAGCCAGGGTGCAACCTGACATGATAAGACATAAATGCCCCCAATGACATGACCGTTATGTGGATAAGATGATTGGGGACAGCTGGCGCTAAGCACAGCAACGGTCGTAATTTCAAACTATGAAAGTCCTCAGGCTTAACATGTTCCTCACTTGTAGGCAATTCGCACTGGCAAAATCCTAACTCCTCAGTCAGAAAAATTTCATCAGAGACCAGAAGAACATCGTCTCTGTCACTGAAGAACTTGACTGAACCGAGATTTCCAAAGGCTTCACTCGAAGGATTGGATAGGTTGAGGCTTTTGAGTTGAGCATCAGCTGGAAATTTTCCTTAGTATTACCTCGGCCCCCTTTAACAGTACGGTGTTTCCAATGACTCAAAGAAAGGAAATGAAACTACAAAAACAATAGTTTCATGCTTCATAGTCCTCGTTCATATCTTCAAGGTCACACCAATTTCTACATTTTCAAAGTCTTCAGGGAATACCAAAGTCTTCAGCAAAGTCTTCGCCAAAGTCTTCACCAAAGTCTTTAGTTGAGGACATACAATTTTAGGGGTCGGTAATCTTCAAATATATCAAACTCCTCATCGACTTATAGAGCCTGTGTACACTCACAAACACATCAGTTCCTTAACCTATAAGTCTTCAATACACCAAAATCACTAAGGGGCACTAGATGCACTTACAATCTCCCCCTTTTTGGTGATTATTGACAAATAGGTTAAGTTTTCAATGAGGATAATAATATGAAGTGTAAGTATTGAGTTTGAGGAATTTGACTGCAGGATATAGAAGAACTCCCCCTGAAGATGTGCATATTTGAGGAATTTGCTTTGGACTGCAAATGCACATGGCATGTTAAAAACATGGAGTACTCCCCCTATATCTTGTAATTCATACACGCATTTAACATATGATATGAAGAATTTGAAATGCATGATGAAAATGGTGTCTGACAAAATTCAGCATGCATGCATTAAGGTGCTTGATGAAATAAGCATGTGAAAAGCAGTTCAAAAGAGTCAGACCACCATCGGACTTAAGTTTACAACTCAACCAACAAAAGCTTCAGAAGAGCAAGAGTTGTAACTTAAACAAAAACAGCCCATATATAGAGAGACCCGCTTGAAGACTAAATCAAATTTTCTCCCCCTTTGTCATCAAAAACCGAAAAGGGGCGAAAACTAAGGACTAACGCCCCTTGAAGAATTTCATATTGATGGTGATGGAGGAGCGCCCGCGTTGTCGGGGTCATTTGTCGATGTAGGGCCTATCGCAGTGTCGTCAATGTCCTCAGCTTCATCGGTGTCGTGCGGTGAATAATATGAACTTGTAACCAACTGAGGAACTGGAACTTTCTTGAATTTCTTCTGAGGAGGATGAGACCAGTAAAAGTCCATGTGCTTGAGTTCCTCAGGAGTCTTGAGATGTGCAAGAATGGCCCACGCGCGATCGAAGATTTCATGCACATAGTAGTGATTTTTCCTCACAGAGTTCTGCGTCACAGTCATGTTGTGAAGAATTGAAGCAAACTGACGCTTCACCCACTTGTGATTGCGATCAACCTTCTGATGAAGACTTATAAGATGCTCACAATCAGTCATCACACGAGGGGCACACTCTCGAGGCTTTTGCGGTGAGGCTTTTGCAGCAGAGTCCTGGGTAGCAGTGTCATCATTGGTGGAGTAAGATGCAGCTTTGCAAAACTGACCATCCAATGGATGAGTACCTTCATCAATGACAGCTTTTCCCTTTCCTTCAACCGAGGCAATTGTGTTGTTGAGGACTTCAATCGGAGGCAAAAAGCCGAAGTGATTTTGGAAATCAGCTTTGAAGGGAATTGAAGACCTTGATATGATGAATTTCATGATCCAGGGAGCATAAGGCTTCAATTCGAATGGGGCTAATGTTGCATTGGCCAAATTCCTCATGAAGAAATCATGGGAGTTGATGGGAATCCCATGAATGATGTTCGAGCATGTTCTTCATGATTCCCTCTACTTCTTCTTTAGAGTTGTGAGCCTTCTAAGGACTGATTGGGTCAGAATGCGGTAGACTGTCCTGGGCACATATAGCAAATCCTTCACGAGGAAGGTAGTTCTTTGAGGTTTTCTAGGATCCAGAGGTTTCATCAGCACTTGCATCATGTGGTTGGGAAGAGTAGGTTCATCAAAGAGGTATCGTGCTCCTTTTGAAGGAAATGGAACTGGGACCGACCGAAGCAATTCAGAGGCTGGTGCAGTCTAGTGAGTAGATCCAGTCATCCAGTCCAAAATCCAGGAGTTTATGTCAGAAGCATCACCTGTGATGTGCAAGGTAGCATAGAATTGAAGAATCGGCTCTTCATTCCAATCACGGATGTCCACACATAATGGAAGACTACATGTGTCGTGAAGAACTGCGAGCACCGGTGTGAAGGATGGGATTGTTTCCATATCCGCATGAGGAATTTGATGGTGCTCGAAGACTTTCTTCTTGTCAAATAGCACTAATGCATAATAGTTCATCGATATAGGAATCCAGAATCTTGTGCGACCGTCTCTTGCAGTATCATATGGATTGGGTCCAGTGAAGAAAATGTGCTCACTGAAGAAATTGGCCTTGATGAGTTTGGAGAGCTTTGAGCCTTTGAATGGCATCCTAGGCTTTGGCTGGAGGTTTGGCTTGAAGCGGCCCACAATATCCTTAGGCACAAGAGGAATTTCTTCAGACTGAGGAATTTGCACAACAATTTCCTTAGTGGTAGTTGGAGCAACAACTTCCTCAGCTAGTGCAGCTGGAATATCTTCAGTAGCAGTTGCAGCTAAGTCATCAGATCATGTATGAATTTCTTCAGTCTGGGCTGGAGACTGAGGAATCAGTGACAGAGGAGTGGTCATTGGGGAACTTGAGTGAGCAGCTTCCCAATATTCATCATTGATAACAGGTGTTGTGTTTCCAGTGTCCACATCCTCATCAATTTATTCAACGCCGGCCACTTCAGTAGTCAACTGAGGATGGGGCGATGATACCTGTGGAGTTGAAGCTTTTGCTTCCACTTCAATTTCTTCATCAATCTACTCAGAGGTTGCAGCAGACTGATCCTTTTCTTCCTTTTCATCATTTGGGATGACATAGTCAACACAAAATGGTACAATTACATAAGCTCGCACGGAGCTGATCGCAGTTGCATCAATTGGTTTTGTTGAAGAACTTGTCAGTGTCTTCAATTTCTTCACTTCTGAGGAATCTGAAGTTGATGCTTTTCTTTTCAGTGCCTTCTTCTCCGCAGCCTTGGTTTTCTTTGCTTCTGATGCAGAAGGAAGGTTGATGATCTTCACCCTTGATGATTTTATTGTTTCTGCAGAGGGTGAAGGAGGAGCATTTTCCTCAGTCACAGCTGATGCAGTCGCCCTTGTTGTCATGATTTTGTCATGGCAGGTGTCTGAAGACTTAGGTTCGAGGCCATCGCTAAGGCGGTGGACTCAAAGGGGTTGGTTGGGATGAAAGACATGGATTTACCCAGGTTCGGCCCCTCAAGATGAGGTAAAAGCCTACGTCCTGCTTTGTGTGTATTGACTCGAGTATCAATTACAAGGGAGCATATTCGCTTGACCTAGCTCTTGATTGATTGGTTTCTCTCTAACCCGTCCTGGGGTCTCGCCTTTATATAAGAGGTCAAACCCTAGGTTACACAAATCTCATACTGACTCTTATAACGTGTCTGATTCCGTCTCTAAGATGCCTTGCCTACTCTGGCAGGCTGTCTTCGGGTAGCTTACCCGCCCGGGTCTTGTGTCTTCTTCCCGACTTTGGCCTCCGTCTCAGCCCATCTGGTGAACCTCCGTGCAGCCCAATCTTCCTCTTCCAACCCATACGCCAACGATCCACCAGGTATGACCCGGCCCGTCCTGGCAGGGTCTTACCACGGGGTTATATCCCCAACATTAGGCCCCAGATTGATTTGAGCTTGCTCATGTCAATCTCCATTTTTCTCCAGCGGCGAGTCTCACATCCTTGTCACCTGAAAAAGAGAGCACATAACCCGCCATGAAATCACCTTCAGACATGCCGAAAAGATTCTGTGACGTATGTCCTAGATCCTCTCATTAAATGGTCGGCCCAAAAATCGAGGCGTCCGTCTCGGTCAGTTATCGTTTCACGCCTTGATTCCCGCGCACCCTGTTTGGCTTCCCATCTCCTTAAATAGGGCCACGAGGGGTTTTTTTTCGTTTTCTCTGTTGCCACCGTTCTTCGTCCTCCTCCCGACGCAAGCGCTCTTGAGCTCCGCCGCACCGGTGGAATCACGTCGTCGTCAACGACCTTGGCCGCTGCATCAACCTGAACGCGCCAGACTTTTGCCCGCGTTAGCCGTATCCTTGTGGTACCCTTTTCATCCCCCATTAGATATATAGCTCCTTACTTGAATCCTTTTGAGTTCACGAGACCTCCATTAACATGCTTGTTCATCCTTGTAATGCCAACTGATGAGTAGTCATTTAGATCTTGCGATGCTGCTAATCCACCGCGGCCACCCGTGCAAAGCCCGTAATAGTTCAACCTAGATCCACACTATGTTCCTTTTCTTGAGCTAACTGCTTGCTCTTCCTCGGCTCCTTTTTAGGGTTGAATTAAATTTTGATTTTTCCTTGCCTGTAGATCTTGCAGTCTTGGCATAATATATAAAACCTGTTTGTATATCCTTAGTAGTATCTGTAGCATGGCATTGCTTACTTAACCCACCACCAAATCACCGACTCTTCTGATAAATTGTATCGGCGGCTTAACGTCACAGTACTTAATTTCATTAGTCATATTGGTTGTCTGGTCGCTTTCTGACCCGCCGCGTCATGTCCCTTTCACAGCTTTGACCCGCCATCATGTCTCGAGCGTCTTCATCCTGTGATTGGGTCGGCTCTGGAGTTACCGAGCAGTTCCTACAGGATTTCATAGAGGCAGGCACATTCCCGGCTCAGAATATTATTCATTGGCGGGTTCCGGGGTTAGAGAAGAGACTCATCCCACGAGAAGGGGAAGTTGTTATCTTCGTCGACCATCTTATGAGTGGTTTTAGCCCGCCCGGATCAAAATTCTTCCGAGATGTCCTCCATTTCATTAATCTGCATCCTCAAGATATTGCCCCAAATTTTGTCTCCAACTTGTGCAACTTTCAAGTCTTATGTGAAGTTTACTTGCAAGAAGAGCCATCTGTCAACCTCTTCCGTGATTTCTTCTATGTCAACGGCCAAACGGAAGTGGCGGCCGGTCCAAGCTTGGAGCTCGGCAGAGTCTCCATCCAAAGACGAAGAGATCTGGTTTACCCGGCTGTCCAAATGCCAAGCCATCCCAAAGACTAGAACAGAACTTCGTTCTACTACAGAGACACCTCTCCAGAGGGAGAAAATCCACTGCCGGGTTACCATCCTACCTGGCTCGGCACTTCCACTGAACTTCCAGACCGGATGTCAGCTACAGCACGAGCGAAGTATGCTCCTGCTTTTGCCAAAATCAAGGCCCTTCTAGCGAACAGGTTGACGGGAGTTGACTTAACCCGATGTTGGATCTCATGGAAGGTCTTAGCACTAAGTCGGCGTGACCGGCTTATGTGTGAGTACACAAGCGATGAGAACGATCCTCTTTGTTTCAACCACACACCTCTGGCAGAAGAAAATATTACCTCTGATGTCAAAGGACTTACTCGCGAATCCCAAGAGGCTTGTCGTACAGTCGGGTTAAAACCATTCTGCGCCACAAACCCAGTTCCAGATGTAAGGATGGCTCTCAAATTCGCTTTCTCTCTATCTTGACTTTGTATATATGGCAACCTTAACCTTTTTGGTGGCTTCACCTATAGGCCAGCTCCAGTTTCTGGAAGAAAAAATACACTCCCCTTGTGAAGAAGAAGTCTGGGGCAGGTAACACCCACGTCCGCAAACCAAAAACATCAACTCAAAACTTGCTTGAATTTGATGACTCAGAGGTAGAACTTGATTCCCTTGGCCATCTTTTTATGCAACTTATTGACAATGATTGTACAAAGGAAGAGACAGAGACGAGCCACGCCAACGCCCCTGAGGTAACTTATGTTTCTTCCGACTCGGAAATCTTCCCATAGGAGAATATATGGCGGGTCGTCCGAAAAGTTCCTTTTTCGCATCCCCTCGCTTACTTAGATCCCGAATATGCCTTGAAAAAACAACAGCATGACTCTCAGCGTCAGACCTGGAGCACCGGCTCTGGGGATCTTATGGCCAGCTTACCTAACTCCTCGGTGTTGCAGAAATGTCCCGCAGAGGTACTTATCAGGAACCCAATATATCTCTTATATTTCTGCAATGTTGTCTTACTATTGTGTCTAATTGTCTTAACTTGTAGGAGTCACCTCCTTCTTCGGGCGACTCAACTGCCTCCAAACTTCCTCCCATGAAGGTCAACCCCGAGTATGTCTTCACCTTTGCCGTGTGTACATTACCTGTATTACCTTTGTATTGTGTGTTGATTCTTTGCACTTTCAGGGCGCAAGCCAAACGTAGGAAAACAAGCGGGTCTACCGTCGCTCCTACCGTTCAACAGCCCGATCCTGTTGAGCCATCTGTCTCTCTCTCCTCATGCTGAACCTTCTGATGCTGACAAGGAAGCACCTGAGCAATCTCCCCCACCCTCTGAATTGGCAAGTCATCATATGGCGGCTTCCGATAGTCCAGCGGCTGACCCTAAGCCACCCAATCCAACTGCCGAAGACTCATCTCTCCCTGATGTTACTATCACTGGGACGGGTTATCAATCCCCAACACATCATAATATGGCAAGGCATTCCAGCAAAGTTGATACTTGCTATCCAGAGAAGCTTGACTTCGAGTTCCCTATCTTGGAGAAGATGACTGCAGATGACTTACATGCCGGCTA
The DNA here is from genome assembly GCA_022496015.1 of Hordeum marinum. Taxonomy (NCBI): domain Eukaryota; kingdom Viridiplantae; phylum Streptophyta; class Magnoliopsida; order Poales; family Poaceae; genus Hordeum; species Hordeum marinum. Next base: position 168,916,629 of record CM039677.1, read on the forward strand.
TCTGAACCGCCTTTCTGCCAGTCGCAACATGGGGAGCAAACTTGTTGGCTTGATGTAGAAAAAATATGAGGTATGTTTCATCGTATTCCTTTCTCTTATACCCGTACATAGCCCCCAAGAACCGGGTTAATATTGCAAATAATAGACCGGGTCTTCCAAACCTTTAAAATACTGTGTAGAGCTTAACCTGTAACCCCCAAGTAACGGTTTAAATTGCATATAAGCCGGTACTTTACACTCAATCATGGATCCAGTTGTAACCCCCAAGTCCGGAGCATTATGATAATGATGAGCCAGATCTTTCATATTTGAGAAGTTCATCAGGTGTAGCCCCCAAGTCCGGAGCATTATGAAAATGATGGGTCGGATCTTTCACCTTAGGCTTAAAACGAAAACCAAGTGCCAAGTATATTGCTTGTAATATGCTTGGGACTTGTATCAAAGAGTAGCTCCACCCTGGCGACTTAATTTTTATAACCTTTCACTTGTGTAATATAGGAGGCGTTAAATGCAGCCGAGTCTGAATGTGCCGGCTTAAGGGTAAACCTGACCACGCAACAAAACGCCCGAGCCGCCGCAGAAGAGAAATTACGGGTGGCTGTCGAACAACTTGAGAAACTCCAAGTCGACTTCATTGCATATAGAAAGACTGTTGAATCTGAGCAAGCTGCCTTGTCCAAGCGTGTTGTCGATACTGAGGAGCAGCTAAAACTTGCATTAGCAGAGCTAAAGACTCTCAAAGACCACATATCCAAGATGACTGCCGCTATCTTTGGTAAGAACGTATGACTTAAAAAAATTCCTTATAACTTTGACCTTTTCTTGCAGGCGAGAGGAGCCGCCAGCTATCCTCTGATAGTCTGATGAAATTAAAAGCAGTCTACACTTTGACTGAGCAACTCTACAGCAGAGCCCTCTATACCATCAAGGCCATGATGATGGCCAAATATGTCCCCAAGTTTATGAAGGGTGTCATAGAAACCTTATCAACTTTTCCCAAGCAAGTAGATGAAATAAGGCGACTAGCCGCCAGGAGAGGGGTTATACCTGCGCTAGGCTGGTTCCTGGCCTTCACTCCTAAGTTAACCGCTGAACAAATGATGAACGGCTTCCCTTCCAAGAAGGATGATGGCTCAGATTTTACTGAAGCGGATTACGCCAAATGCATTAAGGCCTCCATGCGACTTGCCTCTATACTGGTTGACGAGACGGATCTGACTCCTTATCAGGCGGCTTATGACGAAAACAACCAATGGTTGCGTTGCCCAACCTTTGAAGCCAGGGATTTGATCACTGCACGGCGTAAGCCGCTGTTCGCCCCTGATATTGATCCGTCTACACTTTTCGACGATGCTCAACTGGGTAATCTTCAGATTGAAGAGCTCGAAGACCCGGCGCAAGATGACCAGCCAGCCAGTTAACTTTCCTGTTGTTCTCTACTAAATGTAACCCGACCAGCTGAGTCGTCGAGCTGCTTGCAAAACTTTTAAGTCCTTCGTCTTTTGAGCTATTGGACAGCTTTGTAATATACCTTGCAATCTTCTTTATGATGCCTTTAACAGCGACTCATCTTCAGAGATAAGGCCTGCGAAAACAGAAAATGTTATGTGATGTTTGTATGGGCGGCTTTGAAAAAGCATAACCGGGAAATCTTAATACTTGCATAGCCTTGATTCGTATTTCACAATCTTGCTCTGGCCTGGCTTATGATATGAATGCAATGTATGATGCAATATATGATGCAATTTATAATGCAATGTATGATGCAATATGTGATGTAATGCATGTTGTTCTTGCTTTCCCTTTTTCGTTTTTTTTTCGAAAGACTCATTGCTGGCCCTTCTGGGGGGACTGCTACTTTAAACCGCCTAACAGTGCAGGGTCTCTAACGAGATTGACCGCCAATCTTGCACGGCTCAGGGTCTCCAGGCGAGATTAACTGTTAAGGGCACAACAGACTAGAATTTGCAGTGGGGTGAGTGCCCCAGGCTCATAAGCTACTTCTCATGTGACATAAATCCGTTGTTTGAACCTTAAGGATGTCCCTTGCTTAAGAGTATGATGGGCCACTTGGCGGAGAGTACGTAGCAGATGAGAGAGTTTCCCTCGCCGCTATATGAGGCCCTCGTAGGGGTGAGTTGACAGCTTGCTGCACCCCTGGCCGAGCGGCAGCTGCATATACAGGCAGGTATAACTCGGCCTTACCGCGGCTGAAAAACCGACCAAGAGGGAAGGGCGACCTTCAACCACTCTTGAACTTACTTTGGGTCCTCTACCCGCCTTACGGTGGCTGAAAGATGGAGTCAACATCCTCTTGACCCTGTTGATGGAGTCAACATTTTGGGTCCAAGACCCGCCTTGCAGTGGCTGAAAAGCCGGTCGAGAGGGTTTGAAGATTAACCCGGAAGGTGGAAAGCCCCCAAATGACCTTGTCGGGTACCCATGCTTGAACGGTCACAACATGACGGCTCGTCCTCTTGGGCAACTTTAAATATTTCACCAATAAGGTAGTGCACCCATGTTTGAACGATCGCAACATGGCGGCTTGTCCTCTTGGGTGGCTTTAAGCCTTTCGCCGCCTTGCACGCCACCATCGTGTGGACTATCAACTTGTAAGTCGCTGTCATGTGGACCACCAACTTGTAAGTCAACGTCTTGTGGACCGCCAGCTTGTAAGTCATCACACGATGGTGCTATTTTGGCTGAATAGCTGGTCAAAAAGGGTGAGCAAGCTAAACCCGGCGGGTTAGAAGCCCGCAAGTGACCATGTAGAAGTGTTCATCTTTTGCACAAATCTGTTATGCAAAAAGGAAAATGACAGAGGCCCCGTCTTGCAGGGATGCCAACTTTATTATATGGGAAATATAAATACAATGAAGCATGTATGTACAAAGATGGGAGTCGATGACTCAAGTATGGTAAGGCCGCACATGAGCGATGTTCCACGGCTGTGAGTCTCCTGTCCGGAGGTACGCGACTCGTCTCGTACGTCGATGAGATAATAAGACCCATTGTTCAGATTTATGCTACCACGAAAGGTCCTTCCCATGGGGGATAACTTGTGCGCATCTATCTGATCTTGAATCAAACGTAACACCAAGTCGCCTTCTTGGAATGTTCGGGTCTTGACCCTGCGGCTATGGTAGCGACGCAGGTCCTGTTGATAAATTGCCGATCGAGCTGCTGCAAGATCGCGTGCTTCATCCAGAGCATCCAATGCATCCTGACGCGTCGTCTCAATATCAGCTTCCACATAAGCGGCCGCCCGCGGTGAATCATGACGTATGTTGCATAGTAATATGGCCTCCGCATCGTAAACCATGAAAGAGGGTGTGTAACCCGTCGACTTGTTAGGCATATTGATGCTCCAAAGGACGGATGGCAGCTCCTCCACCCAACAACCCGGCATTCTCTATAAAGGAACCATAAGCAGGGGCTTGATACCTCTCAAGACTTCCTGGTTGGCCGCTCCACCTGACCGTTGGATTGTGGATGGGCAACAGCCGAAATATCAAGCCGGATGTGCTCGCTTTCGCAGAACACCTTCATAGCCCCCTTGGATAAATTTGTGTCGTTATCTGTGATGATGCTATGAGCGTATCCAAATCGGTAGATTAATTTCTTGACAAATTGAACCACCGTGGCCGCATCACATTTACTGGCCGGCTCAGCCTCCACCCACTTGGTAAATTTGTCCACTGCCACCAAGAGGTGCATCTTCTTATCCTTAGACCGTTTGAAAGGTCCAACCATATCAAGCCCCCATACTGCAAACGGCCAAGTGATTGGTATCATCCGTAACTCCTGAGCCGACACATGAGCACGTCTTCCAAACGTCTGACACACGTCGCATTTATCGACCAGATCCTCCACTTCCTTCTGAGCTGTCAACCAGAAGAAGCCATGTTGGAAAGCCTTAGCCACCAAAGACTTTGACCCGGCGTGATGTCCGCAATCGCCAGCATGTATTTCATATAAAATTTCCTTGACTTCCTCCAGAGAGACACAACGCTGGAAGATACCAGTAATGTTGCACTTGTGCAACTCTCCATTAATGATGGTCATGGACTTACAACGCCTCATAATTTCAGTCTCATCTTTAGGCAACTCGCCCCGGGACAGGTATGCCAGGTTCGGCAATGTCCAGTCCAGAATAGCATGTAAAGCCGCCACTAGCTGCCCCTCCGGGTCAGGTATGGCCAGATCCTCCTCTGAAAGTAGCTTAACAGGCGGGTGATAAAGTACGTCCAAGAAAAGGTTAGGTGGCACCCGCTTACGCTGAGAGCCCAGTATTGACAATGCATCCGCCGCTTCGTTCTTGCGACAATCAATATGATCCACCTGATAACCCTTGAAATGACCAGCAATGATATCCACCTCTTGTCGATAAGCCGCCATCCGTTGGTCCTTGGAGTCCCATGTGCCTAACACCTATTGTGCCACAAGATCTGAGTCACCAAGGCACCTAACCCAGCCCAGGTTCATCTCCTTTGCCACACGAAGTCCATGAAGCAAAGCTTCGTACTCAGATGCATTGTTCATGCAAGGAACACCAGCCTTAGCACATAACAGAACTTATCACATTTGGGGGAAGTTAAGACAACTCCAGCCCCCGATCCCTCCAACTGTCTGGATCCATCAAAGTGAGTTGTCCAATACGTGTTGTCTAGCTTTTCCTCCGGCGACTGACACTCCGTCCAATCATTTTTGAAATCCGCCTATGCCTGAGACTTCACGGCTGTGCGAGGTACATACTTCAAATTGAGAGGCCCAAGCTCCAGTGCCCACTGGGCAATTCTGCTAGTGGCTTCCCGGTTCTAAATTATATCTCCCAACGGAGCAGAGATAACCACCGTGATCTGGTGTCCAAGGAAATAATGTTTCAACTTGTGATTTGCCATGAACACCCCATATATTAGTTTCTGGCAATGTGGGTATCTTTTCTTGGACTCTATAAGCACCTCACTGACATAATAAACCGGCCTCTAGACCGGATACTCTTTCCCTGTCTCCTTGCGCTCTACCACAATCGCAGCACTGACCGCCCTATTGTTAGCTGCCACATAAAGGAGCAAGGGTTCCTTCTCAGCCAGAGCAGTCAAGATCGGCGTCTCAACCAATTGCTTCTTAAGCACTTCAAGAGCTTCATCCGCAGCCTTACTCCAGACAAAGTCATCCGCTTTTTCATCATGTGGTATAGAGGAATAGCCTTCTCCCCAGGCGGCTGATGAAGCGGCTTAAGGCGGCAATATGACCTGCCAAGCGCTGCACATCATTGACGCTCACCGGCTTAGCTAGTGACGTGATGACCTTTATTTTGTCCGGGTTGGCCTCGATTCCTCGCTTTGAGACCAAGAATCCCAGAAGTTTACCTATAGGAACTCCAAAAACACATTTAGCCGGGTTAAGCATCATCTTATAAACCCGTAAGTTATCAAATGTCTCCTTCAGGTCATCCAGCAACGTCTCCTTCTTCCTTGACTTAACCACAATATTATCCACGTAAGCATGAACATTGCGCCCAATCTGACTGTGAAGGCAATTCTGCACACAACATTGGTAAGTCGCCTGTGCACTTTTGTGTCCAAACGGTATAGACACATAGCAGAAAGCTCCAAAAGGTGTTATAAACGATGTCTTCTCTTGGTCTTTGACTGCCATCTTGATCTGATGATAGCCTGAATAGGCGTCCCGGAAGCATAAACTATCACAACCCGTCGTTGCATCAATAATCTGGTCGATACGAGGGAGAGCAAATGGGTCAACTGGACAGGCCTTGTTAAGATCCATGTAATCTATGCACATACGCCATGTGTCGGTCTTCTTGAGCACCAGCACATGATTGGCTAACCACTTTGGGTGAAATACTTCCACGATGAACCCTGCCGCCAAGAGCCAGGCTACCTCTTCTCCAATAACTTTACACCGCTCCTCGTTGAAACGGTGTAGGAATTGCTTAATCAGTTTAAACTTAGGATCCACATGAAGGTGGTGCTCAGAGAACTCTCTCGATACACCCGGCATGTCAGATGGCTTCCATGCAAAGATCTCCCGAATCTCACGGATGAATTTGATGAGCATGCTTTCCTATGCGGGGTCCATGTTAGCCCCGACAGTGAACTGCTTAGATGAGTCACCCGGAGTAAAATCCACCAGCTTCGTGTCATCCGCCGCAAACTTCAAGGGCGGCTCAGACTCCGTACTAGGCTTCTTCAACGGAGTCATATCCGTCGGGTCAACGTTATCCTTGTAGAACTTAAGCTCTGACTCTGCACAGCTTGACTCTGCATAAGCTGCACCTCCTTCCTCGCATTCAATGATGATCGTTCGATCACCATGGACCATGATCGTTCCGTTGAGAGCCGGCATCTTGAGTTGCAGATAAACATAACAGGGTTTGGCCATAAACTTCGCGAAAGCCGGTCGGCCAAACAGAGCATGATAGGGGCTCTTAATTTTCACCACCTCGAACCACAAGGTTTCCACCCTGTAATTGTACTCGTCTCCAAACGCCACTTCCAAGGCAATCTTCCCTACAGGGTAGGCCGACTTGCCTGGCACCACCCCATGAAAAACGGTCAATGACGGCTTAAGAGCCTTGTCAGTAAACTCCATCCGCTGGATGGTGTCGTAGTATAGGATATTGATACTGCTACCACCGTCCATGAGCACTTTTGTGAACTTGTATCCTCCAACCTGGGGAGCGACCACCAAATCTTAATGACCTGGATTGTCGACCCGTGGCAGGTGATCCTCCCGGTTCCAAGTAATCGGGTACTCTAACCACTTTAAGTATAGTGGGAGAGCCGGCGTGGCCGCATTGACCGCCCTCTTGTGCAGCTTCTGATCCTGCTTGTCTAGGCTCTTAGTGAAGACATGATACTGCCCCCACTAAGTTGTTTTGGGTTGCTCTGATATCCTGAGTGGTTATTCTTTTGCTGACTACCACTACCCTACTGCTGATGATTTCCTTGGTTTCCTCGATTCTGATTGCTTTGACCTTGATAACCTGAACCTGACCCGCCGGCACCGGAACCGGCTCCTGAGCCGCCCGGACCTGAACCACCTAACGGTTCATTACCATTATTATGGTTTTGACAAAGGTTGTGCTCCCGGAACTGGTGCATAATGCTGATATCCTTCCAAGTGTGGGTGGCCTCCTTATTCAGCCGGCTGTGCGCCGAGCAAGATCTGTTCAGCGCCTCTTCCAAATTGTAAGGCACATGTGCCTTGTTTCTGTTGAACGGAAGCCTAAAGTTTCCGTTACCCCTAGGACGATCGTTCCTAGCATTGTGGCTCGCCACAAACTCTGACCCGCCATCCGGGTTCTTCTGCTTGCCTTGGCTGCCGTTCCCAACACCTTTGTCGTGGTTTTGCCACGGCAGATGTCCGAGGACTTAGAGTCGAGGCCGTCGCTAAGGTGATGGACTCAAAGGGCTTACTTAGACCCCCACTTTCTTTTAAAAAAGCAACGGCAAATCTCCTGATGCCAGACCCGGAGCACCGGCTCTAACGATCTCATGGTCGGATTATCTCCGACTCAACGGAGGCAGCCGGCCGAGGTATCTGTTCAACCTGACTTTATTTGTCAATCTTGTCTTTTGCAATTCGACATTGTCTTATATTGTATTAAATGTTTTTCACGAATCACCCCCTTCGTCCGGCGACTCTACCGGAACTGCTCTGCCACCTCTAAAGATTAACCCAGAGTTTGTGTCTTTTATGCTTATGTTCAAATGTAACATCCCAAAATTTCATTTTGGAATGTTATGAAATATAGCTATGCATCATCATCACTTTGTTTGAATGTAATGAATTTGTGGAAGTGTTTCTTTTGAAATTCTGAAAGGCCATTCCTATTTTCCCATGTATTTGTTTCACCTATTTGAAAAACCTTTGGAAATGTTCAAAGAAAGAGGGGAGTAACATGACACTCCACACCAGGGGCATCTTGGTGAAATATTTGAACAATAAAACCTGGGGATTATTTGAAAGTTTATCTCAAAATGATTTAAAATCAATTAGGCATTTTTTGAAAATAAATTTTAAAAAGATATTCAATATGACAGAGGAAAAATGTTCATTAAATAGCATTAATTCTCCTGATCATTTTGATATATATATTTCCTATGTTTGGAAATATTTGGAATGCATTAAAAGAGTTTTTACTGCTCTGGAAATAGAAAAGGAAATGTTTTAAACCAAATCGGGCCGGCCCACAGTCTTTAATTCCCGAAACTACTCCGGGTCGGCCACCAACGCGCTAACCACGCCTCCCACTCTCACTGACGCACGGGACCCACCGTCCAACCGCGACGTCAGCGCGCTCATCCCCTTCCCCATGCCCGACCACCGTCGCCGGAGATCCCTACCCGCGGATCTCGCCCCTCGTGCCCTCCCCGACCACCGCACCGCCCCTATATAAACCCCAACCCTCTCCACTCTTCGTTCCACACCAAAAACCCCCTTTTTCCTTGCTGGAGCGCTGCCCCAGACCTCACCGAGTTCGGCACCCAACCGGACGTCCCCGAGCTCGTGCTCGTCGCCCCACTCACCCCCAGCCCCCTCCGATGCCACCAATCGACGCTGGAGACTCCCCACTGCCGTTTGAAGCCTTCGAACGCCGCCCCCGACCACCGCACCGTCGTCCCCGAGCATCTCCGACCACCGGCCGTCGTCGACCTCGCCGGAGACCCCGACCCCCTCTCTATAAGCCTCCATCTCCACCCGTAGCTGTCGGTTCCGTAGTCAACGCACGAGATTAGATCTATTTAATAAACGAACTTGTACGCGTTAGTTGTTGGTCGTCCGCTCACTAGCTCTCGCACGCACGCCCTCGCGGCCAATCACAGCATGCCACGTCACCCTGTCCGTTAGTTAGGTTACTTTTTCTTTTTCTTTTCTGTTTTAGAAAACAGAATGTATTCTGTTTTTTTTATCATATGTTTTAAAATATTTGGTGTTTTTAGTTGATTCTTTTTGCATTAGTTCACAAATTTGTTGTAGTTTATGTCTGTATGCTTAGATTTCAAATTTGACCTTTAAATTTTGAATCTAATCAAATTTGTTTAACTTACTAAAATCTATATAACTAGAGTTTAAAAATATTTTTTTGAGTGAATCTTTTTGCCACTGTTTTGTATTAGTTAGACCTATCATTCTACATAATTTGAGAATTCTTAGGATGAATTTGGTTACTGTTTTTAACAAAAACAGAATCTGTTTAGTTCTTAATAAATTTTAATTAAATTGATTTTTATTTAATTTGAACCTGAATTAGTTTAACTCTTGTTTTTAGATTTCATTAGGTTCTGTTGATTCAACATTAGGTGTATTATTTTCTGTTAATAAAATATATTTTTCAAATTTTTTTGTGCTCTAGTTTGAATAGGTACATCTTGTTTTCACCATTTATATTGTTTATAAAAAAAGCTTTGTAGTAACTCTTTTTGCACAATATTTTTTATAATGAATTACTTTCTGTTTTCAAATAAAAAAATTATTTACTTTTCTGTTATCTAAAATACCTAGTTGTTCCAAACAAATTTTTGACTTGTTATGTCTTAGTAGAGATTTTGACACCAAAATTCTTAGAGTCTTATACTTTAAGTGATTCTTCTTTTTGATTGTGCTTTTGTTTGTTGAAGCAATTGTTTACCTTGCTGTTGAATGAATTGTATTGTGTTTATGCTTATGGTGTGCTCTTGTTTGATTCGTTAGATCATTCGGAGTGCGAAGCTTGTTATCTAGAGTCACTTGATTACGAGGATCGTTAGCAAGGCAAGTCACTTTGACCATGTATACCTATGTTTTATTGCATTAGTTCTTCCATCTCCCCAATTGCATGCAAAGTAGGTAAATTGGAAACTTGGTTACTTGTTGTAGTATCATGTGGTAGGTACCCCTCAACCCTTTGACACATTGGCCCCGGGAAACGTTGATTTAAATTTTTGCTATGCTATTAGTAGACGGGGTTGGTTGTGTGATTCATGAGAGTTGTGAGTTAATAATTTCAAGACCTACATAATGATCAAGTCTTCAAGACTCCGAGTTTTCAACATACCTCTGGGTGGATGATGGTTGAACGGCGCCCTAGAGAAACCAGTGGTTAGCCTAGATGATGCTGGAGAAGTGCCAGTATTCATGCGGAAAGGTCCACCCAGGCACAAAGAGATGGATGGATGCTTCAAGACCCAAGGCTTACCTGCACAGCCACAAGCCATTATGGGCTCTGGCTTGGTTGGATATCGTGGTGACCCTGGACAGGTGGTGCTACGAGATGTAGAAGAACGGTAGGAAAGGATGGGCACCGACAGAGTCTTGGGGAAACTCTTTAGAAGACCATGTTTTGGTCATCCATTTCTCAAACACCCTGAAGTGCGAGAAATCCAACGGAGGCGATCAAATCTTGTGGGGAACGTGTGCAAAACTCTGCAGAGTACCCAAACCTAATCGATTAGCCATGTCCACGGTCATGGACAGTTTGAGCCAAAGGAACCGGAACTATTTGGAACTCTCAACACAATTAATTACATTGATGTGGGTATTTAATGTCAACTTGGGTAAGAGAATTGGATGGTGGAACCATCTCATTAATCAACCAACATTGTAGTAATTATGCTTTTGCCCTCTCTTGTTGTAGGAAAAATTTGGCTTTATGCAAAAACTTATTAACCCCACCTGCCATATATGCATATAGAATAGATGAGTATTTTACCCCCTCTCTTGTGACATTGCCGGCATATTCAATATGCTGACCTATACGGCTGCAATGTATCATGTTGCAGAGTAATTTTCCAACCAGGAGTGAGGATACGCTCTACACTCGGTGAGATGCCCTTAGAGTCAGATGGACTCATCTACCTATGGATCTTCCGCAAGACATTGGTTTAGTTTATCTCATGAGTTGGCCTTCAGCCACTTTATTGTAATCCTTATTGTAATAAAGGACTCGATATGAGATTTCGATTAATTAATGTTGTGTGATTTTCCCTTTGATATATACATTGATGTACCGTGTGTGTACCAGCATGATCTTGGGATGGTACAGAAACACCAGAGATTCGACCTTTCAGGTCAGGTTGCTACATCAAACTTGTGTTATATATAAAGCTCGAACCATGACCTCCTGCGGTTTCCAAGGCCCAAGCAAAACGAAGGAAGACCAATGGGTCTACCCTTGTCCACACAGCTCGAGAGCCGGAGCCTGCCAAGCCGGATTCTCCCGTGCCGCATGTTGACCCCTCGGTGGCTTCCAAGGAGGCACCTGAAGAGGCTCATCATTCTGCCGAACCGGCGGCCGACGATATGATTCCTGAGAGTCTTCCGAGGGCCCATTCCAAGCCGCTGAGTCCTTCAAAGGTTGTTGATGAATCAACTACTCTAGACGTCTTTGTTACCGGCACCGGCTTCCAAACTCCTCCAGCTCGTGTTTTGACAAAACATACTAAGAAAACCGAGGCTTCAGAGAAGATGGACTTTGAATTCTCCGCGCTGGAGAAGTTAATAGCTGACGAGCTGCACTCCGGCTATTTAGATCGCCTCTCCATCAGTCGAGACATGGAACTCAAGTTCGTTAACTTAATGAAGAAGAAATATGAGGTACTCATACTCTGTTACCTTCTACCCTTACTTAGCCCCCAAGGGTCGGCTTAGTATTGAGCTAATGATAAGTTGGGTCTTCAAGTCTTGTTTAGAAGTAGAAATAGCTAGCATGTAGGCCTATATCAAAGAGTCATCCTTAGCCCCCAAGGGCTGGCTCAGTTTTCATGAAATTGAGTAGGAGCTTCCAATGTAGATAACCTTAAGAGCCAAAATTTAGCCCCCAAGGGCCGGCTCAATTTCGATGAAGTTGAGTCGGATCTTCAATATAGATCGTTTGAAAAGCCATATGTAGCCCCCAAGGGTCGGCTCAATCTTTGATAAAGTTGAGTCGGAACTTCAATGTAGATAGCTTGAAGAGCCTTGTGTAGCCCCCAAGTTCCGGATTAACTTTGACGAAGATGAATCAGAACTGCATTGTAGTCTTGGAGAGCAAATAGACATTAGTCCCCAAGTGTCAAACATATTGCTTGAAATCTGCTTGACACTTGCATGACATTGTCTTAACATTCATCAACTTATAATATATCATTATGGCGACTTAATCCTCATTTTGCTTTCAATATGTCACAGGAAGCTTTAACTGAGGCCGGCTCTGAACTAACCGGTTTGAAAAGCCATCTAGCCACTCAACAAGCCGCCCGAAGCAAAGACGATGAGAAGTGTCGGTTCCTTGCCGAAGAACTGACAAAGATTAAAGATGAATTTGATGCTTTCAAAAAATCGGCTGAGACGGAACAAGCCGCCCTGGCTCAACGAGCAGACGATGCTGACTAGCGGCTCGTGATCGTATCACATGAGCTGCAATCCTTGAAGCGCCATATCGGGAAGATGACAGCCGCCATATTTGGTAATCATTTAAATACTTAGCAAAAATATTTTTATGAATACTTATACTGACGACTTATGACCAAAAATCCGGCTTATGCAAGTCCAAGGAGCCATCAACTTGCTTCTGACAGTGTTCCCTTTGAAGGCTATCTATACTTTGACAGAGCAGCTATACTACGGAGTTGTCCGCACGATCAAGGCAGTACTTTATAAGGATAACATCCCTCCGACTATGAAGTGGGTCATAGAACTACTGTCCACCCTGCCGAAATAGATCTGAGAGCTGAAGAAATCAGCCGCCCGACAAGGAGCCATCGCAGCCATAAGTCGGGCGTTGGCTTTTGCTCCGGAGTTGACTCCTGAAGACATGATGGACGGATTTCCCTCCAAGCAGGATGACGGCTCAGAGTTTACGGAGGCTGGCTACGCATAGTGTGTGAAGGCTTCCAAAGTCGTTGCTTCTGTGTTAGCAGAGAAAGTGAACTTGTCAACATACCAGGCGGCTTACGGTGCCGATCAGAAGAGAATCCGCGACCCCCTCTTTGAAGCCAAGGACCTAATGCCTACCCGCAGTAAGCACCTCTTTGCTTATGATCTTGACTCGTCCCCCTTCTTTGAAGCGGGAAACTTTGCAACTTTAACCCACTGCAACTGGGACATGGACAATCTTTAGATCATGGAGGTCGAAGACCCGGAGCAGGGTGACCCGCCAGCCAATTGATGGATTTGGTGACGCCGTGGATAAGCCGGCTTTGTGACCCGCCATGAGCGGTGTAAAAAACTTTGAATCACTTTCGAGCTCTGCAAAGAGCATCTATAATAGGCTTGTAGTAAACTGTGCCTTTGCCCGAACTGTGCCATCATGCACATATTAAACTATCTGGCTTAATATACGACATCTTCCTTGCACTTTCATATTGGATGTTCTGTCGGCTCTTGACGGTTTAATCAACCTGCAAGAATAGATGTATCTTCACATTGTTAGGAGGGTGGCTTAGAATAGCATAACCCAAAGATGTTGTATCTTTCCTAACTTGTTTTTCATAATAGCTCATGTGCCGGTTCTACTGGGTTAACTCGCCACTTAAAACTCCTTAGCAGTACAGGGTCTCTGTGGAGATTGGCCATCAATTTCCTTGAGCCAGCTCAGGGTCTCTAAGCGAGATTAACTGAAAGGAAGTGTAACGTCTCAGGAAAGACACTACAGGGCATGAGCACCCTTATAGCCCACAAAGTGCCTCTCACGTGACATAAATCTGTCGTTTTAACCTTAAACAGTACACGGTCCTTAAGTATTAACTATCTAAGAGTACGAATAGGCCACATAGCGGAGAGTCGGCAGTAGATGGGAGAGTTTATCCTTGCTTTCCGTAAGCCGGCCCTCTCGTGACAAGAGCCTCCGTTTTAACCTTGACCAGTACAGGGTCTCTATGGAGATTGGCCGTTAATTTCCTTGAGCCGGCTCAGGGTCTCTAGGCGAGATTAACTGGTAAGAGTCCGGCGGGTCACCTAGCGGAGTAGCATCAGCTTACAGGCAGGTTTAACCCTTTTTGGCTTAAGAGCCGATCAAGAGGGTGTGTAAGCTACACCCGGTGGGAGGGAAGCCCCCAAGTGACCTTTGTTGATGGAATGAACGGTTTGGCTTAAGAGCCGACCGATAGGGTTTGATAAGCTACACACGGTGGGTGGGAAGCCCCTGGATGATCATGTTGACGGAGTCAACTATTTGGCTTAAGAGCCGACCGATAGGGTTTGATAAGCTACACCCGGTGGGTGGGAAGCCCCCTAGACGATCATGTTGACGGAGTCAACTATTTGGCTTGAGAGCCAACCGATAGGGTTTGATAAGCTACACCCGGTGGGTGGGAAGCCCCCTGGACGGTCATGTTTTTTGCACCAATTGAGATATGCGAAATGGCAGAGGCCTCGGCTTGCAGGGATTCCAACTTTTATTCACATATAAATATGATATGTATAGTGATAGTACACGATGTCGAGTCTCAACAAGTTAGGTATAGTAAGGCCGTAGATGCGCTATGTTCCACGGACGACGGGTCTCCTGCCCCGAGGTATCTGAGTCGTCTCGGACGTTAATGAGGTAATATGACCCGTTGTTGAGATTTCTGCTGACCACGAAAGGTCCTTCCCATGGAGGAGACAACTTATGCATATCTGTCTGGTCTTGGATCAACCGCAACACTAAGTCGCCTTCTTGAAACATCTAGGTCTTGACTCTGTGGCTATGATAGCGGCACAGGTCTTGCTGATAAATTGCCGAATGAGCCGCTGCCAGATCACGTTCCTCCTCCAGGGCATCCAACGCGTCTTGACACGCCGTCTCATTGTCCGTCTCAACGTAGGCCACCACTCGTGACGAGTCATGAGGATGTCATTTGGTAACACAGCCTCTGCACCGTAAACCATGAAGAAAGGTGTATAACCCGTTGATATGTTGGGTAGTTCTGATGCTCCATAAGACGGACGGCAACTCCTCCACCCAACAACCCGGCATTTGCTATAAAGGAACCATAAGCTGGGGCTTGATACCTCTTAGGATTTCTTGGCTAGCACGCTCCGCCTGACCGTTGGACTGTGGATGAGCAACCGCAGAAACATCAAGCCGGATGTGCTCAATGTCGCAGAATGTTTTCATAGCCCCCTTGGTCAGGTCCGTACCATTGTCCGTGATGATATTGTAAGGGTAACCAAAATGGTAGATCGGCTTCTTAATAAACTGAATCATCGTAGCCGCATCGCACTTGCTGACCGGCTCAGCTTCTACCCATTTGGTAAACTTGTCAACCGTCACCAAGAGGTGGGTCTTTTTGTCTTTGGATCTCTTGAAAGGCCCGACCATATCGAGCCCCCATACTGTGAACGGCCAAGTGATTGGAATATGGGGTAATTCTTGAGCCGGAACATGAGCACGCCGGCCAAACTTTTGACAACCGTCACACTTGTGGACCAAATCCTCTGCATCCTTGTGAGCGGTCAACCAGAAGAAACCATGCCTAAAAGCCTTGGCCACTAGAGATTTTGAGCCGGCATGATGTCCATAATCACCAGCATGAATTTCATTCAAGATTTGCTTTCCCTCCTCAGGTGAGACACAATGTTGAAACACGCCGGTGACGCTGCACTTATGTAACTCGCCATTGACTATCGTCATCGACTTAGACCGTCTCGTGATCTGTCTGGCCAGATTTTCATCATCAGGTAACTCGCCACGAGTCAAGTATGCCAAGTAAGGCACAATCCAATCCGGAATAGCATGCAGAGTCACCACCAGCTGTCCCTCCGGGTCAGGAATGGCCAAGTCTTCCTCTAAAGGTAACTTAACTGTCGGGTGATGTAAGACATCTAAAAAGACGTTAGGCAGCATCGGCTTTTGTTGAGAGCCTAACCTTGACAGGGCATCAGTCACCTCGTTCCTACGACGATCAATATGATCCACCTGATAGCCCTTGAAGTGACCAGCAATGACATCCACCGCCTGACGATAAGCCACCATCCGCGGATCCTTGGAGTCCCAAGTGCCTGAAACTTGCTGAGCCACAAGATCTGAGTCGTCGAAGCACCTAACCCGGCTTAAGTTCATCTCCTTAGACACCCTGAGGCCATGAAGCAGGGCTTCGTACTCAGTTGCATTGTTAGTACAAGGGAACATCAGCCGTAGCACATAAGAGAACTTGTCACCCTTGGGGGAGGTTAAGATAACTCCTTCCCTTGATCCTTCCAGTTGCCTGGATCCATCAAAGTGTATTGTCTAGTATGTGGTGTCCGGCTTTTCTTCGGGTGCCTAACACTCTGTCTAGTCGTTTAAGAAATCCACTAGGGCTTGGGACTTGACAGGCGTACGAGGTATGTATTTCAGATTGAGAGGTCCAAGCTCCAATGCCCACTTAGCAATCCTGCTAGTGGCTTCTCTGTTTTGAATTATGTCTCCCAACGGGGCAGAGCTGACCACGGTGATCTGGTTCCCTAAGAAATAGTGCTTCGGCTTGCGGTTGGCCATGAACACCCCATATACTAGCTTCTGCCAATGTGGATATCTCTGCTTGGATTCTGTCAGGACCTCACTGATATAATAAACCGGCCTCTAAACCGGATATTCCTTCCCTGCCTCCTTGCACTCGACCACGATTGTAGCGCTGACGGCCCTGTTGTTAGCCGCCACATACAAGAGCAAGGGTTCTTTCTCAATCGGAGCGGCTAAGACCGGCGGCTCAGTGAGCTGCTTCTTGAGCGCCTCAAACGCTTCACCCACCGCCATACTCCAGACAAATTGTATGTCTTTTTCATCATTTGATATGAAGGGATGGCTTTCTCACCAAGGTGGCTTATAAACCGGCTCAACGCGGTGATCCGTCCTGCCAGGCGTTGAAAATCATTGATGCATGCCAGCTCAGCCAAGGAGGTGATAGCCTTGATCTTATCCGGGTTAGCTTCAATGCCACGCTCAGAGACTAGAAATCCCAAGAGTTTGCCTGCCGGAACACCAAAGACACACTTCGTCGGGTTAAGCATCATCTTATAGAACCGTAGATTGTTGAAGGTCTCCTTCAGGTCATCAAGTAGAGTCTCCTTCTTCCTGGACTTGATCACAATGTCATCCACATATGCGTGAACGTTGCTCTCAATTTGGCTGTGAAGACAATTCTACACACAACACTGGTAAGTCGCCTGGGCACTCTTGAGCCCGAAAGGCATAGACATGTAGCAGAAGGCACCAAAAGGCGTGATGAAAGTTGTCTTCTCTTGGTCTTTGACTGCCATCTTGATCTGATGATATCCAGAATATGCATCCAGGAAGCATAAACTCTCACAACCCACCGTAGCATCGATGATCTGATCAATACGAGGGAGAGCAAAGGGATCAGCCGGACAGGCCTTGTTAAGATCCATGTAATCCAGGCACATACGCCATGTGCCGTTCTTCTTGAGCATGACCACTGGGTTAGCAAGCCACTCCGGGTGGAAGACCTCGACGATGAAACCCGCCGCCAAGATCCGGGCGACCTCTTCCCCGATGGCCTTGCGCCTCTCCTCATTGAACTGTCGTACAAATTGCTTGACAGGTTTAAACTTAGGATCCACATTAAGGTGGTGCTTAGCAAACTCTCTCGGTACACCCGGCATGTCAGAAGGTTTCCATGCAAAGATGTCCCGATTCTCACGGATGAATTCGATCAGCGCGCTTTCCTCTTTGGGATCCATATTGGCCCCAATAGTGAACTATTGAGATGAATCACCCCGAGTGAAATCCACCAACTCGGTATCATCTGCCGAAAACTTTAGGGGCGGCTCAACCTCTGTGGTAGGCTTTTCAGCGGAGTCATGTCCTCTGGGTCAACATTTTCCTTATATAACTTGAGCTCCGCCTCAGCACAACTTGATTCCGCGTAAGCCACGTCTCCTTCCTCGCACTCAATAGCCGTATTCCGATCACCATGAACAGTAATTGTTCCTTTTAACCCAGGCATCTTGAGCTGCAAATAGACATAGCAGGGCCTAGCCATGAACTTGGCATAAGACGGTCGCCCAAACAAGGCATGATAGGGGCTCTTGATTTTGACTACTTCAAACCACAAGGACTCTACCCTGTAGTTGTACTCGTCACAAAAGGCAACTTCCAAGGAGATCCTACCCACGGGGCAAGCTGACTTGCTAGGCACCACACCATCAAAGACTGTCGAGAAGGGCCTAAGGTCTTTATCAAGCAGCTTCATCCGCCGAAAGGTGTCATAGTACAGGATATTGATGCTACTGCCACCATCCATAAGTACCTTATTCAACATATATCATCCCACTTGGGGGCAACTACAAGGGCCAGCCACCCCAGGTCATCAGCACGTGGCGGGTGATCCTCCCGGCTCCATGTGATGTCATACTCAGACCACTTCAAGTATTGCAGTAGAGCCGGCGTGATTGCATTAACCGCCCGCTTGCGCACCTTCTAATCCCGCTTGTTAAGGCTAGTCATAAAAACATGATACTGGCCCAAACTGAGCTGCTTTGGATTACTCTGATACCCAGACTGGTTATTCTGTTGCTGATTATGGCCACCAGAGTGTTGATGATGTCCTCCTTGCTTGCCCTGGCCATGATGACCAGAACCTGAGCCGCCGGACCCAAACCCGGCTCTTGATCCACCAGGTCCTGACCCGCCGGGCGGGCCACCACCATCATTGTTAGGCCATCGCATGTTGTAGTCCTTGAACTTCTGCATGATGTGGCAACTGCCCCACGTGTGACCCGCCGGTCTGTCGGGGCGGCTATGCTCCGGACAAGGTTTATTGAGCATCTCCTCCAAGTTGAAAGGAGTCTTACCCTTATTAAAAGGTGGTCTAAACTTCCCATTGCCCTTAGGACGATTGTGAACGGTGCTGGCGTTGGCCACCAATTCTGACCCGCCATCCGGGTTCTTCCTCTTGCTTTGGTTACCATTGCCTGTCGCACCCTTGCCATGGTTATTCTTTTTACCCTGACCAGTTTTCTCCTCATCAGAGCCCAGATCCTTTGTGTTATCAAAATCGGCATACTTTGTGAGAGCCACCATGAGTTCCCCCATGTCTTCACACATGCATTTGAGCCGGCCGAGCTTCTACTTCAAAGGGACAAAGTGACAGTTCTTTTCCAGGATCAACACCGCTTGAGCCGTCGTGATCTGTTCAGACGACTGGATGATGGTTAAGACCCGCCAGACCCAATGATGAGCTGACTCATTCTCCTGTTGAACACAGTGATCCAGATCCACAATCGTCATAGGCTACTTGCAAGTTCCTTGAAAAAATTTAATGAACCTTGCCTTCAGCTCATCCCATGAGTTTATGGTCTTGGGTGGCAAACCCTTCAACCATGTGCGGGCCGGACCTTCCAACATCATGATAAAGTATTTGGCGCAAACCGCGTCATTGACATCCAACATCTCCAAAGCCAGCTCATAGCTTTCGATCCAGGCCTCCAGAGGTAAGTCAGCGGCGTAATTCGGGACTTTGTGAGGGCCTTTGAAATCCTTCGGCAGTCGCTCGTTTCGTAGAGTCAGCACCACACACGGCACTCCCATGGCCCTGGTGGTCACTCCCACTCCAACTGAGATGGAAGGCGTAGGCTCTTGATGAACCGCCCCTACCAGAGCCGCTGCCTCTCGCTGTACTCTCGCCCGGTCTGCGAGCGCCTGCGCATCTAGAGCCATCTGATCATCTCGCGGTAGCCCCCGGTGCCGATCACTACTAGAACCCGCCGACGACTCATAGCACCGGCTGTAGCTGCGGCTAGGGAGGGGGGTTGACTGCATGCGGCTCCGGCTGTAAGTATATTTCTCTTGTTGGGCCATCGTCGTTTGAAGGTATCCAAGGGCGTTCCACACCTACTCTGCAAAGGGTGCCTTGTCAAGAATAGGGATTGTTTCAAGTCAGGTTGCTGCCGCCACCATGTTCTCTGCCGAGTTTGAGTAGTGACCTACCGGCGTTGGGAAAGCCACTGGTGAGGCCTGGTTTCGTCAGGGCGGGTTAAGCTGTTGTTGAGCCGTTGGCCGACTTCCAGGCGTGTCCGTTTTCCGTCCCATTCCTGGCGTGTTAAAAAGATTCCTGGCCTCATACTGTTCTGGTAAGCGGGACTGATGTCTCATCCCTTGCACCGCAGCTGCTGACTGCTGCTTAGCTCAAGGCGGAAAGCATCTATCCTAAGGTGTTCTGCCTCCGCATCCATCTAAGCCTTTAACTCGCCAATCCCCTGTTGGACTTCCGCCATCCGGTCCTTAAGTCTTGTGATCTCCAAGTTCCAGGCCTCTTGATTATCTGGCGTGACTTCAGTCGCCATCAGGGTTGTAAGCTTGTTCATCAGATCTAGAAGAACCTGAGCCAGCGGCGGCGAGTCAGCCCCCGTATTTGCGGCTCCAGCGGTTGTGCTGCTCATGCCCGGTGCTGACCCCGCCATG
This sequence comes from Hordeum marinum, assembly GCA_022496015.1. Classification (NCBI taxonomy): domain Eukaryota; kingdom Viridiplantae; phylum Streptophyta; class Magnoliopsida; order Poales; family Poaceae; genus Hordeum; species Hordeum marinum. The sequence goes on from CM039677.1 coordinate 168,937,000, forward strand.
AACACGGCCGCATGAATCGGCAGCCCGTGATCCTCCGGCTCAGAACGCTCCGACTTGGGGTAAAGCTCGTCGTAGCCCCAGAGCATGTCATTGTGAAGCTGGTAGATTGACTCCGCCTCTCTGCTCGAAGATCCGTCCTCTGAATAGACGAGAGTCTCCTGCGACATAGAACCCTCAAGATCCATACCTTGAGTGCAGCCCACGAAGACACGCTTCCGGCCCGGGTCAGCACGGGCAGGTTGCATGTGTTGGACAAGCTGCATGCGCCGAGCCGGCTCGATGATGTCGGTGTAGACGTCCGGCCCGGGTGTAAGTCTGCCAATCTTGACGATGAAGACGTGAATTCCGCTGAAGGGAACCCGGAATCCGTACTCGACGGAGTCGGCCTCGGAGCCCCAGCTGGCGTCGTTGATGTAGAGCCGGCCTCGGCCACTCTTGCTCATCCTTCCGACCATGTATCCCTCGAACCCTAGGAGAGATGAGAACTCAACACCACGGAGCGCTAGCCCCACGGTGGGCGCCAACTATCGTGGTTTTGTACGGAAAATGTCCGAGGACTTAGATTCGAGGCCATCGCTAAGGTGATGGACTCAAAGGGGTTGATCGGGACGAAGGACATAGGTTTACCCAGGTTCAGCCACTCAAGTAGAGGTAAAAGCATATGTTCTGCATGTGCTTGTATTGCTTGGAATCTCGATTACAAGGGAGCGGAATCGCTTGACCTAGCTCTCGATTCGTTAGTCTCTGTCTAAGTTGCCCTGGGTCTCGCCTTTATATAGGAGGTCAAGATCATAGGTCATACAAGTCGTAACCGACTCTCACAACGTGTTCGAGTCTATCTCTACATTGTCTTGCCTTCCTGAGCAAGCTGTCTCCGGGTGGCTTATCCGCCCGGATCTTCATACCTTCTCCGTCTGGGCCTCATCTTAGCCCATCTTGGCAAGCCGCCCAACATCTTGGGCTTGAGTCTTCAAGGCCCATCCCTGGGCTGGTCTATGAGCCACCAGGTGTGACCTGGAGCCTCCAGGGCAGGTCATGGGGTTATATCCCCAACAACCTCCCTGCTGGCCCTTACCATTGCCACCCCTCTTACCCTGAGCTGACTTCTCATCGTTGGAGTCTGGGACTTTGGTAGTGTCTGAATCCGCATATTTGGTGAGAGCCGTCCTGAGCTCACCCATATCCTGACAAGAATGCTTCAACCGCCTGAGCTTCTGTTTTAGGGGCACAAAATGACAGATCCTTTCCAAAATTAGAATCGCCTGGGACGCTGAAATATTCTCAGATGAGTGGATCACCGTCGAGACCTGCCGCACCCAATGATGGGCTGACTCACCTTCTTGCTGCACACAAAGCTCCAGATCTACGATCGTCATAGGTTGCTTGCATGTTCCCTTGAAATTCTTGATGAAGCATGCTTTCAACTCGGCCCAAGACGTGATGGTGTTGGGTGGCAACCCCTTTAACCAAGTGCGGGCCGGTCCTTCCAACATCATGACGAAGTATTTTGCACAAACCGCCTCATTGACATCTAGCATCTCCATAGCAAGCTCATAGCTTTCGACCCAAGCCTCTAGGGGCAGATCCTCGTGTAATTGGGCACCTTCCACGACCCTTTAAAGTCCTTGGGCAAACGTGCATTCCTTAGATCTACCATGAGACACTAGACACCAATTCCCTTGGAAGAGGCGCTGACGGGGGTCGTTGGTGCCGGCTCAGGGATCTTCGGGTAATCCATCACCGGTGTTGATCCTCGTGGAGCCTGACCCCTATCCATAGGCCCATGAATATCCATCTTAGGTGTGTTATCATTGGGCGGGTTTCACCTCCACTCACTGCTGGAAACTGCTGGCAACTCAATGCGCCGGCTGTAGCTACGGCTGTGAACCAGCATGGAATGCACCCCGCTCCGGCTGTGCGTGTATCTTTCTTGCTGAGCCATCATTGTCTCCAACATATTGATTGCATTCCTTGCCTCTTCAGAAAATGACGTTCCTTCAGCCAAGGGGAGGGTGTCAAGCTTGGCAGCCGCCGCTATCATGTTCTCCACCGGATTGGAATAATGGCCAGGCGACATCACAACGTGCCACGACAAAGGTTTGTTCCTCCATGGCGGGTCTAATTGCCACGGCACCTCTGCTGCCCTGGTCACCATCGGCGGCGTACTTGGCCCAGCCCCAGGAGTATTGAAAACATTTCGAGGCTGAATAGGTAGTCTGACTTGAGTCCTTCTACGTTGAACCGCCTCCAACGCCCGCTGGTCCAGATCAAAACGGAGAGCATCCGCCCTCAAGCGCCCTGACTCAGCATTCATCTGAGCTTGCATTGCATTGAGATCCTCCTGGGCCTGAGCCATCTGTCCCTTGATCCGGTTAATCTCGGTGTTGCGTCCGCCTGATTCTCGGCTGTCACATCTGTGGCCATTAGAGTCGCTAGCTCCTCCATGAGCTCCTATAAAACCAGAGTTGGCATCTTAGGAGGCTCTGCATCAGGTGGGCCTGCTCCTGCCACTGCTCCTGAAGTCGCTCCGTTGGCAGCTGGCGTCGGGCATGCCATGAACACGGCAGCTCGACTCGGTGGGTCATAGGGCTCCAGAATACTGTCACCATTGGCATAGCCCCCTAACCTACCGTCATGAAGTTGATATATTGACTCCGCATCCTTGCTGGAAGATCCTTCATCTGGGAAAGCCAAAGTCTCTCCCGACAAGGAATCCCCTTGTCCTGCGTAAAACCGACGAAAACACTCTTCCGCCCGGGTTGAACACGGGCGGGTGTCATGCGCCGGGCCGGCTCGACGAGGTCGGTGCAGATGTCTGGCCCGGGTGTAGATCTGTCAAGCTTTATGATGAACACATGCATCTTACCAATGGGAACCCGATAGTCGTACTTGACTGAGCTAGCTTCAGGCCCCCATCCTAAATCGTCGATGTAGAGTTTGTCGTGGCGACTCTTCGTCATTAAGCCGATGGCGTATCCTTCGATCCCTAGGAGAGAGCCCTTTGAGAACTCAACACCACCGTGCTCTTGCCCCAAGGTGGGCGCCAACTTTCGTGGTTTTGTCACGGCAGATGTTCGAAGACTTAGGTTCGAGGCCATCGCTAAGACGGTGGACTCAAAGGGGTTGGTTGGGACGAAAGACACGGATTTCCCCAGGTTCGGCCCCTCGAGATGAGGTAAAAGACTACGTCCTGCTTTGTGTGTATTGACTAGAGTATCGATTACAAGGGAGCATATTCGCTTGACCTGGCTCTTGATTGATTGGTTTCTCTCTAAGCCGTCCTCGGGTCTCGCCTTTATATAAGAGGTCAAGACCCTGGGTTACACAAATCTCATACTGACTCTTATAATGTGTCTGATTCCGTCTCTAAGCCGTCTTGCCTACTCTAGAAGGCTCTCTTAGGGCGGCTTACCTGCTCGGGTCTTGTCTCTTCTTCCCGACTCTGGGCCTCTGTCTCAGCCCATCTGGTGAATTGCCATGTAGCCCAATCTTCCTCTTCCAGCCCATACACTAACGAGCCGCTAGGTATGACCCGGCCCCTCCTGGGCGGGTCTTACCACGGGGTTATATGCCCAACACTTGTGGTCTCAATTTACTCAGGCGCAGCAAAAGCTTCAGCTGGCCTGGCAATTTCTTTGGGCACAACAGTGGAGGTTCTCCTGGCATGTTCTTCAGCAGCCTGAATTTCTTCAGTTGCGGGAGCAGTTTCTTCAGCAGGCTGAGCAGATTCTTCAGCCTAAGGACTTTGTGGTTGCGATCGAGCTGCAACCCTTGAGTTATGGTCCTTAACGACAGCTTGGGTTGCCCTGAAAATCTTACTTTGGTGCCCTTCCGTTTAGCATCATATTTGTCTTGTTCTTCAGAGAGGCAGCGAATTTCAGACTGAACAGTGATGAGTTGATTTGGAGTCAAATTCATCACATTATTCCTCGGAAAATTTTCTTTTGAGCCCTGCTTCTCTTAGCTCTCAAATCTTGATCTCTTTTCCATTATTCCTCAATAACAAAGTGTGTGAGGACATGATCCACACCAAGAGGTAGGTTCAGTGAGGAAAGTGGGGTGTTGGGATCCTCATGCCATATGTCAATGAAGTTGAGGATCATCTTGGGATCCAGCGTAAGAGGAACAAAGCTACCTTTAGCTATTGCAGCCTTTTGCTGACTTTCTATGATGATTTCTTCTAGTTCTTCATCATTAGCATCATCGTCATCCTTAGATCCTGAGGGTACATTCACTATAGCTTTGCTAGTGTGAGGACTTGGTCTTTGACCTGGTCGAGCAGTTTTCTTTAGCTTCAAGAGAGTAGGACTTGTTGAAGACTGTGCTTGGGCTAAAGAACTTGTTGATGCCCCTGAAGTAGTTGAGAAGGCCTCGGTTCTTTGACATGTTGCAAGATGTACAGGTGTTGAGGAATTTGCGGCAGCAGCAGAGGAATGAGCAGCTACTTAACCAGTGGCTGAGGCCTTTGAAGACTTTGCTTGAGGAATCTGAAGTGAAGATTTTGTAGTTGAAGATTTTGACTTCACAGTAGATTTCTTCACAATAGATTTCTTCGGAGCATTAGTAGAGGCTCCGGCAGTGGCAGCAGCTACAGAGTGTTCGTTCAATTTCTTCACAACCTCTTTTGCCTTCTTTGCCAGCTTGGCTCACTGTCTTTCCCATTCTTGTGGAAAGTCATCACCAGTCTTGAGACTTGTGGGATCAGCAGTTTGGTTTGGAGCAAAGGCTGGCCTGTTGCAAGGGGGTTGAACTACGAATTTCTTCATATACTTGGGAGTGACATAGAGCTATTATTTCCACTCCTTTGCCCATCTCCTCTCAATTTTCTGTATGCGAATCTTTCTTAGCTTTGTTGTTTCCTTGCCATGAGTTTCTTCATCTACAGTGCAATATTCCTCATATAGTTCATCGGGTATCTCAAATACAGTCTGCACTTCAGGTTTCTTTCCACCTTTCTGTGGCTTCTTCTCATCAGCCATTTTCTTTGGCTAAGGATTCTGAACTCTTGAAGGTTCTGAAGATGTACATGGTTTTTCCTCAAGAAAGGCTGCAAATGAGTTAAGTTGATGAGAACCTAGTGATTCATCAGCGGACATGTTTGTACCTATGAACAGAGTATAGGTGCGAGGAATTTGAAGAGGTCATATGCGTTCTCAGAAGTTTTTAAAAAACATCAAGTGTGAGGAATTTGACCATGGGTGTCTTGAGGATTTTCACTAAGTGTTCTTTGTCTTAGGTTCCAGAGTTGTGCAAATTTTGAGGATCCACACAATTGAGGAATCTTGAAGAAAATCATAACATAGGAAAAAACATCAAGTGTATGAACATGTAAGGTGCTTTAGAATGAGATTCTTGAAGAATAAACACATTTGAGGAAATTGTGGACAACTTGAAGATCAAACAAGGGAAGTAAAAACAGATTTTATTTACCCTGATGAAGAACACGATGAACAGTGAGATGAAATCAAAGATGTTCATCCGTCCAGATCTCCCATGCCCTAGCTTGGCAAAGGGAGAAAGCTACAGCAGCGGTGGAGTGAAGATATCCGCGTCCGATGCGAGTACGGCGACGATGAGCTTGAGGCAGTGAAGCTCTTCCACACCAGCGGTGATGATTTTAGTGGCGATGCTAGGTTGGAGCTCAGGAGAGAGTCGGAGTGAGGAGTAACCGACAATAGTGAAAAGGAAGGGGTATTTATAGCGGAGGTGAAAACCAATCTGTCCGAAGATTTTGGACCAGATTGCCCCTGACCCTTGCTCTCCACATGACATGTGTCACCCACGTTCTGAGAAGTGGAGGTAGTGGGGGATCGTGGGTTATCCAGTCATGGGAATCGGAACGGTTTGAGCGAGAAACGCCAAAAAATTTGATAGTGAAAATTTTAAAGTTTCTGTTCGCAAATTCTTCACCTGTCAAGGACACAGTAAAGACTTTGAACGAGTTTCAAAGTAGAATGCATATGAAGAATTTGTGAACATACTGGGTTGAGTTTAGCATAGAGGAGGAAAGGGTTCGATCACATTCACTTAGATGAAAATCAACTTGAAGAATTAGCAATAAGTGAATGTTGTTGAGGACATTGAAAACTCAAATATATATATATATATATAGTCAATGAAGAACATGAGTTTCATAGTTTGAAGAATTTGAAGAGTTGATGAATTTGAAAAGTTGAGGAATTTGCAAACTTGAGGAATATGAAAATTTGAAGAATTTGCAAAATGACGAAAGACTCAACTTTGAAGAATTCGAACTATGGTTGGTGGCGTGACCCACCATATAAGAATGATGATTCCAGACACCGCGTACAATTGACGTAGGGTTCTGAGAATCAAATTCTTCATTAATTTCTTCACACTTAGAGGGTTATTCTTCATTGATTGAAGAAAAACATTACTTCTGTGTTGCACATCTAGGTCATCAATTTTGCATAAGTGTTAAAATGTTTGTCTTTTTCAAAGAACATTCTAAGATTCTAAGATATTTAGCTCACATCGCAACTTGCAAAATCTCTTTTCATCCTAGGGCTTAGTGAAGATATCGGTCAGTTGTTCTTCAGTGGGGATGTGGTCGATGAAGATGTCGCCCTTGAGTACATGATCTCGAAGAAAATGATGACGAATCTGGATGTGGTTGGTCTTGGAATTCTAAACTGGGTTGTAAGAAATTTTTATGGCACTCTAGTAGTTGCATTAGAGAGGCACATTATTCACCTTGATGCCATAGTCCTTGAGGGTTTGCTTCATCAATAGTAGCTAAGCGCAACATGAACCAGCAGCAATGTACTCAACTTCATCAGTAGATAGTGACACGTAGTTCTGCTTCTTCGAGGACCAACAGACTAAGGATCGTCCAAGGAAATGACATGTGCCTGAGGTTGACTTGCGATCCAGACGATCTCCAGCATAGTTAGCATCAGAGTATCCGACGAGGTGAAGATTTGAGCCCTTGGGATACCATAATCCAAGCGTTGGTTTGTGAGCTAAGTATCGAAGAATATGTTTCACAGCTTTATGGTGTGATTCTTGGAAATATGCCCTAGAGGCAATAATAAATTAGTTATTATCATATTTCCTTGTTCATGATAATCGTTTATTATCCATGCTAGAATTGTATTGATCGGAAACTCGGATACATGTGTGGATACATAGACAACACCTTGTCCCTAGTATGCCTCTAATAGACTAGCTCGTTGATCAAAGATTGTTAAGGTTTCCAAGCCATGGACAGGAGATGTCATTTGATAACGGGATCACATCATTAGGATAATGATGTGATCGACAAGACCCAAACTATAAATGTAGCATATGATCGTGTCAGTTTATTGCTACAGCTTTCTGCATGTCAAGTATCTGTTCATATGACCATGAGATCATGCAACTCACTAACACCGGAGGAGTATCTTGTGTGTATCAAACGTCGCAACATAACTGGGTGACTATAAAGCTGCTCTACAGGTATCTCCGAGGGTGTTTGTTAGGTTGGCATTGATCAAGACCGGGATTTGTTACTCTGTGTGATGAAGAGGTATCTCAGGTCCCGATCAGTAATACAACATCACAACAAGCCTTGCAAGCAATGTGACTAAAGTGTTGGCCACGGGATCTTGTATTATGTAGCGAGTAAAGAGACTTGTCGGTAATGAGATTGAACTAGGTATGGAGATGTCGACGATCGAATCTCGGGCAAGTAACATACAGAAGAACAAAGGGAACATCATACGGGATTAGCTGAATCCTTGACATAGAGGTTCGACCGATAAAGATCTTCGTAGAATATGTGGGAACCAATATGGGCATCCAGGTCCCGCTATTGGTTATTTACCGTAGAGGTGTCTCGGTCATGTCTACATAGTTCTCGAACCCATAGGGTCTGCACACTTAAGGTTCGGTAACGAATTGGTATAGATGAGTTATGTATGTTGGTGACCAAAGGTTGTTCGGAGTCCCGGATGAGATCCCGGACATGATGAGGAGCTCCGGAATGGTCCGGAGGTAAATATTGATATATAGCAAGTCGGTATTCGGATTCCAGAAAAGTTTTGGGGCTTACCGGTTTTGTGACGGGAATGCCAGAAGTGTTTCGGGGGGTCCACCGAGGGGGTCCACCTGCCCCAGAGGGCCCCATGGGCTGTGAGAGGAGGCGCACTAGCCCCTGGTGGGCTGGGCGCCCCTCCCACCTAAAGCCCATGCGGCTGGAAGGGCTAGGGTTGGGCCAAGAGGGGGCGCCCCACTTGCCTTGGGGGCCAAGTTTCCCCCTTGGCCGTCACCCCGCCCTAAGGGAAACCCTAGGGCGCCCCCTCCTCCTCTCCCTCCTATATATGTGAGGGGAGGGAGGGCTGCAGCACCAAAAGCCACGTGTTTCCCTCTCTCTTCCTCTAGATCTATTCTCCACTAGATCGTCTCGGTCGTGCTTGGCAAAGCCCTGCCGGGACAGCTCCACCACCACCGCCACCATGTCGTTGTGCTGGTGGAGAACTCATCTACCTCTCCACCCTCGCTTTTTGGATCGAGGAGGTGGAGATCGTCACCGAGCTATACGTGTGTTGGCAGAGGTGTCGTCCGTTCGGTACTAGATCGGAAGGACCACTATGGGATCGCAGGACGGCTCGTGATGAGATCGCGGGATGGATCGTGAAGACGTTCAACTACATCAACCGCGTTTCTTAACGCTTCCCGCTTAGCGTCTACAAGGGTACGTAGATTCACTCTCCCTCTCGTAGATGCTCATCACCATGGATAGATCTTGCGTGTGTGTAGCAAAAAAATTGTTTCCCATGCGACGTTCCCCAATAGTGGTATCAGAGCTAGGTCTATGTGTAGATGAGATCTCGAGTAGAACACAAAGGAGTTTGTGGGTGTTGATGCATAGATTGCTTCCTCTCTTGGTTGTGTTTTGGTTCAACGGTATTGTGGGATGAAGTGGCTGGGACCAACCTTACTCGTACGCTTATGAGAGACCGGTTTCATCGACTGACATGTAACTTTGTTGCACAAAGATGGCTGGCGGGTATTTGTTTCTCCTACTTTATTTGGATCGGATTCGACAAAGGAGGTCCTTGAGAAGGTTGAAAAGCAACTTATGTATCACCATTGTGGTTTTTGCGTAGGTGAGAATTGTTCTTGCTAGATACCCATAGCAGCCACGTAAAACTTCAACTACAATTAGAGGACATCTAACTTGTTTTTGCAGGGTATGTTGTGATGTGATATGGCCAATTACATGACGAGAGATATGCGATGTATGAGATGATCATGTATTGTATAGAATATCACGACTTGCATGTCATGAGTACGGCAACCGGCAGGAGCCATGGGTTGTCTTTAATTATTGTATGACCTACGTGTCAATCATTAAGCACTATGTAATGCTTTACTTTATTGCTAAGCGATAGAAATAGTAGGAGAAGCATGGTGGGCACGACAACCCAGATTGTGACACATTGATGGAAATCAAGATGATGGAGATCATAGTGTCATGCCGGTGACGATGGAGATCATGCCAGTGCTTTAAAGATGGAGATCAAAAGCACAAGTTCATGGCCATATCATGTCACTTATGATTTCAATGTGCTGTTAATCCTTTTATGCACCTTGTTTTGCTTAGGAGGACGGTAGAATTATAAGGTGATCCCTCACTAAAATTTCAAGATCAATTGTGTTCTCCCCGAGTGTACACCGTTGTGAAAGTTTGTCGTGTTGAGACACCACGTGATGATCGGGTGTGATAGACTCTATGTTCATATACAACGGGTGCAAGCCGGTGTTGCACGTGCAGAAACTCGGGTTAAACTTGACGAGCCTAGCATGTACAGACATGGCCTCGGAACACAAGAGACCGAAAGGTAGAACATGAGTCGTATAGTAGATATGATCAGCATTATCATGTTCACCATTGAAACCACCTCAACTCACGTGATGATCGGACTTGAGTTGGTGAATTTGGATCATGGATCACTCGAATGACTGGAGGGATATTAATTAGAGTGGGAGTTCTTAGGTAATATGATTAATTGAACTCATTATCATGAACATAGTTAAAGTGTCTTTGCAAATTGTAGTGTAGATAGCTCACGTTGTTGCTCCCCTATTTTTATTGATACGTTCTAAGAGAAAAGTAAGTTGAAAGGTGATGGTAGCAATAATGCGGACTGGGTCCGCGATCTGAGGATTGTCCTCATTGCTGCACAGAAGGCGTATGTCCTTAATGCACCGCTTGGTGCACCACCCTCTCTAGCATCGTCTGTAGATGTTGTGAACATCTGACAGGCACATTCTCATGACTACTTGATAGTTTAGTGCATCATGCATTACAGCTTAGAATTGAGGCTCCAAACGTTTTGAACGTCACGAAACATATGAGATGTTCTAAGAGCTGCAATTGGGATCTCGGGCTCGTGCCCATGTTGAGAGGTATGAGACCTCCAAAAAGATTCTTTGCCTGCAAGATGAAGGAGAATAGCTCAATCGGTGAGCATGTGCTCAGATTGTCTAGGTGCTACCATCACTTGAATTGAGTGGGAGTTAATCTTCCAGATAAGATTGTGATTGATATAGTTCTCCAAGTCACTGTCACTAAGCTATTAGAACTTGGTGATGAACTATAAAATACCAGGGATAGAAATAATGATCCCTGAGCTGTTCGCGATGTTCGACACCACGAAGGTAGAAATCAAGAAGGAGCCTCAAGTGTTGATGGTTAGTAAAACCACTAGTTTCGAGAAGGGCAAGGGCAAGGAGGGAAACTTCATGGATGGCAAGTCAGTTGCTACTCCAGTGAAGCAAACCAAAGTTGAACCCAAACCCGAAACTAAGTGCTTCTATTATGAGGTGAGCGGTCGCTGAAGCGAAACAACCCTAGATACTTGGTAGATAAGAAGGCTGGCAAAGTCGACACAAGTATATTTGATATACGTGTTATTGATGTGTACCTTGCTAGTACTCCTAGTAGCACCTAGGTATTGGATACCGGTTCGGTTGCTAAATGTTAGTAACTCGAAATAAAAGCTATGGAATAAACGAAGACTAGCTAAAGGTGAGGTGACGATGTGTGTTGGAAATGTTCCAAAGTTGATGTGATCAACATCGCACGCTCCCTCTACCTTCCGGATTAATGATGAACCTAAATAAATGTTATTGGTGTTTGCGTTAAGCATGAACATGATTAGATCGTGTTTATTGCAATACGGTTATTCATTTAAGTTAGAGAATAATGGTTATTCCGTTTACTTGAATGATACCTTCAATGGTCATGCACCCAATGAGAATGGTTTCTTGAATCTTGATCGTATTAATACACATGTTCATAACATTGATGCCAAAAGATACAAAGTTAATAATGATAGAACCACATACTTGTGGCATTGCCGCTAAATGTCATATTGGTGTAAAGCGCATGAGGAAAACTCCATGCTAATGGATCTTTGGACTCATTCGATTTTGAATCGGTTGAGACATTAGGACCATGCCTCTTGGTAAAGATGACCAAAACCCCGTATTCCAGCTTGATGGAACGGGCAAGTGACTTATTGGAAATAATACATGTTGATGTATGCGATCTAATGAGTGTTGTAGTGTGTGGTGGATATCATTATTTTCTTACCTTCACTGATGATTTGAGTAGATATAGTGTATATTTACTTAATGAAACACAAGTCTGAATCGTTTGAAAAGTTCAAGCAGAATCAGAGTGAAGTTTGAGATCATCGTGACGAGAAGATAAAATGTCTACGATATGATCATGGAGGTGAATATCTGAGTTATGAGTTTGGTATACAACTTAAGACAAAGTGAAAAGTTGTTTCACAACCTACGCCACCTGGAATACCATAGTGTGATAGTGTGTCCATACGTCATAGTCGTGCTATATTGGATATGTTGTGAATTATGATGTCTCTTATCGTTTTTGCCACTATAATTTTGGGGTTATGCATTAGAGACAGCTACATTCACTTTAAAAGGGCACCATCTAAATCCGTTGAGATGACACCATATGGTTTGGCAGAAACCTAAGCTATCATTTCTTAGAGTTTGGGAATGCGACACTTATGTCTGATAAGCTCGAACCCAAAGCGGAAAAATGCATCTTCATCGATACCCTAAGAACAATTGGGTATACCTTCTATCTCAGATCCAAGTACAAAGTGTTTGTTGCTAAAACTGGGTCCTTTCTCTAGAAAGAGTTTCTCTCGAAAGAATTGAGTGGGATGAAGATAGAACTTGATGAGGTTGTTGAACATTTGTTTCAACCAGAGGGTAGTGCAGCGCAGAAACATGTTTCTGTGGAGCCTACGTTAATTGAAGAGGAAGTTAATGATGATGATCATGAAACTTCGGATCAAGTTACTATCAAACCTTATAGGTCGACAAGTACGCGTACTGCTCCTGAGTGGTACGACAACCCTGTCTTAGAGGTCATGTTGTTGGACAAACGATGAACCTACAAGCTATGGAGGAGCGATGATGGGCCCGGATTCCAACAAATGGTTAGAGGCCATGAAATCCGAGAAAGGATTCATGTATTAAAACCAAGTATGGACTTTAGTAGACTTGCCCGTTGAATGGCAGGTCATTGAGTACAAATGGACCTTTAAAGATGAAGACAGACCCTAATGGTTAATTTTACCATTTATAAAGCTCGACTTGTAGCAATGAAGTTTCCGCAAAGTTCAAGGAGTTTACTACGGTGAGACTTTCTCACCCGTAGGGATGCTAAAAGTCTGTTGGAATTATATTAGCAGTTGCTGCATTTTTCAATTAAGAAATCTAGCAGATGGATGTCAAAACATCATTTCCTTAACGGTTTACTTGAGGAAAGGTTGTATGTGATACAACCAAAAGATTTTGTCAGTCCTAAGGATGCTAATAGGTGTGCAAGCCCCAGCAATCCTTCTATGGGCTAGAGCAAGCATCTCGGACTTGTAATATACGCTTTGATGAGGTGATCAAAGTTTTTGGGTTTATACAAAGTTAACGAGAAACTTATATTTACAAGAAAGTGAGTGGGAGCACTATAGAATTTCTGATAAGTATATGTGGTTGACATATTGTTGATCGGAAATGATGTAGAATTACTGGAAAGCATAAACGGTTGTCTGAAAAGAGTTTTTCAAAGGAAGACCTAGATAAAGCTACTTAATTGTTGGGCATCGAGATCTATAGAGATAGATCAAGATGCTTGATGAGACTTTCAATGAGTACATACCTTGACAAGATTTTGAAAGAGCTCAAAATGGATCAGTCAAAGGAATAGTTCTTGTTTGATCTGTAAGGTGTGAAGTTGAGTGAGACTCAAAGCTCGACCACGACAGAAGAAAGAGAAAGGACGAAGGTCGTCCCCTGTGCCTTATCTATAGGCCCTGAATAGTATGCCATGCTATGTACCGCACCCGTGTGTGCCTTGCCATGAGTCCGTCGAGGGGTACAAAAGTGATCTAGGAGTGGATCACTGGATAGCGGTAAAAATTATCCTTAGTAACTAGAGGAATAAGGAGATGTTTCTCGATTATGGAGGTGATAAAGAGTTCGTCGTAAAGAGTTACGTCGATGCAAGCTTTAACACCAATTCGGATGACTCTTAGTAGCAATCCGGATACGTGTAGTGGAGCAGCCATTTGGAATAGTTCCAAGCACAGTAGTAGTATTTACAGTATGACATAGAAATATGCAAAGTACACACAATTCTGAATATCACAGACCCGTTGACTAAAAGACCTCTCTCACATGCAAAACATGAACGAGCCCCAGAACTCATTGGGTGTTAGATTCATAACAATGTGAATCACATGGTGATGTGAACTAGATTACCGACTCTAGTGCAAGTGGGAGACTGTTGGAAATATGCCCTAGAGGCAATAATAAATTAGTTGTTATCATATTTCCTTGTTCATTATAATCATTTATTATCCATGCTATAATTGTATTGATCGGAAACTCGGATACATGTGTGGATACATAGACAACACCATGTCCCTAGTATGCCTCTAATAGACTAGCTCGTTGATTAAACATGGCTAAGGTTTCCTAGCCATGGACATGAGATGTCATTTGATAATGGGATCACATCATTAGAAGAATGATGTGATGGACAAGACCCAAACTATAAACATAGCATATGATCATGTCAGTTTACTGCTACAGTTTTCTGCATGTCAAGTATTTGTTCATATGACCATGAGATCATGCAACTCACTGACACCGAAGGAGTACCTTGTGTGTATCAAACGTCGCAACATAACTGGGTGACTATAAAGGTGCTCTATAGGTATCTCCGAGGGTGTTTGTTGGGTTGGCATGGATCAAGACTAGGATTTGTTACTCCGTGTGACGGAGAGGTGTCTCAGGGCCCACTCGGTAATACAACATCACAACAAGCCTTGCAAGCAATGTGACTAAAGTGTTGGTCACGGGATCTTGTATTACGTAACGAGTAAAGAGACTTGCCGATAACGAGATTGAAATATGTATGGAGATGCCGACGATTAAAACTCGGGCAAGTAACATACCGAAGAACAAAGGGAACATCATACGGGATTAACTGAATCTTTGACATAGAGGTTCGACCGATAAAGATCTTCGTAGAATATGTGGGAACCAATATGGGCATCTAGGTCCCGCTATAGGTTATTGACCGTAGAGGTGTCTCGATCAAGTCTACATAGTTCTCGAACCCGCAGGGTCTGCACACTTAAGGTTCGGTAACGAATTGGTATAGATGAGTTATGTATGTTGGTGACCGAAGGTTGTTCGAAGTCCCGGATGAGATCCTGGACATGACGAGGTGCTCCAAGGTAAATATTGATATATAGGAAGTTGGTATTCGGACTCCAGAAAAGTTTCGAGACTTACCGGTTTTGTGACGGGAATGCCGGAAGTGTTCCGGGGGGTCCACCGGGGGGTCCACCTGCCCTGGAGGGCCCCATGGCTATGAGAGGAGGCGCACCAGCCCCTGGTGGGTTGGGCGCCCCTCCCACCTAAAGCCCATGTGGCTGGAAGGGCTAGGGTTGGGCCAAGAGGGGGTGCCCCACTTGCCCTGGGGGCCAAGTGTCCCCCTTGGCCGCCGCCCCACCGTAGGGGAAACCCTAGGGCGCCCCCTCCTCCTCTCCCTCCTATATATATGTGAGGGGAGGGAGGGTTTCAGCACCACAAGCCACGTGCTACCCTCTCTCTTCCTCTGGATCTGTTCTCCACTAGATCGTCTCGGTCGTGCTTGGCGAAGCCTTGCCAGGATAGCTCCACCACCACCGCCACCACGCCGTTGTGATGGCGGAGAACTCATCTACATCTCCACCCTCACTTGCTGGATCAAGGGGTGGAGATAGTCATCAAGCTATACGTGTGCTGAACGCGGAGGTGTCGTCCGTTTAGCGCTAGATCGGGACGGATCGTGATTGGATCGCGGGAAGGCTAGCGATTTGGATCGTGAAGATGTTCGACTACATAAATAGCGTTTCTTAACGCTTCCCGCTTAGCGATCTACAAGGGTATGTAGATCCACTCTCCCTCTCGTATATGCTCATCACCATGGATAGATCTTGCATGTGCGTAGGAATTTTTTTGTTTCCCATGCAACGTTCCCCAACAGTGATTCCTTCGATGTTGCTTGGAATCGGGCACACATGCAAACACTCAGCATAATATTAGGCCTAGAAGCACACAGATACAATAAATAGCCAATCATGGAGTGGTATACCTTCTGATCGAAATCTTTACCATTTTCGTCAATGCAGAGGTGGCCTTTTGAAGGCGTTGGAGTTTTGACGCCTTTGCAATCTTGCATGTCGAATTTCCTCAGAACATCCTTGAGGTATTTCTCTCGAGAGATGAATATGCCATTGTCTTGCTGACGAATTTGAAGACCTAAGAAGAATTTAAACTCTCCCATCATAGACATATTATATTCTTCACTCATCATATAGACAAATTCATCACTGTAACGTTTGTGAGTACAACCAAAGATAATATCGTCTACGTATATTTGGCATATGAACAGTTCATTATCATAGGATCTAGTGAAAAGAGTCGGGTCGAGTGAACCGGGTTTGAAGCCTTTCTTCATGAGGAACTCCTTCAGAGTGTTGTACCACACCCGAGAGGCCTGCTTGAGGCCATAGAGGGCCTTGTTGAATTTGAAGACTTTGTCAGGATGCTTAGGGTCTTCAAAACCTGGGGGTTGAGCAACATATACTTCTTCCTCAAGCTTAACATTGAGGAATGCACTTTTCACATCCATTTGATATAAGATGATATCATGATGGTTAGCATAAGCAAGCAATATGTGAATAGCTTCAAGTCTAGCAACAGGTGCAAAAGTTTCATCAAAGTCAATTCCTTAAACCTCTGTGTAGCCTTGAGCTACAAGACGGGCCTTATTCCTTACCACAAGGCCATTTTCATCTTGCTTGTTGCGGTAGATCCACTTGGTACCTATGATGTTGTGCTTGCGAGGATTTGGCCGCTTGACAAGTTCCCACACATTGTTGAGCTTGAATTGATGCAATTCCTCTTGCATAGCTTGAATCCACTCTAGCTCCTTGAATGCTTCATCAACTTTGGTGGGCTATATGATAGAGTCAAAAGCAAAGTGCCCACAAAAGTTAGTCAAATGTGAAGCTCTTGAGCGAGTGAGAAGACCTGGTGCATTGATGTCATCAATGATTTTGTCAATCTGCACTTCGTTTGCAACTCTTGGATGAGTAGGTTGACGTGGCTGGGGATTTTCTTCAGCACCATTTTCTTCAGGTGTATCAGCATGAATATCTTCATTCATTGGAATGACTTCCTTAGTGGGTATGACATATTCAGTAGCCTTCAGCTTAATGGATTCCTCGGGAGAATATTCATCTAACATAGAAGGCAAGTGTTCTCTTTGCGAGCCGTCAGTTTCATCGAACCGCACATCTATAGATTCAACAACCTTGTGGTGGTAGGTGTTGAAGACTCTGTAGGTGTGCGAGTCCTTTCCGTAACCAAGCATAAAACCTTCGTGTGCTTTAGGTGCAAATTAGGACATTGTTGGGGATCTCTAATCCAACATTTTGCACTGAAGATTTTGAGATAACTTACATTGGGTTTCTTGCCAGTCATAAGTTCATATGAAGTCTTCTTGAAGAATTTGTGAAGATATACCATGTTGATGATGTGGCATGTTGTATCAATTGCCTCAGGCCAGAAGCAACGAGGAGTCTTGTATTCATCAAGCATGGTGCGAGCCATCTCAACAAGAGTCCTATTCTTGCGCTCCACGACGTCGTTCTGGTGAGGAGTATATGGGTCAGATAACTCATGAGTAATACCAAGTTCATCAAGATATTCATCAAGATTGGTGTTCTTGAACTCAATCCCATTATCACTCCTGGTATGCTTGATCTTGACGCTGAAGTTTGTTGAGGCCCCTGAAGCAAATTGTCTGAAGACATCCTGCACTTCAGACTTGTACAGAATAATATGCACCCAAGTGTAACGAGAGTAATCATCAACAATGACAAAGCCATACACACTTGAAGAATTTGTTAGTGTGGAATAATGAGTGGGGACAAAGAGGTCCATGTGAAGCAATTCAAAGGGTTGAGTCGTGGTCATGATTGTTTTTGACGGATGCTTGGATCTGGTCATCTTCCCAGACTCACATGCACCATAGAGGTGGTCCTTGAGGAATTTGACACCTTCAATGCCAATGACGTTCTTTTATTTCACGAGCGTGTGCAAGTTCCTCATACCAATGTGTCCAAGTCGTCGATGCCACAGCCAGCCTTCTAAGGACTTTGCAAGTAGGCATGTGGCAGGCTGAGGACCTATAGAGAAATCAACAATATACATGTCTCCTCTCCTAAAGCCTTCGAAGAATTTGGAATTCTTAGATTCCATGATGACAACACAATGATATTTTCCAAATATGACAACCATATCAAGATCACAAAGCATCAAGACAGACATAAGGTTGAACCCGAGGGATTCGACAAGCATCACCTTATCCATGTGTCGGTCCTTTGAGATTGCAACCTTACCTAGACCCAATACCTTGCTTTTTCCTTTGTCAGCGTAGGTGATATGCTTCGGATGAGATGGAGCAAGTGGCAAATTCATCAGTAGATTCTTGTCACCAGTCATGTGGTTTGTGCATCCACTGTCGAGGACCCACTCAGTAGCTTTTGGAGATTCATCCTGCAGATGAATTAGTACAACTTACGAACTCATATGCTTCAGAGTGAAGAATATGACATCAATTTCATCAGACACAATTTCATCACACAACATAGTAAGTAAAGCAGTGTGAGGACGTGAGAAATGAGGAATTCATTTCTACATGATTAGCTTGCGTCCTTTCAAGCATTTCCTTGGGTCTCCAGCAAATTCATTAGATGTTCAAGTTCATCTCGAGACCTGACCTTGCATAAGAAATTAGTTCAATTTCTTCACCACCCACATCTGGAGTGGTGGCAAAGACTACATCATTCTGCGAGCACCGTATGAGAAGGGAGGCATTGAAGCTAGTGCACTTCGTTTCACAGGACGAGGGTTAGAGTACTCATATGAATAAGAAGAGAAATTCTTCGAGGACTTATGAACATAATGATTTGAAGAATAATGCACATATTCAGAACTCTTAGAATTTCCCTGCGAAACAGACGCATTAGCACGAGAATGGTATTTTTGACCATTTGAGGAATTTAGTCTATGTGAAGACTTTGGTCCATATGAGGAATTTGATCTCGGGTTCCTGTTCTTCATGACTGGTGTCATGAGGACATTCACTTGAAGATTTTGTAGGCAGCTCTTGTGAACCCAGATTTTCTTCATAGGTGAATAGTTCCTGCAATTAGTTCCAACAAATCTGGCAAATACTTCACCTTTCTGATTTTTGAAGAATTTGTCGTTGGAGTCAAATGACTCATCAGAGGAATATGAAGTTTCACAAGTAAAGCCAAATAGAGTGGATGGATCTACAGGAGGTCCTTTTGCAGCAACCCATGAGGTTTTGGGGTACTGCTCAGGTGTCCGATAGGATCCATCAGCAATGATTTTCCTCTCAAATGCAATACCCTCTTTCCTAGGGTTCCTGTTCAGAATCTACTTTTTGAGGACATCACAAAGGGTTAGATGCCCTTTGAGACTTTTGTACATGCCTGTCACATACAATTCCTTCAACCCTGCATTTTTGTTAGTGATACTTGTGCTATCCTTAGATGAGGAATTTGTGACCATGGGAATAGTTGAAGAATTTGCAGAAATAGAAGCATTTGAACATTCAGGTGAAGAATTAGCAGTTTCACGTTCGACGCATTTCAAACAAGGTGGAACAAATTCTTCTTGAGTAGTACTGATCTGTTGATCTAGTAAGGAATCGTTTTCCCTTTGGAGATCCTCATGACACACCCTTAGTTTCTCAAGATCTTGCTTTCTTTGAAGAAATTCATAAGAAAGCTTCTCAGGATCGGATAAGAGAGCTTTATGATGACTCTGAAGGTTATCATACTTTGTCTGAATACTTTTGATATCGTCGGACAGAGTTTGAGTCTGATCCACTTCCTCATTCAATGGATCATCGCTTTTGTCTAGCATTTTCTAAAGCTTTTCAAGTGCACTTCGTTGCCTAGTAGCAATATTAGCAAGTTTGGCATAGCTAGGTTTCACATATTCATCAGATTCACCATCACTTGATTCAGAGGAGGATTGATGCGTATGTACCTTGGAACCTTTAGCCATGAAGCAATAGGTGGGAGCATAATCATCATTGCTGATGTCCGAGTCATTGGAGTAGTCATTTTCTTCATCATTGAAGATAGACTTGCTCACAAAAGTTGTAGCGAGAGCAAGGCTAGCGACACCAGATTCAGATTCCACCTCAGATTCTTCCGCTTCTTCATATTCTTAAGATTCTTCTTCTGAGTCCATTTCCTTGCCAATGAAAGCCCGAGCCTTTCTGGAACCATTCTTATTGTGCGTTGAGGACTATGAAGATGAGGACTTTGCACATGAGGACTTTGAAGATTTCTTCTTTTTCTTTGAGTCATCAGAACTGTCGTCCTTGTACTTCTTGTTCTTCTTCTTTGATTCTTTTTCCCAGAGAGGACAGTCAGAGATGAAGTGACCATATTTCTTGTATTTTTGACAAGTTCTCTTCTTGTAGTCATCAGAGGAATCTGATTTCCTCAAGCCACTTTTTGAAGATTTTCCAAAGCAACCTCTCCTTGAGAACTTCTGGAATTTCCTCACAAGCATTGCTAGCTCCTGACTCAGTTCTTCAGGATCACCAAGGCTACTATCAGAATCTTCGCTTTTGGATGAGGAAATTGCTTTTGTCTTCAGAGCACGAGATCTTCCATAGCTTGGCCTGTAGAGGTCTCTCTTCTCAGCTTGTTGGAATTCTTGAGTATTGAGTCTCTCACGAATATCAGCAGGATCAAGTGACTTGTAGTCTCCACGCTCTTGAATCATCAAAGCCAGAGTATGGAATGAAGAATCAAGAGATCTCAGCAGTTTCTTCACCACTTCATGGTCGGTGATATCAGTGGCACCCAGTGCTTGAAGCTCATTGGAGATATCAGTGAGACGATCAAAAGTTTGCTGAACATTTTCATTGTCAAGTCTTTTGTAGCGATTGAAGAGATTGCGAAGAACATCAACACGAGAGTCACGTTGAGTGGAAACACCTTCGTTGACTTTGGACAGCCTATCCCAGATAAGCTTAGCAGACTCCAAAGCACTCATTCTGCCATACTGACCTTTGCTCAGATGGCCACAGATGATATTCTTTGCTTGAGAATCGAGTTGCTTGAATTTCTTCGTATTAGCAACAGTAACAGTTGGAGAAGTGTGGTGAACACCATTTTCCACAACATACCAGCGATCGTTGTCAATAGCTTCAAGATGCATGCGCATCTTGTTCTTCCAGTAGGGGTAATCCGTCCCATCAAAGGTAGGACACCCTGCGGAAACCTTGATCATACCTGCAATCGACATAACTAGAACTCCAGGCGGTTAAACCAAAATCACACAGAACAAGGGAGTACCTTGCTCTGATACCAATTGCAAGTGCGTTATATCGACTAGAGGGGGTGAATAGGCGATTTTTACAAATTCATCACTTGAGGAATTTCAACTTGAGGAATTTGAAATGTGATGAATAACTAGCAGTAGAATAAGTACTCAAGTGCATGAGAAACATAGCAACAGCATAGTCATCATGACGAAATTAAACATGCACAGATTACAAGTAGCATGATACAGGATAAGCAGGTGAGGAACAAGGTAACTTGAAGAATTTGAGGTGAGGAAATTGTGTAAGTCTTCAGTCAAATTCTTCAAACAGTAAGGATCAATTTCATCAACAAGTATATGAGGAAATGAAAGGGTTGAGGAAATAGAACCAGGTAGCTCGATGAAGACAACGGTTTGATGACCCAGTTCCAACTGTTGTGATAGTCGTATGTCTGGTTTGGAGCGGCCTGGTATTTAAACCAGAGGACATGTAGTCCCAGGACACACAGTCCTTACCGTATTCTCCTTGAGCTAAGGTCACAAAGTCCTCGCCCAACACTCATGGTAAGTCTTCAGGGTAGACTTCCAAAACCCTCACAAACTGGTCACCCGGCGATCCACAATTGACTGCTAGATGCTCTAGACCAAGGTCACTCCTTGATCCCCAATTGACTGCAGGATGCCTAGACCATGATGCCTAACCATCTGGAAGACACACAGTCTTCAAAGTTAACAAACATCGGTTCCACATAGGAACAATCTCTTCAGTGATGCTCAATCACTTTGGGTTTGGTGGTTTAGATTTGGGTTTTTCCTCACTGATGATTTTCTCTCAAAGTCTTCGGAGGATGGGTTGCTCTCAAATGACAAGTGTCAGATTTCACTCGGAGCAGCCGACCAACTAGTGGTTGTGGGGGTGGCTATTTATAGCCAGGGTGCAACCTGACATGATAAGACATAAATGCCCCCAATGATATGATCGTTATGTGGATAAAATGATTGGGGATAGCTGGCGCTAAGTACAGCAACGGTCGGAATTTTGAACTATGAATGTCCTCATGCTTATCATGTTCCTCACTTGTAGGCAATTTGCACTGGCGAAATCCTAACTCCTCAGTCAGATCAATTTCATCAGAGACCAGAAGAACATCGTCTCTGTCACTGAGGAATATGACTGAATCGTAAGAGATTTCCAAAGGCTTCACTCGAAGGATTGGATAGGTTGAGGCTTTTGAGTTGAGCATCATTTGGAAATTTTCCATAGTATTACTTCGGCCCCCTTTAACAGTACGGTGTTTCCTATGACTCAACGAAAGGAAATGAAACTACCAAAACAAAAGTCTTCACGCTTCATAGTCCTCGTTCATATCTTCAAGGTCACACCAACTTCTTCATTTTCAAAGTCTTTAGGGAATACCAAAGTCTTTAGCAAAGTCTTCGCCAAAGTCTTCACCAAAGTCTTCAGTTGAAGACATACATTTTTAGAGGTCGGTAATCTTCGAATATATCAAACTCCTCATCGACTTATAGAGCTTGTATACACTCATAAATAGATCAGTTCCTTAACCTATAAGTCCTCAATACACCAAAATCACTAAGGGGAACTAGATGCACTTACACAACACGAATCTCGAAGCTCCTCGATTGTAAGGTGACAACATGGGTCGCATCTATCCCCGATGGCATGAAACTATTTTCATTTCTTTAACTCCCCACTCTCTTTCATTTAAGGATGAAGAATTAATTTCATCTTCTCTCGTGAAGGTCCTTGAGTGGCATGAAGTTTTCAAAGTATTCAAAATGGAGGACAAATTATTTTCAGACAGAATCACATTTGGGAAAGTCCTTTTATTCCCTCTATTTTCATTTTCAAAAGTTTTCAATTCCACTTATTGTCAATCAATCATTCACTCAATCAACCAATCAAACATTCATAATTATATATTTCATATAACATTCCAAATTTTAGAATTTTGGGATGTTGCAACAGGGTCCGCAATGTTGGGTGTGGTTGTGAGAACGCGGGCGTGGTCGGCGATTGCGGGCAACATTGGGAGTGCAGGAGGTGGGGGATGAACGTGACATGCAGACCCTGCACGTCAGCGAGAGGGGAGAGAGAGAGCACGGCTGGGACATGCTGGCTAGGCTTGCTAGGCCGGGGTAGGTTAGATGGACTCGGGTTTTATCTTTTTGTTTTTATTTCTTTTCAGTTTCTGTTTTTTCTATTTTCTGTTTTCTTTCTAATTCAAAATCTGTTTTGAATTTGATTTCTCTTTAAACACGGGATAGTTTGTAAATTCCCAATGAAATATTTAGAAATGTTTGAACATTTCTTGGGGCAAATATTTTCTACTCTTACGTTTTTAATTGAAATTTGAATTTTATTTTAAAATCAAAGTTGTTTCAAATCCCATTTTAAAACAGGCGGTGACCTAGATCATTGCTTTGACTTGTGGACTTTCATTTCCTGCCAAAATAAATTCCAAAGGCAATTCTTGAATAATCCCAAGTTGATTTGAATTTTCATTTTTAAACAAATCATTCCATCTCCTTTTGTGAATTTCCTTTATTTTGCTTAAATATTTTTGGGACTTATTTGAATGATCTTGCCCAACAACATTTCAATGGTTTGGGGTTCCACCTATTGGCTAGCTAGGTTTCCACTATTTGCACTGGATTTTAACCCTCCTATCCAAACCATCAATCAATTTCAACTAGCAAAACAAGAAAAAGAGGTTTTGTTTTGAAAATTTTAAATCCCTATGAATTTTTCAACATACCAGATTTAGGAAAAATCTGGGGTGTGACAATATTTCTTCAATAGGTGGTAAATGCTTGGCATCTTTAGTTTTAATACCCTTTTCTTTCATAGATTTCTTGCCTTCTTGCATATCTTCTGGACCAAGGAATACCTCTCGTTTTTGAATTGGTTCTGTAGGTGGTTCAGGAAGTGCCCAATCATTGGCATTCTTTAAGATGTTATTCCATAGTTCTTCAGCGTGTACAACAGTTCGTTCCCTGAAAACACAACCAGCATAACTATCTAGGTAGTCCCAAGAAGCATTGGTTAGTCTAGTATAAAAGATATCAAGTATTTCATTTTTCTTAAGATGATGCTCAAGCAAAGCTTTAATTAATTGGAGAAGCCTCCCCCAAGCTTGAGCGAGATTCTCTTCTTCAGATTGCATAAAGTTAAATATTTCTTATAAAGCAGCTTGTTTCTTATGGGAGGAAAATATTTTCTAGAGAAATAATATATATTATATCATGGGGACTACGCACACAACTAGGAGAAACACTATGAAACCGCTTCTTAGCATCACCCTTTAATGAGAAAGGAAAATATAAATAAAGATATTGTAATAGAGATTTTTTTTCCTTATGAGCAAATAGGGTGGCAATATCATTTAGTTTGGTAAGGCGTGCCACAACAGTCTGAGTTTCATAACGATGAAAAAGATCAGATTTTACCAAAGTAATTAAGTCAGGATCAATGAAGAATTCATAATCCTTATCAGTAACACAGACAGGAGAAGTAGCAAACTTAGGATCATATTTCATTTTCTCCATGATAGATTTTTCTTTCAGTTTACTCAGTAACTACTTAAGATCATATCTATCATTACAAGAAAGAAAGTCTCTAGCTATCTCCCCATCCATAACATAACCATTAGGTACTTCAAGCATTTCAATTCTAGTAGGAGATCTACACATAATAGGTGAATCATTGTTTTCATCAATGTCAGCATTCTCAAGTTCTCTAGATTTAGCAATTTGCTCATCAAGAAATTCAAGTAGTGGCGCAATTTTATCAAGCAAAGTACTAGCATAATCATGAGTTTCATTTATAACATAAGTAGCATCATCAATTACTTGCGACATATCAGAATTAATAGCAGCTGATGATGTCACAAGCTTACTCAAAACAGAAGGTGAATCAAGTGTAGAGTTAGATGGATCTTCCTTACCTCCCCTCGTCTTAGAGGATACGATATTGGTCTTAGCGTCTTTCAGATTCTTCGTAGTGATCAACTAAAACCCCAAATGAACTCAGTAAATAGAGCTATGCTCCTCGACAATGGAGCCAAAAAAAGAGTCTTGATAAACCACAAGTATAGGGGATCGCAACAAACTTAGATGGTAGTATTTCACCCAATTTATTGATTCGACACAAGGGGAGCCAAAGAATATTTATGAGTCTTAGCAGTTGAGTTTCAATTCAACACACATGGAATTTCTTTCTGCATCAAAGTGTTGAGTAGCACGGTAGCAATAGTAACAGGAACAACAAAAGTAACAATTTGTAGTGATTGTAATAGCAGCAACAACAATAGTAACTTAGCAAAGATAAATATGTAGAAAGCATATGCATTGGATCAGCGGTGGATATTTGTGTTGGATGACATTCATCTTATAACAGTCACAACCTAGGGCGAAACAGAACTAGCTCCAACTCATCACTGTAATGTAGGCATGTATTTCGTATATAGTCATACGTGCTTATAATAAGAACTTGCATGACACCTTTTGTCCTACCCTCCCGTGGCAGTAGGCTCCAAATGGAAACTAAGGGATATTAAGGCCTCCTTTAATAGAGAACCGGAACAAAGCATTAATGCATGGTGAATACATGAACTCCTCATACTACGGTCATTACCGGATATGATCCCAACTTCTGTCACTCTGGGGTCTACGGACCATAACACATAATAGGGGCATACAACTTGCAAGATAGGATCCAAAACACTCTCATATTCATGAAAAACATAATAGATTAATATCTGAAATCATGGCACTCAGGCCCTAGTGACAAGCATTAAGCATAGCAAAGTCATAGGAACATCAATTTGTGAACATAGTGGATACTAGGGATCAAGCCCTAACAAATTGACTCGATTATATGACAAATCTCATCAAACTCCATCACAGTCCAACAATCCTACAAAGGAATTACTCACTCCCGGTGGTGAACATCATGAAATTGTTGATGGAGAAGGGTTGGTGATGATGAAGACGATGAATCCCCCTCTCTGGAGCCCCAAACAGACTCTAGATCAGCCCACCCGGTGAAGAACAGGAGGTGGCGGTGGCTCTGTCTCGCATAACGCAATGCAAGTTTCTCCTTGAATTTTCTAGGGTAAATGACACCTTATAGGAGAACATGGGGGGCCACGCCCCTAGGCTCATGGCCCCCTAACGGGTCCTCCTTTGGTACTTCTTTCGACGATATTTTTTTATATATTATGGAAATAATATCCGTCAATTCTCAGCTCAATCCAATAACTTTTATTTCTACACAAAAACAACACCATGGTAGTTGTGTTGAAAATAGTGTCAATGCGGGTTAGTTTCATTCAAATCATGCAAATTAGAGTCCAAAACAAGAGCAAACGTGTTTGGAAAAGTAGATATGTTTGGGACCTATCATCGACTTCCTCCAGCCTTCATGGGGTCTTGTTCATCCACCCCAACATCGGCTGGGTGTGGCGTACCGTGGCATGGCCTCCTCGGAGTCATGTTCATCCACCCCAACACCGGCTATTGCTACCATGAGGTCCTGTTCATTCAGCGGCAACCCTCATCGACTGGGGTGGGGTGTAAGAGTGGGCGACAACAATGGGAATTGGTCATCCATAGACAAACAACCATCTAGGTCAACTCACCACATCTCGTAGAAGGGGCTTGATCTATTGATGCAACCTGGCGACTCATTCTACTACACGTATCGCGCGCGCGGCAACAACGGGCATTGTTCATCAAGAGGCAACCAAAAACCGGCTACTAGCAGCTCAACTCACGCTCACAGGGGGATCGATCGAGTTCAGTCAAGCAGTGAAGGGATCAATCGCTCGGATTCAGTACGTAGTTCGAGGGATTGCTCGGGTTTAGTAAGTGAATTCCTCGCTCTCGATCGGGCTCAGTTAGCTGCTAGTGAACGCCTTACACACACGTGTACGAGAGAAACGCGCAAACCACACTCCATCGCTCAGCCCCGACCACCCACCGATTACCCACCATAACAGGTAAATCCCCAAAAAATTCCTCGCCCTTAGTTCTACCATGAGTTTTTGTCAGAAATATGCCCTAGAGGCTATAATAAAGTGGTTATTATTATATTTCCTTATTCATGATAATAATTTATTATCCATGCTATAATTGTATTGATTGGAAACTCAAATGCATGTGTGGATACATAGACAACATTGTGTCCCTAGTATGCCTCTAGTAGACTAGCTCGTTAATCAAAGATGGTCAAGGTTTCCTAGCCATGGACATGAGATGACGTTTGATAACGGGATCACATCATTAGAAGAATGATGTGGTGGACAAGATCCAAACTATGAACATAGCATATGATCGTGTCAGTTTATTGCTATAGTTTTCTGCATGTAGAGTATATGTTTCTATGACCATGAGATCATGCAACTCACTAACACCGGAGGAATACCTTTGTGTATCAAACATTGCAACGTAACTGGGTGCCTATAAAGATGCTCTACGGGTATCTCTGAAGGTGTCTGTTGAGTGGGCATGGATCAATACTGGGATTTGTTATTCCGTGTGATGGAGAGGTATCTCAGGGCCCACTTGGTAATACGACATCACAATGACCCTTGCAAGAAAAGTGGCTAAAGAGTTAGCCATAGGATCTTGTATTACAGAATGAGTAAAGATACTCGCCGGTAATGAGATTGAACTAGGTATAGAGATACTGACGATCGAATCTCGGGCAAGTAGCATATCGAAGAACAAAGGGAACAACATGCGGGATTAACTGAATCCTTGACATAGAGGTTCGGCCTATAAAGATCTTCGTAGAATATGTAGGAACCAATATGGGCATCCAGGTCCTGCTATTGGTTATTGACTGTAGAGGTGTCTCGGTCATGTCTACATAGTTCTCGAACCCGCAGGGTCTGCACACTTAACGTTCGGTGATGTTTCAGTAGTTTTGAGATATAAGTCTTGGTGACCGAAGGTTTTTTGGAGTACCGGATGAGATACCGAACGTCACGAGGAGCTATGGAATGGTCCGGAGGTATAGATTGATATATAGGAAGTCCTGTTTTGGTCACCAAAAAAGTTTCTCGCATTTCCAGTAGTGTACCGGGGGGTGCCGGGGGGCCATCGGGAGGGGCCACCCATGCCGGGGGGCACATGGGACTTAGGGGTGGCACACCAGACCTTAGTGGGATGGGGAAGCCAGCCCCTAAGGTCCTATGCGTCTGGGGTGTGGGAGAAGGAAACCCCAAACTGGGGGAAGGAAATCCAAGTAGGAGAGGAACCCTACTTGGAGTAGGACTGGAGGGAGGCTTGGCCTCAACCTCCTGTTGGAAATATGCCCTAGAGGCAATAATAAATTAGTTATTATCATATTTCCCTGTTAATGATAATCGTTTATTATCCATGCTATAATTGTATTGATCGGAGACTTAGATGCATGTGTGGATACATAGACAAAACCATGTCCCTAGTATGCCTCTAATAGACTAGCTCGTTGATCAAAAGATGGTTAAGGTTTCCTAGACATGGACATGAGATGTCATTTGATAACGGGGTCACATCATTAGGAGAATGATGTGATGGACACGACCCAAACTGCAAATGTAGCATATGATCGTGTCAGTTTATTGCTACTGTTTTCCGCATGTCAAGTATGTGTTCCTATGACCATGAGATCATGCAACTCACAGATATCGGAGGAGTGCCTTGTGTGTATCAAACGTTGCAACGTAACTGGGTGACTATAAAGGTGCTCTACAGGTATCTCCGATGGTGTCTGTTGAGTTGGCATGGATCGAGACTGGGATTTTTTACTCCGTGTGACGGAGAGGTATCTCGGGGCCCACTCGGTAATGCAACATCACAATAAGCCTTGCAAGCAATGTGACTAATTGTTAGTTGCGGGATCTTGTATTACGGAATGAGTAAAGAGACTTGCCGGTAACGAGGTTGAACTAGGTATGGAGATACCGACGATCGAATCTCGGGCAAGTAACATACCGAAGAACAAAGGGAACGTTATACGGGATTAACTGAATCCTTGACATAGAGGTTCGACCGATAAAGATCATCGTAGAATATGTAGGAACCAATGTGGACGTCCAGGTCCCGCCATTGTTTATTGACCGTAGAGGTGTCTCGGTCATGTCTACATAGTTCTCGAACCCGCAGGGTCTGCACACTTAAGGTTCGGTGACGTTTCGGTAGTGTAGAGTTATGTATGGTGGTGACCGAAGTTTGTTCGGAGTCCTGGATGAGATCCTGGACGTCACGAGGAGCTCCGGAATGGTCTGGAGGTAAAGATTCATATATAGGAAGTCCCAGTTTGGTTTCCGGAAAAGTTTCGGGCTCATCGGTAGTGTACCGGGAGTGCCGGTAGTGTACCGGGAGGCCTCCGGGAGGGGTATTTCGACCCCAAGAGGTCCATGGGCTGTGGGAGAATAATAACCAGCCCTTAGTGGGCTGGGAAAACATCCACAAAGGCCCATGGCGCAGGAGAGAAAGTCCTAAAGCAAAAAGTGGAAAATCAGCCAATAGGAGGCAATCCTACTCCAACTAGGATTGGAGGTGAAGTACGATTGCTTCCCACCTCCTATTTCGGCCGACCCAAAGGCCTTGGATGCCTCTCCTCTCCTCTCCTCCTATATATACTAGTGGATTGGGTGGTTTTTGGACAGAATTTCCGGCCACGTGCTACCCGTTACACCGGTGCATAGTTTCTCCTCTAGATCGGTTTTCTGCAGCGCTTAGGCGAAGCCCTGCCGGAATTGCTCCACCACCATCACCGGAGCGCCGTCACGCTGCCAGTGAACTCTCTCTCCTCTCCACCTCCTCCCGCTGGATCGAGAACGTGGAGATCGTCATCAAGTTGCACGTGTGCTGAACGCGGAGGTGCCGGCCGTTCGGCGCTAGATCGGAAGGACCGTGATCGAGATCGCGAAACGGTTCGTGATGTGATCACGGAACGGATCGTGATGAGTTCGCGGGACAGATCGTGATCAAGATCGTGAGACGGATCGTGATGAGTTCGCGGGACGGATCATGATGTGTTCGCGGGACGGTTCATGATTGGATCGCGGGACGCTCGGCGATTTGGATCGCGAAAGTTCGACTACACCAACCGCGTTTCTTAACGCTTCCCACTTAGCGATCTACAAGGGTACGTAGATCCACTCTCCCTCTCGTAGATGCTCATCACCATGGATAGGTTTGCGTGTGCGTAGGAAAATTTTTGTTTCCCATGCGACGTTCCCCAACAGTGGCATCATGAGCTAGGTTGATGGTTCGATGAGATCTCAAGTAGAACACAAAAGGTTTGTGGGCGTTGATGCTTAGATTGCTTCCTCCCTTTGTCGGATTTTGGTTCAGCGGGATTGTGAGACGAAGCGGCCCGGACCAACATTACTCGTATGCTTACGAGAGACCGGTTCCCTCGACGCAACTTGTTGCTTAGATGGCTTGCGGGTGACAGTTTCTCTCACTTTAGTTGGATCGGATCCGACAAAGGCGGTCCTTGAGAAGGTTGAAAAGCAATCTATGTATCACCGTTGTGGTTTATGCGTAGGTGAGAATCGTTCTTGCTAGATACCCCGTAGCAGCCATGTAAAACATGCAACAACAATTAGAGGACGTCTAACTTGTTTTTGCAGGGTATGTTGTGATGTGATATGGCCAATTACATGATGAGATATATGTGATGTATGAGATGATCATGTGATGTATAGAATTTCACGACTTGCATGTCATTGAGTACGGCAACCGGCAGGAGCCATACGGTAGTCTTTAATTATTGTATGACCTGCGTGTCAATCATTAAGCGCTATGTAATGCTTTACTTTATCGCTAAGCGGTAGCAATAGAAGTAGAAGCAGGGCTGGCGCCACAACCCCAATGGCAACACATTGATGGAGATCAAGATGATGGAGATCATGGTGTTGTGCCGGTGACGATGGAGATCATGCCGGTGTTTCGAAGATGGAGATCTTAAACACAAGTTCATGGCCATATCATGTCATTTATGAATTGCATGAGATGTTAATCCTTTTATGCACCTTGTTTTGCTTAGTACGGCGGTAGCATTATAAGGTGATCCCTCACTTGAATTTCAAGAAGAACTGTGTTCTCCCCGAGTGTGCACCGTTGCGAAAGTTCGTCGTGTTGAGACACCACGTGATGATCGGGTGTGATAAACTCTACGTTCACATACAATGGGTGCAAGCCAGATTTGCACACGCAGAACACTCGGGTTAAACTTGACGAGCCTAGCATGTACAGACATGGCCTCGGAACACGAGAGACCGAAAGGTCAAACATGAGTCATATAGTAGATATGATCAACATAATGATGTTCACCATTGCAGCCACCTCAACTCACGTGATGATCGGACTTGAGTTGGTGAATTTGGATCAAGTATCACTCGAATGATCGGAGGGATTTGAGTGGGAGTTCTTAAGTAATATGATTAATTGAACTCATTATCATGAACATAGTCAAAGTGTCTTTGAAAATTATGTTGTAGATTACTAGCTCGCGCTATAGCTCCCTTAAATTTTTATATGTTCCTAGAGAAATAGAGTTGAAAGATGTTGGTAGCAATATTGCGGACTGGGTCCGTGATCTAAGGATTGTCCTCATTGCTGCACAGAAGGCTTATGTCCTTAATGCACCACTCGGTGCGCCACCCCCTCTAGCGTCGTCTATAGATGTTGTGAACATCTAACAGGCACGTTTTGATGACTACTTGATAGTTTAGTGCATCATGCATTACGGCTTAGAATTGAGGCTCCGAAACATTTTGAACGTCACGGAACATATGAGATGTTCTAGGAGCAGAGATTGTGATCTCAGGCTCGTGCCTGTGTTGCGAGATATGAGATCTCCAACAAGATTCTTTGCCTGTAAGATGAAGGAGAATAGCTCAATCGTTGAGCATGTACTCAGATTGTCTGGGTACTACAATCGCTTGAATCAAGTGGGAGTTGATCTTCCAAATAAGATAGTGATTGATATAGTTCTCCAAGTCACTGTCACTAAAGCTACTAGAACTTAGTGATGAACTATAATACACCAGGGATAGAAGTATTGATCCCTGAGCTGTTCGCGATGTTTGACACCGCAAAGGTAGAAATCAAGAAGGAGCGTCAAGTGTTGATGGTTAATCAAACCACTAGTTTCGAAAAGGGCAAGAGCAAGGAGGGAAACTTCATGGATAGCAAGTCAGTTGCTGCTCCAGTGAAGCAACCCAAAGTTGAACTCAAACCCGAGACTAAGTGCTTCAATTATGAGGTGAGAGGTCACTGAAGCGGAACAACCCTAGATACTTGGTAGATAAGAAGGCTGGCAACATCGACAGAAGTATATTTGATATACGAGTTATTGATGTGTACCTTGCTAGTACTCCTAGTAGCACCTGGGTATTGGATACCGGTTCGGTTGCTAAATGTTAGTAACTCGAAATAAAAGCTACGGAATAAACGGAGAACTAGCTAAGGGTGAGGTGACGATGTGTGTTGGAAATGTTTCCAAGGTTGATGTGATCAACATCGCACGCTCTCTCTACCTTCAGGATTAGTGACGAACCTAAATAAATGTTATTTGGTGTTTTGCGTTGAGCATGAACATGATTAGATCATGTTTGTTGCAATACGGTTATTCATTTAAGTCAGAGAATAATAGTTATTCTGTTTACATGAATAATACCTTCAATGGTCATGCACCCAGTGAGAATGGTTTGTTGAAATCTTGATCGTAGTAATACACATGTTCATAACATTGATGTCAAAAGATACAAAATTAAATAATGATAGTACCACATACTTGTGGCACTGCCGCAAAATGTCATATTGGTATAAAGCGCATGAAGAAACTCCATGGTGATGGATATTTGGACTCATTCGATTTCGAATCGGTTGAGACATGCGAACCATGCCTCTTGGGCAAGATGACTAAAGGACCCCGTTGGATGGAGCGGGCAAGTGATTCATTGGAAATGATACATGTTGATGTATGCAATCTAGTGAGTCTTGTAGCGTGCAGTGGATATCGTTATTTTCTTACCTTCACTGATGATTTGAGTAGATATAGTGTATATTTACTTAATGAAACACAAGTCTGAATCGTTTGAAAGGTTCAAGCAAATTCAGAGTGAAGTTTAAAGATCATCGTGACAAGAAGATAAAAATGACTGCGATATGATCGTGGAGGTGAATATCTGAGTCACGAGTTTGGCATACAACTTAAGACAATGTGAAAGTTGTTTCACAACTAAACGCCACCTGGAACACCATAGTGTGATGGTGTGTCCGAACATCATAGTTATGCTCTATTGGACATGGTGCGTGCTATGATATCTCTTGTCGTTTTACTACTATAATTTTGGGGTTATGCATTAGAGACAACTACATTCACTTTAAATAGGGCACCATCTAAATCCGTTGAGATGACACCATGTGAATTATGGTTTGATAGAAACCTAAGCTGTCATTTCTTAATACTTGGGGCTGCAACACTTGTGTGGAAAATGTTTTCACCTAATGAGGTCGAACCCAAGGCGGACAAATGCATCTTCACAGAATACCCTAAGATCAGTTGGGTGAACCTTCTATCTCAGATCCAAGTGCAAAGTGTTTGTTACTAAAATGGATCCTTTCTCGAGGAAAAGTTTCTCTCGAAAGAATTAAGTGGGAGGAACATAGAACTTGATGAGGTTGTTTAAACTTTGTTCAACCAGAGAGTAGCGCAGCGCAGGATGTTGTTTCTATGAAGCCTACGTTAGTTGAAGAGGAAGTTAATGATGATGATCATGAAGCTTCAGGATCAAGTTACTATCGAACTTCGTAGGTCGACAAGGATGTGTACTGCTCCTAAGCGGTACGACAACCCTGTCTTGGAGGTCATGTTGTTGGACAAACGATGAACCTACGAGCTATGGAGAAGCGATGATGGGCCCGGATTCCGACAAATGGTTGGAGGCCATGAAATCCGAGATAGGATCCATGTATGAAAACCAAGTGTAGACTTTGGTAGACTTGCTCGTTGGACGGCAGGTCGTTGAGTACAAATGAATCTTTAAAATGAAGACAGACACTGATGGTGAATGTCACTATTTGTAAAGCTCGACTTGTTGCAAAGACGTTTGTGACAAGTTCAAGGAGTTGACTACGATGAGACTTTCTCACTCGTAGTGGTGCTAAAGTCTGTTGGAATTATGTTAGCAGTTGCTGTGTTTTCAATTATGAAATCTGGCAGATGGATGTCAAAACATTGTTTCCTTAACGGTTTACTTGAGGAAAGGTTGTATGTGATACAACCAGAAGGTCCTGTCAGGCCTAAGGATGCTAAAAGGTGTGCAAGCCTCGATGATCCTTCCATGGACCGAAGCAAGCATCTCGGAGTTGGAATATACGCTATGATGAGGTGATCAAAGTTTTGATGTTTATACAAAGTTTACGAGAAACTTGTATTTGCAATAAAGTGAGTGGGAGCACTATAGAATTTCTGATAAGTATATGTGGATGACATATTGTTGATCAGAAATAATGTAGAGTTTCTGGAAAGCATAAAACGGTCATTTGGAAAGTGATTTTCAAAGGAAGACCTGGATGAAGCTACCTAATTGTTGAGCATCAAAATCTATGGAGATAGATCAAGATGCTCGATGAGACTTTCAATGAGTGCATACCTTGACAAGATTTTGAAAGAGTTCAAAATGGATCAGTCAGAGAAAGAGTTCTCGCCTGATTTGTAAGGTGTGAAAGTTGAGTGAGACTCAAAGCTTGACAACGACAGAAGAAAGAGAAAGGACGAACGTCGTCCCCTATGCCTTAGCCATAGGCTCTATATTATGCCATGCTGTGTACCGCACCTGTGTGTGCCTTGCCATGAGTCCGTCAGGGGGTACAAGAGTGAACCAGGAGTGGATCACTGGACAACGGTCAAGATTATCCTCAGTAACTAAGAGACTGAGGAGATGTTTCTCGATTATGGAGGTGATAAAGAGTTCGTCGTAAGGAGTTACGTCGATACAAGCTTTAACACTAATCCGGATGACTCGTAGTAGCAATCTGGATACGTATAGTGGAGCAGCCATTTGGAATAGTACCGAGCGGAGTGTGGTAGCAGTGTTTACAGTTTGACATAGGTATTTGCAAAGTGGACACGGATCTAAATGTTACAGACCCGTTGACTATAAGACCTCTCTCACATGCAAAGCATGATCGAGCCCCAGAACTCGTTGGGTGTTAGATTCATAACAATGCGAATCACATGGTGGTGTGAACTAGATTATTGACTCTAGTGCAAGTGGGAGACTATTGGAAATATGCCCTAGAGGCAATAATAAATTAGTTATTATCATATTTCCTTGTTCATGATAATCGTTTATTATCCATGCTATAATTGTATTGATCGGAGACTTAGATGCATGTGTGGATACATAGACAAAACCATGTCCCTAGTATGCCTCTAATAGACTAGCTCGTTGATCAAAAGATGGTTAAGGTTTCCTAGACATGGACATGAGATGTCATTTGATAACGGGGTCACATCATTAGGAGAATGATGTGATGGACAAGACCCAAACTGCAAACGTAGCATATGATCGTGTCAGTTTATTGCTACTGTTTTCCGCATGTCAAGTATGTGTTCCTATGACCATGAGATCATGCAACTCACAGATATCGGAGGAGTGCCTTGTGTGTATCAAATGTTGCAACGTAACTGGGTGACTATAAAGGTGCTCTACAGGTATCTCCGATGGTGTCTGTTGAGTTGGCATGGATCGAGACTGGGATTTGTTACTCCGTGTGACGGAGAGGTATCTCGGGGCCCACTCGGTAATGCAACATCACAATAAGCCTTGCAAGCAATGTGACTAATTGTTAGTTGCGGGATCTTGTATTACGGAACGAGTAAAGAGACTTGCCGGTAACGAGGTTGAACCAGGTATGGAGATACCGACGATCGAATCTCAGGCAAGTAACATACCGAAGAACAAAGGGAACGTTATACGGGATTAACTGAATCCTTGACATAGAGGTTCGACCGATAAAGATCATCGTACAATATGTAGGAACCAATGTGGACGTCCAGGTCCCGCCATTGTTTATTGACCGTAGAGGTGTCTCGGTCATGTCTACATAGTTCTCGAACCCGCAAGGTCTGCACACTTAAGGTTCGATGACGTTTCGGTAGTGTAGAGTTATGTATGGTGGTGACCGAAGTTTGTTTGGAGTCCCGGATGAGATCCCGGATGTCATGAGGAGCTCCGGAATGGTCCAGAGGTAAAGATTCATATATAGGAAGTCCCAGTTTGGTTTCCGGAAAAGTTTCGGGCTCATCGGTAGTGTACCGGGAGTGTCGGTAGTGTACCGGGAGTGCCGGTAGTGTACCGGGAGGCCTCCGGGAGGGGTATTTCGACCCCAAGAGGTCCATGGGCTGTGGGAGAATAATAACCAGCCCTTAGTGGGCTGGGAAAACAGCCACAAAGGCCCATGGCACAAGAGAGAAAGTCCTAAAGCAAAAAGTGGAAAATCAGCCAATAGGAGGCAATCCTACTCCAACTAGAATTGGAGGTGAAGTAGGATTGCTTCCCACCTCCTATTTCGGCCGACCCAAAGGCCTTGGCTGCCTCTCCTCTCCTATACTCCTATATATACTAGTGGATTGGGTGGTTTTTGGACAGAATTTCCAGCCACGTGCTACCCGTTACACCGGTGCATAGTTTCTCCTCTAGATCGGTTTTCTGCAGCGCTTAGGCGAAGCCCTGCCGGAATTGCTCCACCACCATCACCGGAGCGCCGTCACGCTGCCGGTGAACTCTCTCTCCTCTCCACCTCCTCTCGCTGGATCGAGACGGTGGAGATCATCATCAAGCTGCACGTGTGCTGAACGCGGAGGTGCCGTCCATTCGGCGCTAGATCGGAAGGACCGTGATCGAGATCGCGAAACGATTCGTGATGTGATCACGGAACGGATCGTGATGAGTTCACGGGACAGATCGTGATCAAGATCGTGAGACGGATCATGATGAGTTCGCGGGACGGATCATGATGTGTTCGTGGGACGGTTCGTGATTGGATCGCGGGACGCTCGGCGATTTGGATCGCGAAGAAGTTCGACTACACCAACCGCGTTTCTTAACGCTTCCCGCTTAGCGATCTACAAGGGTACGTAGATCCATTCTCCCTCTCGTAGATGCTCATCACCATGGATAGGTTTGCGTGTGCGTAGGAAATTTTTTGTTTCCCATGCGATGTTCCCCAACACCTCCTTCGGCCGAACCCCTAGGGGAAACCCTAGGGCGCCGGTACATCCCCTCCCACTTATATATATATTGGAGGGGAGAGAGGGCATACACACCCAACCCTAAGCCACGGTGCAGCCCTCTCTCCCCACAAGATCGTCTCCCCTAGTTTTGGCGGTGCTTAGGAAAAGCCTTCCCGGAGTAGCTCCACCACCATCGTCGCCGCGCCATCGCACTGCCGGAGTTTCTCATCTACCTCTCTGCTCCCTCTTGCTAGCTCAAGAAGGCGGAGATCTTCATCGAGCTATATGTGTGCTGAACGCGGAGGTGCCGTCCGTTTGGCGCTAGATCGGGATGAATCATGATTGGGTCGCGGGACCGCTAGCGATTTGGATCGCGAAGACGTTCGACTACATCAACTGTGTTTCCTAACGCTTCCCGCTTAGCGATCTACAAGGGTATGTAGATCCACTCTCCCTCTTGTAGATGCTCATCACCATGGATAGATCTTGCGTGTGCATAGGAAAAAATTTGTTTCCCATGCAATGTTCCCCAACAATGGCATCATGAGCTAGGTCTATGTGTAGATGAGATCACGAGTAGAACACAAAGGAGTTTGTGGGCGTTGATGCTCATATTGCATCCTCCCTTTGTCTTATCTTGATTCAGCGGTATTGTGGGATGAAGCGGCCCGGACCAACGTTACTCGTCCACGTACGAGAGACCGGTTCCATTGACTGACATGTGATTTTGTTGCATAAAATGGTTGGCGGGTGTGTGTCTCTCCTACTCTAGTTGGATGAGATTCAACAAAGGTGGTCCTTGAGAAGGTTGAATAGAAATTTGTGTATCACTATTGTGGTTTTGCATAGGTAACAATCGTTCGGGCTAGATACCCATAGTAGCCACGTAAAACATGCAACAACAATTAGAGGACGTCTAACTTGTTTTTTCAGGGTATGTTGTGATATGATATGGCCAATTACATGATGAGATATATGTGATGTATGAGATGATCATGTTTTGTATAGAATATCATGACATGCATGTCGATGAGTACAGCAACCGGTAGGAGCCATGGGGTTGTCTTTAATTATTGTATGACATGCGTGTCAATCATTAAGCGCTATGTAATGCTACTTTATCGCTAAGCGGTAGAAATAGTAGTAGAAGAATGGTGGGCACGACAACCCCGATGTCGACACAATGATGGAGATCATGGTGTTATGCCGGTGACGATGGAGATCATGTCGATACTTTGGAGATGGAGATCAAAAGCACAAGTTCATGGCCATATCATGTCACTTATTATTTGTATGTGATGTTAATCCTTTTATGCATCTTATTTTGCTTAGGATGACGGTAGCATTATAAGGTGATCCCTCACTTAAATTTCAAGATAAAATTGTGTTCTCCTCGAGTGTGCATCGTTGCGAAAGATCATCGTTTCGAAGCACCACGTGATGATCGGGTGTCCTAGACTCTACGTTCACATACAACGGGTGCAAGTCAGTATTGCAAGTGCGGAACACTCAGGTTAAACTTGACGAGCCTAGCATGTACAAACATGGCCTCAGAACACAAGAGACCGAAAGGTCGAACATGAGTCATATAGTATATATGATCAACATGGAGATGTTCACCATTGAAACCACCTCATCTCACGTGATGATCGGACTTGGGTTGGTGAATTTGGATCATGGATCACTCGGATGACTGGAGGGATGTCAATTTGAGTGGGAGTTTTTAAGTAATATGATTAACTAAACTCATTATCTTGAACAATAGTCTTAGTAACCTTTGCAAATTTATGTTGTGGGTAAATGGCTCACGCAGTAGTTCCCCTGAATTTCAATGCGTTCCTAGAGAAAGCCAAGTTGAAAGATGATGGAAGTAACTTTGTAGACTGGGCCAGTAATTTGAGGATTAGCCTCACGGCTACCCAAAAGGCTTATGTCCTTGATGCACCGCTTGGTGAAGCACCCGCTCCAGTGTCTTTTGAAGACGTTGTGAACCCCTGGGAGGCACGTTCTGGAGATTACACAATATTTCAATGTACAATGTTGTATGGCTTAGAACCGGGACTTCAAAGACATTTTGAAAATCATGGAGCATATGAGATGTTCCAGGAGTTGAAGTTCATCTTTGAGAAGAATGCCCGGATTGAGAGGTATGAGACCTCCAATAAGTTCTATGCTTGCGGGATGGAGGAGAACGGGTCTGTCAGTGAACATGTACTTAGAATGTCTGGGTATTCGAACCGTCTGGCTGAGTTAGGGATGCCCCTTCCACCGGAGGCGATCATTGACAGACTTCTTCAATCATTGCCACCTAGCTACAAGAGCTCCGGGATGAACTATAACATGCAAGGGATGAACAAGTCAGTCGTCGAGCTGTTTGCGGTGTTGAAAGTCGTTGAGTCTGAAATCCAGAAGGAGCATCAAGTGTTGGTGGTCAATAAAACCACTAGTTTCAAGAAGAATGGCAAGGGCAAGAAGGGTAACTCCAAGAAGAGGGGCAAAGCAGTTGCCGCTGTCGCGAAGAAACTCAAGGCTCGACCCAACCCAGAAACTGAGTGCTTTCATTGCAAGGGAACTGGTCACTAAAAGCGAAACTGCCCCAAGTATCTGGCCGACAAGAAGGCGGCCAACACCAAACAAGGTATATATGATATACATGTTATTGATGTGTACCTTACCAACTCTCATTGTAGTGCCTGGGTATTTGATATCGGTTCGATTGCTCACATTTGCAACTCAAAATAGGAGCTACGGAATAGACGAAGGCTGGCTAAGGACGAAGTGACGATGCACGTGGGAATGATTCCAAGGTTGATGTGATCGCCGTTGGCACGCTCACTGTTCGATTACCATCGGGATTAGTGATGAACCTGAATAATTGTTATTTAGTGTTTGTGTTAAGCATGAACATTATATCTAGATCTTGTTTATTGCAAGACGGTTACTCATTTAAATCAGAGATAATGGTTGTTCTATTTATATGGGTAATGTCTTTTATGGTCATGCACCCAATGCGAGGGGTTTATTCTTATTGAATCTTGATGGTGATGATACACATGTTCATAACATTGATGCCAAAAGATGTAGAGTTGATAATGATAGTACCACTTTCTTGTGGCACTGCCGCTTAGGTCATATTGGTGTAAAACGCATGAAGAAGCTCCATGCTGATGGACTTTTGGAGTTACTTGATTTCGAATCACTTGACACATGTGAACCATGCCTCATGGGCAAGATGACTAAGACCCCATTCTCCGAAACAATGGAACGGGCAAGTGACTTGTTGGAAATCATACATAATGATGTGTGCAGTCCAATGAGCATTGAGGCGCATGGTGGATATCGTTGCTTTCTCACCTTCACTGATGACTTAAGTAGATACGGGTATATTTACTTAATGAAACACAAGTCTGAAATGTTTGAAAAGTTCAAGCAATTTCAGAGTGAAGTTGAGAATCATCGTAACAAGAAGATTAAATTCCTATGATCTAATCGAGGAGGAGAATATCTAAGTTATGAGTTTGGCAATCACTTGAGAGAATGTGTAATTGTTTCACAATTGACACCGCCCGGAACACCACAGCGTAATGGTGTGTCCGAACGTCGTAATCAAACCTTACTGGATATTGTGCGTACTATGATGTCTCTTTCCGATTTGCCACTATCGTTCTGGGGTTATCATTAGAGACAACTGCATTCACTTTAAATAGGGCACCATCAAAATCCATTGAGATGATGCCATATGAACTATGGTTTGGCAAGAAGCCAAAGTTGTCGATTCTTAAAGTTTGGGGATGTGATGCTTATGTCAAAAAGCTTCAGCCTGAAAAGCTGGAACCCAAAGCGAAGAAATGCGTCTTCATAGGATACCCAAAAGAGACGGTTGGTAATACCTTCTATCTCCGATCCGAAGGCAAAGTGTTTGTCGCTAAAAACGGAACATTTCTTGAGAAAGAGTTTCTCTCGAAAGAATTGAGTGGGAGGAAGATAGAACTTGATGAGGTTGTTGAACCTTTATTTCAACCAGAGAGTAGCGCAGCACAGAAAGATGTTTTAGCGGAGCCTACATCAGTTGAAGGGGAAGTTAATGATGATGATCATGAAGCTTCAGATCAAGTTACTATCGAACCTCGTAGGCCGACAAGGACGCTAACTACCGTGGTACGGCGACCATGTCTTAGAGGTCATGTTGTTGGACAACGATGAACCTACAAGCTATGGAGAAGCGATGATGGGCCCAGATTCTGAAAAATGGTTGAGGCTAGGAAATCCAAGATGGGATCCATGTATGAAAACAAAGTATGGACTTTGGAAGTATTACCTGAAGGGCGAAAGGCCATTCAGGACAAATGGATCTTTAAGAAGAACACGGCCGCATACGGTAATGTCACCGTCTATAAAGCTTGACTTGTGGCAAAGGGTTTTTCACAAGTTCAAGGTGTTGACTACGATGAGACCTTCTCGCTCGTAGCGATGCTTAAGTCTGTCACAATCATGTTAGCAATAGTTGCCTTTTTTGATTATGAAATTTGGCAGATGGATGTCAAACAACGCTCCTTAATGGTTTCCTTAAGGAAAGTTGTGTATGATACAACCAGAAGGTTTTTCCGATCCAGAGAATGCTGACAAAGTTTGCAAACTCCAGCGATCCATTTATGGACTGGTGCAAGCATCTCAAAGTTGGAATCTTCGTTTTGATGAGGTGATCAAAGCGTTCAGGTTTCTACAAGTTTATGGAGAAGCTTGTACTTACAAGAAAGTGAGTGGGAGATCTGTAGCGTTTCTAATATTATATGTGGATGAAAAATTGCTGATTGGAAACAATATAGAAATGTTGGAAAGCGTGAAGGAATATTTGAACAAGAGGTTTTCAATGAAGGACCTAGGAGAAGCTGCTTTCATATTAGGCATCAAGATCTATAGAGATAGATTGAGACGCTTAATGGGAGTTTCACACAGCACATACCTTGACAAAGTTTTGAAGAAGTTCAAAATGGATCAGTCCAAGAAGGGGTTCTTGCCTGTATTGCAATGTGTGAAGTTGAGTAAGACTCAATGCCCAGTGGCTGTAGAAGATAGAGAAAAGATGAGTGTCATCCCCTATGCTTCAGCCATAGGCTCTATCATGTATGCAATGACGTGCACAAGACCCGATGTCAACCTTGCCATAAGTATGACCGGAAGGTTTCGAAGTGATCCAGGAATGGTGCACTGGCTGGCGGTGAAGAATATCCTTAAGTACCTATAAAGGAGTAAGGAAATGTTTCACGTTTATGGAGGTGATCAAGAGCTCGTCGTAAAGGGTTACGTTGATGCAAGCTTTGACACTTATCCGGATGACTCTAACTCTCAAACCGGATATGTATTTATTCTCAATGGGGGAGCGGTAAACTGGTGCAGTTCCAAGCAAAGCGTGGTAGATGATTCTACATTGAAGCGGAGTACATCGCTGCCTCGGAGGCGGCAAAGGAAGGTGTCTCGATGAAGGAGTTCATGACAAATCTTGGAGTAGTGCCCAGTGCACTGAACCCAATGACTCTGTTTTGTGACAACACTGGTGCCATTGCTCTGGTCAAGGAACCAAGGTTTCACAAGAGGACCAGACACATAAAGAGATGCTTCAATTCCATCATCGATTGCATCAAGGAGGAGGGCATAAATATTTGCAAAGTGCACATGGATCTGAATGTCGCAGACCCGTTGACTAAACCTCTTCCAAGGTCTAAACATGATCAACACCAGAAATGTATGGGTGTTAGATTCATTACAATGTAAATCACATAGTGATGTGAGCTAGATTATTGACTCTAGTGCAAGTGGGAGACTGTTGGAAATATGCCCTAGAGGCAATAATAAAGTGGATTATTATATTTCCTTGTTAATGATAATCGTTTATTATCCATGCTATAATTGTATTGATTGGAAACTCAAATGCATATGTGGGTACCTAGACAACAATGTGTCCCTAGTATGCCTCTAGTAGACTAGCTCGTTGATCAAAGATGGTCAAGGTTTCCTAGCCATAGACATGAGTTGTCGTTTGATAACGGGATCACATCATTAGGAGAATGATGTGATGGACAAGACCCAAATTA
Source organism: Hordeum marinum (assembly GCA_022496015.1). Taxonomy (NCBI): domain Eukaryota; kingdom Viridiplantae; phylum Streptophyta; class Magnoliopsida; order Poales; family Poaceae; genus Hordeum; species Hordeum marinum. Next base: position 168,980,341 of record CM039677.1, read on the forward strand.
TGAACGTAGCATATGATCGTGTCAGTTTATTGCTATGGTTTTCTGCATGTCAAGTATATGTTCCTATGACCATGAGATCATGCAACTCACTGACACCGGAGGAATACCTTGTGTGTATCAAACGTTGCAATGTAACTGAGTGACTATAAAGATACTCTACAGGTACCTCCGAAGGTGTCTGTTGAGTGGGCATGGATCAAGACTGCGATTTTTTACTCCGTGTGACGGAGAGGTATCTTAGGGCCCACTCGGTATTACAACATCACAATGAGCCTTGCAAGCAAAGTGACTAAAGAGTTAGCCATAGGATCTTGTATTACGGAACGAGTAAATAGACTTGCCGGTAACGATATTGAACTAGGTATAGAGATACTGATGATTGAATCTTGGGCAAGTAGCATACCAAAGAACAAAGGGAACATCATACGGGATTAACTGAATCCTTGACATAGAGGTTTGACCGATAAAGATCTTCATAGTATGTAGGAACCAATATAGGCATCCAGGTCCCTCTATTCATTATTGACCGTAGAGGTGTCTCGGTCATGTCTACATAGTTCTCGAACCCGTAGGGTCTGCACACTTAACATTCGGCGATGTTTCCGTAGTATTAAGATATATGTGTTGGTGACCGAAGGTTGTTCGGAGTCCCGGATGAGATCCCGAACGTCACGAGGAGATCCGGAATGGTCCAGAGGTAGAGATTGATATATAGGAAGTGCCATTTTGGTCACCGGAAAAGTTTTGGGTATTTCCGATAGTGTACCAGTGGTGCCGGGAGGGTTCTGGGGGGCATTGGGAGGGGCCACACACGCCAGGGGGGCACATGGGCCTAATGGGTGGTGCACCATCCCTTAGTGGGCTGGGCAAGCCATCCCTTAAGGACCCATGTGGCTGGGGTGTGGGAAAAGGAAACCCCAAAGTGGGGGAAGGAAATCCAAGTAGGAGAGGAATCCTACTTGGAGTAGGATTGCAGGGAGGCTTGACCTCCACCTCCTTTGGCCGAACCCCTATGGGAAACCATAGGGCTTCGGCCCCTCCCCTCCCTCCTACATATATATTGGAGGGGAGAGATAGCCACACCCAACCCTAAGCCACAGTTCAGCCCTCTCTCCCCACTAGATCGTCTCCCCTAGTTTCGGCGGTGCTTAGGCGAAGCCCTACCGGAGTACCTCCACCACCACCGTCGTCGCGCCGTCGCGTTGCCGGAGTTATCATCTACCTCTCCACTCCCTCTTGCTAGATCATGAAGGAGGAGATCGTCATTGAGTTGTACGTGTGCTGCAGAGTAGTCGTCCGTTCGGTGCTAGATCAGGACGGATCATGATTGTATCGTGGGATGGCTGGCGATTTGGATTGCGGAGACGTTCAACTACATCAACTGCGTTTCTTAACGCTTCCTGCTTAGCGATCTACAAGGGTATGTAGATCCACTCTCCCTCTCGTAGATGCTCATCACCATGGATAGATCTTGCGTGTACATAGGAATTTTTTTGTTTCCCATGCGACGTTCCCCAACAGTTTTTACGTCATGGACGACCCAAAGAATGTCATGCAGGTGCGTCTCTGGCCCGCCCAAGACAAAAATCCCATTTTTTGTCATAATTTGTTGTCATAGAAGAAGGAGCCCACCACATCTATGACGATACATGTTTTCGTCACAATTATCGTCGTGGAAGTGTTATATCCATGTGACGCCCCCAATTTCGACCGTACGCTAAACATACACGCAATGCGTACGATCAAGACTAGGGACTCACTAATCAATATCACAAAACAACTCTAGACACAAATTAAAGTCATACAGCTTCATACTACAAGCTAGGGGCCTCGAGGGCTTGAATACAAAGCTCTACAAGCACGAGTCAGCGGAAGCAAATAATATCTGAGTACAGACAAAAGTTAAACAAGTTTTGCCTTAAGAAGGCTAGCACAAACATAACAACAGATCGAACGAGGCGAGGCCTCCTGCCTGGGAACCTCCTATCCTACTGTTGGTCGGGAACCGCATCCACGTAGCAGTAGGCTCCTTCGGTGGTGTAGTAGTCGTCTCCGGCGTACTCCATCTCCAGGGCTCTGTCGTGTGAACGCAGCAATCGTATCAAGGGGAAAAGAGGAAGCAAAGCAGCGGTGAGTACTCATCCAAAGTACTCGCAAAACTGACATCAGAACTATGCTAAGTATGCATCAATATCACGGAATGGGGTTATATCTGGGCTGACTACATAAAGCAAGAATAGGGGGAAGGGCTAGTCGTATCGAAGACTAGCATCTTCAACATCTTGCAGCATTAGAAGAGAGTAGACTGGTATCTCATATATAGTCATATTATTGTAGCAATTTTATTAAGTAACCACGCCCAAAGATTCTTCCTCAACTCCCTACGAGGAAGACATCTCGGAGCCAACATTCATTACAATTTAAAGTCACAATTTTAGTTGTAGTAGATCAAGGTACAACTCCAAGTCGTCCTATTACCGTGGACATGGCTATTCGAACAGATGAATTCATCCCTGTAGGGGTGCACCGCATTTCCAACACGCTTGATCACCTCTGGCCGGACACACTTTCCGGGGTAATGCCCGGCCTCAGGATTTCAACACATCGTCGCCCCACCTAGAATCAACAGAGAGGCCAACCAACCGGTCTAAATCCTAAGCAGACAGGGGTCATGGGCCCACTTGCCCTTGCGCTCCTGCATGATGCGTACGCGATCGAGGTTAGCCCTGGCACACCCTAATCCAAGAGTTGTACCATCCAAGCCACTCGGGCACGCGCCGCTCCATTGCTGACGTCCGAAGAGCTTCGACTGATACAACGACGCTGAGTACCCATAACTTCTCCCACATGAAGGTTTAGTGCGTAAAAGGTGAAACGACCAACTCACATCAAATACCCAACCCATTAGCATTTTATTAATGCAGGGCAAGCACGGCCCATGAAGTGCAGTCCTGTCACCCCGTCTCGAGGATGTGTGGGAAGGGCCTCTCCTGCCCGTCCACGCCTCAACAACATCAAACCGTGGGTACCCCTCAGGGCCGACCCATCACAAACATGTTTCTGTAACCAGGTCATAGTAACTTTGTGTATAAAACATCAAGACGAAACCTGAGGAATCACCCTCAAGGGGCCTCACTTGATGAAGCCGTCAAGGTGGACTTAGAGGAATCACCCTCGAGGGTCCCACACTTGAGGGGTTGCGTGACAGAGTCATCATCAGGAGTGGTGTAGGAGAAATCTCCCTCGATAACCACGACCGACTAGCTGCACTATAGAGTTAGCATCATGAGTACTTCACGAGGTGTCACCCTCGGTACTCGATAGTAGCTCTGTAGAGTCGTACAACTAAGGGGTGTGCAGTGATGTGAGGGGCCTGGCTTGTTAGTTGGTTGACCGAGTCTTTGAGTCGTCGATGAAGAAGCAGGGGCAACTGGGACTAATGGGGGTCACAGGTGATTCATTGATCAACCTATACTAAGTAGTTGATATAACAAGAGGTATAGTAGCAGTTTATCAGAAATAGACTATGCATCAGAATAGGAGCTAACTAAATACAGTAGCAAAATCTAATGCAAGAATAAGAGGGAAGAATGGCCGATATTGGAATCCTCAAGGGGAGTTGCTTGCCTTGCTGCTCTGAGGCAAAGGCCTGATCGTCGACGGTGTAGTCGTACCCGACAACATCGTCAGCCTCGAGGCCTACCGGTATGAAGTGGGGGGAGAAACAATAAATATAAAATAGACAAATGCATCGCGATGCATGGCATGGCAATATGCAGGGATAGGCATGCACTAACGCAGTACTACACGTCGTAGACGGATCGGAAGAATATCAGATGATATTCTCTGCGTCTCGGGCTACTACCGGACAGACGAAAACGATGGAAAAGTTCCACGTTTGCTACGATAGGAGCACGCGACACACGAACGGACCGTGTATTCGGATTCGTATGATTTTTTTGATCAACTTTCATGTATAAATTATTTTCGTCTGAGTTAAGGATTACTTTATATTAATTTTTAAAGTTTTATTAATATTCTAAAATTAACAGATTTAAATTAATTCGAAAAAGCCTTTATGACGTCATCATAACATCAGTATGACATCAGCAGTCAACAACACTGTGCCAGGTCAAACCTGACCCGTGGGGCCCTGTTGTTAGTGACTCACACTTAACCAGTGTTAATTTAATCTAATTATAGATTAATTAGTAAGTGGGGTCCAACTGTTAGCGACACATTAGGGTTTAATTAATCATTTTTATTAATCTAATTAGCCGGATTAGCTAATGACAGGACTGGCCCACTGTCATACACATAGGGGATCTGGGAACCACCCGTTATAGGCCAGGGGGTGGGGCCCGCGTGCTAGTGGGCCATTGTGCCTAGTCAGCGCGCTAACCGGTCAACTAGGCCCAGTGGGACCCAGTGTCAGCGGCACAGGGGGGCCAGCCGGCCATGTCGGCCGTCGGCCGCTAGAGAGTGCTCCGGCGAGCCCGAGCGCGATGGCGCGCTCCGACGAGCTCGGAAATGCGCTGTAGTGGACCAAATCGAGCGCGGCCAGGCTCTTTGGAACGGCCTCTTCACGCCACGTTCGATGATGGGGAGCATGGCGGTGGGGGTGGCCGGAATGGTCGACGACGACGACGTCGGGTGGTGACGATTGTGGGCGTGCGACGAGGACGGTCCTGAAGTCCATGCGCGAGCAAATGAGGAGGCTAGGCGAGCCCTACGCGGAGTGGCGAAGCAGATGGGCACCAGCACGGGGTCGTTTGGTCGCCGGAACGAGGCCATCGACGAGCTACGCGGCGGCGAGCTCGGGCAAGTTGCGGGGGGGCGGCGCATACAGCTATCGAACGGCGATGAGATAGAGAGGGGAGGAAGCGGAGGCTCACATTGAGCTTGTAGATGTGCAACGGTGGGCTCGGGGAAGGGCGACGACGGTGAATCGACAGCGGCGATGCAGGTGGCCGAAGGTGGAAGACGACGGCGTTCCTTGCGATGGAGGGATCCTCGGCTTCGGCTCGTTGGTGGAGGCGACGTAGCGGAGCTCGGCGGTGATGCTGGGCACAGAGTGGCGATGAGAGGAGCACGGTGGCCATGGCTAGCCGGCTGCCATGGCGACGGCGGCACGGGATCTAGCGAGAAGGATGCAGGGAGCGAGAGAGGGGGATCTGGAGGGGGCTAGGGTTTTCCAAGGGGCGCGCAAGGGCGTTATATGGACGGCAGGGAGTCGGTTGATGGCAGCCAGCACGACGGTCGCGGCCCTTGGCGAGCATCGGCTCCCCCACGTCTCCCCTGATGAACGGGAGGAAGACGACGGGCGGGCTAGGTGGGCTGGGCCTGGTCACTGGGCCGGCAGGCCTAAGTGACCAGGGCAGTTAGCCCTTTTTATTTTCCTATTTATTTTTATTTATTTTTGTTTTAACTCTTTTTGTTATCTATTTAATTTAGGTTTAGATGACTTTAGTAAACTATGGAACTTGGCCAAATATTAGTATTGCATTATTAGGCAGTACCACAAAACGTTTGGGCCTGATTTGAAAAGTTTGGAAATTTGTACAATTCAAAAGGCATTTAATTTATTGTTTTTGGCCACCCATAAATAGATTTGAGGCACCAAAACATTTGCATAATTGTGGGTGCTAATTTTTAATATTACTAGGGAATTATTTGAAACCCATTCATGATTTTTATTTTTAGGTTTGTTAAACTTTCAAACCCACTTTTCAACTGAACTTTGAATTGGATTAGAATTTGAATTTTTCTTTGATTGCAATAGTGACCATAATTGGATTAGCAAAAATGGATTAGCCTATTCCTCAGATTATTGTAGCTTGATTACCAAGATCACTGTAGCACAAATCGAGGGCGTCACAATTCTCCCCTACTAAAAAGAATTCTCGTCTCGAGAATTAAGAAGTAGAGGGAAAAAGCCCGGGGTATTCTGCACGAAGATGATCTTTGCGTTCCCAAGTGGACTCATCTTCAGAATGATTTGCCCACTGTACCTTGAAGAACTTGGTAACCTTCTATCGAGTCTGACATTCAGTTTCACCAAGAATGCGGACTAGTTGCTCTGTGTAAGAAAGGTCTTGTTGCAGCTCAAGCATATCATGATCCACTGCTTGGATAGGATCCTTGAAGTAGCGATGAAGTTGTGACACATGGAATGCATCGTGAACCTGAGAAACATTTGACGGTAATTCCAATTTATATGCCACTTTACCACGCCTTTCGATAATAGTGAAAGACCAATATATCGAGGAGCCAACTTACCCCTGATCCCAAAACGATGTGCACCTCTCATTGGCGTGACTCGAAGATAAGCCTTTTTTCCAGGTTGATAGACCATATCCTAGTGATGACGGTCATACTGACTCTTCTAACGAGACTGAGCAACCTTCAGATTTGCATGAATAATGTGGACTTGATCTTCGGCATGTTGGATAATATCTAGACCGATAAGTGTACATTCCCAAGTTTCTGACCAATTCAGAGGAGTCCGACATTACGTCCATATAACACTTCAAAGGGAGCCATCTTCAGACTAGCTTGATAACTATTGTTGTAGGAGAACTCAACATACGGGAGAGTTTCCTTCCATTTCTTGCCAAAAGAAATGACACGAGCTCGAAGCATGTCTTCGAGAATCTGATTGACTCTTTCAACTTGTCCCTGGGACTGAGGGTGAAAAGCGGTGCTAAAGGACAAAAGAGTTCCCATAGCTTCCTGGAAACTTGCCTAGAGTATCGAGATGAACAAACTGCCACAGTCCGAACTAATCACCAGGGGAATACCGTGGAGCGAAACAACTCTAGACATATAAAGATATGCTAGCTGACTAGCAGTAATAGTTTCCCTGATAGCCAGAAAATGTGCAACCTTGGACAGCCAGTCAATGACGACAAGGATAGCATCATTACCTTTTTGCGATCTAGGAAAACCAGTGAGGAAATCCATTTCAACATGATCCCATTTCCATTCAGGAATAGAAATAGGTTGCAGAGTTCCAGCAGGCTTTTGATGTTCTGCTTTTATCCGATGACAAATGTCACATTCTGAAACATAGCGTGCAATGTCTTGTTTCATGTTTGACCACCAAAATCTTTGATCAATGTCTTGGTACATCTTGGTACTACCCAGATGAATAGACATTGGTGTATCATGAGTTTCTTTTAGTATTCTATCAGTCATATTCAGGTTTTCCCTTTTTGTTGGAACGAATAAGCGACCCTTGAAGCATACAACACCATCATCAGCAACAATGAAACATGAGGGTTTACCTTCTGCCAGATAGTGTTTAATCCTTTCGACTTCACTGCAATAGTGTTGCATTCTCTTAATGCTACCCATGAGCTCTAGTATAGCAAGCAAGTTACAAAGGGAACCAATGTTAACAACATGGAGGTGCATCTAGCGGTTCTCTTCAGGAGGGGGAATGAGATAACCCTGAGGAACAATATGGAGGTTGAGCTTGCGGAATTCCTTTTGAAGAATGGGATGAACCTTATGAACCTAGAGGTAGTTGCAGTATGACTTGCGGCTCAAAGCATCAGCCATTACATTAGACTTTCCAGGTGTATAAGAAATTCCACGGTTGTAATCTGCTATGCACTCCATCCACCTATGTTGACGGAGGTTCCAATCCGGTTGAGTAACCAGATACTTCAGACTTTGGTGATCGGTGTAGATCTCGCATCGATTACCAACAAGGTATTGCCGCCACTCCTTCAGTGCATGTATTACTGCAGCAAGTTCAAGGTCATGAACTCGGTGGTTCTCTTCATGAGGACGCAACTGAAGAGAGGCAAAGCAATCACTTTACGTTCTTGCATTAGGACACAGCCTATTCCCTGACGCGAAGTGTCACAACAAATGACAAAGTCCTTATGAGTATCCGGAGGATCAAGCACTGGAGCAGATGTCAGCTTGTCCTTAAGTGCCTGAAAGCTCTCCTAACATTTTTTGGTCCACTCATATTTAACACCTTTGTGAAGCAGATTGGTTAAAAGCTTTGCAATCTTGGAGAAGTTCTCAATGAAAACTTTTGACTTGCTTGGCATTCTTTGGGGGATTCCAGTCAAGAATAGCCTGAACTCGTTAAGGGTTGACCGCAATACCATCCTTGGAGATCACATGACCAAGGTAGGTTACATTGTCCATCCAGAACTCACACTTTGAGTACTTTGCATAAGGTTGGTGTTCTCGAAGCTTCTCCAATATAAGACGAAGATGTTCAGCATGCTCTTCTTTATTCTTGGAATAAACCAGGATATCATCCAGATAAACCACGACGAATTTATCGAGGTAATCCATGAATATATAGTTCATCAGGCGAGAGAAGGTTGTTGGATCATTGGTTAAGCCGAAGGACATGACGGTGTACTCGTATGAACCATAGCGAGTACCAAATGCAGTCTTGGGAATATCCTCGTCACGAACCCGGATCTGATGGTAACCCAACCTCAAGTCGAGTTTCGAAAACACCGATGAACCAACAAGTTGATCATACAGATCGTTGATTCGAGGAAGCGGATATTTGTTTTGAATTGTTGCTTGGTTGATCGAACGGTAATCTTGGACCAATCGATCCGTACCATCTTTCTTCTTATCAAAGAGAGAAGGTGCTCCATGAGTAGAGGAACTTGGGCAAATGAACCCTTGACGAAGTGAATCATCGATTTCTTGTTTTAGTTCAAGGAGTTCATGTGGAGGCATCTTATACGGCTGCTTAGCAATAGGGGTGGTGCCTGGCACTAAGTCGATGACAAACTCGACAACTCTTACAGGGGGAATCCTTGGAAGTTCTTCCAGAAAGACATCTTGAAAATCATGAACTACTGGGATGTTTTCAATCCCCTCAAGAGGCGAATCATTTAATGCATTCAAGGCATTTAGCCAGGCTTCAACATCTAACAACTTGGAATGACATGATCAAGTACAATTCATAATAAAAGAAGATTACCAAGAGTTGTTGAATCGCAATGCGTACTCGATTCATATATCGGTGTCCTTGATTGTCCAACAACTCAGAACACGAGCAAACAAGAGTCAGTGAAATATCATAGTTGATGAGGATCTCATAAGAAGTTATAAAGCTCCGTGATATTTACCAAGATACCAGGGATAATACCCGGAGGTAGATCAGAATAGAGGTTAGACTAGTGTATTGATCTATGGAAGACAAGCACTTTAACCTATCTGAGAATGAAATCAAAGTAGAACAACCTGGGCGGAACCACGATTGCATAGGACAAGATCAAAGATACAAGATAAATCCTATAATGAATGATTATATGAAAGGAGAAGCTTGTATGATATGATCAACATCGTTTCCATGGGCATGAACACAAGGTTCAAGGTCGACTCCCAGTTCATCAATGCATCACCTCCCATTTACACCTCGCCTTTGGTAAAATTATAGTTTTGAAAGATTATCTGACAAAACACCAGAAAAGTATGACTCTGAAAACTGTCGGGTTCACACGAATTAAGGAAGGCATAGGTCCAACCCATCGGGGCATCTTAGGAACATATACCACAAGCTTCAAGAGTAATTAACACATGCTTGACAACAGAGCATGGCTGACAAAATCATAGGATACAACTTATTAGAGGGAGAAGGCACAATTTACCAATGGCATCATGTATCAGGGGAAGAACATCACAATAATTTTGAATGTGAAGGATGCTATCAGGTAATAACCCAACACTGGGTCTGGCGGTCCACAAATGACCTGATGTGAGTATCAGTACCCAATTAGTGGGAGAAAGAATGCAAGGCATCAGATCGTAGAACATCCAAATAATTTGATACTTAAATAACTTAAGAAATTAAAATTTCCAAATTGGTGTATCGGAAACAGACGTTCCGATCATATACAAGTAAGATGAAAGGACTTAGATGGGCAATCAATCAAGGTTGATTTGTCGGGAATCAACTCATGTTTGGAAAGTCCTCTGAGCCGGACAGATAATTTATGAGAAACAACTAATGACTACGTGCATCCACACACAGGTTGAATCAATAAAATCAAATGACAACCACCAAGGATTTAATGAATATTGTTGGACATATGGAACTAACCATAATGCAAGTAGGTGAGAAAGGTCAAGAGCAAAAGGCTACAGAGGATTTCGGAAGATCGAATAGAAATTCGAAGGATCTTGTGAAACCAATGACAACTAAGGATGAACGAATCCCCGGTAAGCATAGGGGGGTTGATGGTAGAAGGGAATTGCAAGAGCGATGAACGCAAGTCCTCGGGAGAACATCAAATAGTATCTTCGGAGTATTCCGATGAATCAATCCATCATCTGGAATGAGGGGCTCTCCGGGGGAAGTAGTTATGAGAACCTAGAGTTAGAGTTAGTAAAATCTTTAACCCGAAAGAGAAGAGAGATCAGAACCGAGAGTATAGACGAGGAATAAAAGATCCTAATACCACCCGATTGAGATGTGGGCCCGTAAGCCACACAACAATGTTAGTAAAAGTTTTTCAAGTACTATACTCAACTTCGGCCAAGGAGTTGGAAAGCGGGCTACCTATAGGCAGTCGGCTCTGATACCAACTAGTGACCCCCCCAATTTCGACCGTACGCTAAACATACACGCAATGCGTACGATCAAGATTAGGGACTCACTAATCAATATCACAACACAACTCTAGACACAAATTAAAGTCATACAACTTCATATTACAAGCCAGGGGCCTCGAGGGCTCGAATACAAAGGTCAACGACCACGAGTCCGCGGAACCAAATAATATCTAAGTATAGACATAAGTTAAACAAGTTTTGCCTTAAGAAGGCTAGCACAAACATAACAACAGATCGAACGAGGCGAGGCCTCCTGCCTCGGAACCTCCTATCCCACCACTGGTCGGGGGCCGCCTCCACGTAGTAGTAGGCTCCTACGGTGGTGTAGTAGTCGTCTCCAGCGTACTCCATCTCCGAGTCTACGTCGTCTGAACGCAGCAATTGTATCGAGGGGAAAATAGGAAGCAAAGCAGCGGTGAGTACTCATCCAAAGTACTCGCAAGACTGACATCAGAACTATGCTAAGTATGCATCAGTATCAAGGAATGGGGTTATATTTGGGCTGACTGCAGAAAGCAAGAATACGGGGAAGGCCTAGTCATACCGAAGACTAGCATCTTCAGCATCTTGCAGCATTAGAAGAAAGTAGACTGGTATCTCATATATAGTCATATTATTGTAGCAATTTAATTAAGTAACCACGCCCAGAGATTCTTCCTCGACTCCCTACGAGGAAGCAATCTCGGAGCCAACATTCATTACAATTTAAAGTCACAATTTTAGTTGTAGTAGATCAAGGTACAACTCCAAGTCGTCCTATTACCGTGGACATGGCTATTCGAATAGATGAATTCATCCCTGTAGGGGTGCACCGCATTTCCAACACGCCTCATCACCTCCGGCCGGACACACTTTCCTGGGTAATGCCCGGCCCCGAGATTTCAACACGTCGTCGCCTCACCTAGAATCAACAGAGAGGCCAGCCCGCCAGTCTAAATCCTAAGCACACAGGGGTCGTGGGCCCACTTTCCCTTGCGCTCCTATGATGCGTACGCGGCCGAGGTCAACCCTAGCACACTCTAATCAAGATATGTACCATCCAGGCCACTCGGACACGCACCGCTCCATTGCTGACGTCCGAAGAGCTTCGGCTGATACAACAATGTTGAGTACCCATAACTTCTCCCACGTGAACGGTTAGTGCGTAAAAGGTCAAACGACAAACTCAGATCAAATACCCAACCCATTAGCATTTTATGAATGCGGGGCAAGCGCGACCCATGAAGTGCGGTCCCGTCGCCCCGTCTCGAGGATGTGTGGCAAGGGCCTCTCCTGCCCATCCACGCCTGAACAACATCAAACCGTGGGTACCCCTCAAGGCCGACCCATCACCAACATGTTTCTGTAACCAGGTCATAGTAACTATGTGTATAAAACATCAAGACGGAACCTGAGGAATCACCCTCAAGGGGCCCCGCTTGATGAAACCGTCAAGGTGGACTTAGAGAAATCACCCTCGAGGGTCCCATACTTGAGGGGGTGCGTGACAAAGTCATCATCGGGAGTGGTGAAGGAGGAATCACCCTCGATAACCATGACCGACTAGCTGCACTACAAAGTTAGCATCATGAGTACTTCACGAGGTGTCACCCTCGGTACTCAATAGTAGCTCTACAGAGTCGTACAACTAAGGGGTGTGCGGTGATGTGAGGGGCCTGGCTTGTCGGTCGGTTGACCAGTCTTTGAGTCATCCATGAAGAAGGAGGGGCAACTAGGACTAATGGGGGTCACAGGGGATTCATTGATCAACCTATACTAAGCAGTTGATATAACAAGAGGTATAGTAGCAGTTTATCAGAAACATGCTATGCATCAGAATAGGAGCTAACTAAATACAGTAGCAAAATCTAATGCAAGAATAAGAGGGAAGAATGGCCGATATTGGAATGCTCAAGGGGGGTTGCTTGCCTTCCTGCTCTGAATCAAAGGCCTGATCGTCGGCGATGTAGTTGTACCAGGCAGCAACATCAGCCTCGGGGTCTACCGGTAAGAAGAGGGGGGGGGAAACAATAAATATAAAGTGGACAAATGCATCACGATGCATGACATGGCAATATGCAGGGCTAGACATGCACTAACGCAGTACTACACGTCGCGGACGGAAGAAAAAATATCTGACCATATTTTTCAGGTCTCGGGCTACTACTCGATAGATGAAAACGATGGAAAAGTTCCACGTTTGCTATGATAGGAGCACGCGACAGACGAACGGACTGCATATTCGGATTCATAGGATTTTTTTTATCAACTTTCATGTATAAATTATTTTCATGCGAGTTACGCATTATTTTATATTAGTTTTTAAAGTTTTATTAATATTCTGAAATTAAAAGATTTAAATTAATTCAAAAAAGCCTTTATGACATCATCATGACATCAGTATGATGTTAGCAGTCAACAGCACTGTGCCAGGTCAAACCTGACCTGTGGGGCCCTCTTGTGAATGACTCACACTTAACCAGTGTTGATTTAATCTAATTACGGATTAATTAGCAAGTGGGGTCCAAGTGGAGCGACACAGTAGGGCTTAATTAATCATTTTTATGAATCTAATTAGTCAGATTAGCTAATGACCAGGCTGGCCCACTGTCATACACACAGGGGGTCTGGGACCCACCTGTCATAGGCCAAGGGGTGGGGCCCGCGTGCCAGTGGGTCATTGTGCCCAGTCAGCGCGCTGACCGGTTAACTGGGCCCAGTGGGACCCAGCGTTAGTGGCAGCCCAGCCGGCCACGTCGAACGCCGAGCGCTGGAGAGTTGTGCATTTCTGAGCTCGCCGAAGCTCGCAGCCGCGCTCGGGCTCACCTATCCTCAGATTACTGTAGCTTGATTACCAAGATCACTATAGCACAAATCAAGGGCGTCACAATCCATGACAAAAAAAGTTTTCGTTCGGCCCGTAATGTCATGGATGTGTCTTTTTTTGCAGTGAGGGTTTGTTCCTATGGGCCGAACTAAGGCCCACCAGTCACCGCCTGGAGGATAGCCGAAGGTGTGGACCTCGTCGCATGAAAGATGGAAACCACCGAGGACTTGACGTGTACTTCAAGTACAACTATTGTATCCGGTGTGCTTATCCCTAGTTGACAACCGACCTTGTGTGTAAACAGAGGTACCCTTGACATCAATATAAGCCAAGGGTTTTAGTCTATAGGGACACAATTACTCACCTTAGGGTTTAGAGCACAATCATATGATCTCGAGGTAGACCATCTTGTACTTGGTACTCCATCACATCAATATAATAAAAGTAGGACGTAGGGTTTTAACTCCTCGAAAGGGATCGAACCTTGGTAAACATCGTCTCCCTTGTCTCATATTACCCATTGATCCTAAATCCACAGCTCGGGGCACCCTACCCGAGATCACCGGGTTTTAGTACCAACAACAAGCCAGACACAAAACTGTTAAGGTAGTAATCCTAGGGTATGGATGGGTTATCTCTCCTCATCAAGTTCATTCCGTTCTCAAATTGCTCTATGTAGGCAGGGACTGTTGAAGACAACACAATGCTATGGAAATTTTTCACATTCTCACACACATAAGTAATAGATAATCTTTCAGATAAGTAGCCATAAAACTCATGCCAAGGCACATTGTTGGCAACATAACCAATGCCTCTCCACCATTGTACAACAGCACCCTTGAGGTAGGAGATAGCAATCTTAGTATTGTGTTCCAAAGGAGTTCTAGCTGAAGCAAAATATTGTTCCAAGTTCTGCATCGAAGCATCTGCATCAAATCCTTCAAATTCAGAGATATTGAGTTTATCAGGCTTGCCAATTAACACTGCTCTCCTCTGATCAGCAGGAGTAGCTATTCTTTGTCTTCTATACCGTCCTTCCATCATGTCCTCCTCTCCCATGTCGATCAGAATGATTTGATTGAATTGTGTGTTGGGAACTCCTTACTTGAGTGTTGTCCCCTTGCTTGTGGTAAAATTAGGATCTTTGTAGGGTACTTTAGGGGTGCCATCCATATTAAACTCCCTGCCAGTATGGTCTCTCAAGGTTGTTAATCCCATCGTGTGCTGCACATTTTTGTGAGGAACATGAGGAGTTTGTGGGGTTTGAGTATGCAATTCCTTAGGTCTGCCTAGAGCCAAAACCAGGGAGGGAAGTTGGTGACTTTTTGGTTGCACACTACCTTGTGTCGATTGCCCCTCCACATCATCTGGACCCAACAAAAAGCGGCGATTTTTTTCTTGGATCTTATCAAAATTCGTCTACATCGTGACAAAATTTCTGTTGACCATCGCTTGAAAATCCTAAAATTTCTTACGGTCGTCTTCTTTGTTTTGCTGCAAGGCCTTGATATCAAGTTTTCGGGAGTCCAACTACAGATCTGTTGTGTCCCCTAAGTCCGCCAACTTTGTCAAATCCGCCCTCCTCCGAGGATCATAGGCTCTAGATACCACTTTATCAAAAACTAGTATCTGTTATGACTGAATTGCAATGACAATCACGCAAGAACACAAGTGTAATTGCGGAATTTTAGCTAGGGTTCTTGTTAAAAGGGAAAAGGTAAGTACTCTGATGGCTAGGGTTTACAACCGATTACACAATGGATACCTCCACTCACACGAGTCTCATGGCTTTATAGCCATTACAGAAAGAGAGGGTGAAAAGTAAAAGAGAAGAAGAAGTTATTAGGCGATCAACAACGACATGCAAGGGCTTGGTGACCGTCCGATGATAGATCAATGTCGACAAACGACTCCATTTGAATGAACTTATATCTTTTCTTTCGAGCCGGAAAATGATAGATCAACTTTCAAACCATCCAACACGCGGGAACATGGAAGGAGCTCAGCACTGCAGTTTGACTTCAGACTTGGGCCTGACAATTTCTAATAGCATTTGACCCTCCTAATCCAAATTTTCTGACTCCGACGCTGTCATAGAGTTGTGATTTTAGTGCGTGCAGAATCAGTGATTGTCACGGACTCGGCTCAGAGTCCACACACCTCACCGACTCGGCCTCGCATCCTCGCAGGAACCGAGTATATACAGCAGGGAACATACCTACCGAGCCAGCGGACCAGACCGGACACCGGACCAGACCCAACCCAAACAACCCACTCCGCTTCCGGGCCGAGGAAACAAAAAGCTTTCTTCTTCCGCCGCAAGAAGAAGAGGCCGAGGAATAAAAGCTTTCGTCGAGCGCAAGGAGAAGAACCCAACCAAACCCCGGGGATGGCGACGGTGGCGATGGACATCTCGAAGCCCTCGCCGGCAGCGTCCGGCGACGAGTCGGCCAAGGGCGCGCGTGGCGGAGGGGAGGGGCTGCGGCAGTACTACCTGCAGCACATCCACGACCTGCAGCTCCAGATCCGCCAGAAGACCCACAACCTCAACCGCCTCGAGGCCCAGCGCAACGACCTCAACTCCCGAGGTACCTTACTCGATTCTCCACCTAGCGCCTCCCCCAAACCCTAGCGATAGCGCCTTGTCCGTGAACCATTGGATCGCGTAACAGTTGAAACCCTAGCTTACATGTGCACGTAATCTTAGCAAAATGTGCAATATTTAGTCTAGTTACTGGGCAAACGGTGATTGGCCGTGCCGATATGTAGAAATTCTCAAAAGAATCACCTTGTGTTAATAATAATCTAGGTTGGAAGATGCCCTGTTATTTTCTAGATTTTGTTTTGATACAAAAACATGCAGCGCATTGCTCATTTTATGGGCGTACTCCCTCTGGGCCGACTGCGATTCGATTACTAGTGGTATTCCTGTATTTCCGTAATGATATCCTGTTGCATGAACGCTAATGGTTGCGAGGAACAGAACAATGTTTATCTTTTGCCTTAAATATTTCTCTCCAATAGCTAGATTCTCCCAATTGTACCCATCTATTCAATATTGCTTATTTTGGTGTCAGAAATTTGTGTTTTTGTTACTCTAATGCATACTCTTGGTACCAATAGTCCAAAACATGACTATTCTTCGATAAGCAGATTTCCCCAATTTTATCCATTTACTCAATATTGCTTTTTTGTGAGAAATTTGTGCTTTTTGCTACTCTAATCCATGCATGCGCTTGGTACCAATAATCCAAAACATGACTATTCTTGAATAACCGGACTGTGCAATTGACTAAGCGATCTTTCTGTTGCCCTATTTTTTATGTCCATGACGATTACCATCAGCATAGGAATATTGCCTTGTACCATAATGATGTCTATTAAGGATTCAAGTTATTTTTCCTATCTTGGTTCAAGAAGTGGCACTTCCTTTTGCATGAGCTACATTCATTTAGTGCTTCCCTCTAAATTGTCTCATTTTTTATATTTTGCAGTTAGAATGCTCAGGGAAGAGCTACAGTTGCTCCAAGAGCCTGGCTCTTATGTTGGTGAGGTGGTGAAGGTCATGGGCAAATCAAAGGTTCTAGTCAAGGTAAATTATTTCTTCTTTTACTCATTGCCTTCTACTATTGCACGTTGTCTATATGATAAAGGTACATGGTGTAAGATCTCATCAACGCTCTTTATTAGTTGAGCTTATCACTTATTTAAAATTTTCAAATGAATTCAAACACCTCATATACGCAGTGAGGAAGAGTGATATGATAGGCTGCTTCCTTTTTTACGTGAGCTAAAAGTGAGCTTTTGGCTGTTATTATGCTGGAGATGTTTTTTATTGTCTTGGTCATTGTGCTCTATTCATGATTATTTGCTGCTCTTTTGGGTTTATTGGTCTGTCTGTCTGCTCTGAACGGAAGTTATTATATTTTTGCCATCAAACTGTCGCTAACTTTTCAGATGTAATTGTTCAGGTGCATCCAGAAGGCAAATATGTAGTAGATATTGATAAGAGCATTGATATTACAAAAATCACACCTTCAACAAGAGTTGCTCTTCGGAATGATAGCTATATGCTTCATTTGGTCCTACCAAGCAAAGTCGATCCACTGGTCAATCTTATGAAAGTTGAGAAGGTCCCAGATTCCACATATGATATGATTGGAGGTCTTGATCAGCAAATCAAGGAGATCAAAGAGGTTTGTGTAGAATTTCAATTCATTGTCAATGCATCGTATTTGGCATCTGACTCATGAACTCCATTTGCAGGTCATTGAGCTTCCTATCAAACATCCTGAGTTATTTGAGAGCCTTGGAATTGCCCAGCCAAAGGTTTGATTATTTAGAAGAATTGTCTTAATTAATTCGTTCATTGATATACACAGCAGAAAATTTTACTCTCTTCTTTTGCAGGGTGTCCTCCTTTATGGACCACCAGGGACAGGCAAAACATTACTGGCACGTGCAGTTGCTCATCACACCGACTGTACCTTCATCAGGGTATCTGGTTCCGAGTTGGTTCAGAAGTATATTGGTGAGGGCTCCCGGATGGTTCGTGAACTCTTTGTTATGGCTAGGTAAGCTAAGTAAAAGGTTTACAGCTAAAATTATTTGCCTGTGATATGGAATGTTCCACGTGCATCCTCTGTTGATGTAGGCTAATTGTTTGGTTAAATTATTGCAGGGAGCATGCACCATCTATTATATTCATGGATGAAATAGACTCCATTGGATCTGCTAGAATGGAGTCTGGAACTGGCAACGGTGATAGTGAAGTGCAACGGACCATGCTTGAGCTGCTAAACCAACTTGATGGTTTTGAAGCATCAAACAAAATTAAGGTATGCTTTACTTTATTGTTGTTTCTGTGTTTTATATTAATTGCTTATACATATGGAGGGACATTATCATGATGCCTTGTATGTTCCGTGCAGGTTCTGATGGCAACGAACCGGATAGACATCTTGGATCAAGCCCTTTTGAGGCCTGGCCGCATAGACCGGAAGATTGAATTTCCAAATCCTAATGAGGATGTATGTGCTTCATACTTTTAACATATAAATCCTTGATGATTCTACATGATTTTGTTTGTGCTGACAATGTGCTTAATCTTCTGCCCTTCAGTCACGAGGTGACATCTTGAAGATTCATTCAAGAAGGATGAACTTGATGCGTGGAATTGATCTGAAAAAGGTTGCGGGGAAGATGAATGGCGCTTCAGGAGCTGAGCTAAAGGTTGGTTTAGTCTCTACATAAATCTCTGATCATTATATCTACGTCACGTTTCAGTTTTCTCAATCTGGGTCTGTTTAGTTCACTTTCTTATTAATTAGAACCAAAAATATATTTAAACAAATTTTAATCTCTTCGAAATGTAATATTGCAAGCATGCTCACGTTATAGTCTCCTCCTGCTGATCCATTTTGGAACCTGTCCATGAATGATCCTTCTGAGGGCCGTTCCTGTTCTTGCATGTAGCCCTGCAAGTTGGTTAACAGATTAGGTTCAACTATGGTTCGAGGGCCTGAATAGTTGTTTGCTGTGTGTTGAGTTTGAATTCGGTTTCTGAAAAAAGCAGTATGGTCTGTTTAAATATCTCACTGCATTACTACCTGGTTAGCAACATTTGTGTGTGTGTGTGTGTGCGCGTGCACACACACACACTACTGTACAACATTTTTCGCATTTCCTTGTGCACGGCTGACACCACCACCATATGCACAACATCCCTGCTCCTTTCACCTTGCGGTCATACGAAGTTGTTGACTCTGGTTTCTGTCTTTGCTTTTCAGGCGGTGTGCACCGAGGCCGGAATGTTTGCTCTCCGCGAGAGAAGGGTGCACGTAACGCAGGAGGACTTTGAGATGGCGGTGGCCAAGGTGATGAAGAAGGACAATGAGAAGAACATGTCCTTGCGGAAGTTGTGGAAGTGAGGACCCGAGCTTTCTCCGCCTCGCTGAAGCTGTGGAAGCGTGTAACTGCACGTTGCTGGACTTGTATTTTTAACTTTATGTCGTTCCATGGTTAACAAAGTTTTTAAGTTACGCATGTGGTAGCATAATTAACTACGTACGTATAATGTTTGATAATCGAGCTCGTTGAATTAGCTACGCAATCTGCCTGCCTATGGTCGTATTTCTTACCACACGTATATGAGTACCTGCGTACGAGTTGCAGCCGTGGCTGTGTTGTGAACCTGTTTATTTATTTACTCCCTCCGTATTAGAACAATTGTTAGCAACACCACGTACATCTATGGAAATACGACAGTGTGTTGAATTGTCCATCTGTGATATTGTCGACGAAGGTTTGATCGATAGATCCCGCAGAATCGAGTTTTGGGGATTTTCATGCGACGCCGCTTGTCGACTAGAGTTGGCGGGCTACTTGTGCCCAAATACCGCTACTTGACCGAGGTAGTTCTCGAGGAGATTCGATCCTCATGTCAAGTTGTGAGGGGGCTACTGTATTTGACATTCTAGTCAAAAATTCTAAGTGGAATAAACAATCTGAGAAGATTCGATCTTCAGGTCAGTCATTCTGTCCGACCCGAGTCTTAGGGGCTATTCGTCGGTTCAAACCAGTCTGAGTCTTGGAGGCTACTCGATAACCGAATTTAAATAATATATGCTATAGCATGAGGATATTTGATCTTCATATCGGTCATCTTGCCTGACCTGAGTTTGAAGGGCTACTGTACTAACGTTTTTTCTCTACAAAGTCCAAATTAAGATGACCTGTATCCTAGATTGTGTCAAACCGACGTGCAGCTCGAGGGCTATTATGTGGAAGTGTGGAATGATGTTAAGGATTATGTGGAAGTGTGGAATGATGTTAAGGATCTAAGGCGCAAATTAGACCTAGTGCTAATTTAAACCTTGAGAGCTATTGGTTATATAAGTCGCCAAAAAATAAATTTGAATTTTACAAGTGCTTTACGGGAATATCAGCCCGTAGAGACCGGCTTAGCAGGAAGGTCTTCCGCTAAATCTGATTTACTTCAAAAATTTCAGTGTCCTGTAGAAAATCGTCCGGCAGGAGCCGACTTCGCGAAAAAGCATTCTGCGGAGGCTGGCCGGATCGAGAACTCAGACCGAGGTGGTACACGCCACTTCAGAAGTAGTCTAACATGGAGGCCGTGTGCGAACGCATATTGTTAAGAAAGTTATGTCGGACCAGTTTCAACCTCGACGACAAAAGACGATGTGCGACTGAGAGATGGCCGAGGTGCAACCAAGCTTGGAGACTGGTTTAGGGGCCACCGATGGTGTCCCAACCCAGGAGTCTCTCACCAAGTTGGTTCTCAGTCTGGTGGGCGGGCTTAGGAGCCATAGGTTGGTTCTGTGCTGGGCCACATGGGCAGCCCATGACCCGCTACAAGAAGACTCTGAAAGCCTCGACGTTCAAGACACGAACCACATAACAGTGTAGGGCCCCCTTGCATCGACGTAATCCCAGGACCCCGTGATCTTATACATGTTGGGGTTGTGCTAGTCAATAGGACATATCTTAGACTACATTATAATCTCTCGGTACTTTATTTTTACTTTGTACACACCCCAACACAATATAGAAGAGCATGATGTAGGATATTATATCCTCTGTGAGAGCCCAGACCTAGATAAACCTTGCCTTCTGTTACCATCGTGCCAAGTCGCCTAGCTAGAATACCCTACCGTGGGTCTGTCGAATCGCTCCGACAATCACTGCCCATCGCACCACCACACTGGAGGTGGTATATACGAACGAGCCTGAGACAGACAGTGAAAAACACCATCGCCATGCATGAGCAATATGCCTCCTTTAGAACGACAATGGATTGTTTCCATGCAACTTTCCATGTGCGAACACATTCTTGTCTACCACTATTACAGGGTCAAGAGGTTCGTGTCACGCCCTCATCGATTTTCTACGATACAGAGGAATAACTTTCGCTAGCGTGGACATCATGAACGACAAGAGGACAACATGCATGAACCCATCCTACTTGGCAATAAATGGGTCAAGATTCCACATGAGCATTACGTGGACATCCAAAAGCAGTTCCGGTTCAAGGGTGGTGAGAAGAGAGACTACATGGCGTGACCTCAAAGCAGCCATCATAGACCGCTCATACGACAACATGACAAAGGCATTCCCAAAGGTACTTCACACTTTCTAGAAATGGAAGCCGCTTTCTTAAACACACCTCCATGACACAACGAAAGACGCTTACGTAAGCTACAAGGTGTATCGAAGGGTCATGAAGGACGGGTTTCGTCACCATCTTAGTCTGAACAATGGCGTGCATCGCTGATTAGTCCCGAGGGAAGGGTTCACCCCCGATGCAACGTGAGTGATGGATGGTCTAGGCCACAAGCGTCGTAAGGGAAATCACAAGGTGGTGAACCACCGCTACTTTCATATTCATGTTGAATTACAATGTTAGTTTAATTTAGAGGCGTTCTGGTTCAAGGGTGGTGAGAAGAGAAACTACATGGCGTGACCTCAAAGCAGCCATCATAGACCGCTCATACGCAACATGAGGAATGCTTTCCCAAAGGTACTTCACACTTTCTAGGAATGGAAACCGCTTTCTGAAACACACCTCCATTACACAACGAAAGACGCTTACGTAAGCTACAAGGTGTACCGAAGGATCATGATGGACGGATTTGGTCACCATCTTAGTCTGAACAATGGCGTCCATCGCCGATTAGTCCCGAGGGAAGGGTTCACCCCCGATGCAACATGAGTGATGGATGGTCTAGACCACAAGCGTCGTAAGGGAAACCACAAGGTGGTGAACCACTGCTACTTTCATATTCATGTTGAATTACAATGTTAGTTTAATTTAGACGCGTTCTCGTGTTTGTATTAGGTCAAATATTCTAGGTAATTCATATTTGCTAATTCTAGACAATATGGCATTTGCATTAACTTATGTGTGGCCAATTTAAAAGGTGTACTGCCTAGGTATCTGAATGTCATATTTATCTCTACTCTTAAAGGGGCAGTTGGTAGCTTCTTGCCTCGGATTTTTTTCGTCTGATTTATTTTCGTCCGTTTTTTTCATCCCGTCTCCCACCGTTTCCTCACATTGGTTTATTTTCTCTCTCCCATTAAAAAACCAAATCCACCATTAAAGCAAAAGATTTTTTTGTACTTTCTTTAGCAGGTGATGATTTGATTTAATCACATTAATTATAGGTAATTAAGAATTCCAAAAGCATACCATATATGTGAGATCACCTTCCAAAAAACAAATCCATCATTAAAGTGGAAGATTTTGTTTTGTGCTTGCTTTGGCAGGTGATGATTCGATTTAATCACATTAATAATAGGTAATTAAGAATTCCAAAATCATACCATATATGTGAGATCACCTTCCGAGAAACCAAATCCACCATTAAAGCGGAAGATTTTGTTTTGTACTTGTTTTGACAGGTGATGATTTGATTTAATCACATTAATAATAGGTAATTAAGAATTTCAAAATCATGCCATATATGTGAGATCACCTTCCGAGAAAACAACTCTACTCCTAAAGGGGCACTTGGTAGCTTATTGCCTCGGGTTTTTTCGTCATCCCTCCCACCTCCCATCTAGTTTTTTTTCATCATCCATCCCATCTATAAACCCACGCATGTAACGCGGAAAAAAAGACCAAAACCACCTAGCCATGCCCCTTGCACGAAAAAAGCGGACGAAAACTGTAATGATGCCCCTTGGACCAAAAAAACCAAACGGACCGCCCGCTCGCACGAATAGGGAGTCACGGAGCGAGACCCTCCTCACATCCCCACCCACCCGTGCCCTCCCCTTTCTTCCCCCATCTCCCCTCCACCATCGGACCCTTCTCCCGCTCCGCTGCCGCCCCTACTGCTCCCCTGGCCTGACCTCTTGTTCGGTCAAGGCGACAGGAATAGCTCCACCTCCTCACTACCCCATGCGATAGCGCCGCCAAAGCTTCTAGCAGAACTTCCGTCCCCACCACGGGCGACCGCCTGATCCCGTCCGCGCCGCCACACCAAACGGGAGAGGAGTACTCCCATGTGATGGGAAGGTGCACGGACCTGGATGTTGGGGAGTCACTAGCGGAGGACGGGGTGAACGTGAACGGTGGCGATGACGCGTTTCGCCTGGGTTTCGTCGGCGCGGGGAATCTGGCCGAGAGCATCGCGCGCGGCGTCGCAGCGTCGGGCGTCCTCCCGGCCTCCGCCCCGCGCCCGGCCGCCCCGAGCGCGGCGCCGCCTTCGCCTCCCTCGGTGCCACCATCCTTGCCTCCAACACCCAGGTCCGTTTCTCCTTCCCCATCTGATTGACCCCGCCTCCCTCCTCTCAAAGCAGCCAAGCATCTATGTATGTCTGTCACACGTTCATGCCTGACAGACACTCTGTGTCTCATGTGATGTTTTTTCCTTCTTGTTGACGACAGTGATGTGATCATCATCTCCGTCAAGCCCCAGATTAGTAAGTGTACCAGGTAGTATTTTCAGCATGTGAAGGCACTCAGTTACTGATGCGTCACTAAGGATTCAGACTTAACAATCTGGCCTTTTGATTTGCGTGCTTATGAGATTATGCATATATGAAATTGCAGTGAAGCAGGTTCTGGTTGAGCTCAAGCCCTTGTTGTCTGAACAAAAGCTTCTGGTCTCCATTGCCATTGGCATCAATATGAAAGATTTACAGGTCAGTCAGTGTACATTCATGGCCTATCCAACTTCTCAAACTTTAATTTTGGTTAAACTACCCTTCATAAAAACTGTAGAGGTGGAGCGATGCACCATTTTCTCTCCAGCACATATGCCCGGGGTGAACGCCTGTGACCATCTCGAGGTGGGTACCCGAGGATGTGTATATTTATGTTGATAGTTGTCGAGGATTTGTGAGGTGTCATGTGTGTTTGCCATGGCCCCTTTGCTAAATTTGATGTTCTGCTATACTGCTATTGCATATGTAGAGAGGTCTGGTGCAACGAGTGGAGGAGGATCTCGAGCACATATGCCCGGGAGGAGGAGACAACATGGTGCTTGGTGCGCACGCTGGCATTCTACTAGACCTACCTTGGTGTACTTCCAACTTCCAACTTACAAGAGAGGGAACAATAACTCTGGTATGTTATATCGACAACTTCCCACCAGGGTAAAGGATCTCATTCCTGTTTTTATCCTATCTGATCTTTATGGTTGTTCCAACATTGGTGTTATATGATTTTTTGAGGAAACAACATGGTACTAGAACTGATGTGGGACTTTGATGAGTTGGGAGGGGTTCTCATTTGTCAATCTTTAGGTAACTGGCATAGTGCGATGTACTAAACAATTTATGGCAGGGATATTCACTCTGGATTACTCAGATTTGTCATCGTCGAACTTATCCTCTCAAATACATCAGTAGAAGTTCATCTCTGTTTTCCCTCCATGACATAACTTTATTTTTGTAGATACATTTTTCTCTCTGTCTTGACTTAGAAGTTTAAGCTCAGGCTTCAGAAGCTTGACAAATTGTATGCATACATGGCCATGCAAAAAAGAACTGAAGGTGCGCTTTTATGGTAAATTGAAATATATTTTTCCTTTGGTCAAATCTGTATAGTATTTTTGATTAGTGAACCATATATGTTATGTTTGTTGTGTTTCAGATCCTGTCAGTTAGTTCAAGTAGCATGATTGTTTCTTACTCATGGTCTGGAAATTGTGGGACTATTGTTTATTTCTGTGATGTACTAGAATGAAATTGGAATATGAGTCTAGACCAGGGAATTATTGCCTTGATTTCCTGGAGAATCCAGACTACTTTTTTTCATTATCTGTAGGTAAAGAAGTTCGAGAAGAACAAGATGTCTTGCGAGCTTCTATGTTGCATCCCTGTACAACCATTTTTTTATTGATTTATGCTCCTTTTCATTTCTTAACTACAATTATGGTGTGGTGATCTAAAGCTATTTGGAAGAGCTCACGTGCAAAGATGCTACAGAGAGATCTTATGCAACAAGCGACTCCTATGTGGCTGCCTTGCTTTAGATGCTAAGAAGAATGCAATAATCGTACCTTTCCTGATCAAAAGGCTCTCATCTTCCTCACTTTGTTTGCTGTAATAACAAATCTACTGTCTTCATTTATACTCTGTTGTTACTTAGTTCGAGTTGTCTTTGGCCAGCTGGTTATGTGTTTCATTGTGGATTATTTTGGGTGCAGCAAAAATTTTGGGTACAGACCTTGGTGGTTTATTCATAGTACTAAGGAGCCACCATTGCAACCTGAACAAGGTTTGTGAGCACCTTATAGCTTAATCCTTGTGTATGGATTCTACAAGCAGAAGTCATCCATATTGTTGCGAGCACTCCCTGTTCCTCACAGCGGGCCTGCTGGAGGCCGTGGATAGCACTCTGGACATTGTGGAGGTCTTCGGTTGTACCACCTTGATGACAGGTGCTCTGAACCATGGAGTGATGCAAGCCATCTTTTCGATTGTTTACCACACAAGATGTGTCAACCATATTTTTTTGTTCACAATATTTTACAATGAACTGTAGTAACGGAGCACTGCTTCAGATTTTGGTCGGGGGCTACTTCATTAAGACAAAAGATAAATCCGACTTAAAAGGTAAATAAGCTTTGGGATTGTGTACAGAAAAGGTTGATTTTTTCCTGCTGTACCAACTGGCCACTAACTTGCCTTTAAGCGATATTTAGAAACACACATGTTCCTGATCATAATATTACATTTAAACGATTATAGTGATTTTACTTACTTCATTACTTTTATGCTTTTTGTTCACTGATTTGCAGAGTACGTATAGGGCAGAAAAAGGAGACGGGGATTACGAGCCAAGGAGAAGAAGAGAGGGGGCAGGAGGAGGGATCACTTATCTCTGTTGAAGCTGGACCGGGGTGGATTGGGCGGCTGAATTGATATAACTTTTCTTAAAATATAATATCCTGATTTTATGTTTTCCGGGATGCATTGACAATGGTTTGTCTATTCTACTGTTCTTCCAGGAATATTTTTTATTAGCTTGAATGAAGAGACCATTATAGAGGGAAGCGGAGCCAGAGGCATTATCAGATGTGCTGCTGGAGGCAATGATGGTGCTTAGATGGGAGCCAGACAAACATAACGATGGTGCTAAATAATCTTCTTGTTATGCAGGTGAGTTAAAAAAATCAAACATGTCTATGTTCTTTTGTTTGGACTAACCTTTTCACTCTAGAATCTAGATTTCAATCACCGTGGTCATTTCTTATCCAATGACATAAAGCTGGTCTAATTTCTATTTTTACATTCTAAAACAACACATGGAAAACAAAAGGAGAATACATATATTATTTGGGCTTCTTCGTAGTTGCCATTTGTTCTTTGATTGTTTACAAATTTAAATCTTGCATAGAAGTTTCCGGAATTTCTGTTGATGTGTTCACAAAAATTCTATATCTACTTATAGTCACATATAAAATATGAAGAAAAGCATGTAAAAAGACAGTGTGTTTTTAACTGGTTGCTGTGTACATCACTCGAGCTCCAGTTACAAAAAGAGAAGAAAAAAAATAAAAAACTGAAAAGCTTACCCGTGAAATGCTAGACCCAAAGCTTGATGATCCTGAAGGAAACTAGATGGTAGTGGTGGCTCAGAGAAGAGGATAAGCGGGGATGCGAGGGACTGATGTGGACTGTAGAAGGGAGGGAAGGGGAGGGAAGCTTCGTCAAGAACTATGCCCATAGTTTGATGTCACACTGCATTGCAACTCTTGTTAGATCCTAGAGAATTAGTTGTTGGAAATATGCCCTAGAGGCAATAATAAATTAGTTATTATCATATTTCCTTGTTCATGATAATCGTTTATTATCCATGCTATAATTGTATTGAATGGAAACACATTACATGTGTGGGTAAATAGACAAACACTCTGTCCCTAGTATGCCTCTAGTGAACTAGCTCGTTGATCAAAGATGGTCAAGGTTTCCTAGCCATTGACATGTGATGTCATTTGAATAACGAGATCACATCATTAGGAGAATGATGTGATGGACAAGACCCAAACTACAAACATAGCATATGATCGTGTCAGTTTATTGCTACTGTTTTCTGCATGTCAAAGTATGTGTTCCTATGACCATGAGATCATGGAACTCACTGACATCGAAGGAGTACCTTGTGTGTATAAAACGTCGCAACGTAACTGGGTGACTATAAAGGTGCTCTACAGGTATCTCCGAGGGTGCCTGTTGAGTTGGCATGGATCAAGACTGGGATTTGTTACTCCGTGTGACGAAGAGGTATCTCAGGGCCCACTCGGTAATGCAACATCACAATAAGCCTTGCAAGCAATGTGACTAAGTGTTAGTCATGGGATCTTGTATTACGGAATGAGTAAAGAGACTTGCCGGTAACGAGGTTGAACTAGGTATGGAGATACCGACGATCGAATCTCGGGCAAGTAACATACCGAAGAACAAAGGGAACATCATACGGGATTAACTAAATCCTTGACATAGAGGTTCGACCGATAAAGATCTTCGTAGAATATGTAGGAACCAATGTGGACATCCAGGTCCCGCCATTGGTTATTGACCGTAGAGGAGTCTCGGTCATGTCTACATAGTTCTCGAACCCGCAGGGTCTGCACACTTAAGGTTTGGTGACGTTTCGGTAGTATAGAGTTATGTGTGGCGGTGACCGAAGGTTGTTCGGAGTCCCGGACGAGATCCTGGACGTCACGAGGAGCTCCGGAATGGTCCGGAGGCAATGATTGATATATAGGAAGGTGGTGTTTGGACTCCGGAAAGGTTTCGGGCGCTTTCGGTAGTGTACCGGGAGTGACGAATGGGTCCCGGGGGTCCACCAGTGGGGCCATCCCACCCCATGGGCCAAAGTGGCGACCCACCAGCCCCTAGTGGGCTGGTGGGGTCGGCCAAGGTGGCCTAGGCGCAGGGGAGAGAGGCCCAAACCGAATTGGGGTGGAGTCCTCCCCAAGTTCCACCTCTCGTGTGAGAGGTGGACTCCCAATTGGAGGAGGACTCCCCCTCCACCAGTTCGGCCGAAGCCAAGAGGGAGCCCTCCCCTTGGGCACAGCCTCCTATCCCCTCCTCCTATATATACTAGTGGATATCTAGGGTTTTGGCACTGATTTTTCGGCCACGTGCTACCCGTTCCACCGGTGCTCCTCTAGATCGGATTTCCGCAGTGCGTAGGCGAAGCCCTGCCGGAATTGCTCCACCACCATCACCGGAGCGCCGTCACGCTGCCGGTGAACTCTTCTCCCTCTCCACTTCCTCTTGCTGGATCAAGACGGTGGAGATCGTCATCAAGCTGCACGTGTGCTGAGCGCGGAGGTGCCGTCCGTTCGGCGCTAGATCGGAAGGACCGTGAACAAGATCGCGAGACGGTTAGTGATGAGTTCACGGGACGGATCGTGATGAGATCGCGGGACGGATCGTGATGAGATCGCGTGATGAGTTCACGGGACGGATCGTGATTGGATCGAGGGACGAATCGTGATGTGGTCGCGGGACGCTCGACGATTTGGATCGCGAAGATGTTTGATTACACCAACCACGTTTCTTAACGCTTCCCGCTTAGCGATCTACAAGGGTACATAGATTCACTCTCCCTCTCGTAGATGCTCATCACCATGGATAGATCTTGCATGTGCGTAGGAATTTTTTTGTTTCCCATACAACGTTCCCCAACATTAGTATGATTTTGGGTGCTGGAAGAAGCTGGAACTCTCATGGACATGTTTGTCTAAGGGATTAGAATTACCCCATTCATGATTTTTAGTTCATTAAATATCCCAGGTTTCATTGTGCCTCAGTTTCCTCTTGGGACGTTGGCCCTGAGGTGCGAACTCTGTGTACCCATGTTGATGTAAGGAGCCCATGCCCCAGTTATCTCTCACACGCCCTGGTGAAGTAAACAAGAAGGTCGTGCTTGTTGTGGTTATAAAGGCAATCGAGAGGAGGGATAACCATACTGCCAGTAACAACAAACGAGTAGGGTAGGTGGGATGAGTGGGGCAAATGTGAAAGTCAATGGTGTTAATCCTCCGGTGGCCGCCACACTCGGAGAAGGTAGCGGCACTACGGTGTGTAGCAGGTCGCGGCGTCGTGTTGGTCGCCCTCGGCAGGATGGGATCGATGGCGTGGTAGCATGACTGTCCTTGGCATGACTTGGCTAAGGTGGAAGATCAAGCCCGACAATGAGGGTGTTGTCCCACCTCCTTGCTAGGCTACAAAACTATTCCCAAGGTTTTCCAACCAGATACAAACACGTCAACTTTGTGGCTGGAATTAATCAAGAGTTGTGAGCCCTTCTACATCTCATGTCCAGATCCTCAACGACAATTTTTTCATCAAATATCTAAATAACACAAAATTAGGTCAATACAATATCGTCCAGAAATACGAATTTCATGTTGGTAGAGAAATTGGTTAACAAAATCAAAAGGAATATGATATCAAGGAAAATGTCTTAGATCTTAAAGGGACAACAAAGATATGTCGCCCCTTGGGAGTGAGCGAATGGGATCTCCATCTTTCAATATGAAATCGCTCCATCGGGGACATGTTGGGTTGGAGGTTTTCTGTCCTGGGACCAATGAATCTCAAGGAATAGGAATTGAGTTGTGAGGAATTCAACAACGCACTCGAAATAAAGCAACCCAACTTGAATTCTGATATATCGAGATGGCAACACTTATTTCCGCCAGTTATTCCAACGGACATGGATGGGTAAATTTATATATTTAATTATCATAACATTCAAATATAAACATTTATTTTTATTTATCACTATATTCAAGATAATTTAATTTATAAACTTACAGGGGTATGTGTGGCTATTTTGTTGAGCAATTTATGCTCTCTTGGAACAGTAAATAATTGGTTTGTCCTGTTTGCATGATGGGTATTCTTCGTTACACCTTTTTGAGGCCTTCAACATGAAATATTTGTGTGAACTACATATATTTCTTGGGCACGATGGGTATGAGTTGATGAAGAAGTTTATATTGTACTTACTCAAATATCGTTCGAATGAAGCTAGAAACAACATTCCTGATATTGTGCGAGAATTTCTTAAGCACATCAAGTAGACCTTAATTTGTTTCAGATTTTCAGTTGGATAATCGATCTAGATGTATACATTGTCAAATTGCCTTTTTGTTATTAGTTTACATTGTAAGTGAAGTGGACTTCAATTATAAAACCAATTGTGCATGTGTTATCTTTTCTCTACATGTAAAATTTAACATAGATTACGCTTATCCCGTTGGGGAACGTTGCATGGGAAACAAAAAAATTCCTACGTTCACACAAGACCTATCCATGGTCATGAGCATCTACGAAAGGAAGAGTGGATCTACATATCCTTGTAGACCGCTAAGCGGGAAGCGTTAAGAAACGCGATTGGTGTAGTCGAACGTCTTCGCGATCCAAATCGCCGAGCGTCCCGCGATCTCATCACGATCCGTACCGCGATCCAATCACGATCCCTCCCATGAACTCATCATGATCCGTCCCACGAACTCATCACGATCCGTCTCGCGATCTTGATCACGGTCCTCCCGATCTAGTGTCGAACGGACGGCACCTCCGCGTTCAGCACACGTACAGCTCGATGACGATCTTCGCCTTATTGATCCAGCAAGAGGGAGCGGAGAGGTAGATGAGTTCTCCGGCAGCATGACGGTGCCGCGGCGATGGTGGTGGAGCAATTCCGGTAGGGCTTCTCCTAAGCACTGCAGAAAACCGATCTAGAGGAGAAACTATGCACTAGAGGAACGGGTAGCACGTGGCTGAAAATCTAGTGCAAAACCCTAAAACCTCTAGTATATATAAGAGGAAGAGAGGAGGAGGCTTGTCCCTCAAGGGGCCAGCCCTTGGTTCGGCCGAATCAAGGAGGAGAGGAGGACTCCTCCTCCAATCCTAGTAGGACTAGGATTCCTCCCTATTTTTCCTTTTTTCCCACCTTTTTCTCTTTGGGTATTCTCTCCCAGCCACATGAGCCTTGTGTGGGACTTCCACCAGCCCACTAAGGGCTGGTATTAACTCTCCCACAGCCCATGTAGCCTCTTGGGTCGAAATACCCCTCCCGATGGTCTCCCGTTACACTACCGGCACTCTCGGTACACTACCGATGAGACCGAAACTTTTCCGGCGACCAAAATAGGACTTCCTATATATCAATCTTTACCTACGGACCATTCCGTAGCTCCTCATGATGTCCGGGATCTCATCCGGGACTCTGAACAACCTTTGGTCACCACCATACATAACTCTATACTACCGAAACGTCACCGAACCTTAAGTGTGCAGACTCTGTGGGTTCGAGAACTATGTAGACATGACCGAGACACCTCTACGGTCAATAACCAATAGCGGGACCTGGATGCCCATATTGGTTCCTACATATTCTATGAAGATCTTTATCGGTCGAACCTCTATGTCAAGGATTCAGTTAATCCCGTATGATGTTCCCTTTGTTCTTCGGTATGTTACGTGCCCGAGATTCGATCGTCGGTATCTCCATACCTAGTTCAACCTCGTTACCGGCAAGTCTCTTTACTCATTCTGTAATACAAGATCCCATGACTAAAACTTAGTCACATTGCTTGCAAGACTTGTTGTGATATTGTATTACCGAGTGGGCCCTGAGATACCTCTCCGTCACACAGAGTAACAAATCCCAGTCTTGATCCATGCCAACCCATCAGAAACCCTCGGAGATACCTATAGAGCACCTTTATAGTCACCCAGTTACGTTGCCACGTTTGATACACACAAGGTACTCCTCCGGTGTTAGTGAGTTGCATGATCTCATGGTCATAGGAACATATACTTAACATGCAGAAAACAGTAGCAATAAACTCACACGATCATATGCTACGTTTGTAGTTTGGGTCTGATCCATCACATCATTCTTCTAATAATGTGATCCCGTTACCAAATGACATCTCATGTCCATGACTAGGAAACCATAGCCATCTTTGATCCACAAGCTAGTCTATTAGAGGCATACTAGGGACATGGTGTTGTCTACGTATCCACACATGTATCTGAGTTTCCGATCAACACAATTATAGCATGGATAATAAATGGTTATTATGAACAAGGAAATATGATAATAACCGATTTATTATTGCCTCGAGGGCATATTTCCAACAGTCTCCCACTTGCACTAGAGTCAATAATCTAGTTCACATCACCATGTGATTCGCATTGTTATGAATCTAACACCCAATGAGTTCTGGGGTTCGATCATGCTTTGCATGTGAGAGAGTCAACGGGTCTGTAACATTCAGATCCGTGTGTACTTTGCAAATCTCTATGTCAAACTATAAATACTGCTACCACACTCCACTTGAAGCTATTCCAAATGGCTGCTCCACTATATGTATCCGGATTGCTACTAAGAGTCATCCGGATTGGTATTAAAGCTTGCATCGACGTAACTCTTTACAACAAACTCTTTATCACCTCCATAATGGAGAAACATTTCCTTAGTCTTTTAGTTACTAAGGATGATCTTGACCGTTGTCTAGTGATCCACTCTTGGATCACTCTTGTACCCCTTGACGGACTCATGGCAAGGCACACACAGGTGTGGTACACAGCATGGCATACTATACAGAGCCTATGGCTAAGGCATAGGGGACAACATTCGTCCTTTCTCTTTCTTCTGCTGTGGTCAAGCTTTGGGTCTCACTCAACTTCACACCTTACAAAGCAAGAGAGAACACTTCTCTCTGACTGATCCATTTTGAACTCTTTCAAAATCTTGTCAAGGTATGTACTCATTCAAAGTCTCATCAAGCATCTTGATCTATCTATATAGATCTTGATGCTCAACAATTAGGTAGCTTTATCCAGGTCTTCCTTTGAAAAACTCCTTTCAAACAACCATTTATGCTTTCCAGAAATTCTACATCATTTCCGATCAACAATATGTCAACCACATATGCTTATCAGAAACTCTATAGTGCTCCCACTCACTTTATTGTAAATACAAGTTTCTCATAAACTTTGTATGGACTCAAAAACTTTGATCACCTCATCAAAGTGTATATTCCAACTCCGAGATGCTTGCTTTAGTCCATCGAAGGATCATTGAAGCTTGCTTACCTTTTAGCATCCTTAGGACTGACAAAACCTTCTGGTTGTATCTCATACAACCTTTCCTTAAGGAAGGAAGCGATGTTTTGACATTCATCTGCCAGATTTCATAATTGAAAAATGCAGCAACTGCTAACATAATTCCAACAGACTTTAGCAACGCTACGAGTGAGAAAGTCTCATCGTAGTCAACTCCTTGAACTTGTCGGAAACTTCTTTGCGACAAGTCGAGCTCTATAAATGGTGACATTTACCATCAGCGTCTGTCATCATCTCAAAGGTCCATTTTCCCTCGACGACCTGCCGTCCAACAAGCAAGTCTACCAAAGTCTATACTTGGTTTTCATACATGGATCCTTTCTCGGATTTCATGGCCTCTAACCATTTGTCAGAATCCAGACCCATCATCGCTTCTCCACAGCTCGTAGGTTCATCGTTGTCCAACAACATGACCTCCAAGACAGGGTTGTCGTACCACTCAGGAGCAGTACACATCCATGTCGACCTACGAGGTTCGATAGTAACTTGATCCGAAGCTTCATGATCATCATCATTAACTTCCTCTTCAAC
Organism: Hordeum marinum; assembly: GCA_022496015.1. Taxonomy (NCBI): domain Eukaryota; kingdom Viridiplantae; phylum Streptophyta; class Magnoliopsida; order Poales; family Poaceae; genus Hordeum; species Hordeum marinum. The sequence continues at coordinate 169,014,413 of CM039677.1, forward strand.
TAATGTAGGCTTCACAGAAACATCTTCCTACGCTGCACTACTCTCTGGTTGAACAAAGGTTCAACAACCTCATCAAGTTCTATCTTCCTCCCACTCAATTCTTTCGAGAGAAACTCTTTCTCGAGAAAGGACCAAATTTTAGCAACAAACATTTTATGCTTGGATCTGAGATAGAAGGTTCACCCAACTATTCTTAGGGTATTCTATGAAGATGCATTTGTCCGCTTTGGGTTCGAGCTCATTAGGTGAAAACATTTTCCACACAAGCGCCGTAGCCCCAAACATTAAGAAATGACAGCTTAGGTTTCTATCAAACCCTAATTCACACGGTGTCATCCCAACGTATTTATATGGTGCCCTATTTAAAGTGAATGTAGTTGTCTCTAATGCATAACCCCAAAATTATAGTAGCAAAACGATAACGGACATCATAGCATGCACCATATCCAATAGAGTACGACTATGACATTCGGACACACCATCACACTACGGTGTTCTAGGTGGCGTGAGTTGTGAAACAACTTTCACATTGTCTAAAGTTGTATGCCAAACTCGTAACTCAGATATTCACCTCCACGATCATATCGCAGACATTTTTATCTTCTTGTCACGATGATCTTAAACTTCACTCTGAATTTGCTTGAACCTTTCAAACGATTCAGACTTGTGTTTCATTAAGCAAATATACACTATATCTACTCAAATCATCAGTGAAGGTAAGAAAATAATGATATCCATTGCATGCTACAAGACTCATTGGATTGCATACATCAACATGTATCATTTCCAATAAATCACTTGCGCGCTCCATCCATCCGGAAAACGGGGTCCTTAGTCATCTTGCCCAAGATGCATGGTTCGGATGTCTCAACCGATTCGAAATCAAATGACTACAAAGATCCATCAGCATGGAGTTTCTTCATGCGCTTTATACCAATATGACATTTAGCGGCAGTGCCACAAGTATGTGGTACTATCATTATTAACTTTGTATCTTTTGGCATCAATGTTATGAACATGTGTATTACTGCGATCAAGATTCAACAAACCATTCTCACTGGGTGCATGACCATTGAAGGTATTATTCATGTAAACAGAATAACCATTATTCTCTAACTTAAATGAATAACCGTGTTGCAATAAACACGATCTAATCATGTTCATGCTTAACGCAAACACCAACAACATTTAGGTTTGTCACTAATCCCGAAGGTAGAGAGAGCGTGTGATGTTGATCACATCAACCTTGGAAACATTTCGAACACACATCGTCACCTCACCCTTAGCTAGTCTCCATTTATTCCGTAGCTTTTACTTCGAGTTACTAACATTTAGCAACCGAACCGGTATCCAATACCCAGGTGCTACTAGGAGTACTAGCAAGGTACACATCAATAACACGTATATCAAATATACTTCTGTCGACGTTGCCAGCCTTTTTATCTACCAAGTATCTAGGGTTGTTCCGCTTCATCGACCGCTCTCCTCATAATAGAAGCACTTAGTATCGGGTTTGGGTTCAACTTTAGGTTGCTTCACTGGAGCAGCAACTGACTTGCCGTCCATGAAGTTTTCCTCCTTGCCCTTGCCCTTCTCGAAACTAGTGGTTTTACTAACCATCAACACTTGATGCTCCTTCTTGATTTCTACCTTTGCGGTGTCAAACATCGCGAACAGCTCAGGGATCATTATTTCTATCCCTGGCATTTTATAGTTCATCACCAAGTTCTAGTAGCTTAGTGACAGTGACTTGGAGAACTATATCAATCACTATATTATTTGGAAGATCAACTCCCACTCGATTCAAGCGATTGTAGCACCCAGACAATCTAAGCACATGCTCAACGATTGAGCTATTCTCCTTCATCTTGCAGGCAAAGAATTTTGTTGGAGATCTCATATCTCGCAACACGGGCACGAGCCTGAGATCCTAATTTCAGCTCTTAGAACATCTCATATGTTCCGTGATGTTCAAAACGTTTTGGAGCCTCAATTCTAAGCCGTAATGCATGACGCACTAAACTATCAAGTAGTCATCAGAACGTGCTTGTCAGATGTTCACAACATCTACAGACGACGCTAGAGGGGTTGGCGCACCGAGTGGTGCATTAAGGACATAAGCCTTCTGTGCAGCAACGAGGACAATCCTCAGATCACGGACCCAGTCCGCAATATTGCTACCATCATCTTTCAACTCTATTTCTCTAGGAACATATAAAGATTCAAGGGAGCTACGGTGCGAGCAAGTAATCTACAACATAATTTGCAAAGACACTACTGACTATGTTCATGATAATGAGTTCAATTAATCATATTACTGAAGAACTCCCACTCAAATTGACATCCCTCCGGTCATTCGAGTGTTACATGATCCAAATTCAACAACTCAAGTCCGATCATCATGTGAGTTGAGGTGGTTTCAATGGTGAACATCATCATGTTGATCATATCTACTATATGACTCATGTTCGACCTTTCGGTCTCTTGTGTTCCGAGGTCATGTCTGTACATGCTAGGCTCGTCAAGTTTAACCCGAGTGTTCTGCATGTGCAACACTGGCTTGCACCCGCTGTATGTGAACGTAGAGTCTATCACACCCGATCATCACGTGGTGTCTCGACACGACAAACTTTCGCAACGGTGCACACTCGGGGAGAACACAATTTATCTTGAAATTAAGTCAGGGATCACCTTATAATGCTACCATCGTCCTAAGCAAAACAAGGTGCATAAAAGGATTAACATCACATGCAAATCATAAGTGACATGATATGGCCATGAACTTGTGCTTTTGATCTCTATCATGAAAGCACCCGCATGATCTCCATCGTCACCGGCATGACACCATGATCTCCATCATCTTGATCTCCATCAACGTGTCGCCATCAGGGTTGTCGCGCCCACCATGCTTCTACTACTATTGCTACCGTTTAGCAATAAAGTAAAGCATTACATAGCGCGTAATGATTGACACGCAGGTCATACAATAATTAAAGACAACCCTATGGCTCCTGCCGGTTGCCGTACTCATCGACATGCAACTCGTGATATTCTATACAACACATGATCATCTCATACATCACATATATCTCATCATGTAATTGGCCATATCACATCACAACATACCCTGCAAAAACAAGTTAGATGTCCTCTAATTGTTGTTGCATGTTTTACGTGGCTGCTACGGGTATCTAGCAAGAACAATTCTCACCTACGCATAAACCACAATGGTGATACATAAGTTGCTTTTCAACCTTCTCAATGACCGCCTTTGTCGAATCCGATCCAACTAAAGTAGGAGAAACTGCCACCCGCTAGCCATCTTTTGCAACAAGTTGTAGTTGAGGGAACCGGTCTCTCGTAAGCGTACGAGTAATGTTGGTCCGGGCCGCTTCATCCCACAATACCGCTGAACCAAAACACGACCAAGGGAGGAAGCAATCTAAGCATCAACGCCCATAAACTCTTTGTGTTCTACTCGAGATCTCATCTACACATAGACCTAGCTCATGATGCCACTGATGGGGAACATTGCATGGGAAACAAAAAATTTCCTATGTTCACGCAAAACCTATCCATGGTGATGAGCATCTACGAGAGGGAGAGTGGATCTACATACCCTTGTAGATCGCTAAGTGGGAAGCGTTAAGAAACACGGTTGGTGTAGTCGAACGTCTTCGCGATCCAAATCGCCGAGCGTCCCACGATATCATCACGATCCGTCCCGCGATCCAATCACGATCCGTCCCACGAACTAATCACGATCCGTCTCGCGATCTTGATCACGGTCCTTCCGATCTAGCGCCGAACAGATGACACCTCCGCGTTCAACACACGTACAGCTCGATGCCGATCTCCGCCTTCTTGATCCAGCAAGAGGGAGCAGACGGGTAGACGAGTTCTCCGGCAGCTTGGCAGCGCCGCGGTGATGGTGGTGGAGCAATTCTGGCAGGGCTTCGCCTAAGCACTGCAGAAAACTGATCTAAAGGAGAAACTATGCACTAGAGGAACGGGTAGCACGTGGCTGAAAATCTAGTGCAAAACCCTAAATCCTCTAGTATATATAAGAGGAAGAGAGGAGGAGGCTTGGCCCTCAAGGGGCCAGCCCTTGGTTCCGCTGAATCAAGGAGGATAGGAGGACTCGTCCTTCAATCCTTGTAGGACTAGGATTCCTCCCTATTTTGCTTTTTTCCACCTTTTTCTCTTTGGGTTTTCTCTCCCAGCCGCATGGGCCTTGTGTGGGACTTCCACCAGCCCACTAAGGGATGGTATTCACTCTCCCACAGTCCATGTATCCTCTTGGGTCGAAATACCCCTCCCGATGGTCTCCCGGTACACTACCGGCACTCCCGATACACTACCGATGAGCCCGAAACTTTTCCGGCGACCAAAATAGGACTTCCTATATATCAATCTTTACCTCCGGACCATTCTGGAGCTCCTCGTGACATCCGGGATCTCATCCAGGACTCCGAACAACCTTGGGTCACCACCATACATAACTCTATACTACCGAAACGTCACCGAACCTTAAGTGTGCAGACCTTGCGGGTTTGAGAACTATGTAGACATGACCGAGACACCTCTATGGTAAATAACCAATAGCGGGACCTAGATGCCCATATTGGTTCCTACATATTCTACGAAGATCTTTATCGTTCGAACCTCTGTGTCAAGGATTCAATTAACCCCGTATGATGTTCCCTTTGTTCTTCGGTATGTTACGTGCCCGAGATTCGATTGTCTTTATCTCCATACCTAGTTCAACCTCATTATCGGCAAGTCTCTTTAGTCGTTCCGTAATACAAGATCCCGTGACTAACACTTGGTCACATTGCTTGCAAGGCTTGTTGTGATGTTGTATTACCGAGTGGGCCCTGAGATACCTGTCTTGATCCATGTCAACCCAACAGACACCCTCGAAGATACATGTAGAGTACCTTTATAGTCACCCAGTTACGTTGCGACGTTTGATACACACAAGGCACTCCTCCGGTGTCAGTGAGTTGCATGATCTCATGGTCGTAGGAAGAGATACTTGACATGCAGAAAACAGTAGCAATAAACTGACATGATCATATGCTACGTTTGTAGTTTGGGTCTGGTCCATCACATCATTCTCCTAATAATGTGATTACGTTACCAAATGACATCTCATGTCCATGACTAGAAAACCATAGCCATCTTTGATCCACGATCTAGTCTATTAGAGGCATACTAGGGACATGGTGTTGTCTATGTATCCACACATGTATCTGAGTTTCCGATCAACACAATTATAGAATGGATAGTAAACGATTATTATGAACAAAGAAATATGATAATAACCAATTTATTATTGCCTCTAGGGCATATTTCCAACATATCCAACTCCAGCAAAATAGTTCAAAAGCCCGTTGCAACGCACGGGCGTTCTCCTAGTGTAAAATAGTTGTGAAATGGTATGATTAAAAGCTTTTAGAAATGTTTTGTGGTCTTTCAAAATTATTCGAAAACATTATCATGAGCGGATCAGTACCTTTAGAATCGGCCATGAAGGCTTGCAAAAGTGGTCTGGGCTCTTTGAAGAATATTCACTCGTGTTTTCATATTTTTTTGTCTAGTTCACTAACTTCTTGTTAAGTTCATCTTGCAGTTGTCATGTCATAAACTAAGATCATACTTCACGTAACTCATAATTTTTTTACGTAGTTTGCATAACTCTTTATTTACATTTAACCTTTACATTTAGAGATGTAAACCGGGTCCATTTAATCCCATTTTTTCAAGAAACCAGCAGGAGCTCTTCCTTTTCATTAAGAATAAGAGAGTTGGCCAATTTATAAGGAAAACTGGCCGAAAACCGATACATTGAAAGACACACACACCAGCCTCGGGGCTGCGTACCTAATGAGCCGACAACCCCGTCACCCAAACGGCCAGGGTTGCCACCCCACCACACGACCCGGAGTCGCCACTCCGGCTTACAAACCTGAAAAACTCACACACGTCGGCCCCGAGGCCGCACACCACACGAGCCGACGACTCTGCCGCCCACACGACCAGACCCGACACTCCATAGCACAAAGGTGCACTCCGGAGCCGCCGCTCGGACTTCCCCGCCGGCTTCGAGGCCACACTCCAACTAAGTCGATGACCCTGCCGCCCATGCAACTAGACCCGACACTCCACAGCATAGGGGTGCTCTTCGGAGCCGCCGCTCTGGCTTCCCCGCCAACCCCGAGGCCGTACACACTCCTGACCGACGATGAGCCAGCAAAGCCGCCCAGCCATCGTGAATTGACGAAGGACCAGACCTCCAAGGCGTCGCCCGAAAAGGGAAGCGACAAGAACATCGTCGACGCCCGCTTGGACAAGGGTCGAAATTTGGGTTTTCACCCAGAGAGCCCAAGAACGAGACAACACTGGTGGTGAAGGGGATCCACGACATCGCCTCCAAGAAGGGAACGACGTCCGAGGACGCCGTCGATGCCGGCACCGACCGAGGTCGGGCAAGGCTTTCGCCCGGAGCTCACTGAATCCATCGCCACAACAGCCTGCCCAGCAAACCGTCTCCGGCAACTTGCTGACCGTCCCTGCCCAAACCACATGACCAAGCATGCCGGACGGCTCGCCGCCGCCAACCACCATTGGTTCGACAAACCACCTCACCGGGGAGCCGTCATCATCATCCACGGCTGCCAGCAACAAGACAACACCACACGTCGTCGAGCCACTACTAGCAACCTAACACGCGCCAGGTCTTCCCTGAGCGACGCCTCCGCGCCGCCGTCCTCGATCCGTGGCACGCAGCCACCACCACGGATCGACAGGCACCAGCCGGAGCAGCCACGCCACAGCTCACTCGCCACACGCAGCGGCCCGCCATGTATGCGGTTGACCCCGTAGATCTGAGCCCGGACCCCAGACCCGGGGCCATCCCACAGCCGCCTCATCGGGATCCGCCAACAGCCGCACTCCCATGCCTCCGCGTCCCCAGGGCCGCCGCCTCGGCTTGCCCACGCTGGGCAAATCGCCATCGTTGCCCTAGCCAAGTCCGGCAGCCTCCCGCACACCACGAGAAAGGGAACCGCCCCCGACGGCAGCGGCGGAGAGGGGGAACCGGTGGGAAGGGGAGTAGGCGGCGGCGTGGTTTTGCCCCGGTAGTCACCTGGGGAGTGACTCCGGGCAATGAGGAGTCAAAGCTAGAAGATTGGATTGATTTCCGTTTAATCCCATTTAAACTCACTTATGGTCTAACAGTTCAAGTTTTTTTAAAATAAACTATCAAGCTCGCTAAAGATAACTATGGGACTTGTAGACGCCGTTTATTTGCTATTTACATCCCTATTTACAGAGTACGCCATGGATGCAACAAACCATCTAGTAGAAGTAATCCTTGAAGAGACGGGGGAACCTCTGAATAAAATGGCACGACACATTCCAACGATTTTGTTGTTGTTGCTGTAAAGTCATGTATCTCTCGTGACCATAGTAAACCAAACAATCTCTCGACTTATATAAGGAACAATGAGTGTCTGACTTAAAAAATGCTTTTTTGTTCGGAATTACTTGTCGTTAAAATGGAAAGTGTTGAATATATGTGTTGCATGTATATTACGTATAGTCTGGCTCACCTTCTAATTGTGTATAGTTGAGATAGAAGCCCACTTGTACTCTATATATATGTGCACCTTGGCATCTATCAATACATCAACAATAATATTATCAATCCCTCTCTCTACATGGTATCATCCTTTTCGATCTAACCCTAGGGTTTTAGCCGCCGCTGCCGCCTCGCCCGCCTGCGCGCCGCCGCCGCCTCCGCCGCTACCCACCATTGCCGCACCCTGCTGCTGCCGCGCTCTCCTCCCAACCCCGCCGCCGCTACGTGCCGCCACTCCTTCCGCTGCCCCGCTCCTCGCCGACCCACAGCCACCGCCGCCGTCGTGCTCCACTTCCCCGCGCCGCCGCCACTGCCCTGTCGCGCCTATCTCTCCACTTGCCGCCACTGCCGCCTCTCTCCACGCTGTAGCCGCCGTCTCCCTCCAACGCCGCCGCTGCACCCCTAACCCTAGCCGCCCGATGGAGTCCCCACGCTTGTCCACCACCTGCTCATCCAACCCGTTCGCCGGTCCCGAGCCTTCCGCCATCGCCATCCGTGATATCAACATCGAGGCATGCGTTCCCATCCGCCTCGATAGCTCCAGCTCTTCGTACTACGCGTGGAAGACCTACTTCACCCTTGTCTTCCGTGAGTACTATCTCACCGAGCACATCGATGGCTCCGTGAACGCTGACTTCATGAAGGGCGATCTGGAGTAGTCCGCATTGAGGCCACACTCATCCAATGGTTTTACCAAACCGTCTCGAAGGACATCTTCCACATGGTTGTCGCCGAGGACGACGACGCCTGTGCTGTGTGGAACAAGATCAACACGCTCTTCATCGACAACAAACTTCAGCGCCTTGTTTTCTTGCAGCAGGAGTTCTTCGGCTCTCACCAGGACAGCTCCACCATCGATGAGTACCGCATGCGGCTTAAGATGCTCACCGATGAGCTTCGCGACATCGGGGCCAAAGTCTCTGACGAACTCATGCTGAGCACTCTCACCGGCGGCCTCAACGAGGACTTCGACAACGCGGCCTCCAACCTCACCTTGCTGTCGTAGCCCACCTTCCAGCGCATCATTGCGTACCTCAAGATTTAGGAGCGCCGCATGACGAAGGTGAAGCAGTGGGTCCACCACACCGCCCTCGCTGTCGGCACCACCCGTGGCAATCTCGCTCCACCGGCTGCGCCGAACCAGCCGCGTCCTCCACCGGTCGGTTACTTCCCGCTGCCACCCACGCCTCCCCAACAGCAAGGGGGAGGGGGCTGACGCAACCGGCAGGGCGGCGGGGGTTTCCGCCAGCAACAACAGCAGCAGCCGGGTCCTGGTGCCGGGGGACCACCGCACCACCATCCGCCCCCTCCACTGTGGTCCGCCGGGTAGAACCCGTGGATGGGTGTCGTGCATGCCTATCACATGCCCGTTCCACGGGCTCCTGTGCCGGGTCTCCTGGGTCTGGGCCCCGCCAGCCACCAGGCCTTCTTCAGAGCGCCACACCAGCCAGCCGACGCCGGTTATGTCGTCCCCTCACGCTGCCATCTCTCGGCGGCCATGGCCCACCGGCCCCGGCGCCAACCTATGGAGGTCTCCTGCCTTCGTCAGCACCCGCGCCATGCGAACCTTCCCTCCTGGCGTCTGTGCACTCCACGCCATCACCTAACAACTATGGCGGTGGAGGCGACTGGTACATGGACACGGGTGCTACTGCGCACATAACAACTCATCTCGGTAACCTAACCTCTTCCACTCCCGTTCATACGCCCACTCGTATCACCGTTGGCAACGGTTCTTCCTTACCTATCACTCATATTGGTAGCACTAGTTTTCCCTCCAATTCCACGCCCATCACTATGTCTAACGTTCTTGTTTCACCTGAACTTGTCACGAACCTAGTTTCTGTTCGTTGTCTTGCTCGTGAGAATCCTCTCACTGTTGAATTTGAGGGTGCTGGTTTTTCTATGAAGGACGCCCGTACACGGATGGTGCTCCACTGATGTGACAGCCCCGAGGATCTTTATCCTGCACACGCCGGCGCTTCTTCCTCCACACCCGCTGCATTGGCCGTCGGCGTCGACCTCTGGCACGCTCGCCTGGGACACCCCAACCCCACTGTTTTGCGTCAAATTCTGAGGAGTTTTTCTTTCTCATGTAATAAGCTCGACGAGCATACTTGCGAGGCTTGCCGTTTAGGCAAGCACGTCCGTCTTTCTTTTAGTGCGTTTACAACTGTTTCCACTTTTCCATTTCAGCTTCTTCATAGTGATGTTTGGACGTCTCCCTTTGCAAGTAACATGTGCTATCTATACTACTTGGTGATTTTAGATGATTACTCTCATTATGTGTGGACTTTTGCTCTTCGTCGCCCGATGCTTTAGCCACACTCACGTCCTTTTTCTCCTATGTCACCACACAGTTCGGTCGCCCTATACTTGCACTCCAAACTGACAACGGAAAAGACTTTGACAACCTCTTTCTCTGCACCCTTCTCGCCTCTCATGGCACCACCTTCCGCTTAACTTGCCCGTACACTTCACAGCAGGACGGCCGTGCCGAGCGCATCCTTCGCACTCTTAATGACTTCACTCGCACGTTACTTTTCCATGCTAACGTGCCTACGCGGTTCTGGCCTCATGCTCTTGCCACCGCTACACTTCTCATTAACATTCGTCTGGGTCGTCCTAGGTGGAACTACACCCCTCATCACCTTCTCTTCGGTGCACCTCCGTCCTACGGCGGTCTTTGCATCTTTGAGTGTCTTTGCTACCCCAGCACCGCGTCTACCACTCCCCACAAACTCGCACCACGTTCCCTTCCATGCGTCTTTCTAGGTTATCCCTCTAACACCAAAGGTTACTGGTGCTATGATCCTATCACTCACCGCGTGTACACCTCGAGGCACATATATTTCGTCGAGACAGTGTTTCCTTTCTTCCAGGTACCACTGGCTCCGACTCCCTCAGCGCCGCCTACCGTGCCCCTCCCTTGGCACCACGCGCAGCAGCAACCCCTGGCGGCGCAACCGGTCACGCGCCTACTATCGTCGCCACCTGGGTTCCCGACTCCCTTCCCCGAGGTCGAGTCGGACCGGGTCTCTAGGTCTCCGACTTCCTCTTCGGAGGATGCGCCGGCCTCCCCCGCCGGTGCCACGGCGGGCTCTTCGGCGACGAGCTCGACATCCTCCTCGCCCGTCGCCCCCACCGCCGCCGCTGGCCCCCGCCACCACTGACGGCCCGGCTGCCGGTCCCACCGATGAACCGACTGCTGATGTGGGCTCGATCGCCTCTACCGGTCCTACTCACGGCATGACGACCCACGCCCAGGCCTGTGTGCATCGCCCGAGCACGCGCTACTCTTCCGACGAGTATGCGTGTGATGTCGCGACCTCGACGCCATCACCCATCCCCACCTCCATTCGTGCCGCCATTCAGGACCCTCGTTGTCCGGCCATGATGCAGGAGGAGTTCGACACCTTGCGGCGTAACCACATGTGGCATCTTGTTCCGTGCCCCCCTCGTGCCAACGTCATTTCTGTCAAGTGGGTGTTCCGCCACAAGACTCGCCCGGACGTTCTCTTGAGCGCTATAAGGCCCAGTGGGTGGTTCGTGGCTTTCGGAAACACGCAGGCATGGACTTCGCCGACACCTTCGCTCCGGTTGTGAAACGGGGCATGATTCGCACTGTGCTTCAGTTGGCAGTCTCGCGCGCTTGGTCGATACATTAGTTGGATGTCTCCAACGCCTTCCTTCATGGTCACCTTGTCGCGCAGGTATTCTGTGAGCAGCCCACAGGCTTCGTCGACGTCAAGCATCCAGACTCCGTGTGCTTGCTCTTCCGCTCTATTTACGGGCTGAAGCAGGCACCACGGGCTTGGTACCAGCGCATCGCTACCTTCCTACAGTCTATAGGCTTTCGGTCCACCCGCTCCGATGCCTCGCTCTTTGTGTATCATCAGGGCGATGTCACGGCATATCTGCTCCTCTACGTCGATGACATCATCATCACGGCCTCCACTGCCGAGCTCCTTCAGCGGCTTACAGCTCGTCTCCGCGTCGAGTTCGCCCTCAAGGACTTGGGGCCCCCGCATTACTTTCTCGGCATCGAGGTGGTCCGCCGGGCTGACGGCTTCTTTTTGCATCAGCAGAAGTACGCTCATGATGTTCTGGAGCGCGCTGGTATGCTTAATTGCAAGCCGGCGCCCATTCCGGTCAACACGAAGGTGAAGGTTTCCGCTACGGAGGGGTCTCTTGCGAACGATGCAGCTTTTTACCGCTCCATTGTTGGTGCTTTACAGTACCTGACGCTTACGCGTCCGGACCTACAGTATGCTGTTCAGCAGGTGTGCCTCCACATGCAGTCACCGTGTGACTCCCACTAGACCCTGTTGAGGCCTATTCTTCGATACATATGCGGCACCATGTCTCTGGGTCTCATCCTAACGGCCTTTGCCTCCACCGACCTCGTCGCGTACTCGGACGCCGACTGGGCTGGCTGCCCTGATACCCGTCGCTCCACATCCGGCTATTGCGTCTACCTTGGGCCCTCGTTGATCTTTTGGTCTTCGAAGCGACAACCCACGGTCTCACGCTCCAGCGCCGAGGCAGAGTATCATGCCGTCGCCAACGCCGTGGCGGAATGCTCTTGGGTTCGTCAGCTGCTTCAGGAGTTGCTTTGTGATGCTTCCAAGGCCACCCTTGTCTTCTGTGACAACATCAGCGCGGTCTACCTCTCCGCCAATCCGGCGCATCATCGACGTACGAAGCATATTGAGCTCGACATTCACTTCGTTTGTGAGCAGGTTGCGCTTGCCCGTGTTCGAGTTCTCCACGTGCCGACGTCGCAACAGTTCACTGATGTGATGACTAAGGGATTGACCACTCCCGTCTTTGAGGAGTTTCGGTCCAGTCTCTGTGTCTTCGGCGACGCTTCGACTGACCCACCTCCTAGTTGTGTATAGTTGAGGTAGAGGCCCACCTATACTCTATATATACGTGCACCTTGGCACCTATTAATACATCGATAATAGTATTGCCAATCCCTTTCTTTACAGAAAGAAATGGATATATCTAGAATTAAAATACGTCTAGATATTTCCATTTGAACGACAAGTAATTCCGAACGGAGAAAATATATTCAAATCCTATAGCATGGGCCCCAAACCATGAGTTACTCCGCATCTGTCCAACCATCTTGGAATTGTATACAGTATGTTTCAGTGATTTGGTCTCATCCATCGTGTCCGAGATCGTTCCAAAACTTGGTTTCAGGGCTACCTCCAGTTTCGTGCATGACAAGTAATTCCGAACGGAGAAAATATATTCGAATCCTATAGCATGGGCCCCAAACCATGAGTTACTCCACATCTGTCCAACCATCTTGAAATTGTATACAGCATGTTTCAGTGATTTGCTCTCATCCATCGTGTCCGAAATCGTTTCAAACCTTGGCTTCAGGGTTACCTCCAGTTTCGTGCATGCACTGTAGGCACATACCCAGAGGATGCATGACACTTATTGTGCTGTCCAACCAGCTTCTGCTGTCTTTACTCCTGCGCCTTCAAGGCTTGAACGATAAGCACATGCCCCGCGCAAAACCAAACAAAAAACAAAAAGGTGATCATGTAACAAACAGTAAATGTACACAACAAATGTGATCACGTACACAAGGTAAAAGTACACAAGGCTGTAAGTAATGACATCTTCCATTTTCTAAAAAGTACACAAGCCTGTAATGCTGGTAAGATCGTCTGCTCCTCCACTAGTCGAATTTAGCAAGTCCTCCATGCTAACATTCAAAAATATCTCCATGGCCCATCGGGGACCAAGCTGGTCGTGCAGGAGCGCAGCACAGACACATGCACACATGCAAGCATGGTTACCATGAATCCACATGCGAGTCCACATGCCAACTGCCAAGGCGCAGCATCTGTCCCCGGCGCTCTCGATCAGCTCAGCCCAGCTCCGGGCACATGGACCTCCCTTGCATGTCTGCTTGCCGACCTGTGCCGTGATTAGAGAAAGAAGATTACAGCACAGTGTCAGTGCAGCAGTGCAATATGATGAGTCGCTCACGAGCACAGTATTCCCAAAATAATTGCCTCCTGCAGGCGATGTATTTACAGATGTCAAGATGGATTAGTTACTGACACGACATGTGTTGATCAGTGTCGGTGGATTGCGTTCGGAGCCGGAGAGCGGCAATAATATGGCCAAGCAGCCCCTCGGGACAAAGGTCTTGGCATCATGGTCACATGCCGTGCTCAGAACTGGGCATGCAAGGGTTCTCTCCCCTCTGATGCTCTCTACTTTCTCTTAGTTTTCGCCATTAGATCGGTCCCATGACAGAACATCAAAGCTTCTTCCAGCGATGGCGGGAACGCCAATAACAGAGCACTTCTGGCACGTTGATGGTGTACTACGCAATAACGCAAACCGCAGGCCCTGCACATCAATGACGGGATAACTTTGCTCAACACAATCAGCTCTGTGGCTGAGGCCGGGGACGCTGTTTCTCCTTCCCCAAACAAAAACACAATCAGCTCTGAATTACAGGACGGAAAGACTTCAAGGTTACAAGTAAAACAATATTTATAGTTCTAGATCTTGAATCAGGAGATAAGTAGAATGGATGCGTAGACTTACTTTAGTGTAACCGTGTCCAAATGCTAGCAGATCTTTGCATACCAGCCCGACAGTTGAAGGTGGTAGGCCATGACCATAAATGGGGACGAGCTGTCCAAACACGAGCCAAATGGGTATGCAGATCAGGTAAATTTTAGGCGAACTCCGGCGGGCACTACCATACGGGCACATGTATGTACCCTGTTGGATCTCGCGAGGCATGGACCGATGACTACTCGATTTGTCAATAATATTCAAGTTCAACTCAGATGTGCCTAAAACGTGCTTCTGTGATGACAGATTTTCCCTTGAAAAGAAGTTTAAAACTAGACAGATGACTACCTTTTACATAAAAATATATTACTACTAAGTTTATAAGAAGTCAATATCTAGTACCTCACCCTTTCTTTAGACGCCATTTTTCACGAAGAAGACCCCGGAACTAAATTGAAATTAAGCAGTGATACAACACAACCCAGACAAGCAGAAAATTACATCCAAGTCTCTAAGTAACCGACGAGCATCGCCCCCTACGCGAGATGAGGGCATGCTGCCGACGCCACCGCTCCCTTCGGTGCTAGTGAAAACCTTGGTTGTGCGCGCGGATTGTTGACGGTGGGAAGTATCCACCTTCGATCCAAAGGACCAGCACACCAGAGAGGAGCCAAAACAGTATTGCGTCACCACTTGCACAGGATAAACGCCGACGAGAGCACATAGATCCAATGTCCATCAATAACTTCTAAACAAACAATGAAGCCAGTCATTGACGAACTCTAGTAGGCCGTTGCACCACCCCGACACCTCCATGGCAAGCACAAAGTAGCACTCACCACGAGGTTGGGAAACAAAATCTCCACGATGTCGGTGTCACCTCCACCACAACGTCCACAACAGGAGAACACCACACCAATGACCGCACCCACACATCCGTCATCGCCATTACCGAGAACGGTGACGAGAGGGAGCATAGATCGAAGAGACCTTATTGGCCCAAGCATCGCCTTTGCTCCCACAAAAGCGTCGCCTCCAGCCACACACACCCACACCCAATATACACACCAAACACAATGATCCAGCCCCCCCCCCGTTCCGCTGCCGGAGTAGTCGAATAAGGGGAGGGGAACCCACAGCGACGCTGGGGAATCGGGTTGGAAAATGAGTCGCCCTCTCAGACGAGCAGTTACCTTCCCGTGCCATGCCATACCTTTGTTTTTTAGACGCCAATTAACTAGACACATTTCTCCAAAAATACAAATGAGGGAAAACCACTAATGTCACCGGTTTTCATTGTCCTCACTTGCCACGACGCGATTATCTCCTTGTTTCTTATTTTGATGAAATGTATTTGGCCTTGACACACAGGGTTAGAATAGCGCCTAAAAATGGGACCAGATGTCGATCACTTGCAAAGTTGAGGGACACAAATATACCTCTCTAAAATGACTTCTCTTTGATATGACATAGCTAAGAACGCTTGTCGCATTATTCACCCAAATTTAGTTTGGCATCTCGAGAAGGTGGACTTCCAATTCCTTGAGGACAAAGCCGTCGGATAATTAGTCAATTGGGAGGGTCAAAACATCACCATCAATTGACAAATGACACTTGTCAAGTCCGTTATCACCTCCCAAGCAGTGCACTTCATCACACCCTGGTTGTTCCGCCAAACACCCTTCATAGCCTTGACAAGACCGAGTGGTCTTTCCTTTGGTCCGGCACAGCTAAGACCACCGATGCAAAGTGCAAGGTCAACTGAGAAATTGTCTGCCATCCGTTTGGGTATGGTGGCCTTGGGGTGTTCAACATTGACAAATACGCACGGACGTTAAGGCTTCGTTGGCCTTGGTATGAATGAAAAGGCCTGAACAAATTGTGGGTGTCGTTGGGAAACCCATGTGGCGAAAAGGACCTTGATTTCTCCTATGCTTCCACCACCATCACCATTGGAGACGGCACGAAAACACCTTTTTGGGGCTCCTCTTAGCTTCTTGGGCGAAAGCTTAAGACATCGCCCCACTCATCTTTGAGGCCTCGAAGAGAAAAAATTGGAAAATGCGTGAAGCCACTAAGGACAATATTTGGATTCTAAAGATTAATCCCTCCATCGTCGTTACCATTAACCGCATCCGTGAGTTCTTTATCCTATGTATGCTCGTGCATGACTTCAATCTCAATGTGCTTAATGGGATGGCATTGTGTGGAAGCTCTCCAATGATGGGGTATACTCGGTGGCTACCGTGTATAAGGTCCAATTATCACGGTACTATCATTATTGGACCACATGGTTTGAAAGGCTTGTGCACCACTTACAAGACATATTTGGACCGTCAATAGGTTGGACAAACGAAGTTGAGCAAATTGTGCCATGTGTCCGCTTTGTAAGAGGAAGCAAGATACCAGGGCATATCTTTTCTACGAGTGTTGACACACCCTTAGGTTATGGAAACTTGTGATTGACAAACTTGGCTTTGTGCACTTCCACCTAGCATCTTGAGGCATCCATCAAAGATTGATGGGCTAGAAGAACTGACATGAAAAACCATGATAGAAAGGCCTTGTCCTCTGTCACCATGCTTGTCTTTTTGACTATCTGGAATGAGAAAAACCCACGTGTCTTTCATCTCAAGAGTGCTTCGCCGTGATTTTCGTTCAACATCATCTTCAGCAAGGCCATGCTTTTGACAACAACACGGGCAAATAATCTAGGAAAATTGTTTTGCAAGAGTAATTGGCGTGCAGTGTTTGAGGGGTATCTATAGAACACCATTATCTCCTTAATTAACATACGAGGCAAATATTTTACCTTTATTTCTGTTTCTAGAAAAATAACCCTTGTATTACACTGATGGTTAGTTCTTGCATTCTGAAGGTATTTTGGAACCAGCGGAAGAACATAGACTCTTTTTTTTGACAAAGAAGAATTCTCGACCCTCCATTATACCAGGAAGACCGCACGTCCGTTACAGGACCCAACATCCCGAAACAATGTCCTAGCTAGACTGTCATCCGGGACAGTTTGGGAGGACCGAGATCCAGTTACTTCACCAAGTGAAGTCACACTGCGACTTTAGCCATCTAATCACCATCCAAAACACATCCAACGGTCCATACGAGACATAGGCAAAAACTTGAGCATTTAACCATCTAATCTTTATCCAAAAAATTCAGTTAGTGACAATATTTGTATGCTAAAAGGTTCAGTTAGTATGCTGGAGATCTAGTTTTACTCACATCACTAAAATAAATCAGTTTCATTTTAGTAAAGTGAGTTATCTAGAAATTCCGAACCAAAATCAAGATTAGCATTAGTTGACATCCATTTCTCATACTATCCTGGTGAGTAAATAAACATTTTCTTGTCCGTTTTTTGTCTAACAAAAAAAGACAACAAATTAAAATATTAGAACTACCAAATCTGAAACAAATACGTACTCTGACAAAGACGACTCACATGTAGATCGTTGAATGAAGATTAGATAGCTA
This sequence comes from Hordeum marinum, assembly GCA_022496015.1. Classification (NCBI taxonomy): domain Eukaryota; kingdom Viridiplantae; phylum Streptophyta; class Magnoliopsida; order Poales; family Poaceae; genus Hordeum; species Hordeum marinum. The sequence continues at coordinate 169,032,108 of CM039677.1, forward strand.
AAGTCACGACTTCATTCGGTGAAGTCACGGATCTCAGTCCAGTTTGGGAAGGCGCGACCCATTCCTATGTGGGTCTCTGCGCTTAAATGGGCTAGAGCTAGGCCACACTGGTCATCAGAAGCTGAGAACTACCACGACTCCCGGGCGTAGTCCGGTGCTCTTCGTCTAAGATTGAGGTTTCTTTCCCCTCCGCGTTTCTTGTACATTGGAGCCAAGATGGCAAGGTCAGCCATGTCCGGGCTAGTGCTCCTGCTGCTCTGTGCAACCTGCAGATTGGCGCTAGGAATCACCGATGGTAACGTTCTGATTTATCGTTTCTACCGTTACTCTTGTGTCAAACTTGCGGGAGTCCATTTTGGGTGGATGTTTCTTGACCTGAGCTGATGAGTTCGCTGGTGTGGTCTCAGGGCTGCTGGCGAACGGCAACTTCGAGCGCGGGCCGCAGCCGTCGCAGCTGCGCGGGACGCAGGTGGTGGGCGCGTCGTCGATCCCGTCGTGGCGGACGTCGGGGTTCGTCGAGTACATCCCGTCGGGGCAGAAGCAGGGGGACATGGTGCTGGTCGTCCCCGAGGGCGCCTACGCCGTGCGCCTGGGCAACGAGGCGTCCATCGCGCAGCGTCTCCGCGGCGCGGTCCCCGGCGCGCGCTACAGCCTCACCTTCAGCGCGGCGAGGACGTGCGCGCAGGCGGAGCGGCTCAACGTGTCCGCGTCCGGCCAGTCCGGCGTGCTGGTCATGCAGACCATGTACAGCAGCAACGGCTGGGACTCCTACTCCTGGGCCTGGGACGCCACCGCCGACGAGGTCGAGGTTGTCGTCCACAACCCCGGCGTCACCGAGGACCCCGCCTGCGGCCCCCTCATCGACTCCGTCGCCATCAAGACCCTCACCCCGCCTCGCCGCACCAACAGTGAGTACTCGTGCACTCTGTCCATGTATCGGTTTAATTCCATTCCTACGCCGTGTAACATCGGTCGTGTCGCGCGCGCGCGTAATTGGGTATGAATCTGAATATCTGATCTGTAGAGAACCTGGTGAAGAATGGTGATTTCGAGGAGGGGCCATACATCATCCCCGGGACCAAGTGGGGGGTGCTGATCCCGTCGCGGATGGTGGACGAGCACTCGCCGCTGCCGGGGTGGATGGTGGAGTCGCTCAAGGCTGTCAAGTACATCGACAGCGACCACTTCGCGGTGCCGCGGGGGCGTCGGGCCGTGGAGCTGCTGGCCGGGAGGGAGAGCGCGATCGCGCAGGTGATCCGCACCGTGCCGGGGAAGCAGTACGCGCTGTCCTTCAGCGTGGGCGACGCCAGCAACACATGCCGAGGGTCGCTCATGGTGGAGGCCTACGCCGGCAGGGAGTCGACCAAGGTGCCGTACGAGTCGGCGGGGCAGGGCGGCGCCGCCAAGCGCGCCGTGCTCCCGTTCCGCGCCACGTCGTCTCGCACGCGCGTCGTGTTCTTCAGCTCATTCTACAACACCAGGACCGACGACATGAGCTCCCTCTGCGGGCCGGTGATCGACGACGTCGCCGTCGTCAGCGTGCGCGCGCGGCCGCCAAAGCGCGCCTAGAACTCTAAGCTAGCCGTTGTTGTTGCTGTTGTTGCATCCGTGTTAATTAGACAACTGGTCACTGCTTAGGCGCTCAAACTGCTCATTGGGCTTGAATGTGCACTACGGAATTCGTGAGTCTCGGAGAGGTGCCACGCTCAGTACGTCACACAAAAGAAACTAGCCGTGTTTTTTCTTTTCGAGTTAGTATGTCACTAGCTGCTTGAAGACGTTAGAGCATCTACCGTTGGATATGACAAATCCGGCCCCCGGACGCGTCCACGAACACTGTTCGTTCATTCTTCAAATTCTTCAAATTGCTCAATCTACATCCGTATCTCTCAAATTTTATCTCCTACATCCATACAAAAGCATGCCAAGTAAATCCTACGTACTATCCTAGCTACTCTTCGTCGTCGGTGATGTCCACGACGATGGAGTCGGCGCCGACTGGACGAGCGGGGAGGAGGGCTCCGGTTCATCCTCCTCCTGCTCCATCTCATCAATGTAGGCCAAGCACTCCGTCTGTTCCGCGGCTTCTTGCGCCTCCATCTCCTGCCGGCGACGGCGTCTTGCATTCGCATCCGACTCCGACCGGAGGGAATCGAGGATGGCCTGCTGCTCCGCTCGGAGATCCCCGTCGCCAGCATCCCCCACATCCTCCTCCCCCGGCTCATCCCCCTCCTCCTCCACCTCTTCATCCTCCACCTCCACCTCCTCCACCACCTCCACCTCCTCCTCCTCCGGATCCACTACATCCGGAGGTAGCCCCGTGGCGATACGGGCTTCGCGCCTATTCAGGATCCGCTCAAGGAGCTCGAGCCGGCGCTCCGGCGTCAGGAACGATTGGCTCCTCACCCGGCGGCGTGGGGGCATGGCTACGGATGGGTGGAGTGGAAACTGGCGGCGACGACAGACACGATCAAGTGGAAGATGTGGATGTAGGGTTTCGGGGTCCGTCGGTGCACATAAATAGTCGGGCAATGCACTACGCGGCCCGCCGGAGCTGTGACACGCGACGCGACCGGTCCGGCGGAGGAGACGACCTTCGGACCGTCGGGTTGGCGGGAGTTTTCGGCTGGGCCCGTTCGTCAGGCCAACGTGGCGGGCGTGCCCGGGCGCGCCCGGGTGCCCCCATATCCGCCCCATATTTGGGCTGGATATGGGGGAGGGTCAGACCGGACGTTTGAGGGTTGTTTGAGAGGCCCGTCTGGGTAAAAAAAAAGTGACCGGGCAGTGACCAGGCGGCCTGTCCGGGCGTATGATGCGGGTTTGAGAGGTCCGATTTTAGATGCTCTAACCACACATGTGCCTTCATACGTGACCGGCAGATCGCACTTCGCACACTATGCGCGCATACTAGTCGCACGGTGTGCTTGTTTCCGTTCATAAACAAACACGTCAGTGTACCCTCGACGTCGGGATGATGCACCACAATTCACGTTACAAAAAACATCTGGAAACGCGGTACGCAAGCAGTCCGATGGGTGTTTTTCAATACCTAAACCCCATGTGTCTGGAGGGGCCCCTTCTGGACGTGCGTCGGCTATGAATTGTCCTAGGTCAGTTCGTCCCCCTGGAGCCTCAAAATCATTTCCCTTCAACACGAAGAAAGAAAGAAAAAGAACAATTTTTTTTTGTAAAAACTAGGATAAAAGATAGTAGATGAGTTTTGATTGTGTGTTGTTCAATCGATCGCCATCTCTCATCTATTAATGAAGCAATTGAACTCCCCATACAAGAAAGGGACTTCAAATCACTTCCATTCTTTTTCAAAACTAAACCAACTCGGATTTAGCTAAGTCTGATACAACAGTTTGGTCTTTTGGCCCGCAAGCCACAAACGACCTCAAATGAAGATGAGACCAAAATAAATTTTAACTCTTTCAACAAGATGAACAACTTTTGTGTTGAACATTTTTCAATTTGAGGCTGTCTTGAGGGTCGAATCTCTCGCGCAACCCATCAGACATCACCCACACGGGTGTTGTCCCGGGCCAACTTTTATTCATGATCGGTACACAGTGCATCTGCTCTAATTTTTGCACATGATCTTGGATTGAGATGATTTATATATCAAAATCAATTGTTTCGATGAGATGAAGACAATCTATATAGAACCTTTTATCATATATATGAGGTCGTCTTGGAGGCGTAATCGACCGAACAATACTTTAAATACGAAATCTTAGTATTTTGAGCATAATTTTGACCTTCGAGATGAGATCGGATGGCGATGTCCCAAATTTGAAAGATTTTCACGTCAACACTATGAAACTTTTTCATGTAGAGCAATTCTTCATTTGAAGCTGTCTTAATAGTGTTTTCTTCCATGCGAAAATCCAGCGTCAATACATGCCCCTGTTTTTCGAAGAAGCTTGCATGCCGAAAAATAACTTGCACATAGTTTATTCTGAGGAGGATGTCAACACACCATCGATCATTTTGCACATTCTTAGGACGATAAGTATTTATCGGTCATACTTACTCTTAGGGCAATAATTATGTATCGGCCACGTCTTTGCTTAGAGCGATAGTTATATATCTGCCATGTTTTCAATTTTGGTTTACATCATACCTTGGAACCAATTAACACGAATAGGCTTTAGAGAGATGGGAATGAACCCATTACTTATAGCACTAAGGAAATCAAACTCTAAGAGGTCATGTCCTGCTAAGAAAGTAGTATTGGGATGATTCCAATCCACTGATGCATCGGCCAAAGCAACACAAGCCGAATTATTCGCATGAATTACTTCTACTTCATCATCGACCCATTGTATTAGGAACTGATGCATGGTATATGGCACACATTGGTTAGCATGAACCCAATCACGGCCCAATATAACAGTATAGTTACTTTGCACCTCAACGACAAAGAATGTGGTGGCCAAAGTTTTGCTTCCCATAGTGAGTTCCATGCACATCACACTTTTGGCCTCTATCTTTTCTTTACCCTCAAATTCATTAATTACCATATTGGTCTTCATCAACGCATCATCATGTAACGCCAACTTATTGAAGACCGAATAGGGCTAAGATTTATCACATCACCACCATCAACAAGCGTCCTAGCAATCGACGATCCGTTAATATGACCTGTGAGGTATAATGGCTTAAAGTATTTCACTAGTTCTTTTGGCTTCTTGAGGATGGCGTTCTTAGGACCAAAATCCAGCTGGGCCATCTCCCCTTCTTCATCTATAGCACGAAATTCGGCAGGTAAGTAATACACCATATTAATATATATATACCTCCCCGAACCGGCGTAGATTCATAATCCACCATATCATCTTCATCTCCCAATGAAGTTTCCTCAATTGAAGGGTGTGTTTTAGGTGGTTTGTACAATGTAGTAAGGGTCGTATCATTCTCTTTTAGTGGTGTAGGTGTCACTGTAGCTAATGAAGAAGCATCTGTGTTTTATTTTGTTTAGGCCTTCATACTTGTTTTGTGAGTGCCATGGGCCGAATCTCATTGAATAATTCATCCCTTTGTTTATCTTCTTTGTGCTCTACCTTCTCGTAGTTTCTCATGCGTTGTAATCTTATTTTTATGGTCTTAGTTAAATCAGGAGGACACCACTTAGGTTGAGTATATTTGGGATCCCTAGGTTTGGACTTGCTTGGGATAGCCTTGTGATCATTAGCCATGGAACCTTGCTGAACAATAACAATATCACCATTAGAATTAGCCGAGTTGTTAATAATTGGCTCCTTGATCTCCTTTTGCTTGTCGCATTCTGAAATTTCCGCATTAGGTGACTGAACACGCCACACTTTTATTGACCTTGCTTGGAGAATTTTTTTGGCGGATTAGCACGATGGCTTGAACGGCCTTCTGTAGGATAATAAAACTTCTCACGAGAAGGCCTCCTAGGTATTTCCCACCCCATATGAAAAGCACAAGGAGCCATTGGGGGCTGACCCCAACCTCCACTAAAGTCGTAATATGGCGCATAGAGGAGTGGTGACATCTACGGTGTCGGTGCCCATGACCCATATGACTTTGCATAGTGTTGAAATTATTGCTTTGGATGTGATCTTGAACGCTTCAAAGGTGATGGCTGGTTAGAGCTAGAACCGTCCGCTTGATTGACATATTTGGGTAGCAACATATCAAAAGTTGGCTTGATTCTCTTATGCTTAGCTTCATTCTTTTTCCACTTGCCAACTTCTGAATTCTTGGGCTTAATAAATTTAACATGAGTATCCTCTTGTACTTGTGGTTGCCCCTCGAGTGTAGCATTTTTATAGTGATCTTCAACATCTCCTTGCCATCGGGTTGCTTCTCCTGGGTTCACTAATAACACCATTATCTTTATTAGCAGATTCGGCTATGTTAGACCGAATTAAAATTTTATTCCCTTCCAAGTCCATGGTGTTTATCAACTTGCATCTCACAAAAATTCAATGGTCCGTTATTAATGGCTGACTGTATTTGTCATGGAAAAACATTGCAATCATTAGAAGCATGAGAAAATGAATTTTGATACTCGCAATAAGCACACTGTTTTAGCTCCTCAACCCGCGGTAAGGTGTGTGATATTCTAATAATCTTATCTTGCAAAATATCATCAAATATTTTATCACACTTAGATATATCAAAAGTAAACTTCATCTCCTCATCACGATTTTTGCGAATCGGCTTAAGAGCATTACATGTTTAGAGTTCGGCCTCTAAGGACCAAGCAAACTCAGTTGTATAGACATCAACCTTATCGTCCAAATTATCATCACTATACTCAACCATATGCATTCTTGGACGACCGACTCTAGACCTATGAACCTCTTTACTTCGACTCTCTTGAGCCAAAGCCTTTTGTAGGACTTGGTTAATACTTACAAACTCATAACTTTCTAGTCTCTCTTTAATGTGAGTTTTCAAACCATTAAGATCAAGATCCGCCAAGTCTCTTTCGGTTATCACTAAGCTATAACATCGGGGTTTTATCTCTAAATATCTTGACATAATCGGTGACCGATTCATCATGTTTTTTCCTAACCGATGTAAGATGTGACAACTTAAGCTCATTACCGCCACTATAAAAGTGATCATGAAACTTTTCCTCTAATTGCGCCCATAAGAGAACGGAGCCATGTGGTAAAGAAGCAAACCATGAAAATGTGGTGCCAGTTAAAGATAAGGAAAATAAACGCACTTTAAATTCTTCTATGGAACATGCTTCACCCAACTGTGCTAGATACCGACTCACATGCTCCCAAGTTGTTTTCATGTCCTCTCCACTAAATTTAACAAAATTGGGAACCTTGTAACCTTAAGGGTAAAAAACTACATCAAAGTGTTTAGGAAAAGGCTTTTGGTACACACGACTCTATACTTTCGGCTCATTTCCGGAAGTTTCTTGAAACATCTTATGCAAAAACCTCCCTCACTTTGGCTAAACTTGGATCTGAGGTAGATGAATATGCTTGTGGCAAGGACATAGGAGCAACTTGGGTACTAAATAGTGGTGCAACTTGTGGAGTAGGCACCGAAACATAATTCAGCGGAAGACCAAACATGTTCGTGCCTATGGGTGGCAAGAAAAAGTGATTCCACGTAGACGTCGAATTGGGCACACTCATAATAGGATTAGGATATGTAGGTGAAGTCACAAGCTGGTTGGTTTGACTAGGGTAAAAATCAACGATGTATTTGTTGGAAATATGCCCTAGAAGCAATAATAAATTAGTTATTATCATATTTCCTTGTTCATGACAATTGTTTATTATCCATGCTATAATTATATTAATCGGAAACTCAGATACATGTGTGGATACATAGACAACACCATATCCCTAGTATGCCTCTAATAGACTAGCTCGTTGATCAAAGATGGCTATGGTTTCCTAGTCATGGACATGAGATGTCATTTGATAACGGGATCACATCATTAGGAGAACTATGTGATGGACAAGACCCAAACTACAAACGTAGCATATGATCGTGTCAGTTTATTGCTACTGTTTTCTGCATGTCAAGTATATGTTTCTATGACCATGAGATCATGCAACTCACGGACACCGGAAGAGTGCCTTGTGTGTATCAAACATCGCAATGTAACTGGGTGACTATAAAGGTGGTCTACAGGTATCTCCGAGGGTGTCTGATGGGTTGTCATAGATCAAGACTGGGATTTGTTACTCCGTGTGACGGGAGGTATCTTAGGGCCCACTCGGTAATACAACATCACAATAAGCCTTGCAAGCAATGTGACTAAGTGTTAGTCATGAGATCTTGTGTTACGGAATGAGTAAAAAGACTTGTCGATAACGAGGTTGAACTAGGTATGGAGATACCGACGATCGAATCTCGGGCAAGTAACATACCGAAGAACAAAGGGAACATCCTACGGGATTAACTGAATCCTTGGCATAGAGGTTCGACCGATAAAGATCTTCGTAGAATATGTAGGAACCAATATGGACATCCAGGTCCTGCTATTGGTTATTGACCGTAGAGGTGTCTCGGTCATGTCTACATAGTTCTCGAACCCCGCAGGGTCTGCACACTTAAGGTTTGGTGACATTTCGGTAGTATAGAGTTATGTATGGTGGTGACCGAAGGTTGTTCGGAGTCCCGGATGAGATACCGGACATCACGAGGAGCTCCGGAATGGTCCATAGGTAAAGATTGATATATGGGAAGTCCTATTTTGGTCGCCGGAAAAGTTTCGTGCTCATCGGTAGTGTACGGGAGTGCCGGTAGTGTACCGGGAGACCATCGGGAGGGGTATTTCGATCCAAGAGGCTACATGGGCTGTGGGAGGATGAATACCAGCCCTTAGTGGGCTGTAGGAAGTCCCACAAAAGGCCCATGCGTCTGGGAAGAAAAAGCCCAAAAGGAAAAAAGGTGGAAAAAGGCAAAAGGGCTAAATTAGGAAGGAGTCCTAATCCTACTAGGAGTGGAGGAGGAGGAATCCTCCCTCCTGGTTCGCCCCACCCAAGGGATGGCTCCTTGGGAGCCAAGCCTCCTCCTCCTCTCCTCCTATATATAATAGAGGGTTTTAGGGTTTTGGCACAAGATTTTCAGCCACGTGCTACCCGTTCCTCTAGTGCATAGTTTCTCCTCTAGATCGGTTTTCTGTAGTGCTTAGGCAAAGCCCTGCCGGAATTGCTCCACCACCATCGCCGCGGCTCCATCACGCTGCCAGAGAACTCGTCTACCTGTCGGCTCCCTCTTGCTAGATCAAGAAGACGGAGATCGTCATCAAGATGTACGTGTGCTGAACGCGGAGGTGCCGTCCGTTTGGTGCTAGATCGGAAGGACCGTGATCAAGTTCGCAAAACAGATCGTGATGAGATCGTGGGACAGATCGTGATGAGAATGCGGGATGGATCATGATGAGTTCGCGGGACGAATCGTGATTGGATCGTGGGACGGATCGTGATGAGATCGCGGGACGCTCGGCGATTTGGATCGTGAAGACGTTCGACTACACCAACCGTGTTTCTTAACGCTTCCCGCTTAGCGATCTACAAGGGTACGTAGATCCACTCTCCCTCTCGTAGATGCTCATCACCATGGATAGATCTTGCGTGTGCGTAGAATTTTTTTTGTTTCCCATGCAACGTTCCCCAACAATGGCATCATGAGCTAGGTCTATGTGTAGATGAGATCTCGAGTAGAACACAAAGAGTTTGTGGGCGTTGATGCTTAGATTGCTTCCTTCCTTGGTCATGTTTTGGTTCAGCGGTATTGTGGGATGAAGCGTCCTGGACCAACCTTACTCGTACACTTACGAGAGACCGGTTCCACCGACTAACGTGTAACCTCGTTGCACAAAGATGGCTGGCGGGTGCCTGTTTCTCCTACTTTAGTTGGATCGGATTCGACAAAGGCGGTCCTTGAGAAGGTTGAAAAGCAACTTATGTATCACCATTGTGGTTTATGCGTAGGTGAGACTTGTTCTTGCTAGATACCCGTAGCAGCCATGTAAAACATGCAACAACAATTAGAGGACGTCTAACTTGTTTTTGCAGGGTATGTTGTGATGTGATATGGCCAATTACATGATGAGATATATGTGATGTATGAGATGATCATGTTTTGTATAGAATATCACGACTTGCATGTCGATGAGTACGACAACTGGCAGGAGCCATAGGATTGTCTTTAATTATGCACCTTGTTTTGCTTAGGACGACGGTAGCATTATAAGGTGATCCCTCACTTAATTTCAAGATAAATTGTGTTCTCCCCGAGTGTGCACTGTTGCGAAAGTTCGTCGTGTCGAGACACCACGTGATGATCGGGTGTGATAGACTCTACGTTCACATATAACGGGTTCAAGCCAGTGTTGTGCAGAACACTCGGGTTAAACTTGATGAGCCTAGCATGTACAGACATGGCCTCGGAACACAAGAGACCGAAAGGTGGAACATGAGTCATATAGTAGATATGATCAATATGATGATGTTCACCATTGAAACCACCTCAACTCACGTGATGATCGGACTTGAGTTGGTGAATTTGGATCATGTATCACTCGAATGACTGGAGGGATGTCAATTTGAGTGGGAGTTCTTCAATAATATGATTAATTGAACTCATTAACATGAACATAGTCAGTAGTGTCTTTGCAAATTATATTGTAGATTACTTGCTCGCGCTGTAGCTCCCTTGTATTTTTTATATGTTCCTAGAGAAATAGAGTTGAAAGATGATGGTAGCAATATTGCGGACTGGGTCCGTGATCTGAGGATTGTCCTCATTGCTGCATAGAAGGCTTATGTCCTTAATGCACCGCTCGGTGCGCCACCCCCTCTAGCATCGTCTGTAGATGTTGTGAACATCTGACAGGCACGTTCTGATGACTACTTAATAGTTTAGTGCGTCATGCATTACAGCTTAGAATTGAGGCTTCGAAACGTTTTGAACGTCATGGAACATATGAGATGTTCTAAGAGCTGAAATTTGGATCTCAAGCTCATGCCCGTGTTGTGAGATATGAGATCTCCAACAAGATTCTTTGTCTGCAAGATGAAGGAGAATAGCTCAATCGTTGAGCATGTGCTCAGATTGTCTGGGTGCTACAATCGCTTGAATCGAGTGGGAGTTAATCTTCCAGATAAGATTGTGATTGATATAGTTCTCCAAGTCACTGTCACTAAGCTACTAGAACTTGGTGATGAACTATAAAATACCAGGGATAGAAATAATGATCCCTGAGTTGTTCGCAATGTTTGACACCACGAAGGTAGAAATCAAGAAGGAGCATCAAGTGTTGATGGTTAGTAAAACCACTAGTTTCGAGAAGGGCAAGGGCAAGGAGGGAAACTTCATGGATGGCAAGTCAGTTGCTACTCCAGTGAAGCAAACCAAAGTTGAACCCAAACCTGAAACTAAGTGCTTCTATTATGAGATGAGCGGTCGCTGAAGCGGAACAACCCTAGATACTTGGTAGATAAGAAGGCTGGCAAAGTCGACACAAGTATATTTGATATATGTGTTATTGATGTGTACCTTGCTAGTACTCCTAGTAGCACCTAGGTATTGGATACCGGTTCGGTTGCTAAATGTTAGTAACTCGAAATAAAAGCTACGGAATAAACGGAGAACTAGCTAAGGGTGAGGTGACGATGTGTGTTGAAAATGTTTCCAAGGTTGATGTGTTCAACATCGCACGCTCTCTCTACCTTCGGGATTAGTGAAGAACCTAAATAAATGTTATTTGGTGTTTTGCATTGAGCATGAACGTGATTAGATCGTGTTTATTGCAACACGGTTATTAATTTAAGTTAGAGAATAATGGTTATTCTGTTTACATGAATAATACCTTCAATGGTCATGCACCCAGTGAGAATGGTTTGTTGAATCTTGATCGTAGTAATACACATGTTCATAACATTGATGCCAAAAGATACAAAGTTAATAATAATAGTACCACATACTTGTGGCACTGCCGCTAAATGTCATATTGGTATAAAACGCATGAAGAAACTCCATGCTGATGGATCTTTGGACTCATTCGATTTTGAATCGGTTGAGACATGCGAACCATGCCTCTTGGGCAAGACGACTAAGGACCCCGTTTCCAGATGGATGGAGCGGGCAAGTGATTTATTGGAAATGATACATGTTGATGTATGCAATCCAATGAGTCTTGTAGCGTGCGGTGGATATCGTTATTTTCTTACCTTCATTGATGATTTGAGTAGATATGGTGTATATTTACTTAATGAAACACAAGTCTAAATCGTTTGAAAGGATCAAGCAAATTCAGAGTGAAGTTTAAGATCATCGTGACAAGAAGATAAAAATGTCTATGATATGATCGTGGAGGTGAATATCTGAGTTACGAGTTTGGCATACAACTTTAGACAATGTGAAAGTTGTTTCACAACTCACGCCACCTGGAACACCATAGTGTGATGGTGTGTCCGAATGTCATAGTGATATTCTATTGGATATGGTGCGTGCTATGATGTCTCTTATCGTTTTGCTACTATAATTTTGGAGTTATGCATTAGAGACAACTACATTCACTTTAAATAGGGCACCATCTAAATCCGTCGAGATGATACCGTGTGAATTAGGGTTTGATAGAAGCCCAAGCTGTCATTTCTTAATGTTTGGGGCTGCGATGCTTGTGCGGAAAATGTTTTCACCGAATGAGCTCAAACCCAAAGCGGACAAATGCTTCTTCATAGAATACCCTAAGAACAGTTGGGTGAACCTTCTATCTCAGATCCAAGCATAAAATGTTTGTTGCTAAAACTGGGTCCTTTCTTGAGAAAAGAGTTTCTCTCGAAAGAATTGAGTGGGAGGAAGATAGAACTTGATGAGGTTGTTGAACCTTTGTTCAACTAGAGAGTAGCGCAGCGCAGGAAGATGTTTCTGTGAAGCCTACATTAGTTGAAGAGGAAGTTAATGATGATGATCATGAAGCTTCAGATCAAGTTACTATCGAACCTCGTAGGTTGACAAGGATGTGTACTGCTCCTGAGCGGTACGACAACCCTATCTTGGAGGTCATGTTGTTGGACAACGATGAACCTACGAGCTGTGGAGAAGCGATGATGGGCTCGGAATCCGACAAATGGTTAGAGGCCATGAAATCCAAGAAAGGATCCATGAAAACCAAGTATAGACTTTGGTGGACTTGCTCGTTGGACGCCAGGTCGTTGAGTACAAATGGATCTTTAAAATGAAGAGAGATGCTGATGGTGAATGTCACCATTTGTAAAGCTCGACTTGTCGCAAAGAAGTTTCCGGCAAGTTGAAGGAGTTGACTGCGATGAGACTTTCTCACACGTAGCGATGCTAAAGTTTGTTGGAATTATGTTAGCAGTTGCTGCATTTTTCAATTATGAAATCTGGCAGATGGATGCCAAAACATCGTTTCCTTCCTTAAGGAAAGGTTGTATGAGATACAACCAAAAGGTTTTGTCAGTCCTAGGGGTGCTAAAAGGTGTGCAAGTTTCAGTGATCCTTCTGTGAACTAAAGCAAGCATCTCGGAGTTGGAATATACACTTTGATGAGGTGATCAAAGTTTTCTGAGTCTATACAAAGTTTATGAGAAACTTGTATTTACAATAAAGTGAGTGGGAGCACTATAGAGTTTCTGGTAAGCATATGTGGTTGACATATTGTTGATCGGAAATGATGTAGAATTTCTGGAAAGCATAAATGGTTGTTTGAAAAGATTTTTTCAAAGGAAGACCTGGACAAAGCTACCTAATTGTTGAGCATCAAGATCTATAGAGATAGATCAAGATGCTTGATGAGACTTTCAATGAGTACATACCTTGACAAGATTTTGAAAGAGTTCAAAATGGATCAGTCAGAGAAAGAGTTCTCACCTAATATGTAAGGTGTGAAGTTGAGTGAGACTCAAAGCTCGACAACGGCAGAAGAAAGAGAAAGGACGAACGTCGTTCCCTATGCCTTAGCCATAGGCTCTATATTATGCCATGCTATGTACCGCACCTGGTGTGTGCCTTGCCATGAGTCTGTCAAGGGGTACAAAAGTGATCCAGGAGTGGATCACTGGATAGCGGTCAAGATTATCCTTAGTAACTAAAATACTAAGGAGATGTTTCTCGATTATGGAGGTGATAAAGAGTTCGTTGTAAAGAGTTACTCGATGCAAGCTTTAACACCAATCCGGATGACTCGTAGTAGCAATCTGGATACGTATAGTGGAGCAGCCATTCGGAATAGTACCAAGTGGAGTGTGGTAGCAGTGTTTACAGTTTGACATAGAGATTTGCAAAGTACACATGGATTTGAATGTCGCAGACCCGTTGACTATAAGACCTCTCTCACATGCAAAGCATGATCGAGCCCCAGAACTCATTGGGTGTTAGATTCATAACAATGCGAATCACATGGTGATGTGAACTAGATTATTGACTCTAGTGCAAGTAGGAGACTGTTGGAAATATGCCCTAGAGGCAATAATAAATTAGTTATTATCATATTTCCTTGTTCATGAAAATCTTTTATTATCCATGCTATAATTGTATTAGTCGGAAACTCAGATACATGTGTGGATACATAGACAACACCATGTCCCTAGTATGCCTCTAATAGACTAGCTCGTTGATCAAAGATGGCTATGGTTTCCTAGTCATGGACATGAGATGTTATTTGGTAATGGGATCACATCATTAGGAGAACGATGTGATGGACAAGACCCAAACTACAAACGTAGCATATGATCGTGTCAGTTTATTGCTACTGTTTTCTACATGTCAAGTATATGTTTCTATGACCATGAGATCATGCAACTCACGGACACCGGAAGAGTGCCTTGTGTGTATCAAATGTCGCAACATAACTGGGTGACTATAAAGGTGGTCTACAGGTATCTCCGAGGGTGTCTGATGGGTTGGCATGGATCAAGACTGGGATTTGTTACTCCGTGTGACGGAGAGGTATCTCAGTGCCCAATCGGTAATACAACATCACAACAGGCCTTGCAAGCAATGTGACTAAGTGTTAGTCACGGGATCTTGTGTTACGGAATGAGTAAAGAGACTTTCCGGTAACGAGGTTGAACTAGGTATGGAGATACCGACGATCGAATCTCGGGCAAGTAACATACCGAAGAACAAAGGGAACATCATACGGGATTAACTGAATCCTTGACACAGAGGTTCGACCGATAAAGATCTTCCTAGAATATGTAGGAACCAATATGGACATCCAGGTCCTGCTATTGGTTATTGACTGTAGAGGTGTCTCGGTCATGTCTACATAGTTTTCGAACCCGCAGGGTCTGCACACTTAAGGTTTGGTGACGTTTCGGTAGTATAGAGTTATGTATGGTGGTGACCAAAGGTTGTTCGGAATCCCGGATGATATCCCAGACGTCACGAGGAGCTCCGGAATGGTCCGGAGGTAAAGATTGATATATAGGAAGTCCTATTTTGGTCGCCGGAAAAGTTTCGGGCTCATCGGTAGTGTACCGGGAGACCATCGGGAGGGGTATTTCGACCCAAGAGGCTACATGGGCTATGGGAGGATGTGTAGCGACCCGACCTGAAAGGCCAAGTCTCCGGTGTTTTCCGTACCATCCCAAGATCATGCTGGTACACACACGGTACATCAATGTATATATCAAAGGGAAATCACACAGCATTATATTAATCGCAATCTCATATAGAGTCCTTTATTACAATAAAAATTACAATAAAGTGGCTAAAGGCCAACTCATGAGAATATCTAAATCTTGCGGAAGCGTCGAAGGTAGATGAGTCCATCCGACTCCAAGGGCATCTCACCGAGCATAGAACGCGTCCTCACTCCTGGTCGGAAAAATACTCTGCAACATGATACGTTGCAGCCGTGTAGGTCAGCATATGGAATATGCCGGCAAAGTCACAAGAGAGGGGTGAAAATAATCAGCTAGTCTATATGCTTATATGGCAGGTGGTGGTGTAAGTTTTGCGTAAAGCCAAGTTTTTCCTACATCGAAGGGGGTTAAGCAAAATATTACTAAGTTGGTTGATTAATGAGATGGTTCCACCAACCAATTCTCATACCCAAAATTAGTAAATACCCACATCATCATATTATTTGTGTTGAGAGTTCCGGAAGTTCCAATTCCTTTGGCTCAAGTCGTCCATGACCGTGGACACGGCTAATCGATTAGGTTTTGTACTCTGCAGAGTTTTGCACACGTTCCCCACAAGATTTGGTCGCCTCCGTTTGATTTCTCGCACTTCAGGGTGTTTGAGAAACGGATGACCAAAACATGGTCTTCCAAAGGGTTTCCCTGCGACTCTGACGATGCCCATCCTTTCCTACCGTTCTTCTACCTCTCGTAGCACCGCCTGTCCAGGGTCACCACGATATCCAACCAAGCCAGAGCCCATAATGACTTGTGGCTGTGCAGGTAAGCCTTGGGTCTTGAAGCACCCATCCATCCCTTTGTGCCTGGGTGGACCTTTCCGCGTGAATACTGGCCATCTCCAGCATCACCTAGGCTAACCACTGGTTTCTCCAGGGCGCCGTTCAACCATCATCCACCCAGAGGTATGTTGAAAACTTGGAGTATTGAAATCTTGATCATTATGTAGGTCTTGAAATTATTAACTCTCTCAACTCTCATGAATCACACAACCAACCCCGTCTACTAATAGCATAGCAAAAGGTAAAACAACGTTTCCCGGGGCCAATGTTGTCAAAGGGGGTTGAGAGAGGTATCTACCACATGATACTACTACAATGTAACCAAGTTTCCAACTAACCTATCTTGCATGCAACTGGGGAGATGGTAGAACTAATGCAAATAAAACATGGGTAAAACATGATCAAAATGACTTGCCTGATTGATGATCTTCGTACTTGAGTAACTCTAGGTAACAAGCTTCGCACTCCGGATAATCTAACGAAACAAACAATGCACTCAAATAAGCATACAACCAAAATAAGTACTCATAACATTCAGCAAAGAAGTACTAAACAAACAAGGCAAACAATGCACAAAAGTCTCTAGCAAGTAAAACACACAAAGTTTTGTTTTTCCAAAGGGGATGATGAAAACACTTCTACATAATAAAACTATTTTGAAATAACAAGACAATTGTTGACAGCAAGGCAACAATAGAATATTTTACTATTAAAGTAAACAAAGTCAATTTAAGTTTGTTGGGAAAACTCTAGTAAAGTTTATAAAAGGTTTTGATAAACACTATATGAATCAACTATGGTTATACTAGCAAGGGGAATGAAAACTAAACTTATTAATTTGTTAACAAAACATGTTCTTACAGAAAATAACTTACAAATAAATTTGTCTTAGAAAACAGAATTAATTATACAGAACTTATTTGAAAACAAAACTATTACTAGTTAGTTGTTTTAATCAAATTATGCCTATTTGAAAAGAAGTTGTGATTCCTATGTTAAATGAAATTAAACTAGGCAATTTTATATTTTTATTAACAGTAAGTGAAAACACTAAATGTTTACTAACAGAACCTAATAAACAAATAAAACCAAATTCTAAATCAAACTAATCAAAATTAAGTTTATAAAACTATATTATAATAATAAGCAGATTCTGTTTATAGCTAAAACACTATTAAAAATCATCCTAAAAATCCTCAAACTAAACATGGAGATAGTCCTAACCAATATCTAACAGTGACAAAAAGAATCATATCAAAATCTATTTTTAAACTCTAGTTATTCAGATTTGAAGATTTTGAGCAAATTTGATTAAATTCAAATTTTATAGTTCAAATTTGAAATTTAAAAGTACAGGGTGAAACTACATGAAAAATGTGAGCTATTGCAAAAAGAATCAAATCAAAACACTAAATAGATTAAAAGATATAAGCAAAACAAAATTGGAAAACATTCTGTTAATTAAAACAAAACAGAAAATAAAAAAAAATTGCGTCGGTCAGGGGGCTACGTGGCGTGATCCGATTGGCTAAGGGGGGGCGTGCGGTAGGTGAATTAGAGCGGACGACCGATCGATAGAAGATACCGGTTCGGTTTAAGTTTGTTCTAATCTGGAACGTTGATTCGGGATCCGACGGTCGAGGGGGCTTACAGGGAGGAGGTTGCCGGCGTCGGGGTACTCCGGCGAGTCCGGTAGCGGCGACGGCGTCGGCGAGGTATTCCGGTGGTCGGGGAAGAAGGGGAAGTGGTCCGGGCGACGGGGACGGTCCTCCGGAGACGATTGGTGGCGACGGCGAGGCGAATGGTGGTCGGGGGTGGTGGCTACGGTCGACGGCGACTTCCGGGGGTGGTGGAACTCCGACGAGCAATCGACGGCGTCTCGGTGAGAGAGAGAAGGGGGCTCGGGGGGGAAATGGATGCGGGGCAGTGGGGCTCTTATATAGGCGCTCGGGGGGGTGCGGGGAGGAGAGAGGGGAGAGATCCGGTGAGGGGGGGGGGAGCGACCGGCGTCGGGTCCGGCGCGCGCGGGGGAGGGAGAAGACGACCGTTCGAAGCAACGGTCGGTCGGGGGTGGGGTCCAGCGTCAGAGAGAGAGGGGGACGTTACTGCGCTCGGTCGGCCGACCGGTAACGGTCTCGGCTTTTAAAGCCGGTGGGCCGGCCCGTTTAATACCGGAAACGGTTACCGTTTCTTTTTAATAATTTCCAGAGACATTCAAAAACTTTTAAAGCATTCAAATCGTCTCTAAATGTAGGGGTATTATATATCAAAATTAACAGAATAATAAATGTTATTTAATGAACATTTCTATTCTGTCATTTGAACACTTTGAAAAAAATATTATTTTCAGAAATTGCCTAATTGTTTTTAGATCCTTTTTTTGCAAATATTTTCAAAATAACCCCTGGTTATTTTGTTCAAATAATTCACCAATTAGACCCTGGTGTGGAGTGTCATGTTACTCCTCTCTTATTTTGAACATTTAACCAAAATTTCAAATAGGGGAAGCAACATAGGGAAAAGTAGAAAGGACTTTCAGAAAAATCAGAAATGGCATTTCAACTAACACATACAATCAAGCAATGGTGATGATAGATGCATAGCTATATTCATAACATTCCAAAATGGAATTTTGGGATGTTACAAACCTACCCACCTTAAGATGAATCTCGCCCTCGAGATTCGGGTTGGCTAGAAAATAGGTGCGGATGGTCTCTACGAAGATCTTCTTCGCGTTCCCAGGTGGCTTCTTCCTCAGTATGGTGACTCCACAAAACTTTGCAGAACTTGATAATCTTGCTGCGGGTAACTCTGTTGGATGTCTCGAGGATCTTGACAGGCTTCTCCTCATAAGTCAGATCACTTTCAAGCTGTATGGCCTCTAGGGGCACTGTATCTCTCAAAGGGATGTCGGCCATCTGAGCATGACATTTCTTCAGCTGGGACACATGGAACACATTATGAACTTCGGATAATCCTTCTGGCAATTCCAGTTTGTATGCAACTTCACCTCTACGTTCAAGAATTTTGTAGGGGCCTATGAATCTGGGTGCTAATTTTCCTTTAACACCAAATCTCTTGGTTCCTCGAAGCGGGGATACACGAAGATATGCTCTGTCTCCCACTTCATATGTCACTTCTTTGCGCTTGCTGTCAGCATAACTCTTCTGTCGAGATTGAGCTATCTTGAGTCTGTCACGAATCAACCTGACTTTCTCTTCCGAATCTTGAATAAGGTCGGGACCAAAAAGTTGTCTGTCTCCAACACCATCCCACGTCAGTGGTGTTCTGCACCTCCTTCCGTATAAAGCTTCGAAAGGGGCCATCTTTAGACTGGTCTGATAACTGTTGTTGTATGAGAATTCTGCGTAAGGCAAGTTATCATCCCAACTAGATCCATAATCTAGCGCACAAGCTCTCAACATGTCTTCCAGAATCTGGTTGACTCTCTCAGTCTGTCCATCTGTCTGCGGATGAAAAGCTGTACTAAACTCTAGCCTTGTACCCAAAGTTTCATGTAACTGATGCCAAAACTTTGAGGTAAATTGTGTTCCTCTATCTGACACGATACTCCTCGGAACTCCATGCAGACATACGATCCTGGTCATATATATCTTGGCTAGCTTAACACTGGTATAGGTGGTTTTCACTGGAATGAAATGAGCTACCTTGGTCAAGCGATCTACCACTACCCAGATGGAATCATAACCTGAACGGGTCTTGGGCAATCCTGTGATGAAATCCATACCAAGCTTTTCCCATTTCCACTCGGGTATCGGCAAAGGTTGGAGTAACCCTGCTGGTTTCTGATGTTCTGCCTTTACTCGCTGACAAACATCACATATCGCAACATGCTCTGCAATATCTTTCTTCATACCTGTCCACCAATAACTTTCCTTTAAATCCAGATACATCTTGGTGTTGCCTGGGTGTATCGAGTAAGGTGAATCGTGGGCTTCCTGAAGTATCAACTTCCTGAGCTCTGGTTCATTGGGCACATAGATTCGGTTCTCAAACCACAAAGTTCCGTGTTCATCCTCACGAAAACCTTTAGCTTTACCATCTTTCATTCTCTGTTTAATCTCAGCTATCTCCTTGTCCGATTTCTGGGCTTCTCGAATTCTTTCGGTCAAGGTGGACTGAATTTCCAGTGTAGCAACATATCCTCTTGGAACTATCTCTAGCTTGAGCTCTCTGAGATCATCGACTAACTCTTGAGGTAATCCTCCAGCTGTGAGTGTGTTCACATAAGTTTTCCGACTCAAGGCATCGGCTACAACATTAGCCTTACCTGGATGGTAGTGTAATCTCATGTCATAGTCCTTGATTAACTCTAACCATCTCCTCTGTCTGAGGTTCAACTCTTTCTGCGTGAAGATATACTTCAGGCTCTTATGGTCGGTGTAAACATCACAACTATTTCCGATAAGGAAATGTCTCCAAGTCTTGAGTGCGTGCACTACGGCTGCTAATTCCAAGTCATGCGTGGCATAATTCAACTCATGAGGTCGTAGCTGTCTGGAAGCATAGGCTACAACTTTTCCATCCTGCATAAGTACTCCTCCAAGTCCTTGACGTGAAGCATCACAATAAACTTGGAAATCCTTCCGATTATCGGGCAAGATCAATACTGGGGCTGTGACCAAACGTTCCTTTAACTCCTGGAAACTGGTTTCACATTCCTCGGTCCAAACATACTTGGATTCTTTCTTTAACAACTCTGTCATGGGCTTGGCAACCTTTGAGAAATTCTCAATGAACCTCCGGTAATAACCGGCAAGTCCGAGGAAACTGCGGATCTCCTTAACTGAGGTGGGTGACTTCCACTTGGTGACGGCTTCAACCTTAGCGGGGTCCACTGCTATTCCATCTCCGGAAATAACATGTCCAAGGAATCCGACTTCCGTCAACCAAAATTCACATTTGCTGAACTTGGCATATAACTGATGCTCTCTTAGCTTCTCCAGAACTAAATGCAAATGTTCCTTATGCTCTTCCTCGTTCTTGGAGAATATCAGAATGTCATCGATGAACACCACAACAAACTTGTCTAGGTATTCCATGAATACTTTGTTCATCAAATTCATGAAGTAGGCAGGAGCATTAGTCAATCCAAAATACATGACCGTATACTCATACAAGCCATACCTCGTGGTGAAAGCTGTTTTGGGTATATCCTGTTCACGAATTTTCAACTGGTGATACCCTAATCGAAGATCGATCTTGGAGAATACTTTGGCTCCTACGAGCTGATCAAACAAATCATTAATCATCGGTAGAGGGTACTTGTTCTTGATAGTCACCTCGTTCAAGGCACGATAGTCCACTACCATTCTCAAAGATTTATCCTTCTTCTCCACCAAAAGTACTGGGGCTCCCCAAGGTGAAGAACTTGGGCGAATATACCCCTTGTCCAATAACTCCTTGATTTGCTTCTTGATTTCCAACAGATCATTTGCGGGCATCCGATAGGGTCTCTTGGAAATTGGAGCTGTCCCTGGCTGTAGCTCTATTAAGAACTCAATTTCCCTATCTGGTGGCATTCCTGGTAATTCTTCCGGAAATACATCTGGAAATTCTTTTACCACAGGTACTTCCTCCTGAACAACTCCTGTGAGAGAATTTAACCGGGCACTCATACGTGTGCGTCGGGATACATACTTAATCCTCTTGTTCTCCGGGGTGGTGAGTGAAACAGACTTGCTAGGGCAATCAAGATTTCCTTCATACTTGGTCATCCAATCCATGCCTAGGATTACATCCAATCCTTGTGACTCTAAGACGATGAGATCGGTGGGAAAAACATGGTTCCCTATATTGAGTTTCAAGGCATGGCATCCTATTCCTGCCATCATCATACCTCCTGGAGAACTAACCTTAATGGGCTGACTAAGGGTTTTGGTGGGCAAACCATACTTATCCACAACTACCCTTGATATGAATGAATGAGTTGCACCCGAATCAAAAAGTACTGTAACAGGACGTGAATGCAATAAAAACTTACCAACCACAGTCTCGGGCTGATCATAGACTTCTTCCACATCGATGTGATTCACTTGAGCACGGGGAAACGGATTGGGCTTCTTGGCTGCGGAGTTGCCGTTGTTAGTGCCGTTTCCATTGCCTTGCTTGCTCTGGGGACACTCAGTAGCATAGTGCCCTGTCTTCTGGCACTTGAAACAGGTAATGTGACTCAGATCCTTCTGAGCAGGAACTTGACGGTGCTGGTTGTTGTTCCCATTCCCATTGTCACTCTTGAAGTTACCATGGTTGGAACGGTTGTTCCCATTTCCTCCATGATGGTGACCTCCATGGTTGTGCACAGCATGAGTGTGCTTTCCAAACTTACCGTTTCCTGATCCGGTATTCCCGGAGTACGGGGAGTAACGAGGCTTCTGATGAGCTCCAGAGTTGAACTTCCCCTGAGTGTACTTCCGCTTGCGGTTCTCAATCTGCTGCTGTTTACCTTCCAGAATAAGTGCCTTATCCACCAGCTCTTGGTAGTTGTTGAAATTAGCCACTACCAGCTGTATGCTCAACTCATCATTGAGTCCTTCCAGAAACTTTTCTTGCTTGGCCGCATCATCGGCCACATCTCCTGGGGCATAACGTGACAATGTGTTGAAGTCGTCCACATATTGGGCCACAGAGCGATTACCCTGGCGCAAGTTGCGAAACTCACGCTTCTTCAGACTCATGGCTCCAGCTGAAACATGAGCTGTGCGGAAAGCAAGCTTGAATTGCTCCCAAGTCACATCTGCAATAGGATAAGTGGTGGTGTAATTCTCCCACCATGATGCTGCTGGTCCTTCCAGTTGATGTGCGGCAAATCGCACTTTCTCAGCGTCAGTGCATCCAGCAGTGACAAGTTCTCTCTCCATCTTGCGGAGCCAGTCATCTGCCACAATGGGCTCAGTGCTGCTGGAGAAAGTTGGAGGGTTCAACCTCAGAAAACGGGTGAGATTGTCAGTCTGGGGTGGATGGTGGTTGTTGTTGTTGTTCTGGTTGTTGGTCTGATTCTGAATCAATAGTTGCATCAGTGCATTCTGCTGCTGAAGGAGTTGAGTGAGTTCTGGCGGAAAAGTGAAATCGGTCTCACGTCGTGGAGGCATCTTGCTGTTTTCAGAGGGATGAGAATTAGAATAGAACAAGGGTCTAGAAGAAATTCACTACCCATATGCAATGCAACAAACATATCACACCAAACACTCATTCATTTATTCAATCAATGTCAAACAATGGAAATACAAATCTCAGACAACTAAGCATCGACCTACGCTTTAACGAATAAAAGATACATGGAGGGCATAACTAATGTTCTCCTCAAAAGTGCATAGTCGTAGGTCCTCCGGTGGTGCTTTCCTCATAGTCTTCATCGTCGCTGATGAAGGGTGCCATGTCTCCTTCGGGGTGAAGGTTTTCCCCCATGTCTAGCTGCTCCTCCAGAGTTGCGATGCGTGCATTCTGCTCATCAATCCTCTCTAGGAAGTCCTTCACTTCATGCTCGTGTTCATAGTTGGCCTCTCGCAGATCAGCTTCAAGGTCCAGCTCGCGATTCATCAGATTCTTGATAGTCTTCGTGTCAGCACGAACTCGAAGCTCCAGAGTCCTGATGTGAGTCTCCAAGGTCTGTATATAGGAGATAGTGGTGTCTGCAGTGGGATTGGTGATGATGTTGCCATGGGCATCTCTGCGGCAAACCATGCTGAGTCCTGGTGAAATGGTTCCACCTCTGTATTCCTCCTGAATACGTCCAAGGGCACGATGAATGGCCATGTCTCTTCCAAGTATCCAACTGGGTGCCACGAACTTGAGATCTATGGGTTCCTTCCGATTCCCAAAGGTCTTCCCTGGAATATGCACCTCGATCCTGTAGCGTCCATCTTGGGGAAATGACATGATAGGAATCCCGGTGATGCTCGGCAAAGCAATCCTTACGTCCTTGACGATCCTCATCAGCTCCTTACCAAAGGGCATCGTTGCGTCAGGCTGGCAAAACTCCGTGATCAACACTGGGATGAAGGTGGCCATCTATAAATTTTGAAATAATCGGAGAGGAGTCAGAAACGAATAGATGAGAGTATAAGATATTTAAAGAC
Source organism: Hordeum marinum (assembly GCA_022496015.1). Taxonomy (NCBI): domain Eukaryota; kingdom Viridiplantae; phylum Streptophyta; class Magnoliopsida; order Poales; family Poaceae; genus Hordeum; species Hordeum marinum. The sequence continues at coordinate 169,056,120 of CM039677.1, forward strand.
AAAGAGAAACAATCCTAAGGCTTTCCAATCCTAGAGGTTACGTCCTACGGTCAGCGTGTGCTCTGATACCATTTCTGTAGCGACCCGACCTGAAAGGCCAAGTCTCCGGTGTTTTCCGTACCATCCCAAGATCATGCTGGTACACACACGGTACATCAATGTATATATCAAAGGGAAATCACACAGCATTATATTAATCGCAATCTCATATAGAGTCCTTTATTACAATAAAAATTACAATAAAGTGGCTAAAGGCCAACTCATGAGAATATCTAAATCTTGCGGAAGCATCGAAGGTAGATGAGTCCATCCGACTCCAAGGGCATCTCACCGAGCATAGAACGCGTCCTCACTCCTGGTCGGAAAAATACTCTGCAACATGATACGTTGCAGCCGTGTAGGTCAGCATATGGAATATGCCGGCAAAGTCACAAGAGAGGGGTGAAAATAATCAGCTAGTCTATATGCTTATATGGCAGGTGGTGGTGTAAGTTTTGCGTAAAGCCAAGTTTTTCCTACATCGAAGGGGGTTAAGCAAAATATTACTAAGTTGGTTGATTAATGAGATGGTTCCACCAACCAATTCTCATACCCAAAATTAGTAAATACCCACATCATCATATTATTTGTGTTGAGAGTTCCGGAAGTTCCAATTCCTTTGGCTCAAGTCGTCCATGACCGTGGACACGGCTAATCGATTAGGTTTTGTACTCTGCAGAGTTTTGCACACGTTCCCCACAAGATTTGGTCGCCTCCGTTTGATTTCTCGCACTTCAGGGTGTTTGAGAAACGGATGACCAAAACATGGTCTTCCAAAGGGTTTCCCTGCGACTCTGACGATGCCCATCCTTTCCTACCGTTCTTCTACCTCTCGTAGCACCGCCTGTCCAGGGTCACCACGATATCCAACCAAGCCAGAGCCCATAATGACTTGTGGCTGTGCAGGTAAGCCTTGGGTCTTGAAGCACCCATCCATCCCTTTGTGCCTGGGTGGACCTTTCCGCGTGAATACTGGCCATCTCCAGCATCACCTAGGCTAACCACTGGTTTCTCCAGGGCGCCGTTCAACCATCATCCACCCAGAGGTATGTTGAAAACTTGGAGTATTGAAATCTTGATCATTATGTAGGTCTTGAAATTATTAACTCTCTCAACTCTCATGAATCACACAACCAACCCCGTCTACTAATAGCATAGCAAAAGGTAAAACAACGTTTCCCGGGGCCAATGTTGTCAAAGGGGGTTGAGAGAGGTATCTACCACATGATACTACTACAATGTAACCAAGTTTCCAACTAACCTATCTTGCATGCAACTGGGGAGATGGTAGAACTAATGCAAATAAAACATGGGTAAAACATGATCAAAATGACTTGCCTGATTGATGATCTTCGTACTTGAGTAACTCTAGGTAACAAGCTTCGCACTCCGGATAATCTAACGAAACAAACAATGCACTCAAATAAGCATACAACCAAAATAAGTACTCATAACATTCAGCAAAGAAGTACTAAACAAACAAGGCAAACAATGCACAAAAGTCTCTAGCAAGTAAAACACACAAAGTTTTGTTTTTCCAAAGGGGATGATGAAAACACTTCTACATAATAAAACTATTTTGAAATAACAAGACAATTGTTGACAGCAAGGCAACAATAGAATATTTTACTATTAAAGTAAACAAAGTCAATTTAAGTTTGTTGGGAAAACTCTAGTAAAGTTTATAAAAGGTTTTGATAAACACTATATGAATCAACTATGGTTATACTAGCAAGGGGAATGAAAACTAAACTTATTAATTTGTTAACAAAACATGTTCTTACAGAAAATAACTTACAAATAAATTTGTCTTAGAAAACAGAATTAATTATACAAAACTTATTTGAAAACAAAACTATTACTAGTTAGTTGTTTTAATCAAATTATGCCTATTTGAAAAGAAGTTGTGATTCCTATGTTAAATGAAATTAAACTAGGCAATTTTATATTTTTATTAACAGTAAGTGAAAACACTAAATGTTTACTAACAGAACCTAATAAACAAATAAAACCAAATTCTAAATCAAACTAATCAAAATTAAGTTTATAAAACTATATTATAATAATAAGCAGATTCTGTTTATAGCTAAAACACTATTAAAAATCATCCTAAAAATCCTCAAACTAAACATGGAGATAGTCCTAACCAATATCTAACAGTGACAAAAAGAATCATATCAAAATCTATTTTTAAACTCTAGTTATTCAGATTTGAAGATTTTGAGCAAATTTGATTAAATTCAAATTTTATAGTTCAAATTTGAAATTTAAAAGTACAGGGTGAAACTACATGAAAAATGTGAGCTATTGCAAAAAGAATCAAATCAAAACACTAAATAGATTAAAAGATATAAGCAAAACAAAATTGGAAAACATTCTGTTAATTAAAACAAAACAGAAAATAAAAAAAAATTGCGTCGGTCAGGGGGCTACGTGGCGTGATCCGATTGGCTAAGGGGGGGCGTGCGGTAGGTGAATTAGAGCGGACGACCGATCGATAGAAGATACCGGTTCGGTTTAAGTTTGTTCTAATCTGGAACGTTGATTCGGGATCCGACGGTCGAGGGGGCTTACAGGGAGGAGGTTGCCGGCGTCGGGGTACTCCGGCGAGTCCGGTAGCGGCGACGGCGTCGGCGAGGTATTCCGGTGGTCGGGGAAGAAGGGGAAGTGGTCCGGGCGACGGGGACGGTCCTCCGGAGACGATTGGTGGCGACGGCGAGGCGAATGGTGGTCGGGGGTGGTGGCTACGGTCGACGGCGACTTCCGGGGGTGGTGGAACTCCGACGAGCAATCGACGGCGTCTCGGTGAGAGAGAGAAGGGGGCTCGGGGGGGAAATGGATGCGGGGCAGTGGGGCTCTTATATAGGCGCTCGGGGGGGTGCGGGGAGGAGAGAGGGGAGAGATCCGGTGAGGGGGGGGGGGGAGCGACCGGCGTCGGGTCCGGCGCGCGCGGGGGAGGGAGAAGACGACCGTTCGAAGCAACGGTCGGTCGGGGGTGGGGTCCAGCGTCAGAGAGAGAGGGGGACGTTACTGCGCTCGGTCGGCCGACCGGTAACGGTCTCGGCTTTTAAAGCCGGTGGGCCGGCCCGTTTAATATCGGAAACGGTTACCGTTTCTTTTTAATAATTTCCAGAGACATTCAAAAACTTTTAAAGCATTCAAATCGTCTCTAAATGTAGGGGTATTATATATCAAAATTAACAGAATAATAAATGTTATTTAATGAACATTTCTATTCTGTCATTTGAACACTTTGAAAAAAATATTATTTTCAGAAATTGCCTAATTGTTTTTAGATCCTTTTTTTGCAAATATTTTCAAAATAACCCCTGGTTATTTTGTTCAAATAATTCACCAATTAGACCCTGGTGTGGAGTGTCATGTTACTCCTCTCTTATTTTGAACATTTAACCAAAATTTCAAATAGGGGAAGCAACATAGGGAAAAGTAGAAAGGACTTTCAGAAAAATCAGAAATGGCATTTCAACTAACACATACAATCAAGCAATGGTGATGATAGATGCATAGCTATATTCATAACATTCCAAAATGGAATTTTGGGATGTTACAGGATGAATACCAGCCCTTAGTGGGCTGGAGTAAGTCCCACAAAGGTCTCATGTGGCTGGGAAGAGAAAGCCCAAAAGGAAAAAGGTGGAAAAAGGCAAAAGGGCTAAATTAGGAAGGATTCCTAATCCTACTAGGAGTGGAGGAGGAGGACTCCTCCCTCCTGGTTCGGCCCACCCAAGGGCTGGATCCTTGGGAGCCAAGCTTCCTTCTCCTTTCCTCCTATATATACTAGAGGGTTTTAGGATTTTGGCACAAGATTTTCAGCCACGTGCTACCCGTTCCTCTAGTGCATAGTTTCTCCTCTAGATCGGTTTTCTGCAGTGCTTAGGCGAAGCCCTGCCGGAATTGCTCCACCACCATCACCGCGGCGCCGTCACGCTGCCGGAGAACTCGTCTACCTCTTCGCTCCCTCTTGCTAGATCAAGAAGGCAGAGATCGTCATCAAGTTGTACGTGTGCTGAACGCGGAGGTGCCGTCCGTTCGGAGCTAGATCGGAAGGACCGTGATCAAGTTCGCGAGACGGATCGTGATGAGATTGCAGGACGGATCGTGATGAGATCGCGGGACGGATCGTGATGAGTTCGCGGGACGGATCATGATTGGATCGCAGGACGGATCGTGATGAGATCGCGGGACGCTCGGCAATTTGGATAACGAAGACGTTCGACTACACCAACCGCGTTTCTTAACGCTTCCCGCTTAGCGATCTACAAGGGTACGTAGATCCACTCTCCCTCTTGTATATGCTCATCACCATGGATAGATCTTGCGTGTGTGTAGGAATTTTTTTGTTCATGCAACGTTCCTCAACAGTATTATATTGTTGTTGCATAGGAGGTGCCAATGAAATAGGTAAAGTTAGACTAGGGTTTTAGATATACCAACAGTACCACTAGATGACAGAAGCATATTTTTTTAGCATTAGTATTTGCCACAAGAAAAAGCGTACGTCATCACATTACCCTTACTATCAAGACTTTCCATCACAATTACTTGCTCTGGAGAAAAAAACTTTACGCACAGTGATTTCCTTGTTCGTCAATGAGAGGAGGAAAACTAACGTTTTCAACCGGAGTTGCCTTGACGGTCCTTCTTGAAACTTGCAAGAAACGCCTCCAAACCCTCCTCCTCGCACTTCTTCTTGGGCGTCTCAAAAGCCTCTCCGCGCTGCTTATTGTGCACTTCGTAGGATTGGCGATGTTCCTCCGATAATTCATCTAAACCTAGATTAATGATGTTATCGGCGTCAACTTCTGAAGGCTCGTGGAGATTAGACATGGTTAATGACGATTCTTGATCTTTCGTCCCCAGTGGAGTAAAAAAAGTGTGTTCACACACGAACACGTCACGTGTGCCCTCGATGCCGGGAGTGATGCACCGCAACTCACGTCGAAGGAGACCCGTATGAAAGTGTGGTACACAAGCAATCCGGCGGGTGCTTTTGAGGACCTGATACCCCACGTGCCCGAGAGGGACCCTGTCTGGACGCACGGTGGCTATCGGCTGCCCTAGGTCGGTTTGCCCACCCTAGAGCGTCGAAGATCGCTGCTCTTCAACACGAAGAACGAACAAAGAGCGATAAAGAAAGAACAAAGCCGAGATGTAAAAACTAGGGTAAAAAGTAATAGATGAGTTTCAATTGTGTGTTGTTCAATGGCCTTCACCTCTCATCTATTTATGAGGCGAATGGACTTCCTGTAAAAGAAAAGGACTCCGAATTCCATCCAAATCTTTCCAAAACTAACCAAACTCGGATTTAGATAAGTCTGATACAACAGTTCGGTTTTTAGGCCCCACGTGCCACGAACGAACTTAGATGAAGATCAACAACTTTTTGGACTTTCGACAAGACTAACAACTTTTTCATTGAACGTTTTTTGATTCGAGGCTGTATTGAGGGTTGAATCTCTCACGTGACACATCAGACATCACCCACATGGGTGTCTCATGAACTCAGCCAATTTTTATTCATGATCGGTATGTAGTGCATCGGCTCAAACTTTTGCATATGACCTCGGATTGAGATGATTTATATATCAAAATCAACCGTTTCAATGAGGCAAAGACAATCCATGTACAACATTTTCTAATATGAGGCTGTCTTGGAGGTGTAATCGACCGAAAAGTACTCTGGATATGAAATTTTAGTACTTTAAGCATACTTTCGGCCTTCGAGATGACATCGAATGGCTATGGCCCAAAGTTCAAAGATGTTCATGTCAATACGATGGAATTTTTTCATGTAGTAAAGCTGTCTTAATAATGTGTTTTTTCTATTGTCAAAATCTAGTTTCAAAAGTTCCTTCTCTTGCTTGTGTACCTGGTGCATGTACATATATTTGGGTCAGTTGATGCAGAGCAGAAGGAAGGAGGCGATGAGGCGACACCGAGGCTGTCAACGACGATGTTAGGGCGGAGTGTTGCATGGCCCAGGGACGTCGGGAATGCCTTGAGTAGGTATGAGCCACATACGATGCCGAACCAGCAGAGTCGAGTTAGAAGGCATGCCTTCTCTTAACTAAGAGATGGTTTCTTAGCACTAATAACCATTGTAAATCAATTTTGCCATCTTACGTAGATTGCATGCACTACTGCAAAACTGGCTACCAGTCGCACGCGCAAAATGCCTAGTAGTGGCGGGCAAGGCACCCACTACTCGTGTCCTACTACTGCTAACATGTTACAAGTGGTGGGCCCCGTGCCCTCCATTGATAATTTGTTACCAGTGGTGGGCGTCGATTCCTTCCCACGACTGGTAACAAAAATATACTTGTGACGAGCCCAAAATGTTTCACGCCACTAGTATCGTTTTTATTCATTTTTCTAAAACGCAGTTGTTCCTTTAGTTTCCTTCTCGAAGTAGAAAAGGCGAGGGATGCGGCATCCAACTCACGATGGTTGTCAACAATTAGGAAAGAAGGGAGGAAGGAGAGGGTGGTCGCGACGGCGTCATTTCCATTCTTGATCTTATGGAGATGGACGACATCGGTGACCATAGGTGCAACATCCCCGCGCTCCCCCATGTAGCCCATCTATGAGGACGGTGGGCGAGTGACAGCAACACATTTTCCCTCAAGCTTGTGGATGGGAAGAACCAAACGGGAGGAGGTGTCGTCGAACCCTACCATCAGTCGCCCTCTAGCTTGAGCAGGCGTCCGTGGGAGTATAGTGGTATGTCATGCATAGATCGTTTTGGACCTCAAGCAGATTGAGCCGGAAGGGAGTAGTGAGAGGGCTCGTTTATGACAATAGTGTATGCGTGTGTGGGGGGAGGGGAGAACAAAAGGGAGAGAGATACAAGGGATAAGAGATGATTTGTGGCTGCACGTTGGGGCTGAACGATGGATGAGAGACAACTCATGAATCCATAAGAGGATCGCATCGTCCAATCAGAATGCACCATTTTGGCACGTTGGATTGCCGAGTACCAATGGCAAGTAACTTGTACTGTATGATGTTCCCATTCTTACCATATGCCTACTATTGGCATGTAGTGATGGGTGTAACGAGGCACCTGCTACTGGTATGTACATACCATTAGCGGGCTTAACTTCATATCTCCCACTGATAAATGACAAGATTAGCAATGATGGGTATCACACTCTGCCTATCATTAATGCAACCCAATCTATAAGCAATTCGTAGACAACCAACGTATAAGTAGTTTCTAAACAACCAAGATCTTTTTTTACATTGAACAAGTGAATTGCACATCATAGGAAGTCCTATTTGACATCCAGACCATGTATCTCGCCTGCATCAACGGTTCCTTCTGTCTCGCCTGTCCCAAGAGATCGTTTACCCTCGCCTCTCACACTTCGTTAGCGGGCCAACACAACATTGTAGCAGCAAGAGTGGTTTTGGGAAAAGCTTCCATGGACCAGTTTGGTCCTATTTTAGATGCTTCCATGCTTTTTCTTTTGTGTATTTTATTGATTTTGATGTTTTTCATCGGTTTTATTTGTTTCATCCTTTTGTTTTATTTGTTTTTCTTCAGTTTTTCTCAACGTCGTGTGTGCTACTAGGGGCGTTATTTTGGAGAGCTTAGTCCCGTTTGTGCTTCATGCAGGCCGGTGAGATGGGAAATGTTGTAAGTTGATTACCATCTAAACCCACTATTGTAGAATTTGTTTCTCCAAAACCTACTACAATACTTGTCTCTTGAGGCATGTATTGGACCAGCTGTACATTGTTTTCTTTTTCTTCACAGTATGTATAATGAAGTTATCTTAGGATGCAACATAGAATAAATACCGAGGTGGAACAAACATAACTCACAAGAAAAGGCATGCCCTCTCTTAACTAAGAGACGATCTCTTAGCAACAATATGTCTCACCACACATTTGAGGACATCTAGTTATAAGAGATAACACCGAGACATAACCATGACATATTTTTTTATTGTCTTACCTAGATTGTGTGCACTACTGCAAAACTGGCTAGTAGCAGTAGGCGCAAAATGCCTACTAGTGGCGGGTAAGGCTCTCATTGCTGGTGTCTCTCTACTGCTAACATGTTGCAAGTGGTAGGCGTAGTGCCCGCCATTGACAATTTGTTACCAATGGGTGGTGTTATTCCTACCCTAAACGTGTCATGTCACTAGTATCTTTTTTATGAATTTTGAAAAAAGGCGGTGAGAAGTTCCTCTAGATTCCTTCTCGACAGAGAAAAGGCGAGGAATGCGATGTCCAACTCGTGATGGTTGTCGACAATTCAAAAAGAAGGGAAGAAGGAGAGGGTGGAGGCGACAACGTCATTGCCGTTCTCAATCTGATGAAGAGGGACGACATCGGTGACCATAGGCGCAACATCCTGGTGCTCCCCCATGTAGACCATCTGCGGGATGGTGGGCGGGCGGTAGACGCGCAGTCGTCCTCGAGCTTGTGGATTGGGAGAACTTCCAAGGAGGGAGGTGTCATCGGACCATGTTGTTGGTCACCCTCTAGCTCGAGTAGCCATCTGCGGGGTTATAGTGGTATGGCATGCATAGATCATTTGAAGCTCAAGCAGATTGAATTGGAAGAAAGGGGGAGAGAGCTTGTTCATGACAATAGTGTGTGTGTGTGCGCGCGCATGTGTGTATGTGTATCGTTGGGAGAAAGAAGAGATGGGAGAGATAGATAGATAGATAGATAGATAGAGATAATGGAGAAGAGACGACTTGTGGGTGCACGGCAGATGTGCACAGTGGATGAGAGACACCTCATAAATCAATGGGAGGGTTGCATCATCCAATAAGAAGGTATCGTTTTGGCATGCTGGATTGTCCAAGTACCAGTGTCGATTAACTTGTACTCTGCGACTTTCCCATTCTTACTAATATTCATACTATTATCATGCCATGAGGAGTGTAATGAGACGCCTGCAACTATATGTAAATACAATTGACGGGTTTAATTCGTGTCTACCACCGATAAATGACAAGATTATGAGTAACGGGTGTCACACTCTGTCCATCATTAATACAACCAAACCTATAAACAGTCTTCTAATAGTTGTGCAGGACTTAAGACAATAAATGTACAACCCAAGTGCCCCATCTATTTACATTGAACAAGTAAATTACACATCACGAGAAGTCCTATTCAACATCTAGGCATGTATCTCGCTTGTATTAATAGTTCCTTTTGTCTCGCATGTACCAAGAGTTCCTTTCGTCTCGCCTCTCTTACTTCGTTAGCGGGCCAACCCAACACTATAGCCGCAAGGAGCAATTTTGGGAATCTTCTATGGACCGGTTTGGTCCGATTTTAGAAGCGCCCATGTTTTGTCTATGTGTGTTTTCTGTTGAATTTATTGTTTACAATTATCTTTGTTTCATTTTGTTTTCTTTGTTTTTCTTCAGTCTTTTTCTTAATCTTCTATCATTTTTATCCCTTTTTCAAATACACATTGAATTTTCTATACGGTTTTTTTAGTTTGTATAGATGTGTTACTTTTTTTTGATACACATCGAACACTTCTCAATGCAAGCTGAACAATTTCCCAAATAAATATTTTTAAATATTTCTTCAAATAAATATTAAGCATTCTCAAATACGCATTGAACATTCTTTCGAATGGAATGAACCATTTTTTAATCCATACAAACAATATTTTTACATTGTATAAAGTTCTTCGAAATGTCACAATCATTTTAGTGTTATGGGTGAATGTTTTCTCTAAATGTTAGAAACACATGTCCAAACTATGAAAACGTTTTTACTTTGCATAAATAGTTTTTTAAATCTGATGAATATATTTTCTGAAATACATTCAATTGTTTTTGAACAAAATGACATGAATCATATCGTTTGAATTACATGAACATTTAAAAAAAAATGTCAGAACATTTCTATAAAATGAATGAATATTTTTTAGAATGCTGTCAGGATTTTTGAAAATTTACTCAAACATTGCTTCAACACGGCACTAACATTTTCTGAATGGGAGGCAAACGTTTAAAAAAATTGATAAGTTGATTTTTGATGGAAATATTTTTACAACATTTTAACATATAAAAAGAAAGAAAAGAAAAAAAGGAAATAGCCCTCTAACGGTACTCCGTGTTTCGTCTTTCGGTGTTTTCATTTTTCTTTATTATTTTTAATTTATTATTTTTGTTTCTGTATTCTTCGTCCCTTTATTTTTATTTTTTTATTTTTTACGTTTTATTTTAAAATTCACTAACATTTTCTAAAATTTGGGGTTTCCTTCAAATTTGGTTAACATGTTTTGAATTTGTCAAATATCGTTAAAAAAATATAAATTCATGATTTTTTTAATTGGAGAATATTCTAAAATGTTAAATACTTCGCAGATTCATGAACATTTCTTTGAATCCTGAACATCTTACGATATACAGGAACAATTCGAATTTTCCACCTTTCTTGAAAACGCAGTTATTTTCTGTTGAAATACACAATCATGTTTTGAATTTCAGTTTTTTTTAATTTAGAGAACATTTTCTGGAGTTCAGAACATTGAACTCCGAGTAGATTTTCAAATTCTTGAACATTTATTAAAATCCAAGTACCTTTTTAGAATCCTAGAACATTTCAAATCGTTAACTATTTTCCAAATTTTGAGAGCATTTTTTAAATCTTGCTCATTTTTCGAAATTCAGAATGTTTTCCAAATTCATGTATTTTTTGAATTTCTGTTTTTAACATTCCAAACCTCTTGATTTTGTGATCCGTGAACTTTTTTCGAAGAACACAAAAAGAAGAAGAAAGAAAATATATTGCGCGCTCATCCCACACTTGGGCTGTCCAAATCATGTGCATGAAGAGGAGGTGGGGGCCGGGGCGCTCAATTGCTACCTTTCCTCCGTGCCACCCGGGAGAATATCATACGAAAACCAACATTCGGTTGGAACCGGTGAAACCCACGACAAAAAGATGTTTTGCAGTTAAAAAAATACGAAATGTTAAGAGGATGATGTTTCATGGACACGCAAAATTTCATGTTGAAACACATTACGAGATATGAGCTATGAAGAAGACAAAGTCACTATTTAGACCTGAATTTGTCTTTTTCATGACTCACATCTCGTAATGTATTTCAACCTGAAATTTTGCATCACAATAAAACATCACCCTCTTAACATCCCATACTTTTTTTTCCTGATTTTAATATGATTTCCATAATTTTTTTATTGAATATTGATTTCCAAATAACATTCTTCCGTGCCACCCGGGGAATGGGTGGTCCATGTCTAGCGAGAGGCGAAGCAAAGCTGCCCTATTTGACGCTTGTTGCCTCAAATAAGTACTCAAACGAGACGTGCCTTGGGTTTGTCCTGTCTAGAGATGTTTCCGCTATTAATACACTACGGTCATGTAGTGATTAACGTTACAGTCGTGTAGTGATCAATTTTTGTTTTGTTGTGTTTTCGTATTTTGGCGTTTTCCTTTATTTCTTTTCTATTTTGCCTTTTCTTTGTACATAAGTAAAATACATGCTTTCTTTTCTCTCTTTATTTTGAAAAATTATGAACACTTTTAAGTTTATGAACATTTTAATAAAAATACACGGATTTGTTTTCAAATTTCGATGAACATTTTATTCTATTTATTTTCTATTTTTCCTTTTATTTGTACATAAGGAAAATGCATGTTTTCTTTGCTCTCTTTCTTTTGAAAATGATGAACACTTTTAAGTTTATGAAAATTTTAAGAAAAATACAAGGATATTTTTTTCTAATTACGACGAACATTTTTCTACTATGCGTTGGCCATATTTTAAAGAACGATGAACACTATTTAAACACATGAAGAATTTTCTTATACAGGGTAGAATGTTTGTTAAATAGAGGTGAACTATTTCTGATACAAGGTGAACATTTTTCACAGTGAATAAAATATAGGGTGAACATTTTATAATTTAGTGAAATTTTAAAGTTCATGAACTATATTCATATCCCTTAAAGTTTTCTAATTCTGAAAAATTTATGGAACGGATAAAGAATATTGAAACCAAATATAAAATAAGATTCATAAAAAGATACAAATAAAAACCAAATTAATATGAATGAAAACTGACACTTAACACACGAGAGCGGCCCATCAGAAGGATCACTATGTGCGGAGTTAGTTGACTAAGGCCTCACACATCCAGAGATCCTAATTAGAGAGGAAATGATTGAGAGGTACCCTTTGCGGAAGCTCTTAAAGGGTTACTTTTGGTGGTTGTGCTCTCAGCAGCCACCATGTGTCGTGTGTTGGATGTTTTCTTAAATTTTTATTATTTTAATATTTTATGCGTTTTCGGGATTTAGATGGTTTTTTGGGGGTTCCAGCCTTTTCATTTTCTACCGTTTTTTCAAGATTTTGGAGGAAAAAAAAGTTAAAAAGAACGGTGTCAAACAAGGATATTTTTTTTGCTTTCAAGCGATGTACATATTTGCTTCTCGTGGATCACATGTTTACGTCTGCGAGAGCTGCCTCTCGGAAAAAAACATGTTTTTTTTGCTTCCCCGAGAGACATAGATGTTATTCTCGGAAAGGAAAATGGAGTAGAACGCTATTTTTTGCTTGCACGAGAGGCATAGTTGTGCTTCTTGACAAAGAAAAAAAGCATTTTATTTTAGTTCTTCTGCTTTCATGAGAGGTAAAAATTTGCTTCTCGTACACGCACTTATTTGCGTCCAGTAGAAGCAGGGCTCTGCCACTAGGAAAGTGAAAACATCTGTTCATTTTTTGCATCTTTGAAAAAAAATGTGTCTAGTTTTTTTATGAGAGGCACATATTTGCTTATTGTGTAGGCACATATTTTCTTCCGCGAGAAACACATCTGTGCCTCTTGGAAAGGGATATTTATTTTATAAAAATGGGTTTCCAACAACTGTTTTTTATGTACTTTTTTTGTTTTTGGTGAAAAGTTTGTCCAAACTTATTAACATGTGATGTAGTTTCAAAAATGTCGAAGCGAAGAATTCGGCGATAAAAGCGGTTTAGCCAATTCAAGTAAATATTTTAATAAAAGAATCTAGAAACAGAACTCTTAGAATGCCACCTGTAAGCATCTGAGAAGGTGGAATGATCTTTGCAATGAATACCCCTTAACTAGTAATTTATCCTAATTTCCCCTTGAGGCGCCGCTATCTAAACCAGCGCCTGGGCTGTCGCTTACGTGGGTCGGCCCAAGATATTCACACTGTTGACTGGGCGCGGCTATGTGCCGCTTCTTGCGAGTCCTTAGGTACGTCGCGCCTGCAGGAGCCCTAACTGGGCCAGCCCGTTGACCATAGAGGCGTCACCCTGATATCATGCGTGTTTTTTTGTTTTTCGTTTTCCCTTCACAATTTTTATTAATTTGTTTACAAGAACCCTTTATTCTTTTGAAACGACTTAATTTTGTATTTGAAAAACATAAATCGTGTGTTTGATTTTTGAAAGCTTGTATTTGAAACATATTTTTAGTTTTATACGAAATTTTTATAAAGTGAATGAAAAAAATGTTAATCATGTGTACGAAAAATAATTAGCATGTGTATGAAAAATGTTTGTTACAACCTAAAAATGTCACACAATTAAAACAAGTGCACGTGACATTTAAATAATATTTATACAATATAAATAAAGTTTGTGTAGATCAAAATGTTTCAAACATTCAAAATAATTGTGTGTTACATCAAAAATGATATTTACAATAAAAAAAATTATTCGGTATATTTTCAGAAAATAATTGTACAATTTACAAAACTGTCTGCAAATTTCGAAAAAAATGTTTCAACACATACTCATTTTTTTAAACAAGCATTTGAAAAATAATATTCAAAACATTTCTTGGTAAAAACATTAAATATGTATTTGAAAAGTATTAAACGAGTATAAAGAATGTTTTATATGTATACCAAAAATGCATAACTTATATGACAAAGTGATATGTGTTGGAAAAACAAAAACGAAAAACCCCCAAAAGAAAACAAAAATACCAAAACACAAAAAAGATAAAAAGTATAAATAAGAAGAAAATTATATAGGAAATCGTTGCTAAAAAAATAAAACCGAAACATAATTAAGAAAACAAGAAAAATAGAAGAAAACCTGCAAGCAAAAAACCCCGAAAGAAAGACAATTGATGAACGAAAAAAAAACGGACTAAAAGAATCGAGCGTAGTGTGAGGGAAGCCGTCGAGCGACACAACTAATGGACCAACCCGTTATTTTGTGATCAGGAGGCGATTCCAATAAGGAATCAGTACGGGCGACACATGGCTGTCGTGACTAGCGAGTGAACTGTTTGCTTGCTCTTCCCCTAAAAAATTCGTGCGGTTGATCGCTCGTCCGTCACCGCTCGCTCCACCAGCGTTCGCCTGGTTGTGTTGATGATTGACTTTGGAAGAATATGCATATGAAAACAATCTGTCTGACTTTGAAAAAAATAGATATGAAAAGAAAGTTCACGAATTTGAAGAGATATTCATAGATTTGAAAATATTCACTAGTTTAAAAATAGGTCATGAATTTTGAAGAAATGTCAGTTTGAAAAGGTTTTGCAGATTTTAAAAATGTGCATGGAATTTGATAAAGTTTGCAGATTCTTACAGGTTTTAAAACAGGTTCATAAATTTGCAAAACAATTGTGGGTGTGAAAGAGTTGGCTGATATGTAAAATATTCATCCGAGTTTAAAACAGTTCATAAAATTAAAAAAAGTCACTGTTTTGCAAAAGTCCACAGTTATTGTTGCTCACCTTGTTTGACCAGTTGACAGATCGGTCACAAGTGACCAATTGTCTTTTTCAAAAAAGTTCATACGAATGGGAATATTTTCAAAACTTTTAAAAAATCCCCTGAAAGAAAAAATTCCATGAATTGAACATGTTCATGAATTCAAAAAATTAACGAATTTGTAAAAAGTTCACAGATTCAAAAATTTCTTGAGTTTAATTTTTTTGTGATAATAAATTAAGTTTATGGATTAAAAAAGGTTAAAAAATCGAAAAATACTTATGAACTCGAGAATAGTTAACGAATTTTAAAAAGTTCATAAATTTAAAAAACATAAAAAATGGAAAAAGTTTTAAATATGAAAAGAAGTTCACAAATTTTAGAGATAGTTCATGATTTTATTTAAGTAACAAAAAGTTCCTAAAGTTGAAAAAACTGTTCATAAAATTTAAATGAGATATTGAAAAAGAAGAAGAAAAAACTAAGAGAAAAATATATAGGAACCGTGGGATAAAAAGACTAAGAAAGACCAAACACGGCTGGGCGAAGCCCTCTTCGTTCCAGCTTCCTCACATGCTGGTTCCAACACATGACACCGACGGATACATCATCTTCCATAGCTATTTTCAGCACACAAAAAGCCAGCCAAGGCAACATTGCTTCCACAGTCGATTTCGACATCAGCACCTACCGATGACACCTCACAATGCCTGTTCACGGCCGATGCACCGTCGCTCTGTAGCCAATTTCGGACAACTCCTGCTCTGTAGCAACCATTGCAGGCAACGGCTATTCTACTCGGCAGGCTTCAACATGCTGAAGCGTGTCCTCTGAAATTAAAATCCAGCCTATCTCAACCCATCTCAGCCCAATTTCAGCCCATCTTAGTCTTGTTTAAGGCTTTTACTAAAGTTTGACCTGTCCTTCAAATTTATCCTAGATTCGCCACTAATCGCACGGGATGAAGGAGAGAGATGGATGGGAGAAGGATGTACATGAAGAGCACTGGCGAGGGACATGGATCAGAGAAAATAGAGAAGAGAACGGGCTGAAAAACGAGTTGCTGACGGCTCTCGTGATGAAATAAGGTCAAGAGAAGGAGAGAACAGCGTGGCCACAGGCCCACAGCTCAACGTGCGGCACGCGTGAGACGTTTGATTAGCTCTGACCGAACGCTCCGCGCGCGGCCAGCCGAAGCCTCAGCCGGCCGGGCCAACCCGCTACAAGCGTTTACCACTAATAATTAGCAAGTACGGTACGTACTTTAGTCACTCGTTAACATATTGTCTGCCGGTATTTCTTCATTATGCCGGGTGCGCGCGGCCATCACACTCCTACGCGTGTCGTACGTGGTGTGGCAAAGCCAGCCCACCGCTTGACTAGATATACTTTTACGTCGATTGATCGGGGCAAAAACATATATTTGAACTTTGCGCGAAAGTAATTCACGATCTGAACTTCAATTCGATTTTTTTTATAAACTGACCGTTTTGTGTGGCGCCCGACAGAAGGGCGTTGCACAACACTATGCAGTGCCTAGGAGTTCGGCGCTGCACCCCTGCCAGCGTGGCAGCCCCGGCCCAGGTGCGGCCCACGGTCAGCAGTGCAGCGTCTGAGTCCTAGGCGCTGCACTGTGTTATGTGCAGCGCCCTACCCTTATGCGCTGCACTGTCTGTGTCACTTTGGCTGCTCCCACCCACCCCATCCCCCCACCCCCCACCCCCCCACCCCATCGACACCTTTATCTTCCCCTCTTCCCCCTCTTCCCACCTCTCAAATCCTTCTCAAATCTTGCAAATCCGGAGTATTTGTCCGTGGATTTTGAAGCCAACCCCTTCCTTGAGGTAATCTCCTCCTATCCTCTCATTTTCATCCAAAAGAATTGTCACATTAGCTCATATCTTGCTAGTTTGGAGAAACCCTAGTTGTTGCTTGGATTTGGAAATTTGTGTGGAAACATGTTATGCATCTTTCCCAATTTGTTAGGGTTAGGCTTCCAACTATCCTAGGGTTAGGGTTATGTGTGTTGTGTTGGGGTTAGGGTTATGCTATGGTTAGGGTTGTGGTTATTGTTAAGTGGGGGTTAGGGTTATTGTTTCATATCTATGTTAGGGCTTATGTATTTTGTGCAAATGTTCGGTTAAGTACTTATTGGATATGTGTGTGTGTTTTTGATTTTGTAGGGATGGGAAGAACATGTGTTTATGTTCATCATGTGGATAAAGAGGCCTTTTTGAAAGGCAATGTTGAGTCGGACCCGGATGAGCTTGACATGGTGTTTGAGAGCAGTCCTAGCTATGCGGATGTCTTGGAACAAGTGAGGCAGGATTTGAATTTGATGGACCCAAATGACGTTGTTGAGTTGGAGGGAAGGCATAATGTTGGTTTCGGAATTCACATCCGTTTGAAGACAATGCGTGTGAACTCTGAGCAATGTTGGGTTGCATACAAGGAGACGGTTGTCGAATCTCTAGACAAGGCTCTTGAGTTATTTGACTCCAAGAAGGTTGAGTCTAGTTTGCATTTGGACTTGAACCGGAACCCCTCCCTGTTGGTTGCTAGTACTCCTCCACCCATGAACCAAGATCAAATGAGTGAACGTCGGTTGACGCAACAAGTCTGGCCAACATTGAGCCCGATTTCAAACAACCCAAATGAAGCTTTTGAAGGGGATAATGATGAGTACGAGGAGGATGACAACGAAGTTGATCTCCAGGACAACAATGTGGGTGATCTCGACAAATATAATGTGCAAGAGATAATGGACCAATCCATCCCTTTTTCCCGTTCATATGCATCGGACTCGGATGATGATGGTCCCGATGAAGAAGTTGATGAGGAGGGGTTCACGGCGAAGGAGGCCGAAGCATTTAAGAAGGTATTCCGATGGGATCACAAGACACCATTGTTCAAGGATCTTAGTCTCGCGGATGAAGCCGTTGTAGATGGTGGCAAATGTATATCTCTTGGAGCTAGTCCAAGTTCTCACCGTGATTTGGGAGACGGCAAGAACGGGTTATATTCCGGTTGTGACTTTGGATCCTTCTTGGAATTGAACATGTGGCTCGACAACTACTTGGTTACGCATTATCGTCCACATAGAGTGGCCAACTCAGACGTTAATGTGCGTTACACGGTTAAATGTGAAGTGCCAACATGTCCATGGATTGTGCGTGCAAGGCCATGGAAAGGAGGTCCCACTTGGCGCATAGTTAGTTGTGTACCAAGTCACATGTGCCGACACAAGAATGCGGATGGCAAGCTTGTGTTCTAAGAACACAGACAACTCACGTCCGAGTTCATCGCTTACAGGTTTTCCAACCAAATATCCACACTTCCAACAATGACCATTAAGAGTGTCATTGACCTTGTGAAAGCCATCTTTCATTACAAGGTGAAGTACGACAAGGCATGGAAGGCGAAGCAAGCTGCATTCAAGATGTTGTATGGCAATTGGGAGGAAGCATACAACCGACTCCCTAGGTTGTTGTTAGCTATGGCTGCCACAAACCCAAGCATGGTTCACGTGGTCAAGCCTCATGGGCACCAGACATTGATTCACAACGGGAGGACCGTCCGAGTATTTGGCCGTGCATTTTGGGCCTTTGAGCAATGTGTGAGGGCTTTTGAGCATTGTCGGCCCGTCATCGCCATTGATGGCACGTTCTTGACCGAACAATACAAGGGCACTATATTGGTTGCAATAGCAAGTGATGCCAATAACCGGGTGTTGCCTTTGGCTTTTGCTTTGGTTGAGGTGGAGAACAATGATAACCGGGAGTGGTTCTTGCGTCAATTGAGAACAAAGGTAATACCGGCTGAAAGGGAAATTTGTGTCATATCGGATCACCATCAAGGAATTCTAAACGCGGTGGTGATTGACATTCCCGGACATGCAAAGTTGCATCATCATGGTGCATGATGCACTTTTGTGCAAACTTTTATAGGGCATGTGGTATCAAGGAGTTGGCCG
This sequence comes from Hordeum marinum, assembly GCA_022496015.1. NCBI lineage: Eukaryota > Viridiplantae > Streptophyta > Magnoliopsida > Poales > Poaceae > Hordeum > Hordeum marinum. The sequence goes on from CM039677.1 coordinate 169,074,858, forward strand.
ATGATCTTCAAGATTGTTGTCTTGCTTTCTCCGACAAGCGGTTCGCCAACTTGTACAATGCATTGCTCACACACAAGAAACTTGATGCAGGAGGTCTTGACTTTCGCAATAAAAACATTATAGAAAGGAATAAGTGGGCACGTGCTTTCAATGAAGATGGCCGTAGGTACGGTCAAATGACAAGCAACATGGCAGTAAAGAATACATGGGCTCCCCGGTTTAAGCCCTACTTGGACCAATCACAATGGCCAGAGTATCATGGAGTTCAACTATGGCCCGACCCGGAATTGAAGGTCATTACACGGGGAAGATGTAAGACAAAGCGTCTTAGAGGTGACATGGACGGATGGGGCCATGGTGGAGGTCGAGAAACCGGCACCGGCCAATTCCAAGAGACTTGTGAGCAATCTCGTTGTGGGGAGTGCAATGATGGGGGACACAACACAAGAACTTGTAGCAAACCAAGAAAGAGATAAAAAAATGATGCAAGCACAAGCCAAGCAAATGGTAGCCAACGAAGTCAACCAAGTAGTAACCAACCAAGCCAAACAAGTGCACAAGTGCCAAACCAATCAAATCAACCAAGCCAACGAGGAACTAGGCAACAAAGAGGGAGTCAACTAGGTCTGGGCCGTGGTGGTGGAATGTTTTCTTGGCTTGATGGGCCATTGTCGTATGTGACTTACTATTATCTTGTTATTTTGGCTGAATGTGCCATTGCCGTGTGTGACTAACTATTAATGTCATTTTGTAGGTATGGCAACAATGAAGGGGGAGGTGAGATGCCGGTGTGGTGGGAGAAGAATGGACTATGTGGGAGAAGAATGGACTATGTTCTTCTATGGGGCATTTTGTCACTATCATCTTCAATTTGGCTGTGAACCAAAATGTGTGCTATGACTATGTGCTATAACTACTTTGTGTGTGTATGACAACGTGATGTGGACTACTCTATGTGCCGTGTAGTCTTTATGTGAAGGAGAAAGATGTGAACATCCCGCCATGTTGGTGTGGAGATGTTTGCAAGGTGAAGGTGTCCACCGACCGAAAGAAGTCATGGACGGAAGGAAGGAGATATTTTGTATGCCCCAACTATGCTTATGATCGTGCATGTCCAACTAATGCCTACGACCGACCACCGGTATGCTACATAAGTAACATGTTACTCTCAAATGTGTGTCGACACTAACAAAAAATTTGTATGCAGTCACCGCCTCCTCTATGCAAGTACTTCACGTGGATAGATCATTAAGTGCCAGAAGAAGTCCAAAAGGACCAATATAGAGATTGTCTTTGGCGCCAACAACGGTTTGAAGAATCGCTTCGAAGAGGCTTGGAGGAAGAGCATCGTCAAAAGGAGAGGATGGAGCAGAAGAAACGAGAGGAGGACAGGGCACGCCAAGCGAAACTTGCTTGTGAGGAGGAGAGGGCAAGAAAGCTTGCAAAGGCTTGTGAGGCGCAAACGGAGGATGAGGCACGTGACAAGAAGGGGAAATGGCCTCGCTCGACTCAGCAGGGACTTAGCTTCGGTGCACTCGTCATGGAACCGGATGTACCCATGCCGTATTTGTCATGAACTCTTGTAGTAGGCCTAAGTTTCTCATTTCAAATGAATGTGTCGTGGACTACCTTGTGGACCTAATTTGTAATTTCTAATGAATGTGTCATGGACCATCTTGTAGACCTAATTGGAGTTGTTTACAGTTTTGCAGTTTTCTGTGTCAACACTAACAACTAATACTCATTACTGCAAACTGCTGACAACACTTACAATAACTTGAAATTAACAACACTTACAATAACTTGAAATTCACAGCACTTACAATAACTTGAAATTAATATGAACATCATAGCACTTACAATAACTTGAAATTCATTTAAGATAAACATCACATCAATCATCACATAACCTCACAAGTTCACCAACCATCATTTAAGATAAAGTAGCATACTACTAAGAGTTCACCAACCATCACATAACCTCACAAGTTCAGTTTCATAATAAAAACAACAACAACGACTAATGCCTCCTGTGTGTGTTCCTGCTGCCACACCTGGTGGCTATCTTCTTCCTCCTGATAGGAGGAGCCTCCTCTTCCTCCTTTTCCTCCTCCACCTCATCATCCAAGCTTGCCATTTGTGAGCTCTCTACGGGTACCTTTGGGTTGCCTCTATTGTCATAGTCGTAGGGCGTGAACCAGTGTGTGGGCTTCCTAGGCTTCAACATCTATGCGGACCGAACTTGAGCGTCCGCCAAAGTCATGTCATCACCAAGTTCATCAACCTATCACACAATCAAACATTATGGTAAAGACCAAGTCATAGTCAAGTGAGAATTACATATAAAAGATTAGTCATACCTCTTGGGTGACCGCACCCTCATCATCCAAATAAGCATATGAAGAACTCACATCGTCCCCCTGACGGTGAGATAAGGGGTCTGATGTTGTACCAGACCTAGAGGCAGATGGTTCATAATATTCTAGGTCACGACAACCGAGAAGGTTTGATAACCGCCTTAACTTCTTGGCCTGACTCTGTAACATGAACAAATGTATAAGATACCAAACTATGCAACATGGAAACTTGAGTGCGATATGTACCTTCAGGAATTTTCGTAGTGGACCTTCATCATTGCGTTCTCCAACCGGTGTCTTCTCTAGAATAGACTGGCTTTCATCAGCTGCTTTCTTGATCTGGTTGTGCTGTGGATGAGAATGAAGTAACACGTTAGCCATTCAAACATGTGTAATACGAATACGGTCAAACTTAAAGAAGGGAAGACTTTACCACATAGTTAATCACCGGAACAGCAGGGACTCCTATCCCTTCCTTGACATTTTTGTTATACTGCTGCTTCGATAGATCCTCAAAGTTTGCGGGATCTTCAAGAATATCCTCATTGTATGCCGGTGGGCATAACTCAACTCTAGCATTTTGAAGAAACCATCGTAGGTAGTTATCAAAAGCAAGTGAGTTATGCTCACGAAGCTGGGGCCCTGCACCGTCACGAGCTTGCTCCACACTAAGTTTGAAACGGGTAACATAGGATGAATGATGCTTGTCCCAGTCCTTTATCTTCCGCTGTCTTTTCCTGTCCAACCTTCATGGTAGAAAACCAAAGATTAGCACAATAAAAAAGGAGTGGCGGTGCTAAGTCAATATGGTTCATGTTGTCTTACCTATGAAGTGCTTTATCCGTGTCCACCCATTCCGGCGGGTGAGCCTGGAACAGACCAAACTGACAATACACGCGGTGTGGCAAATGAAACTCAACCGCCCAGTTGCATATCAGTGGGCACCTCATAAGCCAAAGATCCCTATCCCGCAAGCACATCGGGTTGAGGGAAAACTCGTGGGTGACCCCTAATGTGTCATTTGCGCCATATGGCTGCCATTCCACCTATGAAATAGGACAACAACGCAACATTGATGACAAGTTTTCAGCCAAGCATGAGAAATGATCAATGTAATGTCCTCGTTACCTACTCAGGCGTAATTGTGTCCAGCTCGGCGATGTACTTTTGGTACATGAGATTGACATCGTTCGTCATCTCGGATACCACATCCCACTTGTAGGCCCAAGTGGGGAGCCGTAAATCGTCTTCTTCATCCCAAGAATTAAACTTGATGCTCTTGGGGCGTCCAACAGGCAGGCGCTCCCAGCTCCATACAGAAAATAGAAGCACATTACCACCAATGCCTACACTATCAGTGATCCTGCAACACGCATCGTCCAGCTGCATATCAAAGACAACAATGTTAACTTGATAACAAGGTTGCATTGTTAATGAATAAATGAAATGATAACAAAACAAACAAACTACCTGTCGGTACAAGTAGGCCAGAGTCACTGAACCCCAGCTCCATTTGCTATCGAAGACGGTCAATGCCTTCAGCCACATCCATGGAGCGTTCTTCCCTGTGGCATCAGGAAACAAAGTCCTCGAGATAACATACCACATATAGACACGAGCATGTGTCTGGATCACATCATCAGTGGCATCTTGAGGGCAATGCGCGAAGTTTGCTTGAATCCACGTGAAAGGAGCTCCGACTGCTTTCCTTTCCTTCTTCTTCTTCTCTTGTCCCTCCTCTACATCAGCCTCGGCCTCGGTAGGAGCCGTACCGATAAGAGCAGTCATTTGTTCGCGTCACCCATCAGAATCGGTGCTCATACAGAGAGGGCTTCTCTCGATAGGAAGACCGGTGATCAAGGAGACATCCTAGAGCGTTACGGTCATCTCCCCAGTCAGAAGATGGAAACTATGCATCTCCGATCTCCATCGATCAACAAGAGAGGACACCGGTGGAGCGTTGAGGCTCGGCGTGGACCGACTGACCAACTGAATCCACGGGAGGAGTCCTGCCTACTGGATGTATGGTGTGTACCGCGGATCGTAGGGCATGACAGCACCATAGATGCCCTGATACCGAATCTTCAGAGGTTCAAGCTTCTGCAAAAAACAAGTAATGACAAATCTTAGGGCACGTGAATTTCAACTAAAGGCAAATTCGTAAAATATTTACAATACTCATTATTACCATCCCTGCTCGCGCATCATGTAGGCCCGGTGTCGTGTGTCATAGGCATCGTCGAGAAGCCAAACCATCCTTACAAAATTCAAACAATACACATATATGAGTTCATCTCCAATATCGGCATACACTCAACATGTCATATGCGTTCATCTCAACACCTCATATTTAGAATAAACTCAACATCTCATATGTATCTAAAAAAGACTCAACATCTCATATACAGCTACAAAACTCAACATCTCCTAATCATCTGTAAAACGAGGCATCTCATATATATCTAAAAAAAATTAAACATACGAGGCATCTCATATATATCTAAAAAAATTAAACAATCTAAAGTTTCACTAACAAGAATCATACATTATGAACTAATGAACAATACTACACATCCTACACATCCTAAATCATAAATATCTACACAACTAGGCATCTCATACATATCTAAAGATCCAATCCAAGCAAATCAAGGGTTCCACCAAATCTTGAACAAATCTCTTCAATGACAACAAATTTACGGAGGAAAAGAAAGGGGAACAGAGGAGTTTACCTAGTAGAAGGGATTAGAGATCGAATCCACAGCTAAAATCGCCAGATCTGAGATGGGTGGGGGGAGGGGATCGAAGGGGGCGCCGCCCCTGCTCTCTCTAACAGAGAGGAACTGCTGGGGGAGAGGAAAGAAGTACCTGAAAAGGACCGGCCCGATGCGGCTTAAGTCACAGTGCAACGCCTAAGGGTTGGACGTTGCACATAACACAGTGCAGCGCGGCGCTGCACATAACACAGTGCAGCGCCCATCGCTCAGGCGCTGCACTGCTGACTGTGGGGTCGCGTCTGTCTCGAGGCTGCCACGCTGGTCGGGGATGCAGCGCCGAACTCCTAGGCACTGCATAGTGTCGTGCAACGCCCTTCTGTTGGACGCCACACAAAACGGTCAATTTGTAATTTTTTTTAAATTGAAATTCAGATCGTGAATTACTTTCGCGTAAAGGTTAAATATGTGTTTTTTTTGCATGAGCGAGTCGCCTGATGGCCGCCACGCGCGCTGCCGATTCATGTCAAATCTTCACTCTCCCTTCCCCAAGCGACTGTCCGCCGGCCGGCTGATTGCACCCAGCTCTCATCCAGACTCCACCAGCACCACCCCCATGCCCCTGGCCAATAGCTAGCGTTCCACTTCCATTGGATATCTTTAGCCGACCGGACTAGACCTGACGCCGACGCTAGCTGCATGCACGATGAGACACCGCGAGACGGATGCCTGGATGGCCTGCAGCGACAGGCCATGCATGCATGCATGGCACGAACGCCGACGGACAGACATCCGAGCCGGCTGGCCTAACAGCCGCGCAGCGCCATCGTTGAATGCATGTGCTGTTGTGGATGGCACCCACCGCTGACCAGCCTCAAGTATTACGGGAAGCATGGGTGGCGCCAAAATGGCCTCAACTGCACCTGGCAAGGTACAAGCATATAGCCATCGACCAGTACGTATATTACGTGTACACGCAGCGGACAATAACGATGTAGGTGTACCGGCTGCATGAACATGTATGTATGTGGCGTCTCTGCAACCCGCGTGGCAAGCCATGGGCTGACCATCTCGTGCATGCGGGGGTTCCCGTTGCGCCGCGACCGCTGAGTGGCTGAAGCGGACCGGACGTTAGGTAGCGTCGCACTGGCGCGCATGGCGCGGGCGAGACAGACGAGCCGACATGACTGAGACCGGAGGAGATGGCGGCCGGGTACATGCGTGCCGGAACGGATTGGGCGTGTCCGGTCCGTGGGCTGTACGTGGCCCCGCCGACATGTACGTACATACGACAGGCGGCATGGAACAGGACAAAGCAAGGAAGAAATGAAATCGGTTCAATAATCAAATTCGGCCCATATATTGATATCAATCACGACGTACGTAGTACTGTGCACATATATATCCATTCGTGTGTGAAGGTGCTTAACACAATCTATCATTAAGACTTCGCTACCAATTATGCTGTTGGATCGCGAAAACTGTTACTTTTTCTTTCGAGGCAGGTGCAAACTGTTTACTACCCATTCACTCCGTCCGTTTCATATATATTTTTATCGTGATTTTAGTTCAAATTTGATATAAATATACATATACATTTTCCGAACACGGAGCCTCAAGCGCGTAACATCGTATCCACCTCCAACAACTAATCAATCGCGGGCTTTAATTTGGCATTTTGTTGTCGACCAAACGACATAACAAGTCCAAAAGGTTTTCAAAACCAACCACTTGACCTGATATGTATGCATGTCTGCCTTGCATTACCAACCTTAATTACTGTACACTTTCTGGTATAGCTTCCGTCCCTATAGGATAACGCGTGCCTACCTACGCATCCGCCATCCCATTTGACCCGTGCATGCATGAAACCATCAAACACTGACAAAATTTTCAATGATCGATCGAGAAATAGAAAAACATAGATTTGTTGCTGCGTTTAGACTTCGGTATCAGTATGCGTCAGGAACCGGACAACAGCTTGCTTATGTTTTTGTAATGCATGCGGGTGGAACGTCAGAAGACCTGCAAACAGATTGCATATATTATAGTTCTCAACAACAAAAATGATTACCCGTATCATATGTATGATTTGAAACTGGAGTTATCCAGATTTATATTTTGGAAAAGGGAACTGGATGGTTGATTTTCTCGCTGTTATTCTAATAAGTTCATACACCATTCTATTTTACATTAGAAGGTTTATCCCTTCGCCAAAAATATATATTTGAATGTTTGTTATATTCTTTTGTCCGAAACAAAAAGGAGGAATAAATTTATTCTGCTTTTATAACACTAGATAATTGCCCGTACATTGCAATGGGACATAAGTATTTTCTACAAAATCATGCGATTTATCAACCATCACTAGTACATAAAAATGAAACAACATTCAAAATGAAGTGAAGATGGGTCAAGAGAGAATCAAATTAAAACAAAACATACTGGTAAAAAAATTAAAACAAAACAGATGAAAACTATTTGGAAGATAAAAATACTCAAGAATATCAATAAAGGCTAGTAAACAAAGTGCGGAAAATAAATGCACAAAAGAGAAAATAAAATGTCGGCATAGTTACAAATATTCAGTTGTGAATTAAGAGCAAGTTCTCCTTTAAAAACTCAAATCCAAATGGAAATAACAGAAGGAAACAGAGAAATAAAAAGAAAACACAAAATAAATAAAAGAAAAGGCCGAGTCGAACCAACGAGCTAGGCCAGCCGGCCCAGCTAGCCAACCCAGTTGGACACGCATGTGCGCAACCCACTCTCTCTCTCTCCCCCTTGAGCAACTGATGCGCGGTCTTGCATGTCAGGATCGTCCCTCACCTCGCAACAACCGCCCTCCCACGTCGCGCATGACCCGAGCACATGCATGCCACGATCTCCATGCCCACGCGCTCAGGCCACACCCTAGCCCCTGCCATCTTGCCCTATAAATAACACATGCCCCGGTCTTTCTTTTGCCCCACCGAAATGAGCTCATCGTTGCCAGTCTGCCATCGTCGAGCCCTCGAGTTCCGCCTCTGACCTAGCTCTTGCGGTTAATTCCGGCGGTCCAGAGCCCATCGTGACCACCCACTGCCACCACAAACACCAACACACACCGAAGAACACCCTAGACATCTTTAACTAGCATGTAGCCCGTTGGAATCCATGATCACCGTTGACAGAAGCTCAATGCGCGAGCTCCACTCTGACAAGGTGAGCACACGTGTGACCCCCTCGCCTTGTTCTTCGTGACTGCCATGCCCGTGCGCATCTTGCTGATCCATCCATGTATCTATATGAGTTCAATTTCGCCTCCCGCGTCCACACACAAAAACCTTGCCATCTCGGCCAACTCCAGCGAGCTCCCATGCGCCATCCCGGTCGTCCTCGAGGACCATTGCGAGCACTAGCAGCCCCACCACATCGAGTCACACCTGTACGTGCCCTCCGCTGTGTCGGAAACCCCCTGCATCGCCGTAGGCGATGAACGTGAGCCGCAGCTCTCCCGCACTCACATTTTCTGGCGAACGTCCAATGAAGATCCCTCGTGAGCCCGAAACCCTAAACTCGTGTCTAATCTCAACCCTCCATTTAGATCCAATGGCTCACACACATCACTTAAGCCTGAATCGATATCGAGCAACCAGAGCACGCCACGTAGCCAACCTTACCCCAAACATTATCTTTAGATTTTTTTGTTAAATTGAATTAAATGTTAGTTTTGCAGAAACCCCCCTAGATTAAAACCATCATAACGTTTTATTTCTCAATCCGAATCTAGTTGTTTTTCTTGCAAAATGACCCATATGAAATGCACGTTCACCTAGTACAAAAATATTTAACTTTTTAAAAGTTTGATGTTCGAATTCAAACAGAATGAATTTGAATTTAAATATGACATAACTTGCACACCACTTGTTGTATGTTTGATTGTATTATATGGTTCTTTATGACCGCTCTTTACTTACGTTAGATTGTGTGGAGAGTGAAGAGTAAATTGATCAAGATTGTGAGATTGAAGAATCATCAATGCCAGGCAAGTGGAACCTTTGATCATAACCTATGTTTTCATGCATGGTAGTTATTTTTAACTAGGAATCCCCTATAGGATTTTTACTTTACGCTTGACAGAACCCACTAGAAGAAATTTAGGTCCATTTTACCCTGACCTCGTAACCAACAAGTACTTGGTTAGATGCTACATTGATTGGGTTCAACATTAAAAAGGTTATGGTGTGGATGACTCCTTAATAAAACTTAATTAATGAATCATCTAGGCAGTGCTTCGGTATTGCTTGGTGGTCGATAGTTGTGTGGGCGACCGCCCATGATCAAAGGGATTTTACGAGCTTAAAGTTGAGTAGCGTCCATGTGTAACAGTGAGACAATATGGGCTCTGTCCAAACCAAGTAAGGTGTGGAACCCTCCTCCGCATGACCAGCTAGTGTAGATTTTGCATGTAGATATGAATGATCTGCCTTTGGGAGAGGGCTACTGACGGTGTCTTGAACTAGGGGGTACTCACCATGTCATCTCCTGACAGGTGGGTCAGGCCGAGGACCCCCATGACGGTACATTAATGGGCCAGTTCGGACAGCCCATGATGCATACGAGGAAGATTCCACAATACTTGGTGATCAAGACAAGGACTCCTCTCCACCGACGTAGCCGACTAGGACTCTTATTATCCTAGGCCTCTAGTATGTTATATAAGCCGAGGCCAGGCTAGTCATTAGGGACAATCAGATCATCATAGATCATATCATCATACGAGCATAGCTCTTAGGGTTTAGACCACTACATACGATCTCTAGGTAGATCAGCTCTGTACTCGATACACCATCATTAATACAAACAAAGCATGACGTAGGGTTTTACCTCCATCAAGAGGGCCCGAACCTGGGTAAATACCGTCTCCCTTGTCTCCTATTACCCATTGATTCAAGACCCACATTACTGCTCCCTACCCGAGATCCGCCGGTTTTGACCCCGACATTAGTGCTTTCATTGGGAGTTTCGCTGTGGGATCACTAGAAGGATCGATGGCTCGTCTGCATATTGCAGTTTTTCTGGACAACAAATTTGTGTTCACCGTCCCTGTTTCCACAAGCGTTGCTTTGACGATTGCTTCGGTGGAATTGTGCGAAATTGTATCTACAACAACCCTGCAAAATTTCGTCGCGTTCCGATGGAGGAATCTATGACAATCTCCGATATACCGGAGCCATGTCAAATTTGGAAGGGAATCTGGATGAGTTTAGGACGAGGTGTCCAGTATCTAGCTCAGAATTCTGTTGGAAAATCCCAGCATTCACCGGCTGCGGAATTCCTATAACGATCACCCCTCAAAATTTTAGCTCGACCCGACCATCCAAACTCCAGGAAACATTCGATGAGTACAACGAATTTTGGATCTATTTTCTGCATGAAAACAAATCCGATCCGAGTTCATCTTTTTCATGAACGGGTTGTCAGATGCCCTTTTTGAAGGAAATTTTGTCATCATCTCGGTTAGCTGACTAAGATTCCGGCATTGCAAGTGCTGAATAATCATCAAGAGAACCTTGTCATCCACAGGTTGTACGGGTCGGGCGCTTCGTTGCATCACCAATCCAGCATTGACCGCGTCACAAATTCTGACCTGCGTCGGCATTCCTGTGCCATTGCTTTTTTAAGCCGACGCCCACCATGCCATCCTGCTTTGATACGTCGACTGTCATAGGGCTCTAGAATCATCTTACCGACCCGCTCCATCACCTCGGCTAGACCAGGGGCTTCGTCATCTCCTCATCAACCTGCTCTACGGACTTCGACGTCACCAGCCGACCAACTTCTACACCTCGGTTGGCATGAGATTTCGGCGTCACCAACCGACCTGCTTTGACACCTCGGCTGTCCGGAGACTTCGGTCTCATCAACCGACCTGCTTCGTCACCTCGACTGGCATGGGACTTCGACGTCACCAACCGACATGCTCCATCATCTCGGTGGCAACCTACCATGCTTGGATCTCTGCTAGCTCTCCTCAGCAGTGTGCATGGTTGCTTCTTTCTTGTGGTGGATGGACTGTCTTTTATTGCATGGTTTCCCTTTTCTACTCGTCCCGTGTGGCTTTGGCCTCCTCTTCCCCCTTCGCCGATTCGCCCTTGGCAACTTCATAGTTCGCCCACGTTGGTGTGCGGTCGTGAGAGGTGATGAACTCGGCGTGTCGGGATGCCATCGCTTCCTTACTGATTAGTGTGTGTCCGTGGGCGGTGATGAACTCAGTGCGACGGATGCCATCACTTCCTTACCAGTTAGTGTGCGGTGTCACGGAATGAACTACGCATGAATATAGCTTTGAGACGGAGTGACTGAAAAGCCGTATAGTGGAGTGGTTTTTTGGAAAACTCTAGATCGATATATACAGTGCCACAGTGCGTGCCCCGGGGGGGGGGGGGGGTGCGCGCGCCCTGTTGTCTTGTGGACAACAGGTGGGTCCCCTCCGGTAGTTCTTCCTTCTATCATTTTTCATATATTCTATAAAATATCTGTGTTAATTTCAGGTCATTTGGAACTCCGTAGAGTAGCTATATCTGTTGTAGCTTTTTCAGGTCCAGAATTCCAGCTGCCAGTGGTTTTCCTCTTGATGTGAATCTTGAACATTATGAGAGAAAAGAAGTGAAATAGTGACCAAAGACATAATAAATAACAGTAGGAAAACATGATGCAAAATGGACGTATCAACTCTCCCATGCTTAGACCTCACTTTTCCTCAAGCAAAAGCCGAACTCGATAATCATGACCACATGCTTAGAGAGAGAGAGAGGTGTCGATAAAAAGAAAATACGGACATGGAAGCACCATGATTCTTATTATAGCACCAATTGTTTGACATATAGCTTCACATAATCAAGTAAAAATTCATCCCCAATGTTGAAGTATGAAGCATAAACTTTATTGAAAAGAAACAAACTATGTTCTTAGTCATCAAAGCAATTACAGTTCATCATATTTTCAAGAAGATTCTATGTAAGGGCTGTTTTTATAGCAAGTTCCACATACTCAACTATCATATAGTCTTCTATGATTGTTGACACTCATGACATATTATTAGACAAAATGTTTTAGTCAAATACACAGGGAGGTTGGGGTTTAATGTTCACCACCAAACTTACTTATCTCAGGGATAATTGTCAACAATAATAATTCATGGTCACCTACATTCAAGTGGATATATGTGCTTGGATCTTTCCCCACCACATGATGCTTGGTAGTTAGAGAGTAATTAGGGAATGAAAGGAAACGATAATGACTCTTGCATAAAAAATAAACATTACACGATAGGCCCTTCACAGAGAGAAGCAGAGGTTGTCATGCGTTTTTTGTTTTTGGGATGTCCGAACTCTTAATTCAAAGGAACATCACTTTACATTGCTCCTTGTAATGACGACCTTTATTTTTTTGAATGGAAACTACAGGGCTTGGACCCACATCAATTCATTATAAGAATGCAAAATAAAGTCATATGTACAAATCCACAAGCAGTGGATATGAAATAAAATAAAATAAAAACTAAGCTATGTAACATGGGAAAGTGAAAGAAGAAATCAATAGCGACCTTTATTATGCAAGCTGTCACTTTTATTCCTTCACCCAGACAAGATCGTGCAAAGTTCATTTCCCTTACAGTAATAGATCATACATTATTTAGGAACAATTTTTGTTGCTTTGTACACTGATGTCAACTTACGTGAAGGATCTTATTCAATCTACAGGTAGATATGGTGGACTCTCATGAAAATAAACCAGGTTTAAGGGTTTTGGATGCACAAGTAGTATCTCTACTTCATACAAAATTTTGGCTAGGAAAAGATAAGGGGAAAGCACCACATGTTAGAGGATATATGTCAATATGATTTCTATGTGAATATAAGCAAACATAACTCACCACGTTGTCTTCCTTATCCACCATCAACTTATTTGATTAAAATATTTAATGAGTGCTCATAGTCATAAAAGATTCCCAAGATATTGTATTTATATGTGAAGCCTCTCTTCCTTATTAATTCTTCAATGAATTGCAAACAATGACCAATGCTATGTTTGTTGACTTCCAACAAATTTTATCAACTACACTTTCTGTATGTGAAGTCATTATTCTCCATGAGCTTAGCACATAATTTTTTCTCATATTTCTTTTGCTTTTATTTTCACCGCTACTTATTGAGTCAATAAAATGGCTCAATAAAACTTAAACTTTCTTTATTATATAACTCTCACACACGATTACATAGATGTATCACAATGCAAGCACTCAAAACTAAATCAAACTAAGACTTTATTCTTCTAGGTCAGCAAATATGTAAATATTAAGATAGGTAATGATTAAAAAATTATGGTCTTACGATAATCGGGCACTTCACCCAAGATTTGAACAATCTAAGGGTGGTGCCCATACCCATGTACTCAAGTTTCATTCTTTGCTGATGATGGAAATGATGAAGTGGTCTTGTCCTCCATCTTTCAAGGCATGAGTTCCCCATCAAAGAAAGGGGAGCGGGTCTCCGGAATACTAAAATCGCCAAGTAGGCTCATTCTTTTAAATCTGGATTCATACTCAAAGTTTGGTTTTGCAAGTCTTAATTTTGTGCTTGAAGATGATCAATACGGTCATGAAGTTTGAAGATAGCCTCTCCAATGTCTTTACTGTAAAACTTATGCTCATGGATAAAATCCATGATCACGAAGTGGTTAGCGCCGATTCCACATTCCACCATCCCTTGGCAGTTGAAGATTTCCTGCTCCAATGCTTGAACCCTGGCCTAATCGCTTCCCTCCTTCCTTGATCCTTGCACGTCCCAGATGTGGAGTACCCCCTCACACATCTCAATGGTTTGAAGGTGCTTTATCACCTTCGGAAGATTGGGTTTGATTACCTTCTCATAGAACTTCTCCTTGGATGAGCTGTGTGAAGAAATGGCGATCTAAATCTATTAGAAAAACAACTCGAAACAAGAACATGGGAGAAACTTGCAATATAGTGGTCAAAACTTGCAATATAGTGGTCAAAACGTTCGGGAGTACATATAATGAATTTTTTATTCTCACGAAGCATGAATATTGGAAGAAAATGGAGTCAGGAAGGCACATGAGGGGCCCACAAGGCATTAGGGCATGTCCGAGGGGGGGTGTCCACTCCCTGTTGCCTTGTGGCCTCCTTGTAGGGCCTTGATACGTATCCAACGTATATATAATTTTTATTGTTACATGCTATTATATTATCATTCTAAGATGCTTTTTGGGTGTTTATTTACCAATTAATATTATTTTTGAGCACTAACGTATTAACCCAATGCCCAATGCCCAATGCGAGTTGCAGTTTTCTGCATGTTTTTGGCTTTTCAGGTTTACAGTACCAAACGAATTCCAATTGCCAGAAAACTTTAATATAATTTTTTGGGACCAAAAGTAGACCCGGAAGCTTTGGGAGGAGACAAGAGGCCTCACGAGGGAGTCACGAGGAAACTAGGTGGGGCCAGGGGGTAGGCTACTCCCTTTTGGCTCGTGCTCCCCTCGGTTACCTCCTAGTGACCCTCTTTGGCCTATAAATTCACATATATTCAAAACCCTAGAGAGCCTCCCGAAACACTTTTTCTGGCGTCACAAGTCTCTGTCCCTCCATGTGCCCATCTGGAGCCCTATTCCGGTGCACTGTCGTAGGGGGGACCGATCATGGAGGGACTCTATATCATCCTTGATGCTTCCATGGTCACGTGTGAGTAGTTCCCAACAGACCTACGGGTCCGTAGTTAGTACCTAGATGGCTATATCCCTCTCTCTCTTGATCTTCAATACAATGATCATCGCATCTTCTCTTTGATCTATCCGATGTAATCCTTTTTTGCGGTGGGTTTGTTGGGATCCGATGAATTGTGGGTTTATGTTCAAATTATTCATGAAAAATATTTGAGTCTTCTATGAAATCTGTTATGGTTCTTATGTGCATGATCATCATAGCTTCGTAAATCTCTCTGGGATATTGATTTTCCTTGGAGGAGGCTAAGCGGTGCTGATGGGACGGGGTCCTGTCCCGTCCCATAGACGGTCAGAGGCACCTGACAGAGCATTAAATGCGCCTGTCTTACACCGTCAGTGTTAGGTATGATAACACTGTAGCACTGTACACCTCGTGTACGTACTGTACACCACTGTTGGGATCCCCTTAGTCATATAAAAGGAGGCCCAGGGCGTTACAGGGGGAGGGCTTTGGACCAATCTTCTAGCTCGCACGCGTAGTGGCTGTGTTCAATCGCTCACACAGCGCTCCTGTGGATAGAACCCAAGAACACCCATAATACACAAAGCAGGAGTAGGGTTTTACGCTTCTCAGTGGCCCGAACCTGGGTAAAAATCCCCCGCGCTGCTCGTTCGACCTGCTCTTCGTGCGTATCCGTCTCCTTGCTGAACCGAAAGGGGTCCTCCCGATCCCATAGGTGTTCGTCCCCCATGACATCTCCAGCGTGCCAGGTAGGGGTATTGGTTGCGTAAACCTGGTCCAACGATCAGCGCGTCAGTTCCTTCATCATATCCATCTCCATGGCTCCTAATAAGAAGGATTTCATGGTAGTGGAACCCTACACGTCCGCTACGCCCGTAGTCGCCCAAGCGGGCAATGGAGTGGACGCGGGCGGAGGAAGTTGAGACCCTGCGCCTGCGCGGTGCTCCGGTGATCAAGGCCGAGAAGCAATGACGCCCACATCGGAGACGCTCATGGCGGCAGCGGTAACCCCCGTGCCACTGGGTCCCATGATGAAGCTATACCGCCTGCGGCCGGTACGATGAACTCCAGGGACGGAAGGGCACCCTCCAAGACACCAACGCCGGCGCGTACGCTACGATCTTCTCATGACTCACGCGAAGAGCAATGCCATGGCATCGGTCGTTCCCAATGTCCCCATGGAAAAGCTCCTGCGCATCGCTCCCAAGATGCACGGGACCAACATGCATGCCAGCATGCTAGTGGGAGTGGCGTGCAAACGCGGGACCCTGACGGAGCTCCTTCTAACACGGTTAGGAGTCAAAGCACCTCGCGTTCCTTGCGCCGTTTGCTGTCGACCATGTCGGAAGAAGCAATGGCACGAGCACAACTGCTCCTAAACTTCCCTCCTGCTACAGAGAAGCTCGACGAATGGAGAGACACCATTCAGAGCCTCCTCAGCCTCGCCAATAAGTTTCGGTCCACCGAGCCAGCTCGTGCCAGTGGCGAGAAGGCCAGGGGCGGTGCGACCATAGTGCACTCCGCTACAACAACAAAGTCAATCACCGACTCGTCGGAGCGACGCTTGTGTCAGTTACTCAATGGCGTCGTTTGATCCACGGATTCGCTGTGATCAGCATCAAGTTCTTCAGGAGCGAAGCAAAGAAGACGCTCGGACTACAATTGAGCAACGGCGGGAAGCGCGCCATCAATCTAATAAGCGCGGGGGACCCACGATAGACAAATCCATGCCAGGATATCCCGATAGCCTACCTTTCGAGGTGGGTTGTCCAGTGTTTACCCGTGAGCTATGACGAGTCCAGTGGCCCAACTCCCAAACGTTCAAACCAGAGGTCCAGGAGAAATATGACGGCAAGACTCACCCGTCGGAGTTCTTGAGCATCTACACCATTGCGGTGCAGGCTGCCGGGGCTCGTGATTACAAGATACTCGCCAACTACTTCCCATTGGTACTCAAGCCCAATGTCAGGTCATGGTTGATGCACCTGTCGGAGAATTCCATCACCTCCGGGGCAGACCTGTGCCATGAGTTTCTTGGCGCCTTTACCAGAGGCCACCAAGCTCATGGCCAAGAAAGTGACTTGCACATCATTCCCCAGAAAGAAGGCAAGACCTTGCGCAAGTACATTCAAAGGTTCAACCGTGTGCATCATAATATCCCGGACATTCATCCTGCTACTGTAATTAGCGCGTTCCACCAGAATGTGTGGAACCATAGGATGCACGAAGAGCTGGCGATGAACAAGGTCAGGGATGTTGCCGAGGTTTATGCTCTGGATGATAGATGTGCCCAAGCCGAAGAAGGAAGGAGACTCCTCGACAAAGAAGCTGGCATTGGAGTCAACTCTGATGACAAAGACGACACCACCCCAACAAAGAAAAACTGACGACAGAACAAGAAGCACAAGAGTAAGACCGTGCTTGCCATCGAGGAATCCGGCATTGTCAACGCTGCCAAGAAAACTAAGGTTGACAGTCCTGGCAAGGAAGTTGCCGGGTGCACCCCATGCCAGGACTTGGCGGCCGCCGACAAGACGGAAGGCTCCGACAACTAGGACTGCAAGATCCATTGCACCAAGAGCCACGACCTCCAAAACCGCCGACAGGTCAAGCAACACGTCGAGAAGCAGAAGGCTGAGTACGTAAGATGGGATAAGGAGAAAGCCCAAAACGGTGCAGAAGGGTCCGGCAAGAAACAGAGCGACCGAGGAGGTCGCCACGGCAAAGCCAAGCAATAGAAGGAGAGGCCAGCTCGAGGTCGCGACGAAGGAGGGGATGACGATTGCAATGAAGAGGACAACGAGTCCAGTGAGCATGAGTTCCAGAAGGCTGCAGCAATGATGCACATCGAGGGAGGTGCCTCGTCGCATTCCTCTCACCGCCAACTTAAACAGTGGGCACACGAGGTTAATGCAGCGGAGCTGTCTATCGGTGCCTAGAAACCCATGAAGTGGTCCAACACTCCTATCATTTTTGATGCCGAGGATCACCCTGATCACACAACCGCGGTTGGGTGTTTGCCATTGTTGATTTCCCTGACAATTCGCAACCTCAAGGTGACGAAAATGCTAGTCGATAGTGGGGCCAGCCTGAACATAATCTTGCCTGATGTCATCTACAGGCTGCAAATTCCTGAAGAAGATCTCGAGCCGACATGCACATTCCAAGGGATCAATTCAGGGAGGACTCAGCCGAAGGGAAAAATCACATTGATGGTAACATTTGGTAGTGACACAAATTTTAGAACAGAGAAGATCATTTTTGACGTCGCCAAGATCTCATTGCCATACAACGGTATCCTTGGCTGCCCAGCACTGGCCTAGTTCATGGCAGCCACCCACTTTGCTTACAATGTGCTGAAGATGCCTGGGCAAATGAGTGTCATCATGATCAATTCTGAAAACAAAGGTGCACTCATCTATGCCGACCAACTGTACCTGTAGGCAGTTGCAGCATCTGCCGCAAGGCACTTACTCCTGATGCTGAAGCTCCCCGGGGAAGAAGACCGGCAAGGCCTCTGGCACACATTCCGGCAAGCGCACCTCCTCGGAGTGCCGTGCTCCCGTTGATGATGTGCGGAGAGCTCCACCGGCAAGAATGAGAAATACAAGGCAACTCCATCAGAGTCCAAAAAGGTGCCCGTCAAGGAGGATGGCACAGGGGGGAACTTTCACCATAAGTTCCACCCTCGATGGCCAATAGGAAAGCGTGCTCGTTGCCTTCCTGCGTGAGAATGTCGATGTGTTTGCATGGCAACCGTCTAACGTCCTCGGTGTTCCCAGGGAGGTAATTGAGCACCATCTTGCTGTCTGTCCTCATGCACGGCCCATCAAGCAGAAAGTGAGGAAGCAAGCTTTGGAGAGACAAGAATCCATTGCTGAGGAAATTAGAAAACTGGAAGCAGCAGGTCTGGTCAGAGGGATGCTCCACCCAACATGGTTGGCCAATCCCGTCGTAGTGCGCAAGGCAAATGGGAAATGGAGGCTGTGTATTGGCTATACATATCTCAATAAAGCCTATCCAAAAGATCCCTTTCCCTTGCCGCGCCTCGACCATATTGTGGACTCGATTGCCGGCTGTGACTTGCTGTCGTTCCTTGATGCTTACTCAGGGTACGATCAGATCTTCATGTAGAAGGAAGACGAAGAGAAGACCACATTTATCACCCCATGGTACGTACTGCTTCGTGCAAATGCCTTTCAGGTTGGAAAGTGTTGGTTCAACATTTGCTAGAGCAGTCCAGATTGGTTTTGGACCCCAGCTGCATAGGAATATGGAAGCTTATATGGATGACATAGTGGTTAAAACTAAGGACACAACAACACTCATACAAGACCTAGAAGAGATGTTTACAAATCCGCGCAAGATCAACTTGAATCTCAATCTCGAGAAGTGTGTGTTTGGCATTCTGTCTGGCAAGCTTCTCGGTTTCTTTGTGTCTCAGCGTGGATTGAAGCAAACCCTGACAAGATCAAGGCGATTGAGCAGATTGAAGCACCGAAGCATGTCAAGGATGTACAACATCTTGCCATTTGGGTCGCAGCTCTAAGAAGGTTCATCTCAAAATCCGCTGAGCGTGCCCTGCAATTCCTCAAAATCTTGAAGAAGGCAGGTCCGATGAAATGGACTCCGGAAGCAGAGGCAGCACTGTAGGATTTGAAGAAGTACCTCTCCTGTCCGCCAACACTAGTCGCGCCTAGGCCACAAGAACCGTTGCTGCTATTCCTAGCGGCGACGAATCAAGTGGTTAGCATTGCTCTACTGGCATAGAGGGAAGCTGATGAAGAAGCAACGGCAGGGGAGATACCGCCAAGCAACAAGCCAAGAACTCCCCCGGCAGGTCCTGATATTGGCAAGGCAGGGTCAATACAAACAAACGAAGCAACGCAGAAGAAGAAGATGGTGCAGCGCCTAGTTTATTTTGTCAGTTCCCTCTTGCAGGGAGCTAGGTCAAGATACTCTGGTGTGCAAAAACTGCTTTTCGATCTCCTTATGGCCTCGAGGAAGCTGCGCCACTGCTTCCAAGCACATGAGATCACCATCGTCACTCGCTTTCCACTGTAACGGATTCTGCGGAATCCAGATACCACCGGCAGGATTGTGGAGTGGACTTTGGAGTTGTCGAGCTTTGGTCTCAACTTTGAAAGTACTTCAACTATCCAGAGCAGAGCCCTGGCAGAATTCATTGCAGAATGGACTCCAACGCCAGACGAAGAGGTCCAAGAAACAAATCTTCCCGGCAAGGAAACTGAGCAAGAATGGGTCATGTATTTTGATGGGGCTTTCTCCCTGCAAGGGGACGGTGCCGGCATGCTACTTGTCGCACCCACCGGAGAGCACCTCAAGTACGTGATTCCTATGCACTTTCCCCGGGAGAGATCAACAAACAATACGACGGAATATGTAGGACTGCTTGCCGGTCTCAGGATCGCGACAGACCTTAGAATCAATAAGCTCATTGTCAGAGGTAATTCATAGCTTGTCGTCAAGCAAGTCAACATGGATTATCAGAGCCCATTGATGCAGGTTTACGTGCATGAAGTGAGAAAGCTAGAGGAGCGCTTCGATGGCCTGCAAACAGAGCATGTTCCTCGTGCGGAGAACATCATTGCCGACGAGCTATCGAAGCGCGCTTTTCTCAAGTTACCTATGGGACCAGGAACTTTTGTGCTCAAGCTAACTCAGCCATCCGTCACATCGTCAACAAAGCAAGATAGAAGAAAGTTGAATTCCGGCCAGTACTTGCCCGCAGAGCTCCCAGAAGCCGCCGGTGAGGAAGTTGCCGGGAACGACACCAAGCCTACCGGGGAGTGACAGGCTCCGGCAAGACCTCGGGTCTTCGTCGTAGAGACAAACGCTCCCGCGGCAGAAGACATGCCTTTAGTCCTTGCCGTCGAGCCCCAGGCTCCGGCATGGGCGCAACACATTGTTTAGTTCCTCCAAACAGGAGAACTCCCTGAGGAACAGGAGGAAGCGGAGAAAGTAGCCCGTCAGTCTAGTATGTACCACTTTGTGGATGATGTCCTATACAGAAAGAGACCAAACGATGTGAAATTGAAGAGTTTTCCTTGGGAGGATGGACTGGAGCTGTTGGTAGAGATACATGGAGGCATATGTGGCTCCCACGTAGGGTCAAGAGCACTGGTCGGCAAGGCATTTTGGCAAGGTTTCTTCTGGCCCACCGCCCTCCAGGATGCAACTACACTAGTAACCAAGTGTGAATCATGCTAGTTCCATTCAAAGAAGCTACATCAACCAGCTCAAGATCTCCAAACAATCCCTCTCTCCTGGCCATTTTCGGTCTAGGGGATCGACATCTTGGGCCCCTTTCCCCATGCTACCGGGGGCTTTGAGTACTTGTACGTTGCAATCGACAAGTTCATGAAGTGGTCGGAAGTGGAGGTAGTGAGAAAGGTGACGACACAGTCAATCGTCAAGTTCTTCAAGGGACTACTCTACCGCTTTGGTGTTCCCAACAGGATCATCACTGACAAGGGCATGCAATTCACAAGCCGCACCTTCATGCAGTATGTCTAGGACCTTGGCAGCAAAATCTGTTTTGCTTCTGTTACTCACCCAAGGAGCAACGTCCAAGCGGAAAGGGCGAATGCTGAAGTGTTGCGAAGGCTTAAAACCATAACTTTTGGCAAGCTGCACGAGTGTGGAAGGCCCTGGATTGATGAACTTCCGGTCGTTCTTTGGTCGATCAGAACGACACCAAATTGAGCCACCGGCCAGACACCCTTCTCCCTAGTGTACGGGGTAGAAGTAGTTCTCCCCAGGGAATTCATATACAGGTTGCCTCGAGTGCTCACTTATGCTGAGATTGAGCAAGAGCAATTGTGACAAGATGATGCAATGCTCCTTCAGGAAGACCATCTTCGGTCTGCTGTGAGAGCTGCACGCTACCAGCAAGCTTTGCATCGCTATCATAGCCGCAAGGTTCATGCCCAAAGCCTTGAGGAAGGCAACCTTGTTCTTCAGCGCGTTCAGTCGGCCAAGAATTCAAACAAGTTGACGCCAAAGTGGGAAGGCCCTTATCGGGTAGTACGAGTCACCAGGCCTGGCGCAGTCTGCCAGGAGACCGACGATGGCATTCCGGTGAGAAACTCTTGGAATATCGAGCATCTTCGTAAGTTCTACCCATAAGGAGCGGTTGCCGGCCCCCCCGGCAACCACCTTTTGTACGAGTATTTTCGGCAAGGCATGTGATCCTTTGTACAAAGCCAGGTGCAGACCCTATGCATAGCTAAATAAGACCTAGCGTTCTGCAACTCTTGTCAATTTCCATGCCTACTTGTTTTGCATGCTTATCCAAGATGTTGCATTACACCTATTCCTGGCAAGTACTAATGGACCGCCAAGGTTCGAAATCTCTATTTTATCTTCTTTCTTTTTCTTAAAAGACGAAGGTCCTCTCACGTGCAAGTTTGCCGGGAGGGGGGATGAGATGGTATGGACACCGGTGACATCCATAATTGGCATCTCGCGGGAAGGAGCGGAAAAAGTACCGTGACGGGAAGATAAGTTGCTAAACCCTAAGTGAATTTTTTCCGTGAAGTTATTTTCCTTCGACGATTTCGACTTTTGTATGTAAAACCTGCATGCTAAGGAACCTTGCCGTGATCAATGGCGCCCTTGCTCTGTTTCGAGTTTGCTCAACGTCTTAAGTGGCTGCACTCGTGCCCTTGCTCTGTTTCGAGTCCGCCCAATGGCTTAAGTGGCTGCGCTCACGCCCTTACTCCGTTTTGAGTCTACTCAATAGCTTAAGTGGCCACGCCAAGAATTTCAAGGTATCTTGCCGGCAGTAGCACCGCCATCAGGCTAATAAGGACCCTTTCCTCGAAGCGCTCGCGGTAGGGCTACACATGCCGGCAAGATTTTTTCCAAAAAAGCATAGGGAAAGCACCATGCAAAGGGGAATCTAACAAGGAGAATAATGCATGGTCATTCAAATAGGGTGAAATTTACATGAGATGTCGCCTCTTCCTAAGTACATCTTTATTTGGCTTTCTCCGCTAGGGGAGATTATGAGAAGAAAAATATAGGAGGAGGAGGCAGATTAGAAGAAGAAAAATATAACAAGGTTCCTCCGATGAGAGCCCGGCCCCTCCTAGGCCAGCATTGCACAGAGGAGAAGACTTGCACTACACGGACGAGGGGTGGGGGCCCAGAAGCCGAAGTCCATGGGCCTACCGGAAGATCTAGCTGGAAGATGAGGCAGCACCCGGGACAAGGACCCCCTACAAGATCGTCCTGCCAGGAGGAGGAGAGGCGTGGAGCTGACGGTGATGGTGCGGCCGACGGTCAGTTCGATTCTAGGTTGTCATATTTTGACTTGACGGCCTGAAGACCGGACTCATCGTCATCGTCTTCACCACTGTCCTCCTCGTCACTATTGCTCGAGGCGGAACCTTCAGCTCCGCTCGAGCTCTCTTCACAACAGCTGAGACGCACACATAAATCTTGACAGAGAGCAGATCGGCCTCTGTCATTTTGAAGCGAAATACATTCCCATCCTGGAGGTTGTGTGCGTGAGCGAAGGCTTTCCAGCCACGCCTGAAGAACATGACGCGGCTCTCCGGATACTCGACGTCCACCCGCGTGGCCCCATTGCAGCAACCATGCGCTGGCAACCACAAAACGGGCTGCTTATCGGTCTCCATCGCCCTGGGGAAAGGGTGAGGGAGGCACAAATGGCTCTGAAGGGGACCACATAGTTTGAGGACGAACTCCAACACCGTCCCCTCGGTGTGGGTCTCTTTGAGGAAGAGACCTGGCATCAGAGAGAGAGGTGGAGCACCACTCCGCCTCCCATGGCCTCGGCCTCCACGGCGACCATGACCCCTCGCGCTTCTCCCGCCATGCACACCCGGGTCACCCTCCACTTTTGCGGTGGAAGCGGTGGAATGATCCCAACGAGAACTCCTCCTTGGTGCAGAGGACGGTGGCCACCCTCGCCCCCTATTCATAGCTAAGGGCGGGCACCAGTAAAGGTTTGGAAGAGGTGGAAGGGTGTAACAGCCCGGGACCGACGCTCCAGAAGATTCCCCTTTCTTCCCGTTCTCGTCCATGTTTCGTGTGTTTGTCGCATTCATCATCGCATCATTCGCATCATCTGCATTGCATCATCACTTGTTTTCAAAAACTTGCATCCGTTCGTAGTCGCCGGTTCTCTTCGTTCTTGCCATTGCCCGTTTCGAGACCAGCCACACACGCACGCGCCCGCAACACCATTTAAAATAAAACCGTTTTTAATGCGCGCTAAATTTTTTCTTGGATTGGGTCAAAACTTGGCATGCAGTCTTGTTATGTTGTAGGTAGACCACTCGTCGAATTTCGTCGCGTTCTGAGTTCGTTTGATACCCCGTCGGTCAACTATAGCAGTGTCGTCGGTATTTCGTCGCACGTTGTTGGTGTTTTAAAACCTTTGTGTCACGGGCCGCACTTTCCTCTATTCCCCACCTAGCCCCTCTGCACAGCCACCATAGCCCCCTCCGCTTCCGGACCGTCGAATCGTCAGCCAGCGGTCCAAAAACGGACAGAGACCGTCAGCCCTAGCCCCTAAGCTATAATAGACCCCCACCTTCCTAATTGGACAGCTAACACTAATCCCCCTCGTTCCCCGTGCCAAACCAGTCCCACTCATAGCTTCTCCCTCCTCCAGCCGCCAGGCTCGCGAAAGCCCATCTGGGCCCGCCCGGGCCCGAATCAGCCGAGCTCCCCGTGCTCTCCCATGGCTGCCCGCAGCCCCGTAGCCGCCCGCGCCTCCCATGGTGCCCGAGCCGCAGCTCCTCACCGTGGCCCCACATCGGCCGACCCTCGCCGGAGCCGCCACCGCCGGTCGCCGCCTTGCCGGACCTTCTCCTCCTCCCTTCCATCTTCTTCTCCTCCCTCTCCCTCTCTAACCCGCTCTGCCTCTGGCCCGCAGGTGCTCTGCCATGGCCCGCAGCTCCCCGCCGCCTCGCCTCGCCGCCGCTCACCGCCGTTTGTCGCCGGATCCGGCGATCCTGGCCCGGATCCGCCCGATCCCGGCCTCCTCCGTCGCCTGCCCCGCCGCTGGTGCTCGACCCAGCGCCCCCGTTGACCGCGCCCGATCGGATCGGGTGGGCCAGGCCCATCTACCCTCCAGGCCATTCGGCCCACGTAGCCCAACCCTCCTTTGTTATTTTATTTATTTAGTTAGTTTAGTTAGTGGGTCGGCCGAGTGACTCCCCTCTGCTTATATAGCGCATGTGCGCTCCGTAGCTATTAGACGCCCGCGCCCTTTTGGGCCTGCCTATTAGATTAGGCCCGTTAAACGTTTTTATTCTTTCTTTGAATTTAGTAAATATCCGGGATTTCTGTTAATAGCAGATTAGTCCCTGATTTAATTTTGCTAATAACTTTTAATCCGGACATCGCATGTAAAAAACTTTGAACATGTTAAATGGTTAGAAAAATGTGTAGATTATTAATATGCCAATTTCATCCATGTTTAAAATATTTAACATGCTATTTTCTGCTATTTTGCATAATCGCCATATGTTGCATTGTCTTATTTATTTAACGTGCATCGGGAATTAATCAAAATCATATATTAAAAATATTCATATCATCGACATCGCATTTTCATGCATGATAAAAATGTTGGCATGATGTTTGCATTTTACTTGCATAAGTGACTTGTTATAAGGTGATTAGGCATATGCTTACATAATTAATTATGATTAATTTTCCATAGGAACCTATTCATATTATATATGTTTTCGGGTAGAAAAAACCATAATATTTATCTGCCCATTCAGTTTTGTCATTTGAGCATTTTGTGTGCATGTCATTTTTGTTGTGATGCCCTGTTGTTATTTTCGTGCGATTTAATCCATGCATGTTATGGAATAAGTTTGAACATGAGAAATGCCCATTGATATGTGTCCTAGCCTCTGGACATTTTGCTTGTCATAGTAATGCATGTTTAGGTGTTATTTGGTTGTTGTCAAGTTGCTATAAAAATTCTGCTATTTTGAGGGTCCAAAATATTTATCAGTCTGGAATCTGTAATATTTTGTTGCTGTCTTGCCATGTGATTTGCTACTGATCTGGAACCCTTTTGTGGTAGGTGTAAGGGAGTTATATGTAGTTGATAATGTCCTTTAGTATGCTGTTTAGTTTCATGCCATAAAATGCCCTGTAGGATATAGTTTCTTTGCTATCAATATGCCTTGGTGATAAAAACTGCACTGTCAAAAACTGCTATTTCACTAAGTCTGAAACTGTTTTCAAGTAGCCACCTTGTGAGCTTCCTACCATGTGATCCATGCATGTTTTGATTATGATATGTGAAGAAGAAATGAAGTATGTGTCATATACTACTGACTCATGCTTAGTTTGTGCATTTTAGAATAGTGTAGCTTGTTGTTTTCATGTGTGCAAAATGCTATCTTGCTGTTTTGGGCAGATTTTCACTATAACTTGTGTTGGTTGTATTTGTTGAACCGTAACTCCGTTTTGAACATGCTACATAGGAAACTTGGTTAGAATCTCATGTAGTTTCATAATAACTTGCTGCATTCATGATTTGAAATGTTTGTGATTGTATTTTCCATGCATTTGCATTCATGACATGTGCATCTTGCGTTGCTCATATCTTTTAGGCCGTAGCTCCGTTTGAGATGTTCCATATATGTAAATCGACTAGAACGACGTGTAGACTGTCATGGTATGATTTATTCTGTTTTTTAACAAATATTAAATATGATTATTTCAGATCTGGAAAAATTTCAAAATCAACATATGGGGTCGTTTCGGAAATGCTATAAGTTGTTTCCGGCCTCATTTAAGATGCCTAGATAGTATAGTTTACTTATGCTTCACCTCTTGCCATGTTTAACAACATTTAATATTGATGAGTAACTAAACGAGATGAACTAAATAAGTCGAACGTGGAGTTTTGTCAATATGCAACTCGTTGCATATTGAGCTTCACTTAATGTGTAGTATTTGATTGTTGTGAATTGACATGCCTTGCATATTTAAACCGGACATGCATCATATTGTTTGCGCATCGTGTCTTGCATATGTTGTGGTGTATCTTGTGTTGATTGTTTGTTTCCGGATTGC
This sequence comes from Hordeum marinum, assembly GCA_022496015.1. Classification (NCBI taxonomy): domain Eukaryota; kingdom Viridiplantae; phylum Streptophyta; class Magnoliopsida; order Poales; family Poaceae; genus Hordeum; species Hordeum marinum. Next base: position 169,101,779 of record CM039677.1, read on the forward strand.
TTCTTCTCGATAGAGTTCCGAAAGCGTTCAGAGTGTGAGGATTGATTCGACTATGTTGGCTCGTCTTTTTCATGGACTCGTTCTTCTTCCGAGCGGGATCTCAGGCAAGATGACTCATTTCCTTGGATACCATTACTATCATTGCCATACTAGTTGTCTCGTCTTTATATCGTTATGTCGCGCTACCTACCACTTGTTTGATAAGCCTCCCAACATTGCCATGAAAAGCCTCTAACCCCTCCACATCCCAGCAAACCTTTGTTTGGCTATGTTACCGCTTGCTCAGCCCTTCTTATAGTATTTGTAGCTGCAGGTGCAATTACTTCCATGCGTCAACATGGACATTCTTTTGTTATATCACAATATTACTGCTATTTAGTTTAATGCACATATACACTTGGTAAAGGGTGGAAGGCTTGGCCTTTTGCTCGGTGTTTTATTCCGCTCTTGCCGCCCTAGTTACTTGTGAACCGGTGTTATGTTCCATAATTGAGCGCTCCTAACATGGTCGGGGTTGTTATGGGGACCCCCTTGATTTTAGGGTTAGAACAAAGCTTGTCTGGCAAGGCCCAACATTGGTACTACATTTGCCTAATAACTAATGAACTTGCATAGGGGCTTTCCGGACCCCGTGGATGATTAATCAACAACCCGGGCCAGTGCTCCTCATGAGTGTTGGTCCAAACTAGAGCACTGTGCGGGGCCAACTCAGGGCAACTTGGGAGATTTCCATCAGGCCACCGTACACTAGCTTATCCGCCATGTCCTGAGAACGAGATATGCGGCTCCTATCGGGATCGTCGACATGTCGGGAGGCCTTGCTGGATTTGTTTTACCTATCTCGAACGTCTTGAGTGAGGAATTCTGATTTTCTTCGGGCTATCTCGAGGTGTCGGATTTCCTATGGAATTGCCTAGGATGATCACGAGATCCGTGGTTGAGGTTATTCCCGCTGAGTGTGGTTAATTTGTGATGGATGAGTTGGAGCATCCTTGTAGGGTTAAATCTTTTCGAGAAGCCGTGCCCGCGGTTATGTGGCAAACTTGGATAATTTGTTTAACACCCGGTCATAGCAAACTTGAAGTAAACTCTAATAAAATACACCAACTGTGTGCGTAACCGTGACTGCCTCTTCTCGTGAGTTCTTATCCAAAAGATAACACGGTGGGGTTATGTCTGACGTAAGTAGGTGTTCAGGATCAGTTAGTGATCATTGCTAGTTCACGTCCGCTATGCATAGACCACCATACTTTATTTTCTGTACTCGTAAGTTAGCCACTCAAATAAATGCTTAGTCGCTTGCTACAGCCTCACCACTTAACCATACCTCACCTATTAAGCTTTAATAGTCTTGATACCCTTGGAAATGAGATTGCTGTGTCCCTGTGGCTCACAGATTACTACAACAATAGTTCCAGGTACATGTAATATGATGAATTGATGTGAGCGCGTTGCTTGATTTGATTTGGAGTTCTTCTTCTTCTTCATCAATCTTGGATGGGTTCCAGGCGGCAGCCTGCGATAACAAGGGTGGATGTCATTTTATCATTTGATTTCGTCCGTAGTCGGACCCTGCTCTTCTGTATGATGATTGAGAATGTTGATGTATTGATGTGACTTTGATGTAGCTTGTGGCGAGTGTAAGCCAATGCCATATACTCATCTCTTTTGTACATGTACTTGTAATGATATCCATTCTTGCGAACGCGTCGAGATGCGCTTCTATCCCCGTTGAGGCCCTCATGCCAAAATAAGGATAGGACCGCATCTTGGGCGTGACAAGTTGGTATCAGAGCCTGTACCGACCTAGGAGCCCCCTTGATTGATCGAACTTGCCCGAGTCGAGTCTAGAATAAAAACTGTTTTGAGTCTAGTTATATCGGAGAGTAGGTTTCTTTTTACTCCTCTTCTATGCTCTGGTGAGGTATTCGACTTAGGAATTTTCTATTCTACTCCCCTTATCGCTCAAATTTTTTTAGGATCACGTGGGTATTTTGGAAACTATAAGATGCCGATGTGACGGAGTTCTGTCTTGGTGCCTCCTGTCTGACTTGATTTCTTCCGGGGAGTTGAGCTCCGAGGGATTCTTGGCACATTGTTATCATTCGATTTTCTTAGTATCTTAGGACGGAGGATGTTCAAAATTGCTTCAATACTTATCGTGGTGAGATAAGATCGGAGTCACCCAGTACTGGGGAGGCGTCCGGGGTACCACCATGGTTTAGTATCGTTGTGAGTTCGAGGATCTGAGTTAGATGGATTTGCGAAAGCCTCTGGTTATGTGTTGAAGGATGGATACAGTTGGGGTGTAGGATTGCTAGTTGTGTGAGATATTTCCTCCTTGTATCCCCCACACCGGATTGCATAATCAGAAAGTTTTCAGAAGTTCTTAGGTGGGAATTCAAGTAGGTACCTAGGATTATCTTTCCAACAAGTGCATTGTGGGTATGTATTTGTTCTGGCTTGTTCCATAAGCCTCATCCTTTGTTTTGTTTTGTTTTGAATATGGTAATTCAAGTTGCTTCGATGTCAAGTGGTGATTTCATATCTTGCTAAGTAGTCTTCTCATAATTATGTGGGAATACTAATTCTTTTACCCAATCAAGTTATCATATCAATTATTTCCTACCACTGTGCTTCTCTTCAGATAATTCTATCCTCTTCAATTTTTGCAAGATCAATCCTCATATTTCGTTTCGGAGTTGTCTCATCTGTTCCAAGTTTTCTTTGTTTTTTCCCACCCTCCCGCCCTTTTTCTTCAATGATTTAATTCTCACCTAAGTGTCTTTTCTATTCATGTAATGCTTCCGCTATCTTTTCTTCTATCTTGTTTCCGATGATTTCTTGTGGAGATTCTCAGGAGTTTGAACTTCATGATCTATCCTCATATTCTATGTTCTCGTTGTATTCTTCTCCGGTGGATTCAATTCAAGTTCGTGGTTTTGATCATATCATTTTCATTCTCTAATTGCTCTCCCATGTTGGAAATTCTTATCCAAGTATCTCTTGTTTAGTCATCCCTCTCTTTTCTATTCGGAGTCTTGAAGATATCTCAGAAGACATTCATTTTCATTCTTGTCCTCTTAAATTAATTCAAGGGTCTCATATATCAAGTTCTTAATTTGTACCGGCACAATCTCTCTTTTAATCAATTGTTTCAATGGTGGTTTCTTTTGAGTGGGCCCATAACCCATAGGTGTTTTCCCAGGAGCTTACCTGACTCTTCTATTCTTTCTGGATATGTCCTCAAGTTCTTTTCAAATATGACATAAGTATGAATTTCATCAGTCATGTGCCTGATCAAAGTTCGCTTCTAAATCATTTTCATCATTGGCTCAAACTTTTCTTTATTCATTATTCCGGAGTATCTCAGGAATTCATGGTGTTGTTTCTCGTCATCATTCTCAGCATTGAAGACCGAAGGAGAGTCTCCCTTAATCTTGGTTCATTCTCTGAAGATTTGTCATCTCATCTTGATGCTTCATCTCAAATTGTTTTGATCATGAGTACTTTCTCCCATATCTATCCGGTGCATTCAGAGTTGTTTTCATTTCTTGATCCTCCGAAGGCCATCATTTCAGGAGATTTCTTCGTTCTCAGCTTCAGCTTTCGTTCTCAAATTCTTCTCAATTGTTGTCCCTTCGTTGGTATCTCAATTCTTTCCGGTGCTTCGTTCAAGTCTTCTATTCGGTGGATCATGCTCTCTTCGTTGTCATGTTATTTCATTCATTTGAATTATCCTCTTTCGTTTTGAATTCTTTCCGGTGTTCTCATTCAAGACTTCTCCAAGTTTGTGACCTCTCTCTCTTTCTGCTCAATTCTTTGCAACAAGAATAAGTAGTATGCCAATCCGTTGCTTGTCATCAATTTAACTTGATGAAAGATACTCATATCATAATTCTTATTCTTGTTTCATCTAAGTGATATCAATCCTTCTTTTGGAGTTGTTCGGGATATCAAATTCCTCATCCCAAGTGGCATCTCTCTTTTCCGGAGTTCCTAGTTTTTGCTCAAGTATCTTGTCCAGAAGCCTCATCTAATTCATAGCAAGGCCTCAATCTTGTTCTTTTGCATCCTTCAATTCTTTCTATCATCCTTTCATTTTAGAGTTCTTCCGGAGGTTCTTCATGGGGGTTCATCAAGGTCCTTCAAGATTCTTGTTGGATGTGCTCAAGTGTTCTTTATCTTGGATGTCCAAGTTCAATTCCTTCTCCATTTCCTTTTGAGGTGGTCTTGTTAAATTCTTGATCATGAGGAGTCTCGAAGGAAATTTTTCAAGAATAAGATAAGTAAACCCATCTTGTTTTCTTGGAGTTATCTTGGGTTGGATTTCACCTAAAGCATTTCCTAAGGATTGTTGCTATCATGGTGTCATAAATGATCCAAGTTTTCTCCAACTCCTGTTGGTGAAAGAAGTGTTGCATATCTTGTTGCTCTCAAGTAATCAATTGTTTCTGTTGTGGCAAGTTGTCACCTCATTATTTTGAGGTGTTTTCCATAAGCCCATAACAAGCTATTCTTTTCGTTGTTGATTCTCCATCAACTCCGTTCATCCATGCTTTTCAAATTTATTTGTGCTAGAAGTTGTCATGTTCTTATCCATTCTTTTCCTTCCGTCTATCTAGTTGCAATCCTTATCTTTCGGAGGCCTTGTGGTGTTGCCCTTTTCATCTCGCATTTAGTTTGATCAAGATCATGTTCTTTCTTGCTTATTCATTTAACCGGAGTGAGGTGAAATATTTTCATGATCCTTCCATCTTATGAAAGTCTGATTCTATTCCAACCAAAGTTTGGTGCCTTTCTTTCAATTTGTCCCATCGTATCTAATTTTGCCTCTCTTTCCTACCGAAGTGCTGCCGAAATTTCTTGTGAATTCTTGCTTGTTTCCATGTTAGTCTTCATCTCTTCCAACCTTCATGTTTTATTGGTTTCTCTCGTTTGTGAAAGAAGCAACTAAGTTTTACCTTTTGCTCTTTCTCTTCCCCTTTTCATTCTAGATCTCGGGACGAGATCCTCGTGTAGCGGAGGAGAGCTGTAACAGCCCGGGACCGACGCTCCAGAAGATTCCAGAAGATTCCCCTTTCTTCCCGTTCTCGTCCATGTTTTGTGTGGTTGTCGCATTCATCATCGCATCATTCGCATCACCTGCATTGCATCATCACTTGTTTTCGAAAACTTGCATCCGTTCGTAGTCGCCGGTTCTCTTCGTTCTTGCCGTTGCCCGTTTCGAGACCAGCCACACACACACGCGCCCGCGACGCCATTTAAAATAAAACCATTTTTAATGCGCGCTAAAAATATTCTTGGTTTGGGTCGAAACATGGCGTGCGGTCTTGCTACGTTGTAGGTAGACCGTCCGTCAAATTTCGTCGCGTTCCGAGTTTGTTTGATACCCCGTCGGTCAACCGTAGCAGTGTCGTCATCGGTATTTTGTCGGACGTTGTCGGTGTTTTAAAACCTTCGTGTCACGGGCCACACTTCCCTCTCTTCCCCACCTAGCCCCTCTACATAGCCACCATAGCCCCCTCCCCTTCCGGACCGTCGAATTGTCAGCCGGCGGTCCGAAAACGGACAGAGACTGTCAGCCCTAGCCCCTAAGCTATAATAGACCCCCTCCCCTTCCTAATTGGGCAGCTAGCCCTAATCCCCCTCGTTCCCCATGCCAAACCAGTCCCAACCGTAGCTTATCCCTCCTCCAGCCGCCAGGCCCGCGAAAGCCCATCTGGGCCCGCCCGGGCCCGAATCAGCCGAGTTCCCCGTGCTCTCCCATGGCTGCCCGCAGCCCCGCAGCCGCCCGAGCCTCCCATGGTGCCCGAGCCGCAGCTCCTCGCCATGGCCCCGCACCGGCCGGCCCTCGCCGGAGCCGCCACTGCCGGTCGTCGCCTCGCCGGACCTTCTCCTCCTCCCTTCCATCTTCTTCTCCTCCTTCTCCCTCTCTAACCCGCACTGCCTCTGGCCCGCAGGTGCTCTGCCATTGCCCGCAGCTCCTCGCCGCCTGGCCTCGCCACCGGATGCGGCGATCCCGGCCCGGATCCGCCCGATCCCGGCATCCTCCATCGCCTGCCCTGCCGCCAGTGCTGGATCCTGCCGCCGCACCATGGCCTCCCGCTCGGGACCAGAGGGAGCTCGACCCAGCGCCCCCGTTGACCGCGCTCGATCGGATCGGGTGGGCCAGGCCCATCTCCCCTCTAGGCCGTTCGGCCCAGGTAGCCCAACCCTCCTTTGTTTTTTATTTATTTAGTTAGTTTAGTTAGTGGGTCGGCCCAGTGACTCCCCTCTGCTTATATAGGGCATGTAAGCTCCGTAGCTATTAGACGCCCGTGCCCTTTGGGGCCTTCCTGTTAGATTAGGCCCGTTAAATGTTTTTATTCTGTCTTCGAATTTAGTAAATATCCGGGATTTCTGTTAATTGCAGATTAGTCCCTGATTTAATTTTGCTAATAACTTTTAATCCGTACATCGCATGTAAAAAACTTTGAACATGTAAAATGTTTACAAAAATGTGTAGATTATTAATATGCCAATTTCATCCTTGTTGAAAATATTTAACATGCTATTTTTGTGCTATTTTGCATAATCGCCATATGTTGCATTGTCATATTTATTTAACGTGCATCGGGAATTAATCAAAATCATATATTAATAATATTCATATCATCGGCATCGCATTTTCATGCATGATAAAAATGTTGGCATGATGTTTGCATTTTACTTGCATAAGTGACTTGCAATAAGGTGATTAGGCATATGCTTACATAATTAATTGTGATTAATTTTCCACACGAACCTATTCATATTATATATATTTTCGGGGTAGAAAAATCCATAGTATTTATCTGCGCATTTAGTTTTGTCATTTGAGCATTTTGTGTGCATGTCATTTTTGTTGTGATGCCCTTTTGTTATTTTCGTGTGATTGAATCCATGCATGTTATGGAATAAGTTTGAACATGAGAAATGCCCATTGATATGTGTCCTAGCCTCTGGACATTTTGCTTGTCATAGAAATGCATGTTTAGGTGTTATATTGTTGTTGTCAACTTGCTATAAAAAGTCTTCTATTTGGAGGGTCCAAAATATTTCTAAGTCTGGAATCTGTAATATTTTGTTGCTGTCTTGCCATGTGATTTGCTAGTGATCTGAAAACCTTTTGTGGTAGTTGTAATGGAGTTATTTGTAGTTGATAATGTCCTTTAGTATGCTGTTAAGTTTCATGCCATAATATGCCTTGTACCATATAGTTTCTCTGCTGTCAATATGCCTTAGTGATAAAAACTGCACTGTCAAAAACTGCTATTTCACTAAGTCTGAAACTGTTTTCAAGTAGCCACCTTGTGAGCTTCCTACCATGTGATCCATGCATGTTTTGATTATGATATGTGAAGAATAAATGAAGTATGTGTCATATACTACAGCCTCTGCATACGAAACTTGCTTAGGATCTCATGTAGTTTGTTGTTTGTTGTTTTCATGTGTGCATTTTAGAATAGTGTAGCTTGTTGTTTTCATGTGTGCAAAATGCTATCTTGCTGTTTTGGGCAGACTTTCACTATAACTTGTGTTGGTTGTATTTGTTGAACCGTAACTCCGTTTTGAACATGCTGCATAGGAAACTTGCTTAGAATCTCATGTAGTTTCATAATAACTTGCTGCATTCATGATTTGAAGTGTTTGTGATTGTATTTTCCATGCATTTGCATTCATGACATGTGCATCTTGCGCTGCTCATATCTTTTAGGCCGTAGCTCCGTTTGAGATGTTCCATATATGTAAATCGACTAGAACGACGTGTAGACTGTCATGGTATGATTTATTCTGTTTTTGACAAATATAAAATATGATTAGTTCAGATCTGGACCAATTTCGAAATTCACATATGGGGTCGTTTCGGAAATGCTATAAGTTGTTTCCGGCCTCATTTAAGATGCCTAGATAGTATAGTTTACTTATGCTTCACCTCTTGCCATGTTTAACAACATTTAATATTGATGAGTACCTAAACGAGATGAACTAAATAAGTCGAACGTGGAGTTTCGTCAATATGCAACCCGTTGCATATTGAGCTTCACTTAATGTGTAGTATTTGATTGTTGTGAATTGCCATGCCTTGCATATTTAAACCAGACACGCATCATATTGTTTGCGCATCGTGTCATGCATATGTTGTGGTGTATCTTGTGTTGATTGTTTGTTTCCGGTTTGCTTCTTCTCGAGAGAGTTCTGAAAGCGTTCGGAGTGTGAGGATTCGTTCGACTACGTTGGCTCGTCTTCTTCATGGACTCGTTCTTCTTCCGAGCGGGATCTCAGGCAAGATGACTCATTTCCTTGGATACCATTACTATCATTGCCATGCTAGTTGTCTCGTCTTTATATCGCTATGTCGCGCTACCTTCCACTGGTTTGATAAGCCTCCCAACATTGCCATGAAAAGCCTCTAACCCCTCCACATCCAAACAAACCTTTGTTTGGCTATGTTACCGCTTGCTTAGCCCTTCTTATAGCATTTCTAGCTGCAGGTGCAATTGCTTCCATGCGTCAACATGGACATTCTTTTGTTATATCACAATATGACTGCTATTTAGTTTAATGCACATATATACTTGATAAAGGGTGGAAGGCTTGGCCTTTTGCTCGGTGTTTTGTTCCGCTCTTGCCGCCCTAGTTACTTGTGAACCGGTGTTATGTTCCATAATTGAGCGCTCATAACATGCTTGGGGTTGTTATGGGGACCCCCTTGATTTTCGGGTTAGAACAGAGCTTGTCTGGCAAGGCCCAACATTGATACTACATTTGCCTAATAACTAATGAACTTGCATAGGGGCTTTCCGGACCCCGTGAATGATTAATCAACAACCCGGGCCAGTGCTCCTCATGAGTGTTGGTCCAAACTAGAGAACTGTGCGGGGCCAACCCAGGGCAACTTGGGAGATTTCTATCAGGCCACCGTACACTAGCTTATCCGCCGTGTCCTGAGAACGAGATACGCGGCTCCTATCGGGATCGTCGACACGTCGGGAGGCCTTGCTGGATTTGTTTTACCTTTCTCAAACGTCTTGAGTGAGGAATTCTGATTTTCTTCAGGCTATCTCGACGTGTCGGATTTCCTATGGAATTGCCTAGGATGATCACGAGATCCGTGGTTGAGGTTATTCCCGCTGAGTGTGGTTAATTTGTGATGGATGAGTTGGAGCACCCCTACAGGGTTAAATCTTTTCGAGAAGCCGTACCCAGGTTATGTGGCAAACTTGGATAATTTGTTTAACACCCGGTCATAGCAAACTTGAACTAAACTCTAATAAAATACACCAACTGTGTGCGTAACCGTGACTGTCTCTTCTCTTGAGTTCTTATCCGAAAGAGAATATGGTGGGGTTATGTCTGACGTAAGTAGGTGTTCAGGATCAGGTAGTGATCATTGCTAGTTCACGTCCGCTATGCGTAGACGACCATACTTTATTTTCTGTACTCGTAAGTTAGCCACTCAAATAAATTCTTAGTCGCTTGCTGCAGCCTCACCACTTAACCATACCTCACCTATTAAGCTTTAATAGTCTTGATACCCTTGGAAATGAGATTGCTGAGTCCGTGTGGCTCACAGATTACTACAACAACAGTTGGAGGTACAGGTAATGTGATGAATTGACGTGAGCGCATTGCTTGATTGTATTTGGAGTTCTTCTTCTTCTTCGTCATCAATCTTGGATGGGTTCCAGGCGGCAGCCTAGGATAGCAAGGGTGGATGTCATTTTATCGTTTGATTTCGTCCGTAGTCGGACCCTACTCTTCTGTATGATAATTGAGAATGTTGATGTATTGATGTGACTTTGATGTAGCTTGTGGCGAGTGTAAGCCAATGCCATATACTCATCTCTTCTGTATATGTACTTGTAATGATATCCATTCTTGCGAACGCGTCGAGATGCGCTTCTATCCCCGTCGAGGTCCTCGTGCCAAAATAAGGATAGGTCCGCATCTTGGGCGTGACAAAGGGCGAGCTATGGAAGTTCGCGCTCGAAGAGGAAGGAAGGGTGGATGAGCATCGCCCTTGCTACCCCTCAATTTATAGGGTGAAGCGCGGGGGCTAGCTCTCCCTGCTCCAAGAGTCGCCGCCCACCTCCACCCATAGCATCGCCCACGATAACAAGGCGAACAGCAACCACCCCGTTGCTCCAATCCATGGCGTTGAAGTTTCTGCCACGGCCAGGACTTTAAGTCATGGGCACCCATTGCCGGCTCCCCACTATGCATGCGGCGCGCGTGGCGGAAACGGCCTGATGCAGCAATTGAAATAATTAGTACCACTCCGTGAACGTATCCCACGACATGCACCTTATGCGCTTCGTGGGGGGGGGGGCAGTAAGCGGGTTGATTGCAACCACAGGCTCCTGCCATGCGTGCCCGTGCACTGTTTGGGCCTAGCCCAATAACGCCTCACATCGTGTGTAGCCCAGGCCCGGGGGCTCCTGTCGGTGCTATAGAGTTTTGGGTTCTCAAGTGCCCCTTACTCGTGTAGGGGCAGTAGTAGCCACTCCGGCGCCAAGGCCCGACAGGGAGCTGATAGATGCAGATGCAGGAAAATCAAGAAAACATCCAAACAAACAATCGAGATCAAGGCTGAAGGCTAGACCCCCGACATGACCATGTCGGAACGGCCATAAAACCCCCGGTAAGGCGAAGCCCCAGCAAGATCTTGCCAGCACAGAGGCCAAGTGTCTCCCAACCGGGGCACGTGTCGAGGCTGCAGTGATGGAGGAGGCTAAGCGGTGCTGATGGGACGGGGTCCTGTCTCGTCCCATAGACGGTGAGAGGCACCTGACGGAGCATTAAATGCGCCTATCTTACATCGTCAATGTTAGGTATGATAACATTGTAGCATTGTACACCTCGTGTACGTACTGTACGCCATTGTTGGGATCCCCTTAGTCATATAAAAGGAGGCCCAGGGTGTTACAGGGGGAGAGCTTTGGACCAATCTTCTAACTCGCACGCGTAGCGGCTGTGCTCGATCGCTCACACAACGCTCGTGTGTCTAGAACACAATAACACCCATAATGCACAAATCAGGAGTAGGGTTTTATGCTTCTCCGCGGCCCGAACCTAGGTAAAAATCCCCCACGTTGCTCATTTGACCTGCTCTTCGTGCATATCCGTCTCCCTACCGAACCGTAAGGGGTACTCCCAATCCCATAGGTGTTTGTACCCCACGAGATAGAGGCATGCTGGGTAGCGGTTGATGGGTGGATTAATAGTTAAAGGTGTAGGCAGGAGTCAACCTATTTTCGTATGTACGTGATGCCTATATACACATGATCATTGTCGTGAATATCACATAACTATGCACTTTTCTATGAATTACCCAACAGTAGTTTGTTCACCCACCGTATGCTTACTTTCATGAGAGATGCCACTAGGGAAAACTATGGCCCCTAGGTCTATTCATTTATAAGTTTACAAACACAACAATACCTTGCTGCAATTATTTACTTCTCTATTTATTTTGCATTTTACAATTATCTATTACCAACCACACCACTTACAAGCTTGCAAATAACGAGTCCAAGGGGATTGACAACCTTCTTGCCCATGTTGGGTGCAAGTGTTTGCTCTTTTGTGTGTAGGTGCTGAAGACGGGGGTTGGTTATTACTCATATTGGTTTGATAAAACTTGTTCTCTACTAAGGGAAATACTTACGTATATTGTGCTGCATCACCCGTTCCTCTTCATGGAAAACCCAATAGAGATCACAAGTATCAGGAAGGATTGGTGCCATTGTCGGGGAGTATCATCAACCTACTATCAAGTAACTTAACAGAAATCATCATTAACTTCTTATTTTTATTTTCTTTTATATTTTGCTTGCTTCATAAAAATCAAAAATATAAAATACTTATCTTTGCTAGTTACTAGTTTACTTCTTTGCTTGCCTTACTTGCTAGTTTACTTGTGTGCTTGTTAGTTTGCTTGTTCGGTCACCATGTCTCAAGATACTATTAAGTTGTGTGACTTCTAAAATCAAAATGGATTTAACAGTACTCCTATACCACCCTTCCCTAGTGCGGAGTTTTACGATTTTAATGCTGCATTGCTGAATCTTGTCATGAAAGAAAAAAAATTAGGAAGTCCTGATGAGGATCCCGCTGCTCATCTTAATACCTTTGTCGAATTATCTGATTTGCAAAAGAAAAAGGAAATGGATAATTATGTGGTCAAGTTAAAATTATTTCATTTTTCACTACGAGATAAGGCTAAAGATTGGTTTTCATCTTTACCACATAATGCTATTGGAACATGGGATAAGTTTAAAGATTCTTTTATTGCCAAGTATTTTTGTCCTACTAAGATCATCTCCCTTAGAAATAAAATATGAATATTAAATAAAATAATCATGAACATGTTGCGCAAGCTTGGTAGAGAATGAAATTGATGATTAAAAACTTCCCTACTCATGGTTTAAACTTGTGGATGATTACCCAAAATTTCTATACTTGAATAAACTTTGTTTCTAGAATCTGCTAGATTCTGCTGCAGGTGGTACCTTCATGGAGGTGACCTTAGGAGAGGCCACCAAACTTCTGGACAACATCATGACAAACCACTCTCAATGGAACACCGAAAGAGCTCCAATTGGTAAGAAGGTAAACTCTTTCGAGGAAATCACTACTTTGATTGAAAAAGTGGATGCTCTTATGAATATGGTTGCTAGAAAAAACACTCATGTTGATCCCAATGATATGCCCTTGTCTACATTGATTTAGCAAAATAATTGTGCTATTGATGTGAACTTTATCTCGCGAAACAATTTCAACAACTATGCCTATAGAGGAAATTTAAATGCTAGATCGTATATCGGCAACTCCTCTAAAAATTATGAAAACTCTTATGTCAATCCTTATGGAAATGCTTCTACCAAGAATAAAAATTTATCTTCTGATCTTGAAAATACCATTAAATAATTTATTAATTCTCAAAAAGATTCCAACACTATGGTAGAGGAAAAGTTGCATAAAATTGCTGATTTGGCTAGAAACATGGATATGATTGCTCTTGATGTGAAAACTCTTAAAAATAAAAAGTTTCCACCAAAACATGAATTTAATGACACTATTAAATCTATCCAAACATTAATGAATGAACATAGGTAGAGGACCACCAAGTTGAAAGCTAAGCGGGAATTCCTAGAAAAATCTCTTCCACTCGGTTTTTATCGGAATCATGATGAAGATACTAGAATGATTGGTACTTATAATATTGAATGTTTGTTTAATAATGTGAAAACAAATGATAAAGGGACTGTAAATGTGTCAAATCTATTTAGAAAGCATCCCAATTTCTTGGAGGGTGATGATTCAATGCGAAAACTGAAAAAGTGGGTTTCCAGGGGTCAAAACTTTATCTAGTGATGTGCCCACTATCTTGGATCACAAGAATATTAATTATTTTAATGGTTCTTTAGTAGAATCTATTTCCTTGATATAATCCATTATTAGCTCACCCAATGCTTCTGAAAAAATAAAGCTTTTACTCAACACATAGTAGAAGCGATGGTATAAGCTTATGATGAGAAACTTGACCTAGAAGTTTCTATTCCTAGAAAATTGCATGATGAATGGGAACCTACTATCAAAATAAAGCTTAAAGAATATGAATTCAATTCCTTGTGTGACCTTGGTGCTAGCATTTCAACTATACCCATGACACGTCTCCATCGTATCTACTTTTCCAAACCCTTTTGCCCTTGTTTTGGACTCTAATTTGCATGATTTGAATGGAACTAACCCAAACTGACATTGTTTTCAGTAGAATTGCCTTGGTGTTATTTATATGCAGAAATAAAAGTTCTCGAATTGATCTGAAAATTTATGGAGAATATTTTTGGATTTAATAATAAATACCAGCGAAAGAATCAACTGGAGGGGGGCCACACATAGGTGGCAAGCCTGCCAGGCGCGACCACCCCCTGGTCGTGCCTAGCAGGCTTGTGGCCCCCCTATTGCTCCACCGACCTCAATTCCACTCTGATATATTCCTATTTGCATGAAAAAAAATCAAGGAGAAGAGTTCATCGTGTTTCACAATACGGAGCCGCCGCCACCTCCTGTTCTTCCTCGGGAGACCAGATCTGGAGTCCTTTTTGGGCTCCGGAGAGGGGAAATCGACACCATCGTGATGACCAACCATCCCTCATCACCAATTCCATGATGCTCTTCACCGTTCGTTAGTAATTCCATCATAGACTTGCTGGACTATGATGGGTTGGATGAGATTTATCATGTAATCGAGTTAGTTTTGTTAGGGTTTGGTCCCTAGTATCCACTATGTTTTGAGATTGATGTTGCTATGACTTTGCTATGCTTAATGCTTGTCACTAGGGACCAAGTGCCATGATTTCAGATCTGAACCTATTATGTTTTCATGAATATATATGCGTTCTTGATCCTATCTTGCAAGTTGTAGACACCTATTACGAGTTATGATCCGCATCCCCCAGGGTGACAATAACTAGGATTCTTTCCGATGATTACCGTAGTTTGAGGAGTTCATGTATTCACTAAGTGCTAATGCTTTGGTCCAATTCTCTATTAAAAGGGAGGCCTTAATATCCCTTAGTTTCGATTGGGATCCCAATGCCACGGGAGTGTAGGACAAAAGATGTCATGCAAGTTCTTTTCCATAAGCATGTATGACTATATATGGAATACATGCCTACATTATATTGATAAATTGGAGCTAGTTCTGTGTCACCCTATGTTATAACTGTTGCATGATGAATGCCATCCGGCATAATTATCCATCGCTGATCCATTGCCTACGAGGTTTCCACATATTGATGTTTGCTAAGTTACTTCTCCGTTGCTAATGTTACAATCACTACAAAACTTCTACTGTTACTTTTGCCACCGCTACTGTTACTTCCATAATACTTTGCTACTGAATACTTTACTGCACATATTAAGTATTTTAGGTGTGGTTGAATTGACAACTCAGCTGCTAATACTCAATAATATTCTTTGGCTCCCCTTGTGTCGAATCAATAAATTTGGGCTGAATACTCTACTCTCAAAAACTGTTGCGATCCCCTATACTTGTGGGTTATCGAGACCTTTTTCTGGCGCCGTTGCCGGGGAGCATAGCTCTATTCCCCGAGTCACTTGGGATTTATATCTGTTGATTACTATGAAGAATCTGAAAGATCCAAAAACCAAGATTTATCCCTCTACTATGAGGGGAGGTAAGGAACTGCCATCTAGCTCTGCACTTGATTCACCTTCTATTATGAGTAAGTTTGCAACACTACCACCTGCTAGTAATTCTTATATGTCGCAAGTAATTGATGATGCCACTTCCGCCATGCATGATGCTTATGATGATACTTTGCCTCATAATACTGTGCCACTGGGTGAATTTCTTGATGAACAAATTGCTAGAGTCAATGCTGAAATTATGATACTTTTGAAACTGACGAAATTATTGGAACTAAACACTATGAGAAACCCGGTAGACCTAGCTCTCCTAGAGATGAATTGCCTGATATTCTCGAGGGTTATGTTATGGAAGGAGAGGTAGCTAGGGACTTTCTGTTGGAAATATGCCCTAGAGGCAATAATAAATTGGTTATTATCATATTTCCTTGTCCATGATAATCGTTTACTATCCATGCTATAATTATATTGATCGGAAACTTAGATACATGTGTGGATACATAGACAACACCATGTCCCTATTATGCCTCTAATAAACTAGCTCGTTGATCAAAGATGGTCAAGGTTTCCTAGCCATGGACATGAGATGTCATTTGATAACGGGATCACATCATTAGGATAATGATGGGATGGACAGGACCCAAACTATAAATGTAGCATATGATCGTGTCAGTTTATTACTATAGTTTTCTACATGACAAGTATATGTTCCTATGACCATGAGATCATGCAACTCACGGACACCGGAGGAGTACCTTGTGTGTATCAAACATTGTAACGTAACTGGGTGGCTATAAAGGTGCTCTACAGGTATCTCCGAGGGTGTCTATTGGGTCGTCATGGATCAAGACTGGGATTTGTAACTCCGTGTGACGGAGAGGTATCTTAGGGCCCACTCGGTAATACAACATCACAACAAGCCTTGCAAGCAATGTGACTAAGTGTTAGCCACAGGATCTTGTATTACGGAACAAGTAAAGAGACTTGCCGGTAACGGGATTAAACTAGGTATACAGATACCGACGATCGAATCTCGGGCAAGTAACATACTTAAGAACAAAGGGAACAACATACGGGATTAACTGAATCCTTAACATAGAGGTTCAACCGATAAAGATCTTCGTAGAATATGTAGGAACCAATATGGGCATCCAGGTCCGTTATTGGTTATTTACTGTAGAGGTGTCTCGGTCAAGTCTACATAGTTCTCGAACCCGCAGGGTCTGCACACTTAAGGTTCGGTGACATTTCTGTAGTATAGAGTTATGTATGGTGGTGACCGAAGGTTGTTCGGAGTCCTAGATGAGATCCTAGACGTCACGAGGATCTCCGGAATGGTCCGGTGTTAAAGATTGATATATAGGAAGTCCTGTTTTGGTCACCGGAAAAGTTTCAGGCTCATCGGTAGTGTATCAGGAGTGCCGGGAGGGTGCCGGGGGACCATCGGGAGGGCTGTCTCGACCCAAAGGACCTAATGGGATGTGGGAGGAGTCAAAACAGTCCCTGGTGGGCTTGTCTAATCCCCCACTAAGGCCCATGCGGCTAGGGGTGGGAAAACCCCAAAAGGTGGAGAGGTGGAAAGAGTTTCCAAGTGGAAAGGAGGAATCCACTTTACATTAGGCTTGATGAGCAGCTACTTTACGTTGTACAATTTTTTTATTTTCATGTTAGGGAATATCCTCCTTCCATAGAATTTGACTTATATGATGTGCCTAATAAAATGAACCTCTTTATGATTTTTGCAAAGTTTGCAAAATACCCTATGAGGGCAGCATCAGGGAACCACATCCTAGAGACATGCAAGATTTAATTGCCGCAGTCACAGTAGGGGAAGAGAGAGGGGTGTCAAAGGCAAGAGCAGCTACTTTACATTTTCCTGTGCTATGCTATTATTCATTATTTGCGGGAAGGTGTTTAGTTGGTCGCTGTGAGATTGGAGGTCTTAGTGCCCCTGATCTTGCCATTTTGTGCCATGCTTTATTTGCTGATAGAACCTTTAGTCTGGGCGTTATGGTGGCCCAATGGTTGAACTCCAACCGTTCGAGGGGGCCCATATTCGGAGGAATCTATGCATCTCGTCTGGCCAAACACTTTGAGATACCCATTAGGCTTGATGAAGAAGATGAGAGGTTGCTACCCTCGAAGTTCTTTGATTATGACCATATGGTAGCGCATGATGTTATTAAGAAAAATGATGATAGGAGGCTGCTTTACAACTTAGTTTTTAGCCAAGGTACTTGTGAGATTATTACTCTGTCTGCTTCTTCTATGTTCGATATTCACTCAGGCAGGTACACCATTATGCCCAAAGACATTTACTGATATTGGGGTTTGACGCACAGCTCCAGAACCGGCACCAACCCTTGATTCATACCCTGAGCCAAGTTTTTCAGTGGGAGCCGCAGGAGCTCGCCAGCCAATGGAACTCTAAGGATGCTCTAGATTATCCAGGAGAGAGTTCTTTCCATCCATGGCCATAGACCAACTTAGGCCAAAAGCCTAAGCTTGGGGGAGTACGTATCTCTCACCGACTTTACATTCATGTTCTCACACTCATTTTAAGTAGTCGGTGTTCATACTCTCTCATTGTACCATCCATGGTAGTTTATTTCTTTTTTCTTGCTTTTCGCTTTCTTCTTGTGTGTTTAATTAACTTTGAGAATTAAAAAAAATAGTTATAGATTTACCTTATAGTTTGCTTAGTTGTCACATTAAAAGAAAACCCAAAAATATTTGTCATTCTTCTTTTGCTTGTTGGGAGTTTGCCCGTGTAAATAGTTTTTCTCGTTCTTGTTTTGAATTTTCTTTCTTTGGGTCGTAAGGGAAGACCACAATGAAAATGTTGAGTGTCTCTTAGATGCATAATTATTTATCGATCAGAGAGCCCATATTACCTTGTCTTCTCCTTTGAGTTATTGCTTGTAGATTCCAGCTTAGTCCAATGCATGTGCACTCTTATTATTATCCACACCGTTTGGTCGTGCAAGTGAAAGGCAATAATGATGATATTTGATGAAAAGATTGAGATGGGGAAAAGCTTGTATGGATTCATCCTATCTTGCTTTTGTAAATATGATTAGCTCATCGTTCCAAATTCAGCTCATTCTCGGGGAAACATATTTGCAATTACAATTAGAGATTATAGGTATTCATGACATGCTTAATTAGCTAATAGTGTATAATAGTTTGTCTTGGGTTCCAACATGCATATTAAAATGGTTATGATGGATTATGATGGGATGGTATGCTCCTCTGAATGATTCATGTGGCTCGACTTGGCACATGTTCTTGCATGTAGTTGAAACAAAATCAACATAGCCTCTACGATATTTATGTTCATGGTGATTTATATCCTACTCATGCTTTCATTCAATGTTGGTTAATCTCAAAGCATGTTCATGGTTGTGTCACTCTCTAGTTGGTCGCTCCCTAGTCTTTTGCTAGCCTTCACTTTACTAAGCGGGAATACTTCTTGTGCATCCAATTCCTCAAACCCAAAGTTGTTCCATATGAGTCCACCATACCTGCCTATATGCGGTATTTACCTGTTGTTTGAAGTAAATTTGCATGTGCTAAACTCTAAACCTTCAAATAAACATTCTGTTTTGTATGCCCAAATCGTTCATGTGGTGACTGGGAGCTGTGTGTATCTTCCATGCTAGGTGGGTTATTCTCACGATATGTGGTGATTCACTATCATTCACGAGAAAGTGTCTGGTAATTGGGATGCCTAGTTCCATGCTCAAAATAAAATCAAAATATAATTAAACAAAACTCCCCCAGGACGGTGTTTGTATGGACGGTACCCATGAATTCGGCCCGCCGTGGAGTGTGACTAATTGGTGGAGGGGGAGTAAAAACTTTATCATTTTATTTGGGAACTGCCTATAATGTACCAAGCATGGAAGATGTTGAAAACTCTTGGTCATTATGTGAGCAATGAAAGCATACCGCTAATTTTTTTTATTACTTATCTCTGTTTTAAAAATTCAAGCTCTGGCACCTCGGCAAATCAATGCTTCCCTCTGCAAAGGGCCTCTCTATTTACTTATTTGTTGAGTCATCATCCTCTTATAAAAGGCACCAGTTAGAGAGCACCATCGTCATTTATGTGCTTTGCTATTAATTGATATTAAGTATGAGCATGACTGGATCTCTTTCACCGTGAATTACAATGTCTAGTCAGTTCTTGTTCTTTGGAGGTGCTATGCATTTATGTTTTGCAGTCTCAGGAAGGGCTAGCGAGATATCATTTCATCATATTGTATCATGATTGTTTTGATAAAAGTGTTGTCATCTGAGAGTTATTATTATCGCTCGCTAGTTGATTATGTCATTGATATGAATAACTGTGAGACCAAAATGCTATTGTGAACGTGGTTAGTCCATGATCTTTGCTGAGAATCTGAACATCAGTTAGACATATTTACAACAACAAGATCAAACAGAATTTGTAAATTTTTTTCTTTATCACTTTCAGTTTATCAACTGAATTGCTTGAGGACAAGCAATGTGTTAATCTTGAGGGAGTTGATATGTCTCCATCGTATATACTTTTCCAAACCCTTTTGCCCTTGTTTTGGATTCTAATTTGCATGATTTGAATGGACTGACCTGGACTGACGCTATTTTCAGCAGAATTGCCTTGGTGTTATTTCTGTGCAGGAATAAAAGTTCTCGAATAGATCTGAAATTTTCCGGAGAATATTTTTGGATTTAATAAAAAACACTGGCGAAAGAATCAACCGGAGGGGAGCCACCCACAGGAGGCAAGCCTGCCAGGCGCGACCACCCCCTGGCCGCGCCTAGCAGGCTTGTGGCCCCCAGTTGCTCCACCGACCTCAATTCTGCTATGAACAAACGAAAAAAAAATCTTTTATGATTTACGACATTGCTTTTGGGATGACCCACATCTTTAGACAGTGCTATTAGACATTGTGAACCTGAGCATGAACAAGGACATATTCTAAGGAAGTGCCACTCCGAGGCCTATGGAGGACACCATGCTGGTGACAAAACTGCACACAAGGTATTATAATTTGGTTTCTATTGGCCTACTATTTTTAAAGATGCTCGTAAGTATATCCTTTCATGTGATGAATGTCAAAGAATTGGTAACATTGGTATACGTAGGAAATGCCTATGAATTATTCACTTGCTCTCGAACCATTTGATGTTTGGGGCTCTTATTATATCGGAACTTTTCCTTCCTCTAATGGGTATACTCATATTTTGGTTGCTGTTGATTACGTTACTAAGTGAGTAGAAGCTATTCCAACTAGTAGTGCTGATCATAACACCTCTATTAAAATGCTTAAACACATCATTTTTTCGAGCTTTGGAGTCCCTAGATATTTAATGGCTGATGGTAGTTCACATTTTATTCATAGTGCTTTCCGTGAACTTCTAGCTAAATAAGATGTTAACCATAAAATTGCATCACCTTATCATACTCAGTCTAGTGGCCAAGTTAAATTGAGCAACCGAGAAATAAAATTAATTTTTGCAAAATACTGTCAATAGATCCAGAAAGAATTAGTCTAAGAAACTAGATGATACTTCATGAGCTTATAGAACTGGTTATAAAAATCCCATGGGGATGTCTCCATATTAAATGGTCTATGGAAAAGCTTGTCACTTACCTCTTGAGTTAGAACATAAAGCTTATTAGGCAATTAAAGAAATTAATTATGACTTTAAACCGGCTGGTGAAAACAATTTATTTGCTATTAGCTCATTAGATGAATGGAGAACACAAGCCTATGAAAATGCCAGGATTTTTAAAGAAAAGGTTAATAGATGGCATGACAAGAGGATTCAAAAATGAGAGTTCAATGTAGGAGACCTAGTGCTTTTGTACAATTCTCATTTCAAACTTTTTGCAGGTAAACTCCTCTCCAAATGGTAAGGCCCGTATGTTGTCGAGGAGGTCTATCACTCCCGTGCTGTAAAGATTAATAACTTCAAAGAAAAAAAATCCAAGAGTTGTATGTGTGAAAATAATCAAGCATTACATCTCAGGTATGCCCATTAATGTTGAAACTATTATTAGTCAAGTGATAACATCGGAAGAGCGCATAAGAGAGACCTTCCGGAACACTCCAGGAAACTGAAAAAGGAGTAGGTACATGATACACTAAGTAAATCGACTTAAAATATTCCAAAAAAATATGTTCAGTTAGTTTTGGTATTTTAGAAAAGTTCCAAAAATAGAAAGGAGTCAGGGGATGCACGAGGGAGGCACAAGCCAATAGGCCGCGCCCACCCCCTGGGCGCGCCCTGATGGCTTGTGGGGACCTCGTGTGCCTCCCGGACTCCGTTTTCTTCCCAAACACATATTTTCCCCTAGAAAAAATAACTATTTATACTCTAGTATGTTCTGACCACCGCATCGCATGTATCTCCTCTGTTCTTGTTTAGTGTTGTTTTTCTGACAGATCTAGATCAACATGACTCCACAAACCCTCCGTAAGAAACATCACATAGTTCGACCTTCACCGGGCAAACGTCCCTACAATGAAGTGTACTACGAGCTATCCTCGGGAGAGGGAGATACACCGGAGGTCTCTGAAGACGTCATGAGCAAGAGCCAGGAGGACGTCGAAGGATCCAAAGGGGACTATGCCAATCATCCCTCTGGTGCTTCTAACAAGTGAGAACCATTATTACTTCTTCGTGATGATGTTTCTTTACCTAAAATTGATGGCTTTAATGCCATGGAATCTGTATGCGCAGAAATCACCTCACTCACTAATAAAGTCATCTTGTTGGAAGAGCAGAATCGTGCCCTAATCGAAAATCTTGAACATCTTTTGAAGGACAAGCCTACTACATCATCACCACGTTCACCCAAGAAGGACACGTGAGTAAATGGGTATGGGCATCACCCTTAGCTTGTTCTATGCTTGGGGGAGGTGTCCTAGTATCGTATCACCATCACTTTTATGATTACCCTCTATGTTAGTTCGATCCTTAGCTATTACATGATTTTAGAGAAATAAAATTTCAAATTTTCTTTGTTTAGAAATTTTACTTTAAGATATATCTATCCTTGTAATCGGGTTTGATAGTTATATAATAAAGATTAGTTGAGTTTGTGTGCTTTACTTTCAAGCACTCATCATGATAGCATGGAATAAAAGAAATAGAAAAAATCATTTGCTTATCTCATGGGGAGTAATTACTTAACATAGAAAAAAGTATAAGTGATAAAAGATGGTGAGAACTAACAAACATAGCATTAGTAGTTGATATAATCTATCGAAGTTTATGATAGAGAAGAGGAGATTCACTAAATATACTATCTTGGACACCTTTTATGATTGTGAGCCCCCATCAAATATTATATAATGATCAAGTGTTGATGTTGGACATGGAATAAACCATAATGATCATAATTGTTTACATTTCCATAGAATTTATATTGTCATGGATCCTTAACAAGTGATGCTTGCTTTAGATCTTTTGCTAGCCAAAATTTTCCGCACTAAGTAGAGATACTACTTGTGCATCCATAACCCTTTAAACCCAATTTATTTCCATGAGAGTCCACCATACCTACCAATGGATTGAACAAGATCCTTCAATTAAGTTGCCTCTAAATATGTATGATATTTTATTGTAAGGGAAAATAAGCTTTGTGCGATCTTTTGATAGCGAAGAAATAAAAGTGAGAGAGTGCATAATAAAGTTCACTATCACAAGGATCAATACAAAGTGACGTTACTTTGCATTATGAGTTTCCACATTCAAACAAACAAAGCGCATGACAACCTCTGCTTCCCTCTGTGAAGGGCCTATCTTTTATCTTCTTACAAGAATTTATTTTCATGCATTAGTAGGCAAGCATTATGTGTTTAGGAATGATACAAAAAATATTTCCTGTTGAATGTAGGTGATCAAGATTCATTATTATTGACATTATCCTTGAGGTAAATAAGTTGGACAGAAAAGACAATGTCGGTGCACTAGAGTTTTTGGGCCATCTAGTGCCCCTTTACTCGTGCACGGGTAGTAGTAGCCGCCTCGGTGTATAGGCCCAGCAAAGACTTCTCAAGCACTAGCACAGAAGACTCAAGACTACCAGCAAGACCTTGTCGGGAGGGCTGTAGAGCCTCCAAGCGAAGAAAGATCCTCGGCAAGGCAAGGTCCCGGCAAGGCAAGGCCCCGGCAAGCACTGCCATCACATAGGCCAGGTGTCGATTCACCTGGACGCGTGTCATGGTGTCGACGTTGGAGGGAGCTAAGTGGTGCCGATGGGATGGGCCCCTGTCCCGTCCCACTGACGGACTGAGGTGCCTGGCGGTGCATTGAATGATCTTGTCCTACTCCATTAGAGTTAGGTACGATAACACTGTAGCACTATGCATCCCGCGTGCACACTGTACGCCACTGTTGGGATCCCCTTAGGTATAAAAGGAGGCCCCGGGCATTACAAAATGGGTTGGAGAGTAAAAACTTAGACAACCGGACAACCCGACAGTTAGACAACTGGAGGTTACAAAGCTTACGTAGCAGTCATTCTTGGCGCTCGTGTAGCTAGAACACTAGAACACGATCAATATAACCAAGGAGGAGTAGGGTTTTACGCACCCATGCGACCCGAACCTAGGTAAAAACTATCTATGCGCTGCTTACCAGGCCGGCTCTTTGTGCGAGCCCGCTCCCTGCCGAACGGAAAGGTATCCCCATGATCCCATTGGTGTTCATTCCCACGACATCTTTGGCGAGCCAGGTAGGGGCGCGTGAGTGGTGCGAACCCATTCTAGGAATCCGCGCCCCAGCTTCATCATCGCCATGGCCCCCAAGATGAAGGGCCTGACATCAGTTGCCCATCCACGCTCGCCGCCCCTACATCTGCGCAAGCGGAGGACGACCGAGACGCTGGTGGAAGAGGAAACTCCGAACTTCCGCGACACTCCGGTGACCAAGAACAAGCAAGCGGCAACACTCACCGTGGAGACGCCCATGGCGACGGCGGGAAGAACCGTGCCACTAGACCTCGATGGAGCGGTGCTACCTATGGGTGGTACGGCGGACTCTGGGGTCGGCAGAAGGGTATCGGCTAGGATGCCCACACCGCGACCTTCTCAGGACGCGCGCGGGAAGCCACGGTGCGGCGCCTGCAGTCCTCAACACCCCCGTGGGAATCCTCCTGCACATCGTTCCTGAAGATGCGCGAAACCAGCATGCAAGCGGGAGTGGCGTGCTGATGCGAGACTGTGGCGGTGCTCCTTCTAACACGGTTAGGAGTCATAGCACCTCGCATTCCTCGAACTGCTCGCGACCTCGACGCACTCTCCTGCATGACAGCATCGCCGGTCGACGACCCGACGGACCGATGCCTACGACGGTTACTCAACGGCGTCGTTTGACCCACGGACGCGTCGCGATCAGCATCATGTTTTTCGGGAACGTGGCAAGGAAGACGCTCGAACTGCGATTGAGTGGCGACGGGAAGCACGCCTCCAGTCGGACAGGCGTACGGGGCCCACTGTAGACAAGTCTGCGCCGAGGTACCCTGTCAGCCTACTTTACGAGGTAGGCTGTCCAGCGTTTACCCATGAGCTTCGGCAAGTCCAGTGGCCCAACTCCCGCACGTTTAAACCAGAAGACCCAGAGAAGTATGACGGCAAGACCCATCCATCAAAGTTCCTGAGCATCTACACCATTGCGGTGCAGGCTGCCAGGGGCCGCGACGACAAGATATTGGCCAACTACTTCCTGTTGGTGCTTAAGCCCAACGTCACGAGTTCGTTGGCACCTTCACCGGAGGTCATCAAGCTCCTGGCCAGGAGAGCGATCTGCACATCATCCCCCAGAAGTAGGCGAAACTCTGCGCAAGTACATCTAGAGGTTCAACCACGTTCACCACAACATCCCAGACGTTCACCATGCCGTTGTTATCAGCGCGTTCCATCAGAACATGCGCAACCACAGGATGCGGGAAGACCTGGCGATGAATAGAGTCAGGGACGTCACCGAGCTTTATGCTTTGGCAAACAAGTGCGCTTGGGGTGAAGAAGGGAGAAGACTCCCCGACGAAGATGTCGGCGCTGAGGTTGACTGTGAAGATGAGGATACTACTGTCCCGACAAAGAAGGGCCGGCAACGGAACAAGAAGCACAAGGGCAAGACCATGCTTGCCATCGAGGCATCCGACAACCCCGCCGCCGCCAAGAAAGGAAAGGTCGATGACCCCGGCAACGATGTTGCCGGGTGCACCTCCTGCCACGCCCTGGTGGCTGCCGACATGCCAGAAGACTCCGACATGTAGTATTGCAAGATCCATCGCACCAAAGGCCATGACCTCCAAGACTACCGACAAGTTGAGCAGCTTGCCGAGAAGCAGAGGGCTGAATATGAGAGGCGAGACAAGGAGAAGGATCAGGATGGCGCTGAGGGGTCTAGCAAGAAGCATGTTGGCTGAGGAGGTCGCCGCGGCAAGCCCAAGCAACAGAAGGACCGGCCCACCCGTGGCCGCGACAAGCAAGAATAGTTTGATGATGCCGAAGACAACAAAAAATCCAGTGGGAATGAGTTTCAGAAGGCTACATAGATGATGTGCATAGAGGGAGGCTCCTCGTCACACTCCTCTCACCACCAACTCAAGCAGTGGGTGCGCAAGGTTAACATGGCAGGGCCCTCTATCGGCACCCAGAAACCTCTGAAATGGTCCAACACTCCTATCATCTTCGACGTCGAGGACCACCCGGATCACGTAACTATGGTAGGATGCTTGCCGTTGTTGGTTTCGCCAACAATGCGCAACCTCAAGGTGACGAAGATGTTAATCGACAGTGGGGCCATCCTGAACCTGATCTTGCCCGGTGTCATCCAAAGGCTGCAAATTCCTGATGAATATCTCAAGCCAATAGGTGCCTTCCAAGGGGTCAACTCAGGAAGAACTCAGCCAAGGGGCAAGATCACGCTACCGGTGACGTTCGGCAGCGATATCAACTTCCGAACGTAGAAGATCGTCTTTGACGTTGCCGAGATCTCATTGCCATACAATAGCATTCTCGGCCGTCCGGCACTGGCCAATTTCATGGAGGCCTGCCACTTCGCTTACAACGTGCTGAAGATGCCCGGACCAATGAGCGTCATTACCATAAACTCCGACAAGAAAAGCGCGCTTATCTGGGCCGACCAACTCTACCAGGCCATAGTCACAGCGACTGCCACCAAGGCACTTGCTCCAGCCGCTGAAGCTCCCGGGGGGAAGAAGACCCGCAAGGCCTCTAGTGCACAGTCGGGCAAGCGCACCTCTTCGGGGTGTTGCGCTACTGTTGACGATGTGCCAAAGAGCTCCACCGACAAGAGCAAAAATTCCAAGGCTGCCCCGATAGAGACCAAGAAGGTGCCTGCCAAGGAGGATGGCACGGGGGGGGGGGACTTTCACCATAAGTTCTACCCTCGATGACAAATAGGAAAGCGCGCTCGTCGCCTTCCTGTGGGTGAATGTCGATGTGTTTGCCTGGCAATAGTCTGATATGACCGGTGTTCCCAGGAAGGTGATTGAGCACCACCTTGCTGTCTGCCCACATGCGCGGCCCGTCAAGCAGAAGGTACGGAAGCAAGCTTTGGAGCCGCAACAATTTATTGCCGAGGAGATCAAGAAATTAGAGGCAGCTGGCTTGATTAGAGAAGTACTCCATCCGACATGGTTGGCCAAACCGGTTGTAGTGCGCAAGGCAAACGGTAAATGGAGGATGTGCATTGATTTTATAGACATCAACAAGGCCTGCCCCAAGGATCCTTTTACCTTGCCGCACATCGACCAGATTGTGGACTCCATCGCCGGTTGCGATCTGTTGTATTTCCTTGACGCCTATTCTGGTTATCATCAGATTTTTATGGCCAAGGAAGACGAAGAGAAGACCGCGTTTATAAGCCCATGTGGTACGTAATGCTTTTTTGCGTATGTCTTTTGGGTTGAAAAGCGCTGCTTCTACTTTTGCAAGAGCAGTCTAGATTGGTTTTGAGCCCTAGCTACATAGAAATATGGAGGCTTATATGGATGACATGGTGGTCAAAACCAGGGACAAGGCTATGCTCATACCAGACTTGGAAGAAACATTTACAAATCTATGCAAGATCAACATGAAGCTCAACCTCGAGAAATGTCTGTTCGGCGTCCCATCTGGCAAGATTTGCGGGTTCTTTGTGTCCTAACGAGGAATCTAAGAAAATCCTGACAAGATCAAAGAAATTGAGAAAATTGAGGCACCAAGATGAGTCAAGGACGTGCGATGCATTGCCGACTGTGTTGCTGCTCTGAGTAGGTTCATCTCAAAATCTGCTGAGCGCGCTCTGCCCTTTTTCAAAATCTTGAAGAAGGCAGGTCCAATGAAATGGACTCCGGAAGCAGAGTCGGTGCTGCAGGACTTGAAGAAGTACCTTTCCTCTCCGCCAGTCCTAGTCGTGCCAAAACCACAAGAGTCGTTGCTGCTGTATCTGGCGGCAACAAATCAAGTGGTGAGTGTTGCGCTGGTGGCTAAAAGAGAAGTTGACAAAGAAGCGGCAATAATGACAGGACCGCCACGCGATGAACCGGGACAGTCTCCGGCAGGGTCTGGTGCCGTCAAATAAGAATCTGCGCAGTTGAAAGAGATAATCCAGAAGAAGAAAGTGGTGCAGTGACTAGTCTATTTTTTTAGCTCCTTGTTGCAGGGGACTAGATCAAGGTATTTTTTCATGCAAAAATTGCTGTTCCTCCTTCTTATGGCCTCGAGGAAGCTGCGCCATTACTTCCAAGCACATGATATCACCGTTGTCACCCGCTTCCCGCTACATCGGATATTGCGAAACCCAGAAGCTACCGGCAAGATTGTGGAGTGGGCCGTGGAACCACCAAGCTTTGGTCTTAAGTTTGAAAGCACTTCGACCATTGAGAGTAGGGCCTTGGCAGAGTTCATCACAAAATGAACCCCAACGCCTGATGAAGAGATTCCAGAGTCAACTCTCCCCGACAAGGAGACTGATCGAGAATGGATCATGTATTTTGATGGAGCTTTCTCGCTGCAAGGCGCGGGTGCCGGAGTGCTTCTTGTCACACCCACCGGAGAGCACCTCAGATATGTGGTCTAGATGCACTTCCCCTGGGAGAGATCAAGGAACAACACTGCTGAGTATGGAGGGCTGTTTGCCGATCTCAGGATCACGGCGGACCTTGGGGTCAAGAAACTTATTGTCAGCGGTGATTCTCAACTTGTCGTCAGGCAAATGAACAAAGATTACCAGAACCCGTTGATGGAATCCTATGTAGATGAAGTGAGGAAGTTCGAAGAACATTTTGACGACCTACAAATGGATCACATTCCACGTGCAGAGAACAGCATTGCCGATGACCTATCAAAGTGTGCTGCCCTTAAGTTACCTGTGGAACTAGGAACTTTCGTGCTCCAACTAACTCAACCCTCCGTGACACCATTAACTGGACAAGAGAAGAGAAGAAAGTTAAGTTCCCACAAGTATTTCCTAACAGAGCTCCCTGAAGCTACCGACAAGAAGATTGCCAGAGGGAACGGCAGGCTTGTCGGTGAGTACTATGCTCCGGCAGGGCCCTCGGCTCTTGCCGTAGAAGCATACGCTCCTGCCAGGCTTGCCGGGGCGCAACAGACTCTGGAAGGCCCTCGGGTCCTTGCCATTGAGGCAAATGCTACCCCGGCAGAGGATACACCTTTAGTCATTTTTTCGAGCCACAGGCTCCAGCATGGGCGCAACACATCTTCCATTTCCTTTAGACAGGAGAACTTCCTGGGGAACAAGAAGAAGCAGAGAGAGTAGCCCGCCGGTCTAATATGTACCAGTTCATAGACAACATCCTGTACAGAAAAAGACCGAACGGTGTGAAACTCAAATGCATTTCCCGGGAAGATGGACTGGAGCTGTTGGCAGAGATACATGGAGGCATATGTGGCTCCCTCATAGGGTCAAGAGCCCTTGCTGGGAAAGCGTTACGACAAGGCTTGTTTTGGCCCACTGCCCTCCAGGATGTGACGGCATTAGTAACCAAGTGTGAAGCGTGCCAGTTTCATTCAAAGAGATTACATCAACCAACAAAAGCACTTCAAATGATCCCTCTCTCCTGGCCATTCTCGGTCTAGGGCTCGACATCCCGGGACCTTTTCCCCATGCTGCCAGGGGCTTTGAGTACTTGTACGTCGCGATTGATAAGTTCACAAAGTGGCCAGGAGTGGAAGCGGTGAGAAAGGTAACATCACAGTTAGCCGTCAAGTTCTTTAAGGTACTAGTTTGCTGCTTTGGTGTCCCCAACAGGATCATCACTGACAATGGCATAGAGTTACGAGCCGCACCTTCATGTTGTATGTCCAAGACCTTGGTAGAAAAATCTGTTTTGCTTCCATTGTCCACCCGAGGAGCAACGGCCAAGCAGAGAGGGATAATGCTGAAGTGCTGTGAGGTCTCAAGACAAGAACTTTTGATAGGCTGCACAAGTGCGGAAGGAACTGGATTTATTAGTTGCCGATGGTTCTTTGGTCAATCAGGATGACACCAAATCGAGCTACCGGCCAGACACCCTTCTCCCTTGTCTATGGGGCGGAGGCAGTTCTCCCCACGGAACTCATATACGAGTCTCCTCGACTGCTCGCTTATGATGAGCTAGAGCAAGAGCTGTTGCAACAAGATGATGTGATGCTCCTTGAGGAAGACCGCCTTCAGGCTGGTGTAAGAGTTGCATGCTACCAGCAAGCTTTGCGCCGCTACCATAGCCACAAGGACAATGCCAGAAGTTTTGACGAAGGCGACCTTGTTTTTCGGCGAGTTCAATCCGCCAAGAATTCAAACAAGTTGATGCCGAAGTGGGAAGGCCCTTATCTGGTAGTACGCAGTCTACCTGGAGACCGAGGATGGCGTTCCGGTGAGCAACTCCTGGAATATTGAACATCTTCGAAAATTCTTCACATGGGGCGCGGTTGCCGGGCCAGCCCTAACAACCACCTTTTGTACAAGTCTTACCGCTGAAGCATGTAATCCTTGGTACAAAGCTAGGCTAAGGCCCTATGCGTAGTTAAATAAAGATAAGTATTTCACAACCTTGGCTGATTCTCATGTTTGTTTACGTACATGTCTACCTGAAGCGTTGCACTATACTTAATCCCGGCAAGGGCTGACGGACCGCCAAGGTTCCATACCCATATCTTCTCTTCTTTCTTTTTATAAAGGATGGAAGGACAGCTCGCGTGCAACTTTGCCAGGGGGATGGGAGTATGGATACCTATGAACGACGTCCGAAAAAACTTGCTGGAAGGAGAAAGGCAACAAAATGATAAGTTGCGAAAACCCCATGTGAATCCTTGTCATAGAGTTATTTTCCTTGAGCAATTTCGACTTCTGTATGGAAAACCTGCATGCACAGGAACCTTGCCGTGATTAGATGCGCCCTCACTGCGTTCGGGGCCTCCCAACGGCTTAAGTGGCTTCGCCCGTGCTCCTTGTTTCATTTCGAGTCCGCTCAATGATCCAAGTGACAATGCTCGCGCCCTTATCCTGTTTTCAAGTGAGGCCGATGCCTTGAACGGCCACGCCAAGGACACCAAGGTATCTTGCCGGCACTGGCACCACCAGCACGCTACTAAGGACCCGTTCCTCAAACCGCTTGGGGTAGGGCTACACATGCCGGCAAGATTCTTCCAGAAAGGGCATAGGGAAAATTCCATACACAGAAACAATTTAACTAGGAAGATAACATAGCAATAGTCCAAGGCATAAGAAGATAGCATTACATCGGCCTTGCCGAGACTCTAACATGAAATAAATTGTTCTTGGCATGTGCAGCAACGAGGAGCGGGTATTATGTGTAGCAGTAGCGCGGGAACACACGCTACTGATATGGTGCTACAGCTAACATGTAGCAGCAACACGTGTTCGCCCGCGCTACTGCTATACATGCATAGCAGTAGCGAGCGCCAAAACAGACCACTACTGCTGCTATCTGTAGCGCCTTATATTATAATGCGTTACTGGTAATGGCACGCTGCTGCTAACTTTACACCACGCGCTAGTGCTAACTTTATTAGTTTTTGATTTTTTCCTGCATATTTGTTTTGTATTTGAACAGGCTTTATACAAGAATCTTTAGCACATACTAATGTCATCATCATACACATACAAATGGTTGCGAGACCGTGAATGTAATCATAGCATATACATACAAATAGTCTCATCATAATCATCATCCAACATAAAGTGGTCTCTTGTCATCGTCATCCATCTAAACAATGATATACGCGAGAAGAGTTATAACTATGAGTGAGAGCGAAACTATGTAGTACATGAGGCAGCGGTTATTAGCCCTCTCTTGCGCTAGCGTGAGCCTCCTCATGTAACTAGCTTCTGCTTTTTGCCTGCTTTTGAAGCCTTTATGGCTGGCGCCCAAGACCCCCTACACTTGCGCCTGACACTCGGACCACTCGTCATATACTCCAGAACCTTTCCTTTGTACACGACATAGCACCGGTACTTCGCCATCAAGAATCTAGGTACCTGTTAGAGATGCATGTTCATCAAGAGAATGTACAATCATATGCAACAAAATATACTTGAGTAGCACAAAAAAGAAAGGGTTACCAACTGGATGCAACATATAGTAAACATAAATAATCAACGCAGTTTCATCGTACGCAAACTAATTAACTAGAGGTACGCAGGTCATCGTACGTACCCAACCTAACAAAGTAGTGTTATGCAAGTTCGGTAGGGACCACGGACATCACAAAGTTTCATCGCTACAGAAAGTATATACAAGTTCTACCGACACATATCATCATCATCGGCATCGTAAATCACTAGAACTTCCACCCATCCAGATCATCGAGGATGGACCCTAGCTTCTTGAACGGCGTCAGGTCCTGACGTTGCATGCCTATGTAAGTTCGGACTTCAGCTCGCGATATAGGGCCATGGTGGAACATCCCCTTCACTTCGATGACTTCTTTCATGATGATCGTGGGAATGTCCCTCTGGATGCGAGAGAAGTCACCTTTAAGTTTATAATCCGCTTCTCCTTGAGATTCTACCCACTTGCGGATATGATCATCGTTTATGGTTGTCATGCGAAGCTTTGGGTGATCCCTTGTGAACTCCATCATGAGATGGAGGAGGTAGAGTCCATCGTTCGTACTTGATTTCGGGACATGGATGCAGCAGAAGTTGGTTTTATGCGGGAAACCTGTCTTGCGGTTCCTTTGTTTCCTGATCTGCATGTGGCCACCCCTGAAGCTGAAGCCTTGGAGATCATCATCTAGAATAGTCATTACGTGGGTGTAGTCCTTCTCCTCATTGTTTCTAGTAGGGCCCACATACACGGCGTGGGAGACTCACGGGTAAAGAACGATACGGACGGCACGACCGTTGCTGCGGGGAAAAAACAACTCAAAATATTCTCCATTGGAGCGAGAAGGAATGATTGAAATGTATGAAAGGGTTGTCCGGCACTGACTTACTTTGGATGATAAGGCAGGAGGACAATTTCCTGGTCCTTGTTCTATACCATGAAGTTTTCGAGGAACTCCCTAGCGGTTTTACGCTCAAAGTCGCCGAGACTCAAGAAGGACTCGTGCATGTAGTACGGATCCACCACACAGATTTGCGAGACTTCTTCTCTCTTCATGACGGAGCTCATATGTAGCATAAAAAGGTGGACGATTGTACAATCAATCTGCCTTGTCGAAAACATCTCGAAGCTATGATCAAACCGTAGGAAGATCACCTCCGCGGGACGTGTGTTGACGTAGCACTTCCCCTCAAGCACACGAGCCGCGTATGTCGGATATCCTGGATCCTTCGAGGCTAGTAGGCTTTTCTCAGTCGACATCACATGGTCGTGTAGTCTCCTGAGATCCCCGGATATTGCCTCTAGCAGTTTCGACGGTAGCATCGGCTCGCCCGTGACATGGAACATGGACACTGACTGACTGCTATCCCCGGATATTGCCTCCAGCGGTTTCGACGGTAGCATTTTGTCTGGCTTGTTTGTAGGCAGCTAAGCCTATCTTCCTCGATCTCTTCCTCTCCTTTTTCTTGGGCTGACCTTCCAGACCCTTCCCTAACCCATGCCCCAGTGTTGTCGGGCTAAACACTACTATACGACCCCCTGCATCTTCAGGCGTGTCTTGTGAGGATTGCGTGAAGAGAGACTTCTTGCAACTCTTGCTAGGACGTTCCTGCCCAGGCAAATCATCCATATCCTCATTAGCATGCTGATACCCTGAGTCTTCATATGGCTGACTCATCATATCTAAGGGTGCATTTGGATCTCAAGCAAGACTAATTCTAGCCTTGCCCAGCCAGGATGGCTGTTTGGTGGAGTAGAAAAAAGCTAGCTTTGCCTAGCAAACTAGTCTGCATGGGCTGGAAAATCCACGCCCGGACAGGAGAGCCGATTTGGCTCGCCTCCATCGTCAAGAATTGAGCACAAGCCTATTAAGCAAGTAACTGCCACTGTGATCATGATTTAGTGAAGGCTAGGCAAATAAACCAAACAAGCAGCCTTGCTCATATGAGCTATGCCCGAGATGAGTTAGAATCCTATTGCCTAGCTGGGCATGTTTAGCTAGAGAACCAAACACACCTTAAGTCACTGTCACAGGTGCCTGTATTCAGGAACCGAAGAGGGTCCTCCTCCATCTCATCATCCATTCTTTATTCTACGGGAGCGATTACATCAGCCACTATTGGATCCCCTTCATTATGTTGTCCGCCGATCTCACCCGGCACTAAAAGCAGTGGTAATTGCGTAGGCGAGGTGGTGGTGTCCATACCTACTTGTTGATGTGTGGTTATTGGTGTGCTCTCGGTCGACTCCAGATGAAGAAGATTCTCCGGCCATAGCAGCACCCAACCCTTGCAGCTTCTAATCCACGATGGGGTCTTGTCGTCCTCTCCCCCTAGCCATACTAGAGGAGGCAAATCCTCGTGCCCCGATTTCACACTCGACAAGGTAACCCTGAAGTGCCCACCGGGTATTGGCTAGCCATGGAACGTGAGTTCCAAGGGCTTCGTTCTCACCCCCTTTCCCAGATCCACCTTTTGGCCTTTTGATCAAGTAAAGTACGGTGCACGGGGTTTCATCGGCCCGCAAACACATGTCTGCAACGTAAAACATCCTAAATGCAACGAAAATGGGATATTCTAGATATATGTTGCTGTGACATGTAATTACCATGAGGTCGTCGAGCTTAGCCAAAGACAAAGGCCCGCCTAGCGTGCCAGAGACTAAGGACAGACTGCTATGAGCGGTTGCAGGTGCAGGTGCGAGAGCTGGCCCGGTTGCATGAGCAGGTGATGGTGTGGTGGTGTTGTTCACTGAGTTGCTCCCAACGAAACTGGGCATGGGGAAATCATGTACCGTCTTTTCTGGATTTTCCTTCCTCCAGTTGATGATAGCCGGGATCAAGTTAGTAGCGAAATCATTTTTGTAGGCATGTACAACTGCATCGACTGCTTGGTGTAGCAACCCATTTATCTCCTCAGCTGCTTTTTCCGCGTCCTCGGCTGCTTTTTTCTCGAACGCAAGCTTCACCTTCTCATCGGTGTTCGTCTAACTAAACTTCTTTTTCCGCTTCTTGGCCTCTGGGCCCTCGTTGTAAAACACCTTCCATGTGGCGCCGTCTCCGGCGCCGTGCACACGTCCGTATTGCACCCGCTGGCCCAAAGGGGGTCCCTTAAGTTCATTCAAGGCCCGGTCGAGAGGGGTGTCCCACTTGGGCCTCATCAGCGAAGTAGGGCTTTCGGCTGCAAACTGGTGTTGTTTCTTCTGCAGAAGGAACATGAACCGTTTATGAATGTGTAGTCGACTTGATCAGAAGCTAAATGTAAGGTGGTAAAAGAATAATTACCAGTATTCTAATCAATTTCCTCGTGATCTGGTCCTTTTAAAAAACTTTCTTTTCCTTGTCCCACTTGTAGCAGGCCCTGATGAAGTCACGCTCCAAGGGGTTGGTGAACTTCGCGAAGGGGTTTGGGAGACCCGCGGCTTCACGTTCCTCGTCGTCCTTATCCCATATGGGCCTTTTTCCAAGGTAGCCACGGTTTTCGGGGCGATGCTTCCCCGTGTTCCTTTGCTAAAGGCTCTCAAATTTCGTAGTCTTAGCCTTGGCTGCCTCGGTAGGGCAAGTGTCCTTGAATTTTTTGAACTCCTCTTCCGTAAGTGTCAGATTTTCCTCCAAAATCTTGGACATGGGTTCCTCAGCTTTAATAGCTCGTTTTGACCCTCCCTTTCCAAGAGGCCAAATCATTGCTGAACATCCACAGGGCGTGATTGTTAATATTTTTCATCTTCTTCTCATCCCACGGGTGTTCTATGGCGTCATCCCGGCCGGGGAACCTGAATCTGTTTTGCAGCTTCGTCACGAGCAACTGCGTCAAATGTTCTTTATCCCTTATGTCATCGTCATTGATGCTCGCGCATTCCCGTAGGATGCATCCTACTTGGTTCCCATAGCTCTTGAGAGATTCTTCCGGATCTAATGGCTCAAACTTGCCAGGGGCCATCTTTATGATCACCAGTCATCCGATGCCGAGTTTGTTAGGTCTTCATATCCCCTGCTTCTTCTGCTTCTTCTTTTCAGTACCGTCCCCACCGGTATCTTCCCCACCGGCACCTTCGCTACCAATACCTTCCCCGTCGGCCTCGACGCCGCCATCGGTGTCGGTGCCATCGGTGTAGATGTCGGCGTCAGCATCATCATATAGGCCGACCTACAAACCTTGACTGTGCTTAGCAGACAAAAAGTCGAGGTACTGTCGTTCACCCTCATAATCCATCTCGTGTGCATCTTGGTCAGAAGGCCCGGTTTCTTTGTTGTTCGACCTGTTTCCTATGATTAAGTCTCCTCGTTTAATTCTAAAACTATAAAAAAAATTGAGAAATGACATAAAAAAGATCTATGTTTGCCAGAATGCCGTTTCCCAGCAAATCCCGGCACTCGATATGCCTACTTTCTATCACAAGTCATGCCAAAATTCACGAAAAATTTCGGCATGACCTTTGCTAAAAAGTGGACATATCGAGCGCCTGAAATTCACCGGAATGGAAATGAATCAGCATTCCAGCAAAACATAGGCCACTCGGATCATTTTCCCTACACATAATCATCATTTTTTAAATATGACATGTCCAAAACATCAGATGTCCAAATATGGCATGTCCAAATTCCAAATATGACATGTCCAAATCACATGTCCACTTAAAATTCTGTTTTTTTAAATAGCAATAGTTGATTTAACTAATTTGTCCTAGGTTTCATACTAATTCTAATTAACTAACTAGCACTACAAAATTTAAATAGCAATTCTGTTTTTTCTTTTAACTACACCTAAAACACCTAACCCTAAATTTATGTCCTAATTTGACAAAGAACCTAATTAACCTACTGCCCTAACTAACTAGGGTTCATAATATAGCCAGATTAACCTACTAGCTTGATAACTAGGGTTCATAACCAAATAGATAACCTAATTAACCTACTGCCCTAACCAAAACCTAAGTAAATTAACCGAAGAACCCTAGTTGGAAGAGAGAGGAGGAGCGGTGGGGGCTTACAGAGGGTGCAGGGGCGAGGATGTAGACCCGACGACGACCGAGGTTGGGTGGGGAGGAAGCAACGGAGGGAGGCGTGGCGTGCCGGGGCCAGGGTTGGGGCGAGGGCAAGGTCGCTGGGGTCGGGGGGTTGGGGCGAGCATCGGGCGCCGGGGTCAGGGTCGGGGGCGAGGGCAAGGTCACTGGGATCGGGGGTCGGGGGCAAGCGCTAGTGTCGGGGGCGAGCACCGGGTGCCGGGGTAGGGGGTGAGCATCGGGGTCGAGGGTCGAGGGCGAGGGCATGGGCTCCGGTGGTGACAAGGGGGAGAAGAGAGAGTGGGGATTTGGGGGAAGAAGCAGAGGCAGGAAACATATTTGGGGGTTAAGTAAACGTAGCAGTAGCACGTTTACTAAAAACGTGCTATAGCTAAGTTATCTATAGCGCGTTTATCCAATAAGCGCTACTACTATCATAGGTAGCTATAGCGCATTTCTCCAAATGGCGCTACTGCTATGTCGACTAGTTATAGCTCTTTTTCGGAAAAGCACTACTGCTATAACCAGTACCTATACCAGTTTTTCTGTTTGTTTCTTCTATTGTCTTTTCCTTTTCTTTTCTTATTTTTCTTTTCTTATTTTTCTTTTCTTATCTTTTCTTTTCCTTTTTTCCAAGAGCAGGAACGAAGGGAGGGTGATACAATGTATATTACTAAGGCGATATATATTGCATCATTTGATGGTTAAGTATGTATACAAAATAGGAACATATAGATTACATCATTTGACCCATGCATAACGGTTAAGGGTGTACACAAAATAGGAATATATATATTACATCATTTGACCGATAACGGTTCCACAACGTCGACGTTTGCATTTTTTAGTGAGCTTCTTTCCCTTTTTGTTCATTGAAGAATATTGAGCCCCTTATTGTGACTTTTCCTTTTCCATGGAATATGATCTTTCTTAGGTAATGTAGTATTGATTCTTCTTTTGACGTATACTTCATCATCATCGTCATATTCCCTCATTGGGTTGCCGTACTGGTCATAGTCTTCCTCGTTGGCGACTCCATACATTCCAATTATGTTCCTTTTAACTCTCCTCACGACAACACGGCTAGGATGGCACGGGTCGGTTATGAAGAAGCATTGTGTCACGTGCTTAGCGTGTACCCATGGCTTGTTTTTTGCGATAGCGTTCATGGTACTGCTCTTGGTGTCGGGTATAGTCATGGTAGTGAAATACCGGTTTTCTCTTTCAACATTCTTAGACCATCTGACACGGAACATCGTCGCGTTGTGCAATCCAGAGTAGTCAAGCTCCCAGATCTCCTCGACCCTTCTGTAAAATCTCTTAGTTGCGCCGTTGTCGCTGTCGGTCATGCATTCCATTGTCACCCCTGAGTTCTGATCATCACTGTTCATATCTTTGGCCTCTGTGTAGAACGTGTATCCGTTCATATCGTATGCCTGTTAGGTGATGAGGTTGGGCGAGGGGCCATGTGCTAAGGCGTATATGAGCAATCTATCCTTAGAGCCCTCTTCCGGGGGATTAGCAATAATATGCTCTTTGAACCAATGCAGGAAAGTGGAGTTGTGATCTCTAGTAACTTTGGCGTCTGTCCTGCATACCCCCCGGTCACGATACTTCTTTGCGATAGTTTCTTTCTACAATGTCGCGAAAGGATCTACCTGTTGTAGGTATTGTAGCACTACCAAGTTTGCTATGTCAAAGTCGTTGCGTCGATCTGAGTAGGCCGCATGCAGTTCCCTGTGACCATTAGAGTGACCTTCTCCTTCGAGCCTCCCATCATGCTTGTTAACGGGCAAACCAACACTAGGCGGCCGGTCTGCGCCATATAGAAAATTCTCGCAGAAAGAGATGTACTCTTGTGTCAGAAAGACCTGGACGATGCTTCCATCCGGACGGGACATGTTATGAACGAATCCTTTGATGATCACATTCATCCTCTCAAATGGCATCATGTTGTGCAGGAATGACGGCCCCAGGTCTATTATGTCATCCACAATATGGACACACAGATGCACCATGACGTCAAAGAACGCAGGCGGGAAGTACATCTCAAGCTCATTTAGTATGACAACAATCTCTTCCTGTAGCCTTCGGAGCTGCTTCACACTGATTGACTTTCGAGAGATGACGTCGAAAAAGTTACAGAGACCAATAAGCATGTCATGGACGTGCTTGTCCATTATCCCTCTAAGGACAATAGGTAGTATCTGTGTCATCATCACATGACAGTCATGGGAATTCATCCCGCTGAACCTTTTCTTCTTTGTGTCTAGATATCTGCTTATCTTGCCACAGTAACCGGAACTAACTTTGATTCCGGTAAGGCACTTGAAGAATTGATCGATCTTAGCCGGACTTAAGGTGAAGCAAGAAGGGGGGCAATAATCCTCTTCCTTTACTTTTTTGCCCTTCTTCTCTCGTGCCTCTGTCTCCGTCTCTGTCTTCTCTGACTTTTTACGGGGCGGCATGTGTAGATCTGCCCTGATCTACAAATATTGTAAGTCTTTTCTTGCCTTCAGCCCATCCTTGGTCTTATCCGGCATGTTCATCAGTGTTGCAAGCAAGCTCTCAGGGACATTCTTACATATATGCATTTGATCAAGGCAAGGAGGCGTGTCAAGTTTGTGCCAGTACTCCAAGTCCCTGAAAACAGACCTCGTCTTCCATACCTTCAACAGTGGCTCCGATGCCCTTTTCATCGTCTTTCCCGGTGCGGGACAGTGTTCCCAGTTTTTCAACAGCTCATCAATTTTGGTGCCGCTCCGCTTACGTGGAGGTCCTCTATGCTCAGCCTCACCATTGAACAGATCTCCATGGTTTCTCCACGGGTTGTCCTTCTCGAGCCATCTTCGATGCCCCATGTACACAATTTTCTTAGACCCGCCATATTTTCTTGACGTTAGCTGATGAGACGTCGTATCATCCATGCACCGCATGCATCCGCAATATCCATGGCACACCTGTCCTGCGACATATCCGTAACCAAGATAGTCGTGCACCATCGTGATCAACACGGCTCTCATATAGAAATACTCACCTTTGATGCTAATAATATAGCAGTAGCGCTCCTCTTTCACAGGCGCTACTGCTAAGGAGGGCCTGCCATGTGGCTAGTTTCAGAATTAGCAGCAGCGACATGAAAAAAAAGTGCTACTACTATTACATTAGCAGCAGCACGGTTATTTGAAGAGCGCTACTGCTAAACCTAGCGTGGTGGGAATGGTCGGTCAACTTTAGTAGCAACGCAGTTCTACTGAGCCGCGCTGCTACTAAGTTGATATCACTAGTGCCTATTTTCAGACCGCGCTACTGCTAAGTAGCAGTAGCGCCCCATCCTGTCCCGCGATGCTGCTAAGATTCTGTGTATAAGGTTTTCACTCTCATGTCAATTCATCGCATTATCTGTACCTGCAACTGTTGTTGTAGTAATCTATGAGCCACAGGGACTCATCAATCTCATTTCCAAGGGTATCATGACTATTGAAGCTTCATGGGTGAGGTATGGTTAAGTTGTGAGGCTGCAGCAAGCGACTAAGAATTTATTTGAGTGGCTAACTTACGAATACAGGAAGTAAAGTATGGTGGTCTACGCATAACGGACGTGAACTAGTAATGATCACTAACTGATCCTAAACACCTACTTACGTCAAACATAACCCCATCGTGTTCTTTCTTGGATAAAGGACTCACAAGAAGAGACAGTCATGGTTACGCACATAGTTGGTGTATTTTATTTGAGTTTACTTCAAGTTTGTTATGATCGGGTGTTCAACAAAGTTTCCAAGTTTGCCACATAACCGCGGGCATGGCTTTCCGAAAGATTTAACCCTGCAGGGCTGCTCCAACTCATCCATCACAAATTTACAACACGCCACGGGAATAGCCTCGACCACGGATCTCGTGATCATCCTAGGCGATTCCAAAGGAAATTCGACACCTCGAGATAGCCCGAAGAAGATCGGAGTTCCTCATGCAAGACATTCGAGAAAGGTAAAACAAATCCAGCAAGGCCTCCCGGTGAGTCAGATCCGCATCTTGAGCCATGCTCTCTCTATCCACGGGCATCATCCGTCTATGCGAAGTGGATGGTAGCCTGAAAATGCCTCGAGTTGCCCCAAGGTGGCACCACCGACTGCTAGGTAGGTGGACCAACACTCATGAGGAGCACTGGCCCGAGGGGTTGATTAATCCACGGGGTCCGGAAAGTCCCTAGGCAATTTTATTAGTTATTAGGCAAATGTAGTACCAATGTTGGGCCTTGCCAGACAAGCTTTATCCTAAAACGGTAATCAAGGGGGTCCCCATAACAACCCCGAGCATGTTAGGATCACTCAATTATGGAACAGAATACCGGTTCACGAGTAACTAGGGCGGCAAGAGTGGAACAAAACATCGAGCAAAAGGCCAAGCCTTCCACCCTTTACCAAGTGTATAAGTGCATTAAATTAAATAGCAATAATATTGTGATAACAGAAGAATGTCGATGTTGGTACATGGAAGCAATTGCACCCGCAACAAGAAACGCTATAAGAAGGGCTGAGCAAGCGGTAACATAGCCAAACAAAGGTTTGCTAGGAAGATGGAGGGTTAGAGGCTTTTCATAGAAATGTTGGGAGGCTTGACAAACAAGTGGTAGGTAGCGAGAGATAACGATAAAAGCGGGACAACTAGCATAGCAATGATAGTTGTGGTATCCAGGGAAATGTGTCATCCTGCCTGAGATCCCACTTGGAAGAAAAACGAGTCCATGA
This sequence comes from Hordeum marinum, assembly GCA_022496015.1. Lineage (NCBI taxonomy): Eukaryota > Viridiplantae > Streptophyta > Magnoliopsida > Poales > Poaceae > Hordeum > Hordeum marinum. The sequence continues at coordinate 169,143,311 of CM039677.1, forward strand.
AGAAGACGAGCCAATGTAGTCAAACGAATCCTCACATTACGAACGCTTTTGAAACTCTATCGAGAAGGAACAATCCCAAACAGCAATCAACACATGGTACACCACAACATATGCATGAGACGATGCACAAACAAATATTATGCATGTCCGGTTTAAATATGCAATGCATGGCAAATCACATCAAACAACTACTACACATTAAAGTGAAGCTCAATATGCAACGAGTTGCATATTGACGAAACTCCACGATTGATTATTCAGCTCACTCTTGTTTAGGTACACGACAATATTAAATGTTGTTAAACATGACAAGAGGTGATGCATAAGTAAACTACACTACCTAGGCGTCTTCAATGAGGTCGGAAACAACTTATAGCATTTCCAAAATGACCCCATATGTTAATTTCGAAATTGGTCCAGATCTGAACCAACCATACTTTATATTGGTTAAACAACAGAATAAAGCATACCATGCAATTCTACATGTCAATGTAGCCGATTTACATATATAGAAAATCCCAAACGGAGCTACGGTCTAAAAGATATGAGCAACACAAGATGGATATGCCATGAATGCAAAATGCATGTAAATGACAACCACAAACATTCCAAATCATGAATGCAGCAAGATATTATGATACTAAATGAAATTCTAAGCAAGTTTCATATATGACATGCCCAAAACGGAGCTACGGTTCAACCACAACAACCAACACAAGTTTGATTTCAAATCTGTCCAAAACAGCAAGACGTCATATTGCACAAATGAAAACAACAAGTTACAAGATTCTAAAAGGCACAAACTAAGTATGCGGCAGTAGCATATAACACACACACACACACACACTTCATTTCAACTTCAAATATCATACTCAAAATAGGCATGGATCACATGGTAGTAAGCTCCCAACATAACTAATTGAAAACAGTTTCAGGCTTAGTGAAAATAGCAGTCTCGACAGTGCAGTTTTTATCACAAAGGCATATTGACATCAGTAAAACTATAAAATACAGTGCATATTATGACATGAAAATTAAAAGCATGGTAGTAGACATTGTCAATTACAAAAAACTCCATTACACCTACCCCAAAGGGGTTCTAGATCACTAGCAAAACACATGGCAAGATAACAACAAAATGTTACAAATTCCAGACTTAGAAATATTTTAGCATCTCAAAAAAGCACATTTTTATAGCATGTTGTCAACAAGAAAACAACACCTAAACATGCATTCCTATGGCAAGCAAAATGACCTGGTGCTAGTGCACATGTCAAAGGGCATATCTCACATTGGCAACTAATCCAAAATATGCATGGATTGGATCACACGAAATAAACAATAGGGCATCATGGCAAAAATCACATGCACACAACTTGCTCGAATGACAGAACTAAATACGCAGATATATTCTATGGATTTTTCTACCCCGAAAACATATATAATATGATAGGTTCATGTAGGAAAATATGGCACAATTAATTATGCAAGGTTATGGCCTAATCCCCTTTTAGCAATTATAAATGCAAGTTTCATGCAAATGTTACAATGGACAAGCTTGTCATGCATGAAAATGCGATACCGATAACATGAACATTTTAATATATAGTTGGATTAATTCCCATGCACGATTAAATAAATATGCGCAATGCAATAGACATGGTAGTTATGCAAAATGATGCAAACAGCAAGCTTAAGTATTTTTGACATGGACGAAAATGGCATGTTATTAATCTACACATTTTTCTGAGGATTTTACATATATAAACCATTTTTATACGTCGTGTGGTTAATTATCTATTAGCAATTTAAAAACTTGCAATTTACCGTAATTAAAAAAACACAACGGGCCTAACAGGAAAAAAAAAGAAATCAACGCAGGGGGCTGCTCACCTCGCGGGCCTAGGCCCATTCGGTGAGGCGAGGTAGAGGTTGGCTCGGGGCAGCTTGGCGAGGCTGGGCCTTGGTGGGGCGAGGCGGCCCACGCACTGGCGGTTGCGGGCGAGGAGGCGCAGAGGTCTAGCGCTCGTTGCCGCTCCTCCTGCTCGAGGCAGGGTTGCAGGGAGGTCAGCGAACGGCAAGATATCGGCGGGAACTTTGGGGTGGCCTAGGTCGGGAAGATCCGGCCGGCAGGCTCCGGATCCGGCGACAGGACGCCGGGCACGACACTTCGGCAAGGGGAGGCCCGGCAACGGCATCTGGTCCCCCGCAGGCAACGGCCATGGCGACGCGACAACAAGGAACAATGGCTAGGCGGCAGGGCTGGCCTTCAGTGAGGGTCCTACAATGAGGTCACGGGGGACGGGCGATGACGGCGCTGCCATAGGGCGGAAGCTACAGGGCACCATGGGAGCTCGGGGAGGACTCCCTGGATGGGCCATGCGTGGGGATGCAGCGGCACGAGCTCGGGCCCGGATGGACTCAGGCGTTCCACGGATGGGCCTGGGCAGGCTCTGGCGGCGTCTGGAGGAGGGAGACAAGGGATGGCGGCGGCGGCTAATGGTTGGGGGCATGAAAATCGAGATAGGGCTAGGGTTTGTCCGAAAATGGCTAGGGGCTGCCTATTTATAGCAAATTGGGTTAGGGTAGGGGGTTTCCATCCGTTTTCGAACCTTTGGATCTCGATCTGATGGTCCGGAAGCGGAGGGGGTTAGCTAGGCTGTGGAGAGTTCGTTGGGCTGAGATGAGAGGGAAGATGGTGGTCCGGCAACGAAGTTTTATAAACCGAAATCATTCGACAAATAAACCGATGACCGCACTGCTATGACTGACCGATGGGGTATCAAACGACCTGTGATTGCGACGAAATTTGGCAAGCGGTCTACCTACAAAATAACCAAACCGCACGCCAAGTTCCGACCCATCCGAGAATACTTTAGACGCACTTTTAAAACAATATTTTATTGATGCAGCGGGCGCGTGCATGTGTGGTTGGTGGCAAAACGGTCGACGACACGACCAGAGAGAACCGGCAACTATGAACGGATGCAAGTTTTTCGGAAACGAGTTATGATGCTATACAGATGATGCGAATGATGCAATGATGAATGCGACAAACAGACAAATCACACGACGAGAATGGAATAAACGGGGAATCTTCTGGAGCGTCGGTCCTGGGCTGTTACAAAAGTTTTCATGAGAAAGCAAGTTGTATGCACAGCCACTTAGTTTCAATTGAGTTTTCATACACTTATAGCTCTAGTGCATCCGTTGCATGGCAATCCCTTCTCATCACATCGATATCAATTGATAGGCATCACCATAGCCCGTTGATTTGCCTAGTTGATGTGAGACATTTCCATGACTCCTTTGGCATCTACCACCATATTCTATTCCACCCATATGCCATATCCATGGCTCACGTTCATCTATTGCATGAAGTTGAAAATGCAGAAGCGCGTTAGAAGTACGATCCAATTGCTTGGTTTGACACCGGGGTGCTCATTATTTATACTTATGCGGTGAAGATTGAGTCATGCCATGCTTAAATGATAAAATGATTAGGGGATAACATTCTTTAATGATAGTATATTTTGAAATAGTAATGATTATGTTTCTTAAGTTCATGGATATTATTATATTGATATTGATTCATTGTCTCTCAATATCTACACTTGAAAGGAATTACATGTTGGGGAGCATGCCACGTAAAAAATTATGTTCTTATCATTTACCTACTCGAGGCTGGTAGGAATTAAGCTTGGGTATGCTGATACGTCTCCCATGTACCTATATTTTTTATGGTTTCATGTTATTAGACTATCAATCATGAATACTTTATATGCAATTATATGCTATTTTATATCAATTTTGGGACTAACCTATTAACTCAATGCCTAGTGCCAATTTTTGTTTTTCCCCTGTTTTTGAACTTTTCAGAAAATCAATACCAAACAGAGTCCAAATTGGATAAAAAATTATGGGAGTTATTTTTGGAACTTAAGAGATCCAGGAACCTTTGGGAGGTGGCCAAAAGACCCACAAGGTGGCCACACGCTAGGCCGGCGCACACTGGGGTGTAGGGCATGCCCCTAGCTCATGGGCCCCTTGTGGGCTCGTGTAACCTCATGGCCTAATTCCACTTCTAAATATTCCCAATTATCCCAAAAACATCAGAGAGCCACTAGAAACAGTTTTTCCACTATCGTAAGTCTTTGTTTTTTCGTGATCCCATATGGAGGCCTTTTCCGACGCTCTGTCGGAGGGGGAATCCATCACGGAGGCCGTCTAGATCAACCTTGAGGCCTCCATGGTGACGTGTGAGTAGTTCACAATAGACCCATGGATCCATAACTGGTAGCTATATGGATTATTCTCTCTCTCTGTGTGTGTGTGTGTCTCTCTCTTTGATCTTGAATACAAAGTTCTTTGCGATTCTCACAATGATCTATCCGACGTAATCTTCTTTTGCGATGATTTTGTTGGGATCCAATGAATTGTGGGTTTATGATCATATTATTCATTAAAAATAATTGAGTCTTCTCTGAACTCTATTATACATGATTCTTATAGCTCTGTAAATCTGTCCGATCTATCGGTTTGGTTTGGCCAACTAGATTAATTTATCTTCGGTGTGAGGTGTGCATTTTAGTGGGTTCAATCTTGCGATGCTCTTTATCTCTATGGCACAAGGGGACAATACACGTATTATATTGTTGCTAATAAGGGCAAAATTAATGGGTTTGAACATATTGCTTGGTCTTACTTTGTCTACATTATGTCATCTTGCTTAAAGCATTACTCTATTTATCATGAACTTAATACCATAGATCAATGCTGGATAGCGGTCGATAGGTTGAGCAATAGTAGTAGATGCAGAATCGTTTTGGTCTACTTGTCACGTAAGTGATGCCTATATACATAATCATTGCCATGAATAACATCATACCTATGTGCTTTTCTACCAATTGCCCAACAGTAATTTGTCTATCCACCGTATGCTATGCGTTCGAGAGAGAAGCCTCTAGTGAAAATTATGGCCCCCCCGAGTCTATGCAAACCATATTACAAAAACCTAAAAACCTTGCTGCAATTTATATACTTTCTTTTTATTTTAATTTTTATGTTTATCTACCAATCTCTATCATAAGTAATCCTTGCAAGTAGTTCAAGGGGCTTGACAACCCTCTTGCCCTCGTTGGGTGCAAGTGTTTGGTTTTGTGTGCGCACATATTGCTGATGCAAATTGTGCTGGTTCTCCTACTAGTTCGATGACCTTCATTCAGCGAGGTAAATACTTATCGCTACTATATTCCTTCACCATTCCTCTTTGAGGAAAAACCCAACACAGATGACAAGTAGCACCCACCACCTATGTCTTCACACGTAAGGAAGCACATCCTTATTATGTGGAAAATTAATTCTTCCTTTCCCCCTCAGCTAGGACCCACCGCTAAATCGTTGCACGAAAGGAAGTTCCTCCATTTTACGTGGAAAAAATATGATTCCTCGTGACATCTAGGACCCACCTGGTCAAAGTGTATGTAGTGGTATTTCTCTGGTTGTGAACGTGTATGTACATATGGGTCGATCGGTCTCTCTGCAACGATGAACCGTGGCCGAGTAAGAAGCAGCACATGTCATTGTAGAGCCCCAGCGTAGTAGTTCACACAATCTCATCTAAATCATGCAGATATACATACAACCACGCTACAAAAAATATGTCCACATGCATACATATGGGTGGGGTCTCAAATGCATACTCGCGCATACGCACAACTAGGGCTCGTGTACATCAATGGCAATGGACGGCTGCATTGGACGACAACAACGGCGTCCTGATCATCACTAGCCAACCGACTCAGTCGGAATGATGAAACATCATTGTGTTCACTAGGAGGCAACCGACTGGGTCGGAATGTATCATCTTCATCGCGAGCCAACTGGCTGGGGGCCTGGCTTACAATAAAATGGAGGAAATAAACTTATCTTTAATCGCCTACGGTTGAAGCAGGGTCATGTTCATTGGGAGGGGTCCGACATACCATGAAACAGAGGAAAAAGAATTATCTTCAATTTCCCACGGTCGAAACAGGGTCCTGTTCAATTGGAGGGGTGTGGCATATCGCTAACTGGGACTGCATGGTCTAGTGTTCATCCACCTTCACTTCCTCCAGCCTCCATGACTACTATTCATCCATCGCCAACTGCCTACGACCACCACTGGATGATGTTCATCCTCCCCAACTATTTGGGGTGTGGCATACCACGACACAACCACCTTGGGGCCCTATTCATCCACCACCAACCGCCAACGTGATCGGGTCATGTTCATCCACCCCCCACCGGCTGGGGTGGGCGTATGAGAGGGTGGAGCAACGAGAACTGTTCATCTACAACCAACCAATCTGCTAGGTCAACTCTCCATGTCTTGCACAAGGGGCTCGATTGATGCAAGTCTCGACTCATCCTATGTATCGCGGGTGCGGTAGCAACAGGCACTATTCATCGAGAGGCAACCAACCGGCTAGCTCAAGTCATGTCCCGCACCCGGGCTCTCAATGCAACACATAGATTGGTCGGATTTAGTAAGCAACAAAGAGATCGATTGCTCAGGTTCAGTTAGAAGCCAAGGGATCACTCTGTTTTAGATAGCAGCGAAGGAATCGCTCGGGATCAGTTAGCAGCAAAGCACATCGATTTATTTAAGTATGTATTGCGAGGGATCGATCGTTCGTGTTCAGTATGTAGTGTGAGGAAATGATCACTCGTGTTAAAATACATAATGCGATGAATCGATCGATTGCTCGGGTTCAGGAAGTGAACGCCTTGCTAGGTTTTAGTTAAAAAACGCCTCACACACATGCGTGTACGAGAGAAACGCGCAAACCACACTACATCACCCGGTCCCGTCCACCCACTGTATACCGGGAACTCCCCAAAATTTTCCTCGCCCTCACTTCTACCATGATTTTTTACGTCATGGATGACCCAAAGAATATCATGCAGGTCCGCCATCGGCCCGCCTAGGAAGAAAAGCCCACTTTCTGTCATAATTTCTTGTCATAGAACTAGGAGCCCACCGCACTTATGATGAAACACATTTTTTTCACAATCATCATCATCTAAGTGTCATATCCATGAATGAAAAAGTCTTCGTTCGGGCCATAATAGCATGGAAGTGTTTTTTTTGTAGTGTAGGCATGCATCCATGAATTCGAGTATCCATGGTTTGTGTTAGTATGGTGGAAGGGAGTAAAACTAATCGCATGAGAACCACCATTAATGTCCTTAGCATGAATGATATGGGAAGCTTTGTAGTAAACTATGCTTTGAAAAGTACACTTCTCAATATACAATTATCTCTTTTTTAACAATGAGCTCTGGCGCACAATAAAATCCCTCCTTTCCTCTTCGACGGGCCTATCTTTTAATTTATGTTTGAGTCATCACCTTCTCATTATGGCACCTACTTTGAAAGTTCTATTCTCACTAGTAGGAAAAAACCTAGTAGTGACGCGGATTAGCATGCTAGTAGAAGCGCAAGGGCCACACTACTACTATTGTGCCACAACTAACATGTTAGTTGTAGCGCAGGTGCCACCCCCCCCCCCCGCGGCTACTCCTACGCTACTTATACCTTAAACAATCCACTACTGCTATTAATTTAAACATTTTTTTCTTCAACTTATTTACACGGTATTTATACATCAATTATATCGGTTTTTATATAGTCCAACATATACAACATTGAAACTGTATGATACAACAATGTCTCATCGCGATCATCATCATCATAGTAATACGACAATGTATCATCCTCGACATAGTGATACAAGTTATTACAAGTATCGAATACAGCTATATGATCACATACACATGTTTCATCATTGATCTAAACTATGATCGCATACAATAGAAAAGATCAAGATGAGCAAAAAAGCGATTAAGAAGTAGTTCTTCAGTCGGTTCTTCTTCCGCTCTTCCGCTAGCGTGAACTTCAGGTAACTAGCTTCCGCATCGCTTTTAATTTCAAACACTTTGTGGCTGTTGCCCTGGAAGCCATTCACTTGGGCCTAACAATATGACAACTCGGCATATACTCCTAGAACCCTCGCTCCGTACATGACATACCACTTCTTCATCTACATCCATAACATAGATGCGTCATCAGCAAATTCATAGACAGTATGCGACATAACATATACTTAGCAACACCAAGAGAAGACTTAAAATGTTAGCAAATAGAGGCAACATAGTAAATATAACGAAGTTCATCGTACCAAACTAGAGCGCTACACAAGTTTAGGAGGACCGTTTATATCACAAAGTTTCGTCGTACACAAATTCAATGTTTGTCATACACAAAGTACTAAACAGACATCATCATGGTCAATTACCTCTTACATGTCACCTTAATATCACTTAGCTTTGTGAAAGGCGTACAGTCAGCATGTAATGGAATGACTCGCGTTATGCCCGATTATAAACGAGAGATGACTTTGTACTCACACTGAAGAGTGCCTGAAAGTGCACCTAAAATTATCAGAGTATCCAAATTTTAACTCAGCAGTTTTCTGGCTCTATCATCAACATAGTTAGACAAAATAGAGTTTACAACACAAAACTTGAGGTATTCATTCCACCACAATCTACTAGTCCCATGGATATTTTTTTCAGGCTAGAGCTACATCGGCAGCCCCCATCAGCATATCACTATAGCACGCCTTCCATGCAAGCCCGGTCTAAAAACCACAAAATAGAGGACCCTGGTATCCAATGCAAACCACAATTTTAGCACCAATTATAGTGTAGCATTATCCATCACTCGTTACATGAGTTCACAGGCACAAGGATATCATCAATCTAGTTCTCGTCGAACCTTGACCGCAACATAATCATCCCCTAGAAATGACATGGTCTGTGTTGCATATATGGTGCATGTATATTATGTATAGGGCTCACCTCCTAGTTTTCCTTTATAGTTGAGTTTGTCGCCCCCATCACAAGTCGCTCCTAGACCTAACCTAGCCATCGTCGTTGCCGCTACCTCCACCAGTCACCGCCACCCTCCTCTGCCCTCATATTTCCCTAACCGCTGTCGACGCTGCCGGTCGCCGCCACCTTCCCACCTACTGCCGCCACCCGCTGCCGCCGCCGGCTTTCCTTAGCCGCCGCCGCTACCACTTCCTCCACTTCCGCCCCGCGCGCCTCTTCCTCACCGCGCCTCACCCATCCTCTCCTCCCCACCCTCACCATGCCGCTCCTTAGCCACCGCACCCAAAACCCTAGCTGCCGCTCTTCCCAAACCCTAGCCGCCACACCCACCACTGTCCCATCCTCCCCTACCTCATCATGAGCTTCTTGGGATCCACCACCACCACCAAACCCTTCTCCAGTCCGGACGTCACCCTTGTTCGCCAACTAAACATCCATGACCGTGTCCCGGTGGTACTTGATCAGTCCATCGCCTCCTACTCCACCTGGAAGCAGTACTTTCACCTGGTGTTTTGCGAGTACCAGCTTCGTGGACACATCGATGGCACCATGGACTCTAGCCTCATGGTGAACGACAAGGAGTGGATGATCCTTGACGCCAGCATCATCTGCTGGTTCTACCTCACCATCTCCAAGGACCTCTTCCACACGATGGTGGACAACGACGATGATGCTTATGTTGTGTGGACCAAGCTCAACGGTCTCTTCACCAACAATAAGCTTCAGAGCAAGGTCCTCCTCCACGGCGAGTTCTATGGGTGCCAGCAGCTTGACTCGTCCATTGACGACTTTTGCATGCGCCTCAAGAAACTCGCCGACAAGCTTCGTGATCTCAGAGAGACGGTCGGCGACAAGCTCCTCATCAGCACCCTCACTGTCGGCCTCAATGAGGACTTTGGGAACGCCGCCTCCAACCTCACCTCATCCCGAATCCCACCTTTGCCAAGGTGGTGGCGTATCTCGAGCTGGAGGAGAGGCGGATGAAGATGGTGTGGATCCGGGCAGCCCACACGGCCCTCACAACCGGCACTCACGGGGGGCCGGCTCTGCCCCCACCGTATCCCGTCCCCGCCATCCAGCCCTCGCGGCAGCGTTTCCCACAGGCGCCGGTCGCCCCCTTCCCACCACCCCAGCCGACCGCTACGGGGGTAACGGGGGTCGCCGCGGAGACCGTCGTGGCGTCCGCAAGCAGCAGTAGGGCAACGGGGCTTAAGGAGGAGCCCCCCGTCCCCCGTAGCAGTTCCAATCGGCCCCATGGTCTGTCGGCCAGAATCCGTGGACCGGCGTCATGCATGCCTACTCCATGTCGATTCCCTGTGCACACGGTCCCGACATCCTCGGCTCAAAGCCTCCCTCACACCAGGCATTCTACGATGCATTGTAGCCGTACGGGGCACCCTATGGGCAGCCCTTCTATGGACAGCCGCCACAGCCAGGAGGATTGCTACCGCCGTCGTTGACGGGCCATCGCCGTGACCGGTCTCGACGCTTCCTCCTGCGCCTTGGGATCTGGCACTGTTAGCGGCACTGCACTCCGCCCCTACTCCCTCCAACTACACTGGCGGTGGTGACTGGTATACGGATACCGATGCAATGGCTCACATGCCCGCCCAACCCGGTAACCTCCTCACTTCTTATCCCATCAACACCTGCACTCGCATCACTATCGGTGACGGTTCCTCCCTTCCTATTACCCACATAGAACATTTATCTTTTCCATCCACCTCCACCCCTATTTCATTATCTAACATCTTAGTTTCCCCTGCCCTCATTAAAAACCTTGTTTCCGTTCGTTATCTTACACGTGAAAATCATGTTACCATTGAGTTTGACATGTTTGGTTTCTCTGTCAAGGACGCCCGTACCCGGTTGTGCTCCACCAATGTGACATTCCCGACAACCACTACCCGGTTCACTCCAAAGCCTCCACCACCTCCACCGCCCCCGTCGCCCTCGCCATTGGTATGGACCTTTGGCATGCTCGCTTGGGTCATCCCAACCCCATCACCCTTCGTTAGATTCTTCGAAGTTTTTCTTTCACGTGTAATAAGATCGACGATCACTCTTGTCATGCTTGTCGTTTAGGCAAACATGCTCGTCTTCCATTTAGGGATTCTTCTCATGGTGCATCGTACCCATTTGAGTTAATTCATACTGATGTATGGACCTCTCCAATTGTGAGTAATACGTCCTACCTTTATTATCTTGTCATTCCTGACGATTTTTCGCACAATGTGTGGACCTTCCCGTTGCAGCGTAAGTCCGGTGTCATCTCCACCCTCACTGCATTTTACTCCTATCTCTTCACGCGGTTTGGTTGCCCCATTTTTGTGTTCCAAATAGACAACGGGAAGGAGTTCTATAACCTTGTTGTTCGCACTGTCGTCACCACACATGGTACGACCTTTCGTCTCACATGCCTATATACTTTGCAGCAAAACGGTCGCACTGAGAACGTCCTTTGCACTCTTAATGACTGCATTCGCACGCTTCTCTTTCATGCCTATGTACCTCTGTGCTTTTGGCATGACGCTCTTGCTACAACCTCACTCCTCCTTAACATCCTCCCCTGTCGCACTCGCGACAAATTTTCACCTCATCATCTCCTCTTCGGTGCACCGCCCTCTTATGACGGTCTTCGCATCTCGGCTGTCTCTACTATCCTAGCATCGCTGCTACCGTGCCTCATAAGCTTGCACCTCGCTCGGTTGCTTACATCTTCCTTGGCGACCCACCTAACACCAAAGTATACCGCTGCTATGATCCCGTCTCCCATCATGTTTTCACCTCACGACATGTTTAGTTTGATGAGAAGGTGTTTCCGTTTCAGCAGCTACCTCCCGTCGCCTCGTTGTTGCCGGCCACCAACAGCCCTTTAGCACCGCCGTCTGGTGGACGGCCCCATTTGGCTCTTTGACCGCCTCCGTGCTTTGGCGGTCCCCATGCCATGGGCAGTGCTATGCCTAGAGCCCCATGACCGTCTCGCCAGCTGCCCCATCGCCGACTTCTTCATTGGCTGCCTCATTGCCGGCTGCTCCGTTGCCGGCTGCCTCATCACCGGCTGCCTCGTCGCCGGCTGCCTTGTCGGCTGCTCTATCGCCGGCTGCTCTGTCATCGGCTGCCTCACCGTCTGCTCCGTCGCCTGCCGTGGTCACGGAGTCACTGCCTCACCCTCTCACTCGGGCTCGGGCCGGCATCCATTGCCTGAGTTTGCGCTACTCCAACGATGAGTACATGCTCGTTGTCTCCACTGTTGAGTTATCACCGATACCTATGACTGCCAGAGCAGCTCTTCGTGATCCTAACTGGCTTGCTGCGATGCATGAAGAGTTTGACGCTCTTCAGGGAAACCGCACTTGGATGTTGGTTCCCTCACTACCTTGTGCCAACGTCATCAGCGGCAAGTGGGTCTTTCGTCATAAGACTCACTCTGATGGCACTCTTGAGCGCTACAAGGATCGCTGGGTTGTCCGTTGTTTTTTCAGCGCGTTGGAGTCGACTTCACCGACACATTTGCATCGGTTGTCAAATCGGGCATGATCCGCATTGTTCTTCGGCTGGTAGTTTCTCGCGGCTGGCTGGTTCATCAGATGGATGTCTCCAACGCCTTCCTTCATGGTCACCTTGCAGAGCAGGTCTAATGTGATTAACCCACTGGTTTCATCGACGCTACTCATCCCAGCCACGTGTGCTTGTTGTCTCGGTTTCTCTACGGTCTCAAGCAAGCACCTCGAGCCTGGTACCAGCATGTCACCGGTTTTCTGTATACAGTGGGCTTCTATGTTACTCGCTCCGATGCCTCGCTGTTCGTCTATCACTATGGCGACACGACTGCCTACTTGTTACTCTACGTTGACGACTTCATCCTGACAGCCTCCTCCGCAGCCCTTCTTCAGTAGATCACTAATCGGCTGCGTGATGAGTTTGCTATCAAGGATTTGGGTGCTCTACCTTATTTCCTTGGCATCGAGGTTATTCGACGCTCTGACGGCTTCTTTCTTCATCAGCAGAAGTGTGCGTATGAGCTACTTGAGCGCGCTGGTATGCTCAACTATCAGCCTGTTGCAACTCCTATTGACACGAAGGTCAAGGTCTCTGCTCTACAAGGTTCTCTGGTGAAGGATGCTCCATTCTACCGATCCCTAGTTGATGCTCTTCAGTATCTGACGCTCACCAGACCGGACCTGTAGTATGCCGTTTAGCAGGTGTGTCTTCACATGCATGCCCCTCGTGATTCCCATTGGACACTCGCGAAACGGATACTCTGATATATGCGTGGCATGATGTCTCTCGGACTCATGCTTACAACGCCACCCTCTATGGAGATGGTGGCCAATGCAAATGCTGATTGGGCAGGCTGCCCTGACACACGGCGCTCCACTTCCAGCTATTGTGTCTACCTCGGTCCCTCCCTCGTATCCTGTCCATACAAGCAACAACCCACAGTGTCGCACTCCAGCGCGGGGTCTGAATACAGTGCAGCGGCGAACGCGGTCATAGAGTGTACTTGGCTTCGACAGCTTCTTCAAGAGTTGCATCACGATGTCTCACAGGCCACAGTCGTCTACTACGACAACGTTGCCGTGTTTCTTTCCGCCAACCCCTTTCATCATCACCGGAGGAAGCACATCGAGCATGACATACACTTTGTGCGTGAATATGTCGCCCTTGGTCACACTCAGGTTCTCCATGTTCCGACCGTACAACAATTTGCCGATGTGATCACTAAGGGACTGCCTACTTCCACATTTGAGGAGTTTCAATCTAGTCTCTGTGTCTTTAGCTACGCTTCAACTACGAAAGGGGTGTTGTTGAATATATGGTGCATATATATTATGTCTAGGGCCCACCTCCTAGTTTTCCTGTATAGTTGAGGTTGTGGTCCCCATATTATACCTCATATATACGTGCCAAGTGCACCGATAAACATTATTGCGTTGCACGGCCTAAACCTAGTCTTCTATGGTCTGGCTTCCATGCAAACAAAGCAACACCTAAGCTCCCAAACAACCAGCAATAATCCAGAAATCCACACTTCTAAACTGAAATTGAGCAAAGCCTAGACACCAACCCACACACGCACAACTGTACGCCTACTCCGGCAAGCACACTGGACAAGGATATAGAAAGCGCATCAGTATACACAGCGCACATGTAACTATCCTGCACTGGAGCTGCTGCTCGTCAAGCGGGTAGCATTCCCCATGGGAGGCCGCCCTAAGATCGCCATGCCTACTTACCCCCAACCCCTCCCCTACTCCAGTATCTCCATTGCCGACCCCGGCCAGATACGCACTGCACACCAACTGGGGCATTTCCGGCCGTGCCAGTCCTGCTTCCATCGCAATCAGGATGTGCACTGTTCCCGGCCTACGAAGCGAGCTGGGGGTTGGGCGCGGCGTGAATCCATCACTGAAATTCGCGGTGCGCCCTTTTCGGCTGGCAGCGACAAATTTTCTCTCTCTTTCTCTATCGCGCGCTCTTCTCCGCAACATCACTATGGTCATTGTCGCGGGAGAATACTGACAGTAGTACGGGGGGTACGTATGAGTAGGGGCGAAACCTAGCTACAATGTAAGTGTAACACTCGCAATTTATGAGTTCATGCCCCACTAAAGTGGTAAAGACACTACATCTCGAGCCTTTAGGCTTAGTGTTTGCTTGATATGAGAATATAATTACAAGGAGTTCATAACCATCGCTCCGGTGTCCGGGGGTGGCTTATATAGAGTGAGTCATAGACTCGGGCGCAGACTTGTACAAACTTTATACTCACACTTGTTGAAAGACGTCGGACTCTCGGATGTTCTCACGATAGTGGACATTGCATCCAAGTGATCAACAAATCATCATCGCTCATTCGACAAGTCCTGGTATGTCAGAATGTACTCGTTGGCACGAAGCCCATTCAGACTTCTTCATGGCAGAACTCCACGCGATTTCAAAATCATGGGAAGCGTGCGAGCGTGTGGGCAGTTATGTCAAATAAGTGGGGGAAAGTGGGGCGCGGTGATACGTCTCCAACGTATCTATAATTGTTGCTTCTTCCATGCTATTATATTATCAATATTGGATGTTTTACAATCATTTTATAGAAACTTTATATCATTTTTTGGTACTAACCTATTGACATAGTGCCATAGTGCTGGTTGTTGTTTTTGCTTCTTTTTACTTCGCTGAAAAACAGTACCAAGTGGAGCCCAAATGTGCGGGGATTTTTGTGGATTTTTTATGGATCAGAAGAAGAAATATGGGCCAAACAACACCAGAAGAGGGGGCCCAGGGTGGCCACCCTCCACAAGGGCGCGCCAGAGGCCCCTGGCATGGCCTGGTGGGGAGTGGACACCTCGGGCACCCCCTCAACCGACTATCGAGCCTATAAATTCCATGAAAATCCAAAACCCTAAGGGAGCCAATGAAACACAATTCTAGGCGCTGCAAGTTCTAGAATCTCGAGATCCAATCTAACACCATCACTAAGGTGTTCATCTTCTTCATAGATGCCTCTCCGATGATGCGTGAGTAGCCCACCATAGACCTACGGGTCCTTAGGCAGTAGCTATATGGCTTCCTCTTTCTTTATGTTTCTCAATACAATGATCTCTTAAAGATCTATTTAATTTAATGACTTTTGTGGTGTGTTTGTTGGGATCCGAGGAATTTTAGGTTCATGATCAATTTCTATCCAAGAATATGATTTGAGGCTTCTTTGATCTCTTATTCGCAATATTACTTATAGCCTTGTATTTATTCTTCGAATCTTTTGTTTAGTTAGGCCAACTAGATTTATTTTTCTTGCCATGGGAAGTTTAACCTTGCGGTGTTCTTTCCCGGTGATAGAAAAGGCAACAAAACACGCATGTATCATTGCCATTAAGGATGACAAGATGGGATCTATTCCTACGTGAATAGATCTTGTCTACACCATGTTACCGTTCTTATTGCATTACTCCGTTTTCTCATGAACTTAATACACTAGATGCATGATGGATAGCGGTCGATGTGTGGAGTAATATAAGTAGATGCAGAATCGTTTCGATCTACTTACCTTGGACGCGATGCCTATATAATGATTATTACCTGGATATCATCATGATTATTTGATCTTCTATCAATTGGCCAACAGTAATTTGTTCACCCACCGTGTGCTATACTCATGAGAGAAGCCACTAGTGAATCCTACGGCCTCGGTTCTACTTTTCCAACATATTGATTTCTGATCTACTATTTGCGACTTTTGTTTTCAGATCTATTATTCCCAATAAACCAAAAATAACTTGCTGCACTTTTTGTTTATTTATTTTACTTTGTGTTCTTGCGAGATCTATTTGCCAAAATGATCACTACCTAATCTATCTTATTACCATAGAGAGCGTGACAACCTCTCTTTCGCGTCGGGTTGCAAGCACTTGTTGTTTGTGTGCAGGTGTTATTTACATGTGTGCATGATCTTCCTCTATGGATTGACACCTTGGTTTCATAAACTGAGGGAAATACTTACCGTCGTTGTGCTGCATCATCCCTTCCTCTTATGGGAAATACCGACGCAGTCTAAAGCCACGTCAAAGGAATTTATGTTGTCATTGCCGGCGAGGAAGCAATCTCATCTACCAGGTTCTAAATAAAAAATCTCATCTCCTTGCCAGTACATTATTTGCCAATTTCTTGTTGTTTTCCTCTCCCCCACTTCACCAATTTGATGTTTTATTTGCCTCTCTTTTTCGTTCGTTTTTTTCTCGTCAGATCTCTTGTTTGCTTGCGATCTTGTTTGCGTAGTCACGATGACTCAAGAAAACACCATGTTATGTGATTTTTCAAATAGTAATAATAATGATTTTATTAGCACTCCTATTTCTCCTCCCGCCACTAGTGCGGAGTCTTGTGATATTAATGCCGCTTTTTTGAATGTTGCCATGAAAGATCAATTTTCCAGTACTCCTAATGAGGATGTTGCATCCCATCTTAATACCTTCGTGGAATTATGCAATATTATAAAGAAAAAAACATGTGGACAATGATATTGTGCAGTTGAAAGTTTCCTTTCTCTTTGCGAGATCGTGCAAAAATTTGGTTTTCTTCTTTGCCTCGCAATAACATCAATTCTTGGGATAAGCGCAAGGACGCTTTTATTACTAAGTATTTTCTGCCCGCTAAAATTATTTCCCTTAGGACTCAAATCATGAATTTTAAGCAACTTAAGCATGAGCATGTTGCACAATCTTGGGAAAGAATGAAGTTGATGTCAAGAAATTGTCCTGCACATGGTTTATATCTTTGGACGATCATACAAATGTTTTATGCAGGATTGAATTTTGTCTCTAGAAATCTTTTAGATTCTGCCACAGGTGGTACTTTTATGGAAATTACTTTTGGTGAAGCTACCAAATTTCTAGATAATATCATGGAAAATTGTTCACAATGGCATACAGAAAGAGCACCTACTAGTAAAAAGGTTAATTCGGTAGAAGAAATTAGTAATTTGAGTGAAAAAAGTTGATGCTCTTATGAAATTGGTTGCTAGTAAAAATGCTCCTCTTTATATTAATTATGTGCCTTTGTCTACTTTTATTGAGAAAAATAGTGATTCCGTAGATGTGATCTTCATCTCGCGAAAGAACTTCAATAACAATGCTTATCGAGGTAATTTTCATCCTAGGGCTTTTCCTGGAAATTCCTCTAATAATTATCGTAATTACTATGGTAATTCTTATAATAATATTAATAGGAACACCTCTGATTTTGAGAATATTTTTAAAGAATTTATGAATGCTCAAAAGTCTTTCAATACTGCGGTAGAAGAAAAGTTGAATAAGATTGATGATAAGTCTAGAAGCATTGATAGAATTTCCAATGATGTTGAAAATATCGATTTGAATGCTTTTCCACCTAAGATCAATGAATCAATTAAGGGTTTATATTTTTCAATGGATGCATGTAACGAGAGAACCTCTATGCTTAGAGCTAAAAGGCAATT
Source organism: Hordeum marinum (assembly GCA_022496015.1). Taxonomy (NCBI): domain Eukaryota; kingdom Viridiplantae; phylum Streptophyta; class Magnoliopsida; order Poales; family Poaceae; genus Hordeum; species Hordeum marinum. Next base: position 169,161,222 of record CM039677.1, read on the forward strand.
TTTGCAAAAAAAACATTTTCTAGTGACTACTTTCATAACAATGATCAAGATCTTAAAATGATTTGTGTTTGCTCTATTGATTCCTTGTTTAGTAATCTCAAAATTGATAATAAAGGGACTGAATAAGAGCCATTTTTATCTAGAAGGTGTCCCAATGATTTGGAGGGTGAAAATCTTGATGAAAATTTTGATAAAAGTGGGTTTGGAGAGGTAAAAACTTTAACTATTGATGTGCACACTATGTTTGATTATAAAGACTTTAATTATGAGAGTTTATTCTTGGTTGATTGTATTTATTTGCTGCAATTTAGGATAAATTCACCTCATGCTTATGAACAAAATAAATCTTTTACTAAACATATCGTTGATGCCATGATGAAATCTTTAGAAGAGAAGTTGGAATTAGAGATTTAAATTAATAGAAAATTGCATGATGAGTGGAAACCTACCATTAAAGTAAATATTATAAATTATTAATGATTTTATTTTTGTGATTTGGGTGCTAGTGTTTCCACAATTCCGAAATCTCTATGTGATGTGCTTGGTCTTACCAATATTGAAGAATGTTCTCTTAATTTGCACTTGGCGGATTCTACTATTAAAAAACCTTTGGGAAGAATTAATGATGTTATTATTCTTGCAAATAGTAATTATGTGCCCATTGATTTTTATTTTTCTTGATATTTATTGCAATCCGTCTTGTCCCATCATACTTGGTAGACCATTTTTACGCACTATAGGTGTCGTGATTGATATGAAAGAAGGCAATATTAAGTTTTAGTTTCCCCTTAGAATGGGTATGGAACACTTACCTAGAACAAGAATTAAGACAACATATGAATCAATGATGAGGACCTTCTATGGAGTGCAAACTAAGGATGACAATACTTGAAAGTATGTGTTATACCTAGCTAGGGGCGTAAAACGATAGCGCTTGTTGGGAGGCAACCAATGAATAAATTATTTTTATATTTTGCTTGCTGTTTTTGAGATTTTTTCACAATTATGATTTGTTATGATTGTGTTTTTATGCTTTATCCAAGTAATGCCTTTAGGATGACCAATAAGATGAGTAGAAACAATGCTGAATCTGAAACAGAAACTTTGTTCCCAGTGTAAGAATTTTCAATTTTTACTGGAACGTGATATTGAGCTGAAATTTTAACACAGTATTTATATAAAAATTACTTACGGTTTCTAAATGTTTCAGAATTTTTAGAGTTCCATAAGTATGGGTAGAGTACAGATTACTTCATACTGTCATGTGTGAAACAGATTCTGTTTTCATTGCATTATGTGCTTGTTTTGATGAATCGATGGCTTGTAACGGGTGGTATAAGTCATGGTAAAATTAGAATACAGTATATATAATGCAATAATAAAATATTAATGTTTTTACAACGGTACCTAAAGTGGTAATTTTCTATATTATACTAACGGATCTCACGAGAATTTTGTCAAGTTTTGTGTGATTGAAGTTTTGAAGTTTTGGGTGAGATCACGATGGATGAAGGAATAATGAGTTAGAAGAGTCAAAGCTTGGGGATGCTATGGCACCCCAAGGTAATATCCAAAGAGTAACAAGCAAATAAGATTGGGGATGCCCCCGAGTGGCATCCCCTCTTTCTTCCAACAACCATCAGCATACTACTTGGAACTATATTTTTATTCATCACATATCATCAGTTTTGCTTGGAGCGTCTTGAATCTTTGCTTTGTTTGCTTTTATACTTTCTGCACACACCTATTTTAGAGAGCCAAAATTATACTACGATTTGTTAGAATTTCTGTTTATGCTTCACTTAAAACTTTTGAGCAAAGGAATTGCTCTAGTGCTTCACTTATATCTTTTGAGCATGGCGTGCTTTTACATGTTTGAAGAAATGCTCTCATTCTTCACTTATATTAATTTGAGGGTTATTAATTTTGAATAAATCCTATCATGCTTCACTTATATTATTTTGAGAGATGAAACTTATATGCTCATGTTCTTCACTTATATCCATGTGAGCTTATCAAAAGCAATTGCAACATATGAAACTAGTCTCGAAGTGATAGATATTCAATAGGCATATAATAAAAACGTTCATGAAGATATTGGACAAATTAAACATGATTATTTGTAATAGTTTTGAGACATGACAATACTGATATGTAAGTTTGTTGATGAGTAATTATGCTTAGTAAGAATATTGGTGTTAAGGTTTGTGATTCCCTATGCAAGCACGAAAGTCAATAGTTGTGCTACGAAATGACATCCTACCTATGGTACATTATTCAGTGTTAGTTATGCTTAATGCTCGCTTATGTGATTTTTCGTTTCTTAGTTGGATGCTTCTCAATCTCATGCTAGCCTTCACTTGTACTAAGTAGAAATACTACATGTGCATCCAAAATCCTTAAACCAAGTTTTGCCACATGAGTCCACTATACCTACCTATATATGGTATTTCGATGCCTTTCCAAGCAAATTTGTATGTGCCATCTCTAAAATTTCAAAATAAAATTTCCTTTTTATGTGCTCGTACCGCTCATGAAACGGTAGGGGGTGACCGATATTTTTTCATGCTAGATGTGTTATTCTCAAGATGAGTGTTTATTCACTAGTCATTGCACGAGAGTATGGCGGTAATAGGGATGCCTAGTCCCAAAATGAAAAAAAACTTTATGTTGTCAAATAATAAATTCCTTGGAAAGTGTTAGTATGGAAGGCAACCGTGGATTCAGCTAGCCATGGAAAGTGAAAGTATGCTGGAAAAAGGAATAAACTTTATTTCCTGTTTGGGAACCGCCTATGATGCATCTAGTGTGGAAATATATTGAGATCTCTCAATCATTTTCGTTGAGAGGAAAGTGTGGGATCACTAGAAGAGTATGTCTAGAGTGGGTGAATAGACTACTAGCAGGAATTTAGAATCTACACATGGTGCAAAGTTAAGTGTTGGCAGATTTTAGCATATATAGAAAGTCTAGCGCACCCTACACATGCAAGTCATCAAGTATAGCAGTGGAATGTAAAGACATTGCACATGGAAGTAAAGAGTAGAGGTAGGAAGATCAAACTCATGAAGGACACGAAGATTTTTCCCGTGGTTCTGATAGGTGGTGCTATCGTACGTCCACTTTTATAGAGTATTCAACCCACGGAGGGTAATGGTCGCGACAGTCAATGGAGGGCTCCATCCATAAGGGTCCACGAAGGAGAAACCTTGACTATTCCATAACGGCTTTCGTCCACGAAGGACTAGCCTCACTCAGGCTAGATCTTCACAAAGTAGGCGATCTCCTTGCCCTTACAAACTACTTGGTTCACTCCACAACTTGAAGTAGGAGGCTCCCAACTGACACCTAACAAATCTAGGAGGCGACACCCTCCAAACAGTAATAGGCTCGATAATGTCGACGAACTCCCTGCTCTTGTGCTTCAAGATGATAACTCCTCAACACATAATCCCTCTCTCACATATTTGGCTTGGGTGGAAGAGATTGATTGTATCGAAACAAACTTGGGGAGGCTAGAGATCAAGATTCATATGGTTGGAATGGAATGGCATGATCTCAACACATGAGTAGGTGGCTCTCTCTCAGAAAATCAGTTGGTATGCGTGGGGGTCTGTTCTGAGTGCTTCTATTGCAAGTGAGTGGTGGTGGAGGGGTATATATAGGCATCTCCAAAAGTCCAACCATTACACCTTATAAGTCCAACTCGGTCGCACCGATGTGTTAATCTCGAGGGTACCGAGTTGCCTAAAAGGTAGCAACATTTGAATCTCGGTGAGACCGATACATAAAACTCGGTTGCACCGAAAAGGTGACCAACGGTCAGATTGCCAGACTCGGTGACGCTGATTCAACAAACACGATCAGACCGATTTTGTGAATTTGTGTAATATAATGTTGGCAACCCAAACTCGATGGAACCGAATCAGAATCGGTTGCACCGATGGGCTATGGTTTGCCTTGAGTCTGTCTGAGGCTGAGATTGGGTGGCACCGACTGGGAAGTGTTAGTTGCACTGATTTTGGATATTTGGTTTTGGACAGACTTTTGTTGAAGAGCGTATGGGTGTATGTGGTGACTATCACTTGTTCATGTATGAGCATATTGTTCACCAACAGTACCTTACCCCCTTTTATTAGTATTGGCTTTCCTATGGACTCAAAGTGATTTCTCATAAAGTAAAATGTGGAGTCCTCTTTCTTGAAGCTTTTCCAATGCTATTCCTTCTCCTCCTTCTTCATGGGGATACTCCCCACACTCCTTTTGACCAACCCATCTCTTTCTATCGACTTTATCTGAAATACACTAGATGAAAGTATTAGTCCAAGAGACAATGTATGTTGTCATGAATTATCAAAACCACCAAGGGGGCACTTTGTGCTTTCAATCTCCCCCTTTTTGGTAGTTGATGACAACATATAATGAAACCTTCAAATAAAGATATGCATGGATATAATGAATACTTTGAGAGTCATGTGGCTCAGACTTGGTCACCCTAAGTGTGTGCAATCCCTTTAAAGGATAGTTGCTTTGGAATGCATGGACACACATATGGTAGAAGGAATATGATAACTCATGTGTATCATGTCCATATGCATCAAGTGCATATGAATGAGGTGTATCCTTGTTCAAGAATTCACTCTTGCAAACAATATTTGCAAGAAGCAAGAGATCATCTTGATCAAAGATATGATGCATATACTTACCTTGAGTTCTTGAACATTCTAGTAGTAGAGATACACTTGAGAAAACAATGTTAGGATACACAAGAGTATTCTACCAATCAAAAGCAATAGAACTCAAAAGTACCAAGATATGGAGAACATATAGAAGATAGTATTCCTTAGGATTGATATGTCTGCAAGATCATTTAGAGCTTTCTCCCCTAGATATGAAATAGTAGGACATCCTCTCCCCCTAAATCTTGGCATGTAGATATTGGGATTGGATAGGGTGAGAAAAGTCTAATAAGAATATACAAATGTGATATACACATCCTTCTCAAAAACATATTTTCTCCCCTACTCTGGTATTCTCCCCTTGTCTATATAAGTATAAACTTTTGATATTCTCCTCTGCCCCTCGGTTATATCTCCCCCTTTGCATAAGCATGTATCTCCCTCTTTTGCTTTGAAGCTTTGGTATTTCTCCCCCTTTGGCATTAATTGCCAAAAAGTTGTGACATAGGGTCGGATATAGGGATCATTTATCAACAAGGGATCCTTGAGAACAAGGGTCATAGAATGTAGGGTTCATGGAATGTGAAAATCATGAGAAAAGCGAGGGAATCAATGAAATTAATTTCTCTCCCTTTGGCTAACCTGAGAATTTGTAGAACTTCTCCTCCTTTGAGTTAGGGATCCTTGAATGTATTTCTCCCCCTTTATTCAATAAAAGGGATCAATGAAGAATTGAAAATATCATAGAAGAATTACAAAGATTTACAAATACAAACACAGACTGAAACATGATATGAAGTCGGTGGCTCCGAGACAAATTAGTCTGTGGTACTAATATTAAGTTACGGAGCTCATCTGCTTGAATTGGTGTAACCGAGTCCTTTGTATCGGAGGCTCCGAGGCTAAAATAGAAACTTGACAAAGTTTGAGAAACTTGCGAATTTATTTGAAAACTTGTAATGAAGTGTCAAAAGAGTTTTTGCAAAGAAAGTACAAAAAGAATTGACAAATAGATATCAACTAGAGAAGATTTGAATGTTTCCAAGAAATATTGCAATATAGAATATGAATCAACCAATATTCTTAACTAGATGATGGGCGGTGACTAGGTCACCTATATTAGAGTATATTGACTTAGGAGCCAAGCAAGGATACTTGATCATAGGTCATACTCATCGTTAAGCTCAAAATTGGGTTTCCATTTTTCGATTAAGCATTTTAATGTCTTCATATCTCTTGAGTTGCTTCATCTCATGACTTGGAGTAAATCCTTTATCAAGGATATGAATACATACCTTTGAGTGATGTTGTTGACGAAGCTTGAAGGTGAACTTGATGAGGATGCTCGAGGTTGATGAAGATCATCTTGAGTTGGGAGCTATCCTTGTTGTTTTCGTTCACTTTTCACCTACATAGGTTAGTCATGCAAGTAAGAACATGATATATCCAAATGACTAGCTACCAATTGTGAGTCATCACCAATCGAGAAATGTATGTTAAGGATATGTTTTGTTGTCTTCTTCCTTTCATCATCAAAGTGAGGTTCTGGATACTTGGTCATTGTCATATTGCTTAAGATATGAGTTGTTGACAATCTTGTGGAGTGTTGTTCTTCCAACTACCTACAAAAGGGTTAGATGCAAGACAAGGGAGCATAGAATTCCAAGATATACAATATTCAAGATAATAATAGCATGGAATAGACACTAAAGATCATCCCCTTGCATGCATCCGAGTGAACTTATCTCAAGTTTGAAGCATCAATGATGTTCAACTCACTCCTTAAATGACAAAATACTTTTTCATCAAGTGTCTTAGTAAAGATATTGGCCAATTGTTTGTTAGTACGAACATGCTTAAGATTAATATCTCCTATGGCAACATGATCACGGATGAAATGATGTCGAACTTCAATATGCTTGGTTCGAGAATGTTACACATGATTATGACTAGTGTTAATAGTACTCTCGTTGTCACATATTAATGGCACATTTTCCACATAGATTCCATAATCTTTAAGCGTTTGTGTCATCTATAATAATTGCGCACAACATGATCCAGTAGCAATATATTCAGATTCGGCGCTAGATAGAGATACCGAGTTTTGTTTCTTGGAGGACCAAGACACAAGAGATGTACCAAGAAATTCACAAGTGCCCGAGGTGGATTTTCTATCAACCTTGTCACCAGCATAGTCCGAGTCTGAGTAGCCAACAAGATTAAAATAAAATCCCTTGGGATACCAAATGCCAAAGTTTGGTTTATGTATCAAGTATCTCACAATGCATTTCACACCCTTAAGATGATATTCTTTAGGTGCAGCTTGATATCGGGCACACATCACACACTAAGCATAATATCCGGATAGGAGTCACATAGATAAATCAATGAACCAATCATTGATCGATAATCCTTTTGATCAACCGATTCACCCTCCTTAGTGAGATCATCGTGTCTGCTAGTGGGCATGGGAGTTTTCATACCTCTGTATTCTTGCATGTTGAACTTCTTGTTCAAGTCCTTGGTGTACTTGGTTTGAGAGATGAATGTACCTTCTCTCGTTTTCTTGATTTGTAGACCAAGGAAGAATTTCACCTCACACATCATAGACATGTCATACTTCTTTGACATCAACCTTCCAAATTTCTCACTAAATTGTGGGTTAGTAGATCCCAAGATAATATCACCACATAAATTTGGCACACAAATAATTCACCATTAAATCTCTCTGTGAATAAGGTTGCATCAATTTTACCAATTTCAAATCCTTTTTCAATGAGAACCTTTGTTAGGCATTTATTCCAAGCACGAGGAGCTTGCTTAAGACTATATAAAGATTTGCGAAGTTTCCAAACGTCGTCAGGTTTCTTAGGATTTACAAAACCAAGTGGTGGCTTAACATAGACCTCTTCTTAAATCTCACCATTTAAAAATGCACTTTTAATATCCATTTGGTAAAGCGTGATATCATGGTGATTGGCATAAGAAAGAAGAATCCGAACGGCTTCTAGTCTAGCAACAGAGGCATAGGTCTCACTGTAGTCTATACCTTCGACTTGCGTATTCCTTGGGCTACGAGGCGAGCCTTGTTGCGAGTGACTTGACCGCCTTCATCTTGCTTGTTTTGAAATACCTGTTTCGTGTCGATGATGTTTTGTTTGTAGTTGGGCTTCTCCATGAGTGTCCACACTTCATTCCTCTCGAAGATGTGAAGCTCTTCATTCATAGCGTTCACCCAATCCGCGTCCTCAAGAGAATGTTCAACCTTCAAGGGTTCAATGCTAGAGATTAAAGAATAATGATCACAAAAGTTAGCCAATCGAGTTTTAGAGCGAGTGATTCTCCCTGTTTGTATGTCACCAATGATTTGGTTTAGGGGATGGTTATTGGTCACTTGTGCTCAAACTCGGGGTAGCTTTGGCTTGTTAGTTGGTGGCGCTTCTTATTCATCATCATCTCCTTCATCTTCGTTGTTATCGAAGTGGTCATCTCCTTGGGGTGAAGGTGAAGTAGGTTGTGGTGGAGCATCATGATGCACTTCCTCCTCCTCTTCATCTTGCCGTGTACCACTTGTGGATGATTCCATGTCGTTTTGTCGGTAGCCTTGATCCGAAGTAGGAGCTTCCACTTGGGTTGACGAGGTGCTTTCCTTCACCTCTATGGGACGAATCTTGACGATCGAAAAATCTTGGATAGCTTGTGAAGGATCTTTATCACCTACATCATTTGGCAATTGTTCGACCTGCGAACCATTAGACTCATCAAACTTCACATACTGTCTCTTTAACTTTTCGAGTGAAGTAGTTGTAGACACGGTAGGTGTGAGAGTTCGATCCATAACCAAGTAGGAAACCTTCATGAGATTTAGGAGAAAATTTTAGCACGGTGATACTTATCAAGAATGGAACACTTGGAGCCAAATACCCGAAAGTATCCAACTTGGGGTTTGTTACCGGTGAGAAGCTCGTATACCGTTTTACCGAGAAGCTTTTGCAAGTACAGTCGGTCTATGGCATGACATGTTGTTTCCACGGCTTCTGCCCAGAAGTGTCTTGGCGTCTTGTATTCGCCAAGCATCGTTCTTTCCATCTCAATGAGGGTGCGGTTCTTTCTCTCAACAACTCCATTTTTTGAGGCGTGTACGTAGCCGAGAACTCATGTGAGATACCCTCTTCATCAAGAAAGGTATCCACGTGGCTGTTCTTGAACTCCTATCCGTTATCGCTTTGAACCTTCTTGATCTTCACTTCATATTGATTTTGTGCTTTGCGTTCAAAGTTCTTGAAGACCTTTTGTACCCGTGACTTACCATCAGGAAAGAATACCCACGTAAATCTGGAAGAATCATCAACTATATGTAGACTATAAGAGTTTCCATCGAGACTCTTGTAAGCATTGGGACCAAAAAGATCCATATGAAGTAACTTGTGTGGTCTACTAGTGGTCATGATGTTCTTGACCGGATGACTTCCACCTACTTGATTTCCTGCTTGACAAGCACTACAAAGCCTATCTTTGTGAAAGATAAAATCGTTAACACCAATAATGTGATCTCCCTTGATGAGCTTATCTAGATTGCGCATGACTACATGTCCTAGCCTTTTATGCCATAGACAACCTTTAGATGATTTTGCAATGAGACAAGTATGAGGTTGGGCCTTTTTAGTGAACTTGATAATATATAGATCACCTCTTAGAATACAGGTGAAGAAAAGTTTATGATTATCAAATCGAAACACTTGGCAATTGATACATCTCCAATGTATCTATAATTTATGAAGTATTCATGCCATGTTTAAGTTAATTCTATATGATTTTGGTATGATTTTATTAGAACTAACCCGGACTAACATTGTTTTCATCAGAACAACCATGGTGTTGATTTTTTTGTGCAGAAATGGAAGTTCTCGGAATGGGCTGAAAATTTAGTATGATATTTTGTGGACCAAAAGAGACCCCCAAAGCATTGGAGCTGAGCCAGAAGAGCCACGAGGAAGCTACAAGCCTGCCAGGCATGGCCAAGGGGTGGCCGCACCTAGCAGGCTTGTCACCGCCTCGTGGCCCCCCTTGACGTGAGATCGACACCAAAAATTCCTATAAATAGAGAAACCTCTGAAAAAAACCTAGATCAGGAGTTCCGCCACCGCAATCCTTCATATCCATGAAAAACCAATCGGGAGCCCGTTCTGACACCCTACCGAAGGGGGAAATCATCACCGGAGGCCATCTTCATCATCTCGACAGTCTCCATGACGAGGAGGGAGTAGTTCACCCTTGGGGCTAATCATATGGAGTTTTCCCCTCTCTATCTTGTTTTGATGAATTGAGTTTTCCCTTTGAAGTTTTCTTATCGGATTGAGTCTTTAAGGATTTGAGAACACTTGATGTATGTCTTGCGATGGGATATTGGTGGTGACAATGGGATCTTCTATTGATCCACTTGATGCATGTTTTGGTGATCAACTTGCAGGTTCCGTGACCTTGGGAATCTATGCATAGGGGTTGGCACATGTTTTTGTCTTGACTTTCCGATAGAAACTTTGGGGTACTCTTTGAAGTTCTTTGTGTTGGATTGAATATGATGAATCTGAAATTATGTGATGCACATCATATAATCAAGCCCATGTGTACTTGTCGTGTCATTGGAGTATCTAGGTGACATTAGGGTTTTGGTTGATGTGTATCTTAAGGTGTTATTTTAGTATGAACTCTAGGGCTATCTGTGACACTTATAGGGATAGCTCATAAGATTGATTAGAAAAGATAACTTTGAGGTGGTTTCGTACCCTACAATAATTTCTTTGTTAGTTCTCCTCTATTTGTGACTTTGTAGTGAACTCTTTGTTGCACGAGAGGTACTTACATATGATTCAACTATGTCAATATTGTTGAGAGAAATTGCACTAGTGAAAGTATTGACCCTAGGCCTTGTTTCCAAGCATTTATACGACGTTTTGCTCGTTGTTTACTATTTTTTACCTTGTTGTTTTAATATTTTCGGATTACAAAAAACTATATCTACCATCCATATTACACTTGTATCACCATCTCTTCGCCGAACTAGTGCACCTGTACAATTTACCAGTGTATTGGGTGTGTTGGGGACACTAGAGACTCTTTGTTATTTGGTTGCAGGGTTGTTTGAGAGAGACCATCTTCATCCTACACCTTCCACAGATTGAGAAACCTTAGGTCATCCACTTGAGGGAAAATTTCCGTTGTCCTACAAAAGTCTGTGCTTGGAGGCCCAACACGAGTCTATAAGAGGAGGGTTGTGTAGTAGACATCAAGCTCTTTTCTGGTGCCGGTTCCGAGGAGGTGAGTGCTTGAAGGTATATATTTAGATCTTGCAATGAAATATTTTATTTTTTATTTTTCACTAGTTTGGTTTTATAAAATAAAACTACAAAAAATGGAATTGAGGTTGCCTCATATGCTTCGTCTTTTAACGTCTTGAGTGAAAATGATGTAAAGGAAAATTGTGCTCAAGTCCTAGAAGAAGAAGAAGTTATTAAAATGTTTGGCACCAAATCTTTGAGTGATGAGAATGATATAAATATTGTTATTATGAATTCTTTGAATATTCATGATGCTAATTATGCAAAGCCACAAGCTTGGGGTTGCTATGTTTTATGAATATGATATTTTTAGTCCCCCAAGTTTTGATGAGCAAAACTATTATGATGATAAGATGCCTCCTATGTATGATGATTATTGTGATGACACGTATGCTATACAGAGTAATGACAACCATGAAACTTGTCATCATGATTTTAATATTCAAAGTGGTTATGTCAATCAAGTATCTCATGATAGTTATTTTGTTGAGTTTTCTCCCATTATTATGAAGGAGAAGAAAATTGCTTATGAGGAGAGTAGTAAAATTTCTATGCTTGTAGATCATGAAAAGAATGCTTTATGTTTTGCTTATATTGTGGAATTCCTTCATGATGCTAATGAAAATTATTATGAGGGAGGAACATATGCTTGTAGGAATTGCAATAATATCAAGTTTCCTTTCTATGTGCTCAAAGTTTTGAAGTTATGCTTGTTTTGCCTTCCTATGCTAGTTGATTCTTGCTCCCATAAATTTTTTTCTCACTAGATACCTATGCATAGGAAGTGGGAAGACTTAAATGTGCTTTTCATGAGATTCATGATGCTCTTTTGCATGTTTCATTTATTGTTCCTTTACGAGCATCATTGAAATCATCATACCTAGCTAAAAGGCATTAAAGAAAAGCTCTTATTGGGAGACAACCCAACAATTTTACTTTCTATTTTGATGTGTTCACATGATTAATATACTGTAGTAAGCATGTTTTGTGTCTTTTATTTCAATATAGTGCCAAGTAAAGCCTTTGGGATAGTGTGCATACTTGCTTGTTTGATTTTGTGCAAAAACATAAAGTTTTGCCAAAACACAACATTTCTATGCAAATTCTGTGATATTTTACAATTTTTCAAAAAAATTAGAGTCAGGGAAGTATGGTGATCATTCAGATCTTTACAGACTGTTCTGTTTTTGACAGATTCTATTTTGTATGCATAGTTTGCTTGTTTCAAGTGTTCTTATAGCTTATATTGAGTAATATAAATTGTGGGAATGATGGGATATAGTACGTATTATGTGATAACAATTATGAATCTTGTCTTGACTGTACCTAAGTGAATGATTTATCTTTACTACACTAACCCTTCTCATGAAGTTCGGTTAAGTTTTGTGTGATTGAAGTTTTCAAGTTTTGGGTGAGACACCGATGTGAGGAGAATAAGGAGTGACAATAACCTAAGCTTGGGGATTCCCAAGGCACACCCAAGGTAATATCCAAGGAATATTCAAGCGCCTAAGCTTGGGGTTGCCCCGGGAGGCATCCCCTCTCTCGTCTTCAACACTATCTGTATATCTTACTTGGAGCTATATTTTTATTCGTGACATAATATGAGTTTTTCTTAGAGCATCATTTTATTTTGATTTTCTCTGTTAGGTGTTATGTATAATCTTGTATTTCACTAAAAAGTTCCAGGAATTGCCTTTAGGATGCTTGCATTATATGTTTTGATATGTGGTGGGTAAAAACGGAAACTTCTGCTGTAGTGTTTGAATTTTCATATTTTACTGGAAAGTGGAAAGTTTCTGAAATTTTTACACACTATTTTCATATATATTATTTATCATGTCCTAAATTTTTATAAGTTTTTGAGTTATAGAAGTACACTGTTTTCATAAATTTTTACACACTATTCTATTTGGACAGATTGATGTCATAGTTTTGTTATCTACTTATCCTATAGTTTCCATAGCCTATATTGGTAGATATAAATTATGGAAATTATAGTATACAATGCATAATGTTTGAATTCATTGTGCAACTTGTCTAGTCAGTACATGAAGTGTTGATTTGTTCTTATGTGTACTAACCTATCTCACAAGTTCTTTTCGAGTTTTGTGTGGATGAAGTTTTTGAGAATAGGTGAGACCATGATATGAGAGGATAGAAAGTGATACAGAAGCTCAAGCTTGGGGATGCCCAAGTCACACCAAGTAAATATTTCAAGAAGTGTCAAGCATCTAAGCTTGGGGATGCTACGCATCCCACCTCTCTTCATCAACAATTATCGGTTAGCCTATGTCGAGCTTAAATTTTTATGTGTACCCATGATATGTGATATTCTTGGAGTGCTATTTTTCTTTTGCTTGTTGTTTAAATAAAATACTCAGATCTGAACATCTTTATTGAGAGAGAGAGAGACAGAGAGAAATTACTCACATGGCCACTTAATTGTTTGACTACTCATTGATCTTCACTTATATGTTTTGGAGTAGTTTTGTCATTTACTTTCGTGCTTCACTTATATCCTATGAGTAAATGGTTGAATGAATTGAATATCATAAATCTGAAATTATATATTTTTTATATGCTTATCCCATAGGGAGTAATGACTTCACATATAAGAAGTATAGGTGGTAAAATTTCTTGAAAATTAGCAAACACCGCATTGGTCACTTGAACCATTCATGAAAAAAATATTGAAGGAAGGGAGGTTTCACATATAAATATACTATCTTGGACATCTTCTATGATTTTGATTACCCATTAATTATTTTCAAACTTGAGCAAATTAGTTGAAGTTGGACAAGTGTCGTGGGGGACGAACACCTATGGGATCGGGAGGAACCCTCTTGGTTCGGCAGGGAGACTGGTGTGTGCGAAGAGCAGGACGAATGAGCAGCGCTGGGGGATTTCTACCCAGGTTCTGGCCACTGAAAAGCGTAAAACCCTACTCCTGCTTTGTGTATTATGTGTGTTCTTGGGTTCTAGCCACAGGAGCGCCGTGTCTACGGTCGAACAGAATCGCTACGCGCGTGAGCTAGAAGATTGGTCAAAAGATCCAAAAGTCCTCCTACCATAACGCCCTGGGCCTCCTTTTATATGACTAAGGGGATCCCAACAGCGGCGTATAGTACATACACGAGGTGTACAGTCCGTACACGAGGTGTACAGAGCTATGGTGCTATCATACCTAACACTGACGGTGTAAGACGGGCGCATTTAATGCTCCGTCTGGTGCCTCTGACCGTCCATAGGACGGGATGGGATCCCGTCACATCTGCACCGCTTAGCCCCTCCATCAACGGTGCCTTGACACGTGTCCCAGGTGAGGCGACACATGGCCTCTGCACTGGCGGGGTCTTACCGGGGCTTCGCCTTGTCGGGGGTTTGAAGGCCATCCCAGAAAGGTCTTGCCGGGGGTCTTGCCTTCGGCCTTGATTGTTTGGATGTTCTCTTAATTCTCCTGTATCTGTATCTAGCAGCTCCATGTCGGGCCTTGCCACCAAGGTGGCTACTACTGCCTGATAGAGTTTATACCCTGGGATAGGCCAAGGCAACGGGGTCCTCCCCACTCCGCTTCGAAGAAAAACCAATCGGCCGGCTGGACGAGGCCGGATGGGGACACGCCACACGAGCCGTCACCGGCTGGCGTTTCGCCCGGCTGGCATTTTGCCCGGTTGGCCTAGCAACCGGGCGTGCTCCCGCCCAGCTGGCCAAGCAGTCGACTACCCACGATCCAGGCAGCCCATTGACTTGGGGACGGACACGCCCTGTCCCGTCTCCCTGTACGTAGGTACGGCAGCGCAACGTGACTGGTGGGGCGAGCGACCCTATGGCCACAGTGGTCGCTGACGCGCCGTCCCGCATGGCTACAGTCCATTCGTCCGGTCCGCTGACCTAAGTGAGCGTGACCGGACGGGGAACAGTTCCGACACGCCTCTGCCACTCGAGTGCCTGCCCCGGCGTGGCTACAGTGCCGCCAGCCGTACCGACGACCTCGCCGGCTGGCGCTAAGCGACACCTCCCTAGGCGGCCCATGCCTGGGCAGGTGGGGGAGGGCCAATCGCGACGCCCGTCGGCGGGTCCTAGCAGGGATGGAACCACTCGACCGGCAGGCCCAGCCCACGACGACACAATACAAGTCGTGGGACCCCCTGGCCAGGCGGAGAGGCTGCCAGCCGGGTCCCTCCACCCTCGTACCTAAATCATAAGTAAGAGACAGGGGGTTGGCCTATAAAACCCCCCGAGCCCCTCATGCAACGGGGACGGAACCCCCGATCAAGAACACACACATCGGCAGCTCTCATACCCTTCCCAGTAGCAGAGGGAGACGAGCCGGCTGCTCCTTTCTTCCTCCTCCGAACATAGCTCTAGGAGCACCTCTGTATACTTATCCATCCATCCAACGAATCCAAGCAGGACTAGGGGCATTACCTCCCACGAAGGGCCCCGAACCTGTGTACATCACGTGTCTCCACCTTATTGTACCCAATCTCGCACCCGGAGCCCATCGGCGTCCTATGGCCCCAACACCACCGATAAGCCAGCTTATGGCATCTGTCATGAGAAAACGACGACAGTTGGCGCCCACCGTGGGGCGATCCGCGGTGCCGTTCGGGTTCATGCTCCGGGCGGGACCTCTCGCCATTCCCTGCCGCCGCCGCTCGGCCCGGCGAAACCGTGGGGGGGCTCGTGGGGCTTGCGGCGGCACGCCCTGCGGGCGACTTCGACGGCCTAGCGGCCGACATCGACACACTCACCGAGCGCTTCGGCAGGCTCAGCCTTACCGAGGCTCCAGCCGCAGGTGAGTACCCCGCGGGGGTACTCGTCTACGCCGGCCCGCCCGCAGCCGTGGGAGTACTCACTGCGGCTCGCCCCAGCGGGTCCTGTGACTCTGAGGGGGTGATGGGCATCACCTCCTCCACCGCCTCCGGACGGGCGCGGGGAACGGCCACCGCCGCTGTCGCCCGCGTCGGCACGTCCGACCCGGTTGGTGCGGCCTTCCAGGACTTGAGCACCCCGATTGCGGCCGCCTCATAGCGGCCGCTACCGCAAAGCACCGGCATCCGGCTGCCGGCGCAGCCGGTGCAGCCGGGGGCACACACCACCCCCACAACGTGGGTCGCGACAATTAACGCAGCCCACCATCCGCCCCGAGCTCTCAACCTGGCACGGGCCACGCGTCCCTTGTAGCAAGGACGATGCTCGCAACCGCATCAACCAACTTGCGCAATCCGCCCTCCTCGAGTAGCAGGGCTCGATCGGCCCGGCTTGCTTCAGCCCCCGGATCCGCATCGAGTCATTCCCGTAGGGCTTCACGCTCACTAGGGACACCCCAAAGTACAACAGGGCCACCAAGCCAGAAGACTGGTTGATCGACTACACCACCGCAGTGGGCATCGCCAGGGGAAACAAACGCATGGGCGTCCGCTACGCGCCCCTCATGCTCATCGGCTTGGCCTGCACCTGGCTCAACAGCCTAGCGGCCGGCAGGATCAACACGTGGACGGACTTCGAGGAGGCCTTCATCCACAACTTCACCGACACCTACAAGCGGCCTGTCCGGCCTCGTGAACTTCCTATGTGCGTTCAGGGGCTGGACGAATCCCTCCGCGACTACCTCACCCAGTGGACAGAGCTCCGCAACTCCTGCGAGGGAGTGTACGAGGTGCAAATCGTGCAATACTTCATCGAGGGTTGCCGGGACGGCACCCCTCTCAAGCACAAGCTTCTATGCTCCGAGCCGGCCACACTGGCCGAACTCATGACCAAGGCGGACAAATACACCACGGCCGACTCGACCATCCAGGTCAAGACGACCCCGCCGGCCAAGGTGACAGCAACGTCGGCCGTAGCCCGGTCGGCTGCCGACAACCGGCAGCCGCAGAGCAACAAGCGCAAGAACGAACAGTCGGATCCCCGCTACAGTAGCCGGCAGGTCAACACCATCGGGGATCAGGAGCCGGCTGCCCAGCCTTCCAGCCAGTGCCAGCGCACCGGCAAGGCTGCCTGGCAGCCGAAGCTCACCTTCGAGCAAATG
Organism: Hordeum marinum; assembly: GCA_022496015.1. Taxonomy (NCBI): domain Eukaryota; kingdom Viridiplantae; phylum Streptophyta; class Magnoliopsida; order Poales; family Poaceae; genus Hordeum; species Hordeum marinum. The sequence continues at coordinate 169,178,276 of CM039677.1, forward strand.
CTCGATCTTCCATGCAAGAATCACTTGGGGGCCAAACCCTCCACGCACACGCTCCGGCAGTGCAGCTTCTCACAGCGATTGGCCCGAGGGGACGGCCTTCCGGCTCCTCTCGTGCCGCCAGCCCATACGCCGGCCTTGGTCCAAGCTGCTGCCCCGGCATCGGCAACGGCCCCAAACGATGGTCACCTAGTCGACTAGTACCCCAACCAAGATGGTTGCTACGTCGTCTTCACCAGTGAAGAGACAGGCAAGCACGCACAGCGCCAGCTCCGCCGTGAAGTAAACGCCACCATGCCGGAAACTCCCCAGTTCATGCACTGGTCGGAGAAGCCGGTCACGTGGAGCCAGGATGACCTCCCGCGGTGATGCCAAATCTCGGCAGCTATGCCTTGGTCCTCGATCCCACCATCGCCACCGTGGATCGAGCCTGCCGCTTTACGTGGGTGCTGATAGATGGTGGCAGCAGCATCAATATCCTCTACCTCGACACAATGCACAAGCTGGGGCTAAAGATAGAAGACCTGCAAGCGAGCCGGACGGTTTTCCATGGCATAGTGCATGGAAAGTCTTTCTCCCCTGTAGGCAAGATCACGCTCGACGTCCTCTTCGGCGGACTCGGCTACTTCCGCCACGAGCCAGTACTATTCGAGGTCGTGGACCTCGCAAGCCCCTACCACGCGCTACTGGGACGGCCGGCTCTAGTCAGGTTCATGGCGGTACCGCACTATGCCTACCTCAAGCTCAAGATGTCGGGCCCCAAGGGAATCATTGCCATCAAGGGCGACTACAAGATGTCGCTCGAATGCGCTCGAGACAGTAGCCGGCTGGCCCAGGCCCTGGAAATCGCCGAGGAGAAGCGGCAGCTCGACCGGCTTGTGGCCCTCGCCGCCAGCCGGCCGTCCCAGATCCTCCCTCGCAATCCACCGGCGAGGCCTCCTTCTAGCCGTCCAAGGACACCAAGCAAATCCCGCTCGACCCGGCTAACCTGGCTCAGTGCGTCACGATCGGCTCCCACCTCAACAGCAAATAGGAAGGCGAGCTCGTCGACTTCCTCCATGAGAATCGGGACATCTTCGCGTGGCCCCCCAAGGACATGCCGGGTGTTACGAGGAAGTTTGCCGAGCACAAACTACACATCCGGCCGGACGTCAAGCCGGTCAAGCAACCCCTATGTCGCTTCTCCGAGGAGAAGCGGTGCACTATAGGAGAAGAGATCGCCTGGCTGCTCGCGGCCAGGTTCATCATGGAAGTGTTCCACCCAGACTGGCTGGCCAACCCAGTCCTGGTGCTGAAGAAAAATAAGACCTGGTGCATGTGTATCGACTACACCAGCCTGAACAAGGCATGTCCCAAGGACCTATTCACCGTGCCATGGACCGATCAAGTTATCGACTCCACGGCCGGCTGCGACTTGCTGTCCTTCTTGGATGCCTATTCCGGCTACCACCAAATCAAGCTAGACCCGGAAGACCGGCTCAAGACCTCCTTCATCACGCCCTTTGGGGCGTACTGCTACATCACCATGTCCTTCGGCCTGAAGAACGCAGGCACCACCTTCCAACGATGCATGCAAAAGTGCCTCCTGCCTCAGATAGGCAGGAACGTCCACGTCTACATCGACGACATCGTCGTCAAAACCAAGAAGCACTTTAGCCTCCTCGACGACCTCCGGGAGACCTTCACGAACTTGCGCGAATACAAGGTCAAGCTCAACACGGAGAAATGTGTCTTCGGTGTTCCCTCCGGTCAACTCTTGGGTTTCTTCGTGTCCGCCCGCGGCATCAAAGCTAATCCCAAGAAGATCCGCGCGATCAAGCGCATGCCAAAGCCGACCCGGCTCGGCGACATCCAGAAGTTCACCGGCTGCCTTGCCTCGCTCAGCCGGTTCATCTGCCGGTTGTGGGAGAAGGCTCTGCCCCTCTACGGGCTCCTTCGCAAGATAGATCTCATCTTGCCGGGTCAAACCAAGAAGCCAGGCAACTTCGAATGGCCTGACGAGGCGGACAAGGCCTTCCACAGCCTCAAGAAGGCTCTCACCCACGCGCCAATCTTGGTTGCGCCGGCTGAGAAGGAACCATTGCTCGCGTACATCGCCGCGACGACCCGGGTTGTCAGCGTCATGCTGGTGGTCGAACAGCCGGAGGAGGGCAAGGCCCTGCCGGTCCAGCGGCCTGTTTACTACCTTAGCGAGGTCCTCTCCGCGTCCAAGCAGAACTACCCCCACTACCACAAGATGTGTTACGGCATATACTTTGCTGCCAAGAAGGTCAAACAATACTTCCAAGAGCACACCATCACCGTGGTGAGCACGGCCCCGCTCGGCGAGATCATGAGCGGCCAGGACTCCACCGGCTGGATTGCCAAGTGGGTGATCGCCCTCGCCGATCATGAGATCCGGTACGAGCCAAGAAGTGTCGTCAAGTCGCAAGCATTGGCGGATTTCCTCGTCGACTGGGCGGAGACGGAGTTCGTCCCGCCTCCCTCGGACTCCACGCATTGGCGAATGCACTTCGACGGCTCGAAGATGAGGACCCTCCTGGGTGTTGGCATATTCCTCTCCTCCCCGAAAGGTGATCAACTCAAGTACGCCCTCCAGGTCCACTTCGCCGCCTCCAACAACGTGGCGGAGTAAGAGGCCATCGTCCATGGCCTCCAGCTCGCCAAGGAGATCGGCATCAGGCACATCCTCTGCTTCGGTGACTCCGACCTCGTGGTGTAGCAAGTTTCTGGCGAATGGGACGCCAGGGATGCCAACATGGCCAGCTACTGTTTCCTCGTGCAACAACTCACCAGCTCCTTCGAGGGCTGCGAGTTCCACCATATCCCCCGAGCGGATAACGAGGTGGCAGACGCGTTGGCAAAAATCGGCTCCACCCGGCAAGCCATCCCACCCGGCGTCTCTCTCTCGAGTGGCTGCTCAAGCCGTCGGTCAAGCCCTCCCTAGAGTCGGAGTCAATCTTTGTGCCGGCAAGCGCCGCCGGCCCATCAACGGCGTCGGTCGCCTCCCCAGCAACTCCGTCGTCGGCTCTCGAACCGACAGTTGCCCAGCCGGCCCCGGTCGAACCGGTGGCACCCGGAGCGAAGGGACCCGACGACGCGATCGTCATGATGGTCATCGACCAGCCGGCTCCAAGGGCCGGCGAGCCAGGCCCGGGGACTGACCAACCAGCCTCGGGGGCTCCCGAGGAGGTCTCGGGGGCTGGCAAGCCGGTCCCGGGGGCTGATCAACCAGCCCCGGGAGTTCTCCAGCCGGCTGCCGTCTTAGCCCCCTCGTGGGCCCAGCCCATCTTGGCGTTTCTTTTACAAGGCGAGCTGCCTCTGGACGAGGCTCTGGCTAGGAAGATCCAGCGCCGGGCCTCGGCTTACATCATCATCAACAACAAGCTCGTCCACCACAGGACCACCGGTGTCTTCCAGCGGTGTGTCGAGCCGGAAAAAGGCCAAGAGATCCTCCTTGATATCCACCAGGGTGAGTGCGGTCACCACGCCGCCTCCCGAACCCTGGTGGCCAAGGCTTTCCGCCACGGCTTCTATTGGCCCATGAATCTCGAGACGGCCAAGAAATTGGTCAACGAGTGCGAGGGCTGCCAACGCTTCAGCACGCAAAGCCACCTGCCGGCAACAGCCCTCCAAACCATCCCCCTCTCGTGGCCCTTTGCCGTTTGGGGGTTGGACATGGTGGGCCCCTTCAAAACCGCTCGAGGCGGCATGACGCACTTGCTGGTGGCCGTGGACAAATTCACCAAGTGGATCGAAGCACGGCCCATCAAGAAGCTGGACGGCCGTTTGCCAAAGGCGCGCTCGCGCGTTTCTGCTCCAAGCAAGGGACCCGGCTCGATCTTTCCTCCGTCGCTCATCCGCAATCAAATGGCCAGGTCGAGAGGGCAAACGGCCTCATCCTATCTGGCATCAAGCCCTAGCTCGTGACTCCGCTGGTCAGGTCGGCTGGCTGCTGGATCGACGAGCTACCGACCGTCCTTTGGAGCCTTAGGACCACCCCTAACCGTTCAACCGGCTAAACCCCATTCTTTCTCATGTATGGGTCCGAGGCGATCATCCCCACCGACATCTAATTCGACTCGCCTCGGGTCGCCCTATACACGGAGAAGGTTGCCAAGGAAGCAAGAGAATACGGCGTCGACTTGCTCGAGGAGGCTCGTGAGCTAGCCTTGAGCCAGACGGAAATCTACCAATAGAAGCTCCGGCATTATCACAGCAGGAGGATCCAGCCGCTCTCATTCCGCAAGGGGGACCTGGTCCTCAGACGGATCCAACGAACTGCCGGTCAGCACAAGCTGTCCTCCCCATGGGAGGGCCCGTTCATCGTCAGCAAGGCGCTATGCAACAATGCGTATTATCTAATAGACACCCAGAAGCCACAGAAGCACAAGAGAGACGCCTCCGCCGATGAAACGGAGCGTCCATGGAACGCGGCACTCATGCGCCTGTTTTACTACTAAAGAAAAACCAACGTATGTATGTATCCCCATCCTTTTGGGCTTATGAATGCAATGGGCATCCCAAGCCGGCTCTTGGGGCGCACCCCGTTTCATTTATCTCAAAGCTTTCCACACTCACCGGCTCCCCGGTCCGGCTCCCGGGCCCGAGGGCTAGCCGGCTGGACCTAGAAGTGTCTCTCCGCCGAAAAGACAAAGTAAATGTGAGCCGTCCAAGCCTCCCCACCCTTACTAGCTACAGACCGGCACCTGGCTATCCGGCTAACGGGGCCTCAGGGCGGCAAGGTTCGGCTCGCACCAAAGGTCGAAACGGGAAGGGATCTTTTCTAGGCCCAGTCGGACCCTTGCCGCGTCTCTAGCCACTTCACTTACCCCGAAAAACCCTCCGCGATTCCTAAGTTTTGAAATGGCTCCCTCGAGGCGGACGCCCCGACCCAGCCACAGACCGGCTCTCGTCTGTCGGGCTAGCGGGGCTGAGGCCAAAGGGGAAACGGGGTAGAAGTGCAAAGGGGCATGGCGGGTGAAAAAGGGGTAAGGTGGAGGCGGCAAGATTCATAAGGCATAAAACACAAACTATTCATAACATAAAGCAAAACGGCCCACGGCCGGCGTTCAGTTCATTACATACACACCCCCAGTGGGTGGATCGAATCCTAGTTCAAAGTGCAAGAAAGAAGAAAAAGAAAGAGCAAAATAGGAAGATGCCTAGGGGCTCAAGCCACCGGTGCGTCGCCAGCTGGTGCTTCGCCAGCCGACACGTCGAGAGGCGGCTCGGTCCCCATCCTGGAGGTACTCACGGCCTTTGGGTCGGCCACCTTGCCCTTCGCAGCGGCCTCCTCGGTCTTTGCCGTCTCCCCGCTCGAGTCGGTGCTCGAGTCGGCAACTTCGGCATCGTCCGGGCCCTAGGGGATGCCGAAGGAGTCCTCGGGCAGCGGCTCGCCGTCTTCTCCAAGGGGAGGCAGGAACTCATCCGCGTCGACATACGACGCGAGCTCATTCGCCCGCAAGACAAGGGTCGACTCGCGAGCCTCCCGCTCTGCGGCCGGCACGTCCCGCATCGTTGCTAGCCGGGCGAGGTCCACCCCCCGGTACCATGAAGTGACGAACCGAAGCGCCATCTGCGCTCCGGCTCGGGCAGCTGAGGCTTTCCAGGCCTCGCGGCGGGAGACGGCGTGCTCAAGCCACGGTGCCACGCGATGTGTCGGAGCTCCTCCGTGGCCCCCGGCTATAGCGCGGCGATGACCTCCTTGCCGACGGTCTTGAGCTGCTCCATGCTCCGCTCGACATGGGTCATCCGCATCTCGATGGTGAGCCCGATATCGTCCACATCCCACGGGGCATGCTCATCAATGGAGCGGCCGTACCCCCGGAGGTGCTCCCGATGCTCCTCAACGGCCCACGCGGTGCGACGGTGGGTCTCCGAGAACCGCACTGAGGGGGAAGAAGGGAAGAAGAGAAGGAACACCAGATGAAGCACAAAGAGGTGGCAAGCAGAAGGCAACTAATCGAAAAAGAAAGAAACAAGCACTTACCTTCGATCGCATCATCCACACTGATGGCGAAGTTGAGCGCCGCCGCCCGCTCGGCCGCTCGAGCTGCTTCCGAGGCGGCAAGAGAGCCCTTGGCCTCCTCGAGCGACTTCTCGAGGCGGGTCACCTCGCCTTGGAGGGCGGCAGTCCTCAAGGCGACGTCAGCCACCTCTTTGACGGCCGCCTCCCGGGCCGCCACCTCCTTCACCGCCTCGGCCTTGAGCCAGTCGCAGGCCGCCTCGCCCTCACCTAGTAGCGCGGCCAGCCGGTCCGTCTCCTGTGCGGCTGCCTGGACATCCTGCACCATCCGGTTCCGCTCGGCGGCGAGCCCGGTCTTTTCCTCCCGAAGGGCGGCCAGCTCGCCTGCGTAACAACGATAACATCAGTAAAACAGGCGTAAAGCCGCTGACTCCCGGGGGCTACATGCCTCCGCCCGCAAAATGCAACTCGCCATGCACACGGGCCAGCTCCTCCTCCAGACGGTAGAAGTTGTACTTGCCGCGGTCATGGATGGCGACCGCCACCGCGAAGAGCTTCTGCCGTAGGGAGGCTCCCTCCTGTTGCAAAAGGGGGAGAACGTCAAAAACGTGCTCGAAGGAGATCCGGCCCGGCTGCCTGTCAGCCGGTCAGCAGGCCCGCATCTCGGGGGCTACACCCAGTGGGTGTGCTTGCGCGCCCCCACTAAGAATACTAAAGACGGAAGGAGAAGCTTACCTCATCACGCCGAAGGGCGGTGTCCACTGCCTCCACGAACCGGGCCAGCTCCTGCCGGCACCGGTCCAGGACACTCCCCAGATCCCCAAAGGAGGGGATCGGGCCGCCTGCCGGAGGCGTCAGTAGGGCCGGCACGTTCGCCAGCGCCTCCCAGTCCCGGCTAACCTCCTGCATCGACCGCATGATTCACCGAGCACGGCCTCCGCTATCGCCCGGGCTTGCCGCGGCTCTGGCCGCTGGGGGTGGGTTGATAACGGCGAGGGATCGGGAGTCGCCTCCCGCCGGGCCCCCGCCGGGCGCCGTCGCCGCCTCACCTGCCGGCCGCTCCGACGCGTCGGTCGCGCCGGACGGCCACTCCACCTCCATAACGACCGCCTCCGGCGTCGCCTCCGGAGCCGACGGGATCACCTCCTCCCAGGCCTGCTCGGGAGCTGGCGGGCTCACCTCCGGCACTTCATGCCGAGCCGCCTCAGGGGCCAGATCCATCACCGTCTCCCGCGTGGGTGTGGGTGGCGGCAAATCCATGGCCGCATCTCGTGGCTCGCTGGAGGGGGTCTTGACATACAGGTGGACTCCGTCGCTGAGTCTGAGGCTCGCGGCGGCTCGGTCGGCCCTCTGCGCCGCCGGCCGCTTGAAGTTCGGGAGCATGCAGCCCCTCCCCGCGTGCCGGACCGGGAGGCTCGCAGCTCCGTGAGCCTCCTCTTCTCCTCCCTCTGGGTGGCCGCATGCTGGCAGGCCAGCCGGCTGGCGGCGTCTGCCTGCTCATTGGGCGCCCCCTCCTCTTGGAGCTCGATGGGGTCACTGTGGCATCCAAGCCCCGGTCATCGACCAGCTCGTAAGACAAAAACAAAAAAAACAAGGGAAGAAGCACAGAGGACTTACGAGACGACGAGGGGCAGGGCCCGCTTGGCGCGAGGTGGTGGCTTCCGCGCAGCCACCTTGACCCGCTTCGGGTCGGGCGGTGCAGCCGCCGACCCCTCCTGGGCCGGCCTTTTTTCCCTGCCGGCCGGCTCGATGGCCGGGCCTCGAGGCGGGCGCTCCTCGCTCCCCTGGTCCGGGCGCGCTGCAGGAGGAGGTCCATCGAGGATCATCAGCTCATCATCATCATTGTCGTCGTTGTCTGTCCAATCGCGGATGGTGGGACCAAGAGGGAACTCACCCGCTCCGCCGGGTCCCCTGGCTGCTCCAGACCCTCCGGCTCCGTCGGGAGCGCCGCCTTGTGGCCCCGCCGGCTCATTGGCCTCCCCGGAGGAGTCCACACCCTCTTCCACGGGACCCCCCGTCAGGAAGTCCCGGGAGTCGGAGTCCGCCCGCTCCGCCTCGAAGATTTGTGGATGCGGGCCGTCTGGGGTGTTCTGTCGCACCAGCCGCTGCGGTCAGCACCCCATCATAAGTTCTCCCGCCAGCTGCCGGCTGAGGATATCAAGCAAAAGACAAACCTCTACAAGAAGACTTACCAGGGGGGCGGTTGATGCGGTCATACGGCTCCATGCCGAACGACCACGAAGCGGAATTCAGCTTGAACATCATGAGGGTGTTCACCCGCTTCGCCACCTGAGCCGGTGTCAGCTCTATGGTGGACTACCGGCAGGGGTCGTGCTGGCCTGACATGTCGCAGATCCGGTGCGGCCTCATCTGAAGAGGCGACACCCGGCACGATATGAAGGCCGCCACCAGGTCGGAAGCAACCAGCCCCTTAGAGCTCTTCGGCTCCCCGAGCCGGCCCAGCTCCTCCAAAGCGACGCCGCGTAGGGCCGATGCCGGCTAGTTCTAATGGGACGACTGGTGGTCCTTGAACGGCGGCAGCCCGATGTAGTCCGTCGCCGGGTCAACATTCCACACGTAGAAGAATGTGCGGTGCCACCCCTTGACGGAGTCAATCAAAGACAGGGGAAGCAAGCGGGCAACACTGCGGCAGCACACTACGGTGCCCCCGCACGCGTTGTTGATCAACGGCTTGAGATAGAAAAGCACGTTGAACAGGCCAAGAAAAGGAAGAACTCCCAGATACCACTCACACAACGACACGAAGGCAGAGAGATACAAGATGACATTGGGACCAAGATTGTGGCGTTGAAGGTCAAGGGTTTCAAGGAAGAGGCAGAAGAAGTTGCTCACCAGAAGCGCAATGCCCCGGGAGAAGTGCCAGAGGAACACTACTCATTCCCCTGGCTGCGGCGCCGGCACCAGCTCGCCGCCCGGCACACGGGCGGCCACCCGCTCGGGCGGCGGCAGCATCTGCGCCTTGCGCAGTTCCTCGATATCGGCATCAATGACGAAGGATCCTCCCCAGCTGCCGCCACGTCCGTCGGCCATCTCAGCGGTGGGGCGGCGTGCGAGCACGTGCGTGGGCTCGAGCGCGGCACCACAAGGGGAGGCGAGGTCAAGAAGCGAGGAGCAATGGCGAGAAGGGCTGCAAGGGGGCAAGTGGGGCGTGGGTACCTCCGCCCTTGCCCTTGCCTCCCCTTTTTTAGGGGAGGACAAGACCGCGGACGTGGGATCATCTACGCCCATGTTCCCCGGAAATCCCGCACGAGTGGGTCGCTTCGGGCCATAACGACCGTATCGGGGTGCAAAGGATCCGGCCCCGGCCCCGAGGCCTACCGGGCTACGCCTGGGCCCTACCGGACTAGGCATGGGTGACGTCCCGTCTCCCCGTGTGCGCGGGGCCCAGCGCATCCTTACGCACCATGTGGCAAGTCACATGTCGGCGCGTGCCTCGGAGCGACGCGCCAGAACCCAAGGCATCGGGTCCTGTAGCTGGCCCGGCTGCCCCTTCGCCTTCGGGCTGGAGGCGGGCTAGGCTGGGGGGAAGCCACCGGCACCCCACCGTCTGCCGAACGTGGGCCTCCGCTGGCTTTGGGGGCTACTGACGGGGTTTATATCCCGGGGTAGGCTAAGGTAACGGGGTCCTCCCCACTCCGCTTCGAAGAAAAACCAATCGGCCGGCTGGATGAGGCCGACTAGGGACACGCCACACGAGCCGTCTCCAGCTAGCGTTTCGCCCGGCTGGCCTAGCAGCCGGGCGTGCTCCCGCCCGGCTGGCCAAGCAGCCGGCTGCCCACGAGTCGGGCAGCCCATTGACTTGGGGACGGACACGCCCTGTCCAGTCCCCCTGTCTGCAGATACGACAGCGCAACATGACTGGCAGGGCGAGCGACCCTATGGCAACAGTGGTCGCTGACACGCCGTCCCGCCTGGCTACAGTCCATCCGTCCGGCCCACTGACCTCAATGAGCGTGACCGGACGGGGAACAGTTCCAGCATGCCTCCGCCACTCGAGTGCCTGCGCCGCGTGGCTACAATGCTACGGTTGTACCGAGTACCTCGGTCGGCTGGCGCTAAGCGAAGCCTCCCAAGGCGGCCCGGGCCGGGGCATGTGGGGGAGGGACAATCACGGTGCCCGTCGGCGGGTCCCAGCAGGGATGGAACCGCTCGGCCAGCGGGCCGCCCACGACGAGACAATACAAGCCGCAGGATCCCCTAGCCAAGCAGAGAGGCTGCCAGTCGGGTCCCTCCACCCTCGTACCTAAATCATATTGTAAGACACGGGGGGTTGGCCTATAAAACCCCCCGAGCCCCCCATGCAAAGGGGACGGAACCCCCGATCAAGAACACACACATAGGGAGCTCTCATACCCTTCCCAGTAGCAGAGGGAGACGAGCCGGCTGCTCCTTTCTTCCTCCTCCGAACATAGATCTAGGAGCACCTCTATATACTTATCCATCCATCCAACGAATCCAAGCAGGACTAGGGGCATTACCTCCCACGAAGGGCCCCGAACCTGGGTACATCATGTGTCTCCACCTTCTTGTACCCAATCACGCACCTGGAGCCCATCGGCGTCCTATGGCCCCAACACCACTGATAAGCCACCCTATGGCATCTGTCGCGAGAAAACGACGACACTGCCCGTGCACGACTAAGGGGAACTGGAGAACCCAAAACTCTAGTTCTCCGACAGGAGCCCCAGGGCCTGGGCCACACACGGTACGAGGCGTTGCTGGGCTAGGCCCAAAGAGTGCACGGGCATGCGTGGCTAGAGCCTCCGGTTGTAATCATTCCACTTACTACGCCTCCTCATGATGCGCACAAGGTGCATGTCATGGGATACGTGCGGGGAGCGGTAATAATTGTGGTGCATTTGCGATGGCGTTTTGCACCGGCTAGTAAAGAGGCAGCCTCGCATTTTCCCGATAAGAGGGAATCCTTAGAGGCAGTTGCCAACTTACTCCCTGCTTTCTCCAATCTGGAACCTCTGTCGCCTTCTTCCTCGAGCCGAAACCATAGTCGTGTCTGCTTTTTCTGCTGCCCCCGCATTTTCCCGTCCTCAGCTTCCGCTCCCATAGCCACCATGCCGCCCAAGTCAAGAAAGCGCAAGGGAGCAAAGAACACCATGTCAGAGAAGGACCTGGTGAAGATGCGGAAGGAGCACGCCATCTTCTCCCCGGTGCTCGACACAAAAGCCCTGAAGATGAGGTACCACAGCATGTGGGCGAAGGCCACGAAAGCTCATCCTGCCACTCGCGTGAGACCAGGTTCTTCCAAGGTAAGTTGAGATAAATATCCTTTCTTTGTCGATTACTTTTACTATGGACTTTGCCCTCCATTTTCCTATTTCTTTAATGGCATCATGTACACATTGGGCTTCTGTCTTCTGGATTTCAAGCCAAACGCCATAACGTGTCTGTCAATCTTTGCCCATCACTGCGAGAACTTTGTCGGAGTAATCCCCAACACGGCCCTCTTCCGCCATTTCTTTGTCCCCCACATTCAGGGAGGAGACGCCCTCTCTGGTTCGATCACGTGGATCCCGAGGGGTGGGGCCAAGGAAGTATACCCAGGCGGGGCCCTCATTGACAAGTGGGACGAGTGGCAGGCCAGATGGTGCTGGATTCAGGAGGATGATCCTCCATCCTTCTGTTCGCCCGGGGAGACGAAGATGGTGTGTGGCACCGACTGGAGCGACCTCGATCCTCGGGACAAGAAGCTGTCGGTCACAATTACCAGAATTCTCCGCCTCAAGGCCGTTGGGCTCACCATAGAGATGATCGGGGCCGACTTTCTTCGCCAGTGCACTGCCCCCTTGCAGAACAAGGGGAGGCCGTCCTGGGTTCCGAAACGCGACAAAAATTATGAAGATGTGCCCCGGTCTGAACAACAACTTGACGGCGATGTAGCACAGGGCTCTTTGCCAAAAAAAATAAGGTCTGAAATGATCCACTAGTTGTCGGCCGCCGTGATCCCTCTATGCAACAACTCCGCCTTGGACTTACTCCTCGCCATGATGCCGGTGTGCAATGCTCACGGCCCCGTCAGAAATTGGAAAGTGCCATCTGCGGAGTAGGCACGGGAGCTCTTTGACGGCTTGTCGGAGAAGGTTGTACGGGCAAAGACACAGTTCGTCTGCCCCACCACCGAGGAGGAGACGGCGGACATGGCCACCAGGCGGGAAGAGGCGTGCCTCACCTAAGAGGCCAACAGTGTCGGCTTCATGGAGGAGGAGGTCAGCAAAGGGAAATGTCATCGGAGGAGAAGCTTGCTGGGCAGGACGACGTTGTCAGGGGACAAGGCAGCTCTGCCCCTGGGGGTCCTCCGGCCGAAGAGATAGTGGATGAGGAGCAGGACGAGGAATTCCCAGCTCTTGTGGAGAGGAAGATTCGGGTCCTTCGGAAAGCCTCTTCCAGCGCCTCCCTTGCCCAGGCTTCCTCGAGCGTCATAGCCCCCGGCGAGGCAGCGACCAGTGAGGCCGCATAGTGGCAAGAATTCCGATTGCGATCCTTTGCTTCTCTTGCTGCCAAGCGATCCAGGACCACCCCTTCCCCTCCCAGCACGGACATCGCGGCTGGGGTGGATTTCGACCTCTCTGCTATCACCTCGGAGGAAGAAGAGTAAGGGTCCCTTCACACTTTTTACCTTCCGGGTTCATTTGGTTTTCTTGTCTCACACTGGCTTGTTTCCGTAGGGACACGGAAACGCTAGCATAGAGGATCGCGAAGAGGGCAAGGACCTCCACGGGCGATGATCTGCCTCCAAGCACCGCAAATGTGCTGGAGTTGATCGACATCAGCCCGGAGCCGAGTCCTCAGTGTAGTCCCCTGAGCAGCCCCAAGCGTGAGCCCCTTACTCATTTCCCACTAGCAAGCGTCGGAATGATGTGCAAGTCACTTTCTTGACAAGGATCTTGGTGGCCTCCGGTAAAGGCACCGACAAACTCATGGCATGGGTCTTCCCCGAAGGTGATGGAATTCTTCGACAGATGCATCAACCATGACCTAACATTGGGCTTGAGCACCAACGAGAAGTAGTTGGCGAGTATCTTGTCGTCGCGAGCCCCGGCAGCCTGCACCGCAATGGTGTAGATTCTAAAGAACTCCGACGGGTGAGCCTTGCCGTCATATTTCTCTGGGACCTCTGGCTTGAACGTTTGGGAGTTGGGCCACTGGACTCTCTGCAGCTCACTGGTAAACGCTGGACGACCCACCTCATAAGGTAGACTGACACGATACCCTGGCGCGGATTTGTCCATAGTGGGCCCCGTGTGCTTATCATATTGATGGCGTGCTTCCCGCTGTCGCTCGATCATAGTCCGAGCGTCTTCCTTGCTGCGCTCCCGAAGAACTTGCGCTGCTCGCAGCGAGTCCGTGGATCAGACTATTTTGCCAAGTAACCGTCACAAACGTCAGTCCGACGAGTCGATGACCGCCGTTGTTGCTGTGGAGGAGAGTGTACCGTGGTCACACCGCCTCCGGCCCGCTCGCCACTAGCGCGAGCCGGCTCGGTAGACCGGAACTTATCGGCAAGGCTGAGGAGGCTCTGAATGGTGGTTGTCCACTCATCGAACTTCTCGGCAATAGGAGGGAAATTCAGGAGTAGTTGTGCCCACGCCATTGCTTCTTTGGACATGGTCGGAAGCGAACGGCATGAAGAATGCGGGGTGCTCTGACTCCTAACTGTGTTAGAAGGAGCTCCGTCGCGGTCTCGCAATGGCACACCACTCCCACTAGCATGCTGGCGTGGATGCTGGTCCCGCGTATCTTGGAAGCGATGTGTAGGAGCTTTTTTGTGAGGACGTTGGGAACCACTGACACCACGGCACTACTCTTCACGCGAGTCCTGAGAAGTTCATGGCGTACGCGCCGGCGTGGGGTGTCTTGGAGGGTTCCCTTCCATCCCTGGAGTTCACCGTACCCCTCGTAGGTGGCATAGCTCTGTCATGGGATCCAGCGGCATGGGGGTTCCCACCGCCGCCATGAGTGTCTCCGCGGTGGGCGTTGCCACTTCCTTGGCCTTGATCACCAGGGCGCCGCATGGGAGCAAGGTCTCTGCTCCCTCTGCCCACGCCCGTTCTGTCGCCCGCTTGGGCGGCTACGGGTGCAGCGGACGTAGAGGGCTCCACCGCCTTGAAACCCTTCTTCTTGGGAGCCATGGCGATGAATATGTTGGGGGAACTAACGCGCTAATCGTTGGACCAGGTTTACGCAACTAGTCCTACTACCTAGCGCGCCAGAGATGTCGTGGGGGACGAACACCTATGGGATGGGGAGGACCCCTTTCGGTTTGGCAGGGTGACTGGTGTGTGCGAAGAGCAGGACGAACGAGCAGCACCATGGGATTTTTACCCAGGTTCGGGCCACTGTGAAGCGTAAAACCCTACTCCTGCTTTGTGTATTATGTGTGTTCTTGGGTTCTAGCTACAGGAGCATCGTGTCTGTGGTCGAACATAGCCGCTAAGTGCGTGAGCTAGAAGATTGGTCAAAAGATCCAAAAGTCCACCTACCATACCGCCCCGGGCCTCCTTTTATATGACTAAGGGGATCCCGACAACGGCTTACAGTATGTACACGAGGTGTACAGTGCGTACACTAGGTGTACAGAGATGGAGGGCTATCATACCTAACACTGATGGTGTAAGACGGACGCATTTAATGCTCCATCTGGTGCCTCTGACCGTCCACGGGACAGGACAAGACCCCATCCCATCGGCACTGCTTAGCCCCTCCATCATCGGCGCCTCAACACATGCCCATGTGAGGTGACACATGGCCTCTACGCTGGCGGGGTCTTGCCAAGGGTTTGAAGGCCATCCCGGCAAGGTCTTGCTGAGGGTCTTGCCTTCGACATTGATTGTTTGGATGTTCTCTTGATTCTCCTGTATCTGTATCTAGTATCTCCCTGTCGGGCCTTGCCACCGGGGTGTCTACTACTGCTCGTGCACGAGTAAGCGGCACTGGAGAACACAAAACTCTAGTGCACCGACAACAAGGAAGACAACATAATGAGTTATGGTTGTGTATATTTGCATAGAAGTTATATTGTTATGGATCCTCCAACATGTGGTGCTTGCTTCCACCTCATATTAGCCAAAACTTCTGCACCAAGTAGAAATATTACTTGTGCATCCAAACATCCTTAAACCCAAAGTTGTTCCATATGTGTCCACCATGCCTACCTATATGCGGTATTTACCTGCCATTCCGAGTAAATTTACATGTGCCAAACTCTAAACCTTAAAATAATATTCTATTTTGTATGGCTGAATCACTCATATAATGACTAGGGGTTGTCAGTATCTTCCATGCTAGGTGGGTTATTCTCACGATATGTGTTGATTCACTACCATTCACGAGAAAGTGGCTGGTAATAGGGATTTCTAGTCCCGAAATCAAAGAAAAAATGCAAATAATTAAACAAAACTCCCCTAGGAATGTTGTTAGTATGGACAGTACCAGTGGATTCGGCTCGCCATGTAGTGTGATTTATTGGTGGAGGGGAGTACAAACTTTACCATTCTGTTTGGGAACCGCCTATAATGTATCTAGCATGGAACATACCGAGAACTCTCGATTATTATGGTGACAATGAAAGCATACTGCCCAAAATTATTATTCATCTCTGTTTTAAATGCTCGAGCTCTGGCACCTCTACAAATCAATGCTTGCCTCTGCGAAGGGCCTATCTTTTACTTTCTAGTACTTAACTTTATGCAAGAGTCATGGTGATCTTCACCAGTTCCTATATTTCGCCTTTTTCTCTTGGTAAGCGTCATGTGTTGGGGAAGATCCAAGCATATATGGCCATTCAAATATATTTGATCATGAATTATTATTGTTGACAATTATATATATGATAAATAAGTTGGGAGGTGAATTTTAAGCCCCTATCTTTCTCTGTGTTCGATGGATGCAATTTGCTCTAAAAATATGCTTTGAGTGTTAGCAATCATGGAAGACTATATGATAGTTGAGTATGTGGAATTTGCTAAATCAAAGCTCTAACATAGACCCTTCCTGAAAATAAGATGAATTGCAATTGTTTGGTGACTAAAAGCATAGTTTGTTAGCCTATACTTTAAAGTGTGGATAGCTTGTTATTTCATCATGAGAACGTTTATGAGATGAGATACTATTTATGATATATAATGATGCTAGAGAAAGTGTTTGGAACTATCATTGATCAAACTTATGCACTATGCTAGCATTCACACTTCATAAATTATTATTTCTATCATTTACCTACTCGAGGATGAGCAAGAATTAAGCTTGGGGATGCTGATACATGTCCAACGTATCTATAATTTATGAAGTATTCATGCCATGTTTATGATAATTCTATATGATCTCGGTATGATTTTATTATAACTAACCCGGACTGACCTTGTTTTCAGTAGAACTACCATGGTGTCGTTTTTTGTGTAGAAATAAAAGTTCTCGGAATGGGCTGAAAATTTAGTATGATTTTTCTAGACCAAAAGAGAGCCCCAAAGCATTGTTGGGCCATAAGAGCCACAAGGAGGTCACAAACCTGTCAGGCGCATACACCCCCCCCCCTGGCCGCGCCTAGCAGGCTTGTCACCGCCTCGTGGCCCCCCTTGATGTGAGATCGACGCCGAAAATTCCTATATATATATAAACCTCCAAAAAGAAACCTAGATCAGGATTTCCGCCTCCGCAAGCCTCCAGCGCCATGAAAATCCAATTGGGAGTCCGTTCTGACAACCTGTCGAAGGGGCAAATCATCACCGGAGGCCATCTTCATTATCCCGGCGGTCTCCATGACGAGGAGGGAGTAGTTCACCCTCAGGGCTGAGGGTATGTACCGGTAGCTATGTGTTTGATCTGTCTCTCTCTCTCTCTCGTGTTCTTGAGATGGCACGATCTTGATATACCGCGAGCTTTATTGATATAGATGAATCATATGGAGTTTTCCCCTCTCTATCTTGTTGTGATGAATTGAGTTTTCCCTTTGAGGTTTTATTATCGGATTGAGTCTTTAAGGATTTGGGAACACTTGATGTATGTCTTGCAATGGGATATCCGTGGTGACAATGGGATGTTGTATTGATCCACTTGATGTATGTTTTGGTGATCAACTTGCGGACCTTGGGAATCTATGCATAGGGGTTGGCACACGTATTTGTCTTGACTTTCCAGTAGAAACTTTGGGGCACTCTTTGAAGTTCTTTGTGTTGGATTGAATATGATGAATCTGAAATTATGTGATGCACATCGTATAATCAAGCCCATGGGTACTTTTGGTGACATCGGAGTATCTAGGTCACATTAGGGTTTTTAGTTGATGTGTATCTTGAGGTGTTATTTTAGTACGAACTCTAGGCCTGTCCGTGACACTTATAAGGATAGCTCATAGGATTGATCAGAAAAGATAACTTTTAGGTGGTTTCATACCCTACAATAATTTCTTTGTTAGTTCTCCACTATTTGTAACTTTGGAGTGAACTCTTTGTCGCACGGGAGGTACTTACATATGATTCAACTATGTCAATATTGTTGAGAGAAATTGCACTAGTGAAAGTATGGAACCTAGGCCTTGTTTCCAAGCATTTATACAATGTTTTGCTTGATGTTTACTATTTGTTACCTTGATGTTTTTGTATTTTCATATTACAAAAACCTATTTATACCATCCATATTACACTTGTATCACCATCTCTTTGCCGAACTAGTGCATCTATACAATTTACCATTGTATTGGGTGTGTTGGGGACACTAGAGACTCTTTGTTATTTGGTTGCAGGGTTGTTTGAGAGAGACCATCTTCATCCTACACCTACCACGGATTGATAAACCTTAGGTCATCCACTTGAGGGGAAATTGTCGCTATCCTACAAAACTCTATGCTTGGAGGCCCAACACGAGTCTACAAGAAGAAGGTTGTGTAGTAGACATCGACAATCTACTTTAGTAAATAGCACATTGAAACCGAAGTCTGCTAGTCTAGATACAGAAAGAAGATTGTAGCCATGGGATTCAACGAGCATCACCTTTTGAATGGAGCTATCATGTGATATGGCCACCTTACCAAGGCCAAGTACCTTAGCCTTAGAGTTGTCTCCAAAGGTCACGTACCTCCGAGGACCTTGATTAGGCGTGATCTCTTGGTTTCATCTCCAAAGGTCTTTGTCACAAGTCATGTGATCCGTGCATCCACTGTTGAGAATCCACTCTTTTCCAGCAGACATGTAATCCTTGAAGTTTGCCATTAGACTTAGAATCTTCATGATCTTATCATGCTCAATGTCAAACAACTCATCTGCATCATAGTAGACATGTTCTTCATTGTCATCATTTGGTGGAATATCCTTGTCATAGAAACCAAGAGACTCGTTAGAATCATAACCATGACAATGTTGAATCTTATGAATGTGAATGGCTTCAATAATAATGTTGTTGATAGTTGTGACATCTCCATTAGCACGCATGAGATCACGAAGCTCAAATAGGCATTTATCAAAGTTTTGATCACTAGGCTTGATTTTCTGAAAATCAACAATTTTATGAAGAATCTCATCGAGATTACTTAATGTAAGATTTGGATATCGTTTCACCAAATCAGTCCACAAAGTATAAGCACATGCAAAGTTCTTCAACTGAGAAAGCACAAATTTTGGTAAACCTCTAACAATAAGATTGGCAGTTCTTAGGGGGGGATGCAATTCATCAATGGGGAGCACTTAGGGATTTTCAATATGTTTTCTCAAATGGAATTTGTTAAATAGATCAATCATGGCACTCTTCCATCGAATATAGTACTCTTCATCAAGAATGGGCGCTCTACAATACAAACTCTCCACACTAGACACATCCATCTTTCTCCATGGTGATTAAACCGAAGCAATGGAGACCAAAGCTCTGATACCAATTGTGGGATCATCGGAAGAGTATGTCTAGAGGGGGGTGAATAGACTACTGGCAGGAACTTAAAAACTACACAAGGTGCAAAGTTAAGTATTGGCAGATTTTAGCATATATAGCAAGTCTAGCACACCCTACACATGCAAGTCATCAAGTATAGCAGTGGAATGTCAAGACATTGCACATGGAAGTAATAAGTAGAGGTAGGATGATCAAACGCATGAAGGACACGAAGCTTTTTTTCTGTCGTTCCAATAGGTGCTGCTATCGTACGTCCACGTTTATGGAGTCTTCAACCCACGGAGGGTAAAGACCGTGAGAGTCCACGAAGGGCTCCATCCATAAGGGTCCACGAAGGAGCAACCTTGACTATTCCATAACGGCTTCCGTCCACGAAGGACTAGCCTCACTCGGGCTAGATCTTCACGAAGTAGGCAATCTGCTTTCCCTTACAAACTTCTTGGTTCACTCCAAAACACGAAGTAGGAGTCTCCCAAGCCACACCTAACCAATCTAGGAGGCACCACCCTCCAAAAGGTAATAGGCTCGATAATGTCGATGAACTCATTGCTCTTGTGCTTAGAGATGATAGACTCCTCAACACACAATCACTCTCTCACAGATTTGGCTTGGGTGGAACAGATTGATTGTATGGAAAGCAACTTGGGGAGGCTAGAGATCAAGATTCATATGGTTGGAATGGAATGACATGATCTCAACACATGAGTAGGTGGCTCTCTCACAAAATCAGGTTGTACGAGTGGGGGCCTATTCTGAGTGCTTCTATTGCGACCGAGTTGCCTAAAAGCGAGCAACTTTTTAATCTCGATGAGACCGATTCATAAAACTCGGTTGCAACGATAAGGTGACCAATGGTCAGATTGCCAGACTCGGTGACGCCGATTCAACAAACTCCGTTGGACCGATTTTTCGAATTTGCGTAACAGAATATTGGCAACCCAAACTCGGTGGCACCGAATCAGAATCAGTTGCACCGATGGGCTAGTGTTTGGCTTGAGTCTATTTGAGGCTAAGAATCGATGGCACCGAGTGGGAAGTGTTGGTTGCATCGATTTTGGATATTTGGTTTTGGACATACATTTGTGGAAGAGCTTGTGGGTGTATGTGGTGACTATCATGTGTGCATGTATAAGCATATTGTTCACCAATAGTAACTTACCCCCTTTTAATAGTATTGGCGTTCCTATGGACTCAAAGTGATTTCTCACAAAGTAAAATGTAGAGTCCTCGTGCTTGAAGCTTTGCCAATGATATTCCTTCTCCTCCTTATGCATGGGGATACTCCCCACACTCCTTTTTGCTAGCCCATCTCGTTCTATGGACTTTATCTGAAATACACTAGTTGAAAGTGTTAGTCAAAGAGACATTGTATGTTGTCATGAATTATCAAAACCAACAAGGGAGCACATTCTGCTTTCAGAAAGGCATGCCACTCAAAATATTTTTTCTCTATCAATTTAAACAATTGAGCTCTAGCACCTCTATAAATCCCTACTTCCCTCTGCGAAGGGCCTATCTATTTACTTTATGCAAATTTTATTTTTAAATTTGACTCTCCATCTTCTCTTATAAAGCACCAACTAGGAGGCGTTATGATCGTACTTGAGCATTAGGTGTAGCTAATATTTGAGTGTGTATTGTGAATGGATCAACGATTGAGTATGGTGGGATAGGGATAACTTGCTTTAGCGTTGATATTTCAAAAGACATGGTTGCTTGTTGATATGATTCAGTACTAAAGTTTTCATGTCAATATTAGACTATTGTTTTGAACCATATGTAAAATCCAAATGTCCGTGCTATAAAGAAAAGAATATGTGATGAAGATGATAGGCAGCATTCCACATCAAAAATTATGTTTTTATCATTTACCAACTCGAGAACGAGTATGGATTAAGCTTGGGGATGCTGATACATCTCCGACGTATCTTCACTTTTTGCTTGTTCCATGCTGTTATATTATCAATCTTGGATGTGTTAGAATCAGTTTATAACAACTTTATATCATTTTTCGGGCTAACCTATTGATATAGTGCCAAAGTGCCAGTTGATGTTTTTAATTGTTTTTTACTATGCAGAAAATCAGTACCAAATGGAGCCCAAATACTGCAGGGATTTTTGTGGATTTTTTATGGACCAGAAGAAGAAAGATGGGCCAAACAACACTAGAAGAGGGGGCCCAGGGTGGCCACCCTCCACCAGGGTGCGCCAGAGGCACCTAGCGCGCCCTGGTGGGGGGTGGCCACCCTGGGCTAGGGCGCACCTCGGGCACCCCCTCAACCGACTATCGAGCCTATAAATTCCCAGAAAATCCAAAAACCCTAAGGGAGTCGATGAAATACAATTCCAGCCGCCGCAAGTTCTGGAATCTCGAGATCCAATCTAACACCATCATAGAAGGGTTCGCCTTCTTCATAGGTGTCTCTCCAATGATGCGTGAGTAGTCCACCATAGACCTACTGGTTTGTAGGCAATAACTCGATGGCTTTCTCTCTCTCTATGTTTCTTAATACAATGGTCTCTTGGAGATCTATTTGATGTAATCACTTTTGCGATGTGTTTGTTGGGATCCGATGAATTTTGAGTTCATGATCAGTTTCTATCCATGAATATTATTTGAGTCTTCTTTGATCTCTTATTTGCATTGTTACTTATAGCCTCGTATTCCTTCTTCGAATCTTTCGTTTAGTTAGGCTAACTAGATCGATTTTTCTTGCCATGGTAAGAGGTGCTTTGTTATGGGTTCGATCTTGTCGTGTTCTTTCCCAATGGCAGAAAGGGCAGCAAGACATGCACGTATCGTTGCCATTAAGGATAACAAGATGGGGTCTATTCCTACATGAATAGATCTTGTCTACATCATGTCACCGTTCTTATTGCGTTACTCCATTTTCTAATGAACTTAATACACTAGATGCATGTTGGATAGCGGACGATGTTTGGAGTAATAGAAGTAGATGCAAAATCATTTCGATCGACTTATCTTGGACGTGATGCCTATATAATGAACATTGCCTGGATAACGTCATGATTATTTGATCTTCTATCAATTTCCCAACAGTAGTTTGTTCACCCATCATGTGCTATACTCATGAGAGAAGCCACTAGTGAACCCTACGGCCCCCGGGTCTACTTTTCCAACATATTGGTTTTCGATCTACTATTTGCAACTTTTGTTTTCAGATCTATTATTCCAAAAAAACAAAAATACCTTGATGCACTTTTTGTTTATTTATTTTACTTTGTATTCTTGCGAGATCTATTTGCCAAAACTATCACTACCTAATCTATCTTATTATCGTAGAGAGCATGACAAACTCTCTTTCGTGTTGGGTTGCAAGTATTTGTCGTTTGTGTGAAGGTGTTGTTTGCGTCGGTGCGTGATCTTCCTCTATGGATTGATACCTTGTTTTATAAACTTAGGGAAATACTTACCATCGCTGTGGTGCATCGTCCCTTCCTCTTTGGGGAAATACCGACGCAGTCTCAAGCCACGTCATGCGGTGCCTCGATTTCCGCACAGCGAAAATTGCTGCGCGTCCTGACAATCCTGCTCTGGAGATTCTGTAGATCTTGCTTTGCCCATTGATTGCGTGGTGGATGTTATTCCGTTGGCCGTCATTCTACCGTGGAGAGGTATAAGATACTTCTATGTAGAGGTGAGGAGAGATTCCCTACCTTTCTCTTTGGTGATTCTCTTCCCAATCCGCCGAGAGCTCCGCTACCTGCCGTTTCATCGACTCGCCGCCTCCTGCTGCCAAGGATGACGAAGGGCGCGACTAGGAAGGCCAATAAGGTGAAGACGGCCTCGCACGGATCTTCCTCGAGCGTGGGCATGCCAATGGGCTTTGTCCATGGGGATTGGCTGCTGTCGTGGTCCACCGCGGGCCGCTGAAGGACCTCGAGGACCAAGATCTCTTGGTGGCGAGGAGCTGGCATGTGGCGAAGGCAGGCAAAGCCGAGCCCGCGCCTCATGGAGACTAGCGAGTCTTGGTCACCACCCACATCAACAGAGGTTTCTCGATGCCTCCACACCATTTCTTTCGTGCATTATTGAACTTTTACGGGGCGCAAATCCATCATCTTCCTCGCAACGCCATTTCCTATCTGGTTGCTTTCCTTTCTCTTTGTGAAATTTCCTCGGGAGTCATCCCCACTGGGCCTTGTTCAAGCACTCGTTCACTTCGAGTGATGACTATGAAATAACCCGCTCATTCGGGAGAGAAAACGAATGTATTCTAGTTGTGTGGGGGTCTGGGTATCTAGCTAAGGCGAAAAGTAGCTTTCTGCCGATGAACTTCCCTGACACGGTCAAGGGCTAACAGGGGACCTAGTTCTATTGCAAAGACATCTGAGTTAGTAAAAATCAATCGGACCTCCCATTGTACTCGGCTGGGCGCATCCGACGGCTGCCAAAATTGACCGTGACCAAGGAGGAGATAGTGGATGTAGATATACTTGTGATAGCTTTCCTAGATGTGGTGAACAAAGGAATCAACAGCCTAGAACTGCTGGAGGTCTTCTTTCAAAGAAGGATCCAACCTCTTCAGGCCAGGGCTCATCCTATGTGGATGTACTCAGGTCCGAGCGACTCCATGCGCACGCACCCGAAAGAACTCATCGCGGAGGCAATGGAGAACAAGCTTAAGGCCATCAAACTGGCCTGCGACAACCCTAGAGGGTCAAGGCGGGTGCCCCCATTTTCGGCTGACGTCCAACTGATTGAGGTGACTTCCGACTGCACATTGTTATTTTCTGAATGATTTGGATGCTTGCTGATGGGAATCTTGACTAATGTAAATCTCACCTGGCAGTCCTTCACGATCATGGTGAGCTCGATACCCGCTGTATACAATGCTCCAACTAATGTGACGAGTGGCAACAAGCAATATGACGACATGGATGGCGAAGAGGGGTACGCAGAGGACAGCAAAGACGGTGAGGAAGAGGAGGAGGAGGACTTGGATCCTGGGGACGAGACAAAATCTTATCCATCAGAGGAGGTTCTGCCCGAAATCCGCTCCAAGGAGTGCCAAGACCTTGGGTCCGTGGGGGCAACCCGAAGGGTCCGAGTGCCTCCAAGTCTTCCGCACCCGCTATCACCACTCGGAGTTCGAAGCGCGGACGATGCGAGCTCGCTCGTTCACACAAGAAGGTAGTCAAGTAGCAGAAGGTGACGGTCAGCAAGCCTTAGAGGGTTGTCCTGTCAAAGACCAAAATGAACGTGCCAGTGGACACAACGTGAGTATCCTTTGGAATGACTCTCGCTACAATGATTTGCCGAAATGTCATGACGTTCCGAATGGTTTCTTGCAGGGCTGATACTTCGAGTGCCTCTTTGGAGAAGGATAAGGCTGATATTGATGTTGCATCTTCGAAAGGTATTTCTTGAATCTTCTTGGAAGTTGTACTGTATTCCGTGTCTTTTTCTGTCATGCTCATTTCCGAAAGATATTTGTCTGTTTTATGGGCCGCAAGAGATAATAGAGTTTGACCCACCAGACCCTTCCGCAGACGCGGACATCGTCATGCGAGATGTTTCGTCCGTCGGGGTCTCAACAATGATTCGTGGGGCTTCTTTAGGGGCCAGGACCGCACTCGGACCTCCTTTGCCAACTACTCCCTCTACAAACAAGTTTACACCGCACCACATCCCGGAGGACCAAGTGGGCATCAGCAAAGAAGTACAGATCTAGCTGAAGGTGATGAATCACAGGATGAAAGAGGCCTATGATGCTAGCGGGGCACTTGAGAAGAACATTCGAGTAAGTACTCTTGTAAGTATCATCTTCAATCGTAAATTTTTGTATTGTATTGTCTTGTCTTGTATGTAGTTATTTTTGAATCTCGGGTGGGTTACCATCGTGGGCACACCCACTTGGTGTTCTTTGTTTCCACTGGGCGTGCTAATCGCACCCACTAGGTGTAGTCCCCGAGACTGCCATCGACTGAAGCAGTCGGTGGGAGTCTTAGAGTCCAAATGTCTTCATCATAATTCCAGTGGGGGCACATTGAGCGCACCCACTGGTTGTAGTCCCTGAGACTATCATCGACTGAAGCAGTCAGCGAGATTCTTAGAACTTTGAAACTTAATCGAATGAGCTGTTACCTTGTGTCCGATTGACGAATCATGTGTCTTTGTCTGCAAAGTGTGTGCAAGCTCAGAACCCGTTACAATGCTCCGAAGCAGGACGTGCCGGACCTACGCCTCAACCTTGAAGCGGAGAAAATCAAAAGAGTTCGTCTGGAGCAAGAGAAGCGATCACTCAGAGGTAAGCACTATTTGTCTGATTGCTGTATGACTTGTCTTTTTTCCTTGTCCGACTAAGACTTATTTACCACATGTACATAAGGGAAATCTTCAACTTACTAAGTGGCTCCTGGCTTCCATTTCTATAGACTCCATGGAAGAGGCCCTAGAGAAGGACACCGAACTGGTGCTCGCTCAGAAGGAGGCCAGTCTTTGTCTCCAGAATGTGTGCAAGCTTGAAACCCTCTACAATGCTCTGGAGAAGGAGGTGTAGGACCTACGCCTCAACCTTGAAGCTGAGAAGATCAAAAGTGCTCGTCCAGAGCAGGAGAAGCGATCACTCGGAGGTAAACACTATCTCTCTGATTGCCGTAGGACTTGTCTTTTTCCCCTGAGCGACTGAGACTAATTTACCAAATGTACATAGTGAATATCTTCAACTTACTAAGAGGCTCCGGGCTTCCATTTCTATAGACTCCATGATAGAGGCCCTCGAGAAGAAGGACACCAAACTGGCGCTCTCTTAGAAGGAGGCCAGTCGGAAGATGAAAGAAGTTGAAGATGATCTAAAGTCCCTTGAGAAGTGGGATCAAGAGAAGAAGAAGCTGGAGGGCATCACCAAGAAGTCCGCGAAGGATGCCACTCAGGCCGATTCGAAGTTGAGGCAGGCGTCAACCAAGAGAGCCAAGTTGGAAAAGTTCATCAAAGACTGGGGCAATGACATGAATGAGAAGCTGAAAGGTAGTCGATGTTCCGACTGAATTCTTAGTTAAGATGACCTATCACTCGTCTTTCAACAACTCTTTTCTCCCTTCACTTCGACATGATTCTGCATGGATTTGTAAGAAGAGACATCTAAGATCGAGAAGGAGTTAGATCCAGTTGCAGGCCTTCTGGATGACAGTTCAACCCTCACTCTTCTTCACCTAGAGGAACGTATTGGGGAGGTGACGGTCATGTTCGACCGACTACACAAAGCTGCTAAGGACATCAATCAAGATATATGTCCCTGAGAAGAAGTCACGAACGATCTGGATGCCCTTATGCACCGTCTATGGGACGTCCCACGTCAAGTGCAAACCTAGAAGAAGTCAGCAGACCACGCCGGAGCTGACATCGCTCTCTCGGTCATCCGAGTCCATTGCAAGAACGTGGATGAGGAGAAACTAAAGTCACTCAAGGTCATCAATCAAAAGAGCGCCAAGATCGAATACTTCATGGAGATGTTTCTGGAAGCTGCCACTCGGATTGTAGACGTCATCAACCTTGAAACCTTCACCGACGCTGCGGTTTGTCTCCCATCGAGTGATACTCGGATAACAACTTTAAACGTGATTTACCTCAGAATGCGGAGTGGTTTATGTGACCATACACTTTGACGTGAATTGATGGTCACGGTTATCTGCTCTTTTTCTTGGAACTTTATGCAATTTGTTTTCCCCTATTCAACTTCGAGGTTTTGTTTATACCTGGACAGAACAATTATGGTCTTATCCATCTTGATATCCAAATGGAGGTTGTTCCCGCACTCGGGTATCAATACTTAGGAAAGCATGGAGCCGCGGCTAAGCCCTCGAGTGTAGACTGTGTTTTCACTCGGAGTAGTTTTTACTTAGGAGAATGTGGGAACGCGTCTAAGTCCCTGAGCGCGGTTCGGGCCACACTCGGAACAGTTTTACACTTAGGCGAAAACAGGTTCGTGGCTAACGAGTAAAAATGGAGGTAGTTCCTGGGAACAATGATGGTCATGTCCATCTTGATATCCGAGTGGAGGTTGTTCTTGCACTTAGCGTATCAACACTTAGGCAAGCACGGAGTCATGGCTAATCCCCTGAGTGTAGACTGTGTCTTCGCTTAGAGTAGTTTTTACTTAGGCGATTACGGGATCGCGTCTAAGTCCCCGAGAGTGGTTTGGGGCCACACTCGGAACAATTTTACACTTAGGCAAAAACAGGTTGCTAGCTAATGAGTAAAAATGGAAGTAGTTCCTGGGAACAATGATGGTCCTGTCAATCTTGATATCCGAGTGGAGGTTGTTCCTCCACTTGGCATATTAACACTTAGGCTAGCACGCAGCCACGGCTAAGCCCCTCGAGTGTAGATTGTGTCTTCACTCGGAGTAGTTTGTACTTAGACGAATATGGGATCGAGTCTAACTCCCCGAATGTGGTTCGGGTCCACACTCGAAACAATTTTACACTTAGGCAAAAACAGGTTTGCGGCTAACGAGTAAAAATGGAGGTAGTTCATGGGAGTCTTGTCCATCTTGATATCTGAGTGGAGGTTTATCCCGCATTCGGCGTATCAACACTTAAGCTAGCACGGAGCCGCGGCTAAGCCCCCGAGTGTAGACTTTGTCATCACTCGGAGTAGTTTGTACATAGACAAATACGTCATCGCTTCTAAGTCCCTGAGTGTGGTTCAGGTCCCTGAGTGAAAACAGGTTTGCGGCTAATGAGTAAAAATGAAGGTAGTTCCTGGGAACAGTGATGGTCCTGTCCATCTTGGTATCTGAGTGGAGGTTGTTCCCGCAATTGGCGTATCAACACTTGGGCTAGCACGGAGCCGCAACTAAGCCCCCTAGTGTAGACCATATCTTCACTCGGAGTAGTTTTTACTTTGATGAATACGGGGTCGCTTCTAAGTCCCGAGTGTGGTTTGCGTCCACGCTCGGAACATTTTCATACTTAGGTGAAAACAGGTTTGCGGCTAACGACTAAAAATGGAGGTACTTCCTAGAAACAATGATGGTCCTGTCCATCTTGATATCCGAGTGGCGGTTGTTCCTGCACTCGTCGTATCAACACTTAGGCAAGCACAGAGCCATGACTAACCGCCTGAGTGTAGACCGTGTCTTCACTCGAAGTAGTTTTTATGTAGGCGAATGCGGGATCGCGTCTAAGTCCAAGAGTGTGGTTTGGATCCACACTCGGAAGATCGTAATTATCACTATGGTGAAAAGAGTGAAAGGTTTTAATAAAGAGTTTAAAAAGTAAATAATTTTATTCAACAAAACCACTCGGCAACTAATTATAGGAATGAGGGAGTGTTTATTATTTGAAGCGTAGAACTTCCAGAGCAGGTCCGCATTCCAGGCATGGGGTTCTTCTACATCGTTGTTGATGTTGTATAGTCGGTAGGCTCCGTTGTTCAAGACTTTGGAGATCACAAAAGGCCTTGCCACAGTGGTGCCAACTCGTGTTGCTGTTGTTGATCCAGAGGGAGGACATGGTCTCCCACTTGGAAAGCGCGCCCCTGACTTGCGTGTCATGATAGCGCCTTAGGTCTTGCTGATACAATGCCGATCTGACTAGGGCTAATTCTCTTTCCTCCTCGAAGAGGTCCAGGCCGTCTTGACGGGCTGCTTTAGCTCCAGCTTCATCGTAAAGCTCTACTGGGGGAGTGTTGTGATGGATGTCACTTGACAGTACTGATTCATACCATGAAGAAAGGAGTGTGCTTGGTTGAGCGGTTCGGGGTCGTCTGAATGCCCCATCAGACAGATGGTAGCTCTTCAACCCAAGCTCCCGTGGCGTACTCCAAATCCCTCATCAGTCAGGTTTTAATCCTTTTAGGATCATTTCGTTCGCCCGCTCTGCTTATCGATTAGACTGCGGGTGAGCCACAGAGGCATAGTTGACCTGAGTTCCTTGAGAATAACATAACTCACAGAATCCATCTGAATCAAAATTCTTCCTGTTGTTAGTGATGATATCATACGGGGCTCCGAATCTGAAGACAATTTGTCAGACAAAACTGACAGGAGTCCTTGCGTACAAACTCTTGATGGGCTTAGCTTCGACCCAACTGGTGAATTTATGCACTGCTACTAGCATGTGTGTAAACCCACTCATCCCATTCCCTCGAGAGCTGACCATATCGATACGCCAAACGGCCAGGCGAGCGAGATGGTATTCAATGCTGATGTAGGTTTGTGTGTCTGATTCTTGTAAAACTGGCATCCAACATAGAGATCGACCAAGTCTTTTGCTGCCTGATTGGCTCGGGGCCAATATAATCCTGCACGGAATGCTTTCGCGATCAATGTCCGAGAGGACGTGTGGTCACCGTAGGTTCCCAAGTGTATATCATGTAAGATTTGCAGTCCTTCTTCTGGGGAAATGCATTTCTGGGTCACACATGTAGTGCTTTCTTTGTATAATTGTTCTCTCGTCACTTCGAAGGATTTGAATCGCCGGATGACCTGTTGGGCTTCCTCCTCATATTGAGGGAGTTCTTGCCGGAGCAAGTATGCCAAATATGGTTCGGTCCACTTGGGACTGATTACCAACATCTAATGGACAAGATCCACCACAGCTGGCACATCGACTTCAGTCAAATTTGAAGGTCCGACTACTTGTGCAGGCTCCTTAGTAAAATGATCTTACTTGACTCAGGGGAGGCGTAGGTGCTCAAGGAAAATGCTTTTTTGCATGACTCGCCGAGTGGAACCAATCTTTGCTAGGTCGTGTGTTGCTTGGTTCTTCGCTCGGGGTATATGATGTAACACTAAACCCTCGAAGTTTTTCTCTAATTTTTTGACTGTGTTAAAGTCTTATGTCATGGAAGGACTCCGGATATCCCATTCCTTCACCACCTAATTGACGATGAGGCCCGAATCACCGAATATCATCAAATGTCGGATTCCGAGTGAGATGGCCATTTGGGGCCCATACAGGAGGTCTTCGTATTTGGCCTCATTCTTAGACGAATCGAAGTGAATTTGGAGAACATAGCTTAGTCGGTCTCCCTTGGGGAAGACGAGAACTACTCCAGCACCAGATTCTTGGAGCATCTTGGACCCGTCAAAGAACATGGTCTAGTGTTCGGGAATAGTCGGGGTGGGTTATTCTTGCTTGATCCATTCTGTTAAAAAGTCCACCAGTGTTTGAGACTTGATTGCTTTCTTGGCCTCAAACTTGATCTCCAACTAGAGGAGCTCAATTGCCCATTTCACCACTCGACCAGGGGCGTCTCTATTATGCAGAATTTCTAACAGAGGGGCATCACTCATAACTTAGACCCGAGTGCTCTTGAAAATAATGCACCACGTTCTTGACAATGAGGTAATTTTCATAGACCAGTTTCTGATAATGTGGATATGTTTGCTTGGAAGGTGTCAAGACTTATAAGATGTAATAGACGGGTCTTTGCACTTTGAATGCTTTTCTCGATTCCTCACCCTCTATCGTAAGGACAGTGCTGACCACTCGGCTAGTAGGCGCGATGTACAAGAGTAAAGGCTCTCGGCTGCTCAGGGTAGCTAACACAACTAGGTGGAAAGCAAGGCCTTGAGTTCGTCGAATGCGGCTTGCACTGCAGGAGTGCCCTCAAAGTTGTCAGACTTCCTCATCAATCAGTAAAGAGGCAATGCTTTCTCACCAAGTCAAGAGATGAATCTACTCAGGGCCGCGAGGCAACCCGTCAGCTTCTGCACGTTGTGCAAGCGAGCTGGTGTTGTCATTCGGACAATGGAACCGATTTTTTCGGGGTTGGTATCAAGTCCTCATTCGCAAATGAGACAACCAAGCCATTTACCTATCGGCACTCCGAATGTACATTTTGCAGTGTTTAGTTTAATCTGAAAACGCCGAAATTGGCAAAAGTTTCAGCAAGATTAGCTAGAAGATCAGAACCATTCCTTCACTTTATCACGATATCATCCATATACGCCTCCATGTTCCGACCGATTTGTTCTTGCAAACATTTCTGGATCATACGCATGAAGGCTGCCCCCGCGTTTTTGAGACCGAATGGCATCGTGATATAGCAAAAACACCTGAATGGGGTGATGAAGGCTGTTTTTATTTCATCGGGTCCATACATTCGGATCTGGTGGTACCCGGAGTATGCATCTAGGAACAATAGGCGTTCACATCCGACAATGGAATCTAGAATTTAGTCTATGCGAGGAAGAGGAAAATGGTCCTTCGGACAGGCCCGATTGAGGTGCTTGAAATATATGCACATTCGGAGTGACTTGTCCTTGGGAGCCAACACAGGGTTGGCAAGCCACTCAGAATGAAACACCTCACGGATGAACTCGGCAGCAAGGAGCCGAGTGATTTCCTCACCAATTGCCTTGCGCTTCTCAATGGAGGATCGACGCATGTGTTTTTTGACTGGTTTGGTATTTGGATCGACTCGGAGTCGGTGCTCAGCTAGCTCCCTGGGAACTCCCGGCATGTCAGATGGCTTCCATGTGAAAATATCCCAGTTCTCACGAAGGAACTGGATGAGCTCGGCTTCCTATTTCTCCCCGAGTGTCGACGAGATGTTCGTAGGAGAGGGATTTGGATCATTCGGATGAATGCGAACTTGCTTCGTCTCGCCGACCGACGGGAAAGAGGATTCCGTCACCGGGCGTTCGTACTTGAGAAAGTCCACTGCCCGCCTTCTTGTACCCGTCGAGTTCGACCGCGAGTACTTGCTCGTTTGCAATTTTGGACCTTCCTATCGCCAGTCACTATGATCATGCCCTTTTGTCCGAGCATCTTGAGCTTAAGGTAGATGTAACATGGTCGGGCCATGAAGTGTGCATAGGAAAGTCCGCCTATAATGATGTGGTAAGCATTGCGGAAGTCCACCAACTCAAATGTCAAGCGTTCCTTTTGGAATTTTTCTCACCCCCGAACACGACGTCCAGGGCGATATGGCTGAGTGACTCAGCCTTCTTTCCGGGGATGACCCCCATGGAAGTCCATATTGCTCTTGCTCAACCGGGACATCGAAATGTCCATCACTCTAAGCGTTTGCGCAGTTCGAATCCATTGACAGCTGGATCTACAACCAACGCTTCCCTCTCAAGGTTGGCTATGTGCGCTGAATGATCCGACTGGTCAAAGGTTACAGGGGTGTTCGCCCAATTGAGGTATTTGAGGACATTCGAGGCTGCCATGTTAACCTACCGATTGACGACTTTCAACCGGCTCTTGCTTTCAACATCAACGAAAATCATGTTGAGGACCTTGCCGATGCTCGGAAACTCGGAAGCATCCTCCCCGTCCTCGTCATCATCTTTCTCTACGAAGGCTTCTTTACCCATCTCTTGCTTGAGCATCCTTCACTCCTGAGTGGTGTGGTTTGGGTAAATTATGTTGCCTTCCTCATATTTTTTAGTATGCACAACGCAGGGTTGATCTAATACTTCCGACTTGTACTCGGGCTTCTTCTTATTGGCCCAATATTTCTTCTTTTTCGTCTTAGGATTCCCTTGACCAGGAACCGCAGCCACCTCAGCCTTTCCCGGAGGATCGAATTTCCTTTTCTGTTTCTTGTCGGCATTTCCTCCCAACTAAGGGGTGTCGCCAGCTCATCCTTTGCTGCTACGGAGGCGGTCTTATTCTTTGATGTTTGTGTACTTGTTGGCGATCTCCATGGACCGACTGATAGATATATCCCCAGATCGATCAAACTTCAATATGAGCTCCTGATACCAAGGGTCTGCTTTGAAAGTGAAGACTGCCTAATGATCGGTAACGTTCTCAACCGTATTGTGCAGCGTGGTTTAGCGTTGAATATAATTTCAGAGAGTATCATTGCTCCTTTGAAATTAGTGTTGCAGCTCTCTCAATCCACCCAAGCGCTTGTATGTGTCCTCAAAGTTCTTCATGAACACATGTGTCAGGTCTTCCCAGTAGTAGATGCTACTGGAGGGCAACTGATTGAGCCAGACTCATGTTGAACCTTCCAACATGAGAGGAAGATGCTTCATGGAGACAAAGTCATTGCCACCACCGATCTATACGGCCACTCGGTAATCCTTGAGCTAGGTCTTCATCTTGGACTCACCCTTGAACTTTCCGATTCCCGTCGCTAATCGATAATTAGCGGGGATATCTGCCTCTCGGAGGTCCCCCAACCGCTCACTCGGTCTCTGGTCAGCCTTCTCTTGTCCACAACATGCTGCGGGGGTCGTCGACCACCTTCCTCATAGCCTCTGGGCCATGGCGGACTCCATTGGCGGTCCTCACGATGATGTCGCTCGCCGTCATATGGCCGCCTGCCGTACGAATCACCTCTCGGAGGGGGTATCAGACTGACGTCACGGATGTCACACCAATGTTCTCCGTGCTGGCCTTTTGGGAGAGGAGAGTGTCGGCGCTTCTGGTACGCGTGCAAATTATGTGCCGACTAGACAATATGTGCCCATGTGGACTTGTTGTGTATCCATTGGTGTGACTGTCAGACTTTCAAATTTGGCCTCAGTGCAGTCTTCAGCAGAGTCCAGATCTGCCGAATGCCTTCTCCGATCGTTGATCCGGGCGGCTGAATAGATTCAGCGATCCGAGTGGTAGCGGCGAATTTCTCCAATGGCGTGCGCATTATAGGGATCTTGGGTGGTTGGTTGTTCTGAAACAACGGACACCACAGGTGACTGGAGCTTGGTCTTTCTCGAGATGCGCGGTTGTTGAGTGACTACTTGAAACAGCCCGGGACCGACGCTCTAGAAAATTCCCCTTTTATTCCATTGTCGTTGTGTGATTCGTCTGGTTGCCACATTCATCATCACATCATTCGCATCATCAGCATAGCATCGTCACTCGTTTTCGAAAACTTGCATCCGTGAGTAGCTGTCGGTTCTCTCCGTTCTTGCCGTTGCCCGTCTCGACAGCAACCCCTAGTGCCTCCCCTATATATAACCCCCATGGAAAGATCTATCTCACTCTCTAGGGTTTCCCCCTAGCTAGTTTTGCAGCCACCCCCTCAGATCTGGACCCTTAGATTTTGGTCTAAGGGCTCAAAAACCGCCCAAATCCCACCTACCGGACATGTCCGGCCGACCGTAGAGCCTCACAGCCCGAGCATCCCCGCGCCCGACCTCCCGTAGCGTGCCTCGCATCTCTAACCCCGCCGCCACTTTGGCCGCCGGAGCCCCGATGCCGGCGACCAACAGGTCAAGCCCCGCGCCGCCCCTCTCCTCCTTCTCCCTTCTCCTTTCTCTCTCTAACCTCTCCTTCTCTCTACTCCCTCTCTCTCTCTCCCGCAGGAGCTCCCGTCGTGGCGCTGCCCTAGAAGCTTGACGCCGGCTGGTGCCACGCCGTCACCAATAGGCGAGATCCGTCGGATCTCGCTGCGCCCGCCCACCACGGCCAGATCTGCGTCCCCGGAGGCCCGCCCTCATTCTGAAGCTGCCGGACCGCCGCGTCCACGACCCCGCCGGCCTCCTGCTCGGGTTCAAGGGGACGGGGGAGATGACGCCCCAGCGCCTCGTTGACCACCCTCGTGGGCCAGCGCCGAGGCAGGCCCAGATCGCCCAGGCCTCCCCGTCGGCGCATGGGCCGCGCGGCCTCGCCAAGGCCTGCGCCCCCCGCTCCACCGTCGTGGGCCGAAGGCCAGTGAGGTGAGCGCTCTGTTCTCCTAACCCTCGCCCGCGTGCGCATCTTAGTTACTCATCGCCTATTGCTGCTATTGAGCTAGAGTCAGATTCGGCCCATAGACCTTTTTTTTAATTCTGCGAATTTTGCTAATTAACCTGTGAATTTCATATTACAGAAAAACCTTTGTTTTTAAATTGCTAATATCTAATTAACCATGCATCATATGTAAAAACTTTATATATGAAATTTGACTAGAATCTTATGTAGTTTCACAATATCCAACTTTAACATGTGATAAAAATGTTTAACATTTCTGTTTGCATTGATTTGCGTAAATGCCATGTAAAATGATATATTTCATAACTAATTAACCATAGTTGCGTTGAAAATGTTTTACATATGTAACTTGGCTAGAAAATCGTGTAGAATCTCATGCTGACATTTATTTTGTTGTTTAATCTAAAATATGGTTTTCAGATCTGGACAAAAAATTAAAATATACACATGAGGTCGTTCCGAAATTGTTATACCTTCCTTCCGGCCTTATTTAACATGCCTAAATAGTGTAGAATATTTATGCTTCACCTCTTGCCATGTTTAACAACATTTAACATTGATGTGTACCTAAACGGGAGTGAACTAAATAATTCGAACATGGAGTTTCGTCAATATGCAACTCGTTGCATATTGAACTTAATATGTAGTAGTTGTTTTTTGTGCTTGCCATGCCATGCGTTGCATATTCAACCGAACATGCATCAAATTTATTTGTGCATCATGTCATGCATATGTTGTGGTGTATCATGTGTTGATTGTGGTTTCCAGATTGCTTCTTCTCGTTAGAGTTCTGAAAGCGTTCGGAGTGTGAGGATTCGTTTGACTACGTTGGATCGTCTTTTTCATGGACTCGTTCTTCTTCAAAGCGGGATCTCAGGCAAGATGACACATTTCCTTGTATACCACTA
Organism: Hordeum marinum; assembly: GCA_022496015.1. Lineage (NCBI taxonomy): Eukaryota > Viridiplantae > Streptophyta > Magnoliopsida > Poales > Poaceae > Hordeum > Hordeum marinum. Next base: position 169,213,688 of record CM039677.1, read on the forward strand.
CTATCATTGCTATGCTAGTTGTCCTGCTTTTATTGTTATGTCTCGCTACCTACAACTTGTTTGTCAAGCCTCCCAACATTGCCATGATAAGCCTCTAACCCCTCCAAATCCCAACAAACCTTTGTTTAGCTATGTTACCGCTTGCTCAGCCCTTCTTATAGCATTTCTAGCTGCAGGTGCAATTGTTTCCATGTGACAACATGGACATTCTTTTGTTATCACAATATTATTGCTATTTAATTTAATGCACTTATACACTTGGTAAAGGGTGGAAGGCTTGGCCTTTTGCTCGGTGTCTTGTTCCACATTTGCCGCCCCTAGTTACTTGTGAACCGGTGTTATGTTCCATAATTGAGCACTCCTAACATGCTCGGGGTTGTTATGGGGACCCCCTTGATTTTCATTTTGGGATAAAACTCTTCTGGCAAGGCCCAACTTTGGTTTTACCATTTGCCAACCTAATAAAAACTTGCATAGGGACTTTCTGGACCCCGTGGATAATTAATCAACAACTCGGGCTAGTGCTCCTCGTGAGTGTTGGTCCAAAATGGCAGTAGCCCGGGCCACCAATGGGTGTGCCAGCCAAAAACTTCGCCAATCCGGTCGTGTCGTGAGAACGAGATACGCAGCTCTTATCGGGTTTGTTGACACATCGGGCGGCCTTGCTGGATTTGTTTTACCTTTCTCGAACGTCTTGCGTGAGGAACTTTGATCTTCTTCGGGCTATCTCGAGGTGTCGAATTTCCTTTAGAATTACCTAGGATGATCATGAGATCCGTGGTCGAGGTTGTTCTCGTGACGTGTGGTTAATTTGTGATGGATGAGTCGGAGCACCCCTGTAGGGTTAAATCTTTCGGAAAGTCATGCCCGTGTTTATGTGGCAAACTTGGATATTTTGTTTAACACCTGGTCATAGCAAATTTGAAGTAAACTCAAATAAAATACACCAACTATGTGTGTAACCGTGACTGGCTCTTCCCGCGAGTTCTTATCCGAGAGAGAACATGGTGGGGTTATGTTTGACATAAGTAGGTGTTCAGGATCACTTGGTGATCATTGCTAGTTCACGTTCATTATTCGTAGACCACCATACTTTACTTTCTCTACTCGTAAGTTAGCCACTCAAATAAATGCTTAGCCACTTGTTGCAGCCTCACCACTTAACCATACCTCACCCATTATGCTTTAATAGTCTTGATACCCTTGCAAATGAGATTGATGAGTCCCTGTGGCTCGCAGATTACTACAACAATAGTTGAAGGTATAGGTAATGCGATGCTTTGACGTGAGAGCGATGATTGTTTGATTTGGAGTTATTCTTCTTCATCATCATCAATCTAGGATGGGTTCCAGGCTGCAGTTGGGATAGCAAGGGTGGATGTCATTTTATCGTTTGATTTCGTCTATACTCGGACCCTGCTCTTCTGTATGATGTTTGAATATGTCATTGTATTGATGTGATGTTGATGTATCTTGTGGCGAGTGTAAGCCAGTTCCATATACTCATCTCTTCTATACATGTACTTGTAATGATATCCATTCTTGCAACACGACGAGATGCGCTTCTATCCTGTCGAGGCCCTTGTGCCAAAATAAGGCTAGGATCGCATCTTGGGCGTGACAAGTTGGTATCAGAGCCCATACCGACCTAGGAGCCCCCTTGATTGATCGAACTTGTCCGAGTCGAGTGTAGGGAAAAACTATTTAGAGTCTACTTATATCGGAGAGTAGGTTTCGTTTACTCCTCTTCTATACTCTGGTGAGGAATTACGACTTAGGAATTTTAATTCTACCCTCTTCTCACTCAAAAAAATTAGAATCACACAGATATTTTGGAATCTATATGATGCCGAACGGAGTTCCGTCTTGGTGCCTCCTGTCTGACTTGATTTCTTCTAGGGAGTTGAGCTCCAGGGGATTCTTGACACATCGTTATCGTTCAGTTTCCTTAGTATCTCAGGACGGAGGATGTTTGAAATTGCTTTAATACTAATAGTGGCGAGAGGAGTCCGGCATCCCCAGTACTGGTGGAGAGAGTTCGGATGTACTGTCATTCTTAGTATCGTTGTGTTTTCGAGGGTCCGAGATAGATGGAGTTCCGAAGGTTCTGGTTATGTGTTGAAGGATGGATACAGTTGGGGTGTAGGGCTTGTTAGTTGTGTGCGATATTTTCCTCCTTGTATTCCCAACACCAAATTGCATAACCAGGAAGATTTTGGGAGTTCTTAGGTGGGAATTCAAGTAGTTACCTAGACTATTTTCCAACAGATCATGGTGTGAGGTTGCGGTTTAACATCTAATGGATTCGTTTGTTCACAGTCTTTCTTACGGAGGACAGTCTCGATATATGTCATCAGATATGCTTCGTCAAGCCTTGTAGTTCATTATGCCTAGGGAGCATATTTGAGCGTCATTTCAATATGACAATCCAATGTACGATCGAGCCCGTGCGAACCTAACCACGAAAATATCGAACACAATCTCTATCATGAATTTGTTCTAGCTTGTTTCATAAGACTCATCGTTGTTTTGTTGGAGTATGGCAATTCAAGTTGCTTTCATGTCAAGTGGTTATTTCATATCTTTCCTAAGTGTTATCATATGTCTATGGGGTTGCTAATTCTTTTGCTCAATCAAGTTATCATATCAATTCTTTTCATCTGGTGTGCTTCTCTTCAAGATAATTCAATCCTCTCTAATATTTGCAAGGTCAATCCTCTTATTCTTTCCCGGAGTTCACTTCATCCATTCCATGTTGTCTTAGTTTTTCCCCACACTCCCGCCCTTTTTCTTCAATGATTAAATTCTCTTCCAAGTGCCTTTCTCTTCATCAATGCTTCTGCTATCATTTCTTCATATTGTATCCGGTGATTTCTTGTGAAGATTCTTAGGAGTTTCAATTCCAAGATCTATCCGCATATTCCTAGTTCTTGTTGTTATTCTTCTTTGGTGGATTCAATTCAAGCTCTCGGTGTTTATCATATCCTTTTCATTCTCTAAATGCTTTCTCATGTTGGAATTCTTTATCAAGCCTCTCTTGGTTTTCAAACCTCCCTGTTCTATCCGGAGTGCTGAAGATATCTTAGAAGATTTGTGTTCTCATTCAATCCTTTCAAATTATTTTGAGGTTCTCACCTCATCAAATTTTCATTCATACCGGTGCAATCCCCCTTCTAAGCAATTGTTTCAACGGTGGTTTCCCTTTAGTGGGCCCATAACCCACAGGTTTTTCCCCAAGATCTTACCTAGCTCTTCTAATCTTTCCGGAGATGTTCTCAAGTTCTTCCCGATGTGATGTAAGATTGATTTTCATCAGCCATATTCCTTCTCCATGATCGCTTCAAAATATTTTCATCATTGGCTCAACCATTCTTTATTCGTTATTCTAGAGTACCTCAGTAATTATTGGTCGTGTTATCGTCATCATTCATCATGAAGACCGAAGGAGTGGTTCTCTTAAATTTTTGCTCATTCTCTTGAAGATTCATGGTTTCAGCTTCGTGATATCCTCTCAAATTGTTTCCATTCATGAGTAATTTCTCCCATATCTATCCGGTGCATTAAGAGTTGTTTTTGTTTCTCGATCCTCCGAAGGCCATCATTTCAGAAGATTTCTTTGTTCTCAGCTTTCAGCTTTCGTTCTCAAATTCTTCTCAATTGTTGTTCCTCCGTTCGTATCTCAATTATTCCGGTGCCTTGTGAATTTTTCCATTAGGTGCATCATGATCTCTTCGTTCCCATGTATCTTCGTTCAATCATTGTATCCTCATTCGTTTGTGAATTCTTACCGGTGTTCTCATGCAAGACTTCTTCAAGTTTGTGATCTATATCTCGCTTTCTCTTCAATTCTTTGCAAGAAGAATAAGTGGTATGCGAAATCCGTTGCTTGTCTTGAATTTAACTTGATGAAGGATAAGCATAACGTAATTCTTATTCTAGTTTCATCAAGGTGGTTTCAATCCTTCGTCCGGAGTGTTCATGGCATCAAATTCTTGGTTATAGTTGTTCATCTTTTCATTATGGTGTTCCAAGTTATTCTCAAATGTCTCTTTGCGAAGCTTCATCTAAATCATTGGAAGGCCCCAATCTTGCTATTTTTCAACCTTCAATTCTTTTCTATCATCCTCTCTTTTCTAGAGGTTCCTCATGGCGGTTCTTCAAGGAGTTAATTCTTTCTCCAAGTATTCATCAAGATTCTTGTTGGAGGTGCTCAAGTTTTCTCTATCTTGGGTTTCTAAGTTCAATTCCTTCTCCATTGTATTTTGAGATGGTGTTATTAAATCTTGATTATGAGGAGTCTTGAAGGAAAATTGTCAAGAATAAGATAAGTAAGCCATCTTGTTTTCTCAGAGCTATCTTGGGTTGGGTTTCACCTAAAGCATTTCCTAAGGATTGTTGCTATCATGGTGTCATAAATTATCCAAGTTTTCTCCTCCTCTTCTTGGTGAAAGAAGTTTTCTTATCTTTTGCTCCCAACCAGTCTTTGTTTCCGTTAGTGGCTGGTTATCACCTCATAATTTTGAGATGTTTTCCATAAGCCCATAACAAGCTATTCTTTTCATTGTTGATTCTCCGTCGACTCCGTTCAACCATGCTTTTCAAATTCATTGGTGGTAGAAGTTGTCATTTTCTTCTCCGTTCTCTTCTCTCCAAAGACCTAGCTTCTGCTCTTTTGTTTCGAAGGCTTTGTGGTGTTGATCTTTTCACCTCACATCTAGTGTGATTAAGATCATGTGCTTTCTTTGCTTATTGATTTTTTACCGAAGTGTTGTGTTCTATGTTCAAGTTCTTTTCCTTCTATCAAGTTTTGCCTCTATCCTACCGAAGTGCTGCCAAAATTTCTTTTGAATTCTTGCTGTTCCTCATGTCGTTATTCATGTCTTTCCAACCTTCATGTTCATTGGTTTCACTGGTTTGTCAAAGAAGCAACTAAGTTTTACATCTTGCTCTTTCTCTTTCCCTTCTCATTCTAGATCTCGGGATGAGATCCTCGTGTAGTAGAGGAGAGTTGTAACATCCTGGGACCAACGCTCCAGAAGATTCCCCTTTTATTCCATTCTCGTTGTGTGATTCATCTGGTTGTCACATTCATCAGAGCATCATTCGCATCATCTGCATAGCATCGTCACTCGTTTTCAAAAACTTGCATCCGTGAGTAGCTGCCGGTTCTCTTCGTTTTTTTTGTTGCCCGTTTCGAGACCAACCCCTAGTGCCTCCCCTATATATAACCCCCATGGAGAGATCTCTCTCACTCTCTAGGGATTCCCCCTAGCTAGTTTTGCATCCACCCCCCTAGATAACCTCACTTGCTAGCTCAAACCTTCCAGACCCCGCAGCCCTAGCGCCCCCTCAGATCTGGACCCTTAGATTTTGATCTAAGGGCTCACAAATCGCCCAAATCCCACCTACCGGACATGTCTGCGGTCAAATCGGACATGTCCGGCCGACCGCACAGCCTCGCAGCCCAAGCGTCCCCGCGCCCGACCTCCCGCAATGTGCCCCGCACCTCCAACCCCACCGCCACTTCGGTTGCGAGAGCCCTGACGTCGGCGACCACCGGGTCAAGCCCCATGTCGCCCCTCTCTTCCTTCTCCCTTCTCCTTTCTCTCTCTAACCTCTCCTTCTAACTGCTCTCTCTCTCCCCTAGAAGTTGTCGTCGTGGCACCGCCCTAGAAGCTCGACGCCGGCTAGTGCCCCACCACCAGCAACCGGCGAGATCCGTCGGATCTCGCTGCGCCTGCCCGTCCCTGGCCGGATCTGCGTCTCCGGAGGCCCGCCCTCGCTCTGAAGCCGCCGGACCGCCACCTCCATTACCCTGCCCGCCTCCTGCTCGGGCTTGAGCGGATGGGGGAGATGACGCCCCAGCGCCCTGTTGACCGCTCTCGTGGGCCAGCGCCAAGGCAGGCCCAGCTCATCCCAGGCCTCCACGTCAGCGCGCGTGGGCCGTGCCGCCTTGCCAAGGCCTGCGCCCCCCGCTCCATCGTGCTGGGCCGAAGCCCAATGAAGTGAGCGCTTTGGTCTCCTAACCCTCGCCCGCGTGCGCATCTTAGTTACCCGTCGCCCATTGTTGCTGTTGGGCCAAAGTCAGATTCGGCCCGTAGACCTTTTTTAATTCTGCGAATTTTGCTAATTAACATGTGAATTTCATATTTACACAAAAACCCTGGTTTTTTAAATTGCTAATATCTAATTAACCGTGCATCATATGTAAAAACTTTATATATGAAACTTGACTAGAATTTTATATAGTTTCACAAAATCCAACTTTCACATGTGATAAAAATGTTTAACCTTGTTGTTTGCATTGATTTGTGTAAATGTCGTGTAAAAAGATTTATTTCATAACTAATTAACCGTAGCTCCGTTGAAAATGATTTACATATGTAACTTGGCTATAAAATTGTGTAGAATCTCATGATGACATTTATTTTGCTATTTAACAACTCTAAAATATGGTTAGTTTGGATCTGGACCAAATATAAAATATGCATATGAGGTCATTCTGGAATTGTTATTCGTTCCTTCCGGCCTCATTTAACATGCCTAGATAGTGTAGGTTATTTATGCTTCATCTCTTGCCATGTTTAACAACATTTAACATTGATGTGTACCTAAACGGGACTGAACTAAATAATTCGAATGTGGAGTTTCGTCAATATGCAACCCGTTGCATATTGAACTTCACTTAATATGTAGTAGTTGTTTGTTGTGTGTTGCATATTAAACCATACATGCATCGTATTTGTTTGCGCATCATGTCATGAATCTGTTGTGGTGTATCATGTGTTGATTGTGGTTTCCAGATTGCTTCTTCTCGATAGATTTCCGAAAGCGTTCGGAGTGTGAGGATTCATTCGACTACGTTGGATCGTCTTCTTCGTGGACTCGTTCTTCTTCCAAGCGGGATCTCAGGCAAGATGACACATTTCCCTAGATACCACTACTATCATCGCTATGCTAGTTGTCCCGCTTTTATCGTTATGTCTTGCTACCTAACACTTGTTTGTCAAGCATCCCAACATTGCCATGATAAGCCTCTAACCCCTTCATATCCCAGCAAACCTTTGTTTGGCTACGTTACCGCTTGCTCAGCCCTTTTTATAGCGTTTCTAGCTGCAGGTGCAATTGTTTCCATGTGATAACATGGACATTCTTTTGTTATCACAATATTATTGCTATTTAGTTTAATGCACTTATACACTTGGTAAAGGGTGGAAGGCTTGGCCTTTTGCTCGGTGTATTGTTCCACCTTTGCCGCCCCTAGTTACTTGTGAACCAGTGTTATGTTCAATAATTGAGCGCTCCTAACATGCTCGGGGTTGTTATGGGGACCCCCTTGATTTTTGTTTTGGTATAAAACTCTTCTAGCAAGGCCCAACTTTTGTTTTACCATTTGCCAACCTAATAAAAACTTGCATATGGACTTTCCGGACCCCGTGGATAATTAATCAACAACCCAGGCTAGTGCTCCTCATGTTGGTCCAAAATGGCAGTAGTCGGGGCCACCAACAGGTGTGCCAGCCAGAAACATAGCCAATCCGGTCGTGTCCTGAGAATGAGATACGCGGCTCTTATCGGGTTCGTCGACATGTTGGGTGGCCTTGCTGGATTTGTTTTACCTTTCTCGAACGTCTTGCGTGAGGAACTCCGATCTTCTTTGGGCTATCTCGAGGTGTCGCATTTCCTTTGGAATTGCCTAGGATGATCACGAGATCTGTGGTCGAGGTTGTTCCCGTGACGTGTGGTTAATTTGTGTTGGATGAGTTGGAGCGCCCCTGCAGGGTTAAATCTTTCGAAAAGCCATGCCCACGGTTATGTGGCAAACTTGGATATTTTATTTAACACCCTGTCATAGAAAAACTGAAGTAAAGTCAAATAAAATACACCAACTGTGTGCGTAACCGTGACAGCCTCTTCTCGTGAGTTCTTATCCGAGAGAGAACACGGTGGGGTTATATTTGATGTAAGTAGGTGTTCAGGATCACTTAGTGATCATTGCTAGTTCATGTTCATTATTCATAGACCACCATACTTTAATTTCTGTACTTGTAAGTTAGACACTCAAATAAATGCTTAGCTGCTTGCTGCAGCCTCACCACTTAACCATACCTCACCCATTAAGCTTTAATAGTCTTGATACCCTTGGAAATGAGATTGCTGAGTCCCTGTGGCTCACAGATTACTACAACAACAGTTGCAGGCACAGGTAATGTGATGCTTTGACGTGAGAGCAATGATTGTTTGATTTGGAGTTATTCTTCTTCTTCTTCATCAATCTAGGATGGGTTCCAGGCGGCAGCACGGGATAGAAAGGATGGATGTCATTTTATCGTTTGATTTCGTCCGTAGTCGGACCCTTCTCTTCTGTATGATTTTTGAATATGTCATTGTATTGATGTGATGTTGATGTAGCTTGTGGCGAGTGTAACCCGATTCCATATACTCATCTCTTCTGTACATGTACTTGTAATGATATCCATTCTTGCAACACAACAAGATGCGCTTCTATCACTGTCGATGCCCTCATGCCAAAATAAGGATAGGATCGCATCTTGGGCGTGACAAGTGGCGTCGCTCAAGCCACTCGCGCTCAATCAGAGTAGCTTGACGCGAGGACTCTAGTGCTATCTCTTCTGGGGTAATCCCCGTGATCAGAGTGAGAAGAACCTCATCGTCTCTCCTCCTCCTTTCCTCCCGCCTCTCGCAAGTGAGAGGCCGAGGAACATAACCTCTGGTGTCTCCACCGTGGCGGTCACCATCTCGACCATGGGAACCACCCGCTGGGTACTCGGGAGGCTCGTTATTGGTGGTTTTGGCCATCAATATTTCTGCAGTGTCTCCGTTGCTCTCGAACTCAGACTCATCGGTCAACTCATGCCCTGAGGAGGGGAACAAGTCAACGATTGGTTCATCCAAGTCGAGCACGGCCACCAGACCAATCGTAGACTGGCGCGTCACGGCATGCTCAATCCATCGCTACACCTAAGAGCATTTGGAATGCTTGCGGCGGCCCCCAGAGAGGCAGACGGACGGCAAGCCGTAAGGCTCTGACGACTATTGCAGAAGTATGCCATGTGTTGTTGCGCTGAAGTGCGTTGCTCCCCGGGCGGGGAATGCATCGGGTCCAGTCGTGCAACCACGTTGAGCCGTCGGGGACGAAGCGAAGGGTGTTGAAGAGGATTTCACCGCCGAGTGCCAACATGATGAATGGAAAAGTTGGAATCCCACTTACGATGGAATTTGCTAGACATGTTGCCCCATGGTAGGCGCCAACTGTCGTGGGAGTAATACTGACAGTAGTATAGGGGTATGTAAGAGTGGGGCAAAGCCTAGCTACAGCGTAAGTGTAACACTCGGAAATTACGAGTTCAGGCCGCACTTGGAACTGGTAAAGACCCTACATCTCGAGCCCTGAAGCTTAGTGTTTGCTTGATATGAGAATATGATTACAAGGAGTTCGTAACCCTCAATCTAGAGCCCGGGGTTGGCTTATATAGAGTGCGCCACCACCGGCCGAGCACTATCACTAGGGCAATAAATGCCAGTAATGGCTGGAGTTACTGCAAACAGCCCAGTTAACTACTGTCGTTACATGTAACATCATATTATGGTTTACTTATGTGGATTAAGTCCCTTGAACGTCATCTCCCTAGCGCCACTTCTCCTTCCGCCTGACCGAGTGCGGCAGCACAGCCAAAGTACGTCTGAGTGACTCTTGAGGAGCCGAGTGGATATGAAAGAAGGTTCTGAATGTCATTGTAGTCCAGGGACTCCTATGATAATGGAACCCTCAGCTGGGCCCCAAATGTCTGGTTCTTGACCCTACCTCAGGTAGGCGACCTCATCAGTCATGATAGTGACTATGGTCCTATGATTAGAGTTTCTACAACTACAACACCAGGTTTGAGGGATCCATATGGATATTCACGAGACTAACTAACATTAACATGCACCTACTTAATGGGAACATGTAAGAATTATTTGGTTTCTCGTAGACTAGCACATGTGGGTCATCCACTAGTGCCCCATCGCAGATGAATTGGCCTGACACTTTACCATGTGCCAACGATGACAAGGACATGTACTAGAGAGTAGGACAAGGGACTAAGCTTGGGAGAGCTCATCCCCTAGTTATCCATGCATGCATATTTTATTTTCTTCCTTTTATTTACTTTCATTTGCTTGTTAGCATGTTTTTTTAGTTTTGCATTCTAGTGTCAAATTTGTTCTTTCTTGTTGGAATACTCTTCGCTACTTCTTTCTTTATTCAAGCCCATAGATTTGTTCACCACTACAAGCTGGAAATGAAGAGAACGAAGCCGACATTTGACTATGGGAAACAAGAAACCGACGCGAGAAGTTATAATTCATGTTCACTTCTCTCATAATTTTAATTAAGTGAATAATTTCAGTTGGCTTGTTGCACTAATGTTTTGATCCCCACATTAGTTGAATATTATTTGTTCATAACTCCCAACTTCAAATCTTGCTAGTAAAATCTTATTGTGAATCATGATTTTGCTCCCAAAAGAAAGAAAGAAAAAACTTTAAAAGGAAACTTAGGAGCTTGGATTATCGAGGAGAACTAACACTCAAGTACTTCAACTCCATAATGCCAAATTTGATTGTATTGATGATACCTACACATGGAATATTCCAAGCCCTGTTCAAGAATTCATCATGTTAAACTTGTCGATTAATCCATACTCGTAGGGTCACCGAGTAGCCGATTAAGTCATTAATCACCCGATTAATTGATTAAATGGACGATTAACTTGCCAATTAGCCTATTAATCCCCTACTCGCCAACCAACCGAGCAGCTACCAGTTAACAAAGTGATTGAGGTTATGCCAAAACTTGCATGTGATATTAAAATCATGGAGCTTGAGCTTCTTGTTGGTTTCATGTACCATTCCTATATATTGAGATAATTTGCATAAATGCGACTCTGTCACGAATTTGGAGTTTGAGTTGAAATTGATCAACCTTCTCTGAAGAAGTGTGTATCTGGAATGAGAGCACTGATAGCTGAACTTGAAGGAGACAATATTTTTGATCCATAGTGCACAAAATTAAGCCACAAAGGAAATACCGTTGCAACTAGCAAATTTTGGTATAACCCCGTCACCAAAGATTGAAGTTCCAAAGAATAATGATTGAATGAAGTATTTGATAGTCATGACTAGGAGGTATTTGTGGGTTCTAATGAGGTGCTTGAGTAAATGTTTTCTTCTCTTCCCAAAATCCTTAGTCATATTTGTTTTCGGTGGACTCCTAAGATAAATCCATTCTTCTAGGAGAATGATTTTTTTGCTAGCCTAGCACTTGGTTAACTACAAAAGGTTTGGTTTGAGAAATTTTATCTAATGATAAGAGACTATATATATGTGGCAAGGCAACGAGCTTAAGTGCATCTGTTCAAATGCAAATATTCTCTTAACTAAGATTGCTAAATTTGTGAGAATGGATATATTATATGTTCACGAGCCAGTAAACTTCTTTCTACTCACGGTAAACTCCCTTTCATTCTCTTAATTTCTTAGTTGCTCGAGGACGAGCAAGTCTTAAGCTTAGGGTAGTTGATGGCTGATACGTCCATTTTACATCATGAATTCTCATTACTATTTAGTTCATTCTTGTCCATTATTCCACATTATTATACAATTCTCATGCCTTTTCTCTCTAAATATGCATGGTACACCACAAGGAGGGAAATATCTAGAAATTGAATTCTGGTCCGAAAAACCGAGAAAAAGGCAGAAAAACAGAAGACTCCAAATGACCTGAAACTTCACGGAGAATTATTTTGGAATATTTAAGAATTTTTTGAACCAAAATATACCAGAGGGGGGTACCAGTAGGGCACAAGCCCATAGGGTGCGTCCCATTGCTGGCCTTATGACGCCTCTCTTCTACTATATGGCTTGTTTTACCCTAGAATAAATCATAAGAAACCTTTCGGGATGAAGAGTCACTATCTCGAGGCAAAAACCTGGGCAGAGGCCCTTTTGCACTATGGTAGTCAGATCTTGTTGGGGAAATTCCTCTTCGGGAGGGGGAGATCAAACCCATCATCATCACCAACGCTTCCTACTTCCTGAGAGGACAAGTGTTCATCAACGTCCTCACCAACACCATATCATCTCCAACCCTAGTTCATCTCTTGTATTCAATCTTTATCCCAAAACCTGAGATTGGTACCTAGGGGTTGCTAGTTGTGTTGATTACATCTTGTAGTTGATGCTTGTTGGATTACTTGGTGGAACAAATTATGTTCGGATCTTTAATTATCATTGTTATACCTCTGATCTTGAACATGTTGATGATGTGTGAGTTGTTACTATTGTTACTGAGGACATGGAAGAGTCTTGTTATAAGTAATATTGTGAAGTTGGTATTTGTTCGATATTTTGATGATATGTATGTTGTCACTTCACCTAGTGGTGTCACGTGAACGTCTACATGACACTTTACCATGCTATGCGCCTAAGGGAAGTCACTATGGAGTAACAAGTAGATGATAGGTTGCGAGAGTGACAGAAGCTTAAACCCCACTTTATGTGTTGCTTCATAAGGGGCTCATTTGGATCCACATGTTTCATGCTATGGTTAGATTTATCCTAATTCTTCTTTTGTAGTCGTGGATGCTTGCGAGAGCGGGTAAACATAAGTAGGTTGTTAGTTCACTTAAGAACAACACCTTAGCATCGGTCCACCCACATATCATATTATCAAAGTAGCGAACGCGAATCAACTCAACATGATGAACATGACTAGACAGAAATTCCCATGTGTCCTCCGCAGCACTTATTTCATATAAGAGTACTTTCACGCCTGTCCTTTGCTATAAAAAGGAATGGGATACCTTGTTGCACCTTTGTTACTATTGTCACTTGTTACGAATTATGTTGCTACAAAACTATTTACTATTGTTACTCGCAGCACTTGCAGAGAATACCTTGCTAAGAACCGCCTATCATTTCCTTTTGCTCCTTGATATGTCTCCAACGTATCTATAATTTTTTATTGTTTCATTATATTATATTATTTGTTTTGGATGTTTTATATGCATTAATATGCTATTTTATATTATTTTTGGGACTAACCTATTAATCTAGAGCCTTGTGCCGGTTTCTGTTTTTTTCCTTGTTTTTGAGTATTGTAGATATGGAATATTAAACGGAGTGCAAACCGAATAAAATCTTTGCGATGATTTTTTATGGAACAGAAGAGATCTACCAGGCTTGGAGTGCATGATAAGGGACTTGCCAAGAAGTCACAAGCCAGGGGGCGCGGCACACCCCTGGGCGCGCCTGGCAGGCTTCTGACTCCCTGACAGGAGTCCTAGCCCTATTCTTCGTCCTATAATACCCCAATGTTCTCCCAATACCAAAAAGAGCCACACAAATACTTTTCCGCCGCCAGAAGGCTTCGTTCCCAACAGATCCAATCTTGGAGCCTTTTCCGGTAATCTGCTGGAGGGGGATTCGATCACGGGGGGCATCTACATCAACTCCAATGCCCCTCCGATGATGCGTGAGTAGTCCACCACAGACCTATGGGTCCATAGCTAGTAGCTAGATAGCTTCTTCTCTCTCTTTGTGCTTCAATACCATGTTCTCCATGATCTTCATGGGGATCTATCCGATGTAATACTCTTTTACGGTGTGTTTGTCGAGATCTGATGAATTGTGGGCTTATGATCAGCTTATCTATGAATATTATTTGGTTCTACTCTGAATTCTTATATGCATATTCATTGCCTTGGATATCGTCATAACTGTGCACTTTTCTATCAATTGCTCGACAGTAATTTGTCCACCCACCATGTTATTCTCCTTCAAGAGAGAAGCCTCTAGTGAAACCTATGGCCCCGGGTCTATTTTCCATATTATATTATCAGATCTATATACCAAAAATACCTTGTTGCAATTTTATTTACCTTCTTACTTTCTGCAATATTTCCCATATATCTCTATCAGATCTAATCCTTGCAAGTAATCGTGAAGGGATTGACAACCCCTTTCTAGCGTTGGGTGCAAGTGTTTGATTGTTTGTGTAAGTGCATCTATTGGTGACTTGCTTCTTCCTCCTACTGGATCGATACCTTGGTTCTCAACAACCGAGGAAATACTTATCTACTTTGCTGCATCACCCTTTCCTCTTCCTCTTCAAGGGAAAACCAATGCAAGCTCAAGAAGTAGCACTCCTCATTGGGTTGCACACTCTTACTTATCGAAAGGACTATGATTGATCCCCTGTAATTGTGGCTCATCAATGTCTTAAGAATTTATGATTATTTGCAATGAGTTATCATTTGGTTTTACCGTATTTATTCAACTTCCTGGTTATTTCTAACATTAACCTTCGAGAGAGAAGAATATTTATTTTTCCATTGTTTGGCATGAAATTCTCATATGGAAGGAAACCAAGGAGAAATATTGTAAATAAAGTCAAATGGAGCAACTTCCATATCAGTGGTTGAGCCATCTAGCAGACCATAGTAAAAGACGACCTTCCATATGAGCGCTCGTGCTCGTATGGGTGGATGTATGAAGTGCCAGAGGCTCCACCTTATCAGTAAAAGACACTTTTGTGAAGGTGGGATGACCACTAGAAAAACCTAGCCGCTGCCACTACATCCAGAAAAGAGAGAGAAGATATCCTAAGAGACACTAGATATCTTCCTAGTTTTGGTCCTTTCATCTCCATCATATTTTTCATCTTCACTATTGTAAGAGGAATTCCAGTGGTAAGATCAGGGTGTAAACTCTATTCATACTCATTTGGATATTGAGTCTTGTTTGATCATTCATCTTATTGTGGATCTTCACGGTATTATTGATATGGTTATCATGGGTTTATTTTCTCAAACGATTGGCCATTCTCTTTCAATGTGTGAGTAATCCCCGTTAGGCGTGGGAGATATAGGCGAGTGGAAAGATTCGTTTGTGCATATTCTGTATGTCATCATTCATGTTTCTAGTGCTATGATCTATCTAGTAAGTTGTTATTTTTTGGTGCACTTTATGTGTGTTGTAGAATTTATTGGCCCAGGTAACATGATTTCAAGACCTACACATGTAACATGTATTTTTTAGAAAATTTGCGACCTCTGACATGATAGGTAGAGTGCTAAGACCAGGACCCAAGATGGGCCACGCATATCTGCGCTTTGTATACCAGTCCATGGATCAATAGCTAACACACATAGTTGACGAAGAAATACCAAAAATACAGCACATGACATAGTATTACATTGCAGATCCAGTGCTTTATAAGACACACCTGCTCAGCTTATTGGCTAGCTTACAATATCACCATGCAGCAGAGATAGTATGCTACTATTTTGGCATCCATCCACCCACATGCAAGAGTTGAATATAGCATTGTAACCTACTTCTTACTTTTCCTTCAATATGGTAAACCTGCAAAATGATACATTGTAGACAAAAGGGTTAATATATTAAATGTGTTGGCAAGCTTCACCAGGTAGTAGGCCAAACTCAATAATGTATTTGGGGTAAGTGGAGGTTAAGGATCTTTGTAGAAAATAGTTTTATCCTACTTTTTAATAGTACTCTACTCGAATAATTGGACATACCATATCACAATGTAGTCCTGGACGGATCATATCATGCAATAGTCCATAAATGCAAGGGAGTATGTGGGCCTCTGTATCACACAATCACCCTAAACCTCTCCTAGATAATCCCCCTGGTATCATGCCAGGTAACTGAGTAGGTCCATACTCCCATTAGGTTCAACCCACAAAATTGTAGTAGAAGAGGTGATGAGATCAAGATGAAAATTCTTCGATGAGTTGCTCAAATTTGTGTATAATCGAGGACATGACTAATCATGATCAATTTTATATACTCTATAGAGGTGTGTGTACTTTACCCGCGATTCCCGATCATACCTAAACTTCACTTGTGAAGTAGCTAGGGAGATCAAGATGATACTTTTTGTAAGTAGTAGCCCTCTTGGAAATGGCAGACCTAGTCCAACCTACCACTAACTACATCTGCTGGTCATGCCAAGAGGGTTCTCACAGCTTACTTGGTCAAGATAGATCCCATACCTTTTCATGGTAGCACATGGAAGCTACTCAACTTGGACCTCTCACAATCCCTTTGATACCTGGGTGGTGTTCCGCACCAATGACTACACTCCAGTGACCCAATCAAAGCCAGTCCACCCATATATGTTTATTAATTAAGTGGTAATTAAGTAATCAACCATAAGGTTGCATTCTTAAAAGAAATAATTGATGTTTTCCCAATCCATGTTATAGTATCTAAGCAGAACTACTCGATTGGTTACAAATTCAGGGTAAAATGGACCTAAGTTTTCAGCTATTGGGTTCATGCAACATGATGTGCAATCCTAGTCATGCATTCCTAATTTGGAAATGGTACATGCAAGTAAGTAAAATAGGTGATAATGATCGAAGGTTCCACTTGCCTGGCATTGACGATTATTTAGTCTCACAATCCTCGTCAAGTTACCCTTCACTCTCCGTACAACATATCATAAGTAAACAACAATCATGAACAACCATACAATACGAACAAATAAACATATAACAACAAAACAAGTGGTGTGCATTGTTTCAGTGTCATTTTGTTGTGATATCATGTGGTAGTGTTAACTCATAAATATTTGGAAAATAACATAGTGGTTGGAAGTGTGAGTGCATGTGACATAAGGGTTTACATGCAAGTTTGAGAAAAGGGTTCATCACATAAGGAGTATGTGGTGCAAGGTTGTGGTTGCCAGATTCTCCTAAAAGGAATCTTGCAGTAGGAGTCATGGTATGTGACTCTTAAATAGCCAAGTTCATGTTCAAGGTGTCTAGCTTTCATTATGATTTCATCAACTTGGTTTGACTTATATATCAACTTTAATTTCAATTAGGGCTCATGTTATTAGAATTCAAATTGAAGTGATTTCACAATTTGATTTGGTTCCACTAAGTTTGAGTTTACCAAATTAATTTGAATTACGAATTATTGAATAATTGAATAAATGAGTTTAAGCCCAACTCATTTATATTTATGTTTTTCCCTAAAGTAAAAAACAAATCTATTATAGTTACCACGGTTTACTTATTTACATTCAAATTTAAACTACAGTCAAATATAAACACCAAAGTCACCTAGTGAGTTCCAGTTTATACCTAAGTGAAATTCAGTTTAGAGTCTGAAAGTCAATTACAACTCCAAAATACATACTAAATTTTACTACAAAAGGTTTTAATTAGATTGAACGTATGATTTTAAAGTCATAACTAACTAAGTTTGAATTAATTCAAATATTCTTTGAATTTCCTAAAGTCACATAACCATCGAAAGATATTTAATAAAGTTTGTTTTTAGTTCAGGAAACATAGTTGCAAAATAATTATTCTAATAAACATTTCAAAGTTAAGGTTAAACCAAATTTAGGTTTAAATACTATTTGAATTATAGCTAATATGGAATTACATACAAATAAAATTTTAAATTATTTAAAATTGGGCTACAGTAGCTAAGTTGAAGCTATATTTCATTAGATTTATTTTACAAAAAGAATTAATTGAATTGGATTTCTAAAGTGAAAGTTATGCCCTATTCAAATTTGAAATTCATTATGTTTATATTTCAATTTTAAACCTTTCAAAATTTAAATATTTTTGCCCTAGGTGAAATTGTTTTCATGAGGGTCATTTTGCAAGAAGATTCAAACAAATTGGAATGCAGAATAAAAGTTATAAAGGTTTGAAGTTCTAGGGATCTTTTTGGAAAATTGCATTTTACTTTAATTAAATAGAAATTCGAGTGGATAATGTTTGGACAAGTTTGGACATGTGGCAGCATTTGATTGGTCGATACCGTTTCACGTTAAGGGAACAAACTCCGTGCTTGCAATTGTTATCCAATGGATATAGATAGATCATGACTCACTAGGCGATGCTAGTTCATCGGAAAACAAGACAATGACGGCGCTCGACTCGGGACTCCTGAGATTCGACGCTTTGGTTATCGCTGGAGATGATGGAGACCATGGACGGACGCCTCTCAATGCGAGGGTTTGTCTGGTGGTCCTAGCTGCCGTCGGGAACGTCGGGAGACAGCTGTGCGGGGTCATCGGAGATGTCAGGGACAATAGAGCTCCTCAGGCATACACAAAGTTCTTTAACACGGGTGTTTCTGGATGAAGCAATGGGCCAGAATATGCGTGCGACCACAAAGAATCGAGCGGGCTTGGTCCCGGGGGTTGGTACTTACGGGGCTCGCCGGAGACGATGACGGGGCGGAAGAGAATCTCAAAAGTTGTCTGAATCGGAGCTCCGGGAAGCTCCAATCAACGTGAGGATGTAAAGGGGTGCGTTGTGGTCTAGGGAGTCAGGTGGTGGCGTTGTCGAGACTTGGGTGACGGGCGTACCAGAATCTGACCGGAGTCCGCGCCTAAAGTGGCGAGGTTGCGGGCTTGATTCTGAGTAGCATGGCCACACGAGTGAGAGGGGGAATGGGAGAGGAGCTCTAGGGAGTATTATAGGGCAGGTCCATGGCGCCGGGGATGCACGGGAGATGAAGATCGTATATGTCGTGGACGGCTCGTTCATGTGGTTGTGGGTGATTGGGGTGCGTGTGTACATCATGTTTTTTCTGTCATTTCTATTTCATTTTGAATTTAAAAAAATTCAAACATTTTGCCCTAAATTCATTTCTGAATATTTTTAAGCATGTTAACATTTTATTTGGACATTTTAATCAAATGTTTTTATGCACTTAATTTCTAGGCTTTGTTTAAATATTTCTGTTGAACAAATTTTTCTCCAATGTAATTTTCTTCTGTTTTCTTGAAAGTGATTTACCTTTTGACCTTGCTTCAATTCATTTGAAATATTTGTTTACATGCATTCCCTTTTGGGAAACTAATTCATAGTAAACCCCTTAGCGTTTTATTGGGTTTCTGTTTTTGGTGACTAGGGTTTCAACTGGAGGTCTCTGGCTTCCAACCTAAAGTTGTAGGACCTTCAACCTTACCAAGGCAAACTAGTCAAACAATCAGGAAGATCCTATGCAAAATTTCAGCTACAGACAGGTTTTATAGAAAACTTCTAGTCCCCTGTGAAATTTTTAAGACACCGGATTTGGAAAAAAGAATGGGATGTGACATCGAGACATTTTATGAGGACCGAAGAAAATATGAGATAACAACGAACAATTAAACTTAATGTTTGGTTCCGGTCTAAGGATCTTAATTGTGAAGGTGATCACTCTGTGACAATGGGAAGGCAAGATCATAAAATGGAATATAATCTCGTGGGGGAGGAGTTTCATAAATCTAGTGTGATCCTCCCGTCGAACAAGCAAATCAAAATTCTAAACTCATGATAAAAGGTAATTGGTATTACCACTTAATGTATACCATGATCTGAATTCTCTCGGTGCCTAAATTCACCATAGTAGTAAATCATTTATAATTTCCATTTTATTTGTGTTTTTTATTTCCTGATTACTATTTCTCTCACTACCACAAACCTTTCATATTTATCATTCTCGTTAGTTTGCTTCTTAGGACACTAACACCATTCGTAGAATCACAAGAAGTTACTTCACATAATAGATTGATGACTTGTGTGTGACAGAAACGTCACCTATAAATACTATCATATGCTCTTCATTAGAACAACTATTTTTAATAACTAGCACAAATGCCCATGCGCGTTGCAACGGGAGAAAATGACGGGCTACGTATGACAAAAACGACGGACCTATTAACAGTATGGTTCTTCGGGAGACCGGTTCAGGATATGTGATTTTTATTCTGGTCCTCCAAAGTACTCCCTCCTCCCTACATTACGGGACGGAGGGAGTAATAAACTAAATTTGATCATAGACTCCTAGATTTTCAAAAACATTGTGTATCTTATGAGTTGTGATATAATTTGATTCTCGGTTCACAAATTCAGACCATGCATCCTACATGTTGATGCTTCTCAGTTTCAACGTCCTTTGAGCTAGGCATTGAGCATTTTTTACAATGGTTAGAAAATTACACCGACCGAACAAATAGCGACGCATTGTATAACAGATTGGATAAAATCTTAGCTTATACGTATACTTGCCATCCATTGTGATATATGTGCTAAATTTACTTGTACTAATTATGAATAAATGGAGTGTACATTATCAACATAGAAAGAAACAAATAAAAAGAACTGTCATAATATCGCACGTCTTCCCCTGCACATGATATGCCAATGCATTTGTTCCTTGCATTTGCGGGTAGATTGTCCTGTGAAAGAACAATCAATATTTTTTAGGACTAAATGAAACTTTTAAAATTTCACCTTGCTAATATTGCATCTCAAAAGCTTACACTGATTTTACCCTTTTCGCATTGAGCAATTGATCCCAACAACGGTGTTTTCTACATCCTTGCAAAATTTCGCAAGTTCAGTTGCTATTTCTATCAAATTTGAATATAAATGTTAGTGTAGTATAATAACTATCACTCAAATGTTTGTCTATGTGTATGCCAAAACATGATTCTATATGGTTCAATTTGGCCCTTACTTGTATACACCTAAATCATATAAACATGAGAACATTGCATTTAGAACAAAGGAACACTACAACATATGTAAACTCCATGGTGTAAGTCTATATTGAACTTTCAGAGATGTTCTTGTTTAGAAGACAACTAAGTGGTATGCTAGTAGCTAGATTATTACAGGGAGAAACTGCAAACCACACATATTAACACCAATTATGTTGCTTTCCTAAACCTACTGGATGCAAGGATTTTGGTAATCATGAATACATCATTCTAGATCAACTACAAAAGCTTGGAATTCACAGAAAATTAATAGGCACTACTTTTGGTTCTGACACAGTAAACCAAATCTTTTATCTCAAACCGTCTTTCACTTTATTTGAGTGACAAATGACTGATAAGATGACAAAATGTTGAAATTGCAGGACATTAGGAGCATGATCCTGTGTATCAATCTATGGGTACTGCTCATCATCGGTAGGAAGCAGAGGAACACATGTAGTCATCAACTTCACCAGTGAACCAAAACAGCCGAACCACAATTGCAACTGAATTACGATGAGCAATCTTACTAAACAACAACACAATTATGAACTGACTATTTTTCCAACACTTACAGTGAGCAATCTCTATTTTTTCGGATCCTGATCCGTAACTCTCTAATTTAAGGCTCCGGAGGGGGCGAGATGCGGGGTATAGAAACTGAGAGAGGTGAGTTGTGGACTTGTGGTGTGCAATAGTCATCTGGGGACAGCGGCTGGTAAGTGGGGGCGCCGCATGGGGAGGTTACTAAGGAGCAGGCTCCCAGAGGGCGGCAACCTTGAAGAAGTAGACATGATAGGGGCAGAGTATGGAACCCGATTGTGTTGTGGTTGTGCCACTCAGCGGTAGAGGCATGTTGTGAGGGGCAATGGTGGAAAATGTTTTTGATTAAGGTGGAGGATATTAGATAAACAAGGGGAGGAGAAGATGGATGGCCAGAGTGCCGCCACCGTCGTTGGTGAACCACAACCCTGCCTGTCATGGATTTGTCACGGCAGATGTCCGGGTGAACGGACTTAGGTTCGGGGCAGAAACGCAACTATGTGGCGGCTTGAAGGGGTTGATCGGAATCGAGAGACGCGGAGTTTACCCAGGTTCAGCCCCTCTGATGGAGGTAAAAGCCTACGTCCTGCTTGTCTGGTATTGATGATGAAGGAGATCTCTCGGTTACAAGGGTGCTGTTTTGCTACCTCTAATCATGAGAGTCTCTAATCTCTTGTCTATCTAAGACCTGTCTATCTTGTGGACTTGTGAACTTGTCTTTCTAGGGTTGCTCTACCCCCTCCTTATATAAGTGGAGAGGGTAGGTTTACAAATAGAGTCCTACTAGGAGTAGGAGTAGGACTAGTCTTTTTAGAATCCTATTCCGGGTCTTGTTTCTCTTGTAAGGAAATCCTTTCTCCTTTAGGCCTTCTCTTGTGAGCCGCCTGGCGCCGGCTCACACGCCGGGTCTTGGGCCTGGTCATCCTGCGACCCGCCTGCCGGATCACCAATAAAGTGTCATGTCTTTACCGGGTCTCCTATGAGTCGCCAGGCCAGGTCATACCGCGGGGTATATCCCTGACATTAGCCCCCAGGTTAGCTTGAATTTATTCATGCTAAGCTCCTGAAATAAGAGTAACAAATATGTTAATTGGCCGGCTTACTCCTTTGGCCGGCTTATAAAATGGCTCCTCGGAAATCCGGGTCTTTTCTGCATATGAATGAGTCATCTTGATAATCATCTTGCTTGTCAATGTCCTTTGAAAAATATTGAGAATAGAACACCCATATGCCATTGAGTCGGCTTCTAATACTCTTGGCGGGTCATATCTGCCAGGTCATAATCATTGGCGATGTCGGGTCATTATTGTTGGTGACGTTGGGTCAAATAACTAGAATCCAGCTGACTTGATAAAAATATTGGGATGAAAAATCCATCTGATGTAAAACCGGACTTCCATTGTTGTGAAGCAGGGCGGCTTATATAAAATCTGGCAGGTTATGATCTTTTGATAACGCCGGGTCATAAATGTTGGTGACGCCGGGTCTAACAACTAAACTCCATAATTAACATCTTGAAAATTCTCCTCAAAGTTTTTGAAATGTCTATATTACCTGTAGCCCCCAAGCTCCGAGATTATCCATGATAACTTGGTGCTTTGCAATAATATATTGGTCTGTGTAGTCCCCAAGTGTCGGGTTGTCTGCCTGCAGTAACTTGGGACTTGTAAGTGTGTTATACCTTATAAAGCTTTGGCGGGTGTAGCCCCCAAGGGCCGGCTCATTAGTATGTGATGGGCCGGGTCTTCAATTTGAACTACATAATCTGTTTGAACGGCAGAATACTGTAGCCCCCAGGTGCCGGGTCGCACGCCTGCGGCGACTTGGAACTTTAAAAAAATTGATTTGAGCGGTGTAGCCCTCAAGTGTCGGGTCAGTAAGAATTACTGGACTGGGACTTAGAAAAATATAGAAAGGTCGTCTCATCTCCTTGAGATAATAGGGTCTTGCCAACAATGTAATGATTTGAAAACTAGCTTGCACTAGCACCCAAGTGTCGTGGTGCATGCTTGCAGCGACATGGGACTTGCATATTGATATAAACTGGACTTGAATAGTGTAGCCCCCAAGTGCCGGGTCGTCTGCCTGCGGCGACTCGGGACTATGCAAGAATAATATGACTCACCACAATTTGTTGAATGAATCGTTAACCGTGTTGGAAATATGCCCTAGAGGCAATAATAAATTAGTTATTATCATATTTCCTTGTTCATGATAATCGTTTATTATCCATGCTATAATTGTATTGATCGGAGACTTAGATGCATGTGTGGATACATAGACAAAACCATGTCCCTAGTATGCCTCTAATAGACTAGCTCGTTGATCAAAAGATGGTTAAGGTGTCCTAGCCATGGACATGAGATGTCATTTGATAACGGGATCACATCATTAGGATAATGATGTGATGGACAAGACCCAAACTACAAACGTAGCATATGATCGTGTCAGTTTATTGCTACTGTTTTCTGCATGTCAAGTATTTGTTCCTATGACCATGAGATCATGCAACTCACTGACACCGGAGGAGTGCCTTGTGTGTATCAAACGTCGCAACGTAATTGGGTGACTATAAAGTTACTCTATAGATATCTCCGAGGGTGTTTGTTGGGTTGGCATGGATCAAGACTGGGATTTGTTACTCCGTGTGACGGAGAGGTATCTCAGGGCCCACTCGGTAATACAACATCACAACAAGCCTTGCAAGCAATGTGACTAAGTGTTAGTCACGGGATCTTGTATTATCGAACGAGTAAAGAGACTTGCCAGTAATGAAGTTGAACTAGGTATGGAGATACCGACGATCGAATCTCGGGCAAGTAACATACCAAAGAACAAAGGGAACATCATACGGGATTAACTGAATCCTTGACATAGAGGTTCGACCGATAAAGATCTTCATAGAATATATAGGAACCAATATGGACATCCAGGTCCCACTATTGGTTATTGACCGTAGAGGTGTCTCGGTCATGTCTACATAGTTCTCGAACTCGCAGGGTCTGCACACTTAAGGTTTGGTAATGTTTTGGTAGTATAGAGTTATGTATGGTGGTGACCGAAGGTTTTTCGGAGTCTCGGATGAGATCCCAGAGATCACTAGGAGCTCTGGAATGGTCCGGAGGTAAAGATTGATATATAGGAAGTCCTATTTTGGTCGCCGGAAAAGTTTCGGGCTCATCGGTAGTGTACCGGGAGACCATCGGGAGGGGTATTTCGACCCAAGAGGCTACATGGGTTGTGGGAGAGTGAATACCAGCCCTTAGTGGGCTGGTGGAAGTCCCACACAAGGCCCATGCGGCTGGGAGAGAAAACCCAAAGAAAATAAGGTGGAAAAAAGGAAAAATAGGGAGGAATCCTAGTCCTACTAGGATTGGAGGAGGAGTCCTCCTCTCCTCCTAGATTCGGCAAAACCAAGGGCTGGCACCTTGAGGGCCAAGCCTCCTCCTCTCTTCCTCCTATATATACTGGAGGTTTTAGGGTTTTTGGCACTTGATTTTCAGCCACGTGCTACCCGTTCCTCTAATGCATGGTTTCTCCTCTAGATCAGTTTTCTGTAGTGCTTAGGCGAAGCCCTGCCGGAATTGCTCCACCACCATCGCCACAACGCCTTTGCGCTGCCGAAGAACTCTTCTACCTCTCCGCTCCCTCTTGCTGGATCAAGAAGGCGGAGATCGTCATCAAGCTGTACGTGTGCTGAATGCGGAGGTGTCGTCCGTTCGGCGCTAGATCGGAAGGACCGTGATCGAGATCGCGAGAAGGATCGTGATGAGATCGCGGGACAAATCGTGATGAGTTCGCGGGATGGATCGTGATGAGTTCGCGGGGCGGATCATAATTGGATCGTGGGACGGATCGTGATGAGATCGTGGGACGGATCGTGATGAGATCGTGGGACGCTCGGCGATTTGGATCGCGAAGACGTTCGACTACACCAACCGCGTTTCTTAACGCTTCCCGCTTAGCGATCTACAAGGGTATGTGGATCCACTCTCCCTCTCGTAGATGCTCATCACCATGGATAGATCTTGCGTGTGCGTAGGAAATTTTTTGTTTCCCATGCAACGTTCCCCAACAGACCGTGGTTGTAATATAACCCGGAATGAATATCCTTCCAATTCCTTTGTCTTTTACATGAAATCCCTTCTCGTGGTTGCGGTGCAACCCGGCAAATATATGTTTGGAGAAATACATGAGTGTTGTAGATTACTACAGAGTGCATTTGAAGAAATCCGAGAACCGGTCAATTAGATGACACGACATTATATCTTATAGGGCGGCTCTTGAAAAATAATGAATTCTCCGAGCTGGCTTGAAAACCCCAATCATTTAGTACTGGTTATGATAAACCATGAAGATCCAGCCATGTTGGCTATTAAAGATCCATTTGCTCTTGCAGAAGTTTTTCTTCATACTTAACGGCGGCTCATCTTAAGAGATAAGACCTGCAAAAACAAACAAGACATAATATATTCTGCATTGTTGTAAGGGCGGCTTAAAGAAGCACAATCCGGAGATGTTATATCTTTCCTGATTTGTTTTTTGAAAATTTTTGAACATCTCATGTGCCGGTTCTACTGGGTTGACTCGCCACTTAAAACTCCTTAACAATACAGGGTCTCTGTGGAGATTGGCCGTTAAGTTTTTGAACCGGCTCAGGGTCTCTAAGCGAGATTAACTGAAAGGAAGTGTGACGTCCTAGAAGAGACACGGTAGGGCATGGGTACCCTAATAGCCCAAAAACTGCCTCTCACGTGACATAAATCCGTCGTTTTAACCTTAAATAGTACAGGGTCCTCAGGGATTAACTATCTAAGAGTACGAACGGGCCACATAGCGGAGAGTCGGCAGTAGATGGGAGAGTTTATCCTTGCTTTCCGTAAGCCGGCCCTCACATGACAAGAGCCGTCGTTTTAACCTAACCAGTACATGGTCTCTATGGAGATTGGCCATCAATTTCTTTGAACCGGCTCAGGGTCTCTAGGCGAGATTAACTGGTAAGAGTTCGGCGGGTCACCTAGCAGAGTAGCATCAGCTTACAGGGAGGTTTAACCCTGTTTGGCTTAAGAGCCGATCAAGAGGGTGTGTAAGCTACACCCGGTGGGTGGGAAGCCCCCAGGTGACCTTTGTTGATGGAATCAACTGTTTGGCTTAAGAACCGACCGATAGGGTTTGATAAGCCACACCCGGTGGGTGGGAAGCCCCCTGGACGATCATGTTGACGGATTCAACTATTTGGCTTGAGAGCCGACCGATAGGGTTTGATAAGCTACACCCGGTGGGTGGGAAGCCCCCTGGACGATCATGTTGACGGGGTCAACTATTTGACTTGAGAGCCGATTGATAGGGTTTGATAAGCTACACCCGATGGGTGGGAAGCCCCCTGGACAATCATGTTGACAGAGTCAATTATTTGGCTTGAGAGCCGACCGATAGGGTGTGATAAGCTACACCCGGTGGGTGGGAAGCCCCCTGGACGATCATGTTGACGGAGTCAACTATTTGGCTTGAGAGCCGATCGATAGGGTGTGATAAGCTACACCCGGTGGGTGGGAATCCCCCTGGACGATCATTTTGATAAAGTCAACTATTTGGCTTGAGAGCCGACCGATAGGGTGTGATAAGCTACACCCGGTGGGTGGGAAGCCCCCTGGACGATCATGTTGACGAAGTCAACTATTTGGCTTGAGAGCCAACCGATAGGGTGTGATAAGCTACACCCGGTGGGTGGGAAGCCCCCTGGACGATCATGTTGACGGAGTCAACTTTGTGCACCATCTTGTAAGTCGCCATCTTGTAAACTGCCATCTTGTATGAAGAAATGGCAGAAGCTTCAAGTGACTTTATGATGATCCAATAAATTCGGGCACCCATGTTTGAATGGTGCATCACGGCGGTTCGTCCTCTTGGGCAACTTTTAATCTTCCACCAATAATGTAATAGCCCCCGGGATTGGGTTTTCTCTTGCAAAAACCCGAGGTTCTCCTTAAAAACGACCAAATATGTCTCGCCACGTTTGTAGCCCCCGAGTCTTAAGTTTGACTTGAAGAGGCGGCTTGAGAATCTCCACTGATAGTTGAGGTTGGCCATGGCGGGTTATCGATGATCCCGTATGATTTGTTTCAATAATCCGGTCGATGGTTCTTCCCGACTGGTTGTTGAAGTGAACCAAACTGTAATGTCGGTGATTTGCGTGCCTATCCGTTGGGCCGCTCGTATCGACCAGCACTGCACCGATATGTTGACGTAGATAAGACTGCGGGGCGGCGATTCAGAACCGTCCATTGGGTGGCTTGTACTCGTGTATGCAGCCACTGGCGTGTTGATGTAGACGTAGAAACCAGCCGCGGCATTGTAAGCCGGTGCTGTTATGAAAGACGCCACGTCGTTGTAAGCCGGCACGGATGGTGAGAGACGGCCACGACATTGTAAGTCGGCGCAGTGGCGAGAGTCGACCACGGCGTTGTAAGCCGGCGCGGTGGCGAGAGACGGCCACGGCGTTGTAAGCCGGCGCGGATGGCGAGAGACGGCCACAGCGTTGTAAGCCGGCGCGGTGACGAGAGGCGGTCACGGTGTTGAAGGCCGGCGCAAACGGTGAATCACCCGTGACGTTAGAAACCAGCATGGACGGCGATTTACCGTGGCGCTGTTAAGCCGGAGTGGCCGGTGAGTCGGTTGCAGCATGTATAACCCGGCGTAGATGGCGAGCTGCTCGTGGCGTTTGTAAACCGGTGCAGACGGTGGGTCAGCCGCGTCCGTTAAGTAGCGCGACACGAAGGAATAACGCCACTTCGAATAATAGTCCTGTGTACAAACATTATAGGCAAAGTAATTGTTCTCAAAAAAAATTAGTATATATTGATAAAATAAATCGAATGGATATCACCTAATTTATTTGGCCAACACCTCGTCCGTGTGGAATGTCCATCAAATTATGTGCCATAGTGTTTAGTCCCTTCCCGAGTCAGCAGACCCGCTGTATGTGTACATCATCTCATGAGCTTGCATCTCAGGAACGGGGCTTGGCCACATAGTAGTGCAACGGAGTCGGCGCCTGTAGGGAGGTGGGGTTGCGACAGCAGAAGCGCCGGCGGGTCACGGCAGCAGAGGGCCGGCTTGGCGCGATGGTAAGTGAGCAGCGGCGGCTCGGCTCCGTGGTGGAGGTGAGGCGCCGTGGAGACGCGGCGGGATGGAGTTGCGACTACGACAGAAGACACGGCGAAAGTGAGAGACGCCCGGGTCAACGGAGCGCAGAGGCGGAACAGCGCACGGCGACGCGAGGCGGACCACGGATGAGGTGGAGCAAGGCGAGGTGAGGACAGCCCGGCTCGAAGCGGCAAAGGCAGACGCGAGGTGAGGCGAAAACAACGGCGGCTCAGATGTGAGGCGCCGTGGCCGGCTTGGATGCAACAGAACTAGGCGATGCCAGCTTGGACACAAAGCGGCAGAGCGAGGCCTACTTGGAGCCATGAGGGCAGGGTTTGATCGCTAGGTTCACTTCAGGAAGAGCTGACCACCACAGTGTTGGTCTCATGCCCATCCTGTCCATCCTCTAGTGGTATCTTGCCGTATTGCTTCCTCTCTCCAACTCTCTCTTCCTTTTTTTCACGTCACGGCGACTCGGTCCATTATGCACGCTGGATGTCTTGCCTTCTATCAACACGTGTAGACGTGAGCCACCATGGAAATTCCTCGCTTCGATGGATGCAGTACTCATGGATGTTTTACATGAGCAAGGAGGAGTTGACAATTCTGGCTTCAGTGACAGTAGCACATACATGTACGAGAAGTACAACTTTCAGCCGCAAGAATAGATTAGTATATCGCTTTAAGTAACCGCCTTGGGACCTGATCCTTTGTCCAACTCCAACGCGTGTTTATACGAATTGATATGACGAGGTTACGCCAAATTCTCGTCGGTCGGTCTTGGCGATCGGCGACGGCAACAATGAAAATCGATCTGGTCTCGACTTGGCAGAATACAACGGCAGATGCGGCGGCTGCACGCAACCCTAGCTCTTGCACTTCAATCTCCTCTTGATTGATGAACTCAAAGTTAATGATCCTTTTACGCCGGCTCTTCTTTATCCAGCTGATCGCTAGTTTCTCGATTCCTAAAGAGTTTCCTTCAAAACAACATCACCGTGCACAGGCCCCACAATGGGTGCCAACTGTCATGAATTTGTCACGGCAGATGTCCGGATGAATGGATTTAGGTTCGAGACAAAAACGCAACTATGTGACGACTTGAAGGGGTTGATCGAAATCGAGAGACGCGGAATTACCCAGGTTCGGCCCCTCCGATGAAGGTAAAAGCCTACATCCTACTTGTCTGGTATTGATGATGAAGGAGATCTCTCGGTTACAAGGATGTTGTTTTGCTACCTCTAATCATGAGTCTCTAATCTCTTGTATATCTAAAGACCTGTCTATCTTATGAACTTGTAAACTTGTCTTTCTAGGGATGCTCTACCCCTCCTTATATAAGTGAAAAGGATAGGTTTACAAATAGTCCTACTAGGAATAGGATAAGGACTAGTTTTTTTAGAATCCTATTCCGGATCTTGTTTATCTTGTAAGGAAATCCTTTCTCCTTTAAGCCTTCTCTTGTGAGCCGTCACGCCGGGTCTTAGGCCTGGTCGTCCTGCAACCCGCCTGCCAGATCATCAATAAAACGTCATGTCTTTACCGGATCTCCTATGAGTCGTCAGGCCGGGTCATACCGCGGGGTATACCCGACACTGCCATTGCTTGACGTCGCCGGTTGAAGACCTTCGAGAGCAGCCAGTTCAAAATAGACAGGAACAAATATGAAATTTTGTAGCTATTTTTTTCTCTAAATAAAAGGGTACTTGTACGGTGAGTTTCCTGAAAGAATCTGAATGTACACGGAAGCAAGTACATCAGCTAAGCATCTTGATTTGATCTTTGGCCAGATGCACAAGCACGCATCACACACACATACATAGATCATTTTTTCTGGACACATGAAGAATCCAAAATGCTTCTGAATTTTAGAAAAAACATATTTCCTTCATGCCACTTATTAACATGAAATTTCTGGGAGCGAAATGAGACACCAATAAAGGAAAAAAGGGAAAAAAGATAGATATTTGACAGATAACAGTGCTGAACATCATGTTAAGGAGGAAGCCAATATATGTATCTAACTGGCTAACTATCTTGAGAGGACATAATAAAGATAATCAATACAAATGTTGTCCAACCAAAGCTTGTGAGGAAACACGGTCTAGTATTTTGCATAGCATGAAAATATTAGTCGAAATATCTGTGCAGATACATGTGTAAGTATTAAGGAAACACATTTGTCTAACTAAAATAAGACAAAGAAGAGATCCTTACTGTAATTGCATTCTCAACAAAGTGAAATACTGTGCCAATGAGCGCATCAAAGGGGGCATCCTCGGAACCATCCGTGTTATTCAGACCATCTAACATATGCTCAACTTGGGTCTATTGGAGTGGCCTGGATGTTAGTCGGTAAGCTTCTTCACCTAGCCGACAAGTCTCCAAATCGAGCATGTAAATGTAGCTTCTTTACCCAGCTTTTCTTGCATAACCAACAATCTATAGTCCGATGATCTACTTGCCACAAATCAAATATTGAAATTAAATGGAGGCCGGATAACCAGTCGGTCTTTTACACAAAATCGTTAATGGTTTTCAGCCACAGAAGTATACAAAAACATCAGATCTCCAGACACATTGTCATTGGTAAGTAGCTCAGTATACCACATGTTTAACAGTAACTACTTCTTTCTCCGCCAAAAAGAAATACATAAACTATTTCTTGAGCTACTTGTCTTGTCTGGCAATGCAATTCTGACTTTCGAAGCAAGTGTAGTAATCCAAAACTACAAATAGATATTAGATCTACAGGACACACACGATCAGAAATACTAATAAGTAATGAGTGGGACAGATCATTCCAATCGTGTATATAAATTGTAGTACATCAGAAAAATTCACCACTGCATTATCTAACCACGTACAAGAGACCACTTCAGGCCAGCAGTTCAAGAAGGTAATTTTGTAAAACTTTTCGTACATGGTTGAGCACGAGCTAGATCGTTCGGGAAATCTGAGAGCCAAACAATCTGGCCATCAGGGTAGCCCCGATAATCATGAGCAGCAAGCACATGCGCGTCTACACATGGAAGGAAGCATCTAGATTAATCTTGATAACATCAGTGGCTGGTGGTACCCATCGTTGGTCAGGACTGCGGATCACCTTAGCCGGCTTGCCTAGAATCTCCTTCCACTTGCGAACATCATGGTCAACCTTTGCAGCACAAGCATCCACATGATGAAATTGGTTGCCATCATTTCTTGTGTTTCGCTCAGATCACCACGACCAGAGAAGACAACACACACTAAGCATCAAGTCCTCCAAGCATTTCTCTAGCCGATTAGCATGCCTATGCCCATGCGTTACAAAGGGACAAAAAAGGCGAGTATTCAAATTTAGTGAGAATTGTTAGATGTCGCTCATTTCCCAATTTGTTAGATGCCACTACGCACCACTTCTTCTATCTGACAATGATAATTGTCACAAATAAGGTTGACCTCGTCTCTAGTGATATTGTGAAAATAATGTTATTGTCGACTTGTCGTCATGTCTACCGGAGTTCCACTAAAATGAAAAATACAAATAGCTAGATTCAGAATGGGGGAGAACTGTGTCAAACATGCGAAGCATGTATTACTTTATCTTGCTTTTAGCAACTTAAAGTAACTTCTCTAAAGCGCGTAGATGATCCGGAAAATTACACCTCATATGAGAGGAAGATATAGAAAAAAAGGTTTGCTTCAAGTATGAACAAAACCTTTTTCTAACTTAGAGAACCTCTAGTTAAAAATTATAGCTGCAATATACATTTAGCATTACATAGCATGCCGGAAGCATTGTGTTTTACATTCAGTTGGGATCTTGTTTAATAACAACTACAGGCAGTGGCATAGCCAGGCCCTAGGCATCAGGGCACGATCCTTTGCTGATTGTTCATCCCTGCACCTATCTTTGAAATTGTGCATGGCATTATTTAACTTTGCAGATTGTTTTGCACGGATAACCCTTTGTTCAGCAGCCCACATCCCACAAATCTGGGGCGTTACATGATAAAGGTGAAGAACATACCCGGATTCCATCAGGCAAATTCATTGAAGCATCAGAATAACATCTTAGCTAAAAAATTTATCTCCAAGCACCAGCGCTTGGGGGAAATCTTTAGAAAAGAAAGACAGCACAGTATCTGAAATTTGTTAGAAATTACGAACATTATTTGCAGGGATGCTAAGCAAGTAGATAGTAAATCACACAGTAATGGCATGACTCTAATAACATTCAGTATTACCCGAGCTTTGATTGTTCAGATGTGAATGTATCCAAAAGTAAATAACATCCATAAAAAAAACTGGAGCTACTAACTTATCAAACACATGGGAAAACAATTGCCTAATGCGTGTGTATGCTACAAATATCTACCTACACACATTTTCTTATCAGCGTTTTTTTTATAAAACTTGAGCTAGGAATGGGTGGAAGGAGGAGGAGGGAGCAATCTGACCGTACTCAAGGAGCTCGCTACGTTTGGGAGGTTCGTCCCTTGACGGCGGCGACCGTGGTGGATGGGGAACTCCCATGGCATGCATCTGCATCTGCAGCAGAGGATAGGAAGAGAAGGTGAGGTATAGGTGTGGCGGATCCCAGCCAAGAAGGAAGGATGGACTAACCTAGGGCCGCCGGAGATGTGCCGGCGAAGCTCTGCCCGAAACCCTAGCCATGGGGGTGGTTCTGAGCGGGCGGTAAAGGAGGGGAGCGAAGAATCTGGCCGGAGGGGAGGGTGGCGCAGACCGTGGGGAGCTCGCGAGCGTGCTGCGCGGCGCCGGAGGTCGCCGAAAGCAGCCGGCGTGGGTGGTGGAGGCGGCGGCGGCGATGTCTTCGTGGGCGAGAGGGAGGAGGCGAGCCCGTGCTCTTGGTATGGTCGTGTTTTTTTTGCTCGGACCTGCGGGTTGATTACTCCAGACGACAGGGTGTTTTTTACAAAAACTAAACATTTTTCTAGATCCACTTAAAAGGGGGATGCGGCTTGAATACCAGAAAATACAGGGATGTTTTTGTAAAATAGCTGCGACGGTGAGCAGGCCAGCACAGTTGTCGTGCACGCTTTATTATTAGATAAAGATACTTACATGAAAATACTACACCATCCCACTTGACTTGCAGGCCAGCATAGTTGTCGTGCACGCTCTAGTAATTGACACGATATATCTTATTGGTATCACACGAGTATTTTCTTAGGGAGGGTGCATGGAAGCGAACAATTGCGTCACCCCCTGCGAGGGTTCATGGGAACGAATAGTATGTTTCACTGTAATTGGTATTTGTCATAACTTTAAGATTTCTCTCAAAAACCACTAATATAAAACATCAATTTTATAGCATTTGCGGGTGTTCTCTCAAAACCCACTCCTATGTGGTAAAAAAATTCTCAAATAGGTGGCCGCTTTGTTTAATTTTAAATATGTGCATGCATCATGCATGTGAAAGAGAAAATGAGCCCGCTGACTTTACCAATGGTTAGAGTTTCCTGACGTAGTGATGATACTCAAATCTTGTTACGTCTTTGTTCACCTGCCAAATTTGAATCAAAGTTGGCAGCATATACAATTATAAATTAGTACGCGTGTGATGGGTATCTTTTTTTATTATTACTGATATATGTATGCATTGACGTTTCAGGTTTGAGATTTGGCGCAAACTGCAGCGTGTGTCCCTTTCCTCTTAGCCCGACTCCATACGTTGGCGTTGGACGGAGAGCGGTGTGTACTCGGCATCCTCCTGTTATACCGCTCTCTTCGCCGGATCCACGACGCCCGAGCATTGGCAGCTAGTGTGGAATTCCGAAGCGCTGTTGTCCGTCAAGTTCTTCTTGTATCTTGCCTCCCTGGACCGATGCTGGTCCGCTGATAGGCTTGCTCGGCCTGGTCTGCCGCACGAACCAGCATGCGTTCTTTGCCTTCAGGAGCCGGAAACTCTACATCATATCCTTGTGGGATGCATCTTTGCGTGTATGGTGTGGCATGAGATACTGACGTGATGCAGTCTGAGCACCCCTGCGCCCGATGGTACTAGCGACTTCTTTGACTGTCTAGCGATCGCTCTCACCACGTTGTCAGCGGCTAAACGTCGTGGACTCACTGCACTGGCTGGGCTGATTGCTTGGACTCTTTGGCGCCATCGTAATGCGATCATCTTCGGCAAGATCCCTCCTTCTACCACAACCGTGGTCACCCCTATCAAAGACGAAGCTCGCTCCTAGGCCGTTGTCGGAGCCAGAGGACTTAAAAATCTTAGCCATGTAACAGGATTTGTAATTGTGCGTGGCTGAGCAACCCCACTTCTCTCTGCTCATACGGTTGTCTTGGACACGCCTTCTAGCGCACGTGCCAGAATACTGGTCTGTTGTTTTCTTCTTTCTATCAATATAAAGATACGCTACCTAAGCGTATTCGCGGAAAAAAGGTCTGAGTATACACAGATCATCTTCCCCCATCCCTTCTGTTCTTTCTGGTTCTGATTCCCGTTTTTCTGTCCTTGGTTCCGCTTCGTTATCCCATCTGGTAGAGGTGGCGACAGATAGTGGCATTGTGTTCCGTGACGAGAAAGGGCCCATCTTGGTGCAGATCTCTTCTATATGCGCCAAGGAGCGGCTTGATGGGGCGTTGGCTGAAGCTCGTGCTTGTGCTGCGCGTGGTGACCCTAGCACCCCGGCGCGCACCGACCCTGGTCATAGAGCGACCAGGAATGGTGCGTCGCCCCCTTTGGAGACCGTGTTGGAGACGCCCTCGGCAGTTCCTGCCCCGGTGAGGGAGCTGCGTGGGCGTCCCCCCACTTGTCTCAACCCCACCGAACACCGACTAGAGGTGTGTGGGTCTTCCTCCCGGTCCACTTCCCTCGGATCGGAGTCTTCCGCTGCCCTCCTACACGGGGGCGGCATGGTCGTCAGGTGAAGGCATCCCCCCAACCCGCGATTGACGGGAGGGCTAGCTCGGCCCCGCTTGCGGGGCCTAGGAACTCCACCGAGGTTATTAAATGAAGCTCCTATGTTGGAGCATTAGGGGCTTCGGCATCACTCGCTGGAGGCGTCAGCTAATCGAGTATCTGTGTCAGGAGGAGATTGACATGTGGGACTGCAGGAGACGATTCGCCAGGACTTTAGTATGCATGAGCTCCAGGGGCTTTCCCGCCACTAGTTTGCCTGGCAATGGTTGCCTGCTACGGGGCAATTTGGGGGCATTTTGCTCGGAGTCCGGGAAGATGCTTTCTCGGTTGAGGATATGGACCGAGGGGAATTCTTCCTGAGCATGTCCGTCACCGACCGACGAGTCCACTTCAGTTGGGAGGTGATTTTCATCTATGGTCCTACGGATCATGCTCGCTCTGCCGACTTCCTCACCGAGCTTAAAAATAAGGTGGAGAGATGCACCACTCCGATGGTGGTAGCCAGGGACTTCAACCTCATTAGGTGGGCTTCTAACAAAAACTCGCCTAATGTTGATCAGGTCCGCATGCGTCTATTTAATGATTGCATTGCGGACCTTGCGCTTCGTGAGATAGCCCGCGTAGGGGCTAGGTTTACGTGGACAAATAAGCAGGCGGATCCCATCCGTAGTGTTTTAGACCCGGTCTTTGTGTCGGCCCAGTGGGAAGTGATGTTCCCCTGTGCTTCCTCAAGGCGGTCACTCGGATTGGCTCCGATCATAACCCCCTTCTTTTCTCATCGGGGGATGAGGCCCCCCTAGGACCCGTCGCTTCCGCTTTGAGACTTTTTGGCTAGAGCAACCGGGTTTCTTTGAGATGGTTCGCGACATCTGGCTAGAGGCGGTTGCGTCCCTGCCTCGGGTGTTTTGTGTTGTGGATGTCTGGCATCACTGTGCTAAACTGTCTCGTCAGGCCATGAAGGATTGGGGAGCAAACCTGGTGCTGATCTCCAGGCCCGTAAAGGGGCCCTGCTGGATCAGATTAAGGTGTTGGACGATCTTGCTGACGGGCAGGGCTTGTCTCCTGTTGACTGGCTTAGGAGATACACCCTCGAGGCCTCGCTCATGGACATTTACAAGAGCGAGGAGCTCTTCTGGCAGCGTCGAGGGGGCCAAAACTGGCTCCTTAAGGGGGATGCAAACACTGCCTACTTTCAGGCAATTGCTAATGGCCGCAGGCGGAAGTGTGCCATCCCTTTCCTCTGGGATGGGGATGGTCTTCTGGAAAGCCCAGAGGACATCTCCACCCATATTTACTCCTTTTATAAGGAGTTGTTCTCGGCTGAGGCGCGCGGAGGTGTCTCTCTTTGCGTGGACTTTTGGCCGCTTACTGACCAGGTCTCCGATGCGGAGAATGCGGAACTTACTCTCCCATTCTCCTCTGAGGAGGTGGGTCATGCGATTGCTTCTATGAAAGCTTACTCGGCCCCGAGACCAGATGGCCTTCCGGTGGTTTTTTTCTAGAAATTCTGGGAGATCCTACGCCCGGTCATTATGCCCATGTTTCATGAGTTCTATATTGGAACCTTGGACATGGCTAGGATTAACTATTGAGTCATATCCCTGATCCCCAAAGTAGTTGGGGCGATGGATATTCGGCAACTCCGCCCCATCACGGTGATCAACGTGTTGGAGCGAATCTTTGCGAAGGTTTGCGCAACCCGCTTATCCCCGGTGGCGGAAAGGATTGCTCACCCCCTTCAGTCTGCATTTCGGAAGGGCCGGCAGATCCATGACGAGATTCTTGCTCTTCACGAGATCGTCCACGAGGTGGCGTCGAAGGGGCTTAAGGGGGTCTTCCTCAAATTGGACTTCCAGAAGGCGTACGACCGCCTGGACTGGTCCTTTTTGAGGTTGGTGATGGAGCGACGCGGATTCGAAGAGAGGTGGTGTTCCTGGATCATGCAACTGGTTAGATCTGGGAACACGGCGATCAACATCAATGGCGAAGTGGGACCCTTTTTCCAGGATTCCAAAAGGTTAGAGCAAGGGGACCATGTTTCCCCCTTGCTTTTCAACCTCGCAGTTGATGCCCTTGCGGGCATCTTAGATAAGGCCAAGTTGGCCGGCCACCTTAAGGGTGTAGTTAGCCACCTCATCCTTGATGGGGGGGGGGGGGTTACTCACTTGCAGTATGCGGATGACACCATGATTATGGTGGAAGGCTCGGACTCGGACATTGTTAATCTTAAGTTCCTTTTGCTCTGCTTTGAGGAAATGTCTGGACTTAAGATTAACTTTGATAAAAGCGAGGTGGTGGTCCTTCGCTATTCGGAGGTTGAGCAGCTTCGACCGCGGATAACCTCGACTGTAGGTTGGCATCATTCCCCATATCTTACTTGGGGATGCCCCTGGACGAGTCCAGGATTTTGGTGAGCGGGTATGACCCGCTTGTGGGACGAGTAGCGTCCCGTGCGGAACCCTGGTGCGGTAGGTTCACCTCTAAAGGTAGCAAAACTGTCCTCATTACCTCTAACCTTGCCAGGCTCCCCATGTATATGATGGGGATGTACATCTTACCCGAAGGTGTGCATAGCTCCTTTGACAAGGAGCTGGCTAGGTTCTTCTGGCAGGCAGGGGATGGTCGGCCCAAGTACCATATGGTGAAGTGGGCTGACATTTGCCTGCCAAAGGACCGAGGTGGGTTGGGCATCCCTACATCTCGTCGGATGAACGTTGCGCTTATGCTACGTTGGGTTTGGCGGATCTTGTGGGGAGATAGGGGGTTGTGGCTGCAGCTGGTTGAGTCCAAGTACTTGGAGGGCCAACCCCTCTTGGCTTGCTCAAACTTGGCTGGGTCCCAGTTCTGGAAATCTATTCAGGCCATCAAGGAAGAGATTAGGCTGGGTTTGCGTTTCTCGGTTGGCAATGGGTCTGGGACCCAATTTTGGTTGGATCTTGGTTTGAGGGCGAGCCTCTACGCTTGCGGTTTTCGAGGCTCTTTGTGATTTGTGAGGACCCGGCCATCCTTGTATCTGCGGCTGCCTTGGAGGAGGGCTAGAACATTGCGTTCTGCTGCTCCTTCGGACCAGACGAGATACGGGACTGGACAGACCTGAGGGAAGTAGTCCCTCTTCCTCTGTCCCAGGCCCCTAACACTGTCTCTTGGAGCCTTTCTCCTTCAGGTGAATTCTCCGTTAGCTTGGCCTATTAGGCACTTTGTCATTTACCGGTGTTGCAGTGGCTATCCCCACTGTGGAAGGCACCGTTGCCCTTGAAGATTAAGATTTTTGTTTGGCAGCTTCTCCGAGACCGTCTTCCTTCGGGGACCGAGGTGCTGAAACGCCATGGTCCGGGCAACGGCCTTTGCCCTTTGTGCCATGTCCCGGAAACGGGAACACACATTTTGTTTTCCTGCGTAGCAGCGCAGGCACTTTGGTGCTTTGTTCGTGAGGCTCTAGGGCCAGAGTGGGAGGCCCATGACCTTATAGAGTTTCCGCAGGTTAGGGCCACTCAGAGTGGCCGTAAGCGCCGACTATTCTGGCTCATCTTCACGGCTATGATGCGGACTCTTTGGACTACGCGTAACAAGATGGTGATCGAGCGGGTGTTCCCGCGACGTGCTTCTGACTCGTTCTTCAAATTTCTTGCCTTCCTGCAGCACTGACATCCGCTCGCTAGGCCGAGGGATCGTGATCGACTTCAGCTTTTCCTGGACGCCTTGGTGTCTACCGCGCGTCGGCTCTCCGACCGCTCGCCTGCTTAGTAGCTTGCCCCTGGAGGCCTCTTCATTTATTCTTCTTTCATTTGGGCATCTTTGTGCCATGGCCCCAATATTTCTCTTTTATGACTGTGTTTGAGATGTGGTTGTTTGGACGCATGTTTTATCTATAAAGCGGGACGAAAACCTGTTTCGAGAGTATACACAGACCATGGTTTGGTCAAGGACGTGATGTTTTGACTAACAAGTTAGTTAGCCTTTCATCATATCAGAACAAGCCAAATTCTGGGCAGACTAAACTAAAAGGATATACGTGCGCGTTGATTTACACCACATCTGACGACTGGACTGCCCGACTCCGATGCATGTTTAGCAAGTCTTCTCGACATGGCGGACGCGCTCAACGCCTTTGACTTGAACACAACTACGATGATTTCAGCAGCAAAGGAAGAGAACAAGAACGACAGTTTCAATCATGTAGTATTTGAGGTAGGTTTAAAGACTGAAAAGTAGAAAGACACATAATGCACTTTTTTCTCACAAGAGAAACTAGCGCTTTCTTCTCTGTTTCGCTAGTTTCATTGTGATTAGCATGCAGATTTGTGCGGGCCTTATATATATGGATAGAAAATTTTATATCAAAGTTCGTGCAATGGAAGCCGATTCCTTAGGAAAGATTTGATGCAAATAAACTTTCAGAAGATAGAAATTATTTTATATCACATGTATTTGACACAAATCTGAAAATTATTTCTCTATCTCAAATTGAGCGTGTGTCAACTTGAGCCGGAGACACCGAAACCCCCCCTGAGCCAGAGACAGGGAGGCCACGACATTCCCAACAAGAGGGAGCCACGATCTGCGGTCATAGTTTAAAAAATCCAACCAGACCAACGGTCGGACCGGAAAAAGCCAGAACGGCAATCCCATCGTTTTTAAGCTCCATAGACCGTTGTGCAATTGAACCGGTAAAACCGAACGAACCGTCCGGTTTTATCAAAAAACAGGAATAAAACCAGCGGCTGAACTGAAAAATGGTTTAAAAAATTCAAACAAAGTGGGATTTGATCCCTTGACAACAGGATAGCATGTGGTTGTTACCCTTGGCCCAATAAGCACCACGGGAGAATATCATATGTAAACCAATACTCAATCAAAACTTCATGGAAACCATATTTTAAAGTATTGATTTTTTTTAAATATGGGATGTTAAGAGGGTGATGTTGTATTGCCACACAAAATTTCAACTTGAAACACATTACGAGATGTGAGCTATAAAAAAGACAAATTTCAGCCCTCAATAGTAACATATTGTTTGGCACTATCTACTATTCATTTTGTCATAGCTCACATCTCATAATGTGTTTCAACTTAAAATTTTGTGTGGCTATAAGACATCATCATCTTGACATCCAGTATTTTTTCAGATTTTTTTGAAACTTGGAAACATCTTTTTCTCACGATTTTCATCGGTTTTCATCGAATGTTGGTTTCTGTATGATATTCTCCCAACTACCATAGCTTGGCTAAGATGTTGTCTTGTAGTAGGAAACATTTCTATTTATCCAACTTTTATTACTATATCCACATATATCTTGTTGGGGAACGTCGCATGAGAAACAAAAAATTTCCTACGTTCACACAAGACCTATCCATGGTGATGAGCATCTACGAGAGGGAGAGTGGATCTACTTACCCTTGTAGATCGCTAAGCGAAAAGCGTTAAGAAACACGGGTGGTGTAGTCGAACGTCTTCGCGATCCAAATCGCCGAGCATCCCGTGATCCAATCATGATCCGTCCCGATCAAGCACCGAATGGACGGCACCTCCGCGTTCAGCACACGTACAACTTGATGACGATCTCCGCCTTCTTGATCCAGCAAGAGGGAGCGGAGAGGTAGAAGAGTTCTCCGGCAGTGTGACGGCGCTCCAGCAATGGTGGTGGAGCTATTCCGGCAGGGCTTCGCCTAAGCACTGCAAAAATCCGATCTAGAGGAGAAACTATGCACTGGAGGAACGGGTAGCACGTGGCTGAAAATCTTGTGCCAAAACCCTAAAAACCTCTAGTATATATAGGAGGAGAGGAGGAGGAGGCTTAGACCTCATGAAGACAACCCTAGGCTTCGGCCGAACCAAGAGGGAGTCCTCCTCCTCCTCCACTCCTAGTAGGATTAGGACTCCTTCCTTATCTTAGCCTTTTTGCCTTTTTCCACCTTTTTTCCTTTTGGGCTTTTCTTCCCAGCCGCATGGGCCTTGTGTGGGACTTCCACCAGCCCACAAAGGGATGGTATTCATCCTCCCACAGCCCATGTAGCCTCTTGGGTCGAAATACACCTCCCGATGGTCTCCCGGTACACTATCGGTACTCCCGCTACACGACCGATGAGCCCGAAACCTTTCCGGCGACCAAAATAGGACTTCCTATATATCAATCTTTACCTCCGGACCATTCCGGAGCTCCTCGTGACGTCTGGGATCTCATCCGGGACTCCAAACAATCTTCGGTCACCACCATACATAACTCTATACTACCGAAACGTCACAAAACCTTAAGTGTGCAGATCCTGCGGGTTCGAGAACTATGTAGACATGACCGAGACACCTCTACGGTCAATAACCAATAGTGGGACCTGTATGTCCATATTGGTTCCTACATATTCTATGAAGATCTTTATCGGTCGAACCTCTGTGTCAAGGATTCAGTTAATCCCGTATGATGTTCCCTTTGTTCTTCGGTATGTTACTTGCCCGAGATTCGATCGCCGGTATCTCCATACCTAGTTCAACCTCGTTACCGACAAGTCTCTTTACTCGTTGTAATACAAGATCCCATGACTAACACTTAGTCACATTGTTTTCAAGGCTTATTGTGATGTTGTATTACCGAGTGGGCCCTGAGATACCTCTCCGTCACACGGAGTAACAAATCCTAGTCTTGATCCATCCCAACCCAACAGACACCCTCGGAGATACCTGTAGAGCACCTTTATAGTCACCCAGTTACGTTGCGACGTTTGATACACACAAGGCACTCTTCCGGTGTCCGTGAGTTGCATGATCTCATGATCATAGAAACATATACTTGACATGCAGAAAACACTAACAATAAACTGACACGATCATATGCTACGTTTGTAGTCTGGGTCTTGTCCATCACATCATTATCCTAATGATGTGATCCTGTTATCAAATGACATCACATGTCAATGGCTAGTAAACCTTGACCATCTTTGACCAACGAGCTAGTTCACTAGAGGCATACTAGGGACAAAGTGTTGTCTATTTACCCACACATGTAATGTGTTTCCAATCAATACAATTATAGCATGGATAATAAACGATTATCATGAACAAGGAAATATAATAATAAACACTTTATTTATTGCCTCTAGGGCATATTTCCAACAGTCTCCCACTTGCACTAGAGTCAATAATCTAGTTCACATCACTATGTGATTTACATTGTATTGAATCGAACACCCATGCAGTTCTGGTGTTGATCATGTTTAGCCCTTGGAAGAGGTTTAGTCAACGGGTCTGCAACATTCAGATCCATGTGCACTTTGCAAATATTTATGTCCTTTTCCTCGATGTAATCACAGATGGAGTTGAAGCGTCGCTTTATGTGTTAGGTCCTCCTGTGAAACCTTGGTTCCTTGGCCAGAGCAATGGCAGCAGTGTTGTCACAGAACAGGTTCATTGGATTCAATGCACTGGGCACTACTCCAAGATCTGTCATGAACTGCTTCATCCAGACACCTTCCTTCGCTACCTCCGAGGCTGCGATGTACTCCACTTCGCACGTAGAATCGGCTACCACGCTTTGCTTGGAACTGCAGCAGCTTACCGCTCCCCCGTTGAGAATAAATACGTATCCGGTTTGTGACTTAGAGTCATCCGGATCAGTGTCAAAGCTTGCATCGACGTAACCCTTTACGATGAGCTCTTCATCACCTCCATAAATGAGAAACATTTCCTTAGTCCTTTTTAGGTACTTAAGGATATTCTTGACCGCTGCCCAGTGCTCCATTCCAGGATCACTTTGAAACCTTTCAGCCATACTTATGGCAAGGCTGACATCGGGTCTTGTGCACAACATTGCATACATGATAGAGCCTATGGCTGAAGCATAGGGGATGCCACTCATCTTTTCTCTATCTTCTGTAGTCACCGGGCATTGAGTCTTACTCAACTTCACACCTTGTAACACAGGCAAGAACCCCTTCTTGGACTGATCCATTTTGAACTTCTTCAAAACTTTATCAAGGTATGTGCTCTGTGAAAGTGCTATTAAGCGTCTCGATCTATCTCTATAGATCTTAATGCCTAATATGAAAGCAACTTCTCCTAGGTCCTTCATTGAAAAACTCTTGTTCAAATATTCCTTCACGCTTTCCAGCATTTCTATATTGTTTCCAATCAGCAATATGTCATCCACATATAATATTAGAAACGCTATAGAGCTCCCACTCCCTTTCTTGTAAATACAAGCTTCTCCATAAACTTGTATAAACTCAAACGCTTTGATCACCTCATCAAAACGCTTATTCCAACTCTGAGATGCTTTCACCAGCCCATAAATGGATCGCTGGAGTTTGCAAACTTTGTCAGCATTCTCTGGATCGACAAAACCTTGTGGTTGCATCATATACAACTCTTCCTCAAGGAAACTGTTGAGGAACGCTGTTTTGATATCCATCTGCCAAATTTCATAGTCGAAATAAGCAACTATTGCCAACATGATTCTAACAGACTTAAGCATCGCTACGGGTGAGAAGGTCTCATCATAGTCAACTCCTTGAACTTGTGAAAAACCCTTTGCCACAAGTCGATCTTTATAAACGGTGACATTACCGTCCGCGTCTGTCTTCTTCTTAAAGATCCATTTGTTCTGAATGTCCTTTCGCCCTTCAAGTAATACTTCCAAAGTCCATACTTTGTTTTCATACATGGATCCCATCTCGGATTTCATGGCCTCTAACCATTTCTAAGAATCCGAGCCCATCACCGCTCCTCCATAGCTTGTAGGTTCATTGTTGTCCAACAACATGACCTCCAAGACAGGGTTGCCATACCACTCAGGAGTAGTACGTGGCCTTGTCGACCTACGAGGTTCAATACCAGCTTGATCCGAAGCTTCATGATCATCATCATTAACTTCCTCTTCAACTATTGTAGGTTCCACAGAAACATCTTTCTACCCTGCGCTACTTTCTGGTTGAAGTAAAGGTTCAATAAACTCATCAAGCTCTATTTTCCTCCCACTCAATTCTTTCTAGAGAAACTCTTTCTCAAGAAAATGTTCCGTTCTTCGAGAAAAACACTTTGCTTCGGATCTGAGATAGAAGGTATACCTGACTGTCTCTTTCAGGTATCCTATGAAGACGCATTTCTCCGCTTTGGGTTCCAGCTTTTCAGGCTGAAGCTTTTTGACATAAGCATCACATCCCCAAACTTTAAGAAATGACAACTTTGGCCTCTTGCCAAACCATAGCTCATATGGCGTCGTCTCAACGGATTTTGATGGTGCCCTATTTAAAGTGAATGCAGTTGTCTCTAATCCATAACCCCAAAATGATAATGGCAAATCAGCAAGAGACATCATAGAATGCACCATATCTAATAAGGTTCGATTACGACATTCGGACACACCATTACCCTGTGGTGTTCCAGGCGGTGTCAACTGTGAAACAATTCCACACTATCTTAAGTGACTGCCAAACTCATAACTCAGATATTCACCTCCTTGATCAGATCGCATGAATTTAATCTTCTTGTTACGA
The DNA here is from genome assembly GCA_022496015.1 of Hordeum marinum. Taxonomy (NCBI): domain Eukaryota; kingdom Viridiplantae; phylum Streptophyta; class Magnoliopsida; order Poales; family Poaceae; genus Hordeum; species Hordeum marinum. Next base: position 169,258,333 of record CM039677.1, read on the forward strand.
TGATTCTCAACTTCACTCTGAAATTGCTTGAACTTTTCAAACGTTTCAGACTTGTGTTTCATTAAGTAAATATACCCATATCTACTTAAGTCATCAGTGAAGGTGAGAAAATAATGTATCCACCACGCGCTGTAACATTCATTGGACCGCACACATCAGTATGTATGATTTCCAATAAGTCACTTGCCTGTTCCATTGTTCCAGAGAACGGCGTTTTAGTCATCTTGCCCATGAGGCATGGTTCACATGTGTCAAGTGATTCAAAATCAAGTGACTCCAAAAGTCCATCAGCATGGAGCTTCCTCATGCATTTTACACCAATATGACCTAAATGGCAGTGCCACAAGAAAGTGGTACTATCATTATCAACTCTACATCTTTTGGCATCAATGTTATGAACATGTGTGTCATCACTATCAAGATTCAATATGAATAAACCCCTCAAATTGGGTGCATGACCATAAAAGATATTACTCATATAAATAGAACAACCTTTATTCTCTGATTTAAATGAGTAACCATATCGCAATAAACAAGATCCAGATATAATTGTTCATGCTTAACGAAGGCACTAAATAACAATTATTCAGGTTCATCACTAATCCCGATGGTAATCGAAGAGAGAGCGTGCAGACGGCGATCACATCAACCTTGGGACCATTTCCCACGCGTATTGTCACTTCATCCTTTGCTAGCCTTCGTCTATTCCGTAGTTCCTATTTTGAGTTGCAAATGTGAGCAACCGAACCGGTATGAAATACCCAGGCACTACAACGAGAGCTAGTAAGGTACACATCAATAACATGTATAGTATACCTTATTTGTCGTTGGCTGCCTTCTTGTCAGCCAGGTACTTGGGGCAGTTTCGCTTCCAGAGACCAGTTCCCTTGCAATGAAAGCACTCAGTTTCTAGCTTGGGTCCATGCCTGGGCTTCGTTACAGGAGTGGCAACTGCTTTGCCATCCTTCTTGGTTTTACCCTTCTTGCCCTTGCCATTGCCCTTGCCATTCTTCTTGAAACTAGTGGTTTTATTGACCATCAACACTTGATGTTCTTTCTGGATTTCAGACTCAGTGACTTTTAGCATCACAAACAGCTTGGCGACTGACTTGTTCATCCCGTGCATGTTATAGTTCATCACAAAGCTCTTGTAACTAGGTGGCAGCGATTGAAGAACTCTGTCAGTGATCGCCTCTGGCGGAAGGGCAATTCCCAACTCTGCTAAACGAGTCGAATACCCAGACATTCTGAGTATATGTTCACTGATAGACCCGTTCTCCTCCATCTTGCAAGCATAGAACTTATCGGAGGTCTCATACCTCTCGATTCGGGCATTCTTGTGAAAGATAAACTTCAACTCCTGGAACATCTCATATGCTCCATGACATTCAAAACGTCTTTGAAGTCCCGATTCTAAGCCATACAGTATTGCACACTGAACTATTGAGTAATCTCCAGAACGTGCCTCCCAAGCGTTCTTAACGTCTTCGGATGACATGTCTCTGGTTGGTCACCAAGCGGTGCATCAAGGACATATGATTTCTGGAAAGCCGTGAGGATAATCCTCAGATTATGGGCCCAGTCAACAAAATTACTTCCATCATCTTTCAACTTAGCTTTCTCTAGGAACGCATTAAAATTCAGGGGTGCTACTGCACGAGCCATTGATCTACAACATAAATATGCAAAGGTTACTTAGACTATTGTTAGAGATAGTGAGTTTTAGTTAATAAAATTACTAAAGCTCCCACTCAAATTGACATCCCTTAGGTCATCTGAGTGTCACATGATCCAAATCCACCAACTCAAGTCCGATCATCACGTGAGTTGAGGTGGTTTCAATGGTGAACATCATCATGTTGATCATATCTACTATATGACTCATGTTTGACCTTTCGGTCTCTTGTGTTTCGAGGCCATGTCTGTACATGCTAGGCTCGTCAAGTTTAACCCGAGTGTTCTGCATGTGCAACACTGGCTTGCACCCGTTGTATGTGAACATAGAGTCTATCACACCCGATCATCACGTGGTGTCTCGACACTACGAACTTTCGCAATGGTGCACACTCGGGGAGAACACAATTCATCTTGAAATTTAAGTGAGGGATCACCTTATAATGCTACCATCGTCCTAATCAAAACAAGGTGCATAAAAGGATTAACATCACATGCAAATCATAAGTGACATGATATGGCCATGAACTTGTGCTTTTGATCTCCATCTTGAAAGCACCGACATGATCTCCATTGTCATCGGCACGACACCATGATCTCCATCAACGTGTCGCCATCAGGGTTGTCACGCCCATCATGCTTGTACTACTATTGCTACCATTTAGCGATAAAGTAAAGCATTACATATCGCTTAATGATTGACACGCAGGTCATACAATAATTAAAGACAACCCTATGGCTCCTGCCGGTTGCCGTACTCATCGACATGCAAGTCATGATATTCTATACAACACATGATCATCTCATACATCACATATATCACATCATGTAATTGGCCATATCACATCACAACATACCCTGCAAAAACAAGTTAGACGTCCTCTAATTGTTGTTGCATGTTTTACGTGGCTGCTACGGGTATCTAGCAAGAACAATTCTCACCTACGCGTAAACCACAACGGTGATACATAAGTTGCTTTCAACCTTCTCATGGACCGCCTTAGTCGAATCCAATCCAACTAAAGTAGGAGAAATAGACACCCGCCAGCCATCTTTGTGCAACGAAGTTACATGTCAGTCGATGGAACTGGTCTCTCATAAGCATACAAGTAAGGTTGGTCCAGGCCGCTTCATCCCACAATACCGCTGAACCAAAACACGACCAAGGGAGGAAGCAATCTAAGCATCAATGCCCACAAACTCTTTGTGTTCTACTCGAGATCTCATCTACACATAGACCTAGCTCATGATGCCACTGTTGGGCAACATCGCATGGGAAACAAAAAAATTCCAACATTCACACAAGACCTATCCATGGTGATGAGCATCTACGAGAGGGAGAGTGGATCTACGTACCCTTGTAGATCGCTAAGCGGGAAGTGTTAAGTAATGCGGTTGGTGTATTCAAACGTCTTCGCGATCCAAATCACCAAGCGTCCCGCGATCCAATCACAGTCCGTCCCGATCAAGCACCGAACGGACGGCACCTCCGCGTTCAGCACACGTACAGCTTGATGACGATCTCCGCCTTCTTGATCTAGAAATAGGGAGTGGAGAGGTAGAAGAGTTCTCCGGCAGCATGATGGCGCTCCGGCGATGGTGGTGGAGCTATTCCAGCAGGGTTTTGCCTAAGCACTGTAGAAATCCGATCTAGAGGAGAAACTATGCACTGGAGGAACGGGTAGCATGTGGCTGAAAATCTTGTGCCAAAACCCTAAAAACCTCTACTGTATATAGGAGGAGAGGAGGAGGAGGCTTGGCACTCAAGGAGACATCCCTAGGCTTTGGGCGAACCAAGAGGGAGGAGTCCTCCTCCTCCACTCCTAGTAGGATTAGGACTCCTTCCTTATCTTAGCCTTTTTGCCTTTTTCCACCTTTTTCCTTTTGGGCTTTTCTTCCCAGCCGCATGGGGCTTGTGTGGGACTTCCACCAGCCCACAAAGGGCTGGTATTCACCCTCCCACAGCCCATGTAGCCTCTTGGGTCGAAATACCCCTCCCGATGGTCTCCCGGTACACTCCCGGTACTCCCGGTACACTACCGATGAGCCCGAAACCTTTCCGACGACCAAAATAGGACTTCCTATATATCTATCTTTACCTATGGACCATTCCGGAGCTCCTTGTGACGTCCGGGATCTAATCCGGGACTCTGAACATCCTTCGGTCACCACCATACATAACTCTATACTACCGAAACGTCACCAAACCTTAAGTGTGCAGACCCTGCGGGTTCGAGAACTATGTAGACATGACCGAGACACCTCTACGGTCAATAACCAATAGTGGGACCTGGATATCCATAATGGTTACTACATATTCTACGAAGATCTTTATCGGTCGAACCTCTATGTCAAGGATTCAGTTAATCCCATATGATGTTCCCTTTGTTCTTCGGTATGTTACTTGCCCGAAATTCGATCGTCGGTATCTCCATACCTAGTTCAACCTCGTTACTGGCAAGTCTCTTTGCTCATAGTAATACAAGATCCCGTGACTAACACTTAGTCACATTGCTTGCAAGGCTTATTGTGATGTTGTATTACCGAGTGGGCCCTGAGATACCTCTCCGTCACACGGAGTAACAAATCCTAGTCTTGATCCATGCCAACCCAACAGACACCCTCGGAGATACCTGTAGAGCACCTTTATAGTCACTCAGTTACGTTGCAACGTTTGATACACATAAGGCACTCTTCCGGTGTCCGTGAGTTGCATGATCTCATGGTCATAGAAACATATACTTGACATGCAGAAAACAGTAGCAATAAACTAACACGATCATATGCTACGTTTGTAGTTTGGGTCTTGTCCATCACATCATTCTCCTAATGATGTGATCCCATTATCAAATGACATAACATGTAAATGGATAGGAAACCTTGACCATCTTTGACCAACGAGCTAGTTCACTAGAGGCATACTAGGGACAAAGTGTTGTTTATTTACCCACACATGTAATGTGTTTCCAATCAATACAATTATAGCATGGATAATAAACGATTATCATGATCAAGGAAATATAATAATAAACACTTTATTTATTGCCTCTAGGGCATATTTCCAACATATCTTTACTGGAAATTTATTATTTAATGAATAAAAAACCAGCAAATTGTACCGGTGAACTGCCGGTCCGATCGATCAAAACCTGAATCGACAGGCTCATCAGTTCGATCACCTGTTCAATTTTTTAAACTATGCTTGCGGTAAAGGACTATTTGGTTAGTGGTATGAGGCGAAAGGGTGGGGGTGCATCCTAGGGAGGAAGAAGAAAAACTCTGCCGTCGGAAATTTTTATTTCTGGCGACCAAGGTTTAGTGAACCTTCTTCTATTTTTCATATATACGCCTAACTAATTGGTTAGAGTTTTTATGGGCCAGGGTGGTGGAGAGGGGTCCAGAACAACTAAAATTCACACCGGCCAGCTGTAACTATTTTATGCGTGGATAATGTTCTTTTGCAACAAACTAGCTCAATATGCATATATTCTTTTTTCATAATCAGTTTACATATATTGATACGGATGGGTTAATAATAAAATATATCATGACTCGTGAATCAAAGACCATCACCTTGCTCTAGCTATATACGCTATCTAATTGGTCTTTAATCCCCCTTTGGAATGATTCGACAGTTACCAAAGAAATTTTTGAATCCGATCGGAGCATTACTTTCACCAAGAATTTGGAATATGAATATTGCTTTTTGGCATCACGATGATATATTCAATTGGTTCGCCCACTCTTTTTTGTCCTTCGCACAGATGTGGTGGTACTTGGTTGTTGGAGGAAGATGCAAGATTCATTTGCTCATGATGGAGGAATTGGAGCAATGGAATATATGATCTAGTTAAAATAGGCACCAAAATACGTCTATCAAATTCCAGTTCGTCGGTGCATAGAGTTGCCACTTTCCAAGAGATCTATCTTCCACGATGACAGAACAAAGCGGGTCAAAGGTGCCCAAAAATTCATCGGGAACGCACATGCACATCGGTGTGCAATCATTGACGTGCGCCGTCATTCGAAAAGTTGTTCTCGCGAAGATTGATTGGAAAATGGATGCAAATTCGAAAGTCTTTATATACGAGGCAATATCATGTTTATATTCATCAACCTTGTTGCTTCCATAATGATGTTTGAGTAATTCTTTACATAACCAACAGGTCTATAGCAGTAGTTTTTTAGAAAAGGAGGATTACCCCTACCTTTACATCTGAAAGATACGTGGAGCCATTTTATTAATTATTCATAAAGATGTTAAAAAGCAGTATATCATGTAATCTAAAGCCACCATCTTAGTAAAAATTGTCGCTACTCCTATCCACTTGATGAAGGGATTTTGATAGTCCGAACTTAATACCAAACACACAACGCATCAAAGCCTAGCATCTAAAGCCCCCAACCAAGACACATACTGGATTTGAGGTACAAACCAGTCCGACACACTCTCTTGTTCATCGTTGTCGTCTTCCACCAATCCATCTTCAGAGCAGAAACTAATGCATCGACCTTGCGATGCCTCCTTGACATCAACGCGAGTATGATGCTAGACAACGTCCTCCTCCTGCGCGAGTCCATATCCGCTCATCGAACGCCGAGTCTCTACTGCGCCACGCCGCCTAGATCCACCGCCATCAATGTGTAAGATGAAGCACCGCTCCACCAAAGAAGTGTGGGATCACTAGAAGAGTATGTCTAGAGGGGGGGGTGAATAGACTACTAGAACAAATTAAAATCTACACAATATCCAAAGTTAAGTGTTGACAGATTTTAGCAATTTTAGCAAGTCTAGCACACCCTACACATGCAAGTCATCAAGTCTAGTAGCGGAAAGTAAATATATTGCACATGGAAATAAGGAGTTGAGATAGGGAGATCAAACGCATGAAGGACACAAAGATTTTTCCCGTGGTTCTGATAGGTGGTGCTATTTTATGTCCTCGTTTATGGAGTCTTCAACCCATGGAGGCTAACGATCGCGAGAGTCCATGGAGGGTTCTACCCATAGAGGGTTCCACGAAGAAGCAATATTAACTATACCATGATGGCCTACGTCCATGGAGGACTAGCCTAACTCGGGGTAGATCTCCACGAAGTAGGCAGTCTCCTTTCCCTTACAAACTCCTTGGTTCACTCCACAACACGAAGTAGGAGGCTCCCAAGCGACACCTAACCAATCTAGGAGGCACCACCCTCCAAAAGGTAATAGACTCGATAATGTCGATGAACTCCTTGCTCTTGTGTTTCAAGATGATAGACTCCTCAACACTCAATCACTCTCTGACAGATTTGGCTTTGGTGGAAGAGATTGATTGGGTGGATAGCAACTTGGGGAGGCTAGAGATCAAGATTCATAAGGTTGGACTGGAATGGCATGATCTCAACACATGAGTAGGTGGCTCTCTCTCAGAAAATCAGTTGGGATAAGTGGGGATCTATTCTGAGTGCTTCTCTTGCGAGTGAGTTGTGGTGGAGGGGTTTATATAGGCATCTCCAAGAATCCAAACGTTACACCTTAAGTGAGCAACTCGGTGGCACCGATGTTTGAATCTCGGTGGTACCGAGTTGCTCCAAAGGTAGAAACTTTTGAATCTCGGTGAGACCGATATATAATTCTCGATGGTAACGATCAGGTGTCCAACAGTCAGAATCTGCATCTCGGTGACATCGATCCAAAAACATGGAAATTCCGATTTTATGAATCGAGGCAATTGAAAGTTGGCAGCGTGAACTCGGTGGCACCGATGCAGAATTAGTTGCACCGAATGGCTACGGTTTGGCAAGGGTCTGTCTGAGTTTAGGAATCGGCGGGTCCGAGTGGGAAATGTTGGTTGCACCGATTTTGGATATTTGGCTTAGACAGAATATGTGGAGATTTTGTGGCTGTTATTGGTAACTATCACTTGTGCACGTCTGAGCATTTTGTTCACCAATAGTACCTTACCCCCTTTTAATAGTATTGGCTTCTCCTATGGACTCAAAGTGATTTCTCACAAAGTAAAATGTAGAGTCCTCTTCCTTGAAGCTTTGCCAATGCTATTCCTTCTCCTTCTTCTTCTTGAGGATACTCTCCACATTCCTTTTTGCCAACTCATCCCTCTATGGACGTTCACCTGAAATGCACTTGGTAGAAATATCAGTCCAAGAGACAATGTATGTTGTCATGAATTATCAAAACCCCCAAGGGAGCATATTCTGCTTTCAATGCCCCCTTTTTGGTAATTGATGACAACATACAATCAAAGCTTCAATATAATATATGCAAGAAATATATAAAGACTTTGAAGGATACATGACTAATGCAAGCTCCCCCTAGATGTGTGCAATCCATATTAAGGAAAGTTGCTTTTGAATGCACGAACACACACATGATAGGAAGGACATGAGAAGTCATGTATGTCTTGGCAATATGCATTACATATATGGGAATGAAATGATTTCATGTTCAAGACTCACTCTTGCAAACAATATGTGCAAGAGACAAGAGTTCATCTTGTACAAGAATATGATGCATATACTTACCTTGAGGTCCTTGAGCATTTAATAGTAGGAACACACTTGAGAAAATAGTGTTAGGAAACACAAGTGTATTTGATAGTGCAAATGCAAATGGAACGAAGAGTACCAAGATACGGATGATATATAAGTAATGATTTCTTGAGAATGGTATGTCTCCAAATAATTTTAGAGTTTTCACCCCTAGACACCAATTGTGCAAGTTTTCCTCTCTCCCTGAATCATAATATGTAGATATTGAGAGTAGGTAGGGCTGAGAAAAGTCTAAAACATATGAGAATTAGATTTCAAATTCATTCCTCTCTCTTCTCCTTAAGAAGTGTTTGTATTCATTCTTCTCTCTTATCCTTAAGAAGTGTTTGTGCGATAAGGGATCCTTTCTCCCCCTTTATATGATAAGATTACATTTCTTCTTTTCATGATCATCTCTCCCCATGAACCATAAATGCTTAGATATTCTTCCCTTTAAATATATATCTCCACCTTTGGTATGAATATCTCCCCCTATGATATGAGTATAAGCTTTGAAGCTTTGATGTTTCTCCCCCTTTGGCATTATTTTCCAAAAAAGTCACAAGGGATAGATAAAAGGATCACAGAATGGGAAGGGATCCTAGGGATATGGGGTCATTAAGAGTATTGAGACAAAGGGTTCCTTGAAAACAGTTTTCTCCCCCTTAAGATCCGAAAACCTTTAAGATTGCTCCTCCTTTGATGTAGGGATCCTTGATTATTTGAGATTATATCTCTTGATGTTTTCTCCCTACATCATTGGACTTATTGAGCTTATCATAAACTAGAGTAGAAACATGCATAAAGGTCGGTGGCTCCAAGGCAAAAGATCTGATGGTACCGATATATGTTTCTACAGTAGGACTATAATATCGGTAGAACCGAGAAGTTTTGATCGGAGGCTCCGAGTTGGGAAACAAAAACTTGGCAACATTGTCAAATGTGTTAGGACCCTGATCCTAAGTCATATGAATCCAGACTGTAACATATCACATCACTTTGCGGCCTCACGCACGGTAAGCTCCACGGCTGCAGCCTTACCTTAGTCGGGACCGTTTGCGTATTTTGGCTCACGTATGTGAACATGTCACTGGCAATCAAACGACAGAGAACCCGGGCCGACATGACTAGTCATAGAACCCAAGTGTCACATCCGTACGGAAACAGGCATACGTAACCCAACAATGCAGGTGTCGGCCTCAAGCGCATGTAGACGAGTCATAGCAAGCTACAAGGACTCCATTACGTCGTGAGACATAAATGCCATCACCGCACGTAGACGAGTCGTAGCAGGCTACAGAGACTCCATTACACTGCGAGACATTTCCCCGAAGGGACAAACACAACAACAAAGAAGGATACATGCCGGTCAATCAATGTGTCTGGAGCAGTAACAAGCCACCAAGGCCCGATGGAAGCACAAAGAGGCAGTTTCCCGTAAAGAGTACTACTAAAGGCACACGACTAGGTGTCGGATCCCATACATACCGTTGCACATCACACGTACGCACGACATGCCCGATATGCATAGATACAACCATGGAATCACAACATAACCATACAACAACTTTTATTTAAGGGGCTCAGACGAGCCTTGCATAACATGTTCTTACAGATAGGGGTCACATGACCCGACACTCAAGTCATACAAATAAGTTCATACAAACCAAGCGGAAGCATAAGCTGTCTGAGTACAGACAGATGAAAGGGTAAAAAGGCACATGGCCTGACTATCTATTGCCCGCCACAGGGCATAAGGTCGTAGCTGGGACACTAGCTATTCGGCATCGTCGACATCTAGATAGAACCCACCTGATGGGTCCTGGGTCTCATCGGCAACATTTATTAAGCAAACGTGAGTACAAACTTACTCAACAAGTCTTTAAAACGGACCTAGTCTATTCATGCTCATGTATCAACAAGGGGAGTGGTGGAGTCTATGCAGCAATGCCAGCTTTGACTCATGGCTAACCTACACTACACCATTTTTAGCTCTTTGTTTAGATTCTAGTTATCGCACATGAGTCCACTAACTCCATGATGATACACCACCATGGATTCACTTCCCTCTCCTGGGAGAGTGCCATCCACGGTACTCAGTCTTGATATTTTTATGAGTATCCATTTGATTATCTATGAACAACATAAGTTTTCCAAGTAGTCCATATCCGAGGACGCGGTTATTCGAATAGTTTCATACCCTGCAGGGGTGTACTTCTTCACACACACTCTCGCCACTTATCGCCGTGTGCTCTTAAAACCATGCACTTCAGCAACCTTCAAGCGGAAGCCCAGCGAGGGAGTCGGCCACGACCGTCAATCACATAAGACCTCTAGTCCAGGCTATCGCCTATTTGAGACTGAACCCGCACGGAAGTCCAGCCGAAGTTTCCGCTACGGCCCCAAACGATGTGCGTAGAGTTCTCGAGCCCACCATTCGGGTGACCCTTGGTACACCGTGCCACTGCCTACCGCGTCATAACCCACCCCTAGGGTCAGTGCCACGCACGACCTCCAGCATGCTATAAACACCAGAAACTACTTGCAACTCCTAGACTAAGGACTAAACGACTAAAAAGTCGAGAGGGGCCGAGTTACCGGAACCCAATGTGTGGTAGTAACTAGTCTTGGATCACAAACACGGAACTCAGTTCCTAAGAACGGTCCCAATGAGACAACCCGCTATGTACTCCTACATAGCCTCTCATCGCAACCTTTACCAACTCGATTTCATCTTAAGCTTATCACATCAGAACATCATTATTTCACTCCAGTTCATCACCCAGATGAATCGGACCTGACACAACTCTAAGCATAGTAAGCATAGCAGGCAAAGTAAGCTAAGCACATCAATGTGCCAGATATGCTAGGTTGCAAGGTTTAGCTATTTACTGTGATAATGATAGGTCATGCAAAAGAATAGGTTCATCTACCGTGTATGATAGACAAGTGAACGTTTGTCCTAATGCAATAAACAAGAGCAGGAGCGAGAGAGTGGGATGTTATCGGAATGATCAAAGGGGGTTGCTTGCCTTTCTCGATAGTGGGAAGGTTCTCTCCTTCGTTCGAATACTCGGGGGTATCCTCAGAAGCAGGGCCTACCGTAATGCAGATAAATAGCAATAAATACACGCAAGTGCAACAATATGATGCATGATCATGACATGGTAGCATATAAGGATGGGCTAGTGCAACTATTGTCCAAGTTAGTTTGAAGTGAGTTTGAATATAGGTTCAAAATCAATCTCCATTTCATATTCCATATATTAACCTATTAGTAAATGTCAATGTTTATCTACATAGGTTGCTCTAACATGCATGATAATAGCACCATTATATTCATTGGATTTTTCTGATAAATTTTCATATATAAATTATTTTCATCTGAGTTACAGTTTAATTTATATGAATTTTTGAAGTTTTAAACTTTTTCTGGAATTATTTTAAAACTAGAAATTCCTTTATTACATCAGCGTGACGTCATCATGGCGTCAGCAGGTCAGCTTACCAGGCCAGGTCAAACCTGACGTGCGGGGCCCGCATGTCAGTGACACATGCCTAATCCCCGCGCTGACTAGGGTTTGACCCGCATCTGGGGTCCACTGGTTAGTGGATGGGGGGCTAATTAGCAGGGGGATTAGCCCCTGATGGCTGGCGACGTCGGTGCCCACCGGAGCGGGGCTAGTGGTAACCAAAAGCACGACGATGACTCGCGGGAGTGGCGCATCCGGTGACCATTTGGCACGCGGAGGGCACCAGAAGGTAGCCCGCGCACGCGCGCGTCTAACAAAGCAGCAGAGGGGGCTCGGGGTCGCCGGAGACGACGGCCACATCGAGCTTGGCGGCGGCGGCGGCTCGGGCAGGACCGGCTACTGCGCTAGAGGGCACGGGGAAGCAGGGGGAGAGGGGGAGGAGCACCAGCGGCTCACCGCGGTTCCAGCTGAGGCGACGGAGAGGTCGGGGGAGGTACGGACGGGGCTAATCGTCGAGGTGGAGCTCCGATGACCGGCAGGGAAGAAACGGCGGTGGCGCGTCGTGGAGGGCTCCCGACATCGACTTGCTTCACTAGGAGGACGAGGGGGTCACTGCGGGGCTGTTGGGGGGCTCAGAAGGGCGCGGGGGTGGCTAGAACTACGGCGGCGCGACGGCGACAAGCTTGGCCATGGCAGGCAGAGAGGGGGAGAGCGAGAGAGAGAGCTCAAGAGGGGGAGAGGGAGAGGAGAAAGAGGCCATAGCGAGGAGGCTTCACGATGGCGCTGTCCGAGCCCTCTAGGCCGGCAGCCAGGCAGGGAGGAGGTGGCCGGCGTGTGCCCGCGCGCGGCGAGCGCACGCCCCTGTCCTCCCGGCGAGAGGACATGGATGACTGGCCATGGGCCAGTGGGCCGGTTCCCCGTGGGCCTCTGCCCTTTTTCTTTTCTTTTGTTTCTGATTTTCTATTTCTGACATTTGTTTTATTTCTTTTCCAGGTACACATGCTTTGATAAAATATCACAAATATTTTATAATATCAAGTTTGAATATTTCAAACTCCAATAAAAAGTTTCAGGATATTTTGAAATATAAAGTATTGATAATGCTTTATTTGGCATTTTCAGAGGCTTTGTTATTTATTTTTAAATTTCTATAATTGTTCAAATATTTAAAATGGCCCCTGATATATTCATGTCCATATTTAGCAGACATAGGGAACATTTTGTATGGGCATTTTGAGTTTGTTGAGTTTTCACCAACTTTTAATTAATTTGATTCCAATGTGAGCTTGGGGTTTCTTTTAATGCCCATTTCATGTTGATGCAAAATTGAGACATGATGCACACACATGCTGTCGTATGACATCTAGCTAGGGATGTGACAAAATGGAATTTTTCAGATTGTCTCAAATGTGTCTCAAAGATTCGACATGAATTTTTAGAAAATTTGCAATACATTTTCATCTAGGCTAGAGTTGAATGGAAATGTCAAATAGCAACATAAGAAGGGTTCTCCATTCAATTCATTATGACTAGATGTTGGGCGGTGACTAGGTCACCTATATTAGAGTATATTGACTTAAGGAGTCAAGCAAGAAAACTTGATCATATGTCATACTCATCGTTATGCTCAAAATGGGGTTACCATTTTTTGATTAAGCATTTTAATGTCTTCATATTACTTGAGTTGCTTTATCTCATGACTTGGAGTAAAGCTGTATCAAGGATATGAGTACATACCTTTGATTGATGTTGTTGGCATAGGTTGTAGGTGAACTTGATGAGGATGCTCGAGGTTGATGGACTTCTTCTTGAGTTGGGAGCAATCCTTTTTGTTTTCGTTCACTTTTTACCTACATAGGTTAGTTACACAAGGAAGAACATGATATATCCAAATGACTTGATACCAATTATGAGTTGATACCGATTGAGAAATATATGTCAAGGATATGTTTTGTTGTCTTCTTCCTTCCATCATCAAAGAGAGGTTGTGGATACTTGGTCGTGACAAGATTGCTTAAGATATGAGTTAATGGCAATGTTGTGGGGTGTTGCTCTTCCAAGTACCTACAAAAGGGTTAGATGCAAGACAAGGGAGCATACAATTCCTAGATATATGACATACCCGGTAAATATAACATGGAATGGTTAAGTAAGCTCATCCCCTTGCATGCATCAGAGTGAGCTTAGCTCAAGTTTGAAGTATCAATGATGTTGAACTCACTCCTCAAGTGACAAAATACTTTTTCATCAAGTGGCTTAGTAAAGATATCAGCCAATTGCTTGTTAGTACGAACATGCTTGATGTTAATGTCTCCTTTGGCAACATGATCACGAATGAAATGATGTCGAACTTGAATATGCTTGGTTCGAGAATGTTGCACGGGATTATGACCAATCTTAATAGCACTCTTATTGTCACAAAGTAATGGCACATTTTTCACATAGATTCCATAACTTTAACCGTTTCTGTCATCCATAATAATTGCGCACAACATGATCTAGCAGCAATATATTCAGCTTTGGCGGTATATAGAGATACCGAGTTTTTTAATTGGAGGACCAAGACACAAGAGATCTACCAAGAAATTGACATGTACCCGAGGTGGATTTTCTATCAACCTTGTCACCGACATAGTCCAAGTCGGAGTAGCCAACAAGATTAAAAGAAGATCCCTTAGGATACCAAATGCCAAAGTTTGGTGTATGTATCAAGTATCTCACAATGCGTTTCACAGCCTTTAGATGACATTCTTTAGGTGCAGCTTGTTATCGGGCACACATGCACACACTAAGCATAATACCGGTGCGAGAGGCACATAGATATAGCAATGAACCAATCATTGATCGACAAATTTTTTGATCAATTGATTCACCCTCCTTAGTGAGATCATCGTGTCTACTAGTGGGGATGGGAGTTTTCATACCTTTTCACTCTTGCATGTTGAACTTCTTGATCAAGTCCTTGGTTTACTTGGTTTGAGAGATGAATGTACCTTCTCTCGTTTTCTTGATTTGTAGACCAAGGAAGAACTTAAGCTCTCACATCATAGAAATCTCATACATCTCTGACATCAACTGTTGGGGAGCGTTGCATGGGAAACAAAAAATTTCCTACGCACACGCAAGATCTATCCATGGTGATGAGCATCTACGAGAGGGAGAGTGGATCTACATACCCTTATAGATCGCTAAGCAGGAAGTGTTAAGAAACGCGGTTGGTGTAGTCGAACATCTTTGCAATCCAAATCGCCGAGCATCCCGCGATCTCATCATGATCCATCCCACGATCCAATCACTATCCGTCCCGTGAACTTATCACGATCTGTCCCGCGATCTCATCACGATACGTTTCGCGATCTTGGTCACAGTCCTTCTGATCTAGTGCCGAACGGATGACACCTCCGCGTTCAGCACACGTACAGCTCGATGGCGATCTCCGCCTTCTTGATCCAGCAAGAGGGAGCGGAAAGGTAGATGAGTTCTCTAGCAGCGCGACGGCGTTTCGGCGATGGTGGTGGAGCTATTCCAGCAGGGCTTCGCCTAAGCACCGCTGAAAACCGATCTAGAGGAGAAACTGTGATCTAGAGGAGAGGTAGCACATGGCTATTAGGGTTAGCTTTTTCCTCTAAATCCTCTAGTATATATAGGAGGGAGGGATGGGAGGAGGCAGCCTAAAACCCTCAAGGTTTGGTCGAAATTGGAGGTGGAGGAGTCCTACTCCAATCCTATTAGGAGTAGGATTCCTCCTTTCCACTTGGAAACTCTTTCCACCTCTCCACCTTTGGATTTTTTCCTTCTCAAACCACTCCAGCCGCATGGGCCCTTAGAGGAGGCTTCAGCCAGCCCACCAGGGGCTGGTTTACCTCCTCCCACAGCCCATGTAGCCTCTTGGGTCGAAATACCTCTTCCGATGGTCCCCCGATACACTACCGGCACTCCCGACACACTATCGATGAGCCCGAAACTTTTCTGGCGACCAAAATAGGACTTCCTATATATCAATCTTTACCTTCGGACCATTCTGGAGCTCCTCGTGACTTCCGGGATCTCATCCGGGACCCCAAATAACCTTTGGTCACCACCATACAAAACTCTATACTACCGAAACATCACCGAACCTTAAGTGTGCGGACCCTGCGGGTTCGAGAACTATGTAGACATGACCGAGACACCTCTACGGTTAATAACCAATAGCATGACCTGGATGCCCATATTGGTTCCTACATATTCTACGGAGATCTTTATCGGTCGAACCTCTATGTCAAGGATTCAATTAATCCCGTATGATGTTCCCTTTGTTCTTCGGTATGTTACTTGCCCGAGATTCGATCGTCGGTATCTCCATACCTAGTTCAACCTCGTTACCGGCAAGTCTCTTTACTCGTCCCGTAATACAAGATCTCGTGACTAACACTTAGTCACATTGCTTGCAAGGCTTATTGTGATGTTGTATTACCGAGTGGGCCCTGAGATACCTCTCCATCACACGGAGTAACAAATCCCAGTCTTGATCCATGCCAACCCAACAGACACCCTCGGAGATACCTGTAGAGCACCTTTATAGTCACCCAGTTACGTTGCGACGTTTGATACACACAAGGCACTCCTCCGGTGTTTGTGAGTTGCATGATCTCATGGTCATAGGAACATATACTTGACATGCAGAAAATAGTAGCAATAAACTGACACGATCATATGCTACGTTTGTAGTTTGGGTTTTGTCCATCACATCATTCTCCTAATGATGTGATCCCATTATCAAATGACATCTCATGTCCATGACTAGGAAATCATAGCGATCTTTGATCAACGAGCTAGTCTATTAGAGGCATACTAGGGACATGGTGTTGTCTATGTATCCACACATGTATCTGAGTTTCCGATCAACACAATTATATCATGGATAATAAACGATTATCATGAACTAGGAAATATGATAATAACCAATTTATTATTGCCTCTAGGGTATATTTCCAACAGTCTCCCACTCGCACTAGAGTCAATAATCTTGTTCACATCACCATGTGATTCGCATTGTTATGAATCTAACACCCAATGAGATCTGGGCTCGATCATGCTTTGCATGTGAGAGAGGTCTTATAGTCAACGGGTCTGCGACATTTAGATCCGTTTGTACTTTGCAAATCTCTATGTCAAACTGTAAACACTGCTACCAGACTCCACTTGGTACTATTCCAAATGGCCGCTCCACTATACGTATCCAGATTGCTACTACGAGTCATCCAGATGGGTGTTAAAGCTTGCATCAAGGTAACTCTTTACAACGAACTCGTTATCACCTCCATAATCGAGAAACATCTCCTTAGTCTTTTAGTTACTAAGGATAATCTTGACCGCTGTCCAGTGATCCACTCCTGGATCACTCTTGTACCCCTTGAAGGACTCATGGCAAGGCACACACAGGTGCGGTACACAACATGGCATACTATACAGATCCTATGGCTAAGGCATAGGGGACGACGTTCATCCTTTCTCTTTCTTCTGCCATTGTCGAGCTTTGAGTATCACTCAACTTCACAGCTTACAAATCAGGTGAGAACTCTTTCTCTGACTGATCCATTTTGAACTCTTTCAAAATCTTGTCAAGGTATGTACTCATTGAAAGTCTCATCAAGCATCTTGATCTATCTCTATAGATCTTGATGCTCAATAGTTAGGTAGCTTTATCGAGGTCTTCCTTTGAAAATCACTTTTCAAACAATTGTTTATGCTTTCCAGAAATTTTACATTATTTCCGATCAACAAGATGTCATCGACATATACTTATCAGAAATTCTATAGTGATCCCACTCACTTTATTGTAAATACAAGTTTCTCGTAAACTTTGTATAAACTACAAAACTTTGATAACCTCATAAAAGTGTATATTCCAACTCCGCGATGCTTGTTCCAGCCCTTAGATGGATTACTGGAGCTCGCACACCTTCTAGCATCCTTAGGACTGACAAAACCTTCTGGTTGTATCACATACAACCTTTCCTCAAGTAAACTGTTAAGGAAACGATGTTTTGTCATCCATCTGCCAGATTTCATAATTGAAAAATGCAGCAACTGCTAAAATAATTCCATCAGACTTTAGCATCGCTACGTGTGATAAAGTCTCATTGCAGTCAACTCTTTGAACTTGTTGAAAACTTCTTTGTGATAAGTCGAGCTTTATAAATGGTGACATTCACCATCAGCGTTTGTCTTCATCTCAAAGATCCATTTGTACTCGACGACCCGCCGTCCAACGAGCAAGTCTACCAAAGTCTATACTTGGTTTTCATACATGGATCCTTTCTTGGATTTCATGGCCTCTAACCATTTGTCGGAATCCGGGCCCATCATCGCTTCTCCATATCTCGTAGGTTCATCGTTGTCCAACAACATGACCTCCAAGACAGGGTTGTCATACCACTCAGGAGCAGTACGCATCCTTGTCGACCTACGAGGTTTGATAGTAACTTGATCTGAAGCTTCATGATCATCATCATTTACTTCCTCTTCAACTTACGTAGGTTCCATAGAAACATCTTTCTGCACTGCGCTACTCTGTGGTTGAAACAAAGGTTCAACAACCTCATCAAGTTCTATCTTCCTCCCACTCAATTCTTGTGAGAGAAACTTTTTCTCGAGAAAGGGCCCATTTTTAGCAACAAACACTTTATGCTTGGGTCTGAGATAGAAGGTTCACCCAACTGTTCTTAGGGTATTCTATGAAGATGCATTTGTTCGCTTTGGGTTCGAGCTCATGAGGTGAAAACAAATTTTCCACACAAGCATCGCAGCCCCAAACATTAAGAAATGACAACTTAGGTTTCTATCTAACCATAATTCACACGATGTCATCTCAATGGATTTATATGGTGCCCTATTTAAAGTGAATGTAGTTGCCTCTAATGCATAACCCCAAAACTATAGTAGCAAAACGATAAGAGACATCATAGCATGCACCACATCCAATAGAGAACGACTATGACGTTCGGACACACCATCACACTATGGTGTTCCAGGTGGCGTGAGTTGTGAAACAATTTTCACATTGTCTAAAGTTTTATGCCAAACTCGTAACTCAGATATTCATCTCCACGATCATATCGCAAACATTTTTATCTTCTTGTCATGATGATCTTAAACTTCACTCTGAATTTGCTTGAACTTTTCAAACGATCCAGACTTGTGTTTCATTAAGTAAATATACTCATATATACTCAAATCATCAGTGAAGGCAAGAAAATAATGATATCCACTTCATGCTACAACACTCATTGGACCGTATACATCAACATGTATCATTTCCAATAAGCCAATTGCCCGTTCCAGAAAACGGGGTTTTAGTCATCTTGTCCAAGAGGCATTGTCCGCATGTCTCAACCGATTCAAAATCTAATGTGTCCAAAGATCCATCAACATGGAGTTTATTCATGCGATTTATACCAATATGACATTTAGCGGCAGTGCCACAAGTATGTGG
The DNA here is from genome assembly GCA_022496015.1 of Hordeum marinum. Taxonomy (NCBI): domain Eukaryota; kingdom Viridiplantae; phylum Streptophyta; class Magnoliopsida; order Poales; family Poaceae; genus Hordeum; species Hordeum marinum. The sequence continues at coordinate 169,277,488 of CM039677.1, forward strand.
TACTATCATTATTAACTTTGTATCTTTTGGCATCAATGTTATGAACATGTGTATTACTACGATCAAGATTCAACAAACCATTCTCACTAGGTGCATGACCATTGAAGGTGTTATTCATGTAAACAGAATAACCATTATTCTCTAACTTAAGTGAATAACCGTATTGCAATAAACACGATCTAATCATGTTCATGCTTAACGCAAACACCAAATTACACTTATTTAGGTTTGTCACTAATCCCGAAGGTAGAGAGAGCGTGCGATGTTGATCACATCAACTTTGGAAACATTTCCAACACACATCGTCACCTCACACTTAGCTAGTCTCCATTTATTCCATAGCTTTTACTTCGAGTTACTAACATTTAGCAACCGAACCGGTATCCAATACCCAGGTGCTACTAGGAGTACTAGCAAGGTACACATCAATAACACGTATATCAAATATACTTCTGTTGACGTTGCCGGCCTTCTTATCTACCAAGTATCTAGGGTTGTTCCGCTTCAGCGACCGCTCTCCTCATAATCGAAGCACTTAGTCTTGGGTTTGGGTTCAACTTTGGGTTGCTTCATTGGAGCAGCAACTGACTTGCCATCCATGAAGTTTCCCTCCTTGCCCTCGCCCTTCTCGAAACTAGTGGTTTTACTAACCATCAACACTTGATGCTCCTTGATTTCTACCTTCGTAGTGTCAAACATCGCGAACAACTCAGGGATCATTAATTATATCCCTGGCAATTTATAGTTCATCACCAAGTTCTAGTAGGTTAGTGACAGTGACTTGGAGAACTATATCAATCACTATCTTATCTAGAAGATCAACTCCCACTTGATTCAAGCGATTGTAGCACCCAGACAATCTGAGCACATGCTCACCGATTGAACTATTCTCTTTCATCTTGCAGGCAAAGAATCTTGTTGGAGATCTCATATCTCGCAACACGGGCACGAGCCTGAGATCCTAATTTCAGATCTCAGAACATCTCATATGATCCGTGACGTTCAAAACGTTTCAGAGCCTCAATTCTAAGCCATAATGCATGACGCACTAAACTATGAAGTAGTCATCGGAATGTGCTTGTCATATGTTCACAACATCTATAGACGACGCTAGAGGGGTTGGCGCACCGAGCGGTGCATTAAGGACATAAGCCTTCTATGCAGCAATGAGGACAATCCTTAGATCGTGGACCCAGTCCGCAATATTGCTACCATCATCTTTCAACTCTATTTCTCTAGGAACATATAAAAATACAATAGATCTACAACGCGAGCTAGTAATCTACAACATAATTTGCAAAGACACTGCTGACTAAGTTCATGACAATGAGTTCAATTAATCATATTACTTAAGAACTCCCACTCAAATTGACATCCCTCCGGTCATTTGAGTGATACATGATCCAAATTCACCAACTCAAGTCCAATCATCACGTGAGTTGAGGTGGTTTCAATGGTGAACATCATCATGTTGATCATATCTACTATATGACTCATGTTCGACCTTTCGGTCTCTTGTGTTCCGAGGCCATGTCTGTACATGCTAGGCTCATCAAGTTTAACCCGAGTATGTGAGCGTAAAGTCTATCACACCCGATCATCACGTGGTGTCTCGACACGACGAACTTTCGCAACGGTGCACGCTCGGGGAGAACACAATTTATCTTGCAATTAAGTGAGGGATCACCTTATAATGCTACCGTCATCGTAAGCAAAACAAGGTGCATAAAAGGATTAACATCACATGCAAATCATAAGTGACATGATATGGCCATGAACTTGTGCTTTTGATATCCATCTTGAAAGCACCGACATGATCTCTATCGTCACTGGCATGACACCATGATCTCCATCATCTTGATCTCCATCAACGTGTCGCCATCGTGGTTGTTGTGCCCACCATGCTTCTACTAATATTTCTACCGTTTAGCGATAAAGTAAAGCATTACATAGCGCTTAAATATTGACACACAGGTCATACAATAATTAAAGACAACCCTATGGCTCCTGCCGGTGGCCATACTCATCGACATGCAAGTCGTGATATTCTATACAACACATGATCATCTCATACATCACATATATATAATCATGTAATTGGCCATATCACATCACAACATACCCTGCAAAAACAAGTTAGACGTCCTCTAATTGTTGTTGCATGTTTTACGTGGATGCTAGAGGTATCTAGTAAGAACAATTCTCACCTACGCATAAACCACAACGGTGATACATAAGTTGCTTTTCAACCTTCTCAAGGACCGCCTTTGTCGAATCCGATCCAACTAAAGTAGGAGAAACTGGCACCCGCCAACCATCTTTTGCAACAAGTTGTAGTTGAGGGTACCGGTCTCTCGTAAGCGTACGAGTAATGTTGGTCCGGGCTGCTTCATCCCACACTACCGCTGAACCAAAACACGACCAAGGGAGGAAGCAATCTAAGCATCAACACCCACAAACTCTTTGTGTTCTACTCGAGATCTCATCTACACATAGACCTAGCTCTGATACCACTGTTGGGAATGTTGCATGGGAAACAAAATTTTTCCTACGCACACGCAATATCTATCCATGGTGATGAGCATCTACGAGAGGGAGAGTGGATCTACATACCCCTATAGATCGCTAAGCGGGAAGCGTTAAGAAACGCGGTTGGTGTAGTCGAACGTCTTCGCAATCCAAATCGCCAAGCATCCCACGATCTCATCATGATCCATCCCGCAATCAATTCACGATCCGTCGCGCAAACTTATCATGATCCATCCCGCGATCTCATCACGATCCGTCTCGCGATCTTGGTCACGGTCCTTCCGATCTAGTGCCGAACGGACGACACCTTCACGTTCAGCACACGTACAACTCGATGACAATATCCTCCTTCTTGATCCAGCAAGAGTGAGCGGAGAGGTAGATGAGTTCTCCGGCAGCGCGACAACATTGTGGTGATGGTGGTGGAGCTATTCCAGCAGGGCTTCACCTTAGCACCGCTGAAAACCGATCTAGAGGAGAAACTGTGATCTAGAGGAGAGGTAGCACGTGGCTATTAGGGTTAGCTTTTTCCTCTAAATCCTCTAGTATATATAGGAGGGAGGGAGGGGAGGAGGCAGCCTCAAACCCTCAAGGTTTGGTCGAAATTGGAGGTGGAGGAGTCCTACTCCAGTCCTATTAGGAGTAGGATTCCTCCTTTCCACTTGGAAACTCTTTTCACCTCTCCACCTTTGGATTTTTTTCCTTCTCAAACCACTCCAGCCACATGGGCCCTTAGAGGAGGCTTCGGCCAGCCCACCAGGGGATGGTTTACCTCCTCCCACAGCCCATGTAGCCTCTTGGGTCGAAATACCTCTTCCGATGGTCCCCCGGTACACTACCGACATTCCTGGTACACTACCGATGAGCCTGAAACTTTTCTAGCGACCAAACAGGTCTTCATATATATCAATCTTTACCTCTGGACCATTTCGGAGCTCCTCGTGACGTCCGGGATATCATCCGGGACTCTGAACAACCTTCAGTCACCACCATACATAACTCTATACTACCAAAACGTCACCGAACCTTAAGTGTGCAGACCCTGCGGGTTTGAGAACTATGTAGACAGGACCGAGACACCTCTCTAGTCAATAACCAATAGCGGGACCTGGATGCCCATATTGGTTCCTACCTATTCTACAAAGATCTTTATCGGTCGAACCTCTATGTCAAGGATTCAGTTAATCCAGTATGATGTTCCCTTTGTTCTTCGGTATGTTACTTGCCTGAGATTCGATCGTCGATATCTCCATACCTAGTTCAAGCTCGTTACCGGCAAGTCTCTTTACTTGTTCCATAATACAAGATCCCGTTACTAACACTTAGTCACAATTCTTGAAAGGCTTATTGTGATGTTATATTACCGAGTGGGCCCTGAGATACCTCTCCGTCACACGGAGTAACAAATCCCAGTCTTGATCCATGCCAACCCAATAGACACCCTCGGAGATACCTATAGAGCACCTTTATAGTCACCCAGTTACGTTGCGATGTTTGATACACACAGGGCACTCCTCCGGTGTCCATGAGTTGCATGATCTCATGGTCATAGGAACATATACTTGACATGCAGAAAATAGTAGCAATAAACTGACACGATCATATGCTACGTTTGTAGTTTGGGTCTTGTCCATCACATCATTCTCCTAATGATGTGATCTTGTTACCAAATGACATCTCATGTCCATGACTAGGAAATCATAGCCATCTTTGATCAATGAGCTAATCTATTAGAAGCATACTAGGGACATGGTGTTGTCTATGTATCCACACATGTATCTGAGTTTCCAATCAACACAATTATAGCATGGATAATAAATGATTATCATGAACAAGGAAATATGATAATAACCAATTTATTATTGCCTCTAGGGCATATTTCCAACATCAACCTCCCAAATTTCTCACTAAATTGGGTATTCGTAGATCCAAAGATAATATCATCCACATAAATTTGGCACACAAATGATTCACCATTAACTCTCTTGGTGAATAAGGTTGCGTCAATTTTACCAATTTCAAAACCTTTTTCAATAAGAAACTTCGTTAGACATTTATACCAAGCACGAGGAGCTTTCTTAATACCATATAAAGCTTTGCGAAGTTTGTAAACGTGGTCAGGTTTCTTAGGATTTATAAATCCGGGAGGTTGTTTAACATAGACTTCCTCCTCTATTTGTCCATTTAAAAAGGCACTTTTAATATCCATTTGGTAAAGAGTGATGTCATGGTGATTGGCATAAGCAAGAAGTATTAGAATAGCTTCAAGTCTACTAATAGGGGCGTAGGTCTCACCTAGTCCATACCTTTGACTTGTTACGAGACGAGCCTTGTTGCGTGCAACTTGACCGTATTCATCTTGCTTCTTTTGAAACACCCATTTTGTGCCGATGATGTTTTGGTCGCCCTTGGGCTTCTCCACAAGTGATCACACTTCGTTTCTCTCGAAGTTGTGAAGCTCTTCATGCATAGTGTTCACCCAATCTGCGTCTTCAAGAGCTTGTTCAACCTTCAAGGGTTCAATGATAGAGATGAAAGAATAATGCTCACAAAAGTTAGCTAGGCAAGTTTTAGTGCGAGTGATCCTCCCTGTTTGTATGTCACCAAAGATTTGGTTTAGGGGATGGTCCTTGGTCACTTGTGCTCGAACTCGTGGTAGCTTTGGCTTGTTATATGGTGGAGCTACTTATTCATCATCTACTGCATCTTCGTTGTTGTCGAGGTGGTCATCTCCTTGAGGTGGTGGTGAAGGAGGTTGTGGTGGATCTTCATGATGTACTTCCTCCTCCTATTCATCTTGCCGTGTACCACTTGTGGATGCTTCCATGTCCTTTTGTCGGTAGCCTTGATCCGAGGTAGGAGCTTCCACTTGGGTTCATGAAGTACTTTCCTTCACCTCCATGGGACGAATCTTGCCGATGGGCAAATCTTGGATAGGTTCCGAAGGATCTTTGTCACCTACATCATTTGACAATTGTTTGACTTGCGAACCATTAGATTCATAAAACTTCACATCTACCGTCTCTTCAACTTTTCGATTGAAGTTGTTGTAGACACGGTAGGTGTGAGAGTTTGATCCATAACCAAGTAGGAAACCTTCATGAGATTTAGGAGCAAATTTAGCAAGATGATGCTTATCGTGAATGTAGAACTTAGAGCCGAATACCTGAAAGTATCCAACTTGGGGTTTGTTACCTGTGAGAAGCTCGTATGCCATTTTTTCGAGAAGCTTGTGAAAGTATAGTCGGTTTGTGGCATGACATGCTGTTTCCACGGCTTCTGCCCAAAAGTGTATTGGCGTCTTGTATTCGTCAAGCATCATTCTCGCCATCTCAATGAGGGTGCGGTTCTTTCTCTCAATGACTCCATTTTTTTGAGGTGTGTATGTAGCCAAGAACTCATATGAAATATGCTATTCTTCAAGAAAGGTATCCATATGGGTGTTCTTGAACTCGGATCCATTATCACTTCGAACCTTGTCAATCTTCACTTCAAATTGATTTTGCGCTTTGCGTGCAAAGTTCTTGAGGATATTTTGTACCTATGACTTATCATCAAAAAAGAATACCCATGTAAATCTAGAAAAATCATAAACTATAACTAGACCATAAGAGTTTCCATCGAGACTCTTGTAAGCATTGGGACCAAAAAGATCCATATGAAGTAAATCAAGTGGTCTTCTAGTAGTCATGATGTTTTTGACCGGATGACTTCCACCTACTTGCTTTCTTGCTTGAAAAGCGCTAGAAAGCCTATCTTTGGCAAACATAACATCTTTAACACCAAGAATGTGATCGCCGTTGATAAGCTTATCTAGATTGCGCATGCCTACATGTCCTAGCCTTCTATGCCGTAGCCAACCTTTAGATGATATTGCAATAAGACAAGTACGAGGTTGGGCCTTTTTAGTGAAATCAACAATGTATAGATCACCTATACGAATACCGGTAAAGACAATTTTACGATTATCATGACGAAACAATTGGCAATCTACTTTAGTAAATAGGACATTAAAACCGAAGTCCGCTAGTCTAAGATATGGAAAGAAGATTGCAGTCAAAGGATTCAACGAGCATGACATTTTGGATAGAGCTATCATGAGATATGGACATCTTACCAAGACCAAGTACCTTACCCTTAGAGTTGTCTCCAAAGGTCACGTATCTCCAAGGTCCTTGATTCTGTGTGATCTCTTGGAACATGTTTTTATCACCAGTCATGTGATCGGTGCATCTACTATCGAGAATCCACTCTTTTCCACCAGACATGTAATCCTTGAAGTTTGCCATGAGACTTAGATTATTCATGATCTTTTCATGCTCGATGTCGAACAACTCATCTTCATCATATTAGACATGTTCCTCATTGTCATCATTTGGTAGGATCTCCTCATCATAGAAATCAAGAGATTCATTAGAATCGTAACCATGACAATGCCAAAGCTTATGAATGTGAATGGCTTCAACAATAATGTTGTTGATAGTTGTGACATCTCCTTTGGCACGCATAAGATCATGAAGATCAAATAAGCATTTATCAAAGTTAGGATCACTAGGCTTCTTTTTTTGTGAAAATCAACAGTTTTATGAAGAATTTCATCAAGATTACTCAATGAAAGATTTGGATATCGTGTCTCCAAATCACTCCACAAAGTATAAGAACATTCAAAGTTCTTCAATTGAGAAAGCACAAATATTGGTAAACCTCTAACAATAAGATTGACAGTTCTAAGGTTACCAATCATGTCAATTTCCTCTTCGTGTGTGGGACGCAATTCATCAATGGGGAACACATAGGAATTTTCAATATGTTTTCTCAAATGGAATTTGTCGAATAGATCAATCATAGCATTCTTCCATTGACTATAGTATTGTCCATCAAGAATGGGCAATCTACAACTCAAACTTTCCACACTAGACACATCCATCTTCCTCCATGGTGATGAAACCAAAGCAATGGAGACCAATGCCTGATACCAATTGTGGGATCAGTAAAACAACATGTCTAGAGGGGGGGGGGTGAATAGACTACTAGCACAAATTAAAATATACACAATATCCAAAGTTAAGTGTTGGCAGATTTTAGCAATTTTAGCAAGTCTAGCACACCCTACACATGCAAGTTGTCAAGTATAGCGGCGGAAAGTAAAGATATTGCACATGGAAATAAGGAGTTGAGATAGGGAGATCAAACGCATGAAGGACACGAAGATTTTTTCCGTGGTTCCGATAGGTGGTGCTATCATACGTCCATGTTTATGGAGTCTTCAACCCACGGAGGGTAACAGTCGTGAGAGTCCATGGAGGTCTCTACCCATGGAGGGTTCCATGAAGAAGCAATATACCATGATGGCCTACGTCCACGGAGGACTAGCCTAACCCGGCTTAGGTCTTCACGAAGTAGGCGATCTCCTTGCCCTTACAAACTCCTTTGTTCAATCCACAACACGAATAGGAGGCTCCCAAGCAACACCTAACCAATCTAGGAGGCACCACCCTCCAAAAGGTAATAGGCTCGATAATGTCAATGAACTCCTTGCTCTTATGCTTTAAGATAATAGAATCCTCAACACTCAATCATTCTCTCACCAATTTGGCTTTGGTGGAAGAGATTGAATGGGTGGAAAGAAACGTGGGGAGGCTAGATATCAAGATTCATATGGTTGGAATGGAATTGCATGATCTCAAAACATGAGTAGGTGGCTCTCTCTCTTAGAAAATCAGTTGGGATAAGTGGGGATTTGTTTTGAGTGCTTGTCTTGCGAGTGAGTGGTGGTGGAGATAAACTCGGTGACGTTTCCAAAAATCTAACCGTTACACCTTAAGTGACCAACTTGGTGACACCGATGTGTGAATCTCGGTGATACCAAGCTGCTCCAAAGGTAGAAACTGTCGAATCTCGGTGAGACCGATATATAATTCTCAGTGGTATCGATCAGGTGTCCAACGGTCAGAATCTGCATTTCGGTGCACCGATCCAAAAACTCAGAAACTACGATTTTATGAATTGAGGCAACCAAAAGTTGGCAGCCTGAACTTGGTGGCACCAATGCAGAATCGATGGGACCGAGTGGGAAATGTTGGTTGCACCAATTTTGGATATTTGGCTTAGACAGAATATGTGGAGATTTTGTGGGTGTTTTTGGTGACTATCACGTGTGCTTGTTTGAGCATTTTGTGCACAAACTGTACCTTACCCCCTTTTAATAGTATTGGCTTTTACTTTGGATTCAAAGTGATTTCTCACAAACTAAAATGTAGAGTCCTCTTCCTTGAAGCTTTGCCAATGCTATGCCTTCTTCTTCTTCTTCTTCTTCAGGATACTCCCCACATTCCTTTTTGCCAACTCATCCCTCTATGGACATTCACCAGAAATGCACTTGGTTGCAATATCAATCCTAGAGACAATGTATGTTTCATGAATTATCAAAACCACCAAGGAAGCATATTGTGCTTTCAAGAAGCCGTCAACTGGTCCCTTGAGTGCATGTATTCCTCAAAGAATGATGCACCCCAAGGGGGAAACAACACGAGAGCGTCGCCGTCTTCCGTTCTATTGATCTAGGTTTCCCTCAGAGGTAGTGGACAGAGGTTTGGAGCTTCACCACATTGACGCCTTCAAGAAGATAACAACCCGAAAGAATGCTGCCATTGCTGGTCTTGGTAACAAGATGAGAATGAGGTTTCACCCGGATCCACTCTACGAACCTCCGTCAAGCATCGTGTGCATAGGTCACCAGCAATCCGAGTCACCGCACAACGAGAAGATCGCACCGGCCAGATCAGATCCGTCTGGAGGCCAGACCACTCATGGAGATGACCCGTTCACCAGGCCCTTCATGCTGCTGTTGCTGCCGATCCGAGGTCAGATGGCGTGTCGCCGCAGATCCGACCGCCGCAGCCGAACGCTGCCAAACCGCTGCCCAAAGCAAGGCCTCCTGACGCGCCCACATCCATCACCGCCCGGATCAGAGTGGGCCATGCGCCTCCGCCGGTCAAGGCAGGGAGGCCCACCGCACCATCCCCATGGCGTATGAGAGAGGGAGGCCCCACCACCGTTGTCAGCCCCCGGGCTAATGGCCGACAGCGTCCTTCAGTGGTGGCGAAGGGAGGACGGATGGAAGAAGAGCTCCAACAGCTAGGGTTTCGTCCCCGTCCGAGTCAGCCGAGCAGGAGTGGCGTTGGGGGTGTTTTTGTGATCTCTTTCAATAGACTAGCTAGATCTCTCTCTCTACAATCTTCAAAACAATAATCTCTTAGAAGACCTATTCGATGTAATTCTTGCGATGCATTTGTTGGGATCCGATGAATTGTGGGGTTATGTTCAGATTATTCACTTGAAGTAATTGGATCTTTGAAATCTATTATGTGTAATTTTATAGCTATGTATGATTTCCGATCTATGAGTTTTCTTTGGCCAAGTTGATGAGCAGATGTTCAGAGGAAGTGGTGCATAGTAGTAGCACTCCTCGGAAAAAGCCTATAGATAGACCATTAGTAATAGCATGGGGCCCATGGCTAGTGCCACCGTTAGTTAGTAGTAGCGCGCGATACAAACCAACACTACATGTATGTTATAGTAGTAGCACCGATGCATCCACCCAGTGCTGCTGCTATGTGGGCCGCATGGCCCTCCCCGTGTCGAACCATAATAGTAGTGTGGCTCATGTACCTGACGCTATAGATAATATATTTGCTGCAGCATCGGCTATGCACCAACCACCGCCACTAGAGTTAGACAAGGGTAGCTGGTGGAGCTCACTTACATTAGTAGAGAAATGTTTAGCCACAACTCTTGTTGGTGGCATGCCGTCTCCACCTGACGTCAGCACTACATTTTTCAAATAGTGCTGGCGTCGTCCATTTTAGTACCACATAGCTAGTTACTTAGTACCGACGTTGAACATCCGTGGAACGCCACTTGTATGTGGCCCCCAATGTAGTGTGCAGGCGTAACTTACTGCTGGCGTACCAGGTTGATACTACGATGGTAGTATTTCCTACATCCATGGCATCACTTTCATCTAGACGACAATAATATATTTTGTGGGTCCATTTTTGTCGATCAAATTTGGGGCCGGCAAAACACCAGCGTAGCCTACAATGGCATGCTAGGAATATACATATTAGTGCTGGCGTTGTGTTGTCTAGCAACGCCACTAATAAAGTCACAACACTATTCCCACGTGATAACACTTGTGTATACACCTAGTATATTCCCTTCTTCTTACTATTGCTCTTCCTCTTCCTCCTCTCCGTTCCCTCCTCATCTTGTGAAACCCAATTATTTTATCATGATTCTTAATTAGGTATTTAGATCGAGCTAGGTGATGCATTACTTAAGTTTGCTAAACTCCACACACCCACTCTCCAAGCTAGCTAGCTAGCTCTCTCCTCCACCCACTTGCATTAAATTTCCCTCCACCCTTAATTAATGGCGCCCTCTAACCTGTGGATTTTTTTCAAAACTATGACGTATTTTATAGCAAATACAGAAACTATACGACCGAACACAAAAAATTCAGAAATGTGACCCCGTCGACCTCTGGCTGGCCGAAGAGTAGCTCGTCGGCCTCTAGGTGGCTGAAGAGTGGTCCGTCGGCCTGCGGTGGGCCGAAGAGGGGCCCGTCGGCCTCCCGAAGGCCGAAGAGTTGTTGGATAAGCCCGAGCCGCTCCTTTCTTCCTCCCCTGCTCGCTATCTGCTCCTATCTCTCTTGTTGCTCTCTATACATACCACCCCCACGCCGATCTCTTCCCTCGTCCACCTATTTTCCTATCCACCCCGCAGAAACAATAGATCATAGCATTCCCCACCGGCCTATGATATTTTTTTTGCTACGGGGTAGTTTTTTGTGCGCGAGGAGGAGCCATGGTGTGGTAGAGTAGGTGTGGCTGGTGAGGAGGTGGTGGGGTGGAGAGGAAGAAGAAGGGGACACTATGTCATCACAAATTATCTATGAGCTGTACATTTTATTTAGTGTACATAGTCATTTTAGCGAATAGTTAGTGTAGCCGGTAATATTTTTGTTCGTTGCGATTAATGAGAAAGTGGCAATGTCTGATAGGTGAAAATGTCTGAATCAGTAAATTTGACTGTTTACTACGGCCCTAGTAATGTTCAATATAATGAGTTGGGGGTTGATCTTAGAGAGTTTAAAAATGGCGTCATGGCACTTTTAGACCCGGATAGACTAGACATTAGACAGTTGAAGCACTGGTTGACTACTAGTTTTGGGCTGGATCCTGAAGTATGTTCCATCAGTATTCGTGCATTGTGGACCAAAGCCTGTAAAAATGTCAAATGGGAGTTGATGCCGATAGATAGGAGCAAACATTGGGTGACCTTGTTAAGTCGTTGCCGAGACCGAAGAATCCACCCATATGCCCTAGTGCAACCAGTAGCGAAGGAGGAGAATACCGTACAACTCCACGAGGGGTATGAACCAGGCCAGGGTAGTCAAGTGGCTAACGAGATTTATATATCCGGGTCACAGCCAACGGATTTGGATGCTAGCCAAGCCAAGAAAGAGTCAGACTGCATGCCACACAATGTTCGTGGTCATGATACTGGGCACAGTATTCACTCGATAATATTAGCTGGTTCTGGTGTTGCTGATGGGGATGAGGAAGGCGATGAAATGCAGAGGGTGATGGAGGAAGAGGACGAGGATGGATTTTTGGAGGATCTGGATTCTGAAAATTCCGATGATGAAGTGGAGGTACCGATTCCTTATGCATGGGATCAGGACATATCCACCGGCCTTACTATCAACGATGGCCATGCGACTCCATGTCAATATAATCTGAACCAAGTCCAGATAGGGGCTATGTTTGATACAAAGAAAAAATGAAGTATGTGGTGATAAAGTGGGCTATGTCTACGTAGCGGGTTTTCCGAACACACATATCAAGAGTCTTCGGCAATTTAAACAAGGTAAACGATGGGGAGAGAGTATACATCTCAGATCCAGAACTTCAGCGAACAAGCAGGGGTAGACGTAAGGTAAAGCGCATCCAAAACGATATGGACCAATCAGAAGCTGGTGGAGCAACCAGACAATGTTTTCTATGCATGACTTATGGGCATAGGATGAATTATTGTCCCAACCTGAACAAAGACGATGCTTGCACATCAACAGCTGCGACAGCAGTAGAAAGAGGCGGAAGTGGTCGTGGCAGTCGAGGCCGAAGGGGCGGACGAGGAAGAAATAACTCACAAGCTATATAATGTGTTGGACAATGTTTTAATTTGTAACGTGTCGGGCTATGTTTTAATTTGTAATATGTCTAGACTATGTTTTAATGTGTAATATATCGGGCTATGTTTTATTCTATAATATGTCTGGACTATGTTATAATTTGTAATATGTCTAGACTATGTTTCAATTGCAGATATGGCTTCGTATCCGTTGCTTAATGGTAATATCGATAGAGGAGCTAGCGAGTAGAGGAGGAAGAAAGGAGCGTTTCGGACTTATCCAGCAGCTCTTTGGCCTCCCGAAGGCCGACGGGCCGCTCTACGGCCGCCTAGAGGCCGACGGCCCTCTCTTTGTCCCACCGCAGGACGACGGGCCACTCTTCGGCTAGCCAGAGGCCCACGGGCTACTCTTTGGCCAGCCAGAGGCCGACGGGGTTACATTTCTAAATTTTTTGCGTTTGGCCGTATAGTTTTTGAATTTTCTATAAAATACATCATAATTTTGAAAAAAATCTAACCTATGTACGGTCGATCGGTTTCTCACACGATCGATCAAGGACTAGCTCGACTCGTGTCTCTTTTGCTTGAGGTAATTAACAAAAAACACTTCCTCGTCATTTCATTATACATGTTACGTACGTCTGTGATTGGTATATGGTGAAACGTGCATGGATGGAAAATTTCTAGAGAGAGTTGCCAATGTTTTGACGAAACATTGATTCATTTCCGTTTCGTCAAATTTTTGGTACTCAATCTTTACCTTTTTTAGAAAAGGTCATGCTGAAATTTTGTATGCCCTCATTGTTAATATATATATATATATATAATTAGTTTTGTATTTGCCTTTACATGCTACTTTGATTTATCAAAAGATTCAATATGGATTGAACTGTGAAGGCCTTTCTCAGTTTTGCGGTGACGAATATGATCCAAAAGGGTGAAACGAAGATATTATGTCCATGTAAGGTATGCAAAAATGGAATTCTCCTTAACCCGTTCGATGGTAGCGCACTCACGCACTTGCTTTGTCGTGGTTTCGTTGAAGGCTATACACGACTTAGACAGAGCGCACACAATGGTGTTACAACAAGCAGATATAATCACTCGTTGGTAGCAAACTCACAAGGACACCTTAAAGAGAGAGCATGCAATGGCAGGGAGGGAGAGGGCCGAAGCCCAAATTGTTAGAGATCACAACTCCAAATTTATAGCTTGGTTAAAAGAGCGAATTCAGGAGAAACCATTGCCAGCGGCTATTGCCAATGGAAATCTCATCTATACATTAGCAGTAGGCCCCACATGCACTGTCGCCACCTACCAATCATATGATACCAATGGATAAACATTCTATACTGCGGCAAAATACAAAAACTCTGATTACCAGAACTCAGGCATCACGATAATTGCCTTCACCGAGAATGATAATAACAAATACAATACAAGGATCGAAGATATATGGGAACTTGAGCATGCTGAAGATCACACGATGCCACTGTTCTAGGTCATACGGGCGAAGATTGTCGATAAGGAAGAACATGGTGTCATTACCATGTCTCTTCCCGAAGCACAACCTGCTGGTTCAAAGGGTGTCAAAGGAATTACCGCAAAATATGAGCCTTGGGTATTCGCCAAGGACGTGTTAGATCTACATAAATGACCTGGCAAAGCCGAGTCATGTCGTCGTCATGAGATCCAAGAGATGCATCATCGGGATGGATGGAGTGGATAACGAGGATGACTATGATTAGTTTGGCAAGGACCCAAACGAAGAGGAGAACCATGATGATGGAGAAAATTACACCTCCAGAAGGAGCAGAACTACCTTGCCTGAGACAGGACGTCCCTTCTTACGAAAGATTCATAATGCAGGTCGGAAGTATACAAACAAGATTAAAAAGACCCAAACCGTCGTTGAGAGCATTGCCAAATGACGTCGTACTACTTGATTTGTGTACTTCATTATTGGTGTTGTACTTTTGTGTACTTTTTATTGTGTAATACTTCACACATTAATTTTTTTGTGTACTTCATTTATGTGTACCTCCTAAATTCCATTATTATATACTTTGATCCACACTTCTTATGTAATATGCATTTTCATATGCCATCTATCAATTAGAGCAGACCTAACACAACACCAATTACTTCTAGCATTGGCCACACCATTGGCGCCAGTACTAACAACCAACCAACACTTGAGCTAAATTCTTGTGAGAACAACTCATTTTCCACCTTCTCCCTTCGCCGTAGGACACTATTCTCTGTCGTTCCCCGCCCAGCCGCGCCCCCACCCTGCGCCAGCCATGCTACGTGTCGCACTGCCCGGCCGTTCCCCTGGACCACCCTCTCATTGAAGAGCCTCTCCCTCTGTCATCCTGTCCGGCCAATCTCTCCCTCCGTCGACCTGCCCGGAAGGCCGACCCGCCTTGCACCCCCACCCAATCACGCAGTCTTCAAGGGCGCCCCAACCCCCTCGTGCCCTCTTGACAGCCGACCCCCTCTCGGTATGGACCATATAAAACTTCCTCTAACCATTTGATGAAATGCATTATATGTTTATTTTTTGAATTGATGAAATGTGTTATATGTTGCATCGTCTATTCTTGCGAATTGTATCGCGCTACATTTGTTTTTGCAGGGAATGTCGAGAGAGCTACCAATGTTTAGGCGAAACGTGGTTTCATTTCCGTTTCATCAAATTTTTGGCACTTAATATGTCCATTTTCATCGACGTTCATGTCGATTTTTTCTTTGATTTTTTATTCAATGAATGCAACACAACACGAAATATTGTAAGTATTGTTTCGTCATAAGGGTATGTGCGGCGATCCTCACCTTGACAACAATAAGTGCTTCACCATCACGCTACAATGTGACTACAAATATTATACAGTAATCAATCTTTGGCATTGTTGGCAAATATAATTTTCTATTTTCCTTCAAAGTGTAATTTATGTTTCTTATTTGTCAACTAGTGTGTCCCTTCCTACGCAAGACCATTTCTCCTAGACAAGTTTTTTATACGCGATATGGAAGAGGGGACACACATGACTGCTTACCTCAAGATGAATGACGGTTTGAATTTCAAATGTAAGATCTATAATGAGGTAGTTCACACATATTTTGGTTGTGCTAATTGGAAAGGATTGATCAAGTATTATGGATTTGAGTTTGGTATTAAAATAACATTTGATATCGACAACTATTATCTAATTCAAGAAGACATATGGGTGGATTTAGACTTGATGCCCATTCTTCCTCCATGTAAGTTTCATAAATAGACTTGTTTAATAATGTGTAGATTGCACTCTCAAATAGATGATATTCAACCATAACTTATCTTTTGTATTTAAATTTGACAGCTTATTTTCTATCTCCAAGAAACATGCATAACATAGTAGAAGACATCTACTACACTACCTCGAGTATGCTTACTTGACAGGAAAATGTTACCTTGTGTTATTTGTTGCTAACATTGAGTCCCTTAAGGGAATTTATGGAGATTGTCCAAATGATGCACGATACCTTCCACTAGTCCATAACTTGAACAAAGGCAACATTTGTCGAAAATGCATGGTAAGTGTTTCGACTATTGCATGACTTTCACATATATACATTCTTCTTACACAAGTCAAGTGTGGGTTACTACATTGCTTACTATGTTACTATTTTGTTCAAGGACAGATGCTCCCAAGATGTGTTGTGTCTCCAGTGATGGATGACCACTCGGGTGATATGACAATTATTTCCGCCGACAAGACCTATTTCAGAGGTAAAGACTTGATTGCACCAGACGGACAACTCGCAATAAATGAATGGAGGCAATTACTGAGTGAATGCAACTTGAAGATTGGTGATAGGTGGATCTTTGTGCTCCACCATGGAGATGCAGGGGTGTTCCTATTCTTTAAGATTGTTCCTAAAGGAGAAGAGTTCCATACTGGTAGTTACGATGGTTAATGTATGCATATCTTATGTTATACGTGTACATATGTCTTGTCATATCTTACTAGAATCATTGTGGGATGCAAATGTTGTTATGTATATACAAATACAAAATTGCGCTGCCGTGGCAGCGTATTTTGCCACATTTCATAATTAGTAATGATGTGCCCAAAAAGGTATGCCACCAATAATATTCTCTCGAGTTTCTAACGTTGTGAAAGCTCGCACATCATAGATATGTATGATATTGCCATTGTAGAGATACAACCCGTGTCGTAGGTATTCACAATACTGTTGGCGTATGCTCCAACGCCACCACTAGTTTTTAACCGTGGCACCATATTGGTGGTGTCGAGTCTCCACACCAGCAAGGCCATTTTTTCCATGCCATAGCTAGGATTTACTTCACTAGTGTTAGCAGCAGCGTGGGGTTCTGCCCATGCGCTATAGGTACATATTTAATAGTAGCGTGGGCTCACACCTCCATGCTACTGCTGAGGTGCACCATCCACCTTTTTCTTCCCCTCTCCTCCCTCTCCCTCCCTCTCTTCCTTCTCCCCTAATTAGATGCTTTCCCTCCACTTGCTCTTTTCTCTCTTGCTTCTCCACCCTCGTCTCTCTCTCTCATGTGCCCGAGCTACTACTACCCCTTGGACCCATGCTACTACTAGGGTTTTCCCTACTAGTGCAAGATATCCATCGGTTGGTCGTAAGATTTTGCCAAGCTGGGTTGTCTGGTTCCTGTGTTTGCCTCCTACATTCCCGACTGTTCGGCTAGGGGTTAAAGGAAGCACCACTACTAGGGAAATGCTTAAAGGTAGATCAGTACTAGTAGCATATGGTTTGTGTATGTCGCCATTTTTATTTACTAGTAGCGTCAGTACGCTATCAACACTACATGCATATCATAATAGTAGTGTGGGGTGGTCATCCCGGCGCTGCTGCTATATAGACCACACTGTCCTGCCCTGGTCGAACCCAGTGCTATAGTTAGCAGTAGCATCAGAGATACACCAAAAGGAGGCAGTAAAGTTAGAGGATGGCAACTGGTGGGGCCCACTTATCAATAGTGTGGGCCTGATCACACGAGCTATAGGTCAATCGGTAGCAGTAGTGCCCTCTGCACACCCCACGATACTATCAAGGAAAAAAATAAAAAGAGAAGGAAAAAAGAAAATTAATTAAATGAATAGAAATAATAAGTGGAAAGAGGAAAAGGAAAATAACAACTTGGCTTCGAAAGGAATGGAAAAGAATAAGAAAAAATAATAAACAAAAAAGGAAAAAATAAACAAAAGAAAAAGAAAAAAGAAAATAAAAAATTAATAGAAAAAATAATAAAAACAAAAGGAAAATAGAAAATAAAAAATAGAAGAAAAAAGAAATTAATGGAAAAAAGGAAAAAGAAAAAGTAATAAAAGGAAACAGAAAATGGAAAATGGAAAAATATAAAAATAAGACAAGAAAACAAAAGAAAAATATATATAATAAAAATCTTAGTTGTAGCGCCGGGTACCAAATGTCGTGCTAGAGCTATGTGAATCTTAGAATTAAAAAAAGTGTCATGCTAAAGAGTGAGTACACTTAGTAGTAGCAAGTGGTACCTTACCCAACGCTATATATAACTTAGCTATAGCGTGGTATTAGGATGTGGCGCTACTACTAAGTTTTAATTAGTACATATCCGCTTCCAACCCTATCTCCCCCCTCTTAATTCCCATCCCCGATTCCTGAGACGTCACCGCCACCTTTGTCCATGCATCCCCTCAGGCACCCCATCTCCCCCAAGCCCGTCCTCGTCGCCACGGTCTCCCTCGAGCACCTCTTCGCCTTTTTCGTCTCGCTGAGCCCCTCCTCGTCGTCATGCGGTCTCCCCCAAGCCCCTCCTCGATGCCATGGTCTTCTGCGACGAGCATCTCGCCTTTACCATCTCCCCTGCCCCTTTGTTCGGCACCCCTCCCCCTCTCCTTTTCCTCTATCTCTCTCTGCCTCGCCCCCAACTAGCTAATTTGGGGTTAGGATTAGGGTTAGTTCTTGGGTTATGGTTAGTTCTTCTCCTCTGCTAATTAGATTAGAATCCTCTACTAATTATATTTGGATCCTAGACCTCTATAGTTTAATTTGATAAGTATGAGAACATATGCTCCATACTTGGTCTCACAACGTTATTTTAGTTTTGCTTTTTTGGTTGGTGATGTCTTGTGCATGCCTTGTTTAGGATGTCAATGATGTGCTTGTCATTTGATGGAAATTTAGCTAACTTAGGTTGTATTTGGAAATTTCAGTGTACTCAATACCCAAGTTTTGGTGTTGATGATACCCAAATTTCAATGTTGATACTTTGTAATAATGCACATCATATTGAGGTTATAGATCATTAGATTGTTGATGTTGTCCAAGTTTCTGTGTTACTAGCGCTCAATATGTAAAATGATATTGCAGGGAAACTCATCTGAGTGGCCTATCTTTTGCCCAAATGTTGATTCATCTCCGTTTTGTGCGATATGTTCACTTTTTAGCAAAGGTCATGCCAAAATTTTCCGTGAAATTCGGCACGGCTTGTGTTAGAGAGTAGGACATATCGAGTGCCCGGGATTTGCTAGGTTGAGAATGAAACAACATTCTCGAAAAATATAGTCCATTTTTATGTCATTATTCATTTTATTACACTACAACAGAATGGTCCCAAAATGACACATCAATCAGAGACCCTTCGATGAAACTGTGTGCGATGCATGAATTGCAAATGGTATAGTGCAAGCTCCATCGCTAATGACGTAAAATGTGTGCGATGGCGTGTCCATCAAATACGATCTAAAAATAGCTACGTGTGCGATGTTTGGAAAACAGTTGGCCTAAATAAACTATTTGCGATTGGATAATATAACACAAATGCCTATGAAAATACAAGTGTGTGAGATGCACGAAATATAGTTCACCCTGAAAAATTGTTTGCGCTGATAAGGAAGAACACAAACGATTGTCCAGATAATCATGTATGCGATAAACGACATACAGGTCAATCGGATGAACTATTTGTGATGATGTAAAATAACATAAATGGTTACATAGATCAAGATGTGTGTGGTAGACAACATACAGTTCACTGGGATGAACTCTGTGCGTTAAGCAAAAATAACACAAACGGTTTCTTAGATCAAGATGTGTGTGATGTGCACAGGCCACTCAGATGTGTTGTGCGCAAACGGATCCATATAAAGAACTGTCACGGACTGATGAAATCATCGCCGACGGTTTTGGTTGTTTATTCCATATGCGATGTGATTTGCTCAATCTGCCCACAAACATCTATGCTTTATTTAGAAGAACATGATTGCATAACCAAATTAAGAATCCAATACACACATAACATTGGCGCACACCTTAATAAACTATTATATGCACAATAAACTTATCCCTCTAAAACTATGAACATATCTGCAAAGAGGGAGTATGAGAATTGAGAAACGATCATCAAATCATCTACTTCTTGTGCCGCTTGCCGCCAGCGCTCTGGTTGTGGCTCGATCCCTTGTTGTCTTCAGGTAGGAGGCACTTCCTTAGGTCAATGATCCGCTTGAACATCTCTTAGCATGTGTACACTTCCTTGGCCACGGTCTGGAGGTGATATTCATCCAATTTCTTCACCCAGGCCATGTGCCAGACAAGCTTGTTCTTGTTGCACTCAGCCTTCATGTCAGCATAGTAGGGGTCGATGATGGCCTCGTCTAGGTCAATATGGGAGTCCATGTTCTTATTGCTTCTCCAAACCCTGTAGTTTCCGCAGATGTCGACAAGCTACTGGCAGGGCAAGCCCAAGTTCTTGATCACCTTTGGATCGTTGGCGCTGTCCATCATAGCGAACCTATAGTCGGGGCTATTGACAAACCTGGTGAAATGCTCGCACGACACTATGGCCAGGCAGTAGTAGTAGAGGAGGACGTGATGACCCATGCACAACTGGGCGACATCAACCTTCTAATCATGCCCGGCACGACCGTCGGTGTAAGCGAGGTCGAAGCCGACCACATTGTACTTGTCATACGCATCAAGCAGCCGCTCCATGGTGTCGATGGAGTCCTCCGCCATGCCCGGTTTGTTGGTGTACACCACCGTGAGGTCCGTCTTCCTCATGTGGGTCTCCATCTTGATGCAAGCTGAACTGCAGTGGAGCGCCGCTAGACATCCTCTCTGTATGGGTCGTTCAGGGTGGGCTTATTGTGTTGTGGGGCACGATCGAAAGCATGAAGAGACTATGGTTAATGGTCGTGGGTATAAATGGGGGCCAGGCGTCCTGGAAATCCGGCATGTTCGAATGGCAGTTTTGTAGCGCGTGATTCAGTCGTGGAGTATGTGACTACATGGGGGGACGCGCGTGGGACAACCGCCTGCATATGGAACCCCCAACGTGATCATGGGCCTTCCCCAACCGCTGGCAGAGCGCATGCGGAGGGGCGCGACAACAGAGCACACGCAGGGATGCGAGAGTAGAGCATGCGGTGGGGACGCGAGGTCAAACCAGACCACTCTTTACTTGTCCTCATCAAGTAACATGTCCATGATGCTGGAGTTCTCCATCCATATCGGATGTTTGGTGTGCACTACGAACTGTCAGGGCGTGTCAACTATGGCATGCATGGTGAACTGGTGCTTTTTCGTCAGCTACCACCAGGAGCGCTATGCGAGCCGTACAACATACCCTTGGTCGTGCTTCTGCTTCTTAAGGTCCGAATATTAATTGTCAATTGCATATTGATGTCCAGATATTAATCGGCCATTGCATACTAAGGAAAAGATAATACTACCAAAATAAGAGTCTCCCTCATAAGATGTCATTTGCATGGTTGTATGTGATACCCAGCAAACATGTCATTTGGGCGAACTGTTTGTGTTGATCAAAAGTAACACAAACCATTCTGGGTAACAAGATGTGTGTGATAGTGATACCTGGCAAATAGGTCGTTTGGACAAACTATTTGTGTTGATCAAAAGTAACACAAACGATTATGTGTAACAAGATGTGTGTGATAGTGATACCCGACAAACAGGTCAGTACTCGGAATTGTGTGGGAAGACCGATAAAAAGATAGACGATTCCTGATAATAAGATGTGTGTGATGTGGCCTATGGGCAAACACTTCCTCGCACCCAATTGTCTGGGATTGTTGAAATCATCACCGAGGTGTTCCTTTCTATAATCGTAACCGATGTGATTTGATATGTCTGCATATAACATCTATGCTCTGTCTACAGAACAACATAATGATTGCATAGCCTAAATAAACATCCAATTACATTACTGACTACAAATAATATTTTCACACATCAATTAACAAGTACATGCATACTAAACTAGTAGTGACGATCATCAAATTAATCATCTATACTTCTTGTGACGAGGGGTGTCGATCGGCGCAGGACGGAGGCACTTCCTCATGTCAATGATCTACCTACACATCTCGTATCTTACATACGCTTCCTTGGCCATGTACTTGACGTGATATTCATCCAGTCTTCGGACCCAGGCATGGTGGCAAGCAACCTTCTTCTTCTTGCAGACATCCTTCATGCCTCTGTAGTGGGGGTCGATGATGGCCATGGTGAGGTCAACCAGGGAGTCCTTATGCTTCTCCTCGCCGCCTAAGATCTTGTAGAGGCATTGTATGTCCATAAGATTCCGACAGGACAAGCCAGTCGTCTTGAGCACCTTTTCATCGTTGGTGGTGTCCACCGTACCAAATATGTAGTCGGGGCTGGTGACAAACCTGTCAAATCGATTGCAACGCCTTGTGGCCAGGCAGTAGTGGTAGACGAGGACGTAATGGCCCACGCAAAGCTGGGCAATGACAACCTTCTGATCATGCCGGGCACAACTGCCAGTGTACTCGAGGTCAAAGCGGGCCACATTGTACTTATCATAGACAAGTGACTGCTCCATGGTGTGGATGGAGTTCTCCACCCAAATCGGGTCGTTGGTGTACACCACCGTGAGGTTCTTGAACCTTATGTGGGTGTCCATGTATGCACAAATGGTGAACTGCCGCTCGGCGGCGGCAGCCGCTGGGAGTTCTAGTTTTGTAGCCGAGCAGGATATCCTCTCTGTATTTGGTGTGTGGGTGTGCTTCTTGTGTTGTGGGGAAAGTTTGAAGAGAGACAAGGTTAAATGAGCGGTGGAGTAAATGGGGGCTAGACGGGCTATAATTGGCAAGTCTTGTCACAACGTTCCTGGTGAAGGATTGCTGTGCAAGCTTGACCAACGCACAAACAAGTGTTCCCGACGGATTGTTTGGTCACGTGGTGGCTCGATGTGCCGCCAACATATCATTGGTGAGCTCGTTCCCTCGCACAAACGCGCACAACCTCCCGCCTAGCTTGTTTGGCCACGCGTCGGCTAGAAGAAGCTCCCATTATTGGGGTTCTATGTGCCAAACAGTTAGCAAAAATGATGCGTGTGCAATGACCTAAAGCAGCGCACAAGTTCAGCACTAAACAGCGGTGTGGAATATGCAGTATAGGTGCGACGGGGAAGGACTGTGAGGGTTTTGGTAAGCGGGGACGATGGTGAGAGTTTCCTCGGCCAGAATAATAATATGCTTTAGAGGCGACGGTTCAATAGACACAACCGTTTGCGATAAGTGTCACTATGGTGTAAATGGACTGCCGTGGTCCGTGTAAATCCTACTTCCGCAGATGATCGATGCATGGGAATGCGTTCTGGACAATCATGACATACGTGAGTCGCGACACAATGTTAGTCTTCGCATCCGGTTATAGTCCGGGAAAATAACCAAGTTTTGGGGTTCCAAATTTCATCTTTTTGAGTGACACCTAATTTTTTTACCGCATTCAACAAGTTTGTAGGTAAGTGAAGCATTTTTACCATAACATGCATAGTGTAAAAAAGCTGCCAACACTAAAACGTAGCTGTGCATGCTGTGGGAAAACAGTTGCTAGTAGCAAATAGGGTGGGGACTCTAAGATAAGCATAAATTTTCCATCAACTAAACGGTTTGCAGTGCAAGACTGCAATTACATTGCTTTACGTATTAGTTCATAATAAAACAGAGTCTCATCGACATCTAGATCAACACATAATAAACATACTCAAGCAGAGATATAAGACGCACAAGCTATAGATAGCTAGGGTTGTGCTGGCATGAGGACATGTATATATATAAAACTCAGTCCTAATCGTACCCACCAACAATGTAAACTTTCTCTAGGTACTCCGCGTATGCGGCGTGCGCCATCGTCCGAGAGTACTTCTACTTGAAAGAGCCAATGGCTCGTCCTTTGACATGCGCTAGAACACTTGCAAACACGGGGTTAAGCCTTTGGGCGCAGAACAGGCATCCGAAGCCCCCATTCCGAGTCCTGCTACGACGATTATACGTTCCCACACAGAGCTCCCTGAGCTTTTGTTTCTTGTACCTTCTTTGGTCGTACTTATCGCTGCCAACGTCGTCAGATAGCACCTATATATAAAATAAAAAATCATGACATTGATGAATAATATGCATAAAATGATATCACAAACAACTTAGTGCAACAAAATTATTAAATAATGACCTTAAATGCATGAACCGATTATTTTCAAACAAACAAGGAACTTTGAAGTAAGTACTACTCCACATTACCAGTAAAGTAGTGATCTACATGCTCTTATACAGTGTTTGTTTACAAATGGGTACATGTACAGTCATCTATGTAGACCAATTATTAGCAAAATGATCGTTTGTGCAGGTCAACCATTAAATCGCTGTAAAACCTTAGACATAATACTAGCATAATCGTATGTACAGTTGTCACTTATCCAAGTCACTTATCATTTACCTACCAAACAATCAATACGTACAAACTAACACGGATCTATCTAATCTTACTCTGATTACATGGATTGAAATAAAATCAACCCCGGATGAATTCCAAAAAAAGCGGAAAACAACACTAATCAGAGATACCCTATGATATACTCCAAAATAGGGAGGGGGGTCTAACTTGTTCTACGTCGTCGTCGGAGATGTGGCCGTCGCCGTCGGCGTTGTCAGAGTCTGTGGAGTGGTCATCAGAGAGGTCGTAGTAGTCTCTATGCAGCACCGCCTCCTGCTGGGAAGGCATGATGGGGCTTACGACGTCATTGTCATGCTTCTGTCCGTGCGAGACCTCATCGGCCGGGAGGGCAACCTCATCGCCCAACATCAAGAGATGCTTAGTTGCTTCGCCGGCCCTGGCTTCGACCCCCGCGTACCCACTCCCTCCGATGGTGCGATTGGTCGCCATCTGATACACTTTCGAGAGCGTTTACGACTGTGACCGACGGCGAGGATGCATGTGCGGTGTGTGGAGAGAGGGGAGTGCGGCCACCTGCTATAACCAGCGGCACATGCGCGATTAATATAGAGTGGTTAGGAGCTAGGTGGGAGGTGGGTAAATGGCTTGCCTCCTGGTGAGCCTGCGCATCGGTCTTCTCGCATGACTCACCCCTTCTCGCACGTCTCCCATCTAGCCCGCGCAGAGGACTACTCGCATGTCTCCCAGTTAGCCTAGGCAGAGGACTCCTCGCACGTGTCCCATCAATTCACACATCAACTCGCACGTCTC
Organism: Hordeum marinum; assembly: GCA_022496015.1. Lineage (NCBI taxonomy): Eukaryota > Viridiplantae > Streptophyta > Magnoliopsida > Poales > Poaceae > Hordeum > Hordeum marinum. The sequence goes on from CM039677.1 coordinate 169,302,760, forward strand.
ATGGTGAGCCAGAGTGGCCTGATCGCATGCGTCCCGTCAATTTACACACCTGCTCGCACTCCTCATGGTCATCCTGAACCGCGGACTGCTCGCATCATACGTCCTGTCAACTCAAGTCTGCTCGGACGGCACACGCGGCTCATGGTGGTACATAATATTTTGTTGGGACCAAAGCACACGGTTGAATACGGTAATTGTTCATGATGGTAACGTGACAAGCGTGTGTACGAAGCACCAACCTTTAATAAGCTCCCGTTTGTAAGAAAAGTGTATCAAAAAATTGTCTCTAATTAGGCCAGAAATTAGCACACTATATATATATATATATCATGAAACGTAATCCCAAGTTTCATGATTTTTAGTGGATTTTTGAATTCACTTCATTTTAAAATGATTTTTCGACGTTTGATGCCGAGCTGTCTAAAAACCAAAATTTTCAATGTTTTCCAACACGCCAAGATGTTTGAGGTTCCTTACCATTTATTGCATGGTGACTAAACACATGAACCCAAGGGGACGTATGATTTCCCCTAATGAATTTGTGGAAACTCAATTATGGCATATTTTTTGAATTATATATGAACATTTTATAATTATAACATGGACTGATGTGTCACGTGTTTTCTGCATAAAAATAGTTTGACGCGCCTCGAAGTGGTCCTTTCGGTGATGGCCGTGCGGGGGGTGGGGGGCTCTTACCGTTTCACTTAGTTTGCACTAGCCTCTATGTGTGAGATTGTCCGTTTTGTGAGGTAGTTGGCACCCCAAATTATCAAAATTGTGCATTGAAATATTTAAAACAAGGCACGTCATGCACGTGTTTATGACACATGCACACGATGGTGGTGGTCCCTCGGACAATAATCCTTCGTGTGTTATTAATGATCCACACATTCGTTGGTCCATGTGGTCTATCACTTTTAAGCCGCATCGATAGGGGTTTGACCAAGGTGGGTTAAGTTAATCTGCTCTGTGTTCCTATAGGTCATGGTCAGATTCCACAACAAAGATTGACGTGACGTACTCATGAGTACCTCCTACCGCTCAAAGTTGAGGGGGTGCGTGGGAGGAGACATACATATTGCACGCAATTTTCTTTAGCCTGGGGAATATCCAATTTGTGAGGCACGGAGTGTATCAAAGTCGTGCACTTGGCATTTTGAATCAAAAAAAAACATACCCATGCATATGCTTGTGTCACATATAATATATGGTGATCCTAAGTGTGGCTCCCTCACATGGTAATCGGTGATGCGTCACTCTATGGGGCCATGTGTGGCACCTATATATTATATATTGTTTTGACAAATGTGGATCCTTTTTGGTATGCATGCGTGTGGCCCTATTTTGGATACTCTAACTTTAGCTAGAGGTTGGAGTTAGTTTCTAGATCTTGACTAACCCTAAACTAACTCTAGCCAAAGAGGTGTTTGGATGATAGGGTTAGATTGACAATAAATGCACTTGATGGAGAGAAAATTGATTTTTTAGTGAGCCCCATGAGAACTAGCTCCAATTAGCACCTCTTGCCTGGTGGGATAGAGAGGGCCCCATGACAACTAGATTCAATTAGCACCTATTGGGTGGGATAGTTTTTTTGTGTGGGTTAGATGCAAGTAGCTACAATCTAACCCTCATGTTTGAATACTTTAGGCCTATTTGAGCCCCAACTAGCTCAAACTAACTCTAACCCATGGATCCAAATAGGGCCTATATATGTGTGAATTGTGATCGATCCTCTTCATAAGTCGACTTACAGTTTGTAAGGCAAGTGATATTAAAGTTCCATTGGTTACTAACTAAGCAAACACTTAACTACATATATACATATATGTGTGGGCCTCATGCAGTGCATGTTTGTTTTTCAAACACTCTCTCAAGTGGTCATTGACACGTGTCTGTAGAGATGTTTACTTGACCAAGGTGGATTCTTCTTGTTGGTATGTGTGTATATATTATACGTAGTTGAGATATGCATTGACATTTCAATTCTAACCAAAAATAAAATGCATCGTACACATTGAATCCCTCCTATCGTATCGAATTGTGGGCGTGCTTGGGTCTATATATGCATGGGTCGTTAACCTTAGTACGTGGCCATTCTGGTTCGAGACACACACATGTGGCGGTGAAAGTTGTGCGTTAGTATTTGAAAACATCGCACAACGCTTTCATACATATGTGCCTGGGACCATGCATGTGCGTTGTTGTTGTCTACAGACACTCCCTCGTGTGGTTATATATGGATGACATGCCAAATTTTTGGACCCATGTGGTCTATCACTTAAACCGCCCCATATATACTGCAGGTTAATTTGACCAATGTAGATATAGTCCTCTCATTATTTGGTATGATATAGTTCATGGCGAGATACAAGACACAATTTTGAGCGCATACATGTATATATAGGTCATGGTGTTTGTTCGAAGCATGTGTACGCGTGGGGCGGAGTGGGGGCGGGGAAGGGGCATCAAAATATTACTCTATGTACATATACATGAAACCATTTATGAGGTCAGGTATGACACACCGTTCAACTTTTGAGCCACATCAAAAGGTTTTGCACACACGAAATATCAGACCACCTTAAGTAATTAGTTGAGACACACACATGTAGTTGCGGTCTCACCCATCTTGTGAAGTTTCCGAGACACGCCCATCAGTGGGCCCACGCAATCTACCCTTAGAACTAAAACACAGGGGAGGGGGTGATCATGATGGATTTCTATTGGTTTTGTGTTACAGTAGGGTGAATTTGCAGTTGTAGTATAAGTTTGTAATTAAGTTCATATATATACTGAGCTACCATCCCCTCGCCGACTTGAAGGTGTGTGTGGGGGGGGGGGGGGCAGGGGCATAAGCCAACATTGCCGTGTGCTCTACAGGAGATTGTGTGTCACATGAATGTTGTGCATTCCGTATTTGAACACCACAACAACCTTTCCATACATACATTTGGTCCACAAGCAGGTGTGCTTGTGCGATGATCCTAGATTTATCGTGTTTAATTTCCAATGTTGTTATATAAATGGTAGGGTAGTCTTTTTTGAATCTTAAATGGCAGACGAGTCGAAGGAGACAATTGTGTGCGATTGTGTATGCAGTAGAGTAGTAGGCACGGTTCCCGCACAGTAACTGTGTGCCATGCCCGGCCCTTGGTTGTCATGTAATTACAGACCACCTTGCACCAACCCGCATAAACAAATATTATAAATAGGTACCCGCCTTGATCAATTTAAAAATTCATGGTTCCGCGGGTTTATCTCTTTGAATTGCACACAGGTATTATGTTCATGCCATGTGCGATATTTGTTCCTCCGGTGCCACTTCAAACCCTTCATAAAAAAATTAAGTTTGTCCTGGATTTTCATTCCCTCAAAAACCACCTAGGCCCCTCCCACCCCAACCCCACACAACTCCCTCACTCGAACCCTAGCTACCTCATCGTCGCTACCGCCGCCCTGACCCCGCTCCGCGTTCTATAGTCAACCTCTCCTGCTCTACCCATCCAGGTTATGAACCCGTCTCCGTACCCTCGTCGCTCTGAATTTCTAACATGGCGCCTGCTAAACACCCCCTTCCTCATAGATCCGCACTGATCCACACCGCAGATCGTCACAGCCTTATCCCAGGTACACTTGCAGGGGAGATCAAGGAGCGAATGGCCAAAAGGAGCTATATCACGGCCTTCCCGATGGACAATGCCGAGGTGGCATGATACGTCTCCAACGTATCTAATTTTCCAAACTCTTTTGCCCTTGTTTTGGACTCTAATTTGCATGATTTGAATGGAACTAACCCGGACTGACGCCGTTTCCAGCAGAATTGCCTTGGTGTTATTTTTGTGTAGAAATAAAAGTTCTCGGATCGTCCTGAAAATATACAAAGATTTTTTTGTAATTAATAAAAAAATACTGGCGCAAGAATTAACCAAAGGGGGCCACCGGCGGGCCACAAGCCTGCTAGCCGCGGCCACCCCCCTGGCCGCGCCGGGCAGGCTTGTGGGACCCTCGTGGCTCCTCCAACCTCCTCTCCAGTTCCATATAACCCTATTTGTCGAGGAAAAAAAATCAGAGAGAAGAGTTCATCGCGTTTCACGATACGGAACCGCCGCCATCGCCAGTTGTTCCTCGGGAGACTAGATCTGGAGTCCGTTGTGGGCTCCGGAGAGGGGAAATCGACACATTCATCATCACTGACCATCCTTCATCACCAATTCCATAATGCTCTCGACCATTCGTGAGTAATCTCATCATAGGCTTGTTGGATGGTGATGGGTTGGATGTGATTTATCATGTAATCGAGTTAGTTTGGTTAGGGTTTGATCCCTAGTATCCACTATGTCCTGAGATTGATGTTGCTATGACTTTGCTATGCTTAATGCTTGTCACTAGGGCCCGAGTGCCATGATTTCAGATCTGAACCTATTATGTTTTCATGAATATATGTGTGTTCTTGATCCTATCTTGCAAGTTGTATACACCTATTATGAGTTATGATCCGCATCCCCCAGGGTGATAATAACTGGGATTCTTTCCGGTGATTACCGTAGTTTGAGGAGTTCATGTATTCACTAAGTGCTAATGCTTTGGTATGGTTCTCTATTAAAAGGAGGCCTTAATATCCCTTAGTTTCCAATAGGACCCCTCTGCCACGGGAGGGTAGGACAAAAGATGTCATGCGAGTTCTTTTCCATAAGCACGTATGACTATATATGGAATAAATGCCTACATTACATTGATGAATTGGAGCTAGTTCTGTGTCACCCTATGTTATAACTGTTGCATGATGAATGCCATTCAACATAATTATCCTTCACTGATCCATTGCCTACGAGCTTTCCATATATTGATATTCGCTAAGTTACTTTTCCATTGCTACTGTTACAAACACTATAAAACTGCTACTATCGCTTGCCACCGTTACTGTTACTACCATATTAGTTTGCTACTGAACACTTTGCTGCACATATTAAGTCTTTCAGGCGTGGTTTAATTGACAACTCAGCTGCTAATACTCGAGAATATTATTTGGCTCCCCTTGTGTCGAATCAATAAGTTTGGGTTGAATACTCTACCCTTGAAAATTGTTGCGATCCCCTATACTTGTGGGTTATCAAGACCTTTTTCTGGCGCCGTTGCTAGGGATCATAGCTTTATTCTTTGAGTAACTTGGGATATATATATCTGTTGATCACTATGAAGAATCTAAAAGATCCAAAAACCAAGATCTACCCCTCTACTACGAGGGAAGGTAAGGAACTGCCATCTAGCTCTACACTTGATTCACCTTCTGTTATGAGTAAGTTTGCGACACCATCACCTGCTAGTAATTCTGATATGTCACAAGTAATTCATGATGTTAATTCTGCTATGCATGATGCTTATGATAATTTGCTTGATGATACTGTGCCACTCAGTGAATTTCTTGATGAACAAATTGCTAGAGCTAATGCTGAAACTGATAATATTTCTGAATCTGATGAGATTATTGAAACTGAACACTATGATTCACCTTCTAGACCTAGCTCTCCTAGATATGAATTGCCTGATATACCTGAAGGATATGTTATGGAAGGAGAGGTAGCTAGGGACTTTCTTGCTTGTCAGGATAGAGATGATCTTAAGAAATTGCTTTGCAGGTGGAAGGAAAAATCTCTGAATGCTAGAATACAATATGATCCTAAGTTTGCCACTTCACCCATCTTTGTTACCGATAGGGACAATGAATTCTCTGTCAATCCTGAGTTAATTACTTTGGTTGAACCTGATCCTTTCCATGGTTATAAATCTGAAACCATTGTGGCACATCTTACCAAACTGAATGATATAGCCACCCTATTTACCCATGAGGCAAAAATTCGCTATTAATATATTATTAAGTTTTTTCCTCTCTCATTAAAGGGTGATTCAATAAATAGTTTAATTCTCTTGCTCCTGGTTGTGTGCATAGTCCCCAGGACATGGTTTTTTTACTTCTTTGAAAAATATTTTCCTGCCCATAAGAAACAAGCTGCCTTGCAGGAAATATTTAACTTTGTGCAAATTGAAGAAGAGAGTCTCCCACAAGCTTGGGGGAGGCTTCTCCAATTACTTAATGCTTTGCCTGATAATCCTCTTAAGAAAAATGAAATACTTTATATCTTTTATAATGGACTAACCGATGCTTCTAGGGACTACCTAGATAGTTGTGTTGGTTTTGTTTTCAGGGAACGAACTGTTGAACAAGCTGAATTACTATCGAATAATATATTGACCAATGATAATGATTGGACTATCCCCGAACCACCTCCAAAGCCAACTCTGAAGAAAATAGGTATTGTATTCCTTAGTCCTAAAGATATGCAAGAGGCAAAGAAATCTATGAATGAAAAGGGTATTAAAGCTGAAGATGTTAAGAATCTACCACCTATTGAAGAAATACATGGTCTTGATAACCCGACACAGGTAGTGGAGGTAAATTCTCTCAGAAGATTTGACGAAGGAGATATCCCTTATAATAAGCCTGCTAGCCAATGCTTGGATGAATTTGACAATTTTATTATGAAGCAAGAAAATTTCAATGCCTATGTTAGTAGACAACTGAAACATAATGCTTATATGCTTGATCGCTTGGGTGATTATTTGAGTAGAACAGTCAATGATCTTAAGCTTACTAGTAAACATGCTTCCATGGTAACCACTCAAGTAGAACAAGTACTTAAGGCTCAAAATGGTTTGCTTAATGAGATGAATAGTAAAGACAATGATCATTCTATTAAAGTTGTGACTAGAGGTGGTAGAATGAATCATGAACCTTTGTACCCTGAGGGCCATCCTAGGAGAATTGAACAAGATTCTCAGAGAGTTAATACTGATGCACCTATTTCTTCCAATAAGAGTGGGAAAAGGAATGATGATAGTACTTTGCATGCTGCTAGTGAACCTATTATAGATACGTCTGAGAATCCAAATGATACTTCTATTTCTGATGCTAAGACACAATCTGGTGATGAACATGAGCCTAGTGATAACATTAATAATAATGTTGATGCTGATGCTCAACCTAGTAATGATAATGATGTGGAGATTGAACATGCTCATGATCTTGATAACCCACAACCTAAGAATAAAAGATATGATAACAGAGACTTTATTGCTAGGAAACATGGTAGAGAAAGAGAACCATGGGTTTAGAAACCTATGCCCTTTCCTCCTACACCATCCTAGAAAAAGGATGATGAGGACTTTGAGCGCTTTGCTGAAATGCTTAGACCTGTCTTTTTAAGTATGCGCTTGACTGATATTTTGAAAATGTCTCCTTATGCTAAGTATATGAAAGATATTGTGACAAATAAAAGAAAGATACCGGAAGCTGAGATTTCCACCAAGCTTGCTAATTATACTTTTAAATGTGGAATACCAAAGAAACTAGGAGATCTTGGGATACCTACTATACCATGCTCTATTAAAGGAAATTATGTTAAAACTGCTTTATGTGATCTTGGAGCTGGTGTTAGTGTTATACCTTTCTCTTTATACTGTAGACTTGATTTGAATAAGTTGACACCTATTGAAATGTCTTTGCAAATGGCTGATAAATCAACTGCTCTACCTATCGGTATATGTGAGGATGTACCTGTCGTAGTTGCAAATGCTACTATCTTGACAGACTTTGTTATTCTTGATATTCGCGAGGACGATAGTATGTTGATCATCCTTGGTAGACCCTTCTTGAATACTGTAGGGGTTGTTATTGATTGCAACAAGGGCAATGTCACTTTTCATATTAATGGTAATGAGCATACGATACACTTTCCGAAGAAACAACCTCAAGTTTATAGTATCAACTCTATTGAAAAAATTCCAACAATTATTATTGGAGACTTTGAGTTCCCTCTTCCTACTGTCAAAAAGAAATATGATATACTTATTTTTGGGGAAATGCATATACCCATTGAGGTAACTTAGTGTTATTCGAAAATTCTTCGGTCTCATGTCATTCGAAAGAAGTTCGTTAATAAGACTTGATCAACCCTTATTGATGGATTCCTTTTGAGGAGCATGAGATGGATGAATTTAGAAAGCACAACTTCCTGCACCTAACTTTTACTTTTTGTTACCGAGATGAAATTAAGTAAACGTGCTATTTTTTTGTTTTCTGAGTTCTCCGTGCAATAGAAAAATGACCTAAAAATAAAAGTCCCCAGAATCCCCTAAAAATTTAGTATGATTTTTTTGGATTATTTAAGAATTTTTGGCACTGAGAATGCATCAGGGGGCTGCACCAGTGAGCTTGTTGGTCCCACATGCCCCCCTCCACTTATTCCAGCACCCATTCACTTCATCTTCGCCCAGAAAAAATCCCACCATTGCTCAAACCCATGTTCTAGCTCATCTTGCTGCCATTTTCGATCTCCTTGCTCAAAGCTCCATTTACAAAACAGTTTTAGGAGATTGCTCACCGGTATGTGACTCCTCTAGTGGTCCAATTAGTTTTTGTTCTAGTGCCTTATATATTGCAAATTTTTGCTACTATGGCGACCTTGTTCTTGAGCTTTCATGTCAAATTTTTATGGTCCCAAGTAGTTTTGATGCATGATATGGTCTCTAGGCACTTGAGGAAGTAGTTGCTATGAGTTTTGTTGAGTTTTGTGCACCTTTATTTTCTCTCACTAAAAATTTCAGAGAAAGAAAAGATGTTGAGGAGAATGTACCAAGGTGGTTCCTCGAGAAACAAAGCCCTGAGACTCGCGCTACGTGAGCCCAATTTTGAACTACCCAAGGAAGCTCGAGTACTGCCTTGTGAATGGCCGTCAGACCAACTCATGGAAAACACCGGATTTAAGGAAGAGTTTTATGCGTACATAAGGAATACCGGCCTTGAGGATTTCATTTCAGATCGTTGCAAGCAATATTATCAACTCACTGACTCTTTCGTGCGGAGGTTTGAATTTTCATCTAAGCGTAATTCTCATTCTGTTCCATTTGATCTTTATGATAAGACCTATACCATGGACCTAGAAGATTTTAATGATGCATGCAAAATTCCATAGTGGGGTAGTCCTAGCGATCCTCATAAAAATGAATATAATGATTTCCTTGCTAGCATCATAGTGGGAGAAACTAGAATCATTACACAAGCTACTTTGGGGAGCATTCACTTTCCGGCTATACAATATTTTGCTCTCTTCATAGGTAGATATATTAACGATAAACTTGAGCATAGTCACCTTTGCGCGCCTGATCTGAGTATTATTAAGAGTGCGGTAATGGTAGATAGACGATATAACTTGGGGGCTATTATTGTCAGGAGGTTACATCATAATGCTAATGATGGAGATTTCTTTGGTGGAATTTATGCCACCCGTGTAGCTAAGTACCTTGGGGTACCCATAAGAGGGAATGACATGGACTTACCCCCTGATTTCCTTGATTATGATGCTTTGGTGCGCCATGAGTTTCTTGAAAGAAATGAACAATCCCACCAGTATCGATTAATTTTGGACTGGCAACGTGTTGTCCATGTTAGCCTTCCTGCTCCTGCCTTCATTAACTTTCAGGAAAAGCAGAGATATTTTATAACCAGAGAGGAGGCAAACGAGTACGAGCAAAATGCAGAAACTGCTCGCCTTCACGCTGTAGTGGTACAGGTGGTAGCCGCTGCAGCCCAGCACAACCCCAACTTTGACTTCGGATATTATCCAGGCTAGCCATGGCCCTAGACACTTAGGACAAAAGCCTAAGCTTGGGGGATTACGTATTTCTCACCAACATTACATTCATGTTCACACACTTATTTCAGTTGTCGGTGTTCATACTTTTCATTGTACTATCCATGGTAGTTTAATTCTTGTTTTGCTTTCTTCTTATGTGTTTAATAAACTTTGAGAAAAATACAAAATTATTATTTCTAGCTTTATTTCCTAGTTCCTTGTAGCAGCATTAAAGAGAAAACCCAAAAAGATTTCTTGTTCTTCTTTTTGTGTGTTGGGAGCTTTCCCGTGTAATAATTTTTCTTTCTTATCTTTGGTCCATAAGGAGAAGACCACGATGACGTGTTGAGTGGCTCACATATGCACTATTGTTTATCTTACAAAGAGCCCATATTGCCTTGTCTTCTCCTTTGGTTTTTTGTTTGCAAATTCCAGCTTAGTCCAATGCACGCGCACTCTTATTATTATTATTATTCAGATCGTTCGGTCGTGCAAGTGAAAGGCAATAATGATGATATATGGTGAACTGACTGAGATGGACAAAAGCTGGTATGAACTCAACCTATCTTGTTTTTGTAAAGATGATTAGCACACCGTTCGGAATTCAGCTCATTATGGGTTGAACATGTTTGCAATGAAAATTAGAGATTCTAGTTATTCATGCCATGCTTCATTAGCTAAGAGTGGATAATGGTTCGTCTTGAGTGCCAACATGCGCACTAAAATGGTTGTGATGTAGTATGATAGAATGGTATCCTCTTTTGGATGATTCAAGTAGCTTGACTTGGCGCATGTTTACGCATGAAGTTGAAACAAATCAACATAGCCTCCACGATATTTATGTTCATAGTGAATGATATCCTACTCATGCTTGCATTCAATGTTGGTTAATCTCAAGGCATGTTGATGACCGTGTTTCTCTCTAGTTGGTCGCTCCCCAGTCTTTTGCTAGCCTTCACTTGTACTAAGCGGGAATACTGCTTGTGCATCCATCTCAATAAACCAAAAGTTGTTCCATATGAGTCCACCATATCTACCTATATGCGGTATTTACCTGCCATTCCAAGTAAATTTGCATGTGCTAAACTTTAAACCTTCAAATAAATCTTATGTTTTGTATGCCCAAATCGCTCATGTGGCGACTGGGGGCTGTCAGTATCTTCCATGCTACGTGGGTTATTCTCACGATATGTGTTGATTCACTATCATTCACGAGAAAGTGGCTGGTAATCGGGATGCCCAGTTCCATGCTCGAAATAAAAAGCAAAATATAACTAAACAAAACTCTCCCAGGACTATGTTTGTATGGACGGTACCCATGGATTCGGATCGCCATGGAGTGTGACTGATTAGTGGAGGGGGAGTAAAAACTTTACCATTCTGTTTGGGAACCGCCTATAATGTATCTAGGATGGAAGATATTGAAAACCTCTTGGTCGTTATGTGAGAAACGAAAGCATACCGCTCCAAAATCATTACCTATCTCTGTTTTAAAAGCTTGAGCTCTAGCAACTCTACGAATAAATGCTTCCCTCTGCAAAGGGCTTATCTATTTACTTTATTGCTGAGTCATCATCCTATTATGAAAAGCACCAGTTACAGAGCACCATTGTCATTTGTATGCCTTGCTATTAATTGATGTTGAGTGTTAGCATCACTAGGTCTCTCTCACCGTGAATTACAATGTTTAGTCAGTCCTTGTTCTCCAGAGGTGCTGTGCATTTATGTTTTGCGGTCTCAGAAAGGGGTAGCAAGATACATTATGTCATATTGTATCATGATTGTTTTGATAGATTGTTGTCATTCGAGAGTTATTATTATTGCTCGCTAGTTGGTTATACCATTGACATGAGTAAACGTGAGACCTAAATGTTATTGTGAATGTGGTTAGTTTATAATCTTTGCTGAAAATCTAAACATAAGTTAGACATATTTACAACAGCAAGATCAAATAGAGTTTGTAAATTTTTTTCTTTATCACTTTTAGTTTACCAACTGAATTGCTTAATGACAAGCAAAGGTTTATGCTTGGGGGAGTTGACACATCTCCAACATATCTACTTTTCCAAACTCTTTTGCCCTTGTTTTGGACTCTAATTTGCATGCTTTGAATGGAACTAACCCGGATAGACGCTGTTTTCAGCAGAATTGCCTTGTTGTTATTTTTGTGTAGAAATAAAAGTCCTCGAATCGTTTTGAAAATTTATGGAGAATATTTTTGGAATTAATAAAAAATATTGGCGCAACAATTAACCAGAGGGGGCCCACCAGCAGGCCACAAGCCTGCTGGCCGCGGCCACCCCCTGGCCACGTCGGGCAGGCTTGTGGGCACCTCGTGACTCCTCCAACCTCCTCTCCATCTCCATATAACCCTATTTGTCGAGGGGGGAAATCAGAGAGAAGAGTTCATCCCATTTCACAATACAAAGCCGCCACCATCACCAGTTCTTCCTCGGGAGACCAGATCTGGAGTCCGTTTTGGGCTCCGAAGAGGGGAAATTGACGCCTTCATCATCACCAACCATCCTTCATCACCAATTCCATGATGCTCTCCACCGTTCATGAGTAATATCATCGTGGTCTTGCTGGACGGTGGTGGGTTGGATGAGATTTATCATGTAATCGAGTTAGTTTGGTTAGGGTTTGATCCCTAGTATCCACTATGTTCTGAGATTGATGTTGCTATGACTTTGCTATGCTTAATGCTTGTCACTAGGGCCCAAGTGCCATGATTTCAGATCTGAACCTATTATGTTTTCATGAATATATTTGTGTTTTTGATCCTATCTTACAAGTTGTCGACACCTATTACGAGTTATGATCCGCATCCCCCAGTGTGACAATAACTAGGATTCTTTTCAGTGATTACCGTAGTTTGAGGAGTTCATGTATTCACTAAGTCTTTGGTCTGGTTCTCTATTAAAAGGAGGCCTTAATATCCCTTAGTTTCCAATAGGACCCCGCTGCCATGGGAGGGTAGGACAAAAGATGTCATGTAAGTTCTTTTCCATAAGCACGTATTACTATATATGGAATACATGCCTACGTTACATTGATGAATTGGAGCTAGTTCTGTGTCACCCTATGTTATAACTATTGCATGATCAATGCCATTCAACATAATTATCCATCACTGATCCATTGCCTAGTAGCTTTCCATATATTGGTCTTCGCTAAGTTACTTTTCCGTTGCTACTGTTACAAACACTACAAAACTGCTACTATCACTTGCCATTGTTACCGTTACTACCATATTACTTTGCTACTAAAAACTTTGCTACAGATATTAAGTCTTTCAGGTGTGGTTGAATTGACAACTCAGCTGCTAAAACTCGAGAATATTCTTCGGCTGCCCTTGGGTTGAATACTCTACCCTCGAAAACTGTTGCGATCCCCTATACTTGTGGGTTATCATGGCCACCGAGGCTGCCCGGGAAGTTGACTCCCATAATGAGGTGCCTGTGGGATCGCGGGGGAAGCTAACTACGATGACGAGGTGGCCGCCGAGGCCGCCAGGGAAGCTGACTACGATGACGAGGTGGCCGCCGAGGCCACCAGGGAAGCTGTCCACGATGACGAAGTGGCCGCCGAGGCCACCGGGGAAGCTGACTACAATGACGAGGTGGCCTCCGAGGCCGCGGGGAAATCTAAAGAGTACCAGGTTGTAAGACAACAGGTTCCTGCATGGATGTATATCGGAGCAGCCGGCTATGACGTCGAGCTCGTCGATAGTGACAACTTGTCGCGAGCTATCTCAAAGCTTAAGTGTCCCTACCAAGACCCCTCGGGTTCAACCCCCGTCGACCTCATGCAAGGCCTAGCCTCTCATCTACTCGGCTTCGCTCTGAAGAATTTGCCTTCCTTCATCTCCATGGAGCCTCTATTGTTGTTTTTGAAGGACATGTTCTATGGCGGTGGCTTAGCATTGTCAGCTGCCAAGTTAGACCTCATCGACGATGTCGATGCCGACAACGATACCCTATCCGTCTCTTCCAAGGGTAAAGTGCCCATCCGTGACATCAGGGATGGTACCCTGCATCCCTACTCTTCCAAGGGGAAGGAGCCCATCTACGAAAATAGGGAGCACACCCATAATCCGCGCTCTTCTAATGGGAATGAGCCCATCTGTGACAGGTGAGGAAACCCATCTCATGTTAAATTACTTCACTCATGCTAAATGTGTCGACTCTGCAGTTGAATTTCATCAATACCTGTCTCAAGAGCCATATATGGTTCATGTTAAAGCTGGTGTAGTTATCATGTTCACTGTTTATTTCATTTCTTTCGCATGTGATGTTCAGGTATACAATTTCATGTTTAAGCATCGGCTACATTCTATACAATTTTGACAATACAGTTCGAATGAATATTTTTGGTTGCTATCAAGCCAGTTGTAATGACCATATGCCTTGTTTAACTATTTTTCCTAGATCGATTGTTTTTACTGGGCATATGTCCTGGTTCAATTGTGATATAGTATGCCTTGTTTATTTCAGTTATTCACGTTGTGAAGTTCTATATCTGAAGTATGCACTTTCCAGTTCAATTTCATCATACCAGTTTCAACAACCATATGCAGTTCATGTTAAGCCTGGTTTAGTTAACAGACACACTATTTATTTCTGTTTTTTTTACAATGTGATGTTCAGTTACACAATTTGATGTGTAAACATGAGCTACATTCTATGCAATTTCAACAGTACCACTATGAATGACTGTATTTGGTTGTTGTTAAGCTTGTTGTAGTGAGCATAAGCCTTTCCATTTTTATGTAACTATAACTAGTGTGCTTAAACATGCACAATACCAGTTAGAATGACTATATTTTGTTGTTGTTAAATGCTAAGCCTATTACAGTTAACACGCATCTCCACTTATTATTAGCTTAGCTAGCATGCTTAAACATGCACACTGAAGATATCATTTTGTGATCATGTTGTTTACCATGCATATATTTGGTTGATGTTTAGCCTGTCAGTAATTAACATGCCTTTCGGTATACTTACCCAAGACAATATCGTGAACAACTGTCGTTTTTCATCGAGGTGAGTTTCATCACATGGCTTATATATATAGTCCATCAAATATGTGAGTATTTTGGATGTAATAAGATCTTATATACAGGGATAGGGAATACTGTACTACGTCATTGTGCAATTTCTATTTACCTCCTAAGACTAACTTGTTGCTTGTAGGTACATATGTCACTGGGAAAGATCCGCATATCAACCCTTTTTGCATATGGGGCAACGAGATATTCATGAACGAGCATCAAGTGAGGAAACTTATAGACGTTGTTAATGAAATGGGACAAAATATGATAATGAAACTATTTCTTTACACCTTATCCAAGACAATAGTGAACTCCAGGATGGTAACTACGAACTCTGTATCCTTCTTTTTACTGTCCATAATGAGTTGTTAGCTTACAAATTTACAATGTATGAATCTATTTCATTTGTAGTGGTTCTCAAAGCAGTTTACTTAGGATTACCTCTCAAACCACATGATTGGTATACGTGCAAATGTTAAATTATATCTACCAGGCCACCATGACTATCTAGATGTCCTCATCAGCACAGAGAAGGATGGGCAGTCCGCCATCACAAGGGGCTCACCTAGAGTCGTCCGTGCATTCTGCATGGAGGAGGACACAATATGGGCATTCGCTTCACCTTGTGCAACTGCCAGAGTATCTTTCACCTCTTCCTTTACCGTATTTAATACAAGTATGCAACTGTGGTTCATCATTTTTTATCTGGTCCTAATGTAATTATTATTTCTTGACATAATTCTTGAACATATGTACCTGTGAATGGAATAATGCATTGGTTGTTGAACCTATGTCCATATAAGATGGATATGAAAAATTCAATAGACTACTATCAAATTCAAATCATGTAGAATTTTAAATTGTGGCGATTAAAATAGCCAAAAAATAAGCTCTGCAGGTCATTACATCGCACACGGTTTGTAAAGCAGAACGTGTGTGATATACCTCATGCTTCGACACGTTTCAGAGAGAGAAACCGTGTGCCACAATGCACAAAATTGCCGTCTTTAAGTCATGTAATGTTAGACAATATTAGAAACGGTTAAGTAGACCTAAATGTTTTGTGACAGTCTCCTTATCATACGCGATTTATAATTTTTAACTGTTTGTTATGTCGTATGCATCCGACACGAGTATGACAGTTGGAGCGTTTGCGATATACGAACTTCGTATATCGCAAACGATGTTGTAGGACAAAATGTGTGTGATTGTCTCCTTATCATACACGCTTTACTATTATGAACTGTTTGCGATTCAACACACATCGTAAATGCTGCGCTACAGAATTCCGCATGCGATGTTAGTGTGATCTCACACGAGTTGCAAGGATGGGCCGTATGGGAAGGGTGTCATATCTCAAACGGTTGACAGGTGACTCTCGTTTGTTATAGATACGGAAATCCCATACGCTTCATTTTGCTAAATGTTTGTGTTCGTTGGCCTCCATCGCAGACGATTTTTCCGTGTCGTGTGGGATGCACCCCCCTTATCGCCCACACAGGCAAGGCGACGGTTTACAACTACATCGCGGAAAGGGATTAAAAACCGTTTGTATAGCTAGGAAACATGGCGCACAATGACGAAGCCGGGGGTTCTGATCACGCCCTCTATGAGAATGCACACCATTTCATCGACTATCCGGCTAGTCAGGAAGAAGAAGGGTTGTAGGGCCCCCTTTACCTAATGGGGGGTGGTAGTGCCGCTGACACCGAGACTTGCATCGAGACTGGCACAGATAGCGGCAACCATACCATGAAAAGTGGCACCCAACGCACTAAAGGAGAGAAGAAAAGGTTGCGGCGCCCAAATAAGCTTGCACCAAAAGACGAGTAGTAACGAAGGTGCACGAAGCCGAATTTGAGCCAATACTGCCGCGGGAACGCTCATTGCGCTACTTCAACCAAATAGGATGCATCCTACGGTGTACCACCAATCTCAACGACATGGACATTAGGAAGAAACCATATTTGGAGCACCTCCGGTTGAAAAATTTGCACGCAAGATTCTTGTTCCCCGTCCAGGATGAGAACGTAGAACGATGTAAAGATAAACCCATGAAGAAGATAAACAACAAGGCCCTTGGCAAGCCGAATGGCGCATTGAGTGCCTGGAAAGTTACGGTCAAAAAAGCGATTGAAGTAGAAAAATTATCCAACACGGAGACTATTGAAGAGAATCCGAGACTTACAGAAGCGAACTTAGAAAATTCAAGGAGACTATCGCTACCGAAGCAACCAAGGCCAAGCTGGAGAGAGTGAAGAAGCTTCAGGCCAAGACCATGGTTATCCACCACCTTGGAAGCCATGGTTACATGGGCAAGAGGCCCGTGCTGGATGAGGATGAGGAACGTGAATGTCTGGGGATCCCAGACACCTTGGCGGAGTTCACTGACCAGTAGGAGGGTGAGTTCATGAGGGCCCTACTCAAGTCAGACAAGAAAAAAAACTGAATGGTGCATGGATGGATCGATGTGCAAATTCATGGAAATATTGGTAACAACTAATTTACTGCCTTATATTAGATTCTGATCTAGTCGACTACATTCTAGTCACAATTTGTAAACATTTCACGTTCGTTTTGCACAAAGAACAACACAGCCTTGCAGCCGAAGAATGCGACTCTTCGACTCAATAATGGATAGAGTGCAAGTGGGAAGCCCCTTTCAAGCAAGCCATCAAAATATTGCTGGAGCACCCGACGGGCCAATGGCTGCAGTTTGGACGTGTGCACGTCGCCGGAGAGGGCGCCACATGGAAGTACTACTACCGCGTGCAATCGGAGGTAGGAAGGCAGAAAAGAAATTTCAGCCAACTGAATATCAACGAGAAGGTGGTGGGGGCAGTCGAGAAAGAAGCAACTGAGACCAAAGAAGCAACTGAGACCAAAGAAGCAACCAAAGTTGAGGTAGTTCACGCAGCGGTCCATGAGGTAGTCCATGCACCGGTAGCTGCTGATACTTGTGATCTGCCATGGGTTTTTGCCCGAAAGAGGACGGGATGATGCAACACAATATAGATAAGTATTTCCCTTAGTGAGAAACAAGGTTATTGAAGCAAGAGGAGGATCACACTACTTCCCGTCTTCAGCGCCTACACACAAAAGGTTACACACTTGCACCCGACGCGGGCAAGAGGGTTATCAATCTCCTCAAACTCATTAATTGCAAGCAAATGAGTACTGTAGATGATAGTTGGTAAACATAAAGTGGAAAATAAATAAAAAGTAAATAATGGAACCAAGGAAATAATAGCGTTTTTAAATATATATGCGAATATACACGAGGGCCATAGTGTTCGCTAAAGGCTTCTTTTTCGAAGAAAGTATGTGATGGGTAAACAAATTACTATTGGGCAATTGATAAAAAAGCGCATAATCATGCAATATTTATTCACTGCAATGATCATGCGTATATACGCATCATGTCCACAAACAAGTAGACTGACTCCTGCTTGCATCGGAGAGAATTAA
Source organism: Hordeum marinum (assembly GCA_022496015.1). Classification (NCBI taxonomy): domain Eukaryota; kingdom Viridiplantae; phylum Streptophyta; class Magnoliopsida; order Poales; family Poaceae; genus Hordeum; species Hordeum marinum. Next base: position 169,320,976 of record CM039677.1, read on the forward strand.
AATAGTCTAGTTAACCAAACTAAACCAATAGATCGCAGATAATTACGATGTTATAATGATCATGCAAATAATAATCAAATAATAATTCAGAGAAGACTCAAATAATTTTCATGAATAATCCGAACATAAAACCAAAATTCAACGGATCCCAACAAACGCACCACACAAAGTGATTACATCGAATAGATCATCGAGAAGATGCGATGGACTTTATATCGAGGAACATAGAGAGACAGATAGCCATATAGGTATAGCTATAGATCCGTAGGTCTATGGTGAACTATTCACACATCACAATAATGATACCAAGCCTCTTTATTAATGGCATATTTTCCAATTTTTCTAATCTTCAAACGACATCTGGAACTTGTGTAGATCGATGACATCGGCAACATGCAACTCCAATTTCATCTTCTCTTCTTCAATTCTTTTCAGTTTTTCTTTCAAAAATTGTTTTCTTTGCCAACTAAAGTTAACCTCTCAACTAGATGGTTGGTTGGAATTTCCGGTTCACATACCTCCTAGATAAAAATATATATGTCAAGTTGATCGGCATAATTATCATAAACAATAAATAAAACAAATAGTTATAAAAGATAATAAACGACATCCGAATCATAGACCGGACGAGAGCCGACGGGGGCAGATATCAAAACCATGACACTATATAATAACAAACAATAATACAAGTAAGAAAATTATGCAAATAACTATCTAAATCATACAAGTAAGAGTTAATTAAAAAAAAGATAAGAACAAGAGGCTCACCACGGTGGTGCCGACGACGAGATCGACACAGGCGATCGACGAAGATGATGACGGGGACGAAGACGGCACGTCAGGATGAACCACACCTATACATACGCAAACTAAGAAGTGAAATAAAGCACACACGAACACACACAGTATTACTATACCACTAAGTCACACCCTAGCACACACTACCACACACTAGCTAATAGTAAAACTAGCTAACACACTAACTCACTAATAGTACCACTAACCATAAAATTGAGATACCTAATTAATAGTACCGCACCTACACGTGTACAAACTAAGAAGTTAATTTGATCTCAAATTGCATCTAAATCAAATAAACTCCCATGTACACTCCTCCACTAAAACCCACAAACCACTCTACTTCTAGAGCATGAAATGAGCTAAAGTAGCAATGAGAGATGAAAGGATGAAGTTGCTAACCTTTTATAACACTTGGATAGTTGGTGCACCGTCAAATCTGGACAAATCTTGGAAAAATGGAGCTTGGAGGTCGAGATGGAGGAAACACAGAGGAGAAGAATTGATTGTGTGGCTCGGGCACGATGACATATATGTAGGAAACCTTTAGTCCCGTTTAGTGTACATCAACACATGCTTTGTATCAATGACAGACGAAAGGATAAAGTTGCTAACCTCGATCGATGAGGAAAGAAAGAGAAGAACGCTTAAGTGTGGCTCAGGCACCTCATATCATGTCTGTTTTGTGTGGACTCAAGTGGCATCATGCTCTCCGGCATTTCATCGAGCATGTCTTGTGCATAGGAAGGAAAACAAACTAGCACATACCTCCCATCTTTTATGAGGAAAAAACAAAGGAGAGGGCAGGCAGGGGCGAAGATACATATCGGCAAATTTTTAGTCCCGGTTGAGGTCTGAAACCGGGATCGAAGACAAATCTTTAGTCCCAGCTGGAGACACCAATCAAGACTAAAGGGTATCGCGTGTGCCGCAACCCCTTTTGTCCCAGTTGATGTCTCCAACCGGGACTAAAGGTCCCATTCAAACCGGGACTGATATCTGCCGAGCCTCGTCCGACGTCCTAGTCGCTCGAATCGGGACCAATGCTCGTATTAGTCCCGGTTGATAACGCGACCGAGACTATTGCTTTAATTTAGCTAGAGCGGAAGGCCTGTTTTCTACTAGTGTTTATAATGTATTTGCATTGAAGTCATTCAGGGAACTTTCTTTATGTTCGGTTTGTAAAACCATAATGTTGTTGCTTGGCCCCTTTTGACTTTACTAATTAAACCCGAGCGCTGCTTGTGACTGTTTCTAAAAGGGTCCTTGTATATTTCATGGCCAAGATAAAGTAATAAAGACTGGTCGGAATCTATTTGCTCCAGAGTTAATTAATTTCCTTATCCAAGTTTGGTGTATCCTCCATTCACTTATGAATCATGATGCTGAGCTAGCTAGGTTCTAGCTTGCAATATGAATGAGGTCACATCAACAAAATACCAACTTTAATCCGTTTTGGAAGTCTGAAAGCTGAGACCAACGAAACACCAACTTTCTAGACCTCTGGTACTCGTCGCTATTTTCCTTCAAAGGATAAGATTAGTCCCATGGCACTTTGGCTTGAAATCTTCTCATCCTTCTTTTCTCATCCAGTTTCTTGGTTGCTTATAGGTTTGGCGTCGAAAAAACAACCTTCATTTGCCTATTTGGTCTTATGTTGGTGTAGCTACTCTCACTTACCGGAAACTTACGATATACCATGACAGGAATCTCAGTCAACTATTATGAAGCTTGTTTATTTGCATCGCAAAGTGTGTGGGTGTAAGGGTGTCTTCACAGGCAACTCGCAAACTTTTTGCCGCATCCGTTCGCGGACAGGTACCGGTCCGCGGATACGGATGCAAAAGAACGACATCCCATCGTAGTCGTATATATCCGTCAATAATTCGTATCAACCTTACAAAAGATCGATATTTCAACCATTTATCTAAAAAAACAAGAAAAAAAATCTAAACCATATACGGACGACCTCATACGCGTAGCCGTCCTGCCATGCCACACCGTCATTTCCTCTGTTCCGTCATCATCATCATCTTCGTCGTCGTGCCTCCAGCGGCGGAACGACACCGTAGGGCCACGACTGCCTTGTCCGGCGACTGCCTGCCGCTCACGGAGGAGCCACTCCTGTTACGCTGTGCGGAGCGACTACTCCTCGCCGATCTTGGTGAGCATGCTGTCAAGACGGCGACGGCATCCGTCTCCGCGGTGGTCACGGCTCACTCGAGCGCCCACGCCGCGGCGAGGTCCGGGTCGTTACAGACCCATTTCGGCGCCATGTGTGTCTTGGCAAACACGGAGTGGGGGACGCGGGCTCCTTCTTCACACGGCCGTCGATGTGGAGGTTGCGGTTGCGCGACGGGGACGCGGTCTCGCCCTTGACCGGACGGGGCAGGGATGCCGACTCGTTCTTAACATGGACCCGTGACGAGGACGGTGGGTCATCTTCCACTCGCACCGATGATGATCGCGTCGGTCCCATGATGAAGCGAACGCGGGGAGAGGGAGAGAGAGGAGGAAGCGGCGGTGCTCCGTTCCACGTCACTGGGGAGGAAAGAGAGGAGGAAGGTCTGGTGCTCTGCCCCATGGTGCCGGAGCGCTCGTTAAATAGCTGTGGCCAGGCCAAGCGGTGTGGTGGTCCGTCTGCTTCAATGCGGTACAACTGTCGGAGTTAGTTCCTCAGGATGTGGCGTCTACATTGAAGCGGCGAGGCCCGAGAAGTGGCGTCCGTTTGGGCCTCCTCCCCGTTTGGTCAAATCATGCTTACGTTGACAATCCTTACATGTTCTGGACCGGCATGAATGTGACGCGGCAAGCGACGAGCTGTGTGGGATAAAAGGCACAGGAAGGGCAGGTGGGGTTTTTAGTTGGGTTAGGACGGCCAGAACGGTGCGAAGTAGCGATTTGGACTCTCACAAACCTTTCTATGTTTGTCTCCGGTTTGCGAAAGAAATGGCGTCCAGCCGCTTTGCAGGCCAATACCGGACCGCATTAGATGGCTTTTGTGGTCTGATTGACGCGGAAGGTTTACGAATCTGATTTAGAGATGCGCTAAAGTCCAAAGGTTAGTTAACTTGCCTGTATGTCGCTACACCGTTCAAAGAAGGTAAGAAATAGGGCACCTACGATGAAATCGGACATTTCCTTACTGTCAACAATTTGATTGACGGCCCTCTGATAACCGTCCACAAGCGCGGTATACTTGACTGGAATAACAGATCCACAAGAGAATGGAAATATTTCCTGGCAGGGTAACGTAAAGTCGTAAACCGTCACAAGAATTCTTGTATTCTCGCAGAAAAGGTTTGCTAGTTTGTTGAGTTGAAAAGTCTTTCCTTTTTGCAGGAAACGGATGCTGGGAGTTTATTTTTTCTTAAAACTTCCTTTAGTTTTGTTAGCTTGATAGGTAATTTCTTTGCACGTAATTTAATTGTACTACCCACTCGAAACGAATATACTCCCGTGGTTTGTACTACAGTAGTCCAGTATCTGTTGTTGGTTCACATGCAGTGGTGTGTCCAGCTAGTGTATAGCACGCATGATGGTAGGCACATCTGATTTCTTACTTAACAAATATGCACGTACGATTATAACGGACGCATATGTATTCCAATGAATCAAAACTGATTATGTGTAACATACTATGAATTAAAATCCACATGCACATCAAGCAACATTGTCTGACTTCTTTACCATGATAAATCACCTTTTGTAGGATGTAAATCACTTGCCTTTCTTTTCTTCTTTCTCCATCTATTTCACCCACATATATAGTTTAAAGTATGTGTGCATCAGTTGTTTTATTACGTAATTCCTTTTGCCCCCTCCCGCTCTGCTACAATGCACATCATTTCTCCTTCACCACCCCCATCTCTAATTGTACAATCTATAAGAAATTCTTTTGAATACATGCATTTTATTATTTGGGTAAAGGGGCAGAAATCGTGTGCAATGTGCATGTAGACATCAGATTAACCTACAAACAGGAAAGGTCTTTTATATAAAACAAATCTACCTCAACACCCATCCCTCTCTAGATAGATGCAACAGATTGAAAACCAATATATATGTAATGACGTGCCACATGAACAAAATAGTTAGAAAGAACGGGCAATAAATAATAAAAATTTGGTATAGCAGTATAGGGTACCTAAATATATGTAGAACTAAGAATTAATACATGTTTATGCCAGACTTAAAGCCTTCAATTAATAGCCAGCTCCTTCAATTGACTAATCCAATTGGTGCAGGTCAGGACAATACATAAAGTAATGAATGTAATATTTGGTTCCCTTGACAACCCAAAGGTAAATGAAAGCCAAACCAAGTAGGTTGTAATTTTTTTATGTTCAATTCAGTATTCATGAAAATATCAAGAATTATTCATGTGAAGCGCCATATCAAGAAAATCACAATGACTATATCAGATGGCAGAGAATTAAACAGCCTGAAACCAAAGAAACAAAGGCAAAAGAACACAAAGGAGCTGAGAAAACGTATCTTAGCAGTACCATCACCCAGCAATATAAATACTACTCAAATATCCTCAAGCAAAACTTCTCAAACCTTTTCTGAAGTTTCAGCCGACCGTCCTCAGCTACCGATTGAAATATATTTCGGTCAGCCTAACATTTGTCATCATGAGGAAAATAGAGCTTCAAGCAGTACCTGGGGCAGGTTACCCTCCAACTGGCTAGCCTAGAGGCCAGTTCACATCTCTCTGCACCAATGTATATTCTTGTTTTATTCCATACCTAGAAAAGGCAATGTTTCAAATTCGTAGGCAAATGAACTGAAATTAAAAAATTGTAGGGTGAGTCAGAAATGCTCTTTGGTGTACGGGTGCATCGGTGGACTTAAACAAACATATCTCGACATTGAAAAAAATCAAAAATATTTGTACACACACAAATACATATATAACACATTAAAGAAACATTTCATAACAATATGCTTTTATACGTGGCGTAGACAAAAAGACAAATACATAAATAAAAATGGGCCAATCTTTCTATTGTTCGGCCAGGATTTTGTTTTTTTGTGCTCCTTGCAAATCATAATATTTTTGAATGAAAATTTACAGATTCAACATGAATCTTGTATAAGATTCCATAGTATTGTGATTTCAAAAAACAGGAGCCAATCCCCCGTCTACCAAAAAGTCGTTCCCCAGGCTGAGTGCACATGTGCTTAATACATACTCCGTCCATTTCATAATATAATACGTCTTCGGTTTTCGAAATTTAAGTTTGACCATGAATTTAACCAACAAGATCGATTGCGCCGGGAGTAAAAATTGTACCATCGAAAACTTCATTCGAATACGAATTCAATGATATATTTTTTACTCCCGCCGCAATCGGTCTCGTTGGTTAAATTTATTGTCAAATTTAGATTTGAGGAAGCACTGACACACTATATTGTGAAATGGAGGGAATACTAGTTACCATGACACTTGGGAAGAAATCTTCTGGCTATTGACTATTTATTTCTGATGCATGGCGCTGATCAGACCACATATATCATTGTGCGTGATTATTTTTAGCTGATGTGTAGGAGTAGGAGGTAATGAGCTAGTGCTGAAGCTCCCAAAACATCCAAGGAATGAGCCAATCGTAATTAATTCATTAAGCACGTGTGCACAGGCATATTTGTTACCCTCTGTTAACATGCCGCCATCTACAGTATGATGCGATATGTATACGTCTTGTTTTTCCATGTATTAGTAACCCACACGTATAGGCCCGTCTCATAATTTTACTTTAAGGGTAGATACATCACTCCTATCAACGTCATCATAGAGATCTTATTCTTACCTCATCTCGGATTATTTGTGAGTTGTGTAATCTTGTGCCTTTTGTCACTGGAATCATGCGGCATGATCGAGCATGAAGTAACTGTTGTTCTGCAAAGGGGCCAACATGATCCACGAAGCTACTTTTCTTTGAATGAAATCCACGAAGCTAATTATCTGCGCAAGGCCTTGCTAAGGTGGAGTCCCTCAAGTCCGAACCGCATGCAGTACTTCCTCGCAGACACAAACGTGAGGATCGAGAGGGGCTAGATGACGAACCAACTCCTATGTGATGCTTGTGGTGGCGTGGCGCCAGAGTTGGAGGATGAGGACGGGCAGTGCGTTGCTACTACCGCTGGCGTGCGTGGATGACAGTAACCATATTGGGTGCTCGAATCATGCCCATGGTTGCTGCCGGCACGGAATATCCAAATCGAACGGGTAGTATTTTTGGTCCTCCGCTTGCCTGGCCGAATCTAGAAGCTCGCGGGCGCCCTTGTACATGACAATATGATCGGCAAGGAGCGAGGATTCTAGAGATCTGAATCACTCATGAAAAAGGAAACCAATCTAGACACACGTGCATCACACACGTGTAGTAAAATCAAATGGGAGAGTAATAAGACCTGGACTCTGTATAGGATTGCGTATCAAAAAAATTAAATCGATGAGGTGGTAGCGACATATACACAAACAGAAAGAAATCGACCTTATATTAGAGAGAAAGGGAGAGAAAGGGAGGAAAAGGTGGGAGCAAATAATGGGCAGATGTTGGGATCGAACGCAGGTCTCCCATCGAGTAGAGTTAGGTTCTAGCCATCATCCACAAATGTAAGGGCATCGACAAATTTCTTCACGCCTCTCTTTGCGGACACCAGTCCATGGACATGGACGCATGAGGCTGTCATCCAACCGTAGCCATATAAATTTTAAACACCATCTGAATTAATTGGACGAAAATCATGCAAACACTGATGGATTTTATTTAAACATGACGGATTTCATTACATTTATATTAACTAAGCGGTGTTCCTCCGGCTCTGAAGGTATAATTAATACACCTCTATACGCTGGCACATGTTCGCCGTGTCCGACCATGAACTCCAAAAACTGAAGCTTCGTCTACACCAACTCCATCTCGATGCTCTCCACCTCCGCATCCGTAATCTCTTCCTCCTTCGGAAACCCATAAAGTGAAGTTGTCCACCTCCATGTTGTCGCCAACATCTAATCGACCGTCAAGCTTTGCTGCAATGTAGGGGAGGAGTTGTAGCCTTCTTGGGACCCAAGCGGCAACGACCAACCATGCTCTACTCTTCCCTGTTGCTGGCGACGCTCGCGGACGTGCTAGATTCATTGTCGTGGCGGCAGGGCACGGCCTCAGCGGAGCCAACAATGTCCTATGTCTCGTCAGTGGTCTTGTGCCACACCTCGTCCTTTGCCTCGTCGAACTCCTTGTTGGTGCAGAGCATCCCATAGTCATCCCCATGGATTCATCACCAACACAAGGCTCGGAGATCCGTCCCTTGGAGCTCCTGCTAGCGCCAAGGCAGAACCGGCCAACCTACAACAGTCGGACATCCGGCCTCGGCCCGGACATTGACGGAAATCCGGCCCAGAGATGCCAGAAGCCGAAGCTCCATGTCCAGGTGAAGCCTGGACATCAGGTGTATCCCCGAAGCCCCGGACATCCAATTCCTTGCCCGGAAATCCGACGCGACTAGTCCAGAGCTACGCCGAACCAGTGACCACCCGCACGGACATCTGGCTCGAAGCCCGGACATCCGACATGTCCCAAAGCCCCGGTGAAAGCACAACTTCTGCCTAGGTGTTTTGGTATTTAATAACAACATATATTTCATTGGACTAATGATTCTAGCAAGTATATTATAGGAAGAGTTCAATGAATGCATTGGCACAAGATTGTGAGGAGATTGTTGGAAATATGCCTAGAGGCAATAATAAATTAGTTATTATCATATTTCCTTGTTCATGATAATCGTTTACTATCCATACTAGAATTGTCTTGATCAGAAACTCAGATACTTGTGTGGATACATGGACAACAACTTGTCCATAGTATGCCTCTAGTAGACTAGCTCGTTAATAAAAATATGGTCAAGGATTCCTGGCCATGGACATGAGATGTCATTTGATAACGGGATCACATTATTAGGAGAATGATGTGATGGACAAGACCCAAACTATAAACATAGCGTATGATCGTGTCAGTTTATTGCTATAGTTTTCTGCATGTCAAGTATCTGTTCCTATGACCATGAGATCATGCAACTCACTGACATCAGAGGAGTACCTTGTGTGTATCAAACGTCACAACGTAACTGGGTGACTATAAAGGTGCCCTACTGGTATCTCCGAGGGTGTCTGTTGAGTTGGCAAGACTGGGATTTGTTACTCCGTGTGACGGAGAGGTCTCTCAGGGCCCACTCGGTAATACAACATCACAATAAGCCTTGCAAGCAATGTGACTAATTGTTATCCATGGGATCTTGTATTATGGAACGAGTAAAGAGACTTGCCGGTAACGTTGAACTAGGTATAGAGATACCGACGATCGAATCTTGGGCAAGTAACATGCCAAAGAACAAAGGGAACATCATACGGGATTAACTGAATCCTTGACATAGAGGTTCGACCGATAAATATCTTCGTAGAATATGTAGGAACTAGTATGGGCATCCAGGCCCCGCTATTGGTTATTGACCGTAGAGGTGTCTCGGTCATGTCTGCATACTTCTCGAACCCGCAGGGTCTGCACACTTAAGGTTCGGCGATGTTTCAGTATAGTTGAGTTATGTATGTTGGTGACCAAAGGTTGTTCGGAGTCCCGAACGTTGCGAGGAGCTCCGAAATGGTTCGGAGGTAAAGACTGATATATAGTAAGTCCCGTTTTGGCCACCAAAAAAGTTTCGGGTATTTCCGGTAGTGTACCGGGAGTGCCGAAGGGCCATCGGGAGGGGCCACCCACGCCGGGAGGCCACATGGGCCTGAGGGATGTTGCACCATCCCTTAGTGGGCTGGGCAAACTAGCCCTACAAGGAGTCCTAATAGGATTCCAGCTCCCTTGTGGGAGGTGGATTCCTCCCTTGTTTGGTTCGGCCGAACCTACTTGGAGTAGGGGCCAAGGCTGCCTCCTCTCTCCTTCCTCCTATATATATTAAGGGATATTAAGGGCAGCCCCTAACCCAAATTGCCACGTGCTGCCCTCTTCTTCCTCTAGATCTGTTCTGCACTAGATCGTCTCGGTTGTGCTCTGCGAAGCCCTGCCAGGACAGCTCCACCACCACCGCCACCACGCCATTGTGTTGGCAGGGAACTCATCTACCTCTTCGTTCCCTCTTGCTGGATCAAGAAGGCGAAGATCTTCATCAAGTTATACGTGTGCTGAACGCGGGTGTGTCATCTGTTCGGCGCTTTGTCGGAAGGACCGTGATTGGATCATGGGACGGATCATGATTGGATCGCGGGACGGATCATTATGGGATCGCAGGACAGCTTGCGATTTGGATTGCGAAGACGTTCGACTACATCAACAACGTTTCTTAATGCTTCCCGCTTATCGATCTACAAGGGTATATAGATCCACTCTCCCTCTCATAGATGCTCATCACCATGGATAGATCTTGCGCGTGCGTAGGATTTTTTTTGTTTTCCTTGCAACATTCCCCAACAATGGTATCAGAGCCAGGTCTATGCGTAAATGAGATCACGAGTAGAACACAAAGGAGTTTGTGGTCATTGATGCTCGGATTGCCTCATCCCCTGGTCTTTTCTTGATTCAACGATATTGTGGGATGAAGCGGCCCGGACCAACCTTACTCGTACGCTTACGAGAGACCATTCCATTGACTAACATGTGACTTTGTTGCATAAATATGGCTGACGAGTGTCTGTCTCTCCTACTCTAGTTGGATCGGATTCGACAAAGGCGGTCCTTGAGAAGGTTGAATAGCAATTTGTGTATCACCGTTGTAGTTTTGCGTAGGTAAGAATCGTTCTTGCTAGACACCCATAGCAGCCACGTAAAACATGCAACACCAACTAGAGGATGTCTAACTTGTTTTTGCAGGGTATGTTGTGATGTGATAGGGCCAATTACATCTTGCATGTTGATGCTCATGTTTGAGATGCTCATGTTTTGTTTAAAATATCACGTCTTGCATGTTGATGAGTACAACAACCGGCATGAGCCATAGGGTTGTCTTTAATTATTGTATGACCTGTGCATCAATCATTATGCGCTATGTAATGCTTTACTTTATCGCTAAGCGGTAACAATAGTAGTAGAAGCATGGTGGGCGCGACAACCCCGACGGTGACACGTTGATGGAGATCAAGATGATGGAGATCATGGTGTATTGCCGGTGACGATGGAGATCATGTCGGTGCTTTATAGATGGTGATCAAAAGCACAAGTTCATGGCCATATCATGTCACTTATGATTTGCATGTGATGTTAATCCGTTATGCACCTTGTTTTTCTCAGTACGACGGTAGCATTATAAGGTGATCCCTCACTAAAATTTGAAGATAAAATTGTGTTCCCCTGAGTGTGCACCGTTGCAAAAGTTCATCATTTCGAGACACCATATGATGATCGGGTGTGATAGACTCTACGTTCACATACAATGGGGCAAGCCAGTGTAGAATATGTAGGAAGCAATATGGGCATCCAAGTCCCGCTATTGGTTATTGACCGTAGAGGTGTCTCGGTCATGTCTGCATATTTCTCGAACCCGGAGGGTCTGCACACTTAAGGTTCAGTGACGTTTCGGTATAGTTGAGTTATGTATGTTGGTGACCGAAGGTTGTTTGGAGTCCCGGATGAGATCCCGGACATCAGGAGGAGCTCCAGAATGGTCTGTAGGTAAAGATTGATATATAGGAAGTCCCATTTTGGCCACCGAAAAAGTTTTGGGTATTTCCGGTAGTGTACCAGGAGTGCCGGAGGGCAATCGGGAGGGACCGACCACCCCGGGAGGCCACATGGGCCAGAGGGGTGTTGCACCAGATCTTAGTGGGCTGGGAAAACCAGTCCTACAAGGCCCATGTGGCTAGGAAAGAGTGGTAAAGGAAAAACCCCAAAGGGGGGAAGGAAAATCCAAATTAGGAAGGAGTCCTAATAGGATTCCACCTCCCTTATGGGAGGTGGATTCCTCCCTTGTTTGGTTCGGCCAAACCTACTTGGAGTAGGGGCCAAATATGCCTCCTCTCCCCTTCCTCCTATATATATTGAGGGATTTTGAGGGCTGTGCCCAACCTAATTTCCATGTGCTTCCCTCTTCTTCCTCTAGATATGTTCTCCACTAGATCGTCTCGGTTGTGCTTGGCAAAGCCCTGCCGGGAGAGCCCCACCACCACCGCCACCATGCCATTGTGCTATCGGAGAACTCATCTACCTCTGCGTTCCCTCTTGCTAGATCAAGAAGCCGGAGATCGTCATCAAGTTGTACGTGTGTTGAACGTAGATGTGCCGTTCGTTCGGCGCTTGATCGAAAGGGCCGTGATTGGATCGTGGGACGGATTGTGATTGGATCACGTGACGGATCATGATGGGATCGCATTATGGCTTGCGATTTGGACCGCGAAGACGTTCGACTACATCAACCATGCTTCTTAATGCTTCCCGCTTAGCAATCTACAAGGGTATGTAGATCCACTCTCCCTCTCGTAGATGCTCATTACCATGGATAGATCTTGCGTGTTTGTAGGAATTTTTTTCTTTCCCTTGCAACGTTCCCCAACAAAGATCCCCTAGATGCAAGGAACATCCATTGGCAACAAGCTTCAAGACTATATTTTCTATTTTGTGAGAAATCACACTTGAGTCCATAGGAAAGCCAGTATAATTAAAAGGGGATGAGGTATCTATGATGATCTGGTTGCTCAAGTGCTTAGAGATTATCCACGAAAAATACTCATGAAATTCTCCCACAAATATTCTGTTAAAACCATGACACTCAAATTCGGTGCCACCAACTTTTCTATTTCAACCCTACCGAGTTGACACCAAGTTACATTTGAATGAAACCGAAATCAGTGACCAACTTTTTGTTGTCCCATATCTAAAAATCGGAATTTCTGAGTTTTAGGAATCGGTGACACCGATATTGGTTGCCCCCTTGGCCAGCCAAAATCGGACCCACCGAGATTTATATATCGGTCTCACAAAAATGCCAAAAGTTACCACATTTTGCACTAGTTGGTGTAACCGAGTTTTTTGTTTCGGTTTCACCGAGTTGGGCAATAATGTTGTAACGGTTAGATTTTTGGAGATGCCTAGATATACCCCTCCACCTGTCTCTCACTCGTAGAGGAAGCACTCAGAACAGACCAACACTTGCCCCATCCATTTTCTGAAGGAGAACTACCTACTCATGTGTTGAGATCAAGATCGTCCCCTCCAACCATATGAATCTTGATTTCTAGCCTCCCCTCGTTACTTTCCACCCAAGAAATCTCTTCTAGCAAGCCAAATTTGGGAGAGAGTGATTGATTATTGAGGAGACTATCTTTTGAAGCACGAGAGCAAGCAATTCATCATTGTTACCACATCTATTACCCTATGGAGAGTGTTGAAGCTTGCGAGCCTCCAACATCATGTGGAATTGAAGCAAGAAGTTTGTTAGGGCAAGGAAATCACCTACTTCATGAAGATCTATCCCGAGTGAGGCTAGTCCGTCGCAGAAGTAAGCCATGGTGGAATAGACAAGGTTGCTACTTTGTGGACCCTTATGGGTGGATCCCTCCATGGACTGTCGTGACATTACCCTTCGTGGGTTGAAGTCTCCATTAGTGTGGATGTACGATAGCACCACCTATCGAGACCACGGGAAAAACCTTCATGTCCCCCATTGTGTTTGATCCTCCTATCCCTTCCCTCTACTTAATGTGCATCTCTTTACTTTCCACTACTATACTCTTAGACTTGCATGTGTAGGGTGTGCTTGACTTGATATAATTGTTAAAGCTTGCCAACATTTAAGCCGTCTTGAGAATGCCAAAGAAATTTGGGATACATTGGTTGATATGCACGAAGGTACCGAATCCGTCAGGGAATCTAAGTTGGATGTGCTACAAAGTCAACTTGACAAGTTCAAGATGAAGGATGGTGAAGGAGTTGCGGAAATGTACTCTAGGATTGCTCTCATCACAAATGAAATTGCTAGCTTAGGAAGTTAACAAATGACCGAGAAATTCATCTTCATGAAGATCCTTAGAGCCTTGGATAGAAATTACGAGACCGTGTGCACATTGATACAAATGATGCCAAACTACAAAGATCTTAGGCCAACGGAAGTCTTTCGAAAAATTGTTGGTGATGAAATGTCACTCAAAGACAAAGAAGATATCCACACAGAGTCAAGCGGTGCATACAAAGCTACAAGTGACACTCCCGCTACCTCAAGTGACAACCTTGTTACCAATCAAGAGATAAGCCTCATGGTCAAGAAATTCAACAACACTAGTGCAGCGAAGTGCTATACAAACATTTTTAACCCCTTTCCGTGACATACTTTGAAACTGTAGCCTTGCATTGGTGGGCTATAGGGGGGGTCCATACCACATGACATAGAATACTCGTCGGCGATGGTGTCCAATGAATGCAAACGTTTGGGAAAACTAAGCATATGGGATGTTCGCATCTATAACAAACAAGAGTCACCGGTCAACAGTTTGACAAATGGTGGACTACCCATAAGGCCCATCCTTGCAACTCGTATGTGATCACACTAACATCGCACACATTATTCTGTGGCTCACCGTTTATGATGTGTACCAAATCACAAACAGTTCAGATTATGTAGTGTGCATGATAAGGGTATATCACGAACACTTACGTTGGATGAACCGTTGGCGATATTTAACTAAGAGGGTAATTTAACCATCGTACAAATATCATATAGGCTTAAGAAACATTTGTATCTCGTACTCGCGTCTGACATGATAAGTCTCGCATGCGCTATTCCGTGGTCCAACGTTTGCGATGCATACTATATCCCAAACAGTTTATGATTTTAAACTATGTGCGATAGAGATTCTATCACCAACGTTACACTTAGTTGCGGCGTTTGTTATATTATCTGAAATCACACACGGTTTGCAAATGGAAACTGCGTGCATGGGCGCACACGTTTTCTATTTTTGAAACGTGTTAGGGCTTGAGGTATATCACAAATGTTGAGACTTACAAACTGTGTGCGGCGTAATGACCCGCAGGGCATTTTTTTATTATTTTAATCCCTACAACTTAAAATTGTACAGAATTTGAATTTAAAAGTAGGGAATAGCTTTTTACATATACATAGATAGGTTCATGAACCAATGCATTATTCCATTCCTAGGTATATACGCTGAAGAATTACGTCAACAAAATAATTACATAAGCACCAAATAAAGAATGATGAATGAGGGTTGAATACTTGTATTAAAGACGACAAAGAAAGAGGCAAAAGATATTTCGATTGCTGTAAAAGGTGAAGCGGAATCCCGCAGTGTGCCGTTCTCCATGCCGTATGCACACACGACTCTAGCCCAATCCCTTGTGATAGCCGACCGCCTATCCTTCAATATCTTCATGACTTCCAGATAGTCATTCTAGTCTGGTAGAAATACATGTACATTTGCATGTCCAACAATCATGTAGTTTGAGAGGTGATCTTGGGTAGACTGCGTTGGGAACCACTTCATAGGAAAAAGATACAGAAATTGTCATCTAACAACTCATTATGTGCAGTATACAGGGTACATAGTTCTGAGTTAATATACTTCATATCACCGTTATCTTGGACAAACTGTAAATAAATAGCTTAATTGCCACATTTTGACCCATTGTACTAGCAATCTTTATTACTTACCTCACATGGTGCTCTCTCCGTCCCATTATATAAGATCTAATTACATCCAATGCACGAACATGTTGAATGTATTAGCGTCTTATATTATGGGGTGAAGGGAGTATAACATGGGAAACAAATATAGCCATGTGAACCAAAAACCATTAAAATAGGCATATGCTCACTACACCAGGCTTAACAACAACCAAATAAAGTCATTCATAATGATATTTTTTAATTTGCATAGAACAAAGCTTGTACTTAAACATCAAAATGTAAAATTGAACATCACAGAGTAAAAAAAATAGGGGGTGTATTACCTACACCAAGCTTAACAGGAAACAAATATGGCCATTGAATTGGTATTAATCAAATTGTACTGGACATTGTGAATAACTAAATAAACAAGGCATACTACAACAACCAAATAGACATTCATATCTGTATTGATGAAATTGCATAGAACATAACATGTGCTTAAACATCAAATTATATAATTGAACATCACATTGTTAGAAAACCGAAATAAATAGGGGCATATTAACTACACTAGCTTTAATAGGAACCAATTGTATGATTGAACAACCAAATCTAGCAATTGAAGCTAGACATTTGTGTTGGGGAACATTGCATGGGAAACAAAAAATTTCCTACGCACATGCAAGATCTATCCATGGTGATGAGCATCTATGAGAGGGAGAGTGGATCTACATACCCTTGTAGATCGCTAAGCGGGAAGCGTTAACAAACGCGGTTGATGTCGTCGAACATCTTCACGATCTAAATCGCTAGCCATCCGACGATCCAATCACGTCCATCTCGAGATCCAATCACAATCCGTCCCGTGATCCAATCATGGTCCTTCAAACATAGCACCGAATGGACGGCACCTCCGCATTAAGCACACATACAACTTGATGACGATCTCCACCTCTTGATCCAGCAAGAGGGAGCAGAGAGGTAGATGATAACTCCGATAGCGCGATGGCACGGCGACGGTAGTCGTGGAGCTATCCCGGCAGGGCTTCGCCTAAGCACCGCCGAAAGTAGAAGGAGGAGACGATCTAAAGTGGGGAGAGAGGGCTGCATCATGGCTTGGGGTGCAGCTGCGCTCTCTCCCCTCCAATATATATAGGAGGGAGGGGAGGGGCTGGCTCCCTAGGGTTTCCCTAGGGTCGGTCGAACCAGGGAGGAGGAGTCCTCCCCCCACTCGGATTCGTCGTCCCACAAGGAAGGTGGAGTCCTAGGAGGATTCCCCACTTGCCCTCCTTTCCTGGTCTTTGCATGGGCATTTAGGGGCTGGCTTGCGCACCCACTAAGTGCTGGTGTGCCACCCCTAAGGCCCATTTGCCACCCCGACATGGGTGGCCCCTCCCGATGGCCCCCCAGAAACCTCCCCGCACCCCCGGTACACTATCGGAAATACCCGAAACTTTTCCGGTGACCAAAACGGGACTTCTTAAATATCAATCTTTACCTCAGGACCATTCCGGAGCTCCTCATGACATCTGACATCTCATCCGGGACTCCGAACAACCTACGGTCACCACAATACATAACTCAGTACTACCGAAACATCACCGAACGTTAAGTGTGCAGACCCTGCGGGTTTGAGAACTATGTACACATGACCGAGACACCTCTACGGTCAATAAATAATAGCGGGACCTGGATGCCCATATTGGGTTCCTCCATATTCTACGAAGATCTTTATCGGTTGAACCTCTATGTTAAAGATTCAATTAATCCCGTATGTTGTTCCCTTTGTTCTTCGGTATGTTACTTTCCCGAGATTCGATCGTCGGTATCTCCATATGTAGTTCAATCTCGTTACCTGCAAGTATCTTTACTCATTCCATAATACAAGATCCCATGACTAACTCTTTAGTCACTTTGATTGCAAGGCTCATTGTGATGTTGTATTACCGAGTGGGCCCTGAGATACCTCTCCGTCACACGGAGTAGCAAATCCCGGTCTTGATCCATGCCCACACAATAGGCACCCTCGGAGATACCTGTGGAGCATCTTTATAGTCACCTAGTTACGTTGTGACGTTTGATACACACAAGGTATTCCTCCGGTGTTAGTGAGTGGCATAATCTCATGGTCAGAGGAAAAGATACTTGACATGTAGAAAACAATAGCAATAAACTGACACGATCATATGCTATGTTTATAGTTTGGGTCTTGTCCATCACATCATTCTCCTTATGATGTGATCTCGTTATCAAATGGCATCTCATGTCTATGGCTAGGAAACCATGACCATCTTTGATCAACGAGCTAGTATATTCGAGGCATACTAGGGACAAAGTGTTTTCTATTTACACATACATGTATCTGAGTTTCCAATCAATACAATTATATCATGGATAATAAACGATTATCATGAACAAGGAAATATGATAATAATTAATTTATTATTGCCTCTAGGGCATATTTCCAACATTATCCCACTTGCATTAGAGTCAATAATTTAGCTCACATCGCTATGTGTTTTACATTGTTAAGAATCTCACACCCAATGAGTTCTCGGGTTCGATCATGTTTTGCATGTGAGAGATGTTTTAGTCAATGGTGTGCAACATTTAGATCCGTGTGTACTTTGCAAATCTCTATGTCATACTGTAGATGCTGCTACCACGCTCCACTTGGAGTTATTCCAAATGACCGCTCCACTATACGTATCCAGATTCCTACTCAGAGTCGTCCAGATTGATGTCAAAGCTTGCATCGACGTAACCCTTTATGAAGAACTGTTTATCAGCCCCATAATCGGGAAACTTTTCGTTAGTCCTGTAGTTACCAAGGTTAATTTTGACTAACGTCTAGTGATCCACTCCTCGATAACTCTTGTACCCCTTGAGAGACTCATGGCAAGGTAAACACCAGGTGCGGTACACAGCATGGCATACTATATAGTGCCTATGGCTAAGGCATAGGGGACGACCTTCGTCCATTCTCTTTCTTCTACCGTGGTCACTCTTTGAGTATCACTCAACTTCACACCTTACAACTAAGGCTAGAACTACTTCTTGGACTAACCCATTTTGAACTCTTTCGAAATCTTGTCAAGGTATGTGCTCATTAAAAAATCTTATCAGGTGTCTTGATCTATCTAGATTCTCAATATTCAAGTAGCTTTATCCAGGTCTTCCTTTGAAAAACTCCTTTCAAACAACCCTTTATGCTTTCCAGAAATTCTACATTATTCCAATCAACAATATGTCTTCCACATATATTTATCAGAAATTCTATAGTGCTCCCACTCAGTTTCTTGTAAATACAAGTTTCTCATAAATTTTGTATAAACACAAAAACTTTGATCACCTCATCAAAGCATATATTCCAACTTCGAGATGCTTGATCCATCCCATAGAAGGATCACTGGAACTTGCATACCTTTTAGCATCCTTAGGACTGACAAAACCTTCTGGTTGTATCACATACGACCTTTGCTCAAGGAAACCGTTAAGGAAATGATGTTTTGACATCCACCTGCCATATCTCATAATTGAAAAATGCAGCAACTGCTAACATAATTCCAATAGACTTTAGCATCGCTACGGGTTGAGAAAGTATCATCATAGTGAACTCCTTGAACTTGCAGCAAACCTCTTTGCGACAAGTCGAGCTTTATCAATGGCGAAATTTACCATCATCGTCTGTCTCCCTCTTAAAGATCCATTTGTACTTAACGACCTGCCATTCAATGGGCAAGTCTACCAAAGTCCATACTCGGTTTTCATACATGGATCCAATCTCGAATTTCATGGCTCCTAGCCAGTTGTTCGAATCTGGACCCACCATTGCTTCTTCATAGCTCGAAGGTTCAATGTTGTCAAACAACATGACCTCCTCCAAGATAGGATTGACGTACCACTTAGGGGTGGTACAAGTCCTTGTCGACCTATGAGGTTTGGTAGTAACTTGATCTGAAGCTTCATGATCATCATCATTTGCTTCCTCTTCACTTGGTGTAGACGTCGCAGAAACATCTTTCTGCGTCGTGGTACTATCCAACTGAAGTGACATTTCAACAACCTCATCAAGTTCTACTTTCCTCCCACTCAATTCTTTTGAGAGAATATCTTTCTCGAGAAAGGACCCATTTTAGCAACAAACACTTTGCCCTCGGATCAAAGATAGAAGGTATACCCAACTGTTTCCTTAGGGTATCCTATGATGATGCACTTTTCCGCTTTGGGTTTGAGCTTATCAGACATAAGCGTCACATTCCCAAACTCTGAGAAATGACATCTTAGGTTTTTGCCAATACATAGTTCATACGATGTCATGTCAACGGATTTAGCTGGTGTCCTATTTAAAGTGAATGTAGTTGTCTCTAATGCATAACCTCAAAACCATAATGGGAAAAAGATAAGAGACATCATAGTACGCACCATATCCAATAGAGCGTGACTAGAAAGTTCGGACACACCATCACACTATGGTGTTCCAGGTGGCGTGAGTTGTGAAACAACTTCCACACTGTCTAAAATTTTATCCCAAATCGTAACGCACATATTCACCTCCACGATCATATCATAGACATCTTATCTTCTTGTCACGATGATCTCAAACTTCACTCTAAATTTGCTTGGACTTTTCAAATGATTCATACTTGTGTTGCATTAAGTAAATATACCTATATCTACTCAAATCATCAGTGAAGGTAAGAAAATAACAATATCCACCACATGCGACAACACTCATTGGATCACATCCATCAACATGTATCATTTCCAATAAGTCACTTGCCCTCTCCATCATACCGTAAAACGGGGTCTTAGTCATCTTGCCCAAGAAGCATGGTCCACATGTCTCAACCGATTCGAAATCAAGTGAGTGCAAAGATCCATCAACATGGAGTTTCTTCATGTGCTTTACACCAATATGACCTTTAGCGGCAGTGCCACAAGTATGTGGTACGATTAGTATTAACTTTGCATCTTTTGGCATCAGTATTATGAACATGTGTATTACTACAATCAATATTCAATAAACCATTCTCATTGGGTGCATGACAATTGAAGGTATTATTCATGTCAATAGAATAACCGTTATTCTCTAACTTAAATGAATAACTGTATTGCAATAAACACGATATACTCATGTTTATGATCAACGCAAACACCAAATAAAATTTATTTAGGTTCATCACTAATCTCGAAGGTAGAGAGCATGCGATGGTGATCACATGAACCTTGGAAACACTTCCAACACACATCGTCACCTCGCCCTTATCTAGTCTCCGTTTATTCCGTAGCTATTATTTCGAGTTACCAACATTTAGCAACTGAAGCCGTATCTAATACCCAGGTGCTACCAGGAGTACTAGTAAGGTACACATGAATAAAATATATATCAAATATACTTTTGTTGACATTGCGAGCCTTATTATCTACCAAGTATCTAGGGCAGTTCCGCTTCAATGACCGTTCCCCTCATAATAGAAGCACTCAGTCTCCTGTTTGGGTTCAACCTTGGGTTTCTTCACTGGGGCGGCAACTAGCTTGCCATTGTTGAAGTTTTCCTTTCCTTCCCTTGGTCTTCTTGAAACTAGTGGTTTTACTAACCATCAACACTTGATGCTCCTTCTTGATTTCGAACTTCGTAGTGTCAAATATCGCGAATAGGCCAGGGACCATCTTATCCATCCCTAGCATATTATAGTTCAGCACGAAGCTCCAGTAGCTTGGTGGAAGTGACTTGGAGAACTATATCAATCACTATCTTATCTGGAAGATTAACTCCCACTCTATTCAAGTGATTGTAGCACCCAGACAATCTGAGCATATGCTCATTGATTGATCTATTCTCCTTCATTTTTGATACGTCCATTTTGCATCATGCTTCTGTATTGATATTTATTGCATTATGGGCTGTTATTACACATTATGGTACACTACTTATGCCTTTCTCTCTTATTTTACAAGGTTACATGAAGAATGAGAATGCCGGCAGCTAGAATTCTGGACTGGAAATGGAGAAAATCTGAGATACCTATTCTGCACAACTCCAAAAGTCTTGAAAATTTACGGATAATATTTTTGGAATAAATAAAAAATACTGGCGCAAGAATTAACAAGAGGGGGGCTCCAATAGGCCACAAGCCTTCTAGGAGCGGCCACCCCCTGGCAGCGCCTAGCAGGCTTGTGGGGGCACTTGTCGCTCCACCGATGCCCATCTTCTCCTATATGAAGCGTTTTGACCTAGAAAAAAAAAATCAAGAGAGAGCTTTCAGGATGAAGCAACGCCGTCTCGAGGCAGAACTTGGGCAGGACCAATCTAGAGCTCTGACAGGGCTGTTCTGCCAGGGAAACTTCCCTCCCGGAGGGGGAAATCGAAGCCATCTTCATCACCAACGATCCTCTCATCGAGAGGGGGTCAATCTCCATCAAAATCTTCACCAACACCATCTCCTTTCGAAACCCCAGTTCATCTCTTGTATCCGATCTTTGTCTCAATACCTCAGATTGGTACCCGTGGGTTGCTAGTAGTGTTGATTAATCCTTGTTGTTGATGCTAGTTGGTCTACATGGTGGAAGATCATATGTTCAGATCCTTTATGATAATTAATACTTCTCTGATCTTGAGCACTAATATGCTTTGTGTGTAGTTACATTTGTTCCCGAGGACATGGGATAAGTCTTGTCATAAGTAATCATGTGAATTTGGTATCCGTTCGATATTTTTATGAGATGTATGTTGTATCTCCTCTAGTGGTGTTATGTGAATGTTGACTACATAACACTTCACAAATATTTGGGCCGAGGGGAAGGCATTGGGAAGTAATAATTAGATGATGGGTTGCTAGAGTGACAGAAGCTTAAACCCTAGTTTATGCGTTGCTTCGTAAGGGGCTGATTTGGATCCATATGTTTTAGGCTATGGTTAGGTTTACCTTAATTCTTCTTTCGTAGTTGCGGATGCTTGTGATAGGGGTTAATCATAAGTGGGAGGTTTGTCCAAGTAAGGGCAGCACCCAAGCACTGGTCCACCCACAAATCAAATTATCAAAGTAACGAACGCGAATCAAATGAGCATGATGAAAACTAGCTTCACATAAATTCCCATGTGTCCTCGGGAGCGCTTTGCTTTATATAAGAGTTTGTCCAGGCCTGTACTTTGCTACAGAAAGGATTGTGCTACCTTGATGCACCTTTGCTACACTTGTTACTTGTTACTCGTTACGGATTATCTTATCACAAAACTATCTGTTACCGATAATTTCAATGCTTGCAGAGAATACCTTACTGGAAACCGCTTGTCATTTCCTTCTACTCGTCGTTGGGTTTGACACTCTTACCTATCGAAAGGACTACGATAGATACCCTATACTTGTGGGTCATCAATCCTCTAGGCAAAGAATCTTGTTGGAGGTCTCATACCTCTCAACACGGGCACGAGCCTGAAATCTCAATTCAAGTTCTTGGAACATCTCATATGCTCCGTGACGTTCAAGATGTCTTTGGAGGCATAATGCATGATGCACTGAACTATCTAGTAGTCATCACTACGTGTGAGTCAGATGTTCCCAACATCCACAAACAATGCTAGAGGGGGTGGCACATCGAGCGGTGCATCAAGGATAGATGCCTTCCGTGCAGCAATGAGGACAAACCTCAGTTTATAGACCCAATTCACATTATTGCAACCATCATATTTCAACTCTATTTTCTCTAGGAACGTATCAAAAACACAAGGGAGCTACATCGCGAGGTATTGGTCTACAATATAATTTTGCAAAGACAACCTTAGACTATGTTCATGATAAATAGTTTAGTTAATCATATTACTTAAAAACTCCCACTCTAATTGACATCCCTCCGGTTATCCGAGTGCTACATGATCCAAATTCACCAACCCAAGTCTGATCATCATGTGAGATGAGGTGGTTTCAATGGTAAACACCTCCATGTTGATCCTATCTACTATATGACTCATGTTCGACCTTTCGGTCTCTTTTGTTCGGAGGCCATGTCTGTACATGCTAGGCTCGTCAAGTTTAAGCCGAGTGTTCTTCATGTGAAGCACTAGCTTGCACCCATTGTATGTGAACGTATAGTCTAACACAATCAATCATCATGTCGTGCTTCGAAACGACGATCTTTCACAACGGTGCACACTTGGGCAGAACACAATTTTATCTTGAAATTTTAGTGAGGGGTCACCTTACAATGCTACCGTCGTCCTAAGCATAATAAGATGCGTAAAAGGATTAACATCACATGCAAATCATAAGTTACATGATATGGCCATGAATATGTGCTTTTGATCTCCATCTCCAAAGCACCGGCATGATCTGCATCGTCACTGGCATAACACCATGATCTCCATCATCATGATCTCCATCATTGTGTCACCATCCGGGTTGTCGTGCTGACCATGCTTCTACTACTATTGCTACCTCTTAGCGATAAAGTAAAGCATTACATAGCTCTTAATGATTGTCACGCATGTCATACAATAATTAAAGACAACCGCATGGCTCCTTCTGGTTGTCGTACTCATCGACATGCAAGTCGTGATATTCTATACAAAACATGATCATCTCATACATCACATATATCTCATCATGTAATTGGCCATATGATATCACAACATACCCTGCAATAATAAGTTAGACGTCCTCTAATTGTTGTTGCATGTTTTACGTGGCTGCCACAGCTATCTAGCAAGAACGATTCTTACCTACGCAAAAACCACAACGATGATACACAAGTTGCTTTTGAACCTTCTCAAGGACCGCCTTTGTCGAATCCGATCAAACTAAAGTGGGAGAGACAGACACCCGCCAGCCATCTTTATGCAATAAAGTCACATGTCAGTCGATGGAACCGGTCTCTCGTACTTGGACAAGTAAGGTTGGTCCGGGCCACTTCATCCGGCAATACTGATGAATCAAGAAAAGACCAAGGGAGGAAGAAATCTGAATATCAACGCCCACAAACTCCTTTGTGTTCTAATCATGATCTCATCTATGCATAGACCTAGCTCATGATGCCACTGTTGGGGAACATTGCATGGGAAACAAAAAAATTCCTACGCACATGCAAGATCTATCCATGGTGATAAGCATCTACGAGAGGGAGAGTGGATCTACATACCCTTGTAGATCGCTAAGAGGGAAGCGTTAAGAAACGCGTTTGATGTAGTCGAACGTCTTTGCGATCCAAATCTCTAGCCATCCCACAATCTGATCACGATCCGTCCCATGATCCAATCATGATCCGTCCTGCCATCCAATCACATTCCTTCCGATCTAGTGCCGAACGGATGTCACCTCCACGTTCAGCACACGTACAGCTTGATGACGATCTATGCCTTCTTGATCCAGCAAGAGGGAGCAGAGAGGTAGATGAGAAATCCAGTAGCGCGACGGCATGGTGACGGTGGTGGTGGAGCTATTTCGGTAGGGCTTCGGCTAAGCACCGCCGAAACTAGAAGGATGAGACGATCTAATGTGGGGAGAGAGGGCTGCCCCGTGGCTTGGGGTCCGACTGCCCTCTCTCCCCTCCAATATATATTGGAGGGAGGCGAGGGGCTGGCACACTAGGGTTTTCCCTAGGGTCTGATGAACCAGGGAGGAGGAGTTCCCCCCTCGGATTCCTCCTCCCACAAGGGAGGTGGACTCCTTGGAGGACTCCCAACTTGCCCTCCTTGCCTCCTCTTTGCATGGGCCCTTAGGGGCTGGCTTGCCTAGCCCACTAAGGGCTAGTGCACCACCCCTAAGGCCCATATCCCCATGGCATGGGTGGCCGCTCCCGTTGGCCCCCTAGAACCCTCCCTGCACCCCCGGTACACTACCGAAAAGACCCAAAACTTTTTCGGTGACCAAAACAAGACTTCCTGTATATCAATCTTTACCTCCTGACCATTCTAGAGCTTCTAGCGACATTGGAGATCTCATCCAGGACTCCAAACAACCTTCGGTCACCACCATAAATAACGTCATACTACCGAAATGTCACCGAACGTTAAGGGTGCAGACCCTGCGGGTGCGAGAACTATGTAGACATGACCGAGACACCTCTATGGTCAATAACCAATAGCAGGACCTGGATGACCATATTGGTTCCTTCATATTCTACGAAGATCTTTATCGGTTGAACCTCTATGTCAAAGATTCAGTTAATCCCGTATGTTGCTCCCTTTGTTCTTCGGTATATTACTTGCCCTACATTCCATCGTCGGTATCTCGATACATAGTTCAATCTCGTTACCCACAAGTCTCTTTACTTATTCCGTAATACAAGATCCCATGTCTAACTCTTTAGTAACTTTGCTTGCAAGGCTCATTGTGATGTTAATCCCAGTCTTGATCCATGCCCACTCAACAAACACCCTCGGAGATACCTATAGAGCATCTTTATAGTCACCCAATTATGATGTGATGTTTGATACACACAAGGTATTCCTTCGGTGTCAGTTAGTTGCACGATATCATGGTCATAGGAACATATACTTGACATGCAGAAAACTATAGCAATAAACCGACACAATCATATGCTATGTTTATAGTTTGGGTCTTGTCCATCACATCATTCCCCTAATGATGTGATCCCGTTATCAAATGACATCTCATGTCTATGGCTAGGAAACCTTGACAATCTTTGATCAACGCGCTAGTCTACTAGAGGCATACCAGGGACACAGTGTTGTTTATGTACACACACATGTATCTGAGTTTCCAATTAATAGAATTATAGCATGGATAATAAACGATTATCATGAACAAGTAAAGATGATAATAACTAATTTATTATTGCCTCTAGGGCACATTTCAAACAATATGTTCACTAAAAACAACCCAAAACAGCTAAACAAGGTAAATCCTTATTACAGACAACCAAACATAGCCATGCATGAAATTGAACTGAACAATTCATACTCGAGCGTAGGGTGCACTTGTCGACGAAAAGTTGTCATCGTCAATGAGATCTGACTTGGCAGCTGATGATGCAAAAAACATCGCCATAGAACACGACTTCCATAAGTGACAAAAGGATCTCGTTGGCTGCTACTTCTCGATCATGCGTTGGTTTCCCGTGAGGACGAACGGTTTGATGCAGAAAAGTAGATAAGTATTTCCCTCAGTTTTTGAGAACCAAGGTATCAATCCAGTAGGAGATACAAGCGAGCAACCAATAGATGTACCTGCAGAAAGAATCAAACTCTTGCACCCAACACTATAAAGGGGTTGTCAATCCCTTCACGGTCACTTGCAAGGATGATATCTAAAAGAGATAGATATAATAGGATGCTTGAACGGAAAGTAAAACTAAAAGTAAAAATAATGCAACAAGTATTTTTGGTTTTATATCTGAAAGTATTATGTGGAAAATAGACCCGGGGGACATATGTTTCACTTGATGGCTTCTCTCATGATGGCAAGTTTTACGGTGGGTGAACAAATTACTGTCGAGCAATTGATAGAAAAGCGAATAATTATGAAGATATCCAAGGCAATGATTATGCATATAGGCATCACATCCATGACAAGTATAACAAAACGATTCTGCATCCACTACTATTACTCCACACATCGACCGACTCTTGCCTGCATCTAGAGTATTAAGTTCATGAAGAACAGAGTAACACATTAAGTAAGATGACATGATGTAGAGGGATGAACTCAAGCAATATGATGAAAACCCCATCTTTTAACCCTTGATGGCAACAATACAATACATGCCTCACTACCCCTACTTTGTCACTGGGTGAGGACACCGCAAGATTGAACCCAAAACTAAGCACTTCTCCCATTGCAAGTATTACCAATCTAGTTGGCCAAACCAAACCAATAACTAGAAGAGACTTACAAAGATATGAAATCATGCATATAAGAATTCAGGAAAGACTCAAATAATATTCATGGATAATTTAAACATAAACCCACAATTCATCGGATCTCGACAAACGCACCACAAAAGGGTATTACATCGAATTGTGACAGCCCAAGTGCTGCCCCTACCTTTTATGGCATTGTAACCTATGTGGAACCATGTTGTCATGTGATGAATGTTATGAGTTGCTCCTTTGCCATGTCTTTGGCTCATGCATTCTTGCACCCCATTCTTTTATTTCAAAACAAACATACCTATACTATTTTATTCTCATTGCCATTAATCAACAGAAATAACTTGTTTTATAAATCTGTTAAAAATGTTCATGAGGTAGCCAATATTATTTTGAGCCTATGTGTGTTGTGCTTTTGGTGTTTTGAGCTTTATGATTTTTGGGTTTGTAAATAACAAGGTGCTGTTTTCATAATAGTTAAAAAAATACTTGCTCTAAAAATCCTCTTGTTAATTTATTTAAATAGGTCTCATTTTCTTTTAGATAAAAGTATTTTGTTTTATGAAAATCCTTTTTATTTTTCCTCTGGTGGTTTTTAAGGTGTGGCTCTTTTAGTTATAAGCAAACCCTCTTATTTTTCCCTGCAAGAGAGTAGGTTCTGAGCCTGGGCCTTGCCTAGGCCCAGCAGCATAGCCCAGCCAGCTCCCGCAGCCCAGGCGCGTTCGCTCCCTGCCTGACGGTCACCTGCTCCCTGACGGCGTCTTCTTCACACACAGCGAGCATCGCCCGCCGTTTGGCACGGACGTCGAGACATCGTTAGCCCGTGAGCCCCTTTATATAGTTGTCCACGCGCATCCCTAAGGTTTTCTATGCCCATTCCCCATCCTCCTCGCCGCGCCGCCACTAGGTAAAGTAGCCATCGCCATGCCATTGCCGTGTCCGCCATGCTTTGGCCAAGTTGCTGCTTGTTCCCGGATGTAGCCTCTGCACTGCTCCCTGCCATGCTGGTGATGGGGGAAGCTCGCCATCGTCGGCCTCTTCTTCCTCGTCATTCGTGGGAGGGCCGGGTCCTCTCCGTCGCTGCGCCCCCGAGCTTCTTCTTCCCCTGCATTTCGGCCAGGAGTTCGCCGGTGTTCCTCTCCACGCCGTCGTCGTTCTGCTCCGTCCCCAGTCCCGTCATCGTGTCGAGGTAGCAGAGGTAGTCTCCCGCGCTCGATCCCTTTCATCTCCTTCCTCCCTAGGCCGCCGTAGCAGTCGCCGTCGCTCTGTCAAGTGAGTGTCCCCAGTGCTCGGTTGTCCGAAGTTTAGAGGTGTCCACGCGTAGTCGTCCCTGCTGTCCTTAGGCGTGCGCTAGCACGCGCGCCACCCATGCATCGCTTCTTCGCGCGCGTCCCGCCGGTGTTCTTTTCCCCTTGCCAGAGAGTCCCTAGTCACCGGAGTCGCCGCCGCGTTCCTGCTGTGTGTATGAGATCAGTCGGTTCAGTTTCGTCAATCTTGCGTGTAGGGGGAATAGATGGAGTGACCCCCCCTATGGGAAGATCCGATCGCATAGCCTGGTGGTCACCTGTTAGCTATGGGTTTGAGAGGTCCGGGTTTTGATTCCACCCCGGCCCATTTTATTTTTTCGGCTGAGGAATTGTGTGTGTGGCTGTGGGATCCGCTGCGGCCACAGCCCAGATCCCATGTGGCTGTGGTAGCTGTGTATGTGTGTCTGTGTGTGTGAGTATGTGTGTGGATCTGCTGTGGCCAGCAGATCCAGTGTGGTGTATGTGTGAAGTGGTGTGTGTGGCTCAGTGTATGTGTGTGTGTGGCTGATTGTATGTGTGTGTGGCAGAGTGTATGTGTGTGTGTGGCTGAGTGTATGTGTGTGTGTGGCAAAGTGTATGTGTGTGTGGTGTAGTGTGTGCATGACAAGTGGGCCTGGCCCCACTTGTCATCCACTAGAGGGGCCTTGGTGCTATGCCAGGTGGGGCCCTCCACTTGTTTTTTTTCTTTTATGTGTGTTATTAATGTTTTATGTGAGATAATTGGGCTATTTTCTATTCATGGTAATAGTACTAAAACCGGTATGGGCATTTTTGGACATGGGTATTTATAGTAAGTTTTCACTTATAGGAATGTGGGGTTATTTTCTATCTAGTGTTGTGCCTTGATGCTCCATATTAACATATGAGTATGATACTTGAATTTGGGGTAGAAAAATCTCAAGAATCCATTGGTGCAATTGGTTTGGTATTTTGAGCAAGTTTGACAAAATGTCATTTTGTTTCAAAGTGCCACTTTGTCATTTTTGTTGTATTTAATCCTTGCATGATATGATGTTTGTGCCAACATGAATATGGTAGTCTTTGATAAGTAGAATGCCATGGTATTTATCTTTGTGATGATAAACTTGCATATAAGTGGGAACCATGCTCTAATGTAACCACTAAAACATTGCTGTTTTCAAACCTGCTAAATATTTCTAAGTCTGAGAATCTGTTTATATTTTTATGCCATGAAGAGTGGATGCTATCTTGTGATATGTTGTGATTCAGCTCAGGCTCAGTGCTAGTGATTTGATGCAGAGGTTTCCCTCTACCATCCTGTTAATTTTCATGCCATGAGGTGGTCTCTATCACCATTAGTTTCTGCTGTAAACTTGCCATCAGCTTAACTCAGATTCCAGAAAACTGTTATTTTCACTAAATCCCAGAAATCTGTTTCATCATGCCAACTTGTGGGCTTCATGCTTATTGATGTGTGCCTCCGTTCTAGATTGTGTAGTTGGATAATTTGATAAGCATGTTATGTAGTTTCTGCCAATGCCTTGTTTGTGGTTAGAGATTTCCTGTAGCTAAAGTTGTTGCCTGTGAAAGTTGCAATGTTGTTGTTTTGTGGCAGATTGTTTGTTTTAGTGTTTTGTGACTTGTGGGAATTATAATCCATGGAATTTCTTGATGTTTGGCTCTATTGTGGATGGTTTTTCATTGCATAACCAGCGGATACCTTAGAATGCCAAGAAATAGCCCATGGCCTCATTTGTCTTGGTTTTGGCTTCGTAACTTGTCGTGAGCGTAGCATGAGAACCGTAACTCCGTTTCCTACGTTCTACATATGCATTTGTATTGTTTTCGCACGAAGCATCCATATTTTCCATGTTCATGCATGTCTAAATAACTTAACATAAGGTTATGTCCAGATTCTTAAATAACTAATCCATTGCATGTGAAACATGACTAGTCAGGATTGCCATGCTAAATTCTTCAAATAAACCATGCACCATTCTTGTTTGTGCATTGAACCTTGGTTGCTTGTTTATTATTGATGTTTATTTTGGGTAGACGCAAATGTTGAACCTGAGTACGAAGATCCAGGAGAGTACCACTACGAGGATCCCGCTACTTGTCCCTCTGAAGAACCAATAGGCAAGATGATCGTACCCGGATCCCGATACTATTTTCACTTGCTAGTTGTCTCGCTTATCGTTACTTCTTCTCTACCTACCACTTGAATGTCAAGCCTCCTACATTGCCATGATAGCCTCTAACCCCTCCACATCCTAGCAAACCTTTGTTTGGCTAAGTTACCGCTGCTCAGCCGCTCTTATAGCGTTCTAGTTGCAGGTGCAAGTTGTTTCCATGTGATAACATGGATGTCTGGCACATCACAATAGTATCTGTTATTTAATTTAATGCACATATATATCTTGGTATTGGTGGAAGGCTTGGCCTTTTGCTAGGTGTTTTGTTCCGCTGTTACCGCCATAGTTTCTTGTTATTGGTGTTATGTTTCCATACTTTGCGCTCCTAACATGCTCGGGGTTGTTATGGGGACCTCCTTGTTTATTCGGTTAAGATTAAAACTTGTCTGGCAAGGCCCAACATTGATACTACATTTGCTTAACAACTTAATAAAAATGCATAGGGACTAGCTACCCCGTGGATAATTAATCAACAACCCGGGCTAGTGCTCCTCATGAGTGTTGGTCGAAAATGGGCTGCCTGCGGGACCACCTCGAGGCAACTTGAGGATTGGTTTTCCCTGTAGCTAGACCCATTTGGTATTGCCCTGAGACAGATATATGCGCGGTCCTTTTGGGATCTGGCCTGCCTAGCGGTCTTGCTGGACTTGTTTTACCTTTATCGAGTGTCTTGCGTGAGGGGCTCTGACTTTCTCGGGGTCATCTTGAGGTGTTGGAATTCCTTTGGAGTTGCCTAGGATGGTCACGAGATCCGTGGTCGAGGCTATTCCCGCGGAGTGTGGTTAATTTATGATGGACCAGTTGGAGCACCCCTGGGGTTAAAACTTTCGGAAAGCCATTCCCGCGGTTTTGTGGCAACTTGGATATTTTTTTAACACCCGGTTATAGTTAAATGGAAGTAAACTCTAATAAAAAGCACCAACTGTGTGAGTAACCGTGATTGTCTGTGCTCGTGAACATGAACCTAGAGAGAACACGGTGGGGTTATGATTGACGTAAGTAGGTGTTCAGGATCTCATAGAGGTCATTCTAGTTTCGATCATTTATCGTAGACCACATATTTATTTTCATGTTTTATAAGATTGGCCACCATAAATGCTTAGTGCTGCTGCAAACTAAACGCATACCCCATTCCAACCTATAAGATTGAATAGTCTCGGTTCCTGGGTGCAAGATTGCTAAGTCGTCGTGGCTCACAGATTACTACGACAATCCAGGTGCAGGTACAGATGAGGCCGTGCCAGATGACATGACGCAACTCCATTGGGAGTATGACGAGGAGCGTGGCAGGATGTACGTGACTTATCTAGACGAGTAGAGGACCATGGTCGTGATCTTCGGAGCTAGCAAGCCAGTGTCATTGCATCTTGATTATATCATTTGTTTTCGTCCATAGCCGGACCCTGTATTGGATTGATGCTTGAACTCTTGATGTGGAACTGTAATTTAGTATGTGGCGAGTGTAAGCCAACACATATACTCATCTCTTCCTAAATGTATGATCTAATGATACTGTACTTGCGAACTACGAGATGTGCCTCTATCCCTATCGAGGCCCCCGGGCCTTAATATGGATAGGCGGGCATATTGGGCATGACAATCTCCATGAAGATCATGAAGAACATGGTATTGAGAAGCAAAGAGAGAGAAGAAGCCATCTAGCTACTAGCTATGGACCCGTAGGTCTGTGGTGAACTACTCACGCATCATCGCAGGGGCAATGGAGTTGATGTAGATGCCCTCCATGATCAAATCCCCCTTCGGCAGATTACCGGAAAAGGCTCCAAGATTGGATCTCTTGGGAACGGAGGCTTCTGGCGGTAGAAAAGTGTTTTCGTGGCTCATTCTGATAATGATGGAACATTTGGGAATTTATAGGCCAAAGATTAGGGTTAGGGGAGCAGCCGTGGGCCCAGAAGCCTACCCGGCACGGCCACCCCTTGGCCGCGGCCCCAGGGCTTGTGGCCCCACGGAGGCTCCTCTGCCTTGGTTCTCAAGCCTCGTAGTTTCCTTTTGTTCCATAAAAACTCATTCCGTAGGTTTTATTCCATTTGGACTCTGTTTAATATTCCTTATCTGCGAAACTCAAAAACAAGGAAAAACAGAAACCTGCACTAGGCTCTAGATTAATAGGTTAGTCCCAAAATAATATAAAATAGCATATTAAAGCATATAAAACATCCAAAACAGATAATATAATAGCATGGAACAATAAAAATTATAGATCCGTTGGAGACGTATCAGCATCCCCAAGCTCAATTCCTGCTCGTCCTCGAGTAGGTAAATGATAAAAACAGAATTTTTGATGTGGAATGCTACCTAAAATTTTTATCCATGTAATATTCTTTATTGTGGCATGAATATTCAGATCCGTAAGATTCAAAACAATAGTCTAACATTGACATACAAATAGTAGTACTTCTAGCACACCAACAAGGTAGTCATGTCCTTTCGAAATAGCATGGCCTTAGAAAGTCATCCCTACAAAATCATATGGTCTGGCTATGCTCCATCTTCCCCACACAAAGTATCTAAACCATGCACAACCCCTATGAACAAGTCAAGCAATTGTTTAACACTTTTGGTGTTCTCAAACCTTTTCAACTTTCACGCAATACATGAGCGTGAGACATGGATATAACTTTATAGGTTGAATAGAATATGGAGGAGGTGCAAGGGAAAAAGGAGAAGATATTCTCACATCAGCTAGGCATATACACAGGCTATGGATATGCCCATCAATAGATATCAATGTGAGTGAGTAGGGATTGCCATGCAACAAATGCACTTAGAGCTATAAGTGCATGAAAGCTAAGTGGTCATGCAACATGAATATCCACTATTATATGAAAGTGACAAAATAGACTCTCTATCATGAAGATCATGGTGATACTTTGAAGCACAAGTATGGAAAAAGGTAGTAGCAATTGTCCCTTCTCTCTTTCTCTCAATTCTTATTTTTTTGGTGGGCTTCTTTGGCCTTTTTTTGTGTGGGCTTCGCTGGACTCTTTTATTTTTGTAAAGTCCGGATACTCGTCCCAACTTGTGAGATATTATAGCCTCCATCATCCTTTTCTCTCATGGGACAATGCTTTATTAATGAAAAATCATCACACTTTTATTTACTTATAACTCAAAGAAAAAGAAATTACAACTCGATTCCTATGACAAAATATGACTCTATATGCAATATGAAGTGATGATGCAAGTCATAGAAAAACTACATGGTGGAAGTTGCGTGGAAATATATCTTGGAATAGCTATGGAAATGCCATAATAGGTAGGTATGGTGGCTGTTTTGAGGAATATATGGTGGCTATTTTGAGGAAGGAGGGTTTGATGTACTGGCGAAAGTTGCACGGTACTAGAGAGGCTAGCAAAGGTGGAAGGGTGAGAGTGCGTATAATCCATGGACTAAACATTAGTCATAAAGAAATCACATACTTCTTGCAAAAGTCTATTAGTTATCAAACAAAGCATTAGACGCATGCTCCTAGGGGAGAGGTTGGTAGGATTTAACAATCGTGCGCTCCCGACCCTCACACAAAGGTCGACAATCATTAAACAAATCATGTTGCGACTTCATTACCTAATGGTTCACCATACGTGCATGCTACGGGAATCACAAGCTTTGACCCACATATCTCTTCAATTCAGAACTACTCACTAGCACGACTCTCATATTACCATCCCTATTATCTCAAAACTATATGCAAGGAATCCAACTTCTCATAGTTTTTAATGCACTTAATATGAAAGTTTTTATTATATCCCTCTTGGATGCTCATTATATTAGGACTAAATTCATAACCTAAACAAATTACCATGATGTTTTAAGAAACTCTCAAAATTATATAAGTGAGGAACGAGAGTTCAACAATTTCTATAAAATATATAACCACCATGCTCTATAAAGATATAAGTGAAGCACTAGAGCAATATTACCTAGCTCAAAAGATATAAGTGAAGCTCATAGAGTATTCTAACAAATTCATGATTCAGCGTGTCTCTCTCAAAAGATGTGTGCAGAAAGTATTATGTTGGCAAACTAACAAGCAAAGACTCATATCATACAAGACGCTCCAAGCAAAACACATATCATGTGGTGAATAAAAATATAGCCTCAAGTAAATTTACGGATGGATTGAAGACAAAAGAGGGGATGCCTCCGGGGCATCCCCAAGCTTAGCCTTTTTGGTATCCTTGAATATGACTTGGGGTGCCTTGGGCATCTCCAAGCTTAGGATCTTTCCACTCTTTATTCCATAGTCCATCGAATCTTCACCCAAAACTTTAAAAGTTCACAACACAAAACTCAACAGAAAACTCATGAGATCCGTTAGTATAAGAAAAATAAATCACCACTTTAGGTACTGTTGTGAACTCATTATTTAGTTGTATTTGTCTAATACCTACTGTATTCTAACTTTACCATGACTCATACCCCCTGATACGACCCATAGATACATCAAAATAAGCAAACAACACAAAGAAAACAGAATCTGTCAAAAACAGAACAGTCTGTAGCAATCTGTAATCTTCAAATACTTCTGGAACTCTAAGAACTCTGATTTTTTTTCAAACCAGGGGAATTTGTATATCAATTTTGTGTAAAAATTTCAGATCAATTTGATGCTTTGAAAAATTCAGAAAATCCCTGGACTGAGCACAAAAGTTTCTGTTTTCCAGCAAGATCAAATCAACAACTACCATAGATCACCCCAAAGGATTTACTTGGCTCAAACACTAATTTAAATACAAAAACACAATTAATGCAGAAGTAATAATGAGCCGAACACAACAAAACAGAAGCAAAAATAGAAATCCAAATAAAATTGGGTTTCCTCCCAACAAGCGCTATTGTTTAATGCCCCTTGCTAGGCAAAACACAATAGATCTAGGTATTGTCATCTTTGGTATCAAATCCATAAGTAGCTCTCAGGATAGATTCATAAGGTAATTTTATTTTCTTCCTACAAAAGCGTTCCATGTCTTTCCTTAATGGAAATTGGAATCTAATATTCCCTTCCTTCATATCAATCATTGCACCAATTGTTCTAAGGAAAGGTCTACCAAGAATAATAGGACATGAAGGATTGCAATCTATATCAAGAACAATGAAACGGGAACATAATTCCTATTTGCAATAATAAGAACATAATTAATTCTTCCCATAGGTTTCTTTATAGTGGAATCCGCAAGATGCAAATTTATGGAACAATCATCAAATTCACGGAAACCTAACACATCACATAAAGTTTTTGGAATCGTGGAAACACTAGCACCCAAATCACACAAAGCATGGCACTCATAATTTTTCATCTTAATATTAATATTTGGTTCCCACTCATCATATAGCTTTCTAGGTATAGAAACTTCTAACTCAAGTTTTTCTTCAAAATCCTTCATCATAGGATCAACAATATGTTTAGTAAAAGCCTTGTTTTGATTGTAAGCATGAGGAGAATTCAACATGGATTGCAACAAGGAAATACAATCAATCAAAGAGCATCTACCATGATTAAAGTCTTTGAATTCCAAAAGAGTTGGTTCATTGCTATTTAGAGTTTTGACCTCTTCAATCCCACTTTTGTCAATCTTAGCATCAAGATCTAAAAACTCTGAATCATTGGGACACCTTTTAACTAAAGTTAACTCATCTCTAGTCCCATAATTATCAAGATTAACATTGGAAAACAAATATTCAATAGGAGTCACATCAATAACTTTAAGATCTTCATCAATATTATCACGAGAACATACTTTTTCAAGCCATTCACGCTTAGCACGAACTCTAGCGGTTCTTTCCTTACACTCATCAATAGAAATTATCATAGTTTTTAAAGACTCATTAATATCATGCTTGGGTGGAATAGATCTAGTTTTTAAACAATCAATCTCAAGAGAAATTCTATCAACGTTCCTAGCCAAATCATCAATCTTGAGCAATTTTTCTTCAATCATAGCATTAGAACCTTTTTGCGTACTAATGAATTATTTAATATGATTCTCAAAATAAGAGGGCATTTTATTATATTTTTCATAAGAATTTATGTAGGAATTACCATAATTATTAGAGGAATCACTAGGAAACGGCTAGCATTGAAATTACCTCTATAAGCATTATTACCAAAATTGTTCCTACCATCAACATTCACATCCATAGATTCATTATTATTTCCAATAAAAGAAGACAAAGGCATATAACTAGGATCAATAGGAACACTCTTACTAGTAAATAATTTCATCAATTCATCCATCTTTTCACTCAAAGTATTAATCTCTTTAATAGCATGTACTTTTTTACTAGTAGGAGATCTTTCGGTGTGCCATTGAGAGTAATTTGCTATAATGTTATCTAGGAGTTTAGTAGATTCTACTAATGTGATTTCCAGAAAAGTGCCACCCGCGGCGGAATCTAAGAGATTCCAAGAAGCAAAATTCAATCCATCATAAAATTTTTGTATAATCATCCATAAACTCAAACCATACATGGGGCAATTCCTAATCATAAGTTTCGTCCTCTCCCAAGATTGTGCAACATGTTCATCATCAAGTTGCTAACATTTATTATATCGTTCCTATGGGAGATGATCTTAGCGGGCAGAAAGTACTTGGAAATAAAAGCATCTTTACACTTATTCCATGAATCAATACTTTTTTTAGGCAAAGATGAAAACCAAGTTTTAGCACGATCTCATAGTGAGAATGAAAATAGCTTCAATTAACAATATCATTATCCACATCTTTCTTCTTTTGCATATCACACAACTCAAAGGAAGTATTTAGATGGGATGCGACATCTTCATTAGCAAGGCCGGAAAATTTTTCTTTCTTAACAAGATTGAGCAAAGCAACATTAATTTCATAAGATTCTGCACTAGTGGCAGGAGCAATCGGAGTACTAATAAAATCATTATTATTAGTATTGGAAAAGTCACACAACTTGCTATTCTCTTGAGTCATCGTGACAAAGAAAGCAATAAAGCACACAAGCAAGCAAAAAGCAAACGAGAAGACGAACGAAAAAGGGCGAATAAAAAGGCAAATCTTTTTGGTTTTTCTGAAAATCATTTTAGAAGTGGGGGAGAGGAAAACAAGAGGCAAATGGCAAATAATGTGAATGCAAGAGATGAATTTGTGATGGGTACTTGGTATCCTGACTTGCTATGTATCTCCCAGACAAAGGTGCCAGAAATCCTTCTTGCTACTTCTCGAGCATGCGTTGGTTTCCAGTGAAGAGGAACGGTTTGATGCAGCAAAGTAGATAAGTATTTCCCTTAGTTTTGGAGAACCAAGGTATCGATCCAGTAGGAGATACAAGCGAGCCACCAATAGATGTACCTGCACAAAGAATCAAACTCTTGCACCCAATGCTATAAAGGGGTTGCCAATCCCTTCACGGTTACTTGCAAGGATGAGATATAATATAGATAGATATAATAGAATGCTTGAACGGAAAGTAAAAATATAAGTAAAAATAATGCAGCAAGTATTTTTGGTATTTTTGGTTTTAGATCTGAAAGTATAATATGAAAAATAGACCTGGGGGCCATAGGTTTCACTAGATGGCTTCTCTCATGATGACAAGTATTACGGTGGGTGAAGAAATTACTGTCGAGCAATTGATAGAAAAGCGAATAATTATGAAGATATCCAAGGCAATGATTATTCATATAGGCATCACGTCCATGACAAGTAGACCGAAACGATTCTGCATCTACTACTATTACTCCATACATCGACCGACTCCTGCCTGCATCTAGAGTATTAAGTTCATGAAGCATAGAGTAATACATCAAGTAAGATGACATGATGTAGAGGGATGAACTCAAGTAATACGATGAAAACCATGTTTTTACCCTTGATGGCAACAATACAATACGTGCCTCGCTACCCCTAATTTGTCAATGGGTGAGGACACCGCAAGATTGAACCCAAAACTAAGCACTTCTCCCATTGCAAGAATTACCAATCTAGTTGGCCAAACCAAACCAATAACTCGAAGAGACTTGCAAAGATATGAAATCATGCATATAAGAATTCAGGAAAGACTCAAATAATATTCTTGGATGAACTGAACATAAACCCACAATTCATCGGATCTCGACAAACACACCACAAAAGAGTATTACATCAAATAGATCTCCATGAAGATCATGAAGAACATGGTATTGAGAAGCAAAGAGAGAGAAGAAGCCATCTAGCTATTAGTTATGGACCCATAGGTCTGTGGTGAACTACTCACGCATCATCGGAGGGGCAATGGAGTTGATGTAGATGACCTCCGTGATCGAATCTCCCTCCGGTAGATTACTGGAAAAGGCTCCAAGATTGGATCTCTCGGGAACGGAGGCTTTTGGCAGCGGAAAAGTGTTTTCATGCCTCTTTCTAATAATGATGGAATATTAGGGAATTTATAGGCTGAAGATTAGTGTTAGGGGAGTAGCTATGGGCCCACAAGCCTGCCCGGTGCGACCACCCCCTGGCCGCGGCCCTAGGGCTTGTGACCCCACGGAGGCTCCTCTGCCTTGGTTCTCAAGTCTCATAGTTTCCTTTTGTTCCATAAAAAAATCATTCTGAAGGTCTTATTCCATTTGGACTCCATTTAATATTCCTTATCTGCGAAACTCAAAAACAAGGAAAAAAATAGAAACTGGCACTAGGCTCTAGATTAATAGGTTAGTGCCAAAAATAATATAAAATAGAATATTAATGCATATAAAACATCCAAAATAGATAATATAATAGCATGTAACAATAAAAAATTATAGATACGTTGGAGACCTATCATTGGCCATGAAGGAAAATTCCTGACAGCAAAGCAGAGTAGATCAGATGCATACTACAAACAACCAAATATAGGTATATGCTAACTATAGACAACCAAACATAGGCAGTGAAATTGTACCGAACAATTCATACTTCAGCATATCAAATTCCACTTTTGAACATTACAATTCATACTCCAGCATAGCAAATTCCTGACAGCAAAGCAGAGTAGATCAGAGGCATACTACAAACAACCAAATATAGCAACTAAAACTGGACAAATCATAACCACAAACCACCAAAAACCTTTAAAGGAAGCATATGCTCACTACAACAAACTTAACAACAACCAAACAGTCATTCATATCAGTATTGTTGAAATTCCATAGAAGATGGAATGCACCATGTGCTTAAACATCAAATTGTATGATTCAACATCACATTGTGAGAAAAGTAAAATAATCAGGGGCGTGTGAAACACACCAATTTTAACGGGAACCAATTGTATGATTGAACAACCAAATCTAGAAATGCAACTTGACATATGTTCACTACAAACAACCACATATCACACTAAACAAGGTATATGGTCACTACGGACAACCAAACTCATCGACACTGAAATTGAACTGAACAATTCATACTCCAACATATAAAATTGCACATTTGAACAATTCATACCCCTTGGAAGAGCCTGGACTGGGGGTGCGCATCGTGCGCTCCCTATTGTGGCAGCTTAACTCCTTGCCTTTGGAAGAGCACGTCTGCAGGGTAACGTCCCTGATGTCGTGGATGGGCTATTTCCCCTTGGAAGAGATGGATAGGGCGCCCTTTTCGTCGTTGTCAAGGAGGCTTGACTTGGCAACTGACTATTCTGAGCCACCGCCATATATATAGAATGCGACCTTCAGAAATGACAGAAGGGTCTCGATGGCGATGAAAGCAAAATCCTAACAGCTAAGCAGAGTAGATCAGCGATAGAGGGGGGCATGGAGGATATCTGATACGTCTCCATCGTATCCACTTTCCCAAACTCTTTTGTCCTTGTTTTGGACTCTAATTTGCATGATTTGAATGGTACTAACCCAGACTGACGCTATTTTCAGCAGAATTGCCTTGGTGTTATTTAGCAGAATAGCCGATCAATCAATGTGTCCGGAGCAGTAGCAAGCTACCATGGCTCGGTGGAGGCACAAAGAGGCAGTTTCCCATAAAGAGTACTACTAAAGGCACACGACTAGGTGTCGGATCCCATACATACCGTTGCACGTCACACGTACGCACGACATGCCTGATATGCATAGATACAACTATGGCATCACAACATAACCATACAACAACATGAATTTTATTTAAGAGGCTCAGACGAGCCTTGCATAATATGTTCTTACAGATAGGGGTCACATGACCCGACACTCAAGTCATACAAACAAAGTCATACAAGCCAGCGGAAACTTAAGTTGTCTGAGTACAGACGACAAAAATAGAAAAGAGGCACACGGCCTGACTATCTACAGCCCACCACACGGGCAAGATCGTAGCTGGGACACCAGCTATTCAGCATCGTCAACGTCTAGATAGAACCCACCTGATGGGTCCTGGCTCTCTTCTGCAACATTAATTAAGCAAGGATGAGTACAAACGTACTCAGCAAGTCTTTAAAATAGACCTAGTCTATTTATGCTCATGTATCAACAAGGGGGAGTGGTGGAGTTTAAGCAGCAATGCCAGCTTTGACTCAAGGCTAACCTACAATACTCAGTTTTAAACTCTTTGTTACAATTTTAGTTATCGCACATGAGTCCACTATCTCCATCACAATACACTACCATGGATTCACCTTCCCCTTCCGGAAGAGTGCCATCCACGGTACTCACACTTGTCTTGATATTTTTAGAAGTGTCCATTTGATTATCTAGGAACAACATAAGTTCTCCAAATAGTCCATATCCGAGGACGCGGCTATTCGAATAGTTTCATACCCTGCAGGGGTGTACTTCTTCACACACACTCTCGCCACTTATCGCTGTGTGCCATAAACCATGCACCTCGGCAACCTTGAAGCGGATGCCCAGCGAGGGAGTCGGCCACGACCGTCAATCACATAAGACCTCTAGTCCAGGCTATCGCCTATTTGAGACTGAACCCGCACGGAAGTCCGGCCGAAGTTTCCGCTACGGCCCCAAACGATGTACACAGGGTTCCCAAGCCCACCATTTGGGTGGCCCTTTGTACACCGTGACACTGCCTACCGTGTCGTAACCCACCCCTAGGGTCAGCGCTACGCACGGCCTCCAGCATGCTATAAACACCAGAAACTACTTGCAATACCTGAACCAAGGACTAAGCGACTGATGAGTCGAGCGGGATCATATTTCAGGGCCCAGATGTGGTAGTATCTAGTCTTGGATCACAAACACGGAAACCAAGTTCCTAAGAACGGTCCCAATGAGACAACCCACTACGTACTCCTACATAGCCTCTCACCGCTACCTTTCCAAATCGTATTCAGTATGAGCTCATCACATCGGACAACACTGTTTCACTCAGTTCATCACCCAGATGAATCAGACCTGACTCAACTCTAAGGATAGCTAGCATAGCAGGCAAGGTAAGCTAAGCACATCATGGCACAAGCATCTACCAGGTATGCTAGGTTGCAAGGTTTAGCTATTTACTGTGACAAGATCAGGTCATGCATAGGAATAGGATCATCTATCGTGTATAACTGACATGTGACAGTTTGTCCTAATGCAATAAGCAAGAGCAGGAGTGAGAGAGTGGGATGTTATCGGAATGATCAATGGGGTTGCTTGCCTTGCTGAGTTGCGGAGGAGTTCTCTCCTTCGTCGGGATACGGGGTAGTATCTTCCGGATTAGGGCCTACCGAAATGCAGATAAGAAACAATCAATACACCCAAGTGCAACAATATGGTGCATGATCATGGCATAGTAATATGCATGGGTGAGCTAATGCAACTAGTGATCATGTCAATTTGAAATGGATTTGAATATAGGTTCAAAGTTGTTCTTCTTTCAAATTCCATATATTAACCTCATGGCAAATGTCCATGTTCACCTATTTAGATTGCTCTAACATGCATGAGAATAGCACCATTGGATTCATTGGATTTTTCTGATCAATTTTTATATATAAATTATTTTCATTTGACTTACAGATTATTTTATATGATTTTTCAAAGTTTTAGACATTTTTTGGAATTATTTTTAAACTAAAAAATGGATTAATGGCGTCAGCCTGACGTCAACCTGACGTCAGCTGGTCGGCTGACCAGCTCCAGGTCAAACCTGACAAGGTGGGACCTCCCTGTCAGCGTCAGGGGTCTTAATCCCGCGCTCACTGATGTTTGACCCACCTCTGGGGTCCCACTGTCAGCGACTGGGGCCAAACTAATTAGGGGGATTAGCCCCCTAATGATTGCCACGTCGGCGCCCACCGGAGTGAGGCCGGCGGCGACTCGCCGGAACCGCGTCTCCGACGACCAAACAGACGGCGGAGGGCACCAGACGGCTCGCACTGCTCGCGCGCGCCGAACCCGATACCTCCCAGGGGCTGGGGTGGTCGGAATTGACGCCGGCGACGAGCACGGCGGCTGTCGGAACTCGGGCGAGCACGGGCTCGTCGATTCGGAGCTCAAAACGGGCAGTTGAGGCCTCCGGAAGCTACCAGGAAGCCTTGTGAGCACGACCGCGTGCTCAGATGCAAGCTTGGGTCGCCACAACGGCGACCACGACCTCGCCGGCGGCGGGAAGCTTTCGGGTTCAGAGGAATCCGGCGCTACAGAGCTCTATCGAAGGGGGAAAGGAGGGGAGAAGGAGCAGGAGCTCACAGCGGTCGCAGGGGCGTCGGAAGCGGGCTCGGGGACGATCTGAAACGGCGGCGAGCTTCGATTCCCTTTCCGGCGACCCGAGGAGGAAGACGATGGCGCGTCGTCGACAGGGGCTTCCGGCAATGTGTAGCTTGGCTAGGAGGAAGAGTTGGTCCGGGCGGAGCTTATGGCAGGCTCAGATGGGTTCGGGGGTGGCTAGAACATCGGCACGACGGAGAAGGGCAGGTCGGCCATGGCGGCAGCAGAGAGGGGAATGCGCGCGCGAGAGAGAGCGCTCGCGGGAGAGAGAGAGGAGAAGGGGCACGACGGCGAGGAGCTTCGCGCTTGCGCACTCCTAGCCCTCCAGCAAGGAGCCAGGCAGGGAGGAGGTGGCCGGCGCGCGGCGACCACACGCCCGGCGTCCTCCTGGCCAGAGGTGGGAGATGACCGGTTCGCCCCTATGGGCTGGGCCGGCTTCTCTCTCCTGGCACAGGTAGGCTTTTTTTTGTTTCTGTTTTCTGTTTTTTTGACTTTTCTTTATTTTATTTGCAGGTCCAATTGACTTTTCAAAATATCCCAACCATTTTGTAAAATAAAGTTTGAATATTTCAAACTTGTAATAAAAGTTCCAGATTATTATGAAAACAATAGTCATGATAATGATTTAGTTATCAATTTCAGAGACTTAAATCATTATTTTTAAATTGCTTATGATGCTCAAATATTTTAAATGTTCCCTGTTATAACTTTGTCCAAATTTATCAAACATAGGGAACATTTTTGATGGGCATTTT
Organism: Hordeum marinum; assembly: GCA_022496015.1. NCBI lineage: Eukaryota > Viridiplantae > Streptophyta > Magnoliopsida > Poales > Poaceae > Hordeum > Hordeum marinum. The sequence continues at coordinate 169,365,088 of CM039677.1, forward strand.
GGATTTGTTGAAATTTCACTAAACTTGAATTTCTTTATTTCATTAAGTGCTTGGGGTTTCTTTATTTTTCCCCATTTCACATTAATGCAATGATGATGATGATGATGCAAACACAAATGCTATCCTAGGACAACTTGCTAGGGTTGTGACATGCCATTCGTTCGGTGCTAGATCGGGAAGGATCATGATTGGATCGCGGGATGCTCGGCGATTTGGATCGCGAAGATGTTCGACTACATCAACCGCGTTTCCTAACGCTTCCCACTGATCGATCTACAAGGGTTATTAGATCCACTCTCCCTCTCGTAGATGCTCATCACCATGGATAGATCTTGCGTGCGCGTAGGATTTTTTTTCCCATGCCACATTCCCCAAGAGTGGCATCATGAGCTAAATCTATGTGTAGATGAGATCATGAGTAAAACACAAAGGAGTTTGTGGGCGTTGATGCTTAGATTGCTTCCTCCCTTGGTCTTTTTTTGATTCAGCGGGATTGTGGGATGAAGCGGCCAAGACCAACCTTTCTCGTACGCTTACGAGAGACCGGTTGCATCGACTGACATGTGACTCTGGTCCATAAAGATGGTTGGCAGGTGTCTGTCTCTCCTACTCTAGTTGGGTCGGATTCGACAAAGGCGGTCCTTGAGATGGTTGAATAGAAATTTGTGTATCACCCTCGTGGTTTTTGCATAAGTGAGAATTGTTATTGCTGGATACCTGTAGCAGCCACGTAAAACTTGCAACAACAATTAGAGGACGTCTAACTTGTTTTTGCTAAGTATGTTGTGATGTGGTATGGCCAATTACATGATGAGATATATGTGATGTATGAGATGATCATGTTTTGTATAGAATGTCATGGCTTGCATGTCGATGAGTATAGCAACTGGAAGGAGCCATAGGGTTGTCTTTAATTATTTTCGCCGTTTTTGCTTTACTTTATCGCTATGAGTTAGCTATAGTCTTGGAAGCAACAATTGGCCCAACAACCTCATGGCGACACGTTGATGGAGATCATGGTGTCATGCCGGTGACGATGGAGATGATGCCGGTGCTTTGGAGATGGAGATCAAAAGCACAAGTTCATGGCCATATCATGTCACTTATGATTTGCATGTGATGTTAATCCTTTTATGCATCTTATTTTGCTTAGGACGACGGTAGCATTATATGGTGATCCATCACTTAAGTTTCAATATAAAATTCTGTTCTCCCCGATTGTACACCCTTGCGAAAGTTCTTCGTGTCGAGACACCACGTGATGATCGGGTGTGATAGACACTTCGTTCACATAAAACGGGTGCAAGCCAGTGTTGCACGTGTAAAACACTTGGGTTAAACTTGACGAGCCTAGCATGTATAGACAAAGCCTCGGAACACAAGAGACTGAAAGGTTAACACGAGTCATATAGTAGATATGATCAACATGATGATGTTCACCATTGAAACCACCTCAACTCACATGATGATCGGACTTGAGTTGGTGAATTTGGATCATGTATCACTCACATGACCGGAGGGATGTCAATTTGAGTGGGAGTTTTTAAGTAATTTGATTATATAAACTCATTATCTTGAACAATAGTCTTAGTAACCTTTTCATCTTTATGTTGTAGATCAATGGCTCGCGGAGTAGTTCCCGTGAATTTTAATGTGTTCCTAGAGAAAGCCAAGTTGAAAGATGATGCAAGTAAGTTTGTGGAATGGGCCCATAATCTGAGGATTATCCTCAAGGCTTCCCAGAAGGCTTATGTTCTTGATGCACCACTTGGTGACCCACCCGCTCCCGCGTCGTCCGAAGAAGTTAAGAACGCTTGGGAGACACGTTCTAGAGATCACTCAATAGTTCAATGTGCAATGTTGTATGGCTTAGAACCGGGACTTCAAAGATGTTTTGAATGTCATGGAGCATATGAGATGTTCCTAGAGTTGAATTTTATCTTTGAGAAGAATACCCAGATTGAGAGGTACGAGACCTCCGATAAGTTCTATGCTTGCAAGATGGAGGAGAACGGGTCTGTCAGTGAACATATACTCAGAATGTCTGGGTATTCGAACGGTTTGGTTGAGTTAGGGATGCCCCTTCTAGCGAAGGTAATCACTCACAGAGTTCTTCAATCATTGCCACCTAGCTACAAGAGCTTCGTAATGAACTATAACATGCACAATATGAACAAGTCAGTCACCGAGCTGCTTGCGATGCTGAAAATAGCAGAGTCTGAAATCCAGAAAGAGCATCAAGTGTTGATGGTCAATAAAACCACTAGTTTCAAGAAGAATGACAAGGGAAAGAAGGGTAACTCCAAGGAGTGTGGCAAAGCAGTTGCCCCCCCGGTGAAGAAACCCAAGACTGGTCCCAAGCTAGAAACTGAGTGCTTTCATTGCAACGGAATTGGTCACTGGAAGCGAAACTGCCCCAAGTATCTGGCCGACAAGAAGGAGGCCAACACCAAACAAGCTATATTTGATATACATGTTATTGATGTGTACCTTACCAACTCTCATTATTGTGCCTGTGTATTTGATACCGGTTCGGTTGCTCACATTTGCAACTCAAAACAAGAGCTACAAAACAGACGAAGGCTAGCTAAGGACGAAGTGACGATACGTGTGGGAAATGGTTCCAAGGTTGATGTGATTGCCGTCGGCACGCTCGCTCTTCGATTACCATTGGGATTAGTGATGAACCTAAATAATTGTTATTTGGTGCTTGCGTTAAGTATGAACATTATATCTACATATTGTTTATTGTGAGACGGTTACTCATTTAAATTAGAGAATAATGGTTGCTCTATTTATATGAGTAATATATTTTATTACTCATTGAATATCAGAGTGATGATACACATGTTCATAACATTGATGGCAAAAGATGTAGAGTTGATAATGATAGTACCTCTTTCTTGTGGCACTACCATTTAGGTCATATTGTTGTAAAACGCATGAAGAAGCTCAATGCTAATGGACTTTTGGAGTCACTTGATTTTGAATCACTTGACACATGTGAACCATGACTTATGGGCAAGATGACTAAAACCCAGTTCTTTGGAACAACGGAACAGGCAAGTGACTTGTTCAAAATCATACATACTGATCTGTGTGGTCCAATGAGCATTGAGGCGCGTGGTCGATATTGTTATTTTCTACCCTTCATAGATGACTTAAGCAGATATGGGTATATTTACTTAATGAAACACAAGTCTGGAATGTTTGAAAAGTTCAAGCAATTTTAGAGTGAAGTTGAGAATCATCGTAACAAGAAGATTAAGTTCCTATCTGATCAAGGAGGATAATATTGGAGTTATGAGTTTGGCAGTCACATAAGACAGTGTGGAATTGTTTCACAATTGACACCGTATGGAACACCATAGTGTAATGTTCTGTACGAATGTCGTAATCGAACCTTATTAGATATGGTGCATTCTATGATGCCTCTTGCCGACTTGCCAATATCGTTTTGGGGTTATGCATTAGAGACAACTGCATTCACTTTAAATAGGGCACCATCGAAATCGGTTGAGACAACGCCATATGAACTATGGTTTGGTAAGAAGCCAAAGTTGTCGTTTCTTAAAGTTTGAGGATGTGATGCTTATGTCAAAAAGCTTCAGCCTGAAAAGCTAGAACCCGAAGCGTAGAAATGTGTCTTCATAGGATACCCAAAAGAGATAGTTGGATACACCTTCTATCTCATATCTGAAGGCAAAGTGTTTGTCGCTAAAGAATGGAACATTTCTTGAGAAACAGTTTCTCTCAAAAGAATTGACTGGGAGGAAAATAGAACTTGATGAGGTTATTGAACCTTTACTTCAACTAGAGAGTAGAACAATGCAGAAAGATGTTTCTGTAGAGCATACATCAGTTGAAGAGGAAGTTAATGATGATGATCATGAATCTTCAGATCAAGTTACTGTCAAACCTCATAGGTCAACAAGGGCGCGTGCTGCTCCTGACTTGTACGGCAACCCTATCTTAGTGGTCGTGTTGTTGGTCAATGATGAACCTACGAGCTATGGAGAAGTGATGGAAGGCCCGGATTCCGAGAAATGGTTAGAGGCCATGAAATTCGAGATGGGATCCATGTATGAAAACAAAGTGTGGACTTTGGAAGTATTACCTGAAGGGCGATAGGCCATTTAGAAAAACTGGATTTGTAAGAGGAAGACAGACGCGGTTGATAATATCACCGTCTATAAAGCTCGACTTGTGGAAAAAGGGTTTTCAAGAGCTCAAGGAGTTGACTACGATGAAACTTTCTCAACCGTAGCGATGCTTAAGTCCGTCAGAATCATGTTAGCAATAGTTGCATATTTCGACTATGAAATTTGGTAGATGGATGTCAAAACAGCGTTCCTTAATGGTTTTGTTAAGGAAGAGTTTTATATGACACATTCGGAAGGTTTTGTCAAGCCAGAGAATGCTGACAAAGTTTGTGAACTCGAGCGATCCATTTCTGGACTGGTGCAAGAATCTCGGAGTTGGAATCTGCGCTTTGCTGAGGTGATCAAGGCGTTCGCGTTTATACAAGTTTATGGAGAAGCTTGTATTTACAAGAAAGTGAGTGGGAGCTCAATAGCGTTTCTAATATTATATGTGGTCGACATATTGCTGATTGGAAACAATATAGAAATGCTGGAAAGTGTGAAGGAATATTTGAACAAAAGTTTTTCAATAAAGGACCTAGGAGAAGCTGCTTTCATTTTAGGCATTAAGATCTGTAGAGATAGATCGAGATGCTTAATAGGACTTTCACAGAGCACATAACTTGGCAAAGTTTTAAAGAAGTTCAAAATGGATCAGTCCAAGAAGGGGTTCTTGCCTGTGTTGCAAGGTGTGTAATTTAGTAAGACTCAATGCCTAATGACTTAAGAAGATAGAGAAAAGATGAGTGTCATCCCCTATGCTTCAGCCATAGGCTCTATCATGTATGCAATTCTATGCACAAGACCCGATGTTATCCTTGCCATAAGTATGGCCAGAAGGATTCAAAGTGATACAAGAATGGAGAACTGGACGGCGGTCAACAATATCCTTAAGTACCTAAAAAGGACTAAGGAAATGTTTCTCATTTATGGAGGTGACCAAGAGCTCATCATAAAGGGTTACGTCGATGCAAGCTTTTACAGTTATCCAGATGACTCTCAGTCGCAAACCAGATACATATTTATTCTCAATGGGGGAGCAGTAAGCTGGTGCAATTCCAAGCAGAGCATGGTAGCCGATTCTACATACAAAGTGAAGTACATTGCAGCCTCAGATGTAGAAAAGGAAGGTTTCTGGATGAAGGAGTTCATGACAGATCTTGGAGTAGTTCCTAGTTAGGGAGTCCTAGCTTAAGGGGTCCATGGATGGCCGACCTATTTCTCATGGGCCGGACTATGTGGGCCGCTGGATGAGCTTTGGATGATCAAAGGCCCATTTGACAGATGGAAGCTTCAAGGAGTCGTGGCATGTCTTCCAAATTTTCGACAGTAGATAGGCATTTTTTTCTTTCGTTGTGCTACCGACCATGTGTAAACCCTAGTATCCCCCGGTGCCTATATAAACCTGGAGGGTTTTAGATCATAGGGCAGAGAAACTCGTCTTTGTTTTAGCTATTCGATCTCAAGGTAGATCAACTCTGTAACCTTCATATCATCAATATAATCAAGCATGACGTAGGGTTTTACCTCCATAACAGGGCCCGAACCTGGGTAAACATCGTCTCCTTCGTCCCCTATTCCCATCGATGCAAGTGTCACAGCTCGGGACCGCCTACCCAAGATCCGCCGGTTTTGACACCGACATTGGTGCTATCATTGAGAGTTCCACTGTGATTGATAAAGGAATCAATGGCTTGCCTTGCCACAAGCAACGAGATCTGCAACCAGGATATTCTCATCCCTGATCATATATTCACAGGTGGCAATGTCTTGTCGCACGCTGACCCGACCGGCCACCTTGGCCAGATCGGAAGCTTTTCCACCGACCAAGGAATCAGATTCGGAACCCTAGAGTTTGTCGCTGATTCATAGGGAGAACTTGTCTTGATAGGGCCCTCAACTCTCGAGGAGGAGCCCGCCGATCCTGATGCCATGACGCCGAAGACAACGGGCCCCACCTCTAAGGTCACCTTCACCCTCGGGCTGTCTGGAACGCTCAATCCAGCCGTTGTGACCGGAGCCACTATGGCCAAACAGGACCCGGATCCACTCTCGTGCGATTCCTAACTGCGACACCGTAGATCGACCCCATTCGCTTCAGCGACACGCATCCCACTCTCGCCTCATTTCTAATCGAGATGTTTGATCGGATTTAGACCATGCATGTGACTGATGACCAGACCCCGGTCTATGACCGGCTTGGGCTTAAACCCGACGATAGGGAGATTCTCATCCCGATGGTCACTCACTTAGTCCCCACTGTCGAGTGTCCAGTTGAGGGCTCGCAGCCCCAACGACCAGAATTAAAAACGACTTATACCCCAATCTCCGATCATCGAGACCCCGCTTGCATCCCGGCCCCTGGAGTTTGCTCCGGAGATAGATCGACATCGGTCCCTAATCTAACACGCAATTCGGAACCCGTAATTCTGGACTCACATCATGGCGTGGAGTCAAAAAATTTCCCACCCACCACCCAAGCCGATCAATCAAGGATCGCAGAAGAGTGAAGTCTTAGGACTTATGGGATGTTAAACAGTTACGAGGAGAGTCAGTTCATCATTTTTGGGCTAGACTCCTCACTAGAAACAAAGTACGAGGTCTTAGTGAACAGGAGATAATGGCGTCCTTCAATCACAATTGCCATAATGAAGGGATTCTCAACTCCGTGGCTCGCCGGCACATTCGTGACTTCACCGAGCCATCGGACTTGGTACAAAAATATTGTGCCATGGAGAGCACTTGGCAAGCCAAACGACTATTTTCGTAACCAACCTTTACCGAGTACCCTAGAGGAGATCGGAAAAAGTGGATACCTCTAAAGTGGCTAGCCAAACTCGAACCGACCGAAAAGAGAGATAGACCCCTTACAGGGGTCAGAACTGTCCTTGACGGGATCTTGGATGAACCATGCCCTATATGTTCTGTATTGCTGAACACAAGCCCGACTCACCGCCTCAAGGCCTGCTGGGTCGTCAGGCAGGTTGCAAAAGGCGATGAAGCTATCCTTGAGGTACTACCGCCGAACAGGCACTCCACATCGCCACCAAAATACAATGCCGAAGTCCTAACGATCTACAAAACGTTGCCCTCAAGGAACAGGAGGAGAAGAGCTCTTAGAGAACTCGAGCAGGTCTATCATGTGGCAGCAACAAGTGCATGGGCAGACATACCCATCACCTTCGGAGATACTTACCAACCAACCATTCGTCCCAGTCATACACCGGACACATTGGTCCTAAACCCCATCGTCGATGGCTTCAGGTTTCACAAAGGGCTAATGGATGGAGGCTGCGGTTTAAACCTTATCTATGAAGATACCCTGGAAAAAATGCAGTTTGACCGATCTCACATTGAGCATAGCTACACGACATTTTGGGGGCTCATTCCTAGGAAAGAGGCACGTTGTTCAGGTCATATCACCCTGGATGTAGTGTTTGGCTCGCCCAAAAACTACCGATCCAAAAAACTTCTCTTCCATATCGTACCCTTCCCCAGTGGCTACCATGCCCTGCTGGGGCGTGACGCCTTCACAAAATTCCAGGCTATACCACATTATGGGTATATGAAGCTCAAGATGCCAGGCCCAAATGGGCTAAACACAATCGCTAGTGATCTGAATATGGCCCTTCGAGCTGAAAACAAAACAGAAGTGCTCGCCCTTGAGGCACTAGATGAGACGTTTGTTGAAGAAGAATTGACCGTACCTCGGTCAACAGTAGACAAGAAAGATGTAATCCTTAGCAAAAGTCCCAAACCCTTGTCCTTTAAATCTGCAGATGAAATCGTTAAATATTAGGTACACCCGATGGACCACAATAAGACAACATCCATCGGAGCTCAGCTAGACCACATAGTGGACGAAGCACTGCGAGCATTCTTACGAGAAAACTGGGACATGTTGTCTGGCATCCTTCCGATATGCCTGGATTCCCACGGCGGCTAGTAGAACATAGTTTGAACATCATCGTAGGCTTTAAGCCCGTTAGGCAGACTCTGTGCCGCTTTTTCGAGACCAAACAACCAGATATGGGTGAAGAATTAGCCAAACCACTAGAGGCCATATTCATTCGGTAGATTAAGCACCCCGAATGGTTGGCAAAACTGGTGATGGTACCAAAGAAAGACAAATCCTCACGGTTGTGCGTCGACTTTAAAGACCTCAACAAGGCCTGCCCTAAGGACCCATTCCCCTTAGCATGAATAGACTAGATTATTGATGCCACAGTTGGACACAACTCATTGTGTTTCCTCGATGCTTATTCCGGATACCATCAGATTAAAATGAAGGAATCCGATGAAGCTGCAACCGCATTCATCACCCCTTACAGGCCATTCTGTTTCAACACGATGCCTTTCGGGCTACAAAATGCTGGGGCTACGTACCAGCGAATGATCTAGACTTGTGTCACAAAACAAGTCGGTAAAACAGTCGAAGCATATGTGGACGATGTGGTAATCAAAACCAAACACATCAGCTAGCTAATTGACGACCTAAGGCAAACCTTTGCCAGCCTACGTGAGTACGATATATGACTCAATCCGGAGCATTTTGTATTCGGAGTTCCTACTGGTAAACTGCTCGGATTCATTGTTTCCCATAGAGGAAGACAAGCGAATCTAGCAAAGATCCGCCCTATTAGAACTCACAGTTCCCACAGAGCTGAAACACGTCCAGAGGTTGGCTGGTTGCGTGGCGGCGTTCAGCCACTTTATCTCCCGCCTTAGTGAAAAGGATTTACCGCTCTACAGATTGCTGAAACGGACCAACAATTTTGAATGGACCGATGAAGCAGCGGATGCGTTAGAAGAAGTTAAAACATTGCTAGCAAGTAACCCATTCTCACAACACCAAGCGCTGCTGAACCCATGTTATTATACATATCGGCCACCAACCAAGTCGTTAGTGAAGTGCTCGTCGTTGAACGAGAGGAGGAGGGACACAAATTCCGGATTCAGAAGACGGTCTATTACGTGTCAGAAGTACTAACGCAGTGCAAGTCCAGATACCCGCACTACTAGAAGATAGCCTATACAGTATTTATGGCATCATGGAAACTAAGACACTACTTTCAAGAGTGTTCAGTTACGGTGGCATCCGAAGTACCCCTGAACGATATAATCAACAACAGGGATGCCATCGGCCACATAGCCAAATGAGCCATTGAGCTCCTTCCTTTTGAAATTGTCTACAAGCCACGACGAGCTATTAAATCTCAGGTGCTGTCAGATTTCCTTGTCGAATGGACAAAGGCCGAGCTCTCCAAGGAATATAGTACATACTCCCATTGGACGATGTACTTCGATGGATCCAAAACTTTGGCCGGACTGGGGGCTGGAGTTATTCTCACATCCCCCATGGGCGACAATATTCGATATGTGTTGCAGATCATGTATGCCGATTCCAACTATGCAGCCGAATATGCAGCACTCCTGCACGGTCTTCGGATGGAAGAATCAATGGGCATACAACGGCTAGAGGTGCGGGGGGACTCCAACCTGACCAGCTCCCAAATCAACGACGAATTCGATGCCAAAACTCATAAGATGGCGGCATACAGAAACGTTGTCCTCTAGATATCTGCACGGTTCGAGGGGACAGAATTCCACCATGTCGCTACAGACAACAACCAAGCCGTCGACATATTGGCCCGCATGGGGGCCAAACGTGACCCTCTCCCAAAAAACACTTTCCTGGAACGGCTCTTTAAGCCATCAGTGGTTTGGCAGGACGATAATAAGGGCGCCGGTCTCACCACCGTGGAAGAGGTTGTTCCCCCTATAAACGAACTAGACGACCAAATCATTGGCGGTTCCGTAATGGATGAAACGCCTTTGGCTCATGAAGTGATGGCAGTAATCACGCAATGGACCAAACCCTTCCTTGACTACCTTCTTCCCAAAGAACTCCCCGACGATCAGACGGAGGCGTGATGCATAATTCGGTGATCAAAACCTATAAGGTCCATGAGGGTGAGTTATACAAGAAAAGCACCACCAGAGTGCTACAATGGTGCATATCTAAGGAAGAAGGACAACAGCTCTTAGCCGATGTCCACGTAGGGATGGGTGGCCATCACGCCATGGCAAGGGCCTTGGTTAGCAAGGCCTTTCGGGCCGGTTTCTGTTGGCCCACTGCTCGAGCGGACGCCCAGTCACTTGTCAAGCACTACGTGGGATGTCAACTTTTTGCAAATCAAAGTCACATGCCCCCAACAGCTCTTCGCACTATTCTGATTACCCAGGGCCCTTTGCGGTCTGGGGCAGGATATGGTCGGACCACTTAAAGGAGGGACCAAGAAGAATAAATACCTATTGGTCATAGTTGATAAATTCACCAAATGGATAGAGGCAAAACCTGTCAAATCAGCCAAGTACGGACTAGTAATCGACTTTATATCTGGCATGGTACACCGTTACGATGTCCCACATAGTATAATAACGGACAATGGATCCAACTTCATAGCCCAAGAGGTCAAAGACTGGTGCGCAAAAATGGGCAACAAGCTCGATTACACATCGGTGTATCACCCACAGACCAATGGACAAGTCGAATAGGCAAACAACCTCATCATGAATGGTATTAAACCATGTCTGGTCCGATCTCTGCATGAGTCCGATTGCCATTGGGTAGAGGAGCTTGCCTTCATTCTGTGGGGCCTGTGCACCACCCCGAACAGATGAATGGGATACACACCATTCTTCATGGTCTACGAGGCAAAAGCAGAACTCCCCTGTGACATTATTCACGATGCACCAAGGGTGCGCATGTATGAGGAAAAGGAGGTCTAGTTAGATCAGCAAGATGACCTGGATGCCTTATAAGGAGAGTGTGAGATGGACCGGGCTTGTTCTACCTTTTATCAATAGCAGGCTTGACGTTAAGAGAGTATGGAGGTCAGGGCAAAAGCGTATAATGTAGGTGAACTCATCTTACGGCTCCTAGATAAGCAGAAGCATAAACTTAACTCCAAATGGGAGGGCCCCTTCATAATTGACGAAGTACTCGCGGGAGGAGCTTACCATCTTCGAAACCTGACGGATAACCACCTTGAACCAAACCCATGGAACACAGCTCGTCTTCGACGCCTCTATGGATAGACCGGTGTCGTCACACTCTTTACTCTTTATATCCTTTTCTTTCCTTCTTTATTCTTTCCTTTTCCCTCCCACCTTGATTTTCGAGAGGTTTGGTTTTCTTCTTTTCTTCGCAAGTCTAATCTCGGTTAAACCGATCTTGTATTAAGATTTTCGTCATACACCTTTAACTATTAAATCCGAACACAACACCTGGGGGCTTCTCCCCGAAGCCAATGATTTGTATTCTAAGCATCTATTCACATTCATCATGGATGCACATTTTCCTTATCAATTTTACGCCATTCTATGCATCAATACAAACTAAGATTTTTGCCAAGCTGGGTTGCCTCGCTCCTATGTTTACTCTCTACGTTCCGGATTGTTCGACTAAAGAATAAAGGGAGCACCTTTGCGGTGTTACGACTAGCTTATCTGGATACGTACCTCAAACGGGTGAAGCCAAAAGCTGGCTATCTTTAGCAGAAAATTGGTCGGCTACGGCGAAAACAACAAAAAATATGGTTATCATCGCCATTCCTCAGGTTTCTTTTTTTCCAAAAAAGAGCAATTACTCGCGTACTAGCAGTATACGGCCTTATTATCTACGATTTACGTAGCACCCTGAAGAAAGGTATCAATAGAGGTACTATTTCCTTTTGAAGATGTTTCTTATGCTAAGAAGTAATATAACATATCTCCCTGTGTGATTTTTATCCTTTCGCACCAAATGGCCGGATTACCTGGTTGCCCGAACATAATTCACTCTTCTCGATTGATATTTTATAAGGAACACTCCCAAGCTCTTAGAGCGGGAGGTCGAAGCCGATGGCCGGTTAAGACAAAGTTTACAACACAGACGGAGCATTTCTTGATTATCAGTACATAGTTACACATAATCATACATCTGGCTGCTGGTCGAGATTGTCTATTAAGGCGTCTAGGGAGCAATCTTCTTGCGAGAGACAGGCGGCGGGCATCACTTGGTCGTACACCAAATGAAGTGGCACTTCTTGCCCATCCGGCCCTACCAGCCCAACCCAAGCCATATGCTTGGGGTTAAGGCCAGTATAACAGGTCTTGATCATCACCCACACCTCTGATGCTCCCTCTCGGCAGGCCAATGTCTTCCATAGCTTGAATCGACTTCAGGATCCCTTGAATCGATCAACCAGTTTGGTCATCTCCTCCAGAGGTTGGTCGGCGGGCCATAGCGCTTTTATCATGCTCTTCATGGCCTTCTGAGCCCGCTCATGAAGGGAGGACAGTTCCTTCAAAAGGATTACTCGGTAGGATCTGATCATTTCTTTGGGCCGCCCGGATAGGATACCTATACATGAGTCAAGGCATGTCCCTTACACTTCATATATAAGAAGTACCATCCGATGTTAGAATCGCACTTACCGAAGACGCCCCTCTGTAATTTATGGTTCTCTTCTTGGGCCTTGGCCAATTGAGTATTTAAGCTCTCAATTTCTTCGGCCTGCTATTTGTTTTCCGCCTGGAGGCGGTTCTTCTGCTCAAGGTTTCGTTGCAATGAACGACAGCTGGCCTCATGCTGGGACTCATCGTACATCTGAGATTCTCGCGCTGCATCTAAATCCTTTTGCAATAGCCCTATTTGATTAAGACGCTACAAAGTGCCCTTACGTCAGCATGGGATTATATACTAACATCAGCAGAACAGATATACTCACCATGCACCTCTCGGGTAAAAATCTTCTCTTGCTCAAGTTTGGCCTTCACGGTCTCCACCTATATTCGGCTTGCCTCCAATTCCTTGGACAGTTAATCGTTCTATTGCCCGGAGGCCTGCATCGTCAGTAAAGCATTACGCGGACCCTTAAATTCAGTCATTCCGACAAATTCAAGTCTTGGAGGCTACTGGGTTTATAGGTATGTTTGGATTCTTATAACCGATCACTCATCTGCATGTTGGACGATATCAGTTTGATGGCCTCCCCGAATCTAGCTTGGGCAGCTCTGATGTATGCATCAGCCGAGCATAGAGCATTGAACTCTTGTTCGGAGCATGCTGCGTGGCGTAGGGCATTCTCTACCTTGGATTTACTAACTGATACCACGTCCCCGGAATCTTCAGGGGCCTGATTGATCATTGGGACCTCCGTAGCGGGTTCAACATGAGATGAAGATCTGGAGTCGTGAGCATTGTCGGACACCCTGGCAACGTCCTCGGCATGAGATGGCTAAAATCTTAGCCTAAGTATGTCGACATGATATCTCCTGTGAGGCCCTATTGATTGTAATTATAAATAAGGAGCAAACCAAAGTACCATTAAGCTGAGCGAGTGGTCGGGCCTGTCCCCACGATCGGCTCATTTGACGAATCCCTATTGTTTTCCAGTCCAGGCATTGCCGCCATATCCGATGTATGTCACGCAGACCGACGACGCATGGGAGCAGGAGCCGACGCATTTGGGTCGATGGAGTATACTTGCCTTTTGTGGGATGAATTTTTCTTCTCCTTGCCCGTAGTAGGGGAAGGGAATGATCTAGGGTAATCGGCTATGATAGCCTCCTTGGAGAGGTCGAGGCTCTCTTGGTAGAAGACCCCGTCTTCGAACTCAACTGACAAATCTGTGTCGTCATGAAATCCCGGATCGTCATCACGATAATTGTTCTCGGGTTGGGGGGCCCGGACTGTTAACTGTCTCGACATAGCTCCTCCATTACTGTATACATGGGTTAAAGGCTTCGATCAGATAGGGATAAATGTAAAATTGGAAGTCGGGTCACAGAGTTGAAAGTCTCAATTGTTCGATGGGATTGTGACTTGAGTAGCCCTCCTTGGTCGGTAGCCGAACAAATTCTTCTTTATCCCTTTGTATAGGTCAGCAAGTGCGGCTGCTAATGCTGCTTGATTGGCGGGGCCCAACGGACAGGAGCAAGTGGAGTCTCTTGTCCCGTTGTAACACCACAAAGGGTGTACTCTTTGCTAAAGGGGCTAGACACATCGGGTGATGGCTGCGGCCATCACATCTATCATGGTCAACTTATGATAAGCTAGCAACCTCACGTCGGCAGCAAAGCGTTGCACTTTGGTGCCGTCCTCTTGGGATGAGCTTTTCAGTCGGCAGTTGTACCTTTTCTTCAAGGGGGCTTCGGAGTACTCGGGCAAACCCCTCCGAGCTAGATCAAATAGGGGAACGTCCTCGATATAGAACAATTCCAAAGACCATTCTTCGGACTCCTTTGGTGTTCCCACTGGATACCCCATCCCCGCTATGCGGCATATTACGGCTCCTCCGACCTCTAAACTTGTCTTGTCCCGAGTGCAAGGGACGAGGCAGAAGTACTTCCTCCACAATTAAAAGTTGCCTCGCATCCCAAGAACATCTCTCAAAGGGCGATGAAGCTCGAGATATGCAGAATGGAGCCTAGGGTGAGAAGATTGAGCTGGATCCCATAGAATTCCAATAATCCCCTCAGGAATGGATGAATGGGGAATCCGAGACCCCGCAAGAGGAAGGGAACGAAACATACATGCTCTCCCTTTTTAGGATTGGAGAAGGTTTCCGTGAAGGCTTCACCATTGAATGAAGTCAACCGGCACGGGTAACCACTAGATCCGAGGAAGGAAGATACCCTTGGGTCTCAAGGTTGCGTAGTCGATGGAGGTATACGGAGCAGCTTGTCCAATCCTCGGGACGGTAGCCGTAAAGGCACGAGGAAGATCTGGGGGACTTGCCATGTTCTTGTGGTGATCTCTTGCTCAATGTTTTTTCGACGGGGAGGAAGAAGAGGATGTGGCCTAGACCACGATTTAGATTGTTTAAATGGGTGGTGCCTCCTTTGTGAGAGGGGCAGTCTTGTAATAAGCTACTGAACCGCTCCTCTCCAATCGGCGCGTGAGGATCGAGAAGCACTCATAGTAATTACAATACCCTGCAAGTTCATGACACTTGGGATTTCGCCGATGACAGGGTGGTTGCCGAACAAGAAGGGATAGATGGAGTCGCCCTGTAATCCAAAGACCTTGATGCACGAGATTGTCCAGATATTATACCTCGGCGTTAGAGGCTAGTCCGGGGGCTACTGAGGGAGTCCTGGTTTAAGGGGTCCTTGGATGGCCGACCTATTTCTCATGGGCTGGACTATGTGGGCTTCTTGCTGAGCATTGGATAATCAAATGCCCCGTTGATAGATGGAAGCTTCAAGGAGTCATGGCGTGTCTTACAAGTTTTCGACAGTAGATAGGCATGTTTTTTCCTTCGTTGTGCCACCGACCATGTGTAAACCCTAGTATCCCCTGGTGCCTATATAAACTGGGAGGGTTTTAGATCATAGGGCAAAGAAACTTGTCTAGGGTTTTAGCTATTCTATCTCGAGAGATATCAACTCTGTAACGTTCATATCATCAATACAATCAAGCAAGACGTAGGGTTTTGCCTCCATAGGAGGGCCCGAACCTGGGTAAACATCATCTCCTTCGTCCCCTGTTTCCATCGACCCAAGTCTCATAGCTCGGGACCCCCTACCCAAGATCCGCCAGTTTTAACACCGACACCTAGTGCACTGAATCCCATGGATCTGTTCTCTGACAACACTGGTGCCATTGCTCTGGCAAAGGAACCAAGATTTTACAAGAGGATCAGACACATAAAGCGACGCTTCAATTCCATCCGCGAGTACATCAAGGAGGCGGACATAAATATTTGCAAAGTGCACACGGAGCTGAATGATGCAGACCCATTGACTAAACCTCTTCCAAGGGTTAAACATGATCACCACACCAGAACTGTATGGGTGTTAGATTCATTACAATGTAAATCACATAGTGGTGTGAGCTAGATTATTAAATCTACTACAAGTGGTTGACTATTGTAAATATGCCCTAGAGGCAATAATAAATAGTTATTATTATATTTCCTTGTTCATGATAATCGTTTATTATCCATGCTATAATTGTATTGATTGGAAACACATTGCTTGTGTGGATATATAGACAACACCGTGTCCCTGGTATGCCTCAAGTAGACTAGCTCATTGATTAAAGATGGTCAAGGTTTCCTAGCCATGGACATAAGATGTCATTTGATAACCGGATCACATCATTGCGAGAATGATGTGATGGACAAGACCCAAATTATAAACATAGCATATGATCGTGTCAGTTTATAGCTAGAGTTTTCTGCATGTCAAATATCTGTTCCTATGACCATGAGATCATACAACTCACTAACACCATAGGAGTACCTTGTGTGTATCAAACATCGCAATGTAACTGGGTGACTATAAATATGCTCTACAGGTATCTCCGAAGGTGTCTGTTGAGTGAGCATGGATCTAGACTAGGATTTCTTACTCCGTGTGACGGAGAGGTATCTTAGGGCCCACTCGGTAATACAACATCATGACAAGCCTTGCAAGCAATGTGACTAAAGTGTTAGCCATGGGATGTTGTATTATGGAACGAGTAAAGAGACTTGCCGATAACGAGATTGAAGTAGGTATATAGATACCGACAATCGAATCTCGGGCAAGTAACATACCGAAGAACAAAGGGAACAACATACGATTAACTGAATCCTTGACATAGAGGTTCAACCGATAAAGATCTTGATAGGATATGTAGGAACCAATATGAGCATCCAGGTCCCGCTATTCGTTATTGACCATAGAGGTTTCTCGATCATGTCTACATAGTTCTCGAACTCGTAGGGTCTGCAAACTTAAGGTTCGGTGACGTTTCGGTAGTATAGAGTTATGCATGGTGGTGGCCAAAGGTTGTTCGGAGTCCCGGATGAGATCCCGGGCATAACGAGGAGCTCCGGAATGGTCCGAAGGTAAAGATCGATATTCGGAAAAGTTTCGTGTACTTCAGTAGTGTACCGGGAGTGCTAGGAGGGTACCACGGGACCATCAGGAGGGCCCTCTCATCCCAAAGGGCCTCATGGGCTGTGGGAGGAGTGAAACAAGCCGCTGGTAGCCTGGCTGAAGCCCCTTCTAAGGCCCATGCAGCCTGGGAGGGAAAAACCAAATGGTGGAAAGGGTTTCAAAGTGGAGAGCAGGAATCCTACTCCTAGTAGGTTTGGAGTAGGACTCCTGCACCTCTTCCACTTCGGCCGCACCAAAGGGGTGGCCCTAGGGCGCAAGCCTCCCTCCCCTCCCTCCTATTTATAACAGAGGGAGAGAGGGAAAAAGCACTTCAACCCAAAAGTCCATAGTGCAGCCCTCTCTCCCGATAGATTAGTTACTCTAGTTTTTCAGCGGTGCTTAGCCAAAGCCTTGATGGAATTGTTCCACCACCACCGCCGCCGCGCCATCGCGCTACCGGAGAACTCATCTACCTTTGCGCTCCCTCTTGCTGGATCAAGAAGGCGAATATCGTCATTAAGCTGTACGTGTGCAAAATGTGGAGGTGCCATCTGTTCGGTGCTAGATCGGGACGGATCATGATTGGATTTCGGGACGCTCGACGAATTTGGATCTCAAAGACGTTCGACTACATCAACCACATTTCTTAACGCTTCCCGCTTAGCAATCTACAAGGGTATGTATATCCACTCTCCCTCTCATAGATACTCATCACCATGGATAGATCTTGCATGTGCGTAGGAATTTTTCTTGTTTCCCATGCAATGTTCCCCAACATGATAGAGATCTCCCGAGTTTCCTCGGGTTGGCCCCGTATGATGTTCTAGTTTGGACCAACAGTCATGAGGAGCACCGACCTGGGTTGTTGATTATATATCCACGGGGTAGCAATACCGTATGCAATTTTATTTAAGTTGTTTAGCAAATGGAGTACCAATGTTGGGTCTTGCCAGACAAGATTTAATCTAAAACAAATAGTCGTGGGTGCCCCCATAATAACCCCGAGCATGTTAGGAGCGCAAAATATGGAACATAACACCAGTAATGAGTAACTATGGCAACAAAAATGGAACAAAACACCGACCAAAAGGCCAAGCCTTCCACATTTACCAAGTATATAGGTGCATTAATTGAAATAGCGATAAATATTGTGATATCTACAGATATCCATGTTATCACATGGAAACAACATGCACCTGCATCTAAGAACGCTATAAGAGGGGTTGAGCAGTGGTAACTTAGCCAAACAAGATTTTGCTAGGTAGTGGAGGGGTTAGAGGCTTCAATGGTAATTTAGGAGGCTTGACATGTAAGTGATAGGTAACAAAACATAAAGATAAGAGTATGACATCTAGCAAAGCAAAAATAGTGTCGGGATCTGTGTACGATCATCTTTGATGTTGGGTCTTCAGGGGGATGCAAAGTTGGGTCCTCGTAGATGTTCTCTCTAGGACACTCGTACTCAGGCTCGTCACTCGGGTCTACCCAAATAGGAACAACACCAATAAACATACAACCAAAGTGCAATGCGCAACCAAGATGATGCATGATCATATTGTTGCAAATAACATAGCAAACCTATGCTTGTCATGTTTCACATGCAAATATTAATTTATTTAGTATTATGGACAGAACCTCATGTTTAGTTGTTTGAACATGCAAGAACATGGAAAATATGGATGCGTCATGTAAAATCGAGGCAAATGCATATGTATAACGTCACAAATGGACTAACGAAGCTAATGGTACGCTCATGGCAAGGTACGAACGTTAACGGAGACAAAAGCAAAGATGAAGAAAGCATGTACAGGAAGTATACAACATGGTCAACAATTCATCTATCTACAGAAACAAGAAAGGAAGCATCGATCAATGGCAATGGAGCTCGATACATGGCATGTTGAAGCAATTTTTAGGGAATTAGTGAAAAATCCAGTTTTACAGATTCTGAGTTAACATGATAGCATCTTGACAACAACAATTATATATGCTAGTGGGCATTTCATGGCATGAAAATTAATAGGGTGATAGAGGACAACATGTACTATAACTAAATACATTATGGCAACATCATAATATGCATATATCAATGGCTTTCATCCTCACAACATGGGATGATGAAATAACCTAAACTTTCAGACTTAGAGAAAATCAAGGGGGTGCAACAGTGTAGTTTTTACCAGATTGACATATTGGACATCAAAACTAACTAAGATGCAAAGCTTTTGGTTGCAAACAAAATGTAGATGATGATAGAGGATAACATGATCTATAAAACATAACATTGTGCCTACCTCAATGGAGCAATGGATTTGTGGGAATCATCAAGACAACATGGCAACAAAATAACAGATTCTAACACTTAGATAAATTTGAGGACATAAAAGCAATATTTTGGTGACATGTTGACAGCAAGAATGCCACCCATATAATGATCTATCATGGCATGCAAAAACACTAGGGCTAGAACACACATAAATGAACATATTTCATGTTGACAACTTTAACATATAGTGCAAGTAGTATTAATTCATGTGAAAAAGACAAAATAAGACATTTTCAAAAACTTGCCAAAATGAAAAAACCAACCACACAATTTGATTCACTGAATTTTTCTACCCCAAATCCATATATCACATGACTATATTCCAATGGAAAAAACTCACTCAAGTGCAATTGAAAGAAAGACATAGCCCTCATGACAAGTTATATGCCAAATTTGGCATATCCCATAATTATTGACAGATTAGGAAAATACAATTCTAGAATATTTCCCTAAATGGAAATAACCCAAACAGAGAAGATAAAACAAAGAAACGAAATATAAAAAAGAGGGGCGACTTGGTAGTGGCTCTAGGCCATGTGTGGATGACATGTGGGCCATCGGGCCCACTGTCATTAACTTAGCAATAAGTGGAAAAATGGGTGCCCTCAGGGGAGGGGAGAGGATCGAACCAGGGACCTCTATGCTACCGATATGGGTCTGAATAAAAGTAGGGCCCAGGTAAACTTGTATACACTGTGTGTGCAGAACTAAATCAAAACAATAAAACGCAGCAACCAAAAGGTGGGGGCGCAGGGATTTGAACCTGGGTCTCTCAAGTGGCGCAGAGGGGGTGCTACCACTATGGTATGAGCGTGTGACTACCAAAGGAAGGGGATCATATCATTTTAGACCCAGATACAAGCGTTGGGCTTCTTCCTTGAGACAGAGAAGAAGACATCGACACCGGCGACTGTGGCAGCGACCTACGAAGCCGAGATGCGCCGGCGGGCTTGCGAGATACATAGGGGAATCCATTCCCGGGGCTAGCTAGGCGTACTCAATGACACGGGCGGACATAACCGAAGCTCACATCCATCGTCGCGGTGGGCATGATCTCGTGCACGTGTGGGAGGACGGCTACGCGATGAGGCGGCTTCCGGGTGTTGCGAGCATTGGAGTGGTGCTCGGGTGTGTGGCACACAGGGATTGCAGCTAGGTAAGCCGGAACGGGGCTGGTTCGAACACACGCACAAGAAAATTGCAGCTTTCAGATGGAGCTCGGAGAACAAGACCATGGCACGAACATAGCAGCGTGGACATGGAACTACAGGCTACGGGGATGAGCACAGAGGGAAAGGATTCTACCTCGACTACCTATGACATGACGAGAAGGTCGAGGATGAGACAGAGATAATGCAAGATCCTATGAAGTCCGGTGCTCATCGGATCCGAATGTGGGAAGAAGATGGCAATGGCAATGAAGCTTCAGGGTCTGAGGGGTTGCGTACGTCGTCGAGGAAGACGAGACACAGTGCCAAGATCTCTCCAAGGCGGAAGGAAGGTCGGAGGCGAATGTCAGGGCGAGCTCGAGCTTGAGCTCCAGATCATGGTGGGCCTGGAGTTGGCGAGCGTGAACTTGCCTTACCTGGCGACATCGAGGGAAGGAGAAGGGTTGAATGGAGCGAGGGGAGTTCCTAGGGAACCGGGGATGCGATATATAGATGTCAGGGGCGCTGGACGGCTGTCAAATGATGGGGAACGTCGACATGTCTCTCAGGATGCGATCCGTACAGGAGCTTGATGATGCCTGAGGCTTAGCGGGCTGTGCTGGCTGCTGGGCTTGCGGGGGAAGGCAAGCTGGTGGGCTGGCTGGGCCTTCAGCTAGCTCTCCCTCTTAGAACTCTCTCTGCTTATCTTTAAAGCAAACAACACTAGCAACAAAATTAATAGGAGAGGGAGGAGAGTATTTAAAATTGAAGCAAAAATAGTTTTAGCTCACAAAAACATGTACTATTTAGCAAAATTGGTTTGGGCATTTTTAGAGAAAATGAATAATTCACAGCTAGTTATCATAGGAATCTGTTTTTGCAAAGAATGGACAGGAAAATATAATAAAACATGGTAAAGATCTATTTTAAAAATCCTATCAAGTTATTTAGAAGAAGAGCAACATTTTATTTCAAGTGATTAAGGCAGTCAAAACAACACGTTTGGAATTCCTATATAACATGGCTTTATGCATAGTTTTGAAAACGAATCTAAGGGAGGTTTTCCACACAACCAGCCCCACTAGCAAGTACAACTCTCTACACACATACACTCACATCACAACAACACACAAACTTATGATGCAACGATTAATTTATGTGATGATGCCATGATGCCATGATGCATGAGGAATGACATGAAACAAAATATTATTACTCAACCACAAGGTGGAAATAAAGAAGGTTCACACGTGACCAATTAGAAATCTCTACTCCTAAAGGGGAGATGGTAGCCGGCGTTCACCGGTTTTTTTCGTCTCTTCTCCCACCATCACTACAAGAATCAGGTACTTTGACGTTTGCCATGGAAGACGGCAAAGGCCACAACGGCGGATGGCAAAGGCCTTTGCCATCCGCTAGCGGACGACAGAATTTTAGGCCGAACGAACTCCGACAAAGGGGATCTTTGACGCCTGCTTCGGCCCAGCAGACGGCAAGAATCTTTGCCGTCAGCTTGCAAACGGCAAAGGGCCTAGACGGTGTACTACAGATGGCACCACTGTTAGGTAGCTAACGAACCCCACCCCTTTGCCATCTGCCGCCCACCCCCCCCCCCCTTTGTCGTCTGCTGCTCGCTCCCCCTTTACCATCTGCCCCCCTTTGTCATCTTCTGCGGTTGCCCCCAGTCCCCCTTTGCCGTCTACCGCCCGCCCCATGCCCCCCAATTTGCCGTTTGCCCCGGACGACAAAGAGGCCAAATGTCCTGAGCCTGGTTTCCCCAGGTTTCACATGTGGCCTCCATGTGGCAGCTTTGCCGTCCGGGGTAGATGGCAAAGAGGCCTTTGCCATCCTCGACAGACAGCAAAGAGGTTGTATTGCCTCTTTTTTGTTTTTGCTATATTAAACAATTTTCAAACAAACAATTGATAACCCAAAAGTATAGGGGATCAATTGTAGCCTTTCTTGACAAGTAAGAGTGTCAAACCCAACGAGGAGCTAAAGGTAGAACAAATATTCCCTCAAGTTCTATCAACCACCGATACAACGCACAAGTTTTACATAGATAGGGACACAAGGGATAAACACTTAAATAAACAAGAAGTGGTAATCTTGATCGAAAGCGTGAACCCATGCCATCTGCCTTAACCTATAGGCATTCTGATTGGGAATCGTCCTAGTTCGCATGTTTGTCACCAACTAAGTCTTCAACATACTCCTATTCTTCCATGCCTGGCCAATTAAATAACCAGTGGCAAGCCAATGAGTACTTTGAATGTACTTGCAAGCAACCCAAGTTGTGGAACAAGGTAATAATGATGCATGTTACAGCACTATGTAGGTAATTTGCGGAAAGCTGATTTTAAATGCAATGACATGATCAAGTAACTAGTAAGCGTGCATCAACAATAGGCAGATATCCATATGAACAAGTTACAGATATCATTATAAGTAGGGGTTGAACACCTCATGTTCATTCATCATGCTAAGTCATCGGACTTAGTTCAATTCCCATGCTAAGTCATCAGACTTAGTTCATGTGCGCTCTTTGTCACCAACACACATACACACACACACACACCGGTTTATGAAAAACATTTGAACGTAGCACAAGAGCGTTCATCCAACTGTCCTTGACCGTGGACACGGCTATTCGAATAGTTTTACACTCTGCAGAGGTTGCACACTGTACCCACAAGACTAGGAGAACTTCCGTGTCATCCAAAGCTCGCGATATATAACATACCCGAGGTAAGCACCCGAACAATGCCTTTCCTATGATGATACTAAACAAAGAGTCCACTCGTTGGTGACATCCCTCATGATATACATCACACGTATCATCCATGAGGGCACGCAACGGTGTGCTCAATGCCTGTAAAGACAGAGCATGGCATTCCACTTCAGGGACGACCCCGTCTCAAGAGTGACCACTCCACTCTTGCCACTAGTAATGCGGGCTCCTTGCTAGCACCGACCATAGTACTCAACAAAGCCCCATCCCATAAGGGTATCGTGGTCATACATGTAATGTTGGAATAACAGTCGCAACTTACACCAATCCTTTTTCAAAAACCACAACACTCACTTGTTCAGGTACACCACTTCTTTCTGAAGTGGTCACCCAACTCATCACCATCTCCCTCGGGCATTAGTGGCACCCGATGGGGTTGTCAAAAAGTCTGTGAAATCATTTTTTTTCCATCACTATGCATAGACCCCATCCCACTTGCGTAGCATCTATTAGCATCCTATCTGCACCCACCTGCATAACCCTCATAATATGGTAGGGTCATGCACGATGCAAGTGTCAACGGTAAAACTATCAGAAGCAACCCACCGGAGGGGTCACTGCTCCACATGATCCAATATGACAAAAAGTAAAGTGCTATATGTCATGGAATGAAAATGGTTTCTAAACATGGTCAAAGGGCTGCTTGCCTGGCACAACAAAGTCTCCGGGGTCTTCTAAGTCTTCGGGTCCAACTTGTTCGTCAACTGCGCAATCTATCATCACGAAATAAGGCGATAAAAATAAGCAACACACAAAAACAAAGCACACAAGCTACTATCAAAAATGCTACCCTACTCTGATAAATGCTAAAGACCATGTTAAAAATGTTTTTTATGGTTTTGAGGTTAGAAAGATTTTCAAAAACATTTAAAAGAGGGGCTCATATTGCCCAAATAGGTTTTTATATTAAAACAGTACACAAAATATTTCCAAATATTTTTACAAATGGCAGTAGTAAATTCTATGGATTATTCTAAGAATTTAGGTGAAAGAATATTTGGATTTGGAATTAATTTGGGCTCTTGGGATTTTTGGAAGTTAAACGGAAAAGAAAAGGAAAGGGGGGGGGTACTATGCCCCTTGGGCCAAAATGCTCGGCTGAAACTGGAATACAGAGGGAAGCCGGCCCAGGCGAGGTGCCGCGTGCGGCAGGTTTGATTTTAAACCTGCCCGCGGGCCCGGCCTTCCAGCAAGAGAGGACGGGGTGATGGTGGTCCACCTGTCATCCCTCTCCTCGCGATAGGAGCAGAGGGGGCTCATCAGAGGGGCTCCAGGCCACGGCGGATGGAACGAAGGGCAGCGGCGTGCTCAGTGGGCCCTTGTGCGTCGGTGAGTGGCCGCGGGGGTCGCCTGGGGATAGGGGAATGTCGACGAGGGGAGGTGCCCGACGGCAGCCAGGGTTTGCTCCGGCTGAGGGTTCCCGTCCACGGGGGCGAAGGGGCTAGGCACATGGGAGTTGCGGAGGAAGGGCGAGAGCAAGGAAAGGGGGCAGGAGCTCCGGGAGGCACTTAAATAGGGGGGCCGCCTGTCCACCATGGACGTGGTGCGCCGGTGACGACCAGGGCGTCGCCACGTGCTGCGGGGGCGAGCCGGGCCGTGTCTGGGGGCTTCGTGGATGTTGTCCGCGCCCAGGAGAAGGGAAGGGAAGCTAGGCGGGGACCCGGAGGTGCGCGCGTGCGAATGCGGCCACTGGCCGGTTCAGGCAATGCCGTGCGCGCGCGAAGGAGGGGAGGATAGAGAGGGGAGAGAGGGGGATGACCGCCTGCCGCGTCGTGGACGTCGAGGCCGACCAGGGGGACGCGCGGGGGGAGGCCCAAGGCTGTTGGGCGGCGCGGGGCTAGGGCGGCTACAGTGCGGGAGCGCATTGGAGCGCACTCCAGAGTGCCCATATGGCGTGCCCTGGCATATTTTCAGCCCACCCGCATGTCTTCTTGCGTCTAGGGGCTATAGGATATGTCCAAGGGCTAGGAGGAGCTAGGGAGGCCTCTGGAGGAGCCTTAGGGTAGAAGGAAAGGGGAGAGGGGTTGAAAAAGATGTTGCCAGGGAGGTAAATGGGGTTTTTCACCACATCACATTTGAGCTATGGCCATGGGACTTTTACTGGAGGTGAAAGGTAACTACAAGAGGTTGTGGTAAAAATCTAGGGGCAAGGGTAAAAGTGAAAGAGGTGGAAATGGTGGTTTTACCATTTCACCAGAAGGTGTTTGATGGGGTTTTGGGCAAGAAAAATTTACCATCTTACTAAGATATTCAACAGGGTCAAGGGCTAGGTAGAAATGAGAGGATTCACCAAGTTTGAGCTCAAGTGGGAAAGTTGACAATGGAAACTTGATAAACCCTAGAAATTAACAGAATCAGGTTTCTGTAGATTTAGTGATGCTAGGTTTTTAACCTTGATGCACCACTTAGTGTAGCATCACTACTTGGTCATTAGAGCATGCCCAAAAAGTTTGGGGTCAAGGGGAGACACTTCACAATGTAAAGTTGCTCAAATATGAATCTGAAGAGGAAGGGTTTTGGGATGGTTTGATGAACCAAATCATCTTGGATTGAGGTGAAACTTTGCAAGATCATCACTTATGATAGTGTTAACTTTTTGGAATTTTCATGGAATTTATTGAGAGTATTCTTATAGAAATATTCCAAAAGTTTGATTTGAACAGAAAGGGTTTTGAGGGGTTTTGCCCATGATTTTATCATGCCCTTGTGTTGAAACTTATATATATGGAAACTATATGTCCACTGAGTTTTCCTAAATTTTCTCAAATATTTTCAAAGATTTTAAATAATTTTTCCCTATGAAAAACCATTTCTGGCCTTAAGAAAAAGCCTTTAAATAAAATCTGAAAATAATCTTTAAAAATAATATTTTGTTGTTTTGGGAAGTCTTATATATAATAGGTTTGAATTAAAGTCTTTTGGGAAGAAGAATCCACCCAATTTGATGACTTGTAGTGCAAACCTCATTTCAAGGGGTTTTCAAAACCTAATTTGAATAAATCATTTTTGGTTAAAACAAAATTTGATAAAAATAATTTTGGGCACTGTTCACATCGCATGATCATTGGGCAAGAGGTTTGGGACATGGAAGATGAATATGAAGTGGAATAGAATCTAGGAGTGCCATAGCACAATCATCTAGCAAGCAAACATCATTGCAAACACGCACAAGTACTTTGAAAAAGTTTTAGTTGGATCCATATTTTATAGACCCAAACATATCAATGTGCTACAAACACAGGGTGTGATAGACCTTCCCCCATTACAAGAATCTCGTCCCCGAGATTCCTAGGCTAAGCGCTAAAAAGATAAGGGAACTCAGATCTAAGATAATCTTCATGCTCCCGGGTTGCTTCAGCTTCATTGTGGTTGCTCCACTGGACCTTGAAGTCCTTGATAGTGCGGCTTCAGGTGTAGCACTCAGCTTGATCCAGAATGCGAACCGGCCTCTCATGATAAGTGAGGTCGGGTTGAAGGTCGATGGCTTGATGGTCGATATCCTTGTAGAGGTCAGGGCGGTTGGGAACTTGCACACACTTCCGGAGTTCTGACACGTGAAAGACGTTGTGCACATCCGACAGCTAAGAAGGTAACTCCGGCTGATATGCAACTTCTTGTCGCCTGTCGGTGATCTTGAAGGGGCCGATGAATCTTGGTGCAAGCTTCCCTTTGACGTGGAAATGCTTGTTCCCTTTTAGAGGCATGACTCGGAGGTAAACATGGTCCCCAACACGAAAACTCATGTCTCGACAATGAGAGTCGGCGTAGCTCTTCTACCTAGTCCTGACGGTCTCGAGTCACTCTCGGACGAGTTGAACTTGTTGTTCTACTTCGCAAAGGATGTTTGGCCCAAAAACTAATCCTTCTCCGGTTTTTGACCAGTTGAGGGGAGTACGACACTTGCGTCCATACAACACCTTGAATGGTGCAATCTGAAGACTCGCTTGGTAGCTGTTGTTGTAGGAGAACTCGGCGAATGGTAGGCAATCTTCCCACTTGGCTCCATATGCTAAAACACAGGCGCGGAGCATGTCTTCGAGTATCTAATTTACTCGCTCTGTTTGTCCACCGGTCTGAGGGTGGAATGTAGTGTTGAAGGAGAGCTTGGTTCCCAAGGCTTCTTGGAACCTATTCCAGAACCTTGAGGTGAACTAGGTTCCTCGTTCCGACATAATCTCCTTAGGAACTCCATGGAGGCTCACAATCCGGTTGATGTAGAGGTTGGCCAACTGGTTCCCATTGTAGGTCATCTTGACGGGAATGAAGTGCACTACCTTGGTCAGGTGATCAACAATGACCCAAATGGAATCATGTCCTTTTCTTGACCTTGGTAATCCGGTGATGAAATCCATCCCGACTTTGTCCCACTTCCATTCAAGCACTTTGAGAGGTTGCAATAGCCCAGCGGGTCGTTGATGCCCAGCTTTAACTCTCTGGCATATGTCACACTTAGCCACGAACGTGCCTATCTCCCGTTTCATACCATGCCACCAGAATCTTGCCTTGAGGTCTTAATACATCTTGGTTCCTCCAGGATGAATGGATTATGGAGTGTCATGAGCTTCTTGCAAGATCAGGATCTTGAGCTCCTCCTTGTTGGGTACGAAGATGCGATTCCCGAACCATACTACTCCTTGCTCATCCACTGAGAATCCTGGGGCCTAGCCTACCTTGATCTTCCTCTTGATGCCTTCAATGCTCTCGTGTCCTTTCTGGGCTTCTTTGATATCATCCATGAAGGTAGGCTTTGCTTCGAGGATGGAAAGGAATCTAGGTGCAACCAGTTCCAAGCCGAAACTTTCAAGTTCTTCATACAAGGCGGGTAACCTTTCCTTAATCATACTATTCAAGGAACAAGCCTTTCTGCTTAAGGAATCTGCTACCACGTTTGCCGTTCCGGGGTGGTACTGAACACTGAGGTCATAATCCTTGATCAACTACAACCATCTTCGCTGCCTCATGTTCAATTCCCTTTGAGTGAAGATATACTTCAAACTCTTGTGGCCTGTGAATATCTCACATCGCTTCCCGAGAAGGTAATGTCGCCATGTCTTCAAGGCATGAACCACGGCTGCCAACTCGAGATTATGAGTTGCATAGTTCTCTTCATGAGGACGTAGCTATCTGGATACATATGCTACGACTCTGCCTTCTTGCATCAGAACACCTCCAAGCCCGGTTCTTGATGCATCACAATAAATCACAAACTCCTTGTGAATATCGGGGGTGGCCAAATTTGGGGTTGTGGTCAATCTCTTCTTGAGATCCTAGAAGCTTTCCTCGCACTTAGCTGTCCATTCCAACTTCTTGTCCTTCTTCAAAAGCTGGGTCATAGGTCGGGTGATGCTTGAGAACCCTTCCACGAACTTGCGGTAATATCCCGCGAGTCCAAGGAAGCTCCTGACTTCCTTCACGGTGGTTGGGGTTTGCCATTCTGTCACGGCTTCAATCTTGGCAGGATCTACTGATAATCCTTGTGTAGTCAATACATGACCCAAGAATCCAACTTCATGCATCCATAATTTACACTTGCTGAACTTGGCATAAAGCTAGTGCTCTCAAATCTTCTATAGGACCAATCTCAAGTGTTCCTCATGCTCTTCTTCAGACTTGGAGAAGACAGGTATGTTATCAATGAAGACGACAACAAACTTGTCCAAGTACTCCATTAAGACCTTATTCATGAGGTACATGAAGTAGGCAGGGGCATTAGTTAACCCGAATGACATGACCATGTATTCATACAGGCCATACAGGGTTACAAACGCCGTCTTCGGAATGTCTTGGGGTCTGATCTTCAGCTAGTAGTACCCAGACCTGAGGTCGATCTTGGAGAACAGCTTGGCTCCGGTTAACTGATCAAACAGGTCTTCGATCTTGGGAGTGGGTACTTGTTCTTTATTGTGACATCATTGAGAGAATGGTAATCGACACAGAGTTTGGTAGTTTCGTCCCTCTTTGACACAAATAGAACAGGCGATCCCCAAGGAGAGGCCCTAGGGCGAATAAATCCTTTTCTAAGCTGCTCTGCCAGTTGCTTCTTCAATTCAGCCAACTCTTCGGATCCCATCCTGTAGGCCTTCTTATAGATGGGCCTTGACCCGGGCATAAGCTCAATGATGAACTCAATGTCGCGGTCAGGAGGCATTCTAGGCAGCTCATCAGGAAACACATCCGGGTACTCACATACCACTGGCACTTGATCCAACTGAACTCCCGATAGGAAGTTAGCCCGAGGGTCTTGAGTGGAGGAAGGGTTGGGAACATACTTGACTTCCACTCCTTGGCTACTGGTCATGGTGACAATCCTCTTGGCACAGTCTAACATGCCTTGGTGCTTATTCAACCAATTCATGCCAAGGATGACATCCAAGCTGGGTGAGTCCATAATTATAAGGTCTTCTAGGAAGTCTACCCCATTGATGTTAATCTCCACTCCTTTACAACCTATCGCGGACTTCATAACTGAACCTGGGGTTTCTATCAAGATACGACTACCCAAGGGTGTAGGTTTCATGCCACTCTCTAATGCAAACTTTGGGGTGACAAAAGAATGCGAAGCTCCACAATCAAACAATACTGTTGCTAGGGTTGAGTTGACTAGGAACATACCCAGTATGACATCCGGGTCTTCCTAGGCTTCCTCTATGGTGACGTGATTCACACGACCCTTGCCATTGTTGGGCTGGTTGTGGGGAGCTAGGTTCGTTGGTGGTGCTCCACGGTCTTGACCTTGGTTTGGCGCATTAGGGCGAGTTGCATCTGGCTTCCTGTTGGGGCAAACCTTAGAGATGTGTCCAGACTGACCACATCCAAAGAAAGTGACTTTCCCAGGGTTGTTCTTGAAGTTTCTGCCACCGTTAGTGTTATTGGGGTTGTTGTTGTAAACTGGCCTCGGATTGGCATACTGCTGAGGCTGGTAGCTCGGACGAGGCGCAGGGGGTCTAGCCTGCTGTGGCTGATAGGTCAGCTTGACTAGGGCTGGCTGTCAGGGGCGAGGCTTCTAGTTGCTTGAGCTACCCTTGCTGATCATCTTGCGCTTGCGAGTGTCGTCTATGGCACGACTCTTGTCTTCCAGCATGAGTGCCTTGTTCACCAAGTCAAAGAAGGTACGACATTCACAAACGATGAGCTGATACTGCATGACCTGTTGAAGTCCTTCCATGAAGTGTGCCTTCTTGGCAGCCTCTGTGCTGACATCTTCAGGTGCATACCTTGACAACAGGTTGAACTTCTACAGGTACTCCTTGATAGAGCCACTTCCTTGCTTCAGCACTCAAAATTCTCTCTTCTTGATAGCCATGCTCCCAGAAGGAATATGGGCAGTGCGGAATCCTTCCTTGAAGTCATTCCAAGTGATCACGTGTTCTCCTTGCATGACCTTGAATCCATCCCACCAAGCTCGGGCGGTACCTCTGAGGTAGTGAGAGGCATAAAGCACCTTCTCACGATCCTCATTGCAATTGACCAATGCAAGGAGGTCCTTGATGGTGCGGATCCAGTCATCAGCATCCAATGGTTCAGCAGTCTCAGTGAAGGTTGGGGGCGAATTCGTCATGAACTCAGACAACATGGAGCGGCCATTGCCGTTCATACCTTGGTGCTGGTTGTTTCCAAAGGCCTGAGCCATCTGCTGGATAGCAGCATTGTTGCCTTGGCGCTCCTCCCAAAGAACATGGAGAAACTAAGCTATGGTCATGTTCTCTGGTGGAGCTGGTGGCAGGGGAATGTCGCCTTGTGGCTGCTCCTGGTGTCCTCCAGCATTAGCAGCCCCACCAGCTCCCTGTTGCTGGCTTGAGTTACCGGCTTCACGGTTGGTGAAGGAGCTGTTGCGGGTAGCAGTCACCATCCTGTTTGGAGCAGCCAAGTCAAACAACTAGGATATACGAGAGGAAAAGCAATAACGAAAAAGTGCGCCTAAGGGGGTTGGTCGAGTGCAAGTGTGGTAAAACAAGGGTCGAAAGACCAACATATATTAAGATAGATGTTGGAGTCGTTTACATGTTGCCTAAGGAAAAAGCGCGACTTGCATCGGAACACAAACAACAAAACAAACAACAAGCACACATGGCTTCATATGAACCATTACACGGACTTGACTTCGCATGAGGGGTACTTCGAGGCAGAGTGCTCGGTCTCATAGTCACGCTCCTCTGGGTCTTCCTCCTGTTCATCATATGAAGGGGCATCATTCCCGGTTGAAGGGGTCGGGGAACGAGGAGGTCCATCTCGATGACGCTTTGCTGGCGGGTCGGTGAAAAGCTCACGGTACTCCTTCACACTCATGCGACGATGACGTGTGGGTGCATCACTAGCTAGGGGTACTCCTCCTCGATAAGCGACAGCTGGTCATCCCTCGGGGGCTCCATCCTTCTTGATCTTGTCTGGCTTCGTCTTGGCTTGCTAAAGTAGCTCTCGGGTGTGGTGAAGTTCCTCGCGGAGCTTCACAGACTCCTTCATGAGGTTATGAACCAGGCTGTCGGCAGAGAGGCTGAAGTAGGTCTGGAACCTGAGTGGTGTGCCATCTTCCTTGGTCGGAATCCTCGTCCAACTCTTGCCAAGGTCATCCTTATTGAAGGGAAGGTAGCGAGTAGCCGGCTCATTAGCCATCTCTGGAACGTTGTCTCGAAGGTGTAGGAGTGCCTTACATGTAGCTGTCTCGACTGCAAGCATCATGGTCTCCATCTGTGGTCCTTCAAAGAACTAGCTAGTCAGGGAGTCATTTGCCTTCACGACCACATCCACGTGGTACTCCTTCGTGACGGTATCGACCTAGTGCTCGTGGTAGAGGAAAATGGGTGGTTGGAGAAACTGGCACTTCTCCAGGCTATCCCCAAGGAGCAAGGGAAAGCCAGATGTCACGAAGGTTTCGGGTACGAAGACCATCTACAAAGGTTTGAAAGGAGGAGAGTCAGCAGAGTGTTGAGTGAAGAATAGGAGAGGTAAGTAGTGCAGAATTCCTAAGTCGAAGTGCTAGGTGTAGTTTGAAAGTGGGTTTTCATCCTAACGGACGTCCATGCTAACTAAGGGCTCCCTACAGTCACGATGGCTCTGATACCAACTCTGTGGGGACCCCGACTCATAAGTCGAGATCACCGAATGCACATGTACAGTGATCCAAGAGATCAATGCTCACTGAACACACAGAAGATGAATAACAAGAGTCTTACATCCACATTCAACGTCTTACACAAATAAAGACCATGAAGGTCTTGTTTTACATAGATAGGGCCACAAGGGATAAACACTTAAATAAACAAGCAGCGGAAATCTTGATCGAAAGCGTGAGCCCATGCCATCTGCCTTAACCTACAGGCATTCTGACTGGGAAGCGTCCTAGTTCGCATGTTGTTCACCAACGAACTCTTCAACATAGTCTAGTTCTTCCATGCCTGGCCAATTAAATAACCTGTGGCAAGCCAATGAGTACTTTGAATGTACTCGCAACCAACCCAAGTTGTGGAACAAGGTAATAATGATGCATGATAGAGCACTACGTAGGTAATTTGTGGTAATTCATCGGACTTTGTTCAATTCCCATGCTAAGTCATCAGACTTAGCTCATGTGACCTCTTTGTCACCAACACACACACACACACACACTAGTTTATGAAAACATCTGGACGTAGCACAAGAGCGGTCATCCAACTATCCTTGACCATGGACATGGCTATTCGAATAGTTTTACACTCTGTAGAGGTTGCACACTTTACCCACAAGACTCGGGGAATTTCCGTGTCATCCATGACTCGCGGTATATAACGTACCCGAGGTAAGCACCCGAACAATGCCTTTCCTATGATGATACTAAACCAAGAGTCCACTCGTTGGTGCCATCCCTCATGATATACATCACACGTATCTTCCATGAGGGCACGCAACGGTGTTCCCGGTACCTGTAAAGACAACACATGGCCTTCCACTTCTGGGACGACCTCGTCTCAAGAGTGACCACTCCACCCTTGCCACTAGTAATGCGGGCTCCTTGCTAGCACCGACCATAGTACTCAACAAAGCCCCGTGCCACAAGGGGTATCGTGGTCGTACATGTAAGGTTGGAATAATGGTCGCAACTTACACCAATCCGTTTTCGAAAACCATAACACTCACTTGTTCCGGTACACCACTTCTTTCTCAAGTGGTGACCCAACTCATCACCATCTCCCTCGGGCATTAGTGGCACCCGATGGGATTTTCAAAAAGTCTATGAAATCATTTATTTTCTTTCCATCACTATGCATAAACCCCAGCCCACTTGCGTAGCATCTATTAACATCCTATCTACACCCACCTGCATAACCCTCATAATATGGTAGGGTCATGCACGATGCAAGTGTCAACGGTAAAACTATCGGGAGCAACCCACCGGAGGGGTCATAACTCCACATGATCCAATATGACAAAATGTAAAGTACTATATGTCATGCAATGAAAATGGTTTCTTAACATGGTCAAAGGGCTGCTTGCCTGGCTCAACAAAGTGTCCGGGGTCTTTGAAGTCTTTGGGTCCAACTTCTTCGTCAACCGCGCAATCTATCGTCGCGAAATAAAGCGATAAAAATAAGCAACACAGAAAAACAAAGCACAAAGCTACTATCAAAAATGCTACCCTACTCTAATAAATGCTAAAGACCATGTTAAAAATGTTTGTTTATGGTTTTGAGCTTAGAAAGATTTTCAAAAACATTTAAAATAGGGGCTGATATTTCCCAAATAGGGTTTTAAATTAAAATAGTACACAAAATATTTTCAAACATTTTTACAAATGGCACTAGTAAATTCTATGGATTATTCTAAGAATTTATGTGAAAGAATATTTGGATTTGGAATTAATTTGGGCTTTGGGGGATTTTTGGAAGTTAAACAGAAAAGCAAAGGAAAATGGGGGTACTGTGACCTTGGGCCAAAATGCCGAGTCGAAACTGTCCCACAGAGGGAAGACGGCCCAAGCGAGGCGCCATACGTGGCAGGTTTGATTTTAAACCTGCCTGCGGGCCCCGCCTGCCAGGGAGAGAGGAGGGGGTTAGGGGATGACAGGTGGGCCCCACCTATCATCACTCTCCTCGTGACAAGAGCGGAGGGGGGCTCGCCAGAGGGGCTCCAGGCCGCGGTGGATGGAACGGAGGGCACCGGCGTGCTCAGGGGGCCCTCGCGCGTTGGTGGGTGGTCGTGGGGGTCGTCGAGGGAGAGGGGAATGTCGGCGAGGGGAGCTGCCCGATGGCGGCAAGGGTTTGCTCCGGCCGCGGGTTCCCGTCCATGGGGGCAAAGGGGCTAGGCACAGGGGAGTTGCGGAGGAAGGGGGAGAGCAAGGAGAGGGGGCAGGGGCTCAGGGAGGCACTTAAATAGGGGGCTCGCCGGTCCACCGTGGACATGGTGCGACAGTGAGGACCAAGGCGTTGCCACGGGCCACGGGGGCGAGCCGGGCCATGTATGGGGGCTTCGTGGACGCTGTTCGCACCCAAAAGAAGAGCGGGGCAGTCAGGAGGGGGATCCGGAGGTGCGCACATGTGAGCGCGGCCACTGGACGGTTTGGGCGGTGCCGTGCACGCGCGAAGGAGGGGAGGAGAAAGAGGGTAGAGAGGGGGGCGACCACCTGCCGCTTCGCGGACGTCGAGGCCGACTAGGGGGACACGCGGGGGAGGCCCAACGCTGTTGGGCGGCGCCGGGCAGGGGCGGCTATAGTGCGGGAGCTCAGTATAGCGCGCTCCAGAGCACCCATATGGCGTGCCCCGACATATTTTAAGCCCACCCGCATGTCTTCTTGCATCTAGGGGCTATAGGAGATGCCCAAGGGCTAGGTGGAGCTAGGGAGGGCTCTGGAGGAGCCTTAGTGTAGAAGGAAAGGGGGAGAGGGGTAGAAAAGATGCTGCCAGGGAGGTAAATGGGTTTTTTCACCACATCATACTTGAGCTATGGCCATGAGACTTTTACTGGAGGTGAAAGGTAACTACAAGAGGTTGTGGTAAAATCTAGGGGCAAGGGTAAAAGAGAAAGGGGTGGAAATGGTGGTTTTACAATTTCACTAGAAGGCGTTTGTTGGGGTTTTAGGCAAGAAAATTTTACCATCTTACTGAAATATTCAACAGGGTCAAGGCCTAGGTAGAAATGAGAGGATTCAGCAAGTTTGAGGTCAAGTGGGAAAAGTTGACAATGGAAACTTGATAAACCCTAGAAATTAATAGAATCAGGTTTCTGTAGATTTAGTGATGCTACGTTTTTACTGTTAATGCACCACTTAGTGTAGGATCACTACTTGGTCATTAGAGCATGCCCACAAAGTTTGGGGTCAAGGGGAGACACTTCACAATGTTAAGTTTCCCAAATATGAATCTGAACCGGAAGGGTTTTGGGATGGTTTTATGAACCAAATCATCTTGGATTGAGGTGAAACTTTGCAAGATCATCACTTATGATGGTGTTAACTTTTTGGAATTTTCCTGGAATTTATTGAGAATATTTCTTATAGAAATATTCCAAAAGTTTGATTTGAACAGAAAGGGTTGTGTGGGGTTTTGCCCATGATTTGATCATGCCCTTGTGTTGAAACTCATATATATGGAAAAATATATGTCCACAGAGATTTCCTAATTTTTCTCAAATATTTTCAAAGCTTTTAAATAATTTTCCCCTATGAAAAAACATTTTTGGCCTTAAGAAAAAGCCTTTAAATAAAATTTGAAATAATCTTTAAAAATAATATTTTGTGGTTTTGGGAAGTCTTATATATAATAGGTTTGAATTAAAGGACTTGAAATAAAATTTTGGGAAGAAGAATCCACCCAATTTGAGGACTTGCATCGCAAACCTCATTTCACGGGGGTTTGAAGACCTAATTCGAATAAATCATTTTTGGTTAAAACAAAATTTGATTAAAATAGTTTTTGGCACTATTCACATGGCATGATAATTGGGCAAGAGGTTTGGGACATGGAAGATGAATATGAAGTGGAATAGAATCTGGGAGTGCCATACCACAATCATCAAGCAAGCAAACATAATTGCAAACAAGCACAAGTACTTTGAAAAAGTTTTAGTTGGCTCCAAATTTTATAGTCTAAACATATCAATGTGCTACAAACACAGGGTGTGACAACAAGTGTGGAAAAAGATAGTAGCAATTGTCCCTTCTCTCTTTCTCTCATTTTTGTCTTTTTTTCTCTTTTTTCTTTGTTGGGCATCTTTGGCCTCTTTTTTTATTTGGGCTTCGCTGGCCTCTTTTATTTTTTTGTAAAGTCTGGAGACTCCTCCCAACTTGTGAGGGAATCATAACTTCCATCATCCTTTTCTCAGACGGGACAATGCTCTAATAATGAAAACCATCACACTTTTATTTCCTAGAACCAAAATATGACTCTATATGAATGCTTCCGGTAGGATATCGAGATGTGCAACGATCTAGCCTAGCAAAGACATCAAAAACTGGACAAGCCATGAAAACATCATGCAAGCTGTCTTACGATCATGCAAAGCAATATCAAAATGATGGTGCATGTTATACTAAACGGAACGGTGAAGTTGCATGGCAATATATATCGGAATGGCTATGGGAATGCCATAATAGGTAGGTATGGTGGATGTTTTGAGGAAGGATATATGGTGGCTGTTTTGAGGAAGGAGGGTTTAATGCACTCGCAAAAGTTGCTCAGTACTATAGAGGCTAGCAAAGGTGGAAGGGTGAGAGTGCATATAATCCATGGACCCAATATTAGTCATAAAGAACTCACATACTTATTGCAAAAGTATACTAGTTATCAAACAAAGCATTAGACACATGCTCCTAGGGGAGAGGTTTGTAGGAGTTAACCATAGTGTCATGGATTTGTCACGACAGATGTCCGGGTGAACGGACTCGGGGCATAAGCGCAACTATGTGGCGGCTTGAAGGGGTTGGTCAGAATCGAGAGATCCAGAGTTTACCCAGATTCGGCCCCTCTGATGGAGGTAAAAGCCTATGTCATGCTTGTCTGGTATTGATGATGAAGGAGATCTCTCGGTGACAAGGGTGCTGGTTGCTACCTCTAATCATGAGTGCCTATAATCTGTCTATCTATAATCTCTTGTGTCTATCTAAACTTGTGGACTTGTGACTCTTTTCTTTCTAGGGGTGCTCTACCCCTCCTTATATAAGTGGAGAGGGTAGGTTTACAAATAGAGTCCTACTAGGAGTAGGATTAGGACTAGTCTCTCTAGAATCCTATTCCGGGTCTTGTTTCCTTCGGCAGGGAGACTTTCTCTCTTCGGTCCTCCTCTTGTGAGCCGCCTGGCGCCGGCTTACACGCCGGGTCTTGGGCCTGGTCGTCCTGCGACCCGCCTACCGGGTCATTAATAAAACGTCATGTCTTGACCGGGTCTCCTGTGAGTCGCCAGGCCGGGTCATACCGCGGGGTATATCCCCAACACATCGCGTGCTCCCGACCCTCACACAAAGGTTCACAATCATTAAACAAATCATGCTCCGACTTCCTTACATAACAGTTCACCATACTTGCATGCTACGGGAATCACAAACTTCAACACATGTATTTCTCCAATTCCCAACTACTCACTAGCATGACTCTCGTATTACCATCTTCATATTGCAAAACTATTGCAAGGAATCAAACATACCATATTCGGTGATCTACTAGTTTTATGTAGGATTTTATGACTAACCATGTGAATGACCAACTCGTGTCAACTCTCTAAAAAGATATAAGTGAAGCATAAGAGTTTAATTCTTTCTACAAAAGATATGCCCATGCTCTAAAAAATATAAGTGAAGCAAAAGAGCATTCTACAAATGGCGGTTTTCTATGTGTGAGAAACAGGCAATCCAAACTTCAAATGATATAAGTGAAGCACAAGAAGCATTCTATAAATCAACCAAGGACTTTATCATCCCAGCATGGTGCATTATTAAAAGAAAAAAGAAAAATCACACAACGCTCCAAGATTTACGCATATCATGTGACGAATAAAAATATAGCTCCAAGTAAGGTTACCGATGGTGCATCCCCAAGCTTAGTTTCTTGGGAGTCCTTGAATATTACCTTGGAGTTCCTCTGGCATCCCCAAGCTTAGTCTCTTTCCTCTCCTTAGTCCTTCATCCATCGTGATATCACCCAAAATTTGAAAACTTCAATCACACAAAACATAACAAAACCCTCATGAGATCCGTTAGTATATTAAAGCAAATCACTGCTTTATGTACTGTTGCCAACCTATTCATATTTTATTTTTTCATTGTAGCTACTGTATTATAATTTTTCCATGGCTTATACCACCGATACAATCGATAGTTTCGTCAAAACGAGCAAAACAATGCATCAAAAAGAGAATCCGTCTTAAACAGGATAGTCTGTAGCAAACTGAACATTCACCATACTTCTGTAACTCTATAAATTCTGAAAAATTAGGAAAAAAATAAAAAATTTGCATAGTAGTATTGTGTAAGAATTTCATAAACTTTTGACACTCCAGTGAAAAATGTAAATTCACGCACTACAGCCAAAGTTTCTATTTTTGCACTTCACACACCAAACAAGCAATCTAATCATCCTAAAGGCAAATCTTGACACATTATTTTTATAATAAAATGGATATATACAAGGGGATAATTATTTTTGTTGAAAATTTTCTGTAATCAAGATTTGCAAATTTTCCATGGGCATGAACAAATTTCGAGGCTAGCTCCCACTTTCACAATGCTCGTCTCTCTCACTTTTACTTTACTTTTTTCAAAAGTTTTAGGTTCCCCTCTTTATTTTTTTTGTTTTTAAACTATATAAAAGCACACAACAGAATTAAATGAGTCTCTAAAAATTTTGTGTTGTCTCCTTGGCAGCGCTTTCTTTAAAGCCATTAAGCTAGGCATAAACTGACCAAGTAATGGATCCACCGCGATCCCAAGGTATATCAAAGCCAATTTTAATTAACAATGATTTTTAATTTAGTATTTAGCACAAATTAACATATATCATGCAAGAACGAAGTCTAACTCTCTTCCTATGCATCCGCATGTCATAAAGAACAATTCATGCACACAAAGTAAAGGCCAATACATAGCGTAAGATGTTTCTTGCAATTTTATCAAATTGGAAACATAGAGAGGTGGAGATGTAGTTCCTCTCTCATAATAATTGCAAGTAGGAGCAGCAAGCACATGCATATTATATCTATCAAAATCATCATGTGTAATATTAAAAGGCAACCCATCTATATAATCCTTAATAAGTGCAAACTTCTTCGATATAGTGTAGTTGGGAGAATTCAAAAAGATAATAGGACTATCATGTGTGAGTGCAATAGCAACAATTTCACTTTTAACATAAGGAACTATAGCAAGTTCATCTCCATAAGCATCTTCACTTTTAACATAAGGAACTATAGCAAGTTCATCTCCATAAGGAAGTATATCATGGCCACAAGCATAGCAAGCATCAAGTTCATCAAAAAGGGATATTTCAAACGAATCCAAGGGATCATAGCAATTATCATAGCATTCGTCCTTCGGTAAGAGCGAAGGGAAATTAAAAAATGTATGAGTTGAAGAGTTACTCTCATTATAAGGTGGGCACGGGTAGCTAATCCTCTCTTCCTCCTTTTGTTCTTTGCTCTCCTCATCTTTTTCATCTAATGAGCTCACAGTTTCAACAATTTCTTCGTCCAAAGATTCCTGCAAAATATTAGTCTCTTCCAAAGCAGCGGTCACTCTTTCAATAAACTCTTTGACATAAGCATTAGATGCATAATTTTTATAGCAATATTTAAGCATGGCAAAATTTTCATATTCATAAAGAGTAACATCATACTTTTCAATGACAGAAGCAATTTCATAGGCACCCTTCAAAGCAACAAATTCTTCAATTTGTTCAACATCATTATAGCAATAGGCCTCCCTGGCATAAGAGGATAATATTTCATTATCATTAAACACACATTGGTAGGGAAGGTGTTTTTTAGCTTCTTTAGAACAACAAGTAAAATCACAAATTTCACATAGATTCCAAGCATAGCAACACAAATTATTAATTTGATGCCACCAGAGTTTCCCTTTTTGAGATATGTGGTGTCGCACATAATGAGCATTCTCATTTAATGATTTTCCCTCAACTAAGCTAGTTGAGTTTTCAGCATGAGCACAAGTGGATCGAAGATGACCCAAGTAATATTCTTCGGTGGTACGAAACACTAGTGTTTCCTCAACTTTTGGAGCAGCAAGTACAACTAATATTTTTGGTATTTTGCGTTTCCTACCCATATCTAAAGATAGAAAACAAGTTAAACAGAAAAAATATATTACTTATTGATAAAGCAAACAAGCAGACACGAGAATATTCACCCCACGCTATTGCTCCTTGGCAACAGCGTAAGAGAAAGGTCTTGATAACCCACAAGTATAGTGGATCAATTGTAGCCTTTCTCGATAAGTAAGAGTGTCGAACCCAACGAGGAGCTAAAGGTAGAAAAATATTCCCTCAAGTTCTATCGGCCACCGGTACAATTCTACGCACGCTTAACATTCGCTTTACCTAGAACAAGTATGAAACTAGAAGTACTTTGTAGGTGTGATAGGATAGGTTTGCAAGATAATAAAGAACACGTAAATAAAAACTAGGGGCTGCTTAGATAAAGAAACAACTAAGTTAGTTTAACGAGTGTGGAAAAGTGGTGGTAGGAGTTGCGGAATTGTCCCTAGGCAATCGATAACTAGACCTGCAATCATTATTGCAATTTTATATGAGGGAGATGCATAAGCTAACATACTTTCTCTACTTGGA
Organism: Hordeum marinum; assembly: GCA_022496015.1. Taxonomy (NCBI): domain Eukaryota; kingdom Viridiplantae; phylum Streptophyta; class Magnoliopsida; order Poales; family Poaceae; genus Hordeum; species Hordeum marinum. The sequence goes on from CM039677.1 coordinate 169,406,169, forward strand.
TCATATGCACTTATGATTGGAACTCTAGCAAGCATCCGCAACTACTAAAGATCATTAAGGTAAAACCCAACCATACGATTATAAGGTATCAAGTCCTCTTTACTCCCAAATGTAATGACCCACCTACTCGGGTTTATGCTTCTGTCACTCAAGCAACCCACCATAGGCAAATCATGAACACATTGCAACACCCTACAACGAGGATCCCTCATGCTCGCGCGACACGGAGAGCACCATAGTACAACACCAATAATAAAACATGCAACTCAAACCAATAATGATCATCAATCAACCAATAGGACAGAATAGATCTACTTAGACATCGTAGGATGACAACACATTATTTGATAATAATATGAAGCATAAAGCACCATGTTCAAGTAGAGGTTACAACAGGTTGCAGGAGAGTGGACCGCCTTAGATAGATGGGGGAAGGTGATGGAGGTGTTCGTGAAGATGATGGAGTTGTTGGAGTAGATCATCGTCATGATGATGGCCCCGGCGGCGTTCCGGTGCCACTGGGAGAGAGGGAGAGAGAGCCCCCCTCCTTCTTCTTCTTCCTTGACCTCCTCCCTAGATGGGAGGATGGTTTCCCCTCCGGTCCTTGGCCTCCATGGTGGTGGAGGGGCAAGAGTCCCTCCGAGATTGGATCTCTCTCTCTCTCTCTCTCTCTCTCTCTCTGTTTCCTTCTATTTCCGCGCTCCCAGATTTTGGCCTTTCACCGTTTCTTAAATTTTCCGAGATCCGTAACTCCGATCGGCTTGAATTTTTGAGGGGGTTTTCCTTATGAAAATATCTTTGTTGCAGCCAAAGGAAATATCCAACAGACCTAAGAGGTATCCACAAGCCCTCGGGGCGTGCCCTACCCCCAGGGTGCGCCTGGCAGGCTTGTGGAACCCTCGGGCACGGCCTTCTATTGATTCCACTTCCCAAAATTCACATATATTCCAAAAAAAATCTCCGTAAGTTTTTATCCCGATTTTCCGTGAAACAAAAAACATGCAACAAACAGGAACTGGCACTAGGCACTAGATCAATATGTTAGTCCCAAAAATAGTATAAAAAGTTGCCAAAAGTATATGAAAGTTGTAGATTATTGGCATGAAACAATCAAAAATTATAGATACAACGGAGACGTATCGACAATATATGATATGTACATAAATATTTTACATAAACATTGTGCAACAGCCATATATGAGCAACCAACAATTATACCAAATTAAAAGTATCAAATGCCACATTGTTCGCCATATTATAATAGGTTCATCCATACATACATATAGTCTCATCGATACAAATGACTCAATACATGAAAACAGAATGTAAACCTAGGACTGCATCAAAGCAAGCTACCGTGAATTCGTCTCAAATCTGCAAAATTAGAAATAACAAAGTTAGAAAAATAATACAAGAATTAAGAAGTAGAAGAAGATCTAGAATTAGAAGAAGATGAAGAACATGAAGGGGTTGTTTGGTTTCAAGACACAACTAGCCACACTTTGCTACAAGTCAACTTAGGCAAGTTTGACCATGTTAGGTGGTTGATTGGTTCTTGCCACAACTAAGGCAAGAATATTATTTAGTAGCACTAAGACCCACATGTCAGAGATACAAAAAGTGTGGCAAGATTCCCTTAGACAAGCCAAAGTGTGGCTAACTACTTGAGCACCTCAAGTTAGGCAAGTGTGGTAAAATTGTGGCAAGCCAAAGTGTGGTAAAATTATGGCAAGCCAAATTGTGGCTAACTATTTGAGCACCTCAAGCCAAAGTGTGGCAAGATTCTCTCTCTATCTCCTCTTGTTTTTCTTCTTCTTATTGCTTATTTGTGTCATTTTAGAGCTAACCTAGGTAATTATCACATGTTTTACCTAACTAAGCTTATTGTGTCATTTTGCAAGAAAATAAGCTAAGTCTATGGCATCTATGAGGTTACCAAGTCTATTATGTCATTTTTGAGTTAACTAAGCTTATTATGTCAGTGTGGAGGAAACAATGCTAAGTATAGGTCATTTTAGAGATAACTTAGGTACAATATGTCATTTTGGAGGTAAGTAAGCTTACTATGTCATTTTAGAGGAAACAAAGCTAACTTAGGTAAAATATGACATTTTTTTAAGTGCTAAGTTTGTCTTTGTGCTAAGTTTGTCTAAATGCTATGACTGTATTTGTTTGAGAAAATGACCAAGTAAGTGGCATATTAGGGCTTACCGTCCTCGTCATCACAGAGGTGAGCCATAGGGTTTCTCGGGTCGTGCGATGCGTCTCGGGAGTTATGCTGGTAATGCATCGCCTTTGGCTAGAAAGCGTCCAAATATCATCATCATCGTGTCGTAGCATTCTCTGCTTAGGTTGAACCGAGCCTTTAGAGCCATTACTTGTGCGATGGCATCCAGCTGACAAAGCTCATTCTTCTCGTGGAGAGGACATTTTGAAGATTCCAACATTTCATAGAAGGCCTTGGTAGATTCCTCCATCTCATCGTCCGAATCCCAAGAATTATCAAAGTCTTGCACCATGCCTTCGATCCCGATACCATGCTCGTTGGTGCGACGACGAACAACCTCAGCTCTGGCACGTTAGGTAGACTCACCATGAAATGTCCATACCATATAATCAGGACTAAAACCCAACTTCTGCAAGTGTTTGCCCTTTTTATCCCATGCCCACTTTTTATGGCTGTCGCATCGAACACAGGGGCACCAGGTTATTTCTTGGCCATTTGCAAATGCGGCGCTCAGAAACTCCTTGGTTTTTGTTAACCATTCAATGGTCATTTCTTTTTGACTAGGGTGATCGGTGTACATCCAAGCACAATCACTCATCTTGCCTACCTACTAAACACACACAAGAAATATATATATAATTCATCATATATATTCATCCGTTAATCAAGTTTGTCAGTTTTATTACGTCCATGCAACCTACATGCTAATAGGTAGAGATAGGTCCTAATCGCACCCGAGTATGTGTAGATTGGGTTCATTTTCCCATCCTGTGCTCCGCATCCGACATAGAATTTTGGCAGCACCTCCCCATTGTTCTCCTGATACACGTCTCGGCAATAAGCATAGAGGATGTGTACCCAGAGAACAACAGGGAGGCACTGACGAAATTTTGCATCGGATCCTGAGCAGAGCATACGAGAAAACGAACCCAATCTACACATACTCAGGCTGTCCATGGATAATGTTGGACAATTCGAAAGGATGGCAGTTATAAATATGCAAACATATGTATATATATAGATGCCACCCTTTCGAACGGGGGACGCATAATAGTCACGCATACTGATGATTCAAGACACCTATAGCTAGCAAGTTTCATCAGCACGAGGACCAGAACCAAGCAAATTAAGGGGGTCGAGGGAGGATATGTCATTTGTGCTCATCGACGAACACATCAGGGGAGCTCGTCAAACGCACGGGGAGGTCGTGGAACTACAGACCCTCGCAGCGACAAAACAACTTCACATTGAAATGAAACTCGATCAACACAAATATGATGTTTTTCATAACAGAATTGGAAAATATATGACCTAACACATAATTTAAAAAACTATGGCCCCAACAGCAAAGAGCCAACACACAACAAATAACTGAATTCCACTAGTGTATAGAGTGGGTATTTTTCATGTCACCTCTCACCACTCTGTCCCACTTGTTTATTTTTGTCTCACCTCCCACCACCACCGCGACTTGATTTTTCCCTCCCACTAAAAACCAAATCAATTTGTATGATCCTCCTTCCATTTGTGTGTGTTTGCTTTGGCAGGTGACCATTCAATTAAATCATGTAAGGAAATTGAGAATTTAAAAACCATCCATATATGTGAGATCACCTTCCTAAAATGTGGACACAAGATTTTATTAATAATCTTAAAAAATAAATAAATTAGTCAACGATAAAAAATATTTACTCCGACACATTACGGGATTTATTTTATATCATTATCTATATCTTTACTCCTAAAGGGGTAGTTGGTAGCCGACGTCCATCCATTTTTTGTCTCTTCTCCCACCATCGAGTGGTTTTTTTTCGTCTCACCTCTCACCACTCCGTCCCACTGGTTTATTTTTGTCTCATCTCCCACCACCACTCCGACTTGATTTTTCCCTCCCACTAAAATCAAAATCAATTCGCATGATCCTCCTTCCATTTTTGTGTGTTTGCTTTGGTAGGTGATCATTCAATTAAATAATATAAGGTAATTGAGAATTTGAAAACCGTCCATATATGTGAGATCACGTTCCTAAAATGTAGACAAAACATTTTTATTATTAACCTTCCAAAATAAATCAAATAGTCAATGATAACAAATATTAAATCCCACACATTATGACATTTTTTTATATCATTATCTATACGATGAAATAACAATCACAATCAAATAGTCAGCAATGTTTTCCCAATGTTATGTAGGTTGTCGCTTGTTCCTTCACTGCATTACCTAACGACTCCCTTCTATTTCTATCTCTCGTACGATCTCCACCCTCCCCACACATCCCACCACCGATTTTTTATCCCTGTAAAAACGGTGGTGAAAACCCCCAACAAAATCACGTCTTCCCTCACCCGATCCCTCACTACCCTAGCTCCACCCCCTTCACTAGCCGTAGCCGTAGCCGCCATTTCCGCACTCCGAATCCCTGATCTGCCACTCAACCCCAGGCTGACATGGTGTTTCCTAGCAATGACCCACTCCTCATGCCCTCGCTCTCCTCCTCCTCAAGACATCACCATCGTATCCTCTCCTTCGTGACTTAGAGATAACCCGACGCCCTCCTGTCCATCGCCACCGGCTAGCCCTCGCCTCCATGTTGCCGTCTCTCAACCTTCGCCGATCTCCTTCCGCATGGGTCCTTCCATGTTGCTAGACCAATGAAGGGGGCCTACAACGTCGTCATTGTTCTCCCTCCCTGACCTCCGTCGTCTTGCTCCACAGATCTGGTTCTGGCCACAACTGACGTAGCTTCCCAGCCACCACCGACGATGTTAGTGTCGTGGCCATGGTGTGTCTGTTGGATCCATGGAGAGCAGATCCCGGTCGTCTCCTTGTTTTCCTCCATGGCTGCGTCTCCTGATCCTCGGTCATGCTTTGCTACGGGAAGCAATTGGCAATTAAATTGCTAATTATCGCCTCCCAACACTAGAGGAACGGTACATGATATGTGGCAAAATTACTTCAGGTATTGTTTCTAATTGACAACAAAATGCCCCGGTAAATGTGGGGCAAATAATACTTCTGGTACTGATTCTGTCTGAGTCCAATAAATTGCATCACTACTGATAGCTTTGTACCAGGGAGTGAGGATATGCAGATATGATAAACTCATAATTACGCTACAGATTTTCTCTTTTTGCTAGATCAGTACACATAGGTGTTTATTCAGTGCATTTCAAATAAAACTAGGCATTCACTAGTAGAATGCCTGTCTATAGTGCCGGTTGGGATGGGCCTTTAGTACCGGTTCCCCAACCGGTATTAAAGGGTCAGGACTAAAACTCTAGACCTTTAGTACCAGTTGGCCCATGGACTGGTACTAAAGGCCCACCACGTGGCTACCTGCGTGGGCTGGTGGTGGAGGACCTTTAGTACTGGTTGGTGATACCAACTGGTACTAATTGTTCTGTTTTTAGTTTTAGCTTTTAATTAGGTCTTAGTTTTCCTCTCTATTTTTTGTGTTTTCCATTTATTTCAAATTTATTTTATGGTGCTACATACTGTAAACATTACACAAGTTGATGCATATATATATATGTAATATAATATACAATATCTCATACACAGCATATATACAAATGGAATTACACATCCATATATATTCTGGACTTATAAATTAAGGCCCAAAACCCGGCCGGGACTAGCTAGCTAGTGCTTCGGATGAAATCTCGATTTTCTACTACTTGCTGGCATTATTGAGGAGGCGATAAGGAATAGTGCTCTCCGTTTACATCAATGACATGTCGAAGAAGAAATGCCGCAAATTCCTCTTGAAGTGCTACAAAGCATTTCTCGGGTGAGAGCTTCGACATTATCTGCCAAACCTGGAGTTGTCTTTCAGGTGCTCCTCTATGACATATACGACCTTCGGTCTGGATGCGAATGTTCTCGTAGAGGAAGTATCCACATAAATTTTCCCCTTGTGGCTGCTTCACGCACTTTGCAAAATAATAGAATTCAATAAGATAATTAATAATCAAGCATGATAATGGTATTGAAACTATAATTAAAGAGATTCGCGGACCTAGTAGTACTACTTAATTACCTGCATCTTTTTCCACTTCAGCTTCGGTTTCCATTGACGACCATAATGGTTTTTTTCTATCATCTTTTTCCAAACACTACGTGGCAAAGAAAAAGAACAAAAGAGTTATTATAATTACTTTTGATATCAGGAAATAATGAAAGAAAGCGAGGTCGATAAAGATTGAAATTACCGTTCTATCATAAAATACAAGTCCACGTATGATTGTTCTAGTGTATATAGTGAGTCGTACACTTGAACAAGTCCATCCGCGAGGATAATATTCAGGAGGATATAGTGGTATCTGCGTAGATGTTTATATAATTAAGCAGGCAGGCATATAACTCATCAACTACACTTGACAGCGAGCTAGTAAGTAAAAATAGAATTTGTTGTATACAAGAGAGTAAACACTCACCCCATGTTGTAAGGAAATATTATAGTAGATTTGGTATTCATTAGTGCCTCTAGAAAATTTTCCAAGATATCTTCTGTGTCCTTGGCATAATGTTTTACCACATGACCATGAACGGTATTTGGGTCGATGAACCCAATGTCATCGATTCCCTCTTGTTTCAATTCCCACATCTTCAATCTGGATAATAGCGTAGAAAAGAACATATATAGTGAGCATGAACCAATGAACGATATCTTAGCTAGAGACCTAAATTTTTAAAGATATAAATCACTTACAGACAATAGCAACTGATGAGAGTTTTGTCGATAGAGTCCATGCGGTATACCTAGAAAAGTTCTGAGAATTCAAGACATATGTCACATCCATTGACGTAATGCTCTTTCCTTACTTTGACCATGACCGCCGTTTCCCCTCGCTTTGCTTCACGCAGGTACCAAACATGCAACCATCGCAGTGCAGTTGGTAGTTCCTTGTATTGCTCGGGTGTGACAAGTGGTTTTCCGATGGCATATTGCATTGCATACTCAGCTGCACCGTACCCGCGGATTTCCTTGGTGTCAAGGATTTGTCCAAGAGTGAGACCTGCAGCTTCTACTTCTTCAAGGTTGATTGGGTTGCCTTGCATGTCGACTGCTTGGATCGATTGCTTGCTTGGACTGGTACTCACCTTGAGCGGAGAGATTGCTTGCTTGGATTGTTCTCCGAGCTGAGGAACTGTTTTCCCGCTAGTAGTACCACCTATCGTTGATGACGTACTTCCCGACTTCTTCCTTGGGCTGGGCCAACTTCTCTGCTCACTTGCCTTCTGAATCTATCGCTCATAGTTTGTCGGCATACGCTCCACATATGCCTGGGGTCGATCAATAAAGTGTTCTAGAAAGTGCTCTTGGACTTCCTTCGGTATTACCTCCTTTGGCGGCAGGGTCTTCTTCGCAATAAAGGCTTTCACTTGGCGATCACTTTCAATTTTGGTTTCCTCTGGTGTCATGTCATAAGGCAGCTTCCTTTTTGCCAAAGTCTCGGGTTTCTTCTTTTCTTTCTGCCGAAGAGGACTGCTGATGGCCTTCCTCTTTTGGGAGCCCTGCTGGCGGGACCGCTGCCGGGGTGCAGCAGGCTCACGAGACGGAGATCAATATAGACGATATGGACTCACGTCATGCTCCATCCCGAGGTTGGGTGGACTCCCACTGGGATCCATATCAAAGTGGGATGCCTCTCGAGGTGGGGAGGACTACTTGCGAGGAGGGGAGGACTGATGGCATTGCGATGCCTCTGGCTGGGATCCCTCGTGCTAGACATCGATACTCAGAGGACCCGGTGGCCTTAGCGCCGAGTGTGGAAAGACGATGCAGTCCTTAATCCATAAAATGAGACCCGCTTCTGCCAGTGTGGACCCCCCCCCTCACCTCCAGGGATCTCAAGCAGTAGTTCATCATATCCTGGCTCTATTGCATCCATCGTGACACGATCATACCCAGCTAGAACCAGATTGAAATGCTAGAGAACATCATGTGTATTTGGTAAAGCATAGCCCGTCGCGACCCACACGGGTATGTTCTTCATTTTCTGGATTAGCTCACAAGATGTATTCTCGATGATATCATCCACGGGGGTGTGACCCAGCGGCGCCCCTGTGGAACCCACGCTGCTTTTCGGTAGTGTAGATGGGACGGGTTCTGGTGCCTCCTGCCATGGAGTTGCCCTTTGTTGGGTCAGTACCTATATCTGCAGCTACTGCTGCTCGTACTTCTGTTCCAACTTTGAAAGTCGGTCTGCTTCCACCTTCTTTTTTCTTGAATGGCTTTTATAACTGTCCTTCCATCCCACAAACCCCTCATACCATGGAACAAAGTCCACGCCTCGTGTTTGTCCTCCGTGTTCAGGATTCCCGAGGGCGCGTGTAAGCTCGTTGTTCTCTCTATCGGGGTGAAACCGTCCTTCTTGGGCAGCTTTTATTGCTTCAATCAGACTAGCCAGTGCAATAATCTTCCCTGTTGCTGGGTCCAACTTTCCCCCATGCGCAAAAAACCAATTCCTGCACCTCCAGGTCCAATGGAAGGTTACTGGAGTGATCCCTTCAGCATGCATCTTATTCTCTAATGCATCCCATGTAGGAATGGCTGACTTATATCCACCTGTCCCTAGTTTATGGTGATACTTTTTTTCTCCGCATTTATCTTATTCTTTGCCAACTTCTCCATAGCAGCTTTCGATGTCTTGTACTCGATAAATGCATCCCAGTGATTCATTACCTTCTCGTAGATTCCTCTGAATTTGGACGCCTTCTTGCCTCTAGCGTTGTACTCGGTCCATTATCTTTTCTTCCAAGTCTGGAACGCGCAGGCCATCTTATGGAGACAAAACACCTTGACTTCGTCCATTTGGCGCTCCGAGAGAGAATCTGGTAGGATGAAATGCTCCATGAGATCTCGCCAAAGGGCATCTTTAATTCTTTTATCGACATAATTCACTCCTGGTTTTGGTTTGTTTGTCTGAATCCATTCTTGCATTGTGATCGGGACTCCGTCCCTAACAACCACTGCGCATTGACACACAAATGTCTTGGCATTGGCTTCAGGGTGAGTCGGTGCGCCATCATGTTTGAAAGCATCAAGATTGAGCTTTACATTGCCGTCCAACATTTTGGCACCGCCTCATACCTTTCTACTAGATTGGCTCGATCCGGAGGGCTGATCATTAAAAGAAGAAAGATTTGTGAATATATATATATATGTGTACAAATCAATTAATAAATATGTAATGATCACCAGAGGCTAATATGTGTATATACCTCGCTGAACATTGTTAGTTGTTCCGGATTTTGGAACATAAGTTGTTCTTCCTCGGCCTCACATCCATCACCATAATCTTTCAGATATTGTGAGCCGTTATCATCATGTGATTCACCCAGAAGGTCCGCTAGGTTTTCGAAGGAGCGTATCATGTCGAAGATGTCCTCTTCATGAGCTATACCGGTACTGTCCATAGCTTAATAACTAATCCATAATAATATAGATAAAACAAATTAGTATTCAAATTAGCATGCATTCAAGAAGCAAAATAACTAATAGTTAATTAATAATGCATCATAGAATACATATATAGTAGTTCTTAGAAAAGATCTCATCTCATAATCTCGGATAATAGTTAATACATCGGCTAATCCATCGATCTAGCTAATACATCATAATAATATATATATAGTAGCTAATATATCAATCTAGCTAGAACCCTAGTGCCCAACGGATATCGGGACGGGCGGTGGTCACCCAAAGAGAAGGAACCATCACAGGAACATATCTCAAGTGAGATCCCTGAAGAATCTGCCAGGTATTGTCGGACCTGGCCTCCAAAGCTGCCATGTAGCGAGGGACATGCTCGTTCTCCTTGCTGACATGGTACTATACCACCTCCGCGTGGGACTCAAGCCTCCGAATCGTCCGTGTCCCATGTGGCCGCCACCACAGAACCTCTGGGTCGATGATGGGTTGGCTCCTCACCAAGCTGCGCTGCCCGGAAGGCAGCACCTCCCAATACCAGCCCGGTAGAGCCCAGTCCCGGACAGGGCCCCTCGGCTCAAGCAAGTGACCTCTTCTGCCGACTCGACGACGAGGATGCGGGATAGGCATCTACGACGTTGGGAAGAAACACTTAATTATGAAAACAAATTAAATAAAACTTAGCAAAATTAACACTTAGCATCTAACAAATGAAACGGATGGGAATAACATCCAGGATTGCTTTCCCGAAGTCTGCATTCTCGGACAGATGAAACGTATGGGGACGGTTTGATGTTTGCTATGCTAGCTGCTTGTGGCAGACGAACAAAGGGTATATTCAGATTTGTCATATTTTTGTGATCGATTTTCATATATAAATTATTTTCGTCATATCAACATTTTCTATATATACACATCCATCCATCCAGCGATCTTAAGCAGAGTAGATGATCTCCATTGATCTATAGTTCTAATGGAGACACTTCATATAAGTGTTTTACTCTACATATGAACATCTTCTATATACATCAATCCATCCCTCTATACATACATACATACATGGACAAAAAATTCTGTGAACAAAAAAAATCATCATATCAACATTTTCTATATATATATACATCCATCCATGATCTTGAGCAGAGTAGAGTATATGCCACAATATTCCTGAAGTTTGCCACAACTTTGCAACATAATTAAGGTCAAAAGCTCTAAATTTCATAACTTTGCCACAACAAAAAATTCTTCAATGAACATCAAAATGAACTCTAAGCAAACACTAAAGACAAAATGATCATCCATCCATCCAAACATATCTATCTATCCATCTAACATCTCATACATATTTGATTTGCAAAAAAATGAACTCTAATGCAAAAAAATCTTTGATTTGCAAAGGAGATATATTCTCCCCAACTCTTTTGCACCCACAAAAATTACTCCATCTATTTGACAGTACCCACAACCATTCCAGCAAAATCATTTGGTTCCATAGTTAAATTTTTTCAAATTTCATTCTGTTAAAATTTGGACCAGATTCGAACTCCATTGTCAAAGCCCAATTTAAATTGCTCCAAAACTTCTAAAACTTTGCCAGACTCTCTTTTGTGCATCAACACCTTACCTGAAAAGTTCTCAAAATTCCTAAAATTCCTAGAGCCCTCTAGCATTTCATACACTTGATCTACACTATTTACCATTGTCAGAAATATCAGCTTTTGCATCATACATTTTGGCAGGGGTCGTCGAGGCTCACCAGCGGGATGGATCGCCAGGGCTCGTCGGGGCGGGACGGCGGGCAACGCGTTTTTGGAGGGCTCGGCGACGGTGTAGGGGGCGACGATGAGGAGCGGGCTCGGGGAGGAGGGAGACGAAGTCCGGCCGTGGGATGAGGACGGTGGGGAGGTCCGCCGACAAAGAGTAGGCTTGGGGACGGCTCTGAGGCGACGGCGTTGGGCAGGGCTCGGGGACGGCGTTGGGGGTGGTGACGAGGAGCTGGCTCGGGGAGGAGGGCGAGGAGGTCTGGCGACGAGGACAACGGATTTTGGCAGCCTGGCGGCGGCGTAAATAAGCTTCTCCCGGTGCGTTGCTTGGCCCGGGAGGCGGCCTCCACTATTTATACGTGAAAGACCTTTAGTACCAGTGCGTGGCTCGCACCGGTACTAAAGGTCCTCCCCAAAAAATGCGCGGGGCAGTGGACCTTTAGTACCGGTGGGTGGTTCGCACCGGTACTAGAGGTTTTTTAATTCATTGTTAATTATGATTTTTAGAAAAAAACCTAAACTTTAGAAAATCATAGAAAAAAATCTATGACTCCAATGGAAATAATAATATATGAAAAAATATCAGAAAAATATAAAGAATCTGTTTATGGCATTTCCATGCATGGTTGAACAACTTAAAGTGATGTATAAGACAATTTGATTAAATGGCATTTGAAATGTCAGATCTCGAGTTTGAAAAGCAGTACAAGTGAACTCTGAAAAGGTTGTAACTTGGCATGACATAATAATTTCACGCACATAGCAACTTCTAAAGAGTTGAGAGGGTTACGGCAAAAACTGGATGCATTTCGTGTTCAAATTGGACAATCTCTTTCGAAGTATTAGGGTTTCAGACGAAAACTCATCTATTAAAAAGGGATTTCATTTTTCATAACTTATTTTAACTTGATACTTTTTGTGTGTTCAATATGCACCATTCAAAGGCACATCATCAATTTTTAACCCTTTCTGACTTCATTTGATATTTTTCATGCATTTAATGATTTATTTTGAGCTAAATGACCGTGATTATGAAAAGCGGTACAAATGAACTCTGAAAAGGTTGTAACTTGGCAGGACATCATAATTTCACCCACATAGCAACTTCTAAAGACTTGAGAGGGTTACGGCAAAAACTGGATGTGCCTCGTGTACAAATTGGACAATCTCTTTCGAAGTATGAGGGTTTCGGACGAAAACTCATCTATTACAAAGGGATTTTATTTTTAATAACTTACTTTAACTCCATACTTTTCGTGTGTTCAATATGTACCATTCAAAGGCACATCATCAATTTTCAACCCTTTCAGAGTTCATTTGATAATTTTCATGCATTTAATGATTTATTTTGAGCTAAATGACGCTGAATTTGAAAAGCAGTACAAATGAACTCTGAAAAGGTTGTAACTTGGCATCACATCATAATTTCACCCACATAGCAACTTCTAAAGAGTTGAGAGGGTTACGGCAAAAACTGGATGCACTTCCTGTACAAATTGGACAATCTCTTACGAAGTATGAGGGTTCCGGACGAAAACTCATCTATTACGAAGGGATTTCATTTTTAATAACTTATTTTTACTCCATAATTTTTGTGTGTTCAATATGCACCATTCAAAGGCACATCATCAACTTTCAACCCTTTCTGACTTCATTTGATATTTTTCATGCATTTAATGATTTATTTTGAGCTAAATGACGTTGAATTTGAAAAGCAGTGCAAATGAACTCTGAAAAGGTTGTAAATTGGCATGACATCATAATTTCACCCACATAGCAACTTCTAAAGAGTTGAGAGGGTTACGACAAAAATGGCATGCACTTCGTTACAAATTGGACAATCTCTTTCGAAGTATGAGGGTTTCGAACGAAAACTCATCTATTACAAAGGGATTTCATTTTTAATAACTTATTTTAACTCCATACTTTGTGTGTGTTCAATATGCACCATTCAAAGACACATCATCAATTTTCAACCCTTTCTGACTTCATTTGATATTTTTCATGCATTTAATGATTTATTTTGAGGTAAATGACCCTGAATTTGAAAAGAAGTACAAATCAACTCTGAAAAGGTTGTAACTTGGCATGACATCATAATTTCACCCACATAGCAACTTCTATAGACTTGAGAGGGTTACGACAAAAATTGGATGCACTTCATGTACAAATTGGACAATCTCTTTTGAAGTATGACGGTTTCGAACGAAAACTCATCTATTACAAAGGGATTTCATTTTTAATAACTTATTTTAACTCCATACTTTTTGTGTGTTCAATATGCACCATTCAAAGGCACATCGTCAATTTCCTTCTGTGTGTGCGCATCCCACACATGTACACCTGGTTTTTTCCACAACTGTAGAAGTTCATCAACTAGTGGCCTTAGGTATACATCAATGTCGTTGCCGGGTATCTTAGGACCTTGGATGAGCACTGGCATCATAATGAACTTCCACTTCATGCACAACCAAGGAGGAGGGTTGTAGATACGTAGAGTCATGGGCCAGGTGCTGTGACTGGAGCTCTGCTCCCCAAAAGGATTCATGTCATCTGTACTAAGACCAAACCATAAGTTCGTTGCGTCAGCTGCAAAGTCCTCGAACTCCCTCTTGATTTTTCTCCACTGCGACCCATCAGCAGGTGCTCTCAACATCCCGTATTTCTTACGTTCTTCTTTGTGCCACCGCAACAACTTGGCATGCTCTTTGTTTTGGAACAAATGTTTCAACTGTGGTATTATAGGAGCATACCATATCACCTTGGTAGGAACCCTCTTCCTGTGGCGTTCGCCCTCCACATCAGCAGGGTCATCGCGGGGGATCTTATAGCGCATTGCACCGCATACCGGGCATGCATCCAAATTCTTGTACTCCTCACCACGATAGAGGATGCAATCATTAGGGCATGCATGTATCATCTGCACCTCTAATCCTAGAGGGCAGACAACCTTCTTTGCTTCGTACGTACTTTCAGGCAGTTCGTTATCCTTTGGAAGCATCTTCTTTAACATTATCAACAATTCTTGAAATCCCTTGTCAGTTACAACATTCTTCGCCTTCCATTGCAACAATTCCAGCGTGGTACCCAGCTTTTTCGGGTCATCTTCACAATTTGGATACAAGAATTTTTTGTGATCCTCTAACATTCCACTAGTAGGAGAAACCTTATAGACATGAACCTACTAGTAGCGTTGGAAAAATAAAACCATTGCTGCTAATTTGCAGTAGCGCTGGTTTATTAACCAGCACTACTACTAACCATTCCCATCCCGACCGACGGAGGGCGAATGGTAGTAGTAGCGGTTGTCAGGGGGCAACGCTACTATTAATAGTGTAGCAGTAGCGCTGTTCCCGTCCAGCGCTATTGCTAATCGGGTCCCTCTATTTATCATCTTCCCCCGCACGCCCCTCGCTCCTCACTCTTAGATCGAACTCATCCTCGCGCTGCCACACCATATCAGCCCTCCCCATGTGATGGCACCCACGCGGCGGCTCCCCATCGCGGTCATCTCCACTCGGCAGCTCCCCGTCCGGGCCCTCCCCCACGCGGCGGCTCCCCTCCCGGTCATCCCCACACGGCGGCTCCCCTCTCGGTCATCCCCACGCGGCCGTTCTCTTCCATCTCGGCCATCCACGCATCGGTACGTCTCCCTCTACCTCTTCTCTCCCATATGGATGGATGAAATTTAGATGATTAGATGAATGGATGGATGAAATTTAGATGGTTAGATGGATGGATGGATGAAATTTATATGGTTATATGTATGGATGATGTGAATGGATGCATTTAGATGGTTAGATGGATTAATATGATTTCTTCACGATATGTGATGTCTACTTAATATGTGGTGTCTACTTAATATGTGATGTCTACTTAGATGGATGGATGGATCTGATTTCTTCATGAGATTTACTCTATGTGATGTCTACTTAATATGTGATGTCTACTTAGATGGATGGATGGATCTGATTTCATCATGAGACTTGTTCTATGTGATGCCTACTTAATATGTACATTTTAAAGCAAATGTGATGCCAAATTTATAGGGATTCCCATGTGTCCTAGACGTTCTCGTGAACAGGATTTGTAGTGGCGAAGGGACTTGCTGGCGTGGGGAAAAAGGATTAACGATGCAGCCTTCGGATGGAGAGAAAGTATACGGGATCTGAAAGAGGCGAAGAATAAGTTTCAAGATACTCAATGTACTAACTAGGAGCACTAGGTCAATCTGTGCAAGGCTAATGTCAAAACACAACTAAAATGGACGACAGACATCATCTTCGAGGAGGCCAACGATGCAGAGCATGCTTAGATGCCACCTCAGAGTAGTCCCCACTTGGTTATGGAATGAGTGCTAAGTCAAGTGAAATCATCGTGCCCGGCTCAGAGAGCCCGATGGGGAAGTGTGGTCGGGATACTTCCGCCGAGAATGCCCCCACCACCACCAGATTCTGCTCATTAATAGTATTATAGTAATATTAAGATTTGGTTTAAGGTTTAATAGTATTGTATTAATATTAATAGTAGGAATAATCATCGATCGCTCTAGTTAATTAGTTTGGGTATGAGGAACATCCTTAATTATTTTATGTTTATCACTATTTTCGAGTTGTGATGATATTTGTGTTGGATGATAGTGGTGGTGGTATGACGAGTCTCTTGTATGTGTATGATATGATAAGAATAATGTATGTTTATTATGATATGATGAAACTACCGTATGGAGCATGCACAAATAAGTAGAGGGGAACTAAACCTTAGAAGTGCTGGTTTAGCAGTAGCGCTGGTGAGTTGTAGCAGTAGCGCTAGTTTAGCAGCAGCGCTTGTTTTACAACAATGCTACTGCTAACAGTACTTACCAGTAGCGCTGGTTTTTTAGCGCTACTGCTAAACACTTAGCTGTAGCGCCTTAGCAGTAGCGCTGCGACCAGTGCTACTAATAAGGGGAAAACAAGGGCTAATGCTAGGCTTTCTCCTAGTAGTGTGGACTTCAACTTAAACCTCTCCTTGTCACTTTTGTAGTTTCTCTTTGCATCAGCAATGACCTGACCCAAATCATCAGCGGGCTCATCTGATGCCTCTTCTTCAGCTTCCCCTATTGATGCCTCTTCTTTAGCTTCCCCCATTGTTGTATCGGTGAAAGGATAGTTGTCATCATCGTCTTCTTCTTCATTGTCTTCCATTATAAGCCCTCTTTCTCTGTGCTTGGTCCAACAGCTATAGCCAGACATGAAGCTGGACTTCAATAGGTGGTAGTGAAGGGTTTTTGCGGTAGAGTAATTCCTATCATTCTTACAGTCCGACATGGACAACACATGAAACCATTCTGCTTGTTTGCCTCAGCCACACAAATAAAATCATGCAGGCCATTAAGGAACCCTGGACTTAGTCGGTCATCGTACATCCATTGCCGGCTCATGTTCACTACACAACATCGAAGTGACCAAATTAATACAACTTCATCATCACATTACAACCAAAGTAGAGCTAGCAGTGACCAAATGTTATTACTGCAAATAATAGATACTTATGGTTCATACATACATCTCATAAAACAACATACAACTATCTAAAACATGTAAATGCAACAAGAAATGCGATCACAATCACATTACAACCAAAGTAGAGCTAGCAGTGACCAGATGTTATTACTGCAAATAATAGAAACTTATGGTTCATACATACATCTCATAGAACAACATAGAACTATCTAAAACATGTAAATGCAACAACAAATGCGATCACAATCGCAACTAATGTAACAATTGACCAACGGCATAGTGATACCAAGCCTCTTTATCAATGGCATATTTTCTAATCTTTCTAAGCTTCAAGCGCATTCCAGCCATCTTGTTCTTGTGATCATCGACAATATCGGCAACATGCAACTCCAATCCCATCTTCTCATCTTCAGTTCTTTTCAATTTTTCTTTCAAATGATAAATTTCTTTTTCAGCTTGTCTTAATTTCTCGAGTAGAATTGCATAGTTATGTTGGAATTTCTGGTTCAACTACTTCCTATAGATCAAAACATCTATGTAAATTTGATGGCATAATTAATTGTCATTGACATTAGATGATGTGTGAAATAGTTAAAAAAGATAACGACATACCACATCTGAATCATAGACTGGACGAGGGCCGACGTGGGCGGATACCTTAACCATGACACTATAGAATAACTAACAATAATACAAGTAATTAAATCGTACACGCAGCTATCTAAATCATACAAGTAGTTTTTTTAACAAAAAGGTTTTAAGAAGAACAAGATGCTCACCAAGGTGGCCGGTGCCGCGACGAGACGGTGCGGACGATCGACGATGGTTAGGAGGGGGATGGGAAGGCACCAAATAAGCCACACCTACACATATGCAACCTAACAAGTTAATTTGAGCACAAATTGCATATAAATCAAATAAACTACCACATAATGACCACTCCTCCAAAACCTAACTAAAACCCACAAATCACATATCTTTGAGCATACCACAAGCTAATCTAGGAATGAGAGATGAAGGGGCAAAGTTGCTAACCTTTGTGAACATTTGGATAGATGGGGTGCCTTCAAATCTTGACAAATCCTTGGCAAAATGGAGGATGAGCTTCGAGCAAGAAGAAGAACAGAGGAGAAAACAGAGAAATGAAAGCCCCTTCAATCGGCTACGGACGAAGCATATATATAGGAAGTCTTTAGTACCGGTTGGTGACACCAACCGGTACTAAACATTGCCCTTTAGTACCGGTTGGTGTCACCAACTGGTACTAAAGAGGCATGCGGGGCCCAAGTCTGACCAAAATCCTGCCACACCCACTTTAGTACTGGTTCGTGACATGAACCGATACTAAAGATCCCTTACGAGCCGATACTAAAGGTCGCCTTGCTCCTAGCCGTTGGAGCCAACACGAACCGGGACTAATAGCATCTTTAGTACCGTCTCGTAACCAGACCGGGACTAATGCTTGGGATGAAAGGTCTGTTTTCTACTAGTGATTTAATAGTTTATTGGTTTATGTGTGCAAGATACAAGAAGAAATTTAATGCTGACACTGTGATGTCTTGACACCATTGTATTCAGTTCATCAATCATATGATATTTAGTGGAAAATAGCTGAAGCTTATGACATGGGTGAAGGTGTTAATTAAGAATAGAAATTCTGAGTACCAATGCAGCGATACATGTATGTATGTCATTTACTTGGATTATGCACGGTATAGTCCAATGGTAATTTGTCTAACTACAATTACGGATTCTTCCACAACTTCATTTTTTGCTTTCAGACTTATAGTTTTGGGAATACTTTGGAAGTGTACTCAAGGTCTTGTAATTGCTCTATGTTATTCTTAGTTTCATTTATCGTCAACTAGGCTACTCGAACTGTTTTTCATGCTTTGTGATTAAACAATTCTTGACTGATTAAATCCATTTGAGAGCTGCAAGTATAATGCAATTGTTGAATTGTGCTCCGTGAACAACAAGCCAATTTGGGGAATGTATTCGAACAATGACCCAAGTAGTCACACAAGTGGATCTGCACATAGTTTTATAAGGGTATTCTCTCAACTTTTAATTTTCTTTGCCACTCTAAAATAATCGATTTATCTGGTTTTGTATTTCATGTGAGCATTTTGATTTTTCATTTTCTAGAAGCTTTATAAGAAAACTGAAAACAAATAATTAGAGAAGATTAACTGGGCAGGAGAAGAGGGAAGACAGGAGAAAAAGAGAGGAAATACATAGTAGCATTATATTGATCGAAGAGTTATAGCAACGCACCTGCTTCTAACTATATATAAAGATTTGTCTATAAATTTGATAGCAATACATGTGTAGTGGGAGTAATAATGGAGATGGCGTACTATATTATCCGTCAACGAGCGTGCATTTGAATTGCCATTGATGTGCATTGTACATGGGCTTGGCCACTTGGATCGTGAGATGAGATTGACTGACCAAATGCTTATTTATTTATTTTGTACATAATTTAACTTTGTGGCACATTGCAAGCCGGATGCGCCATCGATGGCAATTCGTAGATATGTTTTTGCAAATCTATGTACAATTAGTATTGTTTTCGTATGTACGTAGAGAAGGAAATACTCCCTCTATACCGAACAAAAACTACCAATATTTCGACACAGAGGGAGTATATTTCATGGAGGAGAGAGTGCAACTTTGGGAAGAGTTCTTTGGCTTGCTTTGTCCAGACTACACCAGTTCGTTGGCTTGCTTTAGACAATCTTTCGTCTTGCAATATTTGTGAAGAGGTAATATCTAGTATGGAAAGGGTATGCACTTGGGCTGTTACAACTCTCCTCCACTACACGAGGATCTCTTCTTGAGATCTATGAACGGAAGAATTCGGGAAATTCGGAACGGAGAAGATCCTCACGTTCCCAAGTGGCTTCTTTTTCGGAGTGATGTGACCACTTCACCTTGAGAAACTTGATTGATTTGTTGCGAGTCTTACACTCGGTTTCTTCAAGAATAGAAACTGGATACTCATGATAGGATAGGTCTTCTTGGAGATCAAGGTCTTGGTGGTCAAAGACATGATCGGGAGTCTTGAAGCACTTCCGGAGCTGAGAGACGTGGAACACATCATGTGCATTTGAGAAATTGGGAGGAAGCTTGAGTTGGTAGGCAAGGTCTCCCCTCTTGCCCACAATCTTGAAAGGACCCACAAGGAGAGGAGCAAGCTTTCCTTTGATACCAAAGCACTGAGTGCCCTTCATCAGAGACACTCTGAGATAGACAAAATCATCGATCTGAAAGGTCACATAACGATATTTGTTATCATAATAGCTCTTCTGACGAGATTGAGCTTCTTTGAGATTTTCAAGAATGACACGACACATCTCTTGTACTTCAATGATCATGTCATTCCCAAGAATTTGACGCTGATCAGTTTTAGTCCAATTGAGTGGGGGTGCGGCACTTCCTGCCGTAGAGAATCCCGAATGGGGCCTTGCCCGAACTTGCTTGGAAATTGTTGTTGTATGGAAACTCAGCAAACGAGAGGCAGTCTTTCCACTTTAGGCCAAACTAAATCACACAAGCTCTGAGCATATCTTCAAGGATTTGATTGACTCTCTCAACTTGACTACTAGTCTGAGGATGAAAAGTTGTACTGAAATGGATCTTGGTACCCATTGCAGTCTGGAAGGAATCCTAGAACTTGGAAGTGAAGAGGCTTCCATGATTTGAGATATGAACCGAGGAATACAGTGCAAAGAAACTATCCATGAGGTGTACAGATCTGCCAGCTGAGTTGCCGATATAGATTCTTTGACCAGAAGGAAATGGTCAAGCTTTGTGAAAGGACGTGGATGTCGCCTAGAGGGGGCGTTGAATAGGCTCTTTAAAATAATTATGGTTTAGGCTTGAACAAATGTGGAATGAAACTAATAATATGTCAAGCAAAAAACCTAAAAAAACCAGGCTCACCTATGTGGACCAACAACTTATGCTAAGCAAGATAAAAAACTAAGTGATAGCAAGATATACAGCATGAACCAATATGGCTATCACAAATTAAAGTGCATAAGTAAAGGGCTCGGGTAAGAGATAACCAAGGCACGCGGAGACGATGATGTATCCCGATGTTCACACCCTTGCGAATGTCAGTCTCCGTTCGGAGTGGTGTGGAGGCACAATCCTCCCCAATAAGACAGTAGGGCCACCATAATCTCCTCACACCCTCGCACAATGCAAGATGCAGTGATTCCACTAACGTACCCTTGAGGGCGTTTACCGAATATGTACAAATGGTAACCCTTGGGGGCGGTCACCGGTACCCGTACAAATTGCTTGGGGCAATCTCCACAACCTAATTTGAGATCCCGAAGCTTCCCCGAAGCTTTACACCACAACGATTGAGCGTCGGGACACCACCAATCGTCTAGGGCAACAAGGCACCAAAGAGGAACAAGATCTAGGGTGCACAAACACCCAAGATTAATAAGCTACTCAACTTCTCACTTTCACTTATCAGCGTGGAGAAGTCAAACCTATGCACCAAATGCAATGGCAAGGGAACACAGAGTGCCCAAGTCTTTCTCTTCAAAATCCCACCACAACAACTAATGCTATGGACGAAATGAGAGGAAGAACGAACAAGTGCATGAAGAACTCCAAGATCTATATCCAAGGGGTTCCCCTAACATAGAGGAGAAAGTGATTGGTGGAAATGTGGATCTGGATCTCCTTTGTCTTTTCCCTCAAGCACTATACAGAATCATTGGAGGGATTGAGAGTTAGCAAGCTCGAAGAAGGTCAACAATGGGGGAGGACATGAGCTCAAAGGATGAGATCCATTGGGGAAGAAGAACCCCTTAAATAGGTGAGGGAAAATCCAGCCGTTACCCCCATAGTCCGCACACAAGCATTAGTACCGCCCCTGATAGCGGTACTACCACGCACCCGCAGAACTCAAAAGTAGTAGGGGCAGTAGTAATACCGCTTAGTATTACCGCCTCTACTACCGCCTAGGTGGCGCTGGTCACCAGACACAGACAACGCAGCGTCTCGTGCCCCGCGTGAGGAGCCGGAGCCCCCCAGTAGTACAACTCCTGTGGCCAGCAGTACTACCGCCCTCGGGAGAGAAACAAAGAACTAGAGAAATCAGATGGAAACAGTAAAACCAGAACTGCCATAACATTCGCATATGAGCTCCGAATTGAGCAAACTCAAGCTTGTTGGATTCAGGACGACAAGAGCTATCCGTTTTCGATATAGAGATGTCAAAGATATAGATATGTGAAACCTCTATGAATGAAGAACCGCCAAAAACTCCAACATAAAAAACATCATAGAAGATGCATATGGACTCCGTTTTCGATGAACTTGAGTTTGTCATGAAGCTGACCATAAGCTCAAGAACCCACATAGAGAAAGCCAACCAAGAACCAAGAAAGATGCTGATGCCAAGAATGCAATGGTTTGAGCTCTTAGTGGATGATACGATCAAGATACTCACTTGAGAGCCCCCCTTCATTATACGGCTATCAATCCTATAACCCGGTCTCCCAACTACCACCATGAGACCGGTAAAATAGAAAATCCTATCATGGTCAAACTTTTTCCACGTGCATAGTCCACTTCAGATAGATGATGACAATCTTGACTTCCTCAAGATGAACCACCTCTCTTGATTGAGCTGGCTTGATGAAGATAACTGGATTGCTCCCCCATACTCCACTATGGGTGAGCCACTCTTCGGCACATCTTCACATGTCCATTGTCACCACAATGAACATCAAGCCTCAAGCATGATCTCTCCGTGATGCTTCACTTGAGCTTGCACACTACAACCTTGATGACGATTACCACTTGATGTCATCTTCCATGGGATGTATGGGATCTTACTCTTGATGTAAGGCCATGGAAATATACCTAACCCCACAAAGAACTCTCCCATAAACCATGGGTTAGTACACAATGCTTACCATACCATGGGATCCCTTTATCCCTCTCGGTATATCTTGTACGCTTTGTGTGTTGATCAACTTGATTCACTTTTTCACTTAGTCCTGATCAACCTTGTATCTTACGTTCTCCCTTCATAAAGATGATGTCTTGAAGGTAAACATGCATGCTCACACAATCTTCTTGTTCAAGACATGATTGCAATAAGCTCAACTCTCACATGACCAATCTTTGCATAAACCTTGAATACCACCTAGGTCATCATATAAACTCTTTGAAACCCAACAGATGGACTTCAAGAAGTGCCTATGGACAAATCCTTTGAATATAACTCAAGGCAACCATTAGTCCATAGGGGTGTCATCAATTACCAAAACCACACATGGAGAAATGTGCTCTTACACTTGGTGAGATTGTCGATAACCACAAAGATGGCATTGTTGCCTCTCTACGACTTAGGAAACTCAGTGATGAAATCCAGCTCAACATGATCGAATTTCCACTCCGAAATAGGCAAAGGCTGAAGGAGACCGGTAGGACGTTGATGTTCCGCCTTCACTCTGTGACAAACATTACACATGTTCATGAACTGATAAATCTCGTGTTTCATATGAGTCCAACAGAAGGTTTGCTTGAGGTCCTGATACATTTCGGAACTTCCTGGATGGATGGAGAGGAGAGAATTGTGTGTCCTCAAAAAACAAGGTGTCCTTGTCAGCAACACAGAAGCACTTATACTTTGGAATTCTCTTGGCCACACCTTTCTTCACTTTCTTCACCGTAGCATCAAGAATCTGAGCTTGATGAATCTGATCTTCAAAAGGCAGAGAGACTTGAAGATTGGCAAGAAACTCTTGAGGAACAATTTGAAGATTGATCTTGCAGAAAGCTTCTTGTTGGAAATAGAATTTGTTACATTATCTTCCTATTGGAGTTATGCCCTAGAGGCAATAATAAAATGGTTATTATTATATTTCCTTGTTCATGATAATCGCTTATTATCCATGCTACACTTGTATTGATTGGAAACACATCGCATGTGTGGATACATAGACAACACTGTGTCCCTAGTATGCCTCTAGTAAACTAGCTCGTTGATCAAAGATGGTCAAGGTTTCCTAGCCATAGACATGAGATGTCATTCGATAACAGGATCACATCATTGGGAGAATGATGTGATGGACAAGACCCAAACTATGAACGTAGCATATGATCGTGTCAGTTTATTGCTATTATTTTCTGCATGTCAAGTATCTATTCCTATGACCAAGCGATCATGTAACTAACTGACACCGGAGGAATACCGTGTGTGTATCAAACGTCACAACGTAATTGGGTGACTATAAAGATGCTCTAAAGGTATCTCCGAAGGTGTCTGTTGAGTGGGCATGGATCAAGACTGGGATTTGTTACTCCTTGTGACGGAGAGGTATATCAGGGCCCACTCGGTAATACAACAACACAGCAAGCCTCGCAAGCAAAGTGACTAAAGTGTTATACATGGGATCTTGTATTACGGAACAAGTAAACAGACTTGCCGGTAACGAGATTGAACTAGGTATAGATATACCCACGATTGAATCTCGGGCAACATATCGAAGAACAAAGGGAACAGCATACATGATTAATTAAATCATTGACACAGAGGTTCAACCGATAAAGATCTTCGTAGAATATGTAGGAACCAATATGGGCATCTAGGTCCCGCTATTTGTTCTTGACCGTAGAGGTGTCTCGGTCAAGTCTACATAGTTCTCAAACCCGCAGGGTCTGCACACTTAACGTTCGGTGACGTTTCGGTAGTATTGAGTTATGAATGGTGGTGACCTAAGGTTGTTAGGAGTGCCGGACATCATGAGGAGCTCCAGAATGGTCCAGAGGTAAAGATTGATATATAGGAAGTCCCGTTTTGGTCACCGGAAAATTTTTCTTGTATTTCTAGTAGTGTACCGGGGTGACGGGAGGCCATTAGGAGGGGCCACCCCCGCCGGGAGGCCACATGGTCCTGAGGGGTGGTGCACCAGCGCTTAGTGGGATGGAAAATCCAGCCCCACAAGTCCCATGTGGCTAGGAATGTGGGAAAGGAAAAACCCCAAAGAGAGGGAAGGGTTTCCAAGTAGGATTGGAATCCTACTTGGAGTAGGATTGGATGTGGAGTCCTCCACCTCCTCCCACTTCGGCTGAAGCCCCTAGGGGAAACACTAGGGATGCCTCCTTCCCCATCCCTCCTATATTTACTAGAGGAATAGAGAACCCAAAACACAAGTCCACGTGCTAGTTCTCTATTCCTTTGTTCCTACACCAAATAGATTCTGACGGTGCCTAGGCGAAGCCCTGCCGGAATAGTTCCACCATCACCTTTGCCGCGTCATCGTGCTGCCGAAGAACTTATCTACCTCTTTGACCCCTCTTGTTGTATCAAGAAGGCGGAGATCGTCATCGAGCTGTACGTGTGCTGAACGTGGAGGTGTCGTCCGTTTGGCGCTAGATTGGGACAGATCGTCATCGGATAGCGGGACGGCTAGCGATTTGGATCGCGAAGACATTTGACAACATCAAGCGCGTTTCTTAACGCTTCCCTCTTAGCTATCTACAAGGGTATAAAGATCCACTCTCCATCTCGTAGATGCTCATCACCATGGATAGATCTTGCGTGTGCGTAAGAATTTTTTGTTTCCCATGCAACGTTCCCCAACAGTGGCATCGTGAGATAGGTCTATGCATAGTTGAGATCACGAGTAGAACACAAATGAGTTTGTTGGCGTTGATGCTCAAATTTCTTGACAGTGTGATCCGGCAAAGAATTAAGTAATTGGAGAAGCCTCCCTCAAGCTTGTGAGAGACTCTCTTCTTCAATTTGCACAAAATTAAATACTTCCTACAAGGTAGCTGGTTTCTTATGGACAGGAAATTATTTTTCAGAGAAGTAATATATCATATGCTAGGGACTAAGCACACAACCAAGAGCAAGAGAATTGAACCATATCTTAGCAGCACACTTTAATGAGAATGGAAACAACTTAAGAATATAATAATAACGATTTTTTTCCTCATGAGTAAATAGGGTGGCTATACAATTCAATTTAGTAAGATATGCAACAACAATTTTAGATTCATAACCATGGAAAGGATCATATTCAACCAAAGTAATTAACTCAGGATCCTAGTGACAAGCATTAAGCATAGGAAAGTCATAGCAACATCAATCTCAGAACATAGGGGGTACTAGGGATCAAACCCTAACAAAACTAACTCGATTACATGATAAATCTCATCCAACCCATCACCGTCCAGCAAGCCTACGATGGGATTACTTATGAATGGTGGAGAGAATCATTGAATTGGTGATGAAGGATGGTTGGTGATGACGATGGTGTCAATTTCCCCTCTCCGGAGCCCAAAATGGACTCCAGATCGGGCCTCCCGAGGAAGAACAGGAGGTGGTGGCGGCTCCGTGCCGTGAAATGCATTGAACTCTTCTCCTTGATTTTTTCTCTGCGAGTATGAATATATAGGTGTGGAATTGAGGTTGGTGGAGCCACAGGGGGCTCACAAGCCTGCCAGTCGCAGCCAGGGCAGTGGTCGCGTGTTGTGGGCTTGTCACCTGTGGGTGGCCCCCTCTGGTTGATTCTTTTCTACTATTTTTATAAATTCCAAAAATAATCTCCGTAAATTTTTAGGTCAATCCGAGAACTTTTATTTCTGCACAAAAATAATAGCAAGCCAATTCTGCTGAAAACATTGTTAGTCCGGGTTAGTTCCATTCGAATCATGCAAATTAGAGTCCAAAACGAAGGAAAAAGGGTTTGCAAAAGTAGATATGATGGAAAAGTATAAGAGGAGGACATAAATATTTGCAATGTGCACACGGATCTGAATATCGCAGACCCGTTGACTAAACCTCTTCCAAGGGCTATACATGATCAACACCAGAACTATATGGGTGTTAGATTCATTACAATGTAAATAACATAGTGATGGGAGCTAGATTATTGACTCTAGTTCAAGTGGGAGGCTGTTGGAAATATGCCCTAGAGGCAATAATAAAATGGTTATTATTATCTTTCCTTGTTCATGATAATCGTATATTATCCATGATATAATTGTATTGATTGGAAACACATTGCATGTGTGGATACATAGACAACACTGTGTCCCTAGTATGCCTCTAGTAAACTCGCTCGTTAATCAAAGATGGTCAAGGTTTCCTAGCCATAGACATGAGATGTCATTTCATAACGGGATCACATCATTGAGAGAATGATGTGATGGACAAGACCAAAACTATGAACGTAGAATATGACCGTGTCAGTTTATTGCCATTTTTTTCTGCATGTCAAGTATTTGTTCCTATGACTATGAGATCATGTTACTTGATGTCTACTACACAACATTCTTCTTGTAGACTTGTGTTGGGCCCCCAAGCGCAGAGTTTTGTTGGACAATGACAATTTCCCCTCAAGTGGATGACCTAAGGTTTATCAATTCGTAGGAGGTGTAGGATGAAGATGGTCTCTCTCAAATAACCCTGCAACCAAATAATAAAGAGTCTCTTGTGTCCCCAACACACCCAATACAATGGTAAATTGTATAGGTGCACTAGTTTGGCGAAGAGATGGTGATACAAGTGTAATATGGATGGTAGATATAGGTTTTTGTAATCTGAAAATATAAAAACAGCAAGGTAACAAATAGTAAAGAGCGAGCAAAATGTTGTATAAATTCTTGGAAACAAGGCCTAGGGTCCATACTTTCACTAGTGCAATTTCTCTCAATAATATTGGCATAGTTGAATCATATGGAAGTCCCTCTCGTGCGACAAAGAGTTCACTCCAAAGCCACGAATAGAGGAGAACTAATGAAGAAATTATTGTTGGGTATGAAACCACCTCAAAGTTATATTTTCTGATCAACTTATGAGCTATCCCTATGAGTGTCATGGACAGCCCTAGAGTTCGTACTAAATAAACACCTTAAGATACACATCAACCAAAACCCTAATGTCACCTAGATACGCCAATGTCACCACAAGTACCCATGGGCTTGATTATATGATATGCATCACATAATTTCAGATTCATCATGTTCAATCCAACACAAAGAACTTCGAAGAGTGCCCCAAAGTTTCTATCGGAAAGTCGAGACAAAAATGTGTGCCAACCCCTATGCATATATTCCCAAGTTTACGGAACCCGCAAGTTGATCACCAAAACATACA
The DNA here is from genome assembly GCA_022496015.1 of Hordeum marinum. Lineage (NCBI taxonomy): Eukaryota > Viridiplantae > Streptophyta > Magnoliopsida > Poales > Poaceae > Hordeum > Hordeum marinum. The sequence continues at coordinate 169,434,247 of CM039677.1, forward strand.
TCAAGTGGATCAATAGAACATCCCATTGTCACCATGGATATTCGATCGCAAGAATACATCAAGTGTTCTGAAATCCTTAAAGACACAATCCAATAAGAAAACTTCAAAGGGAAAAATCAATTCATCACACAAGATAGAGAGGGGAAAACTCCATGTGATTCATCTATATCAATAAAGCTCGCGGTACATCAAGATCGTGTCATCTCAAGAACACGAGAGAGAGAGAAAGAGAGAGAGAACAAACACATAGCTACTGGTACATACCCTGAGCCCCGAGGTTGAACTACTCCCTCCTCATCATCGCTCATCGCTCTAGTATTTTTTATATTTTCTTGAGCCCCGAGGTGCGGACAGGGGGGTGGCCGCGCCTAGGAGGCTTTTGACCTCCCCGTCCACTTCCTGGCCTAGCTCATCGCTCTAGTATTTTTTATATTTTCCAAACATATTCTTCGTAAATTTCCATCCCATTCTGAGAACTTTTATTTCTGCACAAAAACAAAACCACGATAGTTCTGCTGAAAACAGCGTCAGTCAGGGTTAGTTCTAATAAAATCATACCAAAATCATATAGAATTATTGTAAACATGGCATGCATACTTCATATATTATAGATACGTTGGAGACGTATCAGCATCCCCAAGCTTAATTCCTTCTCGTCCCCGAGTAGCTAAATGATAAAAGATATAATTTATGAAGTGTCAATGCTAGCATGGTGCATAAATTTGATCAATGATAGTTCCAATCACTTTTTCTAGCATCATTATGTATCATAAATAGTATCTCATCTCATAAAACTTCTCATGATGAAATAACAAACTATCCACATGTTAAAGTATAGACTAACAATCTATGCATTCAGTCACCAAATAATTGCAATTCATCTTATTTTCAGGAAGGGTCTATGTAAGAGCTTTCATTTAGCAAATTCCACATACTCAACTATCATATAGTCTTCCATCATTGAAAGCACTCAAAGCATATTTTATAACAAATAGCATCCATCAAACACAGAGAAAGATAGGGGCTTAATGTTTTGCCCCCAACTTATTTATCATATAGATAATTGTCAACAATAATAATTCATCATCAAATATATTTGAATGGCCATATATACTTGGATCTTTCCCCAACACATAACGCTTGCCAAGAGAAAAAGGCAAAATATAGGAAGTGGTGAAGATCACCATGACTCTTGCATAAAGGTAAGTACGAGAAAGTGAAAGATAGGCCCTTCGTAGAGGGAAGCATTGATTTGCAGAGGTGCCAGAGCTCGAGATTTTAAGAGAGATATGACTAATAATTTTGGGCGGTGATGAGGATATGTACCTAGGGTAGGGTCCTAGGCCTGACCTACACACCCTACCTACGGACACCGCATCAGAAGACTGAAAGATCACAGGAAATATTCCGACTGGATTCTCCTTGGAGCTCAAGTCACTCGACAAGCAATCCACTCAGAGGCTTCTTCCTCCACTCGAAGGTCACCTGTCACTCGGAAGACCTCACTTACAGTCGACGCCGAAAAACGAGAAGCCACCCCCGGGAGGCCAAGAGGAAGGCATTAGATCATTCGCCATTAGTAGCATTTATGATGTATGTTACGAGTACCTCTAGTCTTTATACCCACGATTGAATCCTTGGATGCCTAGAAATTATGAGGGGTAGCGAACTCTATGTAAGCCGCCCCTCCCCTCTGGCACAAGGGTTTGCGAGCATTGTAATCTCTACATCCCACACGATAAAGCTCCAAAGCACTAAGATGTAGGGCTGTTACCTCCACAAGAGGGGCCTGAACTCATACATCTGTGTGTACATCCTCGTCGTAGCTAGGACTCTGCCCTCTCCTTTTGTACCCCTACCTTCTAGTGTCAGGCTCATTCCCACGATAGTTGGTGCCCACCATGGGGCAGGTGTCTAAGTGACTTCCGACAAGGTTGTGTTTTTTCTCCTTCGATATGTCTTCCGGTGGTGCTTTTTCTCTAGGCCACGAGATCCATTTCGGAATGCTCACCTTCATCGCCGACGATTCCGCATGGCTACAAGAAGTGCCTCTTGACATTGAGGCGCTCCCATCCCGTAGAGCTACGCACTTTCGCGTGAGTCCCTGCGGCATGCTGCTGCATCAGCCGTCGACTCCGTATGTGTCGGCTCCCCCTGCTGATCATTGTCACAAGTGGTCTGGCCGCTCACGACTCCAGCGATGGGTCAAGCATGCAGTGGCCCGCCAAATTTCTTCTTCGCAGATTGTAGCGATCGAGCCCGCCGAGTCCCTCTATGGCGTGTTCGACTCGGACTCCGATCAGTCCGATGTTCCTTCCGAGTGCGAGAGCTGTGATCCTGCAGCGGAGCTCCTTATGGCGGGCTCCCATCAAATCCTGCCGCTGGGCTTTCGCCACAGCAAGCGAGATGTTGGCGGCCCGTTGAGTGAACAGCCGTGTCGCGATGGTGAAGTCCTTAATACTCCCATCGTCGATACGACAACCGAGGCCCAAGCCTTAGAGGCCACGTGTATTTGGCTGGAAGAGCTTCAAAGAGAACTCAACGAGCACGCTCGCCAATCCCCACCAGTTTCCGATCGACGTCAGCGACAACTGTTTCTGACTGGATCTCACAACAATGTTGAGGTATATCATACCCCCGTGTTAAATGTTGCAGTTGCTGCTAGGATAGCAGATTCCATTCAGCTGTCATGATCAGAGGCTGGTAGAGGGTTGATGCTGATCAGAACATTGCTAGATGCAGTGCTGCGTCAGGATTCTGTTCTTTCACAGTCGCGTAACAGGATACACAACAACTCACCCAGGGCAGAAAACGTTCAGTTGGCACATAGCCCTGGATCGCTCTTGCACCCAAGGGGCGGAGGCTTTTATGAAGATCAGGTCAGAGATCATTTTCACCATGAAGACCACCATCAAGTGCCCACTCCTCTAGAGGGTGGTCCGCACATGCCCCGGTACCAGGAGGAAAGGCGCTCGTTCATTGACGAGTGGAATGCGGGGTTTGATACTCGTGATCTCCTCACTCAGAGGCAGATTGACAGGGGTAGAGCCCATAGAGATGGACAAGACAAAGATTTTCCGAGTGGCAGCTCAAAAATGATTTCTGTCCCCGAGTGTTTTAGTAGGGCCATTCGTTCTGTAGAGATTCCCCCCAACTTCAGGTTGGCGGCTGGGATCGGGAAGTTTTCTGGCAAGTCAGAGCCAGAGACTTGGTTGGATGATTACCGAGTGGCTGTTCAGATTGGTGGCAGCAATGATAACGTCGCAATGAAACACTTGTCCTTGATTTTGGATGTTTCAGCTCGTGCGTGGCTGAATCGCTTGGCTCCATCCAGTATATATTACTGGGAGGATCTTGCCCGAGTGTTCGTCCGAACTTTCGAGGGACGTGCACGCGTCCTGCCGGTCTAGTCGGGGCCAGCGCCTAGGAGGCTTTTGACCTCCCCGTCCACTTCCTGGCCTAGCTCATCGCTCTAGTATTTTTTATATTTTCCAAACATATTCTTCGTAAAATTCCATCCCATTCTGAGAACTTTTATTTCTGCACAAAAACAACACCACGATAGTTCTGCTGAAAACAGCGTCAGTCAGGGTTAGTTCTAATAAAATCATACCAAAATCATAGAGAATTTTTGTAAACGTGGCATGAATACTTCATAAATTATAGATACGTTGGAGACGTATCAGCATCCCCAAGCTTAATTCCTTTTTGTCCCCGAGTAGGTAAATGATAAAAGATATTATTTATGAAGTGTGAATGCTAGCATGGTGCATAAATTTGATCAATGATAGTTCCAATCACTTTTTCTAGCATCATTATGTATCATAAATAGTAGCTCATCTCATAAAACTTCTCATGATGAAATAACAAACTATCCACATGTTAAAGTATAGACTAACAATCTATGCATTCAGTCACCAAATAATTGCAATTCATCTTATTTTCAGGAAGGGTCCATGTAAGAGCTTTCATTTAGCAAATTCCACATACTCAACTATCATATAGTCTTCCATCATTGAAAGCATTCAAATCATATTTTTAGAAGAAATAGCATCCATCAAACATAGAGAAAGATAGGGGCTTAATGTTTTGCCCCCAACTTATTTATCATATAGATAATTGTCAACAATAATAATTGATCATCAAATATGTTTTAATGGCCATATATGCTTGGATCTTTCCCCAACACATAACGCTTGCCAAGAGAAAAAGGCAAAATATAGGAAGTGGTGAAGATCACCATGACTCTTGCATAAAGGTAAGTACGAGAAAGTAAAAGATAGGCCCTTCATAGAGGGAAGCATTGATTAGCAGAGGTGCCAGAGCTCGAGCTTTTAAGAGAGATATGAATAATAATTTTGGGCGGTGATGAGGATATGTACCTAGGGTAGTGTCCTAGGCCTGACCTACACACCCTACCTACGGACACCGCATCAGAAGACTAAAAGATCACAGGAAATATTCCGACTGGATTCTCCTTGGAGCTCATGTCACTCGACAAGCAATCCACTCAGAGGCTTCTTCGTCCACTCGAAGGTCACCTATCACTCGGAAGACCTCACTTACAGTCGACGCCAAAAAACGAGAAGCCACACCCGGGAGGCCACCAGGAAGGCGTTAGATCATTTGCCATTAGTAGCATTTATGATGTACGTTACCAGTACCTCTACTCTTTATACCCACGATTGAACCCTTGGATGCCTAGCAATTATGAGGGGTAGCAAACTCTATATAAGCCGCCCCTCCACTCTGGCACAAGGGTTTGCGACCATTGTAATCTCTACATCCCACACGATAAAGCTCCAAAGCACTGAGACGAGGGCTGTTACCTCCACGCGAGGGGCCTGAACTCATACATCTGTGTGTACATCCTCATCGTAGCTAGGACTCTGCCCTCTCCTTTTGTACCCCTACCTTCTACTGTTAGGCTCGTTCCCACGATAGTTGGCGCCCACCGTGGGGCAGGTGTCTAAGTGACTTCCGGCAAGGTTGCGTTTTTTCTCCTTCAATATGTCTTCCGGTGGTGCTTTTTCTCTGGGCCACGAGATCCATTTCGGAATGCTCACCTTCATCGCCGACGATTCCGCATGGATATAAGAAGTGCCTCTCGACATCCAGGCGCTCCCATCCCGTAGGGCTACGCACTTTCGCGTGAGTCCCTCTGGCATGCTGCTGCATCAGCCATCGACTCCGTATGTGTCGGCTCCCCCTGCTGATCATTGTCACAAGTGGTTTGGCCGCTCACGACTCTAGCGATGGGTCAAGCATGTAGTGGCTCACCAAATTTCTTCTTCGTAGATTGTAGCGATCGAGCCCGCCGAGTCCCTCTATGGCGTGTTCGACTCGGACTCCGATCAGTCCGATGTTCCTTTCGAGTGCGAGAGCTGTGATCCTGCAGCGGAGCTCCTTATGGCGGGCTCCCATCAAATCCTGCCGCTGGGCTTTGGCCACGGCAAGCGAGATGTTGGCGGCCCGTTAAGTGAACAGCCGTGTCGCGATGGTGAAGTCCTTCATACTCCCATCGTAGGTACGACAGCCGAGGCCCAGGCCTTAGAGGCCACATGTATTTGGCCGGAAGAGCTTCAAAGAGAACTCAACGAGCACGCTCGCCAATCCCCACCAGTTTCCGGTCGACGTCAGTGACAGCTATTTCTGACTGGATCTCACAAAAATGTTGAGGTATATCATACCCCCGTGTTAAATGTTGCAGTTGCTGCTAGGATAGCAGATTCCATTCAGCTATCATGATCAGAGGCTGGTAGAGGGTTGATGCTGATCAGGACATTGCTAGATGCAGTGCTGCATCAGGATTCTGTTCTTTCACAGTTGGCACATAGCCATGGATCGCTCTTGCAGCCAAGGGGCGAAGGCTTTTATGAAGATCAGGTCAGAGATCATTTTCACCATCAAGACCACCATCAAGTGCCCACTCCTCTACAGGGTGGTCCGCACATGCCCCGGTACCAGGAGGAAAGGCGCTCGTTCGTTGACGAGTGGAATGCGGGGTTTGATGCTCGTGATCTCCTCACTCAGAGGCGGATTGACAGGGGTAGAGCCCATAGAGATGGACAAGATAGAGATTTTCCGAGTGGCAGCTAAGCTATGATTTCTGGCCCCGAGTGTTTTAGCAGGGCCATTCGTTCTGTAGAGATTCCCGCCAACTTTAGGTTGGCGGCTGGGATCGGGAAGTTTTCTGGCAAGTCAGAGCCAGAGACTTGGTTGGATGATTACGGAGTGGCTGTTCAGATTGGTGGCAGCAATGATAACGTCGCAATGAAACACCTGTCCTTGATTTTGGATGTTTCAACTCATGCGTGGCTGAATCGCTTGGCTCCATCCAGTATATATTACTGGGAGGATCTTACCCGAGTGTTCGTCCGAACTTTCGAGGGAGGTGCACGCGTCCTGCCGGGCTGGTCGGGGCCAGCGCCTAGGAGGCTTTTGACCTCCCCGTCCACTTCCTGGCCTACTCATCGCTCTAGTATTTTTTATATTTTCCAAAATCCCATTCTGAGAACTTTTATTTCCACACAAAAACAACACCACGATAGTTCTGCTGAAAACAGCGTCAGTCAGGGTTAGTTCTAATAAAATCATACCAAAATCATAGAGAATTTTTGTAAACGTGGCATGAATACTTCATAAATTATAGATACGTTGGAGACGTATCAGCATCCCCAAGCTTAATTCCTTTTTGTCCCCGAGTAGGTAAATGATAAAAGATATTATTTATGAAGTGTGAATGCTAGCATGATGCATAAATTTGATCAATGGTAGTTCCAATCACTTTTTCTAGCATCATTATGTATCATAAATAGTAGCTCATCTCATAAAACTTCTCATGATGAAATAACAAACTATCCACATGTTAAAGTATAGACTAACAATCTATGCATTCAGTCACCAAATAATTGCAATTCATCTTATTTTCAGGAAGGGTCTATGTAAGAGCTTTCATTTAGCAAATTCCACATACTCAACTATCATATAGTCTTCCATCATTGCAAGCACTCAAAGCATATTTTAGAAACAAATAGCATCCATCAAACATAGAGAAAGATAGGGGCTTAAAGTTTTGCCCCCGACTTATTTATCATATAGATAATTGTCAAGAATAATAATTGATCATCAAATATCTTTGAATGGCCATATATGCTTGGATCTTTCCCCAACACATAACGCTTGCCAAGAGAAAAAGGCAAAATATAGGAAGTGGTGAAGATCACCATGACTCTTGCATAAAGGTAAGTACGAGAAAGTAAAAGATAGGCCCTTCATAGAGGGAAGCATTGATTAGCAGAGGTGCCAGAGCTCGAGCTTTTAAGAGAGATATGAATAATAATTTTGGGCGGTGATGAGGATATGTACCTAGGGTAGGGTCCTAGGCCTGACCTACACACCCTACCTACGGACACCGCATCAGAAGACTGAAAGGTCACAGGAAATATTCTGACTGGATTCTCCTTGGAGCTCAAGTCACTCGACAAGCAATCCACTCAGAGGCTTCTTCCTCCACTCGAAGGTCACCTATCACTCGGAAGACCTCACTTACAGTCGACGCCAAAAAACGAGAAGCCACACCCGGGAGGCCACGAGGAAGGCGTTAGATCATTTGCCATTAGTAGCATTTATGATGTACGTTACCAGTACCTCTACTCTTTATACCCACGATTGAACCCTTGGATGCCTAGCAATTATGAGGGGTAGCAAACTCTATATAAGCCTCCCCTCCCCTCTGGCACAAGGGTTTGCGACCATTGTAATCTCTACATCCCACACGATAAAGCTCCAAAGCACTGAGACGAGGGCTGTTACCTCCACGCGAGGGGCCTGAACTCATACATCTGTGTGTACATCCTCATCGTAGCTAGGACTCTGCCCTCTCCTTTTGTACCCCTACCTTCTACTGTTAGGCTCGTTCCCACGATAGTTGGCGCCCACCTTGGGGCAGGTGTCTAAGTGACTTCCGGCAAGGTTGCGTTTTTTCTCCTTCAATATGTCTTCCGGTGGTGCTTTTTCTCTGGGCCACGAGATCCATTTCGGAATGCTCACCTTCATCGCCGACGATTCCGCATGGATATAAGAAGTGCCTCTCGACATCCAGGCGCTCCCATCCCGTAGGGCTACGCACTTTCGCGTGAGTCCCTGTGGCATGCTGCTGCATCATCCATCGACTCTGTATGTGTCAGCTCCCCCTGCTGATCATTGTCACAAGTGGTTTGGCCGCTCACGACTCTAGCGATGGGTCAAGCATGTAGTGGCTCACCAAATTTCTTCTTCGTAGATTGTAGCGATCGAGCCTGCCGAGTCCCTCTATGGCGTGTTCGACTCGGACTATGATCAGTCCGATGTTCCTTTTGAGTGCGAGAGCTGTGATCCTGCAGCGGAGCTCCTTATGGCGGGCTCCCATCAAATCCTGCCGCTGGGCTTTGGCCACAGCAAGCGAGATGTTGGCGGCCCGTTAAGTGAACAGCCGTGTCGCGATGGTGAAGTCCTTCATACTCCCATCGTAGGTACGACAGCCGAGGCCCAGGCCTTAGAGGCCACATGTATTTGGCCGGAAGAGCTTCAAAGAGAACTCAACGAGCACGCTCGCCAATCCCCACCAGTTTTCGGTCGACGTCAGTGACAGCTATTTCTGACTGGATCTCACAAAAATGTTGAGGTATATCATACCCCCGTGTTAAATGTTGCAGTTGCTGCTAGGATAGCAGATTCCATTCAGCTACCATGATCAGAGGCTGGTAGAGGGTTGATGCTGATCAGGACATTGCTAGATGCAGTGCTGCATCAGGATTCTGTTCTTTCACAGTGGCGTAACAGGATACATAACAACTCACCCAGGACAGAAAACGTTCAGTTGGCACATAGCCCTGGATCGCTCTTGCACCCAAGGGGCGAAGGCTTTTATGAAGATCAGGTCAGAGATCATTTTCACCATCAAGACCACCATCAAGTGCCCACTCCTCTACAGGGTGGTCCGCACATGCCCCGGTACCAGGAGGAAAGGCGCTCGTTCGTTGACGAGCGGAATGCGGGGTTTGATGCTCGTGATCTCCTCACTCAGAGGCGGATTGACAGGGGCAGAGCCCATAGAGATGGACAAGATAGAGATTTTCCGAGTGGCAGCTAAGCTATGATTTCTGGCCCCGAGTGTTTTAGCAGGGCCATTCGTTCTGTAGAGATTCCCCCCAACTTTAGGTTGGCGGCTGGGATCGGGAAGTTTTCTGGCAAGTCAGAGCCAGAGACTTGGTTGGATGATTACTGAGTGGCTGTTCAGATTGGTGGCAGCAATGATAACGTCGCAATGAAACACCTGTCCTTGATTTTGGATGTTTCAACTCATGCGTGGCTGAATCGCTTGGCTCCATCCAGTATATATTACTGGGAGGATCTTACCCGAGTGTTCGTCCGAACTTTCGAGGGAGGTGCACGCGTCCTGCCGAGCTGGTCGGGGCCAGCGCCTAGGAGGCTTTTGACCTCCCCGTCCACTTCCTGGCCTACTCATCGCTCTAGTATTTTTTATATTTTCCAAAATCCCATTCTGAGAACTTTTATTTCCGCACAAAAACAACACCACGATAGTTCTGCTGAAAACAGCGTCAGTCAGGGTTAGTTCTAATAAAATCATACCAAAATCATAGAGAATTTTTGTAAACGTGGCATGAATACTTCATAAATTATAGATACGTTGGAGACGTATCAGCATCCCCAAGCTTAATTCCTTTTTGTCCCCGAGTAGGTAAATGATAAAAGATATTATTTATGAAGTGTGAATGCTAGCATGGTGCATAAATTTGATCAATGATAGTTCCAATCACTTTTTCTAGCATCATTATGTATCATAAATAGTAGCTCATCTCATAAAACTTCTCATGATGAAATAACAAACTATCCACATGTTAAAGTATAGACTAACAATCTATGCATTCAGTCACCAAATAATTGCAATTCATCTTATTTTCAGGAAGGGTCTATGTAAGAGATTTCATTTAGCAAATTCCACATACTCAACTATCATATAGTCTTCCATCATTGCAAGCACTCAAAGCATACTTTTAGAACAAATAGCATCCATCAAACATAGAGAAAGATAGGGGCTTAAAGTTTTGCCCCCAACTTATTTATCATATAGATAATTGTCAAGAATAATAATTGATCATCAAATATCTTTGAATGGCCATATATGCTTGGATCTTTCCCCAACACATAACGCTTGCCAAGAGAAAAAGGCAAAATATAGGAAGTGGTGAAGATCACCATGACTCTTGCATAAAGGTAAGCACGAGAAAGTAAAAGATAGGCCCTTCGTAGAGGGAAGCATTGATTTGCAGAGGTGCCAGAGCTCGAGGTTTTAAGAGAGATATGAATAATAATTTTGGGCGGTGATGAGGATATGTACCTAGGGTAGGGTCCTAGGCCTGACATACACACCGTAACTACGGACACCGCATCAGAAGACTGAAAGATCACAGGAAATATTCCGACTGGATTCTCCTTGGAGCTCAAGTCACTCGACAAGCAATCCACTCAGAGGCTTCTTCCTCCACTCGAAGGTCACCCGTCACTCGGAAGACCTCACTTAAAGTCGACGCCAAAAAACGAGAAGCCACCCCCGGGAGGCCAACAGGCAGACGTTAGATCATTCGCCATTAGTAGCATTTATGATGTACGTTACCAGTACCTCTAGTATTTATACCCACGATTGAACCCTTGGATGCCTAGCAATTATGAGGGGTAGTGAACTCTATATAAGCCGCCCCTCCCCTCTGGCACAAGGGTTTGCGACCATTGTAATCTCTACATCCCACACGATAAAGCTCCAAAGCACTAAGACATAGGGCTGTTACCTCCACGAGAGGGGCCTGAACTCATACATCTGTGTGTACATCCTCGTCGTTGCTAGGACTCTGCCCTCTCCTTTTGTACCCCTACCTTCTACTGTCAGGCTCGCTCCCACGATAGTTGGCGCCCACCGTGGGGCAGGTGTCTAAGTGACTTCCGGCAAGGTTACGTTTTTCTCCTTCGATATGTCTTCCGGTGGTGCTTTTTCTCTGGGCCACGGGATCCATTTCAGAATGCTCACCTTCATCGCCGACGATTCTGTATGGCTACAAGAAGTGCCTCTCGACATCAAGGCGCTCCCATCCCGTAGGGCTACGCACTTTCGCGTGAGTCCCTGTGGCATGCTGCTGCATCAGCCATCGACTCCGTATGTGTCGGCTCCCCCTGCTGATCATTGTCACAAGTGGTCTGGTCGCCCATGACTCCAGCGATGGGTCAAGCATGCAGTGGCCCGCCAAATTTCTTCTTTGCAAATTGTAGCGATCGAGCCCGCCGAGTCCCTCTATGGCGTGTTCGACTCGGACTCCGATCAGTTCGATGTTCCTTTCGAGTGCGAGAGCTGTGATCCTGCAGGAGAGCTCCTTATGGCGGGCTCCCATCAAATCCAGCTATTGGGCTTTGGCCACGGCAAGCGAGATGTTGGCGGCCCGTTGAGTGAACAGCCGTGTCGCGATGGTGAAGTCCTTCATACTCCCATCATCGGTACGACAGCTGAGGCCCAGGCCTTAGAGGCCACGTGTATTTGGCTGGAAGAGCTTCAAAGAGAATTCAACGAGCACGCTCACCAATCCCCACCTATTTCCGGTCGACGTCAGCGACAGCTGTTTCTGACTGGATCTCACAACAATGTTGAGGTATATCATACCCCCGTGTTAAATGTTGCAGTTGCTGCTAGGATAGAAGATTCCATTCAGCTGTGATGATCAGAGGCTGGTAGAGGGTTGATGCTGATGAGAACATTGCTAGATGCAGTGCTGCGTCAGGATTCTGTTCTTTCACAGTCGCGTAACAGGATACACAACAACTCACCCAGGACAGAAAACGTTCAGTTGGCACATAGCCCTGGATCGCTCTTGCACCCAAGGGGCGAAGGCTTTTATGAAGATCAGGTCAGAGATCATTTGCACCATGAAGACCACCATCAAGTGCCCACTCCTCTACAGGGTGGTCCGCACATGCCCCGGTACCAGGAGGAAAGGCGCTTGTTCATTGACGAGCGGAATGCGGGGTTTGATGCTCGTGATCTCCTCACTCAGAGGCGGATTGACAGGGGCAGAGCCCATAGAGATGGACAAGATAGAGATTTTCCGAGTGGCAGCTCAGCTATGATTTCTGGCCCCGAGTGTTTTAGCAGGGCCATTCGTTCTGTAGAGATTCCACCCAAATTTAGGTTGGTGGCTAGGATCGGGAAGTTTTCTGGCAAGTCAGAGCCAGAGACTTGGTTGGATGATTACTGAGTGGCTGTTCAGATTGGTGGTAGCAATGATAACGTCGCAATGAAACACCTGTCCTTGATTTTGGATGTTTCAACTCATGCGTGGCTGAATCGCTTGGCTCCATCCAGTATATATTACTGGTAGGATCTTGCCCGAGTGTTCGTCCGAACTTTTGAGGGACGTGCACGCGTCCTTCCGGCTGGTCGACTTACAACATTGTGTTCAAAAGCCCAATGAGACCTTGAGTGATTACATTCAGCGTTGGTCCACTCTGCATCATATAGTGGAGAATGTTTTCGAACATCAGGCTATGTGTGCCTTCAAAGCATGTGTGAAATACAGAGAGCTTTATTGAAGTTCGGTTGAACAGGTGACATATCACTCAGGAAGATGGTGGAAATCGCCACTCGGTACGGTAATGGCGAAGAAGAGGACCGCCTCCACAACGAGAAAGGAAAAGCAGTTACAGTGATGCCGACGGTAATTTCAGTCTGAAGCAAAAGTAGAAAGCCGATGGCCTGGTCCAGGCAGAGGCAGCCATGCTGGCGACCCAAGTAAAGAACAAGGGGAAATCCAAACAATAGTTTTCCCCTAAGAAAGGAAAGAATTGGTCACGGACTGATGTGTTAGATTTTCCGTGTGCAATCAACACGAGGAAAGATAAGGAAGGCAGTGTGATTTTGCCCAAGCACACCACTCGGTAGTGTCGACTGCTCATCCAGCAGTTCAAAGAGACTCCGTCGGGTGATAAGACTCCTGAGAAGGATGATGAAGATAAAAAAATATTTCCGGATGTCACCGCTACACTTATGATTTTCGTTGATGTAGAAAGCAAGAGTTGATTGAAGGTCATCAAGAAGGAGGTCAACTTGGCTATACCTACCACCCCCACCTACCTCAAGTGGTCCCAGCATGCCATCACATTCGAACAAACAGGCTAGCCTACTCATGTGGCCACTCCCGGTCGACGGGCTCTGGTGGTTGATCCGGTGGGGGGGCGCACTCGACTCCGAAAGGTCCTCATGGACGGTGGCAGCGGCCTGAATATCCTATATGCAGATACCCTTAAAGGGATGGGCATTTGGATGTCCCGACTAAGTGAGAGCAACATGCAATTTCACGGAGTCATCCCAGGGAAGAAGTCCAAGCCACTCAGCCAGATTGCATTGGACGTGACATTCGGAAATGATAGAAATTTTCAAAAGGAAAAGTTGACGTTTGAAGTCGTGGATTTCTAGAGAGCTTATCATGCCATTGTGGGTCGACCCGCATATGCTCGTTTCATGGCCCATCCATCTTACGTGTATCTCAAGTTGAAGATGCCGGGCCCTAAGGGTGTGATCATGGTCACTGGCAATCGAGAGCGGGCTAAAGAGTGCCTCCAGCAAGGCTCCAAGATTGCCGACCACCAGATGGCCATGGTCGAGATGGAGGAATACAAGAAGAGCGCTGACCCTGCTGATTTGCTGCGCGCAAAGAAGCCCGCTTCTGAGTCGGCATTTCAGGCGGCAGGGGAAGTAAAGAAAGTGCACATCCACCCGACAGATCCGACTGGCACCCTGGCAAATATATCATCAACACTCGACAGTAAATAGGAAGCTGAGGTCATCCAGTTCCTCCATGAGAACTGGGATATCGTCGCATGGAAGCCTGCTGACATGCCGTGGGTTCCCAGGGAGCTGGCTGAGCACCGACTGAGAGTTGATCCGGAGGCCAAGCCCGTCAAGGAGCATTTGCATCGATCGGCGGCAGAGAAGCATAAAGCAATCAGTGAAGTGGTGGCTCATCTCTTGCAAGCCAAGTTCATTCGGAAGATTTACCACTCGGAGTGGCTCTCGAATGTCATCATGGTTCCCAAGAAGGATAAGTCGCTGCGCATGTGCATTGACTTCAAGCATATCAATTAGGTTTACCCGAAGGATCATTTTCCACTCCCCCGCATAGATCAGATTGTTGACTCGACTATAGGATGCGAGCGTTTATCTTTTTTGGATGCTTACTCTGGGTACCATCAGATCCGTCTGTATGGTCTAGATGAAATAAAAACAGCCTTCCTCACCCCATTCGGGTGTTTTTGCTACAACAACATGCCATTCGGTTTGAAAATGCCGGCGCTACTTTCATGCGCATGATTCAGAAATGTTTACTCGACCAGATCCCTCAGAATGTCGAGGCGTACATGGACGAGATAATTCTCAAGTCCCACAAAGGTTCCGACCTACTGGCTGACTTGGACGAAACATTCGCCAACCTGAGGAGATATGGCATAAAGCTGAATCCGGCCAAGTGTACTTTCTGTGCACCCTAGCGGCAAGTTACTCGGTTTTCTCATTTCTGTATGAGGGATCGATGTCAACCCTGAGAAAATCAGCACCATTACCCGAATGAAGACTCCCATGCGAGTGCATGATGTTTAGAAGCTCACAGGTTGCTTGGTAGCATTGAGTCGATTCATTTCTCGTCTCGGTGAAAAGGCACTGCCTTTGTACCGACTGATGAAGAAGTCCAACTGGTTCGAGTGGACTCCAGAAACTGAAGCAGCATTTGTCGAGCTCAAAGACCTGCTCTCCACCCAGTCGGTGCTTGCTGCTCCTCGCAGCAAAGAGCCCTTGCTCCTGTACATCACGGCCACTAATCAAGTTGTCAGTACAGTGCTAATGGTCAAGCGGGAAGAGGAGGGTAAATCGTACAAAGTCCAATGACCAGTCTATTACATTTCTAAAGTTCTATCTCCCTCTAAGCAAAGGTATCCACACTACCAGAAGGTTATTTATGACATTTACCTATCAGCGAAGAAGGTGGCACATTATTTTCAAGACAACTCAATTTCAGTCGTCAGTGATGCTCCAGTATCCAAGATTCTTAATAATTGAGACGCAACTTGTCGAATGTCTAAGTGGGCAATAGAACTCTTATATTTTCACATTAAGTTTGAATCCAAGAAAGCAATCAAGTCTCAAGCACTTGCAGATTTTATGGACGAGTGGTTCGAACAGCAACAGCCAATCCAAATCCACTCGACACACTGGACCATGTTCTTTGACGGCTCCAAAATGTTGAATGGGTCTGGTGTTGGTGTGTTGTCTTGATATCTCCAAAGGGCGTAAACTCAGTTACGTCCTGCAAATCCACTTCGATTCCTCCAACAATGAGGCAGTGTATGATGCACTTTTGTATGGGTTGCGCATGGCTATCTCACTCGGCGTCAAGCGCCTGATGGTCTATGGCGATTCAGATTTAGTGGTCAATCTAGTGATGAAAAAGTGGTTTGTTCAAAACGCCGCTATGACTTGATACTGCAGTGCTGTCAGAAAGCTGGAGAAGAAATTTGAAGGGTTGGAACTTCATCATGTTCCTCGAGTGAAGAATCAAGTTGTTGATGAGATGGCAAAGATTGGGTCCACTCGATGACCTGTCCCCAGTAATGTGTTTCTAGAACATCTCCATACTCCTTTGATAGAAGAAGATCCTTTCACCGAAGAGCCTTCGCAAGCTATGAGCTCCACTGGTCCAACTGAAGTCGATGTCCCCATAGTAAAAGATTTGGTTATGGAGATTTTGGTCATCATTCCTGATTGGACGGTTTCCTAAATTGCCTATATCCTCAAAGAAGAAATCCCTGAAGATGAAATAGAAGCTCGACAGATTGTGTGCAGGTCGAAAGCCTTTACTATGATCGTGGATCAACTTTTTAGAGAAAGCATGATGGGCGTGACGTAGCATTGCATCTCCCCAGGAGAAGGTCGAGTAATTCGGGATGAAATCCACTCGGGAACTTGCGGCCATCATGCATCCTCGCAAACAATCGTCGCCAAAGCATACTGAGCTCGTTTTTTCTTGCCACGGGCTAATGAGATGGCTAACGACATTGTTGATCATTGTGAAGGTTGCCAGTCCTATGCAAACTTTTCCCACAAACCGGCCTCTGCTTTGAGGACAACCCCCCTTGCTTGGTCGTTCGCTGTTTGGGGACTTGACATGGTTGGTTCCTTTCAGACTGGAAAGGGCGGATTCACTCACTTGTTGGTTGCAGTTGACAAATTTACAAAGTGGATAGAGGCCAAGCAAATCAAGAAGTTGAACTCCTGCACGGCGGTCACATTCATGAGGGAAATAATTTTCCGATACGGTGTTCCTCACAGCATCATCACAGATAATGGCACCAACTTTGACTCAGAAGAATTCAGAAACTTCTGCACCTCTCAAGGCACTAGGGTGGATTATGCTTCCATTGCACAACCCCAAACCAATGGTCAACTTGAGCGAGCTAACGGTCTCATTCTTGAAGGTTTAAAACCCCGTCTCATGCGCGACTTGGACCATGCAGCTGGAGCCTAGGTGACAGAGTTGCCATCTGTTCTATGGGGCGTGAAAACGACACCCAATCGGTCGACTAGACGGACCGCTTTCTTCCTGGTCTATGGAGCCGAAGCTGTCTTGCCGAGTGACTTGTTTCATAACTCTCCCCAAGTGGAACTGTATTCTGAAGCCGAGGCGGAACAAGCCAGACAGGATGGAATCAACCTCCTGGAGGAAGAGCGTGAGATGGCTCTGATCCGGACAGGGACTTATTAGCAAGATCTGCGGCGCTTCCATCTAAAGAATGTCAAGGGTCGGTCATTTCATGAAGGGGATTTGGTGCTCTGAGTGGATTAACAGGGACCCCACAAACTTTCTCCTGTGTGGGAGGGTCCCTTCGTCGTCACAAAGGTGTTGAACAAGGGACCTTATCACTTTTACAACCTCAAGAAATAGATGGACGAGTTGCAATCCTGGAACATAGATTTGGTTCGACGCTTCCATACCTAGAGACAAAAGAGTCTTTGATGTAATAAAAATATTTTGGATCATGTCATATATGCAAATTAGACTTCCGCAGTCCTTTGTCAATTCCGATCAAGTAATTTCTCGCTTGGGATCACTCCGAATGTTGAGCAATCCTCACTCTCACTGGCTTAGTTGCGAACATGTTTTCACCTAAGTTAAAAACCCTTCTGAGTGGATAGTAGTCCATTCACTTGGAAACTTAGCTGCGAATCAGTCTTCTCCTAAGTACAAAATTACTCCGAGTGTTGAGCAATCCTCACTCTCGGGGGCTTAGCTGCGAACATGCTTTCGCCTAAGTTAAAAACCCTTCCGAGTGGATAGCAGTCCATTCACTCGGAAATTTAGCTGTGAATCAGTCTTCGCCTAACTACAAAATTACTCCGAGTGTTGAGCAATCCTCACTCTCGGGCGCTTAGCTGCGAACATGCTTTCGTGTAAGTGAAAAACCCTTCCGAGTGGATAGCAGTCCATTCACTCCGAAACTTAGCTGTGAATCAGTCTTTGCCTAAGTACAAAACTACTCTGTGTGAGGACATCATCCATACTCGGAGGCTTAGCTGTGATTCCTTATCACGTAAATTAAAAACTACTCCGTGTGAGGACATCATCAACACTCGGGGGATTAGCTATGAACATGCTTTCGCTTAAGTTGAAAACCCTACCGAATGGATGGTAGCCCATCCACTCGACGACCTAGCTGGGAATCAGTCTTCTCCTAGGTTCCAAAATATTTCGAGTTTTGAGAACCCTCCACACTCGAAAACTTAGCTGTGAATCTATTTTCGCCTAAGTCAAAAAACAAATTCAGTCAAACAGATGATTGAAATCTGAATGCAGATAAGTTCTACTACTGATAAATGTTTCGCGAGCAAACGAGCGTGCTCAGCCTTAAGGCCTGAATGAAGTTTTAAAGCTGATACAATTCCACTAGGCATACCGAGGCAAATCAAGTTTTCCCCAAAGATCAAGTTTCTCAAGCACCCGATGGGCTGGCTTGCTCAAGGAACGTGTCCAAGTCGATTCCGTGTTTGATCCTAGTGGCTGCATCGATGAAGGTCTCCATGAAATCTTTAAACTGGAGTTTCTTCGTGTTCACCACTCGGAGCTCCTTCAATTTTTCTTCCCTTGCTTCCTTGCAATGGATCCTAACAAGGGAGAGTGCCAAGTCAGCTCCGCAGCGGGAAGCAGATTTCTTCCAGGCCTACACTCGACTGGGAAGGTCGTTAAGGCATGCCATCATGGATGTGAAGTCAAGCTTAATAGTGACTTCCGGCCAGAGTTCCTTGTCGATCCTCTCCATCGCAGTTTTCAGTCGGAGGACATATGCCTCGAGCCCTTGGAGCCCGACGTTGAGTCGGAACATGTTCATGTCCACCGCATCTCCAAAAGGTGACTTGGTGGGATCCAAATTGGAATCAATCTCTTCAGTTTCTTTTTCAAAGTCCTGGCGGAATTCTGTTGGGAAGAAGGAATGTGAAGAGGATTAATGAGATACTGTCGTCAAAATTTTATGATGTTCAGTCCACAGTGATACTCACCATCGAGCATGATGCACATCTTTCTCACGAACTCCCCAAGTGCTTCTCCAAGCCATTGCTCCTCTTGGTTAACTGCTGAGTTTTCTTGATGAGGTCCACACGCTCCTGCTTCAGCTTCGAGTTCTCCACCTCCATCTTCTTGGCAGCAGCCAACTTCTAATCGATAGCTTCAGTCTTCTCCTTTGCTACCCGTTGGGCATCAGCAAGCGCTTTGTCCTTGTCCTCGAGCGCCTTCTTCATGGTATCTAAAGAAATATCATTGTTGAGTCGTGCTTGGAGTCGACGATTTTGATCGCGTATGTCTATTCGAGTGAAAGCACTCGGTTCAAAGCATGGAAAGTGAGGATAAGAATGCATTGGGTCGACGGAAATTACCTCCCAGAGTTTTCAGTTCTATCTGCACTCGCTCAAAACTGCTTCTGGAAGCTTCCAAGTCCATTCGCTGTTGGTTCCTTTCATCCTCAAGATCCTTGTACTGTGCGCCAAGTTCACAAGCTCTTCGAAATCAACAAAGAAAGAAATTCAATCGACAAAAAATACCGGCACTACAGAGTGCAGAAAGTGAAAGACTGTCGACTGGGCGGCGCGCACCGCCCCACCGCACTACCCTTAAGTAGCGTCCTATCATGGTTGATTGAATGATATCCATGAAACCTGCGTCAGGAGAGGAAGAATTCAAGCAAAAGTCCACCCGACAGGTCGAGTGGCTCATGTACTTCGCGTACCATAAACAACTTCAAGATTGTCTCTATCAGACCCCCGCCAGTGCAAGCACTCGACGGTGTCTCGGGGACTACACCTAGTGGGTGCGCTCAGAGTGCCCCATTGGAACTGTTGACACTCGATCTGTCAAGTGATCCGTTGGGCCCACTCCGCACCTTTGAAGCAGCGTCATATCATGGTTGATCAAACAATGTCCATGAAACCTACAAGGTAGCTTCTGTGCGACATGTCGAGTGACGACCATACTCCGCGTATGACAAAAATGCTGATTTTTTGAAGTTCAGTCGACAGAGATACTCGACAGGTCAAGTTTTCAAGACTTCTACTCATCCTCTGCGATCAACAGTAGCCTCGGGGAGTACACCTAGTGGGTGCACTGAGCGTGCCCCCACTGGTTACTAAAACATTCGACAAGGTCTGCCCTGTCTGAGCATTCAACGGTCTCTAGCAGACCCCCGCCAGTGCAAGCACTCGACGGCGGTCTCGGGAGCTACACCCAGTGGGTGCACTTAGCGTGCCCCCACTGGATCTACTAACTCTCGACCTGTCGAGTGGTAGAGGAAAAAAACCACGCACAAGCATAGGAATATCCATCACTGGAACATCCATCACTCGATCCATCGAGTGACATAACACCCTACTCTACACCCTTGGAATAGCATCATATCTTGGTTGATAATTGATATCCATGAAACCTACAAGGTATCTTCGGAGTGGTGCGATCAACAGCAGACGTATTCTGCATACAACAAACTCTAAGACCTCTGCGAGTGCAAGCACTCGACAGCCGTCTCGGGGACTACACCTAGTGGGTGCACTCAGAGTGCCCCCACTGGCCCAAAACCTACTCGATTAAATACCTGATCTATTCGAGTGGAGAACCTTCAAACATTCTACAAGCGGAAAACAAACACCCGCTGGGTGTACAACCAAAGAAGACAGGAATTCAATCAGAAATGTACTTACAATCGAACTTACTCGGACATTGGTGCGCAGCGCGGTGCTAGCATCGTAAGCCAACTTGCTGGCCTCGTACGCCTCCTTGGTGCGCAGCATCATCTGCTCCACCTAGATCATGGCCTCCTTTGTGGCTCTGGTCTGATCATCCGGAACGTGGTGTAGAGGAAAAGCCATCACCGGTGGGATCGGCGTAATGGCTGGGGCAGTCGAGGTAGTCTGAGTAGGTTCGGTTGGAGTTGACGTGACGATAGTTGAAACAGATGGCGAGGCACTTGACAGAGGGACTGTAGGATCGGCTCTGACCCGCGTCGAGTTGCTTATCCCCTAGGAAGATCTGGCGATCGACCACTGAGGCGTTTCGTGGACGACGTTCTTTGAGTGCGTATGCGCGGGGTGCCTAAGGTCTCGCCTTCGCCTCCCGTGCCCCTAGGGTGTTCCTCGTCATCTTCCAGCTAGATGATTTCTGCGAATATCAATCGGCAACATTAACTTTTACAATTGATGAATCCCATTCGAGAAGCAGAACTGAAGATTTTTTTACCGATGTAGGAAGTGGCCGCGTCAACAGTGTCTACGTACATTGCCTCCCATCCGTCTCGTGGAGGCGACGTCACTGAAGTAGCTGCTCTGATAGGTCAAACCACACTCGGTTAACAAGAATTCAAAGTCACAATCGAAGGCGAGAGTTCGAAAGTAAACACTGATGTGACACAACAGGCACAACCATTCTCATGCGGGGAAGAGCTTTGCGAGGTTTGGCTACATTGGCTTGGGTTGCTTCGCTGATCGCACACTCGACTCGACGGTCCAGGGTCGGCTTAGTTTCAGGTTCTTCTCACTCGGGACTGGGGCCTTCTCCACGGGGGTCTCAGGGTGTTGGCAAGACTTAGAGAGGCGTTCGATGCGAGGAGGAGACTCGACTTCCTCCTCGTTCTCACCCGAGTCTTCATATTCGTCTTCGGAGTCATAAGAGCCGTCAACGTCCACATTGCCACCCTCGCTCTCCCACCATCTTCAGGCTGGTTCCCGTTAGGAACATGCGATTACATGTGCGTCCAATCTTGCATGGTTCGAACAATGAAGTCAGTCAACAAATCAATCAATCACTCGACAATAAATTACTTTAGTTTACAAGGTGTTATTTACCAAATTCTTCGACCGATTCTCGGCAGAGTAAGGCACTACTGGAAACAACATCTTTGCCGTCAACCAGTCCTTTGCTATCAGCTTTCGGACGGCAAAGAAGCTCTTTGCCATTAGCTAGCAGACAACAGACGGCAAAGGGATAGCTGATGTCAAAGAAGCTCTTTGCCATCAGCCAATTCTTTGCCGTCAGCTAGCGGACGGCAAAGGAGGTTTGCTGTCAGCTAGCGGACGGCAAAGAGGGAGGGGGACCCACTGACGAACCGCTTGCAACTTAACCTAACACCCCCCTCTTTGTCGTCCGCTAGCTGACAGCACACCTCCTTTGCCATCAACTAACGGCAACGCCCAACCCCGTCCTGCCTCTCTCTCTCTCTCTCTCTTTGTGTTTCTCTCCCTAGCTCTCCTCCCAGCCGCCCATCACACGTGCGCCACCGCCCCGTCGTCCCACCACCCCGCCGCTCCACCGGCCCACCGCCCCCCGATGCCACCGCCGCCCCGTCGCCCTTGCTGCCACATCACCGCCACCGCCGGGTGCCTGGCCCTCCTGCGCCCACCGCCCCGGAACCGGCCGCGTCGCCACCGCCGACCGTCGCTCGCCAGCTCCGCTCGCCACCCGTGCTCGCGGCCCCACCGGCCCCCCTGCGCCCCCTCCGGCCCCGCCACAACCGCTCCCAGGAGCCCGAGGGCCCCTGTCCCCGCCGCCCGTGCGCCACCGCTGCCCTCCCCGGCCCTCCCCGATGCTCCCCGACCATCCCCGGTGCTCCCCGCCCCTACCCGGCGCTCCCCCAACCCTCCCCGACGCCCCCTGGCCCGGCCCCCTCTGGTAAGCTCTTCCCCCTCCTCTTTTCTTGTTTTTTATATTTTATTTTAGGTTTAGATTATATTATTAGGTTAGTGTTAGTTTAGGTTAGTGTTAGTTAGGTTAGTATTAGTTTAGGTTTATTAGGTTAGTGCAAAAAGGAGGAGAAGAAGAAGAAGAAGAAGAAGAAAACGACGATGAGGAGAAGAGGAGAAGAAGAAAAAGAAGAAGAAGAAGAAGAAGAAGAGAAGAGCCCCTGATCCCCGACGCCACTAACCGCCAACCTCCGACGCCACTGACCCTCGACGCCACCGAGCCTCGAAGCCCCGGACCCCCGACCGCCGATGCCATCGTCCCCCGACCATCGACACCCCCGACCCCCGACCACCGACACCATCAGCCCCCGACCGCCAGCGCCACCGACCCCCGACACCACCGACACCCCAACCCCCGACACGACACCCCGACACCCCGACACGGCACCCCAGACCCCGACACAACACCCTACCCCAATACGACACCCTCGACACCCCGACCCTGACACGACACCCCCGACACCCGGATCCCAAAAAAGGTGATCTTCGGCCTTCCAAAGGCCGACATGTCATATTTTTGTGAATTATGAGTTAGGTCATATATTTTTCGATTTTTTTATACAGAACATCATATTTATATTGATTAGGTGGATTTAAATGTGCAGTTGTTTCATCGCTGCGAGGGTCTGGTTTTCGATGACGTCCCCATGCATTCGATGAGCTCCGCCCCTGCATTTGTGGGTGAGCACAAATGACATCTCCTCTTGCCCCCTTCATTTCCTCTGTTCCGGTCTTCGTGCCGATGAAACTTGCTAGCTATAGGTGTCTTCAACCATCAGTATGCGTGACCACTATACATCTCCCATTTGAATGGGTTGCATATATAAATATGCATTCATAACTATGATTCTTTTGAATTGTCCTACATTATCCATGGACAGCCCGAGTATGTGTAGATTGGGTTCATTTTCCCATATGCTCTGCTCTGGATCCGATGTAGAATTTCGTCAGTGCCTCCTTGTTGTTTTCCGGGTACACATCCTCTCTGCTTATTGCCGAGACGTGTATCAGGAGAACAGCGGGGAGGTGCAGTCAAAATTGTGCGTCGGATCTAGAGCAGAGCATGGAAAACGAACCCAATCTACACATACTTGGGTGGGATTAGGACCTATCTTTACCTACTAGCGTCTAGGTTGCATCAACGTAATAAAACTGTCAAACTCTATTAACTGATGATTATTGTTTGCTGAATTATGTATATATTTTGTGTGTGCAGTAGCTAGGCAAGATGAGTGATCGTGTGTGGACGTACACCAGTCACCACTAGTGAGAAAGACATGACCTGTGAATGGATTACAAAAACCAAGGAGTTTGTGAGAGTCACGTTTGCAAATGGACAGAAAAGAACCTGGTGCCCTTGTGTCGATTATGACAACTGTAAGAAGAAGTCAGAGTTTGACATGATCAAACACCTTCAGAAATGGGGATTTACACATAATTGTATGGTCTGGACATTTCATGGTGAGTCTTCCCAACATGCCAGAGCTGAGGTGGTTTGTTGTCGCACCAATGAGCATGGTACCGGGATCGAAGACATGGTGCAAGACTTTGATGATGCTCGGGATTCAGATGATGAGATGGAGGAATCTGCAAAGGCCTTTTATGAAATGTTGGAGTCTTCAGAACATCCTCTCCACGAGCACACTGAGCATTGTCAGCTGGATGCCATAGTGCAAGTAATGGCTCTCAAGGCTTAGTTCAACCTGGGCAGAGAATGCTACGACGCGATGATGACGATATTTGGACGCTTTCTACCCAAAGACCATGTATTGCCACCAAACCTGTACCAGTCGAGAAAAACCCGACGTGCGCTTAAGATGCCCTATGAGAAAATAGATGCCTATGAGAATGGATGTGCCTTATTTAGGCTTGAGTATGCGGGCTTCAACTATTGCCCCATTTGCAATGCTTCCAGGTATGTTCTGGTAGACAACGGTATGGGTGAGTAGAGTCAGACCAAAATCCCCATTAATGTTCTTCGGTATCTGCCAATCATACCAAGACTTAAACGTCTTTTCATGGTCGAAGAGACGGTCAGACAGATGACGTGGCATAAATTGGGAAAAAGAACAGAACTAGATGCAGATGGGAATCCGATGTTGGGACACACTTCAGACGCTTTCATCAAAGGTAGAGTTGTCAAAAACACTTCACCACCTGCATTGACAGGCCAATAGATCCTGGATCAGTTAAACGCTCTCGAGCCGGATCCAGATCGTCCAGGGTATTTCAAAGGGTATAATACGTAACACGCCTGGACTCACAAGATATGTTTTTGGGATCTGCCTTACTTTAAAGACCTCCTTTACCCACACAACATCGACGTGATGCACACTAAAAATAATATCGCGGAGGCCCTTTTTGGTACATTGTTCGACATAGAGGGGAAGTCGAAGGATAATCCCAAGCCTAGAGTCGACCAGGAGGCTCTATGTGATAGACCGTTACAAAACATTCGACAGCCGAAAGGAAAGAAGAACTGGAGGAAGCCAAAGGCATGGTTCAACCTTGGAAGGCCAGCTATGAGGGAAATGATCTTGTGGGTCAAAATGCCATTGATGTTCCCCGATGGGTATGAAGTGAATCTAAAGAGGGGAGCGAGTCTTGACAAATTGAAAATATTTGGTCTCAAGAGTCATGATTGGCACATATGGCTTGAGCGGCTAATGCCAGTGATGTTGCATGGCTTTATCCCTAAGGATGAATGGCTAGTACCTAAAGAGCTGAGCTATTTCTTCTGTGCTCTTTGTGCGACAGAACTATCGCCTAACGTGCTAGACGAACTGGAAGAGTTGGCGCCGGAGTTGATGTGCAAGTTAGAAAAGATCTTTCCACCAGGCTTCTTTAATCCAATGCAGCATTTCATTTTGCATCTCGCGACCGAGGCAAGATTGGGGGGCGTGCAAAATTGTTGGTGCTTCGCAACTGAGAGGATGCAGAAGACGCTTCGAGCAAAATGTAAAAATAAACGTAGAGTTGAAGCATCGATGGCTAAGGCATTCATTACTAAGGAGGCAACAAACTTCGTGAAAGCACACTACAGAGCCAAGAATTGTCAGTTGCATAATCCGAAGCCTCGGTACAATGATGGCGACGGTGAAAAAGGTCGATCCTGTGAGAGCCTGGCTTAATAGGAATGATAGACTACTCATATTAACAAAGAATTCCTTCTTTTCCGGGAGCCCACTCGAAAAGAACTCCAAAGTTAAGCGTGCTTGGCTTGGAGCGATTCTAGGATGGGTGACCGACTAGGAAGTTGGTCCCGGGTGCGCACGAGTGAGGACAAAGTGCGCAGAAAAGACTAGTGTTGGTCTGTGGGGACAGTCTAGATCCCGTCAGGCGTAACAGGGTGTTACAATTGGTATCAGAGACGACCCTTGCGGTTACATGAGCATGCGCGGGTCAAGTGCACGGGCATCTGGTGCATGGCGTGTGCGGCCTGTCGTGGCACACAGCATGGCACATGTGCCGGACTGGACGCGCATATGTGTGCCAAAAGGGAACGCTCCTGATGGGCCGACGAGGACGTCGGTTCCTTTGAGTGGGGGTGTATGTGAGAGCCTGGCTTAATAGGGATGATAGACTACTCATATCAACAAGGAATTCCTTCTTTTCCGAGAGCCCACTCGAAAAGAACTCCAAAGTTAAGCGTGCTTGGCTTGGAGCGATTCTAGGATGGGTGACCGACCGGGAAGTTGGTCCCGGGTGCGCACGAGTAAGGACAAAGTGCGCAGGAAAGACTAGTGTTGGTCTGTGCGGACAGTCTAGATCCCGCCAGGCGTAATGGGGTGTTACATATCCAACCTCACCCTATTCAAAGGGAAGCTCGCACCAGCCGACGCTTCAAAATGAATAGCATTGGATGTTGAAGAATGGCAGACCATTTCATTGTATATCTTTAAGAACCTAAGAGAAGTGCGGCCTTACATCGAGTAAGTTCTCGGTACATTGTTTCGTCACTTCTAATTCCTTTGAAATGCTCTTATTCCTGGATATAAGATATAGTCAATACATCGCCAAATTCTCGGATGGAGCGATGATCCAAAAGGATTCAATCGAAGAGTATGAGCTTCTGGCAAAGCATGGAGGCGGCTATCCTGGTTTCATCTCTTGGTTCAAGCAAACGGTAATTTCCAGTAATTAGACGATTTCATTTCTTCGCCTAGTTTGCGGCTAATGCAGCAATCCTTTTGTATTAAACTTGTAGGCTAATGAAGAGTCTATGGACTCCGAATTGAGACAACTCGCTAATGGTTTTGACTATAAGGTCCGTTCATTTGACAAATACGACATCAACGGGTATTGCTTTCGTACTTTCGGCAAAGAGCTATCTATGGCCGACTGAAAGTCTACAAATTCTTGTGTCTCCGCTATCGGCGAAGGAGGGGTCGAGTATTATGGAAGAGTTGAAGCAATTTATGAACTTACATTCTTTTGTGAAAACCCACCAAACGTCGTAGTCTTCAAATGTTATTGGTTCCAGCCGAAGGAGACTAGAAGTTCTTATGAACATATAGGGCTAGTCGAAATCAAACAAAGCACCCATTTAGATGTTCCCGATGTCTATATTACGGCTCAACAGGTGACCCAAGTTTTCTATCTACCGTGGGCCTGCCAAACGGATCCAAATTTGAATGGTTGGGATGTCGTTTATGATGTGCTGCCACATTTTAGACCACCTCCCCTCAATGAAGATGATTATGAACCTCACATTAACCCAGACAAATATTAAGGAGAATTCTTCCAAGAAACACGTGTTTCCAAACAACGTTTCAAGAACCGCTGTACTTCACCCCAGAACATTGAGGTCGACAGCGACAGTGAACCCGACGTCACCCCTGAGCTGGAACAAGAAGAGATGGAAGAAGAAGAGGTTACTATTGCGGATAACCTGACAATGCTTGACCGATTACATACAGGCCTTCCACATGTTGATGCATTTATTGATGATGCTGATGAGCACGGCATTACTGATAGTGATGATGATTATGCATTTATTGATCCCTGAGCATATATAGACGATAAAGATTAATATTAGTAATGTGAGGTATTCAATTATTATGATGTACATATATATTATTAATTAGTTCATGTTATTAGGTATTCAATTTTTATGTTGAACTAATTTCATTCACTCTTTGTCATTGCAGGTGTTGATAGATGGTGGGCGGGGGTCAAGAGCGCTCTGAGCTTCCTTCCTCGGGGTGTGTTGGGAGGGGTGCTATTATTCTACCCCAGCAACTCCGGAGAGCGTTGGTACACTGCATGTAGACACCGGCGGTTGCTTCTTCTTTGACCGAGAGAGGTCGGGGGAAGACGAAGAGAGTTGCTAGAGGTAGGAAGGCTGTTGTGCCTTCCTCGCCACCACCCCTAGCTGATTCTCCCGACCACAGGAGTGCTCCGTCTCAGGTGGACCCGTCTGACTTGGACCCGTCTCGGACTCCGGTCCACGAGCCTCGGGTCACCGAGCCTTCGTCCCAAGAGACTCTGGTCCCAGAGTCTACGTCCTAGGAGACTCGGGTCCCAAAGTCTTCGTCCCACGTGACTTTGGAGGCTAGTGGCCATGCTGATGGTGGCGAGGACAACTTGTCTAAGGACACCTATAGCAAGGGCGAGCTGGTTGAGGAGGGCAAGAAGGTCTACCAGCGTGGTTGTACAAAGCTCCCGCCAGTGCCAACGACCCGCGAGTAGAGGTGGTTGATTGCGCCTAATGCGGAGAAGTAAGTGCATTTACTATTTTTTAACCTTTTTCCTTCATGTTTCTACAAATTAATATCTAATGTGTTCGCCTTGTCATACTGCGGGGGTTGGAAATACGAGTGTGGTGTCCGCAGGCCCAATCAGGTCCTTGATGTGCTTCTCCGGCACAACTTCCCGGGGAAGGTCCAGTTCCCCGGTGAGGGTGAGGCTCCACATGTAGCACTAACCTGGGAGCTGTACAATGTTGCCCTGGCCCCGCGCGAGGAGCTGGTTGATGGTGTGTTTTGCGAGACGGTGGCTGACATTGTGATCCATTGCTTTTGGGTAATTTCTCCTTTACAGAATTAAAAATCAACAACACCTGGTGATTGTACTAATCAGTGTTGTCTTGTTTCATTGCAGACCTTCTACAGGTGTCTTGAGGAAGACGAGCCGAAAGCGGCTGTTGTTCTCGAAGCTGAGTGCAAGCGCCTACTACAGAACTTACGGCACAAGGCTCGGGTGCAGGCTTTTCGAGACTACTACACCTCGAGTAACATTAAGAGGGCCAAGAAGAAGTGCCGCAAAAATAATCTGAGTAGGGAGAAGTCAATGAAGGTAATTATCTATTCTTAAGGCCTTGTACTTAGTTTCTTTGATTTGATTCGTAGGCGTAGCGCTTAAATTTCTCTTGTCTAACTTAGGTGCCCCCGAGATGGTGTGCGGATAGGATGGACTGTTGGAGGCATTGGTGGATGAGTGGTGCATGCCCGAATGGCTAGCCAACCACAACACGGCCAAGGATAAGTGTGCCCAAATGAGAGGTGTGCCACACCATCAAGGGAGCTCCAACCTGTTTGAGTTCAGGGATAACTGGGTATGTGGTTTGCTTCATGATTCATGCAATTTCATTCTTCATGCTAGCTTGATCCCTTAACTAATATAGTGGTCCTCTCTTTTAGGCGCGAGAAAACAAGAAGGAGGTGTCACCTCTGTTTGACCTCTATGCCATGGCCCATACTACCTCGTATAAGAAGGCCAAGGCATTCTCTGAGGATGACCTCGATCATCCGGAGCGCTTCAACAACATCTCCTCCTATAACAAGCTCGTGAGGTTCAGAGATGAGGGGAAGGAGAGGAAATGGGAGGACTTCAACCCGAGCCAGAGTCCTTTTGATCTAGAGCTCGTGATGATATCTGGTGGCGGGAGGCCCCATGGCTCGATAGCCATTGGGGATGGACTGATACGTTGTCCTAGAACTCTCCCGGAGATCAAGAAGCGCCTGACAAGCTTTGATCCTGAGATAAGGCCTCGACCACGGCCAATGGGGCTCGCCATTGTCGCTAGGGCCCAGGAGCTTCTGGCCAAGGCAAACAGGCAGGCGGCGCAGAGGGAGAGGGATATGGAGGAGAGGACGGCTAGGTTGTTGGAGGGGGAGAGGAACCGGAACGACGCATCTCACCAGGCCTTATACGAGATCCTAGTGGTAAGTTCCTCCTGCATATTAGCGAAATCGTGCACGTAATGTTCGTTTCATCACTAACTAATATGAATGACTCGTGAAAACAAAATGTGCAGACCGTGTGCCAGAACAATGGTCATAGCCCTCCGTCGATGCCCCATATTGCTATAGCACCCACGATGTGTTTCATTTGAATGGTCATTAGTTATTAGTATTCACATTTGAGTTGCATCATGCTAAGGAGACATTGCAAATAATCTTTGGTGTAGAGTGCCTACCGACAAGCATCGACCGATCCTTTTGCGTCTGCCACAACCCCGACCGGTCCTTCTATGTCTCACCCTGGCACAAACCTGACCGGTCCTTCACCTCCATGATGATGGTAAGTTTTCCCAAGTGTTTTCATTAACAAATGCATACTTAGCTTAAGAAATGACCTACTTAGCTCCAAAATGACTATAATTAGCTTATTTTCCTCAAAAATGACTTGGTATGCTTAGTTAGCTAGAAAATGGTATATTCTACCTAGGATAGCTATAAAATGACCAATACTTAGCATTTTTTCCTCCAAAATGACTTGATATGCTTACTTAGCTAGAAAATGGAATTACTACGTAGTATAGCTCAATAATGATCTATAGCGAGCTTAGCTAGTTCATTTATTACATAATTAGCTCACTTAGGTACAAAATGGCATAACTACCCAGGATAGCTCAATAATGATCTATAATTAGCTTAGCTAGTTCATTTATGACATAATTAGCTCACTTAGGTAAAAAAATGGCATAATAACCTTGGTTTAGCTCCAAAATGACCTATACTTAGCTTATTTTCCTCAAAAATGACATAATAACCTTA
This sequence comes from Hordeum marinum, assembly GCA_022496015.1. Lineage (NCBI taxonomy): Eukaryota > Viridiplantae > Streptophyta > Magnoliopsida > Poales > Poaceae > Hordeum > Hordeum marinum. The sequence goes on from CM039677.1 coordinate 169,464,616, forward strand.
CTTACCTCCAAAATGATATATTCTACCTAGGATAGCTATAAAATGACCTATACTTAGCATTTTTTCCTCCAAAATGACTTGTTATGCTTAGTTAGCTAGAAAATGGCATTACTACCTTGGAGAAGAGGAGAGGAGGGGAGAAAAAGAAAGAGAAGATAAATTTTTCTTCTTCTTCTTCTTTTTCTTCTTTTTCTTCTAGCTAGTCTTCTTCTTCTTCTAACTATCATCTTTCCTAATTTGCAGATTTGCCATAGATGAGGAAGCTTGCATTGATGGAGTGTACTCTTCTACTTGTGCTTCCTTTTTGTTTATGGAAACTTGTTGGAACTTGTTTTGGATATGTATGTATGGGTATGTTGTTGGAAACCATTGTATGTTGGAGGAAACTTGTATGTTGGATATGTTGTTGGAACTTACTGTTGGTATGCTTGTTGAAAGTAATTGTTGGTATGCTTGTTGGAAACTTGTATTGTTGAAATATTAGATATATGTGTGAAATTCTGTCAAATTGAATGATTTTAGGAAAAAACAGAAAAAACAGGGGCTATATACCCACTTTACCGTCTGCTGGCAGACGGCAAAGGTATTTGCCGTTAGCTAGCAGACGGCAAAGCTGCCACGTGGCAGCTACCTATGCAACCTGGGGTAGCAGTAGGCTGGCCTAGGTGGGTTCTTTGCCGTCAGCTCGCAGACGGCAAAGACCTTAGTTATTTTTCGTCTGCTAGGGGACGGCAAAGAACCCACCTAGGCCGGCAAAGAAACAGGTGCTTTCCCGTCCGTTGGCAGATGGCAAAGACCTTAGTTCTTTGTCGTCTGCCATCTGATGGCAAAGCATGCCGTTAAGCCCTTAACAGAGCTAACTTGCCATGTGTGTCGTCCATGCCGTTTGCCGTTTGCTGGTAGACGACAAAGATTCAAAGGTCTTTGCCGTCCGCCAGCGGACGGCAGAGCGCCCTTTACCGTGGCTTATTCAGCCGGACGGTTGGTCGTCTGTTGGCGGACGACAAAGCCTTTGCCGTCCAGGATGCATGCCTTTGTCATTCGGGATGGCTGACGGCAAAGTGCCTAATTCCTGTAGTGAGAGTGGATCCTCTTGGCTCCCAATGGGTTGTTGCAGGGTCCAGTGATGCTGCGAAGCCACTGCTCGACAGTCACCTACGAAACCTCTTCTAGGTGCGTGCGGGTCGAGTCTCCGCGGCCTGAATAATGCCACATGGTGTGGTCCCTGGCCTGGAGCGGCTGGATTCTTCGACTGTAAAAGGTCTCCAGGAGATCCATGCCGGTCACTCCGCCGCGAGCAAGTTTCACTATGGCATCACCAAGATTCCCACTTGGACTTTTTCTCCTTCTAACACCTTTAGAGACTTGCGGACGGCTGGACGATTGGATGTGAAAGGGTAAAGACTAGTCAACATGTTGGGAGAAGCTATGTCTTTGCAGTAAAACCATGTCGACTGCCAACCTCTAAAAGATTCAGGGAAGGTCATGGAAGGAAAAGAACTACGAGCTCTCTTTTGAATTCCTAGACCTCCACACAGCTACACTACATGAGTTTTTCCGTCCTTAGGGAGATCCTTCTTTATAGTCTGAGATCTAACCGTGAAAATGTGCTTAAATAGTCCCCAGTGAGGGGGACAACCTAGGAAGCACTCGCACAAGGTAATTGAAGCAAACAGGTAGGAGATGGCATTCGGTGGAAAGTGGTGGAGCTGAGCTCCAAAGAAGTTCGAAAACCCTCTACTGAATGGATGGGGAGGCATAGAAAAACCCCTTGTGACGTGGGAGAGGAGGAGAACCCGTTCTCCTTTGCGTGGCTCTGGCTCGAGCTCCCCCTTCGGCAACCTCCAAGCACCGTCCGCTACAAGTCCGTCAGTGACCAAGTTGTCAATGTCCGCACGGGTGACCACCGAAGGGAGAAAATCCCCGTGGATCCATCCCGACAGCGTAGTGAACCGAGCGATTGAGGGCTTCTTGCCCTTGCCTTTCAACGCCCCCTTTTTGGCGTGCTCTAACTACTCCGTGGCCCCGTTAGTCATCATGGTGGCTGGGCTCGTCGAAGTGGAGCATAGTGTAGCGCTGGAGACGGAGGGGGTGGAGGAAGAGAGGAAATTTGGGGAAGAATACTGTGCAATCAGCGGCGCTTCAGCATTTATGCCCCGCCCAGTGCCTCACTGATAAGTGGGCCCGCGAGATCCCCACACATCCCACCGCAGACGGCGCCCTGTACATGGCGAAATGACCGGCGCAAGAATTGATGCATCATGCCCCCACTTGCTTCGATTGTGGCGTCATCGTCGCAGGAGCGCGCGCTTCCCAAATTTTCGTATCTAGCAAGATATGGGCCTGACACACCGACCCATCACCTCCAAAGATTCCTTCAGTTCACTCAGAACAAGATCGATGTTGAACATTCACTCGGGCATTTTCAAGGCTGAATCGATCCAGGCGAATGACAAAGAGATCAGTCGACACAAGTGTTTTTAAAGCCCCGGATATCATTCGGAAGATTTGGGGTCTTGTTCTGAACTGGCATCGATACCCACTTTCACCACCCGAACCTTGGTCCATTCGGGGGCTAATGACGGGGATATGTGCCTAGGGTAGGGTCCTAGTCCCGACCTACATACCCTACCTAAGCGCACTGCATGAGAAGACCAAAAGATCACAGGAAATATTCCGACTAGAATCTCCATGGAGCTTAAGTCACTCGACAAGCAATCCACTCAGAGGCTTCTTCCTCGACTTGACAGTCACCTGTCACTCGGAAGACCTCACTTACAGTTGATGCCAGAAGACCAGAAGCCAGCCCCGGGAGGCCAACAAGAAGGCATTAGATCATGCGCCATTAGTAGCATTTATGATGTACGTTACCAGTAACACTAGTCTTTATACCCACGATCGGACACTTGGATGCCTAGCAATTATGAGGGGCAGCGAACTCTATATAAGCCACCCCTCCCCTCTGGCACAAGGGTTTGCAACCATTGTAATCTCTACATCCCACACGACAAAGCTCTAGATCACTGAGACGTAGGGCTGTTACCTCCACGAGAGGGGCCTGAACTCATACATCTGTGTGTACATCCTTGCCATAGCTAGGACTCTGCCCTCTCCTTTCATACCCCTACCTTCTACTATCAGGCTCGTTCCCATGATGGGCGGTATGCTTTCATTGTCACCATAACAACCTAGACATCTCGGTTTCTTCCATGCTACATACATTATAGGCGGTTCCCAAACAGAATGGTAAAGTTTTCACTCCTCCTCCACCAATCAATCACACTCCACGGCGAGCCGAATCCATGGGTACCGTCCATACCAACAACGTTCCTAGGGGAGTTTTGTTTAATTATTTGCTTTTTTTCTTTGATTTCGGGACTGGGAATCCCTATTACTAGCCACTTTCTCGTGAATGATAGTGAATCAACACATATCATGAGAATAACCCACCTAGCACGGAAGATACTGATAGCCCCTAGTCATTATATGAGCGATTCGGCCATACAAAATAGAATATTATTTGAAGGTTTAGAGTTTTGCAAATGCAAATTTACTTGGAATGGCAGGTAAATACCACATATAGGTAGGTATGGTGAACTCATATGGAACAACTTTGGGTTTAAGGGTGTTTGTATGCACAAGTAGTATTTCTACTTGGTGCGGAAGTTTTGGCTAGTATGAGCTAGAAGCAAGCACCACATGTTGGAGGATCCATAACAATATAACTTCCATACAAATATACCCAAGCATGACTCATTAAGTTGTCTTGCTTGTCCAACTTCAACTGATTTTCTCAAGTTTGAAAATAGTTAATGGGTATTCACAATCATAGAAGATGTCCAAGATAGTATATTTATATGTGAAATCTCTCTTCCTTCAATTTTCTTTCATGAATGGTTCAATTGACCAATGCGGTGTTTGCTAAATTTCAATATATTTTACCACCTATACTTATTATATGTGAAGTCATTACTCCCCATGGGATAAGCATACAAGACATATAATTTCAGATTTATGATATTCAATTCATGCAACCATTTACTCATAGGATATAAGTGGAGCATGGTAGTAAATGACAAAACTACTCCAAAACATGTAAGTGAAGATCAATGAGTAATCAAAGAATTAAGTAGCTATGTGAGGGCTCTCTGTAACAATAAATGTTTTCAGATCTGAGTATTTTATTTAAACACAAAGCAAAATAGTGAACGAATTAAAATTTAGGCTCAACATAGGCTAACCAATAATTATTGAAGAAGAGAGGTGGGAAGCATAGCATCTCCAAGCTTAGATGCTTGAGAATTCTTCAAATATTTACTTCGGATGCCTTTGGCATCCCCAAGCTTGAGCTTTTGTATCACGTTCAGTCCTCTCATACCATGGTTTCACCTATTGTCAAAAACATCATCCACACAATACTCAAAAAGAACTTGTGAGATAGGTTAGTACACATAATAATAAATCAACTCTTTATGTACTTCCAAGACAAGTTGTAAAATAATTTTCAAACATTAGGTACTGTATACAATAATTTCCACCATTTATATTTATCAATATAGGCTATGGAAACTATAGGATAAGTAGATAACAAAACTATGACAACAATCTGTCCAAACAGAACAGTCTGTAGAAATTTATAAAAACAATGTACTTTTCTAACTCGAAAAATAATGAAAATTTAGGACACGATAAATAACTTATATTAAAATACTTTTTTAAAATTTTAGAAACTTTCCACGTTCTAGTAAAATATGAAAATTCAAAGGCAATTCTTGGAACTTTTTACTGAAAATAAGACTATAAATAACACCTAACACAGAACAACAAAATAAAACGACTCTCCAAGCAAAACACATATTATGTGACGATTAAAAATATAGCTCTAAGTAAGATATACCGATAGTGTTGAAGACGAAAGAGTGGGTGCCTTCTGGGCATCCCCAAGCTTAGACGCTTGAGTCTTCATTGAATATTACCTTGCGGGTTCCTTGGGAATCCCCAAGCTTAGGTTCTTGTAACTCCTTATTCTCCTCCTATCGGTGTCTCACCAAACCTTGAAAACTTCAATCAAAAAACTTAAGGGAACTTCGTGAGATGGCTTAGTGTAGTAAAGATCGATCATTCACTTAGGTACTGTCAAGACAAGATTCAATATTATTACCATATGATACATACCATATTCATCATTCCCACAATTTATATTACTCAATATAAGCTATAGGAACACTTGAAACAAGCAAACTATGCAGCAAAATAGAATCTATCAAAAACAGAATAGTCTGTGAAGATCTGTATTATCACCATACTTACCTGACTCTACATAATTCTGAAAAATAAGGAAAACTCAAGTATTTTGCGTATAAATGTTGTTTCAAAATTTCAGAATTTTTTGATGCTCTAGTAAAATCATATAATTAATATACGGGATGCAAAACTTTTTGTTTTTGCACAGAATCAAACAAGCAAGTATCCACACTATCCCAAAGGCATTACTTGGCACTTTGTGGAAACAAGAGACACAAAACATGATTACTAGAGTAGCTTAATCATGTGCACACATAAGAACAGAAGGTAAAAGTGTTGGGTTGTCTCCCAACAAGCGCTTTTCTTTCATACCTTTTAGCTAGGCATGATGATTTCAATGATGCTCGTATAGAAATAATAATTGAAACATGCAAAAGAGCATCATGAATCTCATGACAAGCACATTTAAGTCTAACCCACTTCCTATGCACAAGGATTTTGTGAGAAAACAATTTATGGGAGCAAGAATCAACTAGCATAGGAAGGCAAAACAAGCATAACTTCTAAACCTTGAACACATAGACACTACAGGAATCACACACTTTGCCATCAACCATCCCGAACGGCAAACGCATGCATCCTGGACGGGAAAGTCTTTGCCGTCCGCCAGCAGACGGCCAACCGTCCGGCTGAATAAGCCACGGTAAAGGGCGCTTTGTCGTCTGCTGGCGGACGACAAAGACCTTTGAATCTTTGTTGTCTGCCAGCAGATGGCAAAGGGCATGGACGGCACACATGGCATCTTAGCTCTCTTAAGGTCTTAACGGTATGCTTTGCCGTCAGTTGGCAGACGGCAAAGACCTTTGTTCTTTGCCGTCTGCCAGCGGACGGCAAAGCACCTGTTTTATGGCTGGCCTAGGTGGGTTCTTTGCCTTCAGCTGGCAGATGGCAAAGAACCTTAGGTCTTTGCCATCTGCCAGCGGACGGCAAAGAACCCACCTAGGCCAGGCTAGTGCTACCCTAGGTAGCATAGGTAGCCGTCCGCTAGCTGACAGCAAAGACGAGACGGCAAAGTGGCTACATAGCCCCTGTTTTTTCTGTTTTTTCTGCTACATAGACGAGACAGCAAAGACGGCAAAGACGGCAAAGACGGCAAAGTGGTCACATATATATCCAACATATCAACAATAGAAGTTTCCAACAAGCATACCAACAATAAGTTTCAACAAGCATACTAACAATAAGTTTCAACAAGCATACCAACAATAAATTCCAACAACATATCCAACAAAGAAGTTTCGAACAATACATCCAACATACATATCCGAAACAAGTTTCCAAAATGTTTCGATAAAGAAAAAGGAAGCACAAGTAGAAGAGTACACTCCATCAATGCAAGCTTCCTCATCTATATTAAATCTACAAATTAGGAAAGATGAAAGTTAGAAGAAGAAGAAGACTAGCTAGAAGAATAAGAAGAAAAAGAAGAAGAAAAAGAAGAAGAAGAATAATTTATCTTCTCTTTCTTTTTCTCCTCTCCTCTCCTCTTCTCCAAGGTAGTAATGCCATTTTCTAGCTAACTAAGCATATCAAGTCATTTTGGAGGAAAAAATGCTAAGTATAGGTCATTATATAGCTATCCTAGGTAGAATATATCATTTTGGAGGTAAGTAAGGTTATTATGTCATTTTTGAGGAAAATAAGCTAAGTATAGGTCATTTTGGAGCTAAACCAAGGGTATTATGCCATTTTTTACCTAAGTGAGCTAATTATGTCATAAATGAACTAGCTAAGCTAATTATAGATCATTATTTAGCTATCCTAGGTATTTATGCCATCTTGTACCTAAGTGAGAAAATTATGTCATAAATGAACTAGCTAAGCTAGTTATAGATCATTATTGAGATATACTAGGTAGTAATGCCATTTGCTAGCTAACTAAGCATATCAAGCCATTTTGGAGGAAAAAATGCTAAGTATAGGTCATTTTATAGCTATCCTAGGTAGAATATATCATTTTGGAGGTAAGTAAGGTTATTATGTCATTTTTGAGGAAAATAAGCTAAGTATATGTCATTTTGGAGCTAAGTAGGTCATTTCTTAAGCTAAGTATGCATTTGTTAACGAAAACGCTTGGGAAAACTTACCATCAACATGGAGGTGAAGGACCGGTAGGGTTTGCGCCAGCGTGAGACATAGAAGGACCGGTCGGGGTTGTGGCAGACGCGGAAGGATCGGTCGATGCTTCTCGAGAGGCACGCTGCACCAAAGATCATTTGCAATTCTCCTTAGCATGATGCAACTCAAATGTGAATACTAGTAACTAATGACCATTTAAATGAAACTCACCATGGTTGCTATAGCAATATGGGGCATCGACGGAGGGGTCTGACCATTGTTCTGGCACACGGTCTGCCCATTTTGTTTTCACGAGTCATGCATATAAGTTAGTGATGAAACGAACATTACGTGCATGATTTGGCTAATATACAGGAGAAACTTACCACGAGGAGCTCGTATAGGGCCCTGTGAGACGCGTCGTTCCGGTTCATCTCCTCCTCCAATAGCGTAGCCGTCCTCTCCTCCATGTCCCTCTCCGTCTGCGCCACCTGCCTGTTTGCCTCCGCTAGAATACCTAATAACATTAACTAATTAATAATATATATGTACATAATAATAATTGAATACCTCACATTACTAATATTAATCTTCATCGTCTATATATGCTCCGGGATCAATAAATGCAAAATCAAATGCTGCATTGTATTAAAGAAGCTCGGTGGAAAGATCTTTTCTAACTTGAAGATCAACTCCGGCGCCAACTCTTCCAGTTCATCTAGCACGTCTGGCGATAGTTCTTTCGCACAAAGAGCACTAAAGAAATAGCTCAGTTCTACCAGTACTAGACATTCATCCTCAGGGATAAAGCCACGCAACATCACCCGCATTACCCGCTCAAGCCATATGTGACAATCATGACTCTTGAGACAAAATATTTTCAAATTGTCAAGACTCGCTCCACTCTTTAGATTCGCTGCATACCCATCGGGAAACATCAACTGCATTTTCACCCACAAGATCATTTCCCTCATAGTTGGCCTTCCAAGATTGAACGATGCCTTTGGCTTCCTCTAGTTCTTCTTTCCTTTCGGTTGTCGAATGTTTTGTAACGGTCTATCACATAGAGCCTCCTGGTCGACTCTAGCCTTAGGACTATCCCTCGACTTCCCCTTCATGCCGAGCAATGTACCAAAAAGGGCCTCCATGATATTCTTTTCAGTGTGCATCACGTCGATGTTGTGTGGGCAAAGGAGGTCTTTAAAGTAAGGTAGATCCCACAAACATATCTTGTGAGTCCAGGCATGTTCCGTATTATACCCTTTGAAATACCCTGGATGATCTGGATCCGGCTCGAGAGTGTTTATCTGATCCAGGATCTGTTGGCGTATCAACGGAGGTGGTGCAGTTTTTTGACAACTCTACCTTTGATGAAATTCTTCTTGTCTTTTCTCAACTTATGATCAGGATCCAGGAACTGTCTATGCATGTCAAAGCAAGAAAACTTGCGACACACCTCCAGCCAACGGAACTGAAGAGTTGCCTTGCATGTGGGGCACGGAAACCTTCCATGCACGCACCAGCCAATGAATAGCGCATAAGCCAGCAAGTCATGCATCGAGTACATGTACCACACATGCATTTTGAAGTTCTTTTTTGTAGCAGCGTCGTATGTATTGATCCCATTATTCCAGGCTTCTTGCAATTCATCCTTAAGCGGTTGCATTTACACATTCATATTCTTCTCCGGATATTTGGGCCCTGCAATTATCAACGTCTGGAAAATGTTCCTTCTTTTCATGATCTCTCTGGGGGGAGATTGAGTGGAATGACAAATACAGGCCAACAACCGGATTGTGTTGCCATCATACCATACACATTGAACCCATCCGTACTAATGGCAACTCGAGGATGCCTTGGATCTGTCGCTTTATCCTTATGTAATGCATCGAAGTGCTTCCACGCAAAAGCGTCTGAAGTGTTTCCCAACATCGGATTCCCATCTGCATCTAGTTCTGTTCTTTTGCCCAATTTATGCCACATCATCTGTCTAGCCGTCTCTGCGACCATGAAAACACGTTGAAGTCTTGGTATGATTGGCAAATACCGAAGAACATTAATGGGGATTTTGGTTTGACTCTTCTCAGCCATATCGTTGTCTACCAGAACATACTTGGAAGCATTGCAAAAGGGGCAATAGTTCAAGCCCGCATACTCAAGCCTAAATAAGGAACATCCATTCTCATAGGCATCTATCTTCTCATAGGGCACCTTAAGCGCACGTAGGATTTTGTCTGACTGGTACAAGTTTTGTGGCAATACATGGCCTTTGGGTAGAAAGCATCCAAATATCGTCATCATCGCATCGTAGCATTCTCTACCCAGGTTGAACTGAGCCTTCAGAGCCATTACTTGCGCGATGGCATCTAGCTGACAAAGCTTAGTGTGCTCGTGGAGAGGACGTTTTGAAGACTCCAACATTTCATAAAAGGCCTTTGCAGATTCCTCCATCTCATCGTCCGAATCCCGAGCATCATCAAATTCTTGCGCCATGTCTTCGATCCCGGTACCATGCTCGTCGGTGCGATGACGAACCACCTCAGCTCTGGCACATTGGGCAGACTCGCGATGAAATGTCCAGAGCGTATAATTAGGCATAAAACCCCACTTCTGCAGGTGTTTGATCATTTCAAACTCTAACTTCTTCTTACAGTTGTTGCAATCGACACAAGGGCACCAGATTGTTTTCTGTCCATTTGCAAATGCGACTCTCACAAACTCCTTGGTTTTTGTTAACCATTCACGGGTCATGTCTTTTTGACTAGTGTGACTGGTGGACATCCACCCACGATCACTCATCTTGCCTAGCTACTGGACACACACAAAATATATACATAATTCAGCAAACCAAATTCATCAGTTAATAGAGTTTGTCAGTTTCATTATGTCGATGCAACCTAGATGCTAGTAGGTAAAGATAGGTCCTAATCACACCCAAGTATGTGTAGATTCGGTTCGTTTTCCCATGCTCCGCTCCGGATCCGACGCACAATTTTGGCAGCACCTCCCCGCTGTTCTCCTGATACACGTCTCGGCAATAAGCAGAGAGGATGTGTACCTGGAGAACAATAGGGAGGCGCTGACGAAATTCTGCATCGGATCCGGAGCAGAGCATATGGGAAAACGAACCCAATCTACACATACTCGGGCTGTCCATGGATAACGTTGGACAATTCAAAAGAATCACGATTATAAATACGCTAATGAATGCATATTTATAAATGTAACTCTTTCGAACGGGAGACGCATAGTGGTCACGCTTACTGTTGATTGAAGACACCTATACCTAGCAAGTTTCATCAGCACGAAGACCGGAACAGAGGAAATGAAGGCGGTTGGAGGAGATGTCATTTGTGCTCACCCACGAATGCAGGGGAGGAGCTCTTGAACACATGGGGAGGTCATCGAACAGCAGACCCTCGCAGCGACGAAACAACTGCACATTTAAATCCACCTGATCAACATAAATATGATGTTTTGTATAACAAAATCGAAAACTATATGACCTAACCCATAATTCACAAACATATGACCTGTCGTCCTCTGGAAGGACGAAGGGCACCTTTTTCGGGATCGGGGTGTCGGGGGTGTCGTGTCGGAGTCGGGGTGTAGGGTGCTGTGTCAGGGTCTGGGGTGCCGTGTCAGGGTGTCGGGGTGTCGTGTCGGGGGTCGGGGTGTCGGGGGTGTCGGGGGTCGGTGGCATTGGCGGTCGGGGGTCGATGGTGTTAGTGGTCGAGGGTCGGTGGTGTCGATGGTCGGGGGGCGATGGCGTCGATGGTCGGGGGTCCGGGGCATCGGGGCTCGGTGGCATCAGGGGTCGGTGGCGTCGGAGGTTGGGGGTTAGTTGCGTCCGGGATTAGGGGCTCTTCTCTTCTTCTTCTTCTTCTTCTTCTTCTTTATCTTCTTCTTCTTCTTCTTCTTCTCCTTCTTCTTCTTCTTCTCCTCTTCTCCTCATCTTCTTGTTCTTGTTCTTGTTCTTGTTCTTGTTGTTCTTCTTCTTCTCCTTTTTGCACTACGCTAATAAACCTAAACTAACACTAACCTAATTATTACTAACCTAAGACTAACCTAACTAACACTAACTTAAAGTAACACTAACCTAATTAACACTAACCTAATAATATAATATAAACCTAACTAAAATGAAAAAATGAAAAAATGAGGGGGAAGAGCTTTCTAGAGGGGGGCGGGGCAGGGGGCATCGGGGAGGGTTGGCGGAGCGCCGGGGAGGGGCGGGGAGCGCCGGGGAGGGCTGGTGGGGCGGCGGGCGCGGGCGGCGGGGAACTGGCCGGTCCGGTGGGGCGGCGTGCGCTGGCGGGCAACAAGCGGAGGTGGCGACGCGGCGGGGCGCAGGGGGGCCGCAGGGCAACGGCTAGGCTGGTGGGGCGGCGGGCGCGGGCGGCGGGCGGCGCTGGCGGCCAACGGGCGGCGGTGGCGACGCGGCGGGGCATAGGGGGCCCAGGCGCGCGACGGCTGGGGCGACATGGCGGTGGAGGCGACGCAGCGGCGGGGGCGACGGGGCGGCGATGGCATTGGGGGGTGGTGGGCGTGAGCGTCGGGGTGGTGGAGCGACAGGGAGGAGAGAGGGAGAGAAAGAGAGAGAGAGAGGCGGGACGGGGTGGGGTGTTAGCCGTTAGTTAACCCCCTCTATGCCATCTGCTACCGAATGGCAAAGAGGGGGCCCGTTAGGTTAAGTTGTAAGCGGCATGTTAGTGGGCCACCCTCCCTCTTTGCCGTCCGCTAGCTGAGGACAGACCTCCTTTGCCGTCCGCTAGGAGACGGCAAAGAAGTGGCTGATAGCAAAGCCACCCTTTGCCGTCTGCTATCTCTTTGCCATCTGTTTTCTGCTAGCTGATGGCAAAGCCACTCTTGGCCGTCTTCTAGTAGATGGCAAAGATGTGGGAGACGGCAAATCTTTTGATTGCAGTAGTGAGAGAGGAAACTTGATATTATTGAAATTCCTACAAGCATATGTTCCTCCCTCATAATAATTTTCAATAGCATCATGAAGGAATTCCACAATATAACTAGCAGAGAAAGCATTCTTTTGATGATGCACAAGCATATAATTTTTATTACTACCCACACAAGCAAAATTCTTCTTATGCAAAGTAGTGGGAGCAAACTCAACAAAATAACTATCATGTGACACTTGATTGACATAACCACATGGAATATTAAAATCATGATAATAGGTTCCATGGTTGTCATTACTGTTTATAGCATGCGATTCATCACAATAATCATCATAGAGAGGAGGCATGCCATTATCATAATAGTTTTTCTCATCAAAACTTGGGCGAAAAAAATATCATCTTCATCAAACATCGCATCCCCAAGATTATGGCTTTGCATATCATTAGCACCATGAATATTCTGAGAATTCATAATAACAATATTGCAGTCATGCTCATCATTCAAGGATTTAGTGCCAAATATTTTATTAACTTCTTCTTCTAACACTTGGGCACAATTTTCCATTCCATCATTTTCACGAAAGACATTAAGAAGATGAAGCATATGCGGCAACCTCAATTCCATTTTGTACTTTCCTTTTATAAAACCAAACCAGTGAAAAACAAGAAACTAAAAGATTAGATTCCAAGATCTAAAGATATACCTTCAAGCACTCACCTCCCCGGCAACGGTGCCAGAAAAGAGCTTCATGTCTACTACACAACCTTCTTCTTGTAGACTCGTGTTGGGCCTCCAAGCAAAGAGTTTTGTAGGACAACGACAATTTTCCCTCAAGTGGATGACCTAAGGTTTATCAATCTGTAGGATGTGTAGGATGAATATGGTCTCTCTCAAACAACCCTGCAATCAAATAACAAAGAGTCCCTTGTGTCCCCAATACACCCAATACAATGGTTAATTGTATAGGTGCACTAGTTCGGCGTAGAGATGGTGATACAAGTGTAATATGGATGGTAGATATAGGTTTTTGTAATCTGAAAATATAAAAACAGCAAGGTAACAAATATTAAATAGCGAGAAAAACATTGTATAAATGCTTGGAAACAAGGCCTAGGGTCCATACTTTCACTAGTGCAATTTCTCTCAACAATATTGACATAGTTGAATCATATGCAAGTCCCTGTCGTGCGACAAAGAGTTCACTCTAAAGTCACAAATAGCAGAGAACTAACAAAGAAATAATTGTAGGGGTACTTAACCACCTCAAATTTATCTTTTCTGCTCGATCTTGATGTTCTGATCAAATGGAAAACTCAATTCATCACAACAAGATAGAGAGGGGAAAACTCCATGTGATTCATCTATATCAATAAAGCTTTTGGTACATCAACATCGTGTCATCTCAAGAACGAGAGAGAGAGAGAGATCAAACACACAGCTACTGGTACATATCCTCAGCCCTGAGGGTGAACTACTCCCTCCTCATCATGGAGACCGCCGGGATGATGAAGATGGCTTCCGGTGATGGTTTCCACCTCCGGCAGGGTGCCAGAACGAGCTCCCGATTGGTTTTTCGTGGATCTAGAGACTTGTGGTGGCGGAACTGCCGATCTAGGTTTCTTTTTGGAGGTTTCTAGATTTATAGAAATTTTTGGCTTTTGAATCACGTCAAGGAGGTGCTCAAGGGGCCCACAACCTGGCTAGGCATGGCCAGGGGCATGGCCGCGCCTAGCAGGCTTGTGACCTCCTCGTCCACTTCCTAGCCCAACTCTTCACTCCAGTATTTTTTATATTTTCCAAAAATATTCTCCATAAATTTTCAGCCCATTTCGAGAACTTTTATTCCTGCACAAAACACCATAACAGTAGTTCTGCTAAAAACAGCATGAATCCGGGTTAGTTCTAATAAAATCACACCAAAATCATATAGAGTTATTGTAAACATGGCATGAATACTACACAAATTATAGATACATTGGAGACGTATCATAACTCACTGACACAGGAGGAATACCTTGTGTGTATCAAATTTCGCAATCTAATTGGGTGACTGTAAACATACTCTATAGGTATCTCCGAAGGTGTCTGTTGAGTGGGCATGGATCAAGACTGGGATTTGTTACTCCGTGTTACGGAGAGGTATCTCAGGGCCTACTCGGTAATACAACATCACAATAAGCCTTGCAAGCAATGTGACTAAAGTTTTAGCCACGGTATCTTTTATTATGGAACAAGTAAAGAGTCTTGCTAGTAATGAGATTGAACTAGATATAGAGATACCGACGATCGAATCTCGGGAAAGTAACATACCGAAGAACAAATGCAACAACATACAGGATTAACTGAATCCTTGACATACAGGTTCAGCCGATAAAGATCTTTGTAGAATATGTAGGAACCACTATGGGCATCTAGGACCCGCTATTTGTTATTGACAGTAGAGGTGTCTCGGTTATGTCTACATAGTTCTCGAACCCATAGGGTCTGCACACTTAATGTTAAGTGACGTTTTGGTAGTATTGAGTTATGAATGGTGGTGACCGAAGGTTGCTCGGAGTCCTGAACTGGATATCACGAGGAGCTCCGAAATCGTCTGGAGGTAGAGATTGATATATAGGAAGTCCCATTTTGGTCACTAGAAAAATTTCCGGGTATTTCCGGTAGTTTACCGAGGGTGTCGGGAGGCCATAGGGAGGGGCCACCCATGCCGAGAGGCCACATGGGCCTAAGGGGTGGTGCACCAGCCCTTAGTAGGCTGGGCAAGCCAGCCCCACACAAGGCCCATGTGGCTAGGAAGGTGGTAAAGTAAAATACCCCAAAGAGAGGGAAGGGTTTCCAAGTTGGATTGGAGGTGGACTCCTCCACCTCCTATCACTTTGGCCATAGCCCCTAGGTGAAACCCCAGGGCTGCCTCCTTCCCCCTCCCTCCTATATATACTAGAGGAATAGAGCCCCGAAAGCACAAGTCCACATGCTAGTTCTCTGTTCCCTAGTTCCTCCACCAAATATATTCTGACGGTGCTTAGGCGAAGCCCTGCCGGAATAGTTCTACCACCACCATCGTTGTGTCGTCGCACTCCTGGAGAACTCATCTACCTCTCCTCTCCCTCTTGCTGGATCAAGAAGACGGATATTGTCATCGAGCACTATGTGTGTTGCATGTGGAGGTTCCATCCGTTTGGCTCTAGATCGGTACAGATCATGATTTGATCGTGGGATGGCTAGCGATTTGGATCGCGAAGACGTTCGACTACATCAACCGCGTTTCTTAACGCTTCCCGCTTAGCAATCTACATGTGTATGTAGATTCACTCTCCCTCCCATAGATGCTCATCACCATGGATAGATCTTGCATATGCATAGGAAACTTTTTGTTTCCCATGCGACGTTCCCCAACACTTCTGACCGTATGCACAAACTTCCATCCTCAAGAAGCTCCACAATGGATTTTTAGGTTTAACTGTTTGCAAATTGAATCACGGTGTCACCGAGTCGTAAAAATCGGTACTACGAATTTTTGTTTTAGGGTTTCCAAGAACAACCTCGGTGAGACCGGGTGGTTCTTTTCAATGAAATCGAAAAGACACCCAAGTCTCTGTTAAGGTAAGCTGTCTGTCTTAGTGGTTCCGAAATTTGGACTCGGTGGAATCGAAATCCCCTCTGCTGAAGTCAAAACTTCAGATTCTAAGATCAAATTTATGAAAACCTTATGTGTTTTGTGATGCTCAAACCCTCTGCTCGTCTATACTCTATTCACAAGGTCAACATGTCAGGATCTGAGGACAACCAGAATGGTTTCAGAGAGACAAAGATGTGGACATGAGCTCAGGCACTAGCACAAATGCTAGTTCGTCCTCTTTAGAGTATACAGGCACTCCTAGCTCCCATGATATATCCAAGGCTGCCACGAGGGCATGGAAGAAGCTTAATTCAGATGAGGAGGATTCAGATTTGGTGCCAGGTGAGGTGGTTATCAAGAAGCAGCAAGCGAAGAAGCAAAGATCTGCAAAGAAATATGTTACAGATGCCTCTTCCGCCAAAAGGCATGTCAGAAAGGAGTATGCTAGCTCAGAAGCTATGAGGGCACCTGAGAGTGGCAAGGACAAGACTTCTATTTCAGTTGAGCATAGAAAGAGTTCTATGCCTAAGAAGGCAGGTGACAAGAAGAGAGCCAGGAAGAGGATAGTGATAGTGATTGGAAGGCCCACTTCCATGTATGAGGACCCAGCTGATGTTGAACAGGAGGAAGTGAAGGACGAGCTAGCTGCCCAAGCTCCTCCTTCCAAGAAGAAGAAGCTTCTTGCAGATTCTATGCCCAAGCAAGCTCCATCCAATAGCAAGTAGTCTGCACCTATCAAGCACATTGCTACCAAATCCAGGAAGACAACCAGAGACATACCTCTTGCAGCAAAGAACAAGACTTCTACTTCAAGAAGTGTTGAGGAAGAGAACATGCCAGTTTTGAGAAAACTGAGGCCTTGTATGCCAGAGCAAAATGATGCTCATCCTATTGCTAAGGATATGAAGAAGGGGGAGGATTTCGGTCTGAGGTTGTGGAGACACTACTGGAATCGGAAAATTTTCCATCAGCCAGTTCTTTGTCGTCAGCTGGCGGACGGCAAAGAAGCTCTTTGCCATCTGTTTACAATAAATGGACGGCAAACAACTAGCTGGCAGCAAAGAAGCTCTTTGCCATCAGCCACTTCTTTGTCGTCTGCTAGCGGACGGCAAAGGAGATTTGCCATCCGCTAGCAGACAGCAAAGATAGAGGTGGGCCCACTGACGAGAACTAGCTAACGGCTAGATTCTTTGCCATCTGCTAGCCGATGGCCAAGCTTCTTTGCCGCCATCTACTAGCAGACGGCAAAGAATCTGGCCCCTAATTAACACCATGACCTCTTCTCTCTCCTCTCTCCCTGCCTCTCTCTCCTTCCCCTACCCCCACTGCACCTGACCGCCACCGCCGCCCACCGCCGCCCCTCCTACCCCCAACCCCCACACCTGTCGGCTACCTCCCCTGCCACCCCCACCGCACCCGCCAGCCGTCGCCCCCTTACCCCACCGCCCCTGCCGCCGCGCCGCTACCCGCCGCCGCCCCTACCATCCCCGACCCCCACCGCCCCTACCGCCGCACCGCCGCCCGCCGCCGCCCCTGCCATCCCAACCCCCACACCCGCCGGCCGGAGCCCTGGCTGCCCCCACTGCACCCGCCGGCCGCCGCCATCGACCCTCTCTGCCCATTTCGCCGCACCCTCCGGCCAACGCCCCTGCCGCCCCTGACCCCCCTCCTCTGCGGCGGCCACCCGAGCCCCGCCGTGAGGCAGGCCACGGCGCCGCCCCCCCTATGGCGTCCCTCCTCCACTGACCCCCTCCTCCACCAGACCCCTTCTCCCCAAGGTGAGCTTCTTCTCCTCTTTTTTTGTTTTTTTAGGTTCAGGTTTAGTTTAGATTTAGTTTAGGTTTAGGTTTAGGTTTAGTTTAGGTTTAGTTTAGGTTTAGTTTAGATTAGATTTAGTTTAGGTTTAGGTTAGATTTAGTTGAGATGAGGAGAAGAGGAGAAGAAGAAGAAGAAGGAGAAGGAGAAGAAGAAGAAGAAGAATAAGAATAAGAAGAAGAAGAAGAGAAGAGCCCTCGATCCCCGATGCCACTAACCCCCAACCTCCGATGCCACCGACCCTCGACTCATGTCGCCACCGAACCCCAACCCCGACGCCACCGACCCCTGACGCCCCGGACCCCCAACCCGACCCTCGACCACCGAAGCCATCGGCCCCCACCACCGACCCCCGACCATAGACGTAATCGACCCCCGACCACCAACGCCACCGACCCCCGACTCCAGACACCACTGACCCACGACCGCCATCGCCACTTACCCTTGATGCCACTATCTCCCGATGCCACTGACACCCAACGCCCGACACCTATTCTGCCTCCCGTTGACCAAAAAGGTGCTCTTCGGCCTTCGTGAGGCGGAGGAGGTCATAGTTGTGTAAATTATGAGCTAGGTCACATATTTTCCTATTTTTTATAAAAACATCGTATTTTGTGTTGATCAGGTGAATTTCAAGGTGCAGTTGTTCGATGACCTCCCCGTGCATTTGACAAGCTCCCCTGCTGTGTTCGTTGGTGAGCACAAATGACATCTCCTCCCCCGGCACCCTTAATTTTTTTCTCTGTTCTGGTCTTCTTACCGATGAAACTTGCTAGCTATAGGTGTCTTCAATCATCAGTATGCATGACCACTA
The DNA here is from genome assembly GCA_022496015.1 of Hordeum marinum. NCBI lineage: Eukaryota > Viridiplantae > Streptophyta > Magnoliopsida > Poales > Poaceae > Hordeum > Hordeum marinum. The sequence goes on from CM039677.1 coordinate 169,483,143, forward strand.
TGTGTCTCCCGTTCGAAAGGGTTACATCTATAAATATTCATTCATTAGCATATTTATAACTATGATTCTTTTGAATTGTCCAATGTTATCCATGGACAACACGAGTATGTGTAGATTGGGTTCGTTTTCCCATATGCTCTGATCCGGATCCGATGCAGAATTTCGTTATTGCCTCCCGGTTGTTCTCCGGGTACACACCCTCTCTACATATTGCCGAGACGTGTATCAGGAGAACAGCGGGGAGGTGCTGCCAAAATAGTGCATCGGATTTGGAGCGGAGCATTATAAACCGAACCCAATTTACACATACTCGGGTGGGATTAGGACCTATCTTTACCTACTAGCGTCTAGGTTGCATCGACGTAATAAAATTGACAAACTCTATTAACTTATGAATATGGTTTGCTGAATTATGTATATATTTTTTGTGTGTCTAGTAGCTAGGCAAGATGAGTCATCGTGGGTGGATGTACACTGCTCACACTAGTCAGAAAGACATGACCCGTGAACGGATAACAAAAACCAAGGACTTTGTGTGGGTCGCATTTGCAAATGGATAGAAAATAACCTGGTGCCCTTGTGTCGATTGCGACAACTTTAAGAAGTAGTCAGAGTTTGAAATGATCAAACACCTGCAAAAGTGGGGGTTTACACCTAATTATACGGTCTAGACATTTCATGGTGAGTCTACCCAACGTGCCAGAGCTGAGGTGGTTCGTCGTCGCACCGACGAGCATGGTACCGGGATCGAAGACATGGTGTAAGACTTTGATGATGCTCGGGATTCGGACGATGATATGGAGGAATCTGTAAAGGCCTTTCATGAAATGTTGGAGTCTTCAAAACGTCCTCTCCATGAACACACTGAGCTTTGTTAGCTGGATGCCATCGCGCAAGTAATGGCGCTGAAGGCTCAGTTCATCCTCTGTAGAGAATGCTACGACGCGATGATGACGATATTTGGACGCGTTCTACCCAAAGGTCATGTATTGCCAGCAAACCTATACCATTCGGACAAAATCCAATGTGTTCTTACGATGCACTATGAGAAGATAGATGCCTGTGAGAATGGATGTGTCTTATTTAGGCTTTATTATGCGGGCTTGAACTATTGCCCCATTTGCAATGCAGGTATGTTTTGGTAGACAACGGTATGGGTGATGAGATTTAGACCAAAATCCTCATTAATGTTCTTCGTTATCTACCAATCATACCTAGACTTCAACGTCTTTTCATGGTCAAAGAGACGGCCAGAAAGATGACGACATAAATTGGGCAAAAGAACAAAACTGGATGCAGATGGGAATCCGATGTTGGGACACACTTCAGATGCTTTTGCATGGAAGCACTTGGATGCATTACATAAGGATAAAGCGGCAGATCCAAGGCATCCTCGAGTTGCCATCAGCACGGATGGGTTCAATGTGTATGGTATGCCGGCAGCACGATACAGTTGTTGGCCTGTATTTGTCATTCCACTCAATCTCCCCCCCGGAGAGATTATGAAAAGAAAGAACGTTTTCCTGACGTTGATAATTCTAGGGCCCAAATATCCAGGGAAGAATATGAATGTGTACATGCACCCGCTTAAGGATGAATTGCAAGAAGCCTGGGATAATGGGATCAAGACATACAACGCCGCTAAAAAAACGAACTTCAAAATGCATGTGTGGTTCATGTACTCGTCGCATGACTTGCCGGCGTGTGTGCTATTCGTTGGTTGGTCTATGCATGGAAGGTTCCCATGCCCCACATGCAATGCAGCTCTCGAGTTCCGTTGGCTGCAGGCGGTTCGCAAATTTTCTTGCTTCGACATGCATAGACAGTTCCTAGATCCTGACCATAAGTTCCGAAAAGACAAGAAGAATTTCATCAAAGGTAGCATTGTCAAAAACATTGCACCACCTGCATTGACAGGCCAATAGATCCTGGATGAGATAAACGCCCTCGAGCCGGATCCAGATCGTCCAGGGTATTTCATAGGGTATAATACGGAACACGCCTAGACTCACAGGATATGTTTGTTAGATCTACCTTATTTTAAAGACCTCCTTTGCCCACACAACATCGACGTGATGCACACTAAAAACAATATCGCGGAGGCCCTTTTTGGTACATTGTTCGGCATAGAGGGGAAGTCGAAGGATAATCCTAAGGCTAGAGTCGATCATGAGGCTATGTGTGATAGACTGTTACAAAACATACAACAACCAAAAGGAAAGAAGAACCGGATGAAGCCAAAGCCATTGTTCAATCTTAGGAGGCCGGCTATGAGGGAAACGATCTTGTGGGTGAAAATACAGTTGATGTTCCCCGATGGGTATGCAACAAATCTAAAGAGGGGAGCAAGTCTTGAAAAATTGAAAATATTTTGTCTCAAGAGTCATGATTGGCACATATGGCTTGAGTGGGTAATGCCCGTGATGTTGCGTGGCTTTATCCCTGAGGATGAATGGCTAGTACTGATAGAGTTGAGCTATTTCTTCCATGCTCTTTGTGTGAAAGAACTATCGCCTGATGTGCTAGACGAACTGGAAGAGTTGGTGCCGGAGTTGATCTGCAAGTTAGAAAAGATCTTTCCATCAGGCTTCTTTAATCGAATGCAACATTTGATTTTGGATCTCCCGACCAAGGAAAAATTGGGGGGGGGGGCATGCAAAATCGTTGGTGCTTCGCAACTGAGAGGATGCAGAAGACGCTTCGAGCAAAATGTAAAAATAAACATAGAGTTGAAGCATCGATTGCCGAGGCATTCATTAGTAAGGAGGCGACAAACTTCGTGACAGCACACTACACATCCAAGAATCTTCATTTGCATAACCCGAAGCCTCGGTACAATGATGGCGACCATGAAAAAGGTCGATCCAACCTCAGCCTTTTCGAAGGGAAGCTCACACCAGCCGATTCTTCGAAAGCAATAGCGTTGGATGTCGATGAATGGCTGACCATTTCGTTGTATATCTTTGACAACCTAATAGAAGTACGGTCGTACATCAAGTAAGTTCTCGGTAAATTGTTTTGCAACTTCTAATTTCTTTGAAATGCTCTAATTCCCGGATACGTGATACAGTCGATACGTCGCCAAATTCTCGGATGGAGCGGTGATCCAAAAGGATTCCATTAGACAATTTCTGACAAAGCACTGAGGCGGCTATCCCGGTTTCATCTCTTGGTTGAAGAAAACGGTAATTTCCATTAGACAATTTCATTTCTTTGCCTAGTTTGCGGCTAATGCAACAATCCTGTCGTATTAAACATGTAGGACAATGCAGAGTCTATGGACTCCGAATTGAGAAAAGTCGCTAATGGTTTTGACTATAAGGTTCGTTCATTTGACAAATATGACATCAACGGGTATCACTTTCGTACTTTTGGCAAAGAGCTATCTATGGCCGACCAAAAGTCTACAAATTGTTGTGTCTATGCTATCGACAAAGCAGGGATTGAGTATTATGGAAGAGTTGAATGGATTTTTTAACTTACATTCTTTGGTGAAAACCCACCAAACGTCGTAGTCTTCAAATGTTATTGGTTCCAGCCGAAGGAGACTGGAAGGACTCATGAACATATAGGGTTAGTCAAAATCAAACAAAGCACCCATTTAGATGTTCCCGATGTCTATATTACGGCTCAGCAGGCGACCCAAGTTTCTATCTACCGTGGGCCTACCAAACGGATCCAAATCTGAAAGGTTGGGATGTCTTTTATGATGTGACTCCACATTTTGGACCACCTCCCCTCAATGAAGATTATTATTAACCTCACATTAACCCAGATACATATGAAGGGGAATTCTTCCAAGAACCACGTGTTTCCAAAAAACGTTTCAAGAACCACTCTACTTCACCCCAGAACATTGAGGTAGACAGCGGCAGTGAATCCGACTTCACCCCTGAGCCGGAAGAAGAAGAGGTTACTGCTGTAGATGACCTATCAATGCTTGACCGATTACATAAAGGAGGCCTTCCACATGTTGATGCATTTATTGATGATGCTGAGGAGCACGTCATTACTGATAGGGATGATGATTATGCATTTATCGATCCCAGAGCATATATAGACGATGAAGATTAATATTAGTAATGTCAATTTTTTTATTAGGTACATATATATTATTAATTAGTTCACGCTATTAGGTATTCAATTTTTTTACGTCGAACTAATTTCGTTCACTCTTTGTCAGTGCAGGTGTTGACAGATGGTGGGCGTGGGTCGAGAGCGCTTTGAGCGTCCTTCCTGGACGCGTGCGAGGAGGGGTGCTATTATTCCAGCCCAGCAACTCCAGAGAGCGCTGGTACAATGTATGCAGACACCTGTGGGTGCTTATTCTTTGACCGGGAGAGGTCAGGGGAAGAAGAAGAGAGGTGCTAGAGGTAGGAGGGCTGCTACGCCTTCCTCGCTGCCACCCCCAGTTTATTCTCCCGACCAAAGGAGTGCTCCGTATCAGATGGACCCGTATGACTTGGACCCGCCTCAGACTCCGGTCGCCGAGCCTCGGGCCGACGAGCCTCAGGAAACCGAGCCTTCGTCCCAGGAGACTCTAGTCCCAGAGTCTTCATCCCAGGAGACTCCGGTCCTAGAGTCTTCGTCCCAAGTGACTCCGGAGGATAGTGGCCATGCTGATGGTGGCGAGGAAAACTTGTCTGAGGACACCTATAGCAAGGGCGAGCTGGTTGAGGAGGGAAAGAAGGTCTACCAGCAGGGTTGTACAAAGCTCCCGCCCGTGCCGGCGACCCATGATCAAAGGTGGTTGATTGATCCTAATGCGGAGAAGTAAGTGCATTTACTCTTTTTAACCTTTTGCCTTCATATTTCTTCAAATTAATATCTAATGTGTTGGACTTGTCATACTGCAGGGGTTGGAAACATGAGCGTGGTGTGCGCAGGCCCAACTAGGTCCTTGGTGTGCTTCTCCGGCACCACTTCTCGAGGAAGGTCTAGCTGCCCGGTGAGGGTGAGGATCCACAGGTAGCACTGACCTGGGAGTTGTACATGGCTGCCCCGGCCCTGCTGGAGGAGGGGGTCGATGGTGTCTTGTGCGAGACGGTGGCTGACATTGTGATCCGTTGGTTTTGGGTAATTTCTCCTTTACAGAATTCAAAATCAACAACACCTAGTGATTGTGCTAATCAGTGTTGTCTTGTTTGATTGCAGACCTTCTAGAGGTGTCTTGAGGAACACGAGGCGAACGCAGCTATTGTTCTCGTAGCCGAGTGCAAGCGCCTACTTTAGAACTTATGGCACGAGGCTCGGGTACAGGCTATTCGAGACTACTACACCTCGACTAACATTAAGAGGGCCAAGAAGAAGTGCCGCAAAAATTATCTGAGTAAGGAGAAGTTAATGAAGGTAATTATCTATTCTTAAGGCCTTGTACTTAGTTTCCTTGATTTGATTCGTAGGCGTTGCGCCGAAATTTCTCTTGTCTAACTTAGGTGCCCCGAGAGGGTGTGCGGATATGATGGACTGTTGGGAGGCATTTGTGGATGAGTGGTGCTCTGCCAAATGGCTAGCCGACCACAACAAGGCCAAGGATAAGCGTGCCCAAATCAAAGGTGTGCCACACCATCAAGAGAGCTCCAACCTGTTTGAGTATGGGGATTACTGGGTATGTGGTTTGCTTCATGATTGATGCAATTTCATTCTTCATTCTAGCTTGTGCCCTTAACTAATATTTTGTTCCTCTCTTTTATGCGCGAGAAAACAAGGAGGTGCCACCGCTGTTCGACCTCTATGCCATGGCCCGTACTGCCTCGTACAAGAAGGCCAAGGCATTCTTTGAGGATGACCTCGATCATCCAGAGAGCTTCAGCAACATCTCCTCCCACAACAAGCTCGTGAGGTACAGAGATGAGGGGAAGGCGAGGAAAGGGGAGGACTTCAACCCGAGCCAGAGTCCTTTTGATCCAGAGCTCCTGATGATATCTAGTGGTGGGAGGCCCCATGGCTCGATAGCCATTGGGGATGGACTAATACATTGTCCTAGAACTCTCTCGGAGATCAAGAAGTGCCAGACAAGCTCCGATCCTGAGATAAGGCCTCGTCCATGGCCAATGGATCTCGCCATCGAGGTTAGGGCCCAGGAGCTTCTGGCGGACGCAAATAGGTAGGCGGCGCAGAGGGAGAGGGACATGGAGGAGAGGACGGATAGGCTGTTGGAGGAGGAGAGGAACCGGAATGACACGTCTCACCGGGCCATATCCGAGCTCCTGCACAAGAAAACTGAAAAACATGACAATGAATTCTGATAGATACATCGATCCAGAAAGACAACATATTTCCTATAGGTCTCTAGCATAATAACTTGTCATCCTATTAGATAGATGAGAATGCCTAGTTCCTAATCCCCGTAGAAAAGAAGAGGGTGACTCAGAATCATAATGACACAAGGAAAGGAGTAAAAAGAGCCTTACGTTCCCTTCCACAATCAATTCCCTTATATAACTAAAGCAGTTCTAGACTCAACATCGGCCAGTTTGGCTTGGTAATCCTACAGGCAGTCAAGCTCTGATACGAAAGCTGTCGGGACCCCGATCCTAAGTCATATGAATCCAGACTGTAACATATCACATCGCCTTGTGGCCTCACGCACGGTAAACTCCATGGCTGCAGCCTTACATTAGCCTGGACCGTTTGCGTATTTTGGCTCACGTATGTGAACATGTCGTTGGCAATCAAACAACAGAGAACCTGGGCCGACATGACTAGTCATAGAACCCAAGTGGCACATACGTACGGAAACAGGCATACGTAACCCAGCAATGCAGGTGTCGATCTCTAGCGTGTGTAGAAAAGTCATAGCAAGCTACAAGGACTCCATTACGCCGTGGGACATAAATGCCAACCATGCAATTAGACGAGTCGTAGCAGGCTACAGGGACTCCATTACACTGGGAGATATTTCCCCGAAGGGACAGACACAGCAGCAAAGAAGGATACATGCTGGTCAATCAATGTGTCCGGAGCAGTAGCAAGCTACCAAGGCTCGGTGGAAGCACAAAGAGGCAGTTTCCCGTAAAGAGTACTACTAGAGGCACACAACTAGGTGTCATATCCCATACATACCATTGCACATCACACGTACGCACGACATGCCCGATATGCATAGATACAACTATGGCATCAAAACATAACCATACAACATTACAATATTTACTTAGAAGGCTCGGAAGAGCCAATACATTAAGATATTACAAACAGGGGTCACAAGACCCATCGTTCAGAGCATTCAAACAAACAAGCGGAAGTTAAACATGTCTGGTTACAGATATCTACAAAAGTGGCTGGAGGAGCCTGAAAAGATACAACGACCCTACTAGAGGAACCAGACCTCTGTCTGGGATTCCCAAGCTAATCCGGTCAACATCAAACTTCACGTCGAAAATACCACTAATGAGACTGACGTCTCCTCTGCAAAAACATAAATTAAGCAAACGTGAGTACAAGGGTACTCAGCAAGACTTACATCAGAACTAACTACACACGCATCAATATCAATGAAGGGGGGCTATGGAGTTTATTGCAGCAAGCCAGCTTTGACTCTTGGCTAACATGTACTACGACTACCAGTGCTTTCTTTGAGGCGGGATAGCGCACATGAGTCCACATATTCACCAATCAATACACCACTATGGATCCACTCTCGTCTCCCTACGAGAAGGCCATCCATAGCACTCACGCTTATCTTGCGTATTTTAGAAGTATCCATTTCACTTATCTATGAACCACATAAGTTCTCCAAGTAGTCTATATCCGAGGACGCGGCTACTCGAATAGTTTATTTAACCCTGCAAGGGTATACTTCTTCACACACGCTCCCGCCACTTATCGCCATGTGCACGTAAAAAGGCACCTCGGCAACCTTTAAGCGGAAGCCCAGCGAGGGAGTTGGCCATGACCGTCAACCACACATGACCCTGGTCCTGGTTTATCACCTATTTAACACTGAACCCGCACGGATGTCCGGCTGAAGTTTCCGCTATGGCCTCAAACGATGCGCGTCGGGTTCCCAAGCCCTCCATTCGGTTTCCACTTGGTACACCGTGGCACTGTGCCTATACCGCATCATAGTCCACCCCGTCGGGCAGCGCTATGCACAGCCGCCAAAACTTTTCCTACAAACACCAGAAACTAGTTGCAACTCCTAGACAGAGGTCTAGGCGATTAATGGGCTAAGAGGGTCAATTAAGTATCCCAATGTGCGGTAGTATCTTGTCTCGGATAACATACACAGAACTCAGTTCTTAAGAGCGGTCTCAATGAGACAACCGACCATGTACTCCTACATGCCTCTCATCGCTACCTTTACCAAATCGTGTTCACACACTTAGCTCTCACACAGCATGACATGAACAATGCCATTCTGATTCATCACCTAGATGGATCAAACCCGACACGTCACGACTCTAAGCATAGTGGGCATAGTAAGTAAGCAAACATGGATGAGTAAGCACAACAAGGCTCAAGAAGTTGCTACTCATGCTAAGTGGTTTCAACTATTTACTGTGGCAAAGGCAGGTCAAGCAAAGGAATGGGTTCAACTACCGAGAACATGTAACAGTTGAATCGTTGTTGTCCTAATGCAGTAAAAGAGAGCAGGAGCGAGAGAGTGCGTTCATATCAGTATGCTCAAGGGCGTTTGCTTGCCTGACAGTTCTGAAGATATTACTCCTCTTCATTAGTGTCAACGTTCACATCGTCAAAACCATCGTCTACCGAGGGCGAACATGTTGGAAATATGCCCTTGTTCATGATAATCATTTATTATCCATGCTATAATTGTATTAATTGGAAACACATTACATGTGTGGGTAAATAGACAATACTTTGTCCCTAATATGCCTCTAGTGAACTAGCTCGTTGATCAAAGATGGTCAAGGTTTCCTAGACATTGACATGAGATGTCATTTGATAATGGGATCACATCATTAGGAGAATGATGTGATGGACAAGACCCAAACTACAAACGTAGCATTTGATCGTGTCAGTTTATTGCTACTATTTTCCGCATGTCAAGTATATGTTCCTATGACCATGAGATCATGCAACTCACGGATACCGAAGGAGTGCCTTGTGTGTATCAAATGTCGCAACATAACTGGGTGACTATAAAGGTGCTCTACAGGTATCTCCAAGGGTGTCTCTTCAGTTGGCATGGATCAAGACTGGGATTTGTTACTCCGTGTGACGGAGAGGTATCTCAGGGCCCACTTAGTAATACAACATCACGATAAGCCTTGCAATCAATGTGACTAATTTTTAGTTGCAGGATCTTGTATTACAGAATGAGTAAAGAGACTTGCTGATAACGAGGTTGAACTAGGTATGGAGATACCGACGATCGAATCTCGGGCAAGTAACATACCGAAGAACAAAGGGAACATCATACGAGATTAACTGAATCCTTGACATAGAGGTTCGACCGATAAAGATCTTCGTAGAATATGTGGGAAGCAATATGGGCATCCAGGTCCCACTATTGGTTATTGACCGTGGAGGTGTCTCGGTCATGTCTACATAGTTCTCGAACCCGTAGGGTGTGCACACTTAAGGTTTGGTGACGTTTCGGTAGTATAGAGTTATGTATGGTGGTGACCAAATGTTGTTCGAAGTCCCGGATGAGATCTCAGACGTCATGAGGAGCTCTGGAATGGTCCGTAGGTAAAGATTCATATATAGGAACTCCTGTTTTGGTCGCCAAAAAAGTTTCGGGCTCATCGGTAGTGTACCGGGAGTGCCGGTAGTGTACCGGGAGTGCCAGTAGTGTACCGGGAGACCATCGAGAGGAGTATTTCGACCCAAGAGGCTCCATGGGCTGTGGGAGAGTTTTTACCAGCCCTTAGTGGGCTGGTGGAAGTCCCACACAAGGCCCATGCGGTGTGGGGCAAAAACGCCTAAAGAGAAAAGGTGGAAAAAGGCAAAAATAGGGCGAATCCTAGTCCTACTAGGATTGGAGGTGGAGTCCACCTCCTCCACCTGGTTTGGCCGACTCCTTGGAGGCTTGGCCCTTGTGCCAATCCTCCTCCTCTCCTCCTCTTATATATACTGGAGGTTTTAGGGTTTTTTGCATAGAATTTTCAGCCACGTGCTGCTCGTTCCTCCAATGCATAGTTTCTCCTCTAGATTGGTTTTCTGCAGCACTTAGGCGAAGCCCTGCTGGAATAGCTCCACCACCATCACCGGAGCACCGTCACGCTGCCAGAGAACTCTTCCTCCTCTCCGCTCCCTCTTGCTAGATCAAGACGGCGGAGATCGTCATCAAGCTATACGTGTGCTGAACGCGGAGGTGCCGTCCGTTTGGCGCTAGATCAGAAGGATCGTGATCAAGTTCGTGGGATGAATCGTGATAGGATCGTGGGACAGATCGTGACTAGATCGTGGGACGGATCATGATTGGATCGCGGGACGCACGGCGATTTGGATCGCGAAGACGTTCGACTACACCAACCGCGTTTCATAACGCTTCCCGCTTTGCGATCTACAAGGGTACGTAGATCCACTCTCCCTCTCGTAGATGCTCATCACGATGGATAGATCTACGTGTGCGTAGGATTTTTTTTGCTTCCCATGCGACGTTCCCCAACAGTGGTATCAGATCTAGGTCTATGTGTAGATGAGATCTCGAGTAGAACACAAAAGGTTTGTGGGCGTTGATGCTTAGATTGCTTCCTCCCTTGGTTGGATTTTGGTTCAGCGGTATTGTGAGATGAAGCGTCTCGGACCAACATTACTCGTACACTTACAAGAGAATGGTTCCCTCGACCGCAACTTGTTGCATAGATGGCTTGCGGGTGCTAGTTTCTCTCACTTTAGTTGGATCGGGTTCGACAAAGGCGGTCCTTTAGAAGGTTGAAAAGCAACTAGTGTATCACCGTCATGGTTTTTGCGTAGATGAGAATTTTTCTTGCTAGATACCCGTAGCAGCCACGTAAAACATGCAACAACAATTAGACGACGTCTAACTTGTTTTTGTAGGGTATGTTGTGATGTGATATGGCCAATTACATGATGTGATGTATGAGATGATAATGTGATGTATAGATTATCACGACTTGCGTGTCGATGAGTACGGCAACCGGCAGGAGCCATAGGGTTGTCTTTAATTATTGTATGACCTGCGTGTCAATCATTAAGCGCTATTTAATGCTTTACTTTATCACTAAATGGTAGCAATAGTAGTAGAAGCATGTTGGCCGCGACAACCCCGATGGCGACACGTTGATGGATATCAAGATGATGGAGATCATGGTGTCTTGCCGGTGACGATGGAGATCATGCTCGCGCTTTCAAGATGGAGATCAAAAGCACAAGTTCATGGCCATATCATGTCACTTATGATTTGCATGTGATGTTAATCCTTTTATGCACCTTGTTTTGGTTAGGACGACGATAGCATTATAAGGTGATCCCTGACTTAATTTCAAGATAAATTGTGTTCTCCCCGACTTTGCACCGTTGCGAAAGTTCGTCGTGTTCAGACACCACGTGATGATCGGGTGTGATAGACTCTACATTCACATACAACGGGTGCAAGCCAGGGTTGCACGTGCGGAACACTCGGGTTAAACTTGACGATCCTAGCATGTACAGACATGGCCTCGGAACACAAGAGACCGAAAGGGCGAACATGAGTCATATAGTAGATATGATCAACGTAATGATGTTCACCATTGGAGCCACCTCAACTCACGTGATGATCGGACTTGAGTTGGTGGATTTGGATCATGTGACACTCAGATGACCTGAGGGATGTCGATTTGAGTGGGAGCTTTAGTAATTTGATTAACTAAACCCATTATCTTGAACAATAGTCTTAGTAAACTTTGCATAGTTATGTTGTAGATCAATGGCTCGCGCAGTAGCACCCCTGAATTTTAATGTGTTCCTAGAGAAAGCTAAGTTGAAAGATGGTGGAAGTAACTTTGTTGACTGGGCCCGTAATCTGAGGATTATCCTCACGGCTTCCTAGAAATCATATGTCCTTGATGCACCGCTTTGTGACCAACCAGAAGACATGACCTCCGAAGACGTTAAGAACGCTTGGGAGGCATGTACTGGAGATTACTCAATAGTTCAGTGTGCAATATTGTATGGCTTAGAACCGGGACTTCAAAGACGTTTTGAACATCATGGAGCATATGAGATGTTCCATTAGTTGAAGTTTATCTTTCAGAAGAATGCCCGGATCGAGAGGTATGAAACCTTTGAGAAGTTCTATGGTTGCAAGATGGAGGGGAACGGGTCTATTAGTGAACATATACTCAGAATGTCTGGGTATTCAACTCATCTAGCGAGTTGGGAATTGCCCTTCCGCCAGAGGCAATCACTGACAGAGTTCTTCAATCACTACCACCTAGTTACAAGAGCTTTGTGATGAACTATAACATGCATGGGATGAACAAGTCAGTCGCCGAGCTGTTTGCGATGCTAAAAGTCACTGAGTCTGAAATCCAGAAAGAACATCAAGTGTTGATGGTCAATAAAACCACTAGTTTCAAGAAATATGGCAAGGTCAAGGGCAAGGGAAAGAAGGGTAAAACCAAGAAGTATGGCAAAGCAGTTGCTACTCCCATAAAGAAGCCCAAGCATGGCCCCAAGCCAGAAATTGAGTGCTTTCATTGCAAGGGAACTGGTCACTGGAAGCGGAACTGCCCCAAGTACCTGGCTGAAAAGAAGGCGGCTAACAACAAACAAGGGATACATGATATACATGTTATTGATGTGTACCTTACTAGATCTCGTAGTAGTGCCTGGGTATTTGATACCGGTTCGGTTGCTCACATTTGCAACTCAAAGCAAGAACTACGGAATAAACAAAGGCTGGCAAAGGATGAAGTGACGATGCGTGTGGGAAATGGTTCCAAGGTTGATGTGATCGCCGTCGGCACGCTCTCTCTTCGATTACCATCGGGATTAGTGATGAACCTGAATAATTGTTATTTAGTGCCTGCGGTAAGCATGAACATTATATCTGGATCTTATTTATTGCGAGACGGTTACTCATTTAAATCAGAGAATAAAGGTTGTTCTATTTATATGAGTAATATCTTTTATGGTCATGCTCCCAATGTTAGGGGTTTATTCATATTGAATCTTGATAGTGATGACACACATGTTCATAACATTGATGCCAAAAGATGTAGAGTTGATAATGATAGTACCACTTTCTTGTGGCACTACCGTTTAGGTCATATTGGTGTAAAATGCATGAGGAAGCTCCATGCTGATGGACTTTTGTTGTCACTTGATTTTGAATCACTTGACAGATGTGAACCATGCCTTATGGGCAAGATGACTAAAACGCCGTTCTCTGGAACAATGGAACGAGTGAGTGACTTATTGGAAATCATTCATACTGATGTGTGCGGTCCAATGAATGTTACAGTGCATGGTGGATATCATTATTTTCTCACCTTTACTGATGACTTAAGTAGATATGGGTATATTTAGTTGATGAAACACAAGTCTGAAACGTTTGAAAAGTTCAAACAATTTCAGTGTGAAGTTGAGAATCATCATAACAAGAAGATTAAATTCCTGGGATTTGATCGAGGAGGTGAATATCTGAGTTATGAGTTTGGTAGTCACTTAAGACAGTGTGGAATTGTTTCACAATTGACACTGCCCAAAACACCACAGCGTAATGGTGTGTCCAAACGTCGTAATTGAACCTTATTAGATATGGTGCGTTCTATGATGTCTCTTGCTGATTTGCCACTATCATTTTGGGGTTATGCATTAGAGACAACTACATTCACTTTAAATAGGGCACCATCCAAATCCGTTGAGACAACGCCATATGAACTGTGGTTTGGCAAGAGGCCAAAGTTGTCGTTTCTTAAAGTTTGGGGGATGTGATACTTATGTCAAAAAGCTTTAGCCTGAAAAGCTGGAACCCAAAGCGAAAAAATGCTTCTTCATAGGATACGCGAAAGAGACAGTCGGGTATACCTTCTATCTTACATGCGAAGGCAAAGTGTTTGTCGCTAAGAATGAAACATTTCCTGAGAAAGAGTTTCTCTCGAAATAATTGAGTGGGAGGAAAATAGATCTTGGTGAGGTTACTGAACCTTTATTTCAACCAGAAAGTAGCGCAGTGCAGAAAGATGTTTCTGTGGAACCTACGACGGTAGAAGAGGAAGTTAATGATGATGATCATGAAGCTTCGGATCAAGCTACTATTGAACCTCGTAGGTCGACAAGGCCACGTACTACTCCGGAGTGGTACGGCAACCCTGTCTTGGGGGTCATGTTGTTGGACAACAATGAACCTACGAGCTATGAAGGATCAGTGATGGACCCGGATTCCGAGAAATGGTTAGAGGCCATGAAATCCGAGATGGGATCCATGTATGAAAACAAAGTATGGACTTTGGAAGTATTACCTGGAGGGCAAAAGTCCATTCAGAACAAATGGATCTTTAAGAAGAAGACAGACGCGGACGGTAATGTCACCGTCTATAAAGCTCGACTTGTGGCAAAGGGTTTTTCACAAGTTCAAGGAGTTCACTACGATGAGACCTTCTCACCCGTAGCGATGCTTAAGTCTGTTAGAATCATGTTGGCAATAGCTGCTTATTTCGACTATGAAATTTTGCAGATGGATGTCAAAACAGCGTTCCTCAACGGTTTCCTTGAGGAAGAGTTGTATATGATGCAACGAGAAGGTTTTGTAGATCCAGAGAATGCTGACAAAGTTCGCAAACTCTAGCGATCCATTTATGGGCTGGTGCAAGCATCTCAGAGTTGGAATAAGCATTTTGATGAGGTGATCAAAGCGTTTGTGTTTATACAAGTTTATGGAGAAGCTTGTATTTACGAGAAAGTGAGTGGGAGCTCTATAGTGTTTCTAATATTATATGTGGATGACATATTGCTGATTGGAAACAATATAGAAATGCTGGAAAGCATGAAGGAATATTTGAACAAGAGTTTTTCAATGAAGGACCTAGGAGAAGCTGCTTTCATATTAGGGATTAAGATCTATAGAGATAGATCGAGACGCTTAATAGCACTTTCACAGAGCACATACCTTGAGAAAGTTGTTAAGAAGTTCAAAATTGAACAGTCCAAGAAGGGGTTCTTGCCTGTGTTACAAGGTGTGAAGTTGAGTAAGACTCAATGCCCAGTGATTGCAGAAGATAGAGAAAAGATGAGTGTCATCCCCTATGCTTCAGCCATAGACTCTATCATGTATGCAATGCTGTGCACAAGACCAGATGTCAGCCTTGCCATAAGTATGGCCGGAAGGTTTCAAAGTGATACTAGAATGGAACACTGGGCAGCGGTCAAGAATATCCTTAAGTACTTGAAAAGGGCTAAGGAAATGTTTCTCGTTTATGGAGGTGATGAAGAGCTCGCCGTAAAGGGTTACGTTGATGCAAGCTTTGACACTGATCCGGATGACTCTAAGTCACAAACCGGATACGTATTTATTCTTAACGGGGGAGCGGTAAGCTGGTGCAGTTCCAAGCAAAGCGTGGTAGCCGATTCTACATGTGAAGCGGAGTACATCGCAGCCTCGGAGGCGGTGAAGGAAGATGTCTGGATGAAGCAGTTCATGACAGATCTTGGAGTAATGCCCAGTGCACTGAATCCAATGAACCTGTTCTGTGACAAAACTGGTGCCATTGCTCTGGCCAAGGAACCAAGGTTTCACAAGAGGACCAGACAAATAAAGTGACGCTTCAACTCCACTCGCGATTACATCGAGGAGAAGGACATAAATATTTGCAAAGTGCACACAGATCTGAATGTTGCAGACCCATTGACTAAACCTCTTCCAAGGGCTAAACATGATCAACACCAAAACTGCAAGGGTGTTCGATTCATTACAATGTAAATCACATAGTGATGTGAGCTAGATTATTGACTCTAGTGCAAGTGGGAGACCGTTGGAAATATGCCCTAGAGTCAATAAATAAAGTGTTTATTATTATATTTCCTTGTTCAGGATAATCGTTTATTATCCATGCTATAATTGTATTAATGGGAAACACATTACATGTGTGGGTAAATATACAATACTTTGTCCCTAGTATGCCTCTAGTGAACTAGCTCGTTGATCCAAGATGGTGAATGTTTCATAGCCATTGACATGAAATGTCATTTGATAATGGGATCACATCATTAGGAGAATGATGTGATGGACAAGATCCGAACTACAAATGTAGCATTTGATCGTGTCAGTTTATTGCTACTGTTTTCCGCATGTCAAGTATTTGTTCCTATGACCATGAGATTATGCAACTCACGGATGCCAGAGGAGTGCCTTGTGTGTATCAAACGTCGCAACATAACTGGGTGACTATAAAGGTGCTCTACAGGTATCTCCGAGGGTGTCTCTTCAGTTCGCATGGATCAAGACTGGGATTTGTTACTCCGTGCGACGGAGAGGTATCTCAGGGCCCACTCGGTAATACAACATCACGATAAGCCTTGCAAGCAATGTGACTAATTGTTAGTTGCGTGATCTTGTATTACGGAACGAGTAAAGAGACTTGCCGATAACAAGGTTCAACTAGGTATGGAGATACCGACGAACGAATCTCGGGCAAGTAACATACCGAAGAACAAAGGGAATATCATACGGGGTTAACTGAATCCTAGACATAGAGGTTTGACCGATAAAGATCTTCGTAGAATATGCAGGAACCAATATGGGCATACATGTCCCGCTATTGGTTATTGATCGTGGAGGTGTCTTAGTCATGTCTACATAGTTCTCGAACCCGCAGGCTCTGCACACTTAAGGTGTGGTGATGTTTTGATAGTATAGAGTTATGTATGGTGGTGACCGAATGTTGTTCGGAGTCCCGGATGATATCCCTGACGTCACGAGGAGCTCCGGAGTGGTTTGGAGGTAAAGATTCATATATAGGAAGTCCTGTTTTGGTCGCCGGAAAAGTTTCGGGCTCATCGGTAGAGTACCGGGAGTGCCGATAGTGTACCGGGAGACCATCGGGAGTGGTATTTCGACCCAAGAGGCTCCATGGGCTGTGGGAGAGTGTTTATCAGCCCTTAGTGGTCTGGTGGAAGTCCCAGACAAGGCCCATGCGGTTTGGGAAAAAAGGCCTAAAGAGAAAAAGTGGAGAAAGGCAAAAATAGGGTGAATACTAGTCCTACTAGGATTGGAGGTGGAGTCTACCTCCTCCACCTGGTTCGGCCCACTCCTTGGAGGCTTTGCCCTTGTGCTAAGCCTCCTACTCTCTTCCTCTTATATATACTGGAGGTTTTAGGGTTTTTGCACAGAAGTTTCAGCCACGTGTTGCCCGTTCCTCCAATGCATAGTTTCTCCTCTAGATCGGTTTTCTGCGGCGCTTAGACGAAGCCCTGCCGAAATAGCTGCACCACCATTGCCGGAGCACCGTCACACTGCCGGAGAACTCTTCCTCCTCTCTGCTCCCTCTTGCTGGATCAAGACAGTGGAGATCGTCATGAAGCTGTACGTGTGCTGAACGCGGAGGTGTCGTCCGTTTAGCGCTAGATCGGAAGGATCATGATCAAGTTCGTGGGACGGATCGTGATCAAGTTCGTGGGATGGATCGTGATTGGATCACGGGCGGATCGTGATTGGATCGCGGGCAGATCGTGATTGGATCGCGGGACGCACAGCGATTTGGATTGCAAAGACGTTCGACTACACCAACCGCGTTTCTTAACACTTCCCGTTTAGCGATCGACAAGGGTATGTAGATCCATTCTCCCTCTCGTAGATGCTCATCACCATGGATAGATCTGCGTGTGCGTAGGAATTTTTTGTTTCCCATGCGACTTTCCCCAACAGAACAACCACCAGCAAACACAAAGGAACAACATTCAATGCAATGCAACAAACATGATGGATGATATGACAACTTAAGGTACTGAATTGACCTAGAGGAACAATTAGTCAAGTTAATTGAAGTGGAATTCAAACAAGTTTGAATTCCAACCACAAATGATATTTTATATGTTGCCCTAGTCATAAAATGTCCTACCTGGTGATTTTAACTTGTTCAAACATGCATGATATTGGCATAAAGATATTCCTTGGATTCTTCTGGTCATTTTTCATATATAAATTATTTTCATCTGAGTTATAGATCATTTTCTATGAATTTTTGAAGTTTATAATAATTTCTGCAATTTTTGAATTATTTTTATTATAAAAATTAACTACTGCGTCACCGTGACAGCATCATGACGTCAGCAGGTCGGCTGACCTGGTCCAGGTCAACCCTGACCAGTGGGGACCACTGATCCGTGACCCAAGGTCAACTACTATGGCTGACGAGTGGGCCCAGTCAACTACTGACTTAGCGGTCAACAGTGGACCCAGTTAGTCACTAACTAGTGGGTCCAGTCAACGGCCATGTCGGCAAGGCCGGGGTTAGTCGCCGGCGACCAAGATCCACGGTGGAGGTTTGCCGGCGATGCTCGGGATTGCTCTACAGGCGACGATTTTGGGCGTTCTTTGGCTCTACGCAAAGCTGGGGAAGGGCCACGTTTGTTGGTGGCAACTAAGTGACCGGAGGTGGTCGGAGCAGTCGACGACGTCGACTTCCGCGGCGGCCGAAGCTTTCGGCCATGGTAAAGTTAGTGGCTAGGGGACGTGAGCGATGGTGCAGGTAGGGGGGGAAGATGCAGAAGCTCACCACAGAGCTTCTCGCGAAGACGATGAGGTCAGGGATGCCCTACGATAGCGAATCGACGGTGGGGATTGCCAGCGCCCGAGGTTGAAGGCGAGGTCGCTGACGGCGATGTAGTGCCTCCCGAATTGGAGAAGGTAGGAGAAGGTGCCTGATGGGCTGGGCTTCTCCTGTGCTGGGCTGGCTATAGGTAAGGTTCTTTCCTTTTTTCTATTTATTTGCTCTGTGTTTAAAATATTTGGGCAAAAACACTAAATACAAAAACCCTGGAATTTATTTTGGGGTCTAACCATAATATTGCTAAGCCCCATAATAAGTTTCAAAACTTTTGGAAAATTAAAATATTTATAGTCGTTTAATTATCATTTTCAGATGCATTCATGATTTATTAAAAAGTACAAAAAAATTATTTAGAAGTTCAGCACCCCTCGTATGTTCTTTCCAACATTTATTAGAATTGGTGAAAAATTTTGAAGGCCATTTGGAAACATTGAAAATTCAGTCGTTGGAGTTTGGTTTAATCCATGAGATGCTAGGGTTTCTCAGCCCCATTTCAAATTCATTTGAAGATAAACATGATGCAATGAATGCTCAATGATGCAACTAATACAAAAAAAATCTAGGGTTGTGACAACCTACCTCCAAAATGACCGATTATAACTAGGATAGCTCTAAAATGACCTACACTTGCCATTTTGTCCTCCAAAATGAGTAACTATGATTAGTTAGCTCAAAAAAGTCCTAACTACCTAGGTTAGCTAAAAAATGACCTATAAGTAGCTTCTTCAGTTCATTTATGACATACTTAGCATACTTAGGTAAAAAACGACATGATAACCTTGGTTTCGCACCAAACTATCATATCATTCGTTTGTTTTCCTCAAAAATGACAAAATAACCTTACTTAGCTCCAAAATGACAGATTTTAACTAGGATAGCTCAAAAATGACCTACACTTACCATTTTGTCCTCGAGGAGAAATAAATATGCTTAGTTAGCTCGAAAATGGCCTAACTACCTAGGATAGCTCAATAATGATCTATACTTAGCTTAGCTACTTCATTTATGACATAATTAGCTTACTTAGGTTAAAAATGGCATAATAACCTTGGTTTAGCTCCAAACTGTCATATCATTAGTTTATTTTCCTCCAAAATGACAAAATAACCTTACCTCACTCCAAAATGACCGATTTTAACTAGGATAGCTCAAAAATGAAATAATTAGCTTACTTAGGTAAAAATGACATAATAACCTTACTAACCTCCAAAATGACCTATTTACCTAGCTTAGCTCTAAAATGACCTACACTTTGCATTTTTACCTAGCTTAGCTAAAAATGGCATTTTACCTACCTTAGTTAGAAGAAGAAGAAGATAAAGAAGAGGAGAGGAGAAAAAAAGAGAAGAAAAAATCTTCTTCTTCTTCTTCTTCTAACTAGTCTTCTTCTTCTAGTCTTCTTCTTCTTCTTCTTCTTGTTCCAGCTAGTATTCTTCTTCTTCTTCTAACTTTCTTCTTTCCCAATTTGCAGATTTGCTTTTGATAAGGAAGCTTGCATTGATGAAGTCTACTCTTATTCTTGTGCTTCCTTTTTGTTTTGATTTTGTAGGATGAACAATGTGAAACTTGCTACCTATATATGTATGTATGGATGAAACCATTGTATGCTTGTTGTGGGATATGTTGGCTAGCTATATATGTTGCATATGGACTTTTCATTTGGTATGTGTATATATGTGTTGGATGATCATATCCATATGGCAGGGATATGATTTGGTATGTATATGTGTTGTTATGCTTGTTGAGACTATTTTCAAATGTGTATATATGTATATATGTGAAATTCTGTGAAATTGAATGAATTTAAGAAAAAAACTGAAAAAACAGGGGCTTTACAGGCTCTTTGCCATCTGCTGGAGAACGGAAAAGAGCTTTGCCTTAAGCCAGGAGACGGCAAAGCTGCCACGTGGCAGCTACCTATGCAACCTGGGGTAACACTAGGCTGGCCTATGTGGTTTTTTTGCCGTCTGCTGGCAGACGGCAAAGAACTTTGCATCTTTATCGTCTGCCAGCTGACAGCAAAGAAACCACATAGGCCGGCAAAGAGACCGTTGCTTTGCCGTTCGCTGGTAGACGACAAAGAACTTTGCATCTTTGCCGTCTGCCAACCGACGGCAAAGCGCGCCGTTAACCCCTTAACGACCGTAAGCTACCACGTGTGCCGTTCATGGTCTTTGCTGTCTGCTGGTAGACGGCAAAGACCTAAGCATCTTTGCCGTCTACGAGCAGACGGCAAAGCGCCCTTTACCGTAACTTATTCAGCTGGACGGTTGGCCCTCTGCTGGCAGACGACAAAGCCTTTGCCATACGCCATGCATGCCTTTGCCGTCCACTATGGCGGACGGCGAAGTAGCTAATTCCTGTAGTGAGAGCTAATGATCCTAATGCCTCTGGGGAAAGGAATGTTGTGGATTATAGATTCCACCCCAAGGAACAGTAGGACTTTTATGAGACTGTCCTTTTGGACAAGAGCCTAGCCGTCAATGACATGAGATATGTTGACTGGGCCTATATCAAGGCAAATCCAGACGATTTCCCTAGTGTGCAAGAAAATTTCAGATGCATTGACATAGAGAACTTTGTTGGGAGAGAGTTCACTACTTGGAATGATGAGATGTTCATGCAGTTCTACTCCACTGGACATTCCTATCCAGAAGGCATGATAGTTTGGATTACTGGGGGTACAAGGTACCAATCCACTGTTGATGAGTGGGCTACCTTATATGTTGAAGCAAATATGATCCACAACTCTATGGCCAACATGTACAAAGTGATCCCTACTAGCCATGTGCATTCACATAAGTTTGGGTCTGGCTATTATCTGCAAGCAGGAATACCCACCACCAACACTATCATGAGGTATACATTGATGCCTAAGTCTGGCGATGACAAGATGATTAGGGGGTATTCCATCAACATGTTGCACCATATAGACACCCACACTAGATTCATGCTCATGGACTTGATTGTTGAGATAGTGAAGAGGACAACTGATGAGCAAAAGAGATCATGTGGATTTGCACCGTACATTCAGATGCTCATTAACTCTAAGCTTGAGTAGAATGTGTATGCACTTGATCATCCACATATGCCACTCCAGCCAGATTTCGAGGACAATGTTGTGTTGATGGATCCTAGTCATCCCACTTCATATACTGCATAGGTAGAGGCTGAGGAAGCTAGAGTGACTAGTCCTCAGGTTCCTAGGACGATGAGTGAGAAAATGGATGTTCTTTTTAGAACCATTCAGGGCATGCAAAGGGACATAAAGATCATCGTGCGTAATCATGGGAGTCTTGTGAGGATTGTGGAGGCCAGATTTACCACATTGAACAATAAAGTGGATGGGCTGACAAACATAGTGGATGAGCTCAAGAAGGAAGCAGATGTAGTTCCCATTCCTCATACTTCAGATGATGATGATGATGATGAAAGTCCTCCTCATAGGACCAGGACCCAGTTCAAGACTCAGGCCAGAACTCCTATAGTGCCAGCTCCAGAGACGAGGCCTTCTTTATCAGCACTTGCCGCTGCTCCATCAGTTCCATCTGCACCACTAGTGTCTACTCCACCACCTCAGAGGACTTCATCTGAATATTCCGTGGATGCTCTTATCACGACTCCTTTGACAGCCACATGAGCAGCTTCATCGTCTCATGGAGGAGACCATACCTAGAGTGACGATTAGCTATATAAGTTTGATCTTTTTGGTAACTTGTTGCCAAAGGGGGAGAGGTTATAGATCATAGGTCTTTGAGAGAGAGAGTTGCATTTTGATCCCTCTCCGTGTTTAAAAACATTTGGTTTATCGTTTGGTTGAAAACTTTTCCAGTATATGATCGTATACATTAGTGTCATGCTACTACAATGTTATCTTCGTGATGCCTATATGATGATCATTGACTTAATGTTTGGTGTGATGTGCTTATGTAATTCACTCATATTAATTTTTGCGCACCACCAAGGTGTATGTGACATAGAAGAGTGACACATGATCCTAATTGATTATGCATTTGCATTTAAACACAAATTTAAAATGATGCACCAATTTAGGGGGAGCTCTTGCTTATCACATACCTCTCAAAGCGGCGATGCTATTCATTGATTATATGTTTTAATGAAGCTTTGATCTATATGTGTCATCAATTACCAAAAGGGGAGATTGAAAGCACAACCTCTCCCTAGGTGCTTTTCGTAATTAATAACAACATATATTTCATTAGACTAATTTTTCCACTAAGTGTATCTCCGGAAAAATTTCAATGATGGGTTGGCTAAATGTCTATGTGGAGAACCTCCCCAAGGAAAGGAAGGAATATCATTGGTCATTCTTCAAGATTGAGGACTCTACATTTTACATTTTATAAGAAATCACTTTTGAGTCCATAGGAAAGCTAATACTATTAAAAGGGGATGAGGTATTTATGATGATCTCGTTGCTCAAGTGGTTAGATATTAACCACAAAAATAACTCACCCACTTTCCCACAAAAACCATGTGTCCAAAGCCAAATTCAAAATTCAGTGACACCAATATTTCTCATTCGGATACACTGAGTTTTACCCTAGACAAACACCTAGCCAAACCCTAGCATCTCGGTACTACCAAGTTTCCATTTGGTGCAACCAAGTATCATTGACCAACTTTGTGTTAACCAATTTCTTATATTAGGTCTAACCGAGTTTGAGGAATCGGTGACGCCAAGATTTGGAAACTTCCTATGTCACCCATATTGGTACCAGTGAGCTTTATATATTGGTCTCACCGAAACGCCAAAGTTGCCACATTTTGCACTAGTCCGTGCAACCAAGTTTTACTTGGGTTTCACCAAGTTCGGCAATAATGTTGTAATGCTTGGATTTCTGGAGATGCCTATATATATGCCTCCACCACTTCCCACTCGCAAGGGAAGCTACCGGAACACACACACCCACTTGCTATATCCAATTTTCAGAGATAGAACCACCTAACCTTGTTTTGAGGTCAACATCATCCACTCCAACCATATGGATCTTGATTGCTAGCCTCCGCAAGTTGCATTCCATACAATCAATCTCTTCTACCCAAGCCAAATTTGTGAGAGAGTGATTCAGTGTTGAGGAGACTATCTTTTGAAGCACAAGAGCAAGGAGTTCATGATACTGCCACATCCATTACCTTTTGGAGGGTGGTTCCTCCTAGACTGGTTAGGTGTTGCTTGGGAGCCTCCTCCTCCGTCGTTGTAGAGTTGAACCAAGAAGTTTGTAAGGGCAAGGACATCGCCTAATTGATGAAGATCTACCCCGAGTAAGGCTAGTCCTCCGTTGACATAGGCCATCATGGAATAGACAAGGTTGCTACTTCGTGGACCCTTTGTGGATGGAGCCTGCCGTGGACTCTTGCGACCGTTATCCTTCGCGGGTTGAAGTCTGCATAAACGCACATGTACGATAGCGCCACCTATCGGAACCATGGAAAAATCTTTGTGTCTCCAAATTGTGTTTGATCTTCTTATAACTATCTTCTTACATATGATTGTCTTTACTTTCCGCTGCAATACTCGTAGACATGCATGTGTTGGGTAAACCTGATTTCCTTGAATTGCTAAAATCTGCCAACCAATTAACTTGGGAAAAGGTTAGGTTTTTATTTCGTCATGTAGTCTAAGCAACGCACTCTCACAAGTGCAGAAAAGCCTAGTTATGGTGTGGCCAAAATGACCTTGCTGGTGTAGACACCCTACGCTAGTAATAAGGTGCCATAGTTAAAATATACGGGTAGCATTGCAGACGATGCCAATAGTATTTTGAACACCTGCTGGAGCTGGATAGAGCTGCATGCCTGCACTATCATATTTAGCCAATAAAAAATACCAAACATTTCTTTCACAAAAGATACTAAACATTTCATTCAGAATATATACCTAACATTTCATTCACAAAAGGAAAGTACCAATTACTAGCTTCTGACAATGTATATATCGATTTTCCCATCTCTTGATCGACACTACCTAGCTAGTTTTTCCTAAGGAGTAACTTCGTCTCATGAAGCTTATTCCTATTCGTATTCCCCTCCTTGATGTAATGCGTTTTCTCCGTCTTTAGCTGAGTCCTCTAGGCCTTTAGGGCTTCTATGTCCTTATTGATCTCAGTTATCTCTAGGTTCAGTGCCATGATCTAACCTTCGAGACTGTAAATCTTATCGTAGACAATAGCATTGTCATTGATAATTTTGTCCTTCTCCTTCATCATGGAGTCATCCAACTCCTACAGGGCATTGAGGGTTCTCTGATGTGAAGCGAGCAGGTCGTGACTGAGCACGTAGACGTCATCACCTAAAGACTGCTCAATGACAGCCGACGAAGACGGGCCTCCTAAGTATGCCTACCAAGGGTTTCAAATCATGCATGAACAATTATATGCCCGCTAAGGGTTTGCAATGCTAATGCATGTTTTTGTAACCTTAATTGCCTAGTTGGTGCTCATGTCGCCTTTATCTTTAGAAAAACCCGACCAATGATCTGATATGCCTACCCACAAGCTAGATTCGGCCATGCTATTTGCATAAAGAATTAAATGAATGAGCCTACCAAAATTGACACTGGTTGAGTCATACATGATAAATTACTTAGGCTGTTTAATTACTTAGGTTGCTCGAAGCATAATAATGCTATAAGTTTAATTATAAGCACTTATAAGTTGATCGAAACAGGTTGTGATAACTACATCTTCTTTACAATTATGCTATAAGTTTAATTGTAAGCACTTATGCTATACCGAACCAGATAAGAAAATAGAAATACAAACAACACCCCCAATTCTAGCATTCTAGTTTTTTCTACAACATGTACTAAGATTCAATTAGCAAAATACCCAATACCCCCAATTCTAGCATTCTACTTTTATCTACAACATGTACCAAGATTCAAATATCAAAATAACCAATACCCCCA
Source organism: Hordeum marinum (assembly GCA_022496015.1). Lineage (NCBI taxonomy): Eukaryota > Viridiplantae > Streptophyta > Magnoliopsida > Poales > Poaceae > Hordeum > Hordeum marinum. Next base: position 169,508,763 of record CM039677.1, read on the forward strand.
ATTCTAGCATTCTATTTTTTTCTACAACATGTACTAAGATTCAATTAGCAAAATACCCAGTACCCCCAATTCTAGCATTCTAGTTTTATCTATAACATGTACTAAGATTCAAATAGCAAATACCCAATACCCCAATTCTAGCATTCCAGTTTTGTCTACAACATGTACTAACATTCAAATAGCAAAATACCCAATACCCCAATTCTAGCATTCTAGTTTTATCTACAACATGTACTAAGATTCAAATACCCGGGCGGTAAGGAGGGTCTGCGAGCGTGGTAGCTTCAACCACAGGATCGAGCGGCGTATCGTAAGGCGGGGCGGCGGTGGCATGGGCAGCTTCGTGCGGTGTCGGGCGGGGCTACGATAGACAGGATGCCTACGGGCGGCATCGGGGGCAGCGGTGGGGATCGAGAGGAGGAGGAAGTAGTTGGGGGCTCGAGAGAGTGGGTAGTAGAGCTAGGCTAGATTCGGGGAGAGCATTAGATAGATTGGTGTTGGGGTTGGCCTATGGGGCCTAATTTGCAATGTCGGGGCTAATGTGCAATGCCATCACGAATAGAATAGCTATGGAGTTCACATTTAGCTAACGCCAACAGTATTTTAAAATATTAGTGTTAGTGTTGGTGAGAAATGGCGCGTCAGGAACAAGAGTTGTGGCTAGCCATTTTTGCACTAGTGTGGTGCTTTAGACCCTATGGCTAAAATAAAAGATTGGATGCATAAGCATGAATTTAAATCATATTATCTATTTTACCTGGTGCTTCCTCCATGTGCATCTTTATAAGCTCCATGTCCTTCTCGGACATCTCGAGCTTTCGGCTCATCTCTTCCAGCTCCTAGCGGGTGGAAGTTTAAACCGAGGCCAATTCCTTCATACAACAAAAATGAATTTGTTAATACTCTTACGATGACATTGATTCCCTAATCTGGTAATTTTATCCGATCAGGGTCTTGGGGCTACTTCTATTTTGTTTTTTACTAATTTTTTATGACCCCCGAGTAAAGATCCTTAGATCTCACTCAGGGCTCGGGGGATACTGTGGTTAGACACTTACTATCCTCGGACCAATTACCTTTTCTTACTAATTACTATTCAATATATCCTAGCTCTTAGCGATTCTATGCACTTGCTATATTAAGAAGTTGAAGAAGGAACACGGATGACGTCACAACCTTGAAAGAGGCCAATGAACAACTCCCATTATTGTGTGGTACTTGATGCGGATGGAAGATCCCTCTATGGTTTCTTCCACCTCTTCTTTACACCCCTTGGACGCCTCCCCTCTCGAAGACAAGGGTGAATGGACCACCTCGTCTCCCTCCCTTAGCAAAGAGGGGGCTCTGTACCCTTGGGCGTCGAGGATGCTGGCTTCCCTAGCTCCATTCCTTTGGGATAAGAAGGAACCACATGCTCCTTGGCAGCCGAAGACTCCACTCCGACCATTGGCATGCTCGCAATTTCCCTCATGGTAAGCACGGGAGGAGCTGGCTAGGTCACCTCCCCCGGGACTTCACATGCGGTAGGGGAGGGGTGATGCCCATCGAACGAGCTGCCTGGAGGAAGCCCACTTGAGCCGCCATCGCTGGGGACCGACCCTTGGGCTCTATAAAGGATGAAAGGGCATGAATTAAAAAATGGAAAAAGGGACGTTATGTGGACAACACAAGATAGAAGTTGAGGACGTACCTCCTTGGTGGCATTTTTCTCCTGCCCGCCTCAGATTGCTTGCTCTCCACGGTGGAGAGGCTGATCATGGGCTTATCCAAGGCCTTGTGGCCTGCTGCATCGGACGACTTCACCACGTGCTTTATATTGCTACGGGTCTCCACCCCTATGACGTTCTCTGACACCGCTTTCTTCCTCGGCGGGGAGGAGCTGTACTTGCCCTCATCCTCCTTAAGAGGAGATGGACTTGAGGTCCTCAGATTTGGAACCGGAGGGCCCCTCGATTTGAAAACCTCTATTCTTCTTCCTTTTTCTCTCCAGCTCCCTTTTAGCTTTGGTTGGGCCCTTTTTGGGGCGCCGCGGCCAGAAGCGGCTAGAGATCGAGGGAAATGACATATTCGGATAGAGGGGCAGCCCATTTTCTGTTAGCTGCCTGATCCATTCACTTCTGCATATGAAGAAAAATATCTCACGTGTAAACAATGACTTCTCATTTACGGGGCCAGCGGTGGGAGCAGTTGCCTTTTTTCAGAGCATGTGTCTCCAAGTAGCCGCTGTCAGGCCCGTTCATGAGGAACTCGTTCTTCTTTAGCTAGAAGAGCAATGTCCACATGCCATTCATGTCTGTATAGAAGAAGTGGCGAATTGTCCGGGGGTCCTCAGGCTTGTAGAGAAACATCAGGCTGGCACGAAGTTGGAGCGGTAGGATGCCGCAGTGTCGCATCATGTTGGTGACATCCACAAACTTGGTGTTGACCATGAGGTTTTAGATATTCGGCTGGAGGAGGGAGACCTCCTCAGGTTTGCCCCACTCCAACCTCTTTGACCACCAGGAGTTTAGATTCCTCGAAGGCCACCATGTGAAGGGTGGGCTTTGTGATGTAGAACAGTTTCTGCTACCACAACTTTACTATCTACACACATGTCCCTTCCAGCCACTCCGCCTTCTGGAGTTTGCTGATCATCGCCCCGCCGCATTCCGTGAAGCAACCGCCTCTGCCTTGGCCAACACCACTCTTTGGCTTGCAGCAAAACATCTTCAACCATAGGCTGAAGTGTGGCAGAATCCTCAAGAAGGCCTCGCATACCTTGATGAAGGCAGCGAGGTGGAGAATGGAATTTGGGGCTAGATTATAGAAATTGAGCCCTGAAAATAAGAGAACCCCCCCCACACACACAAAGGGGTGCCAAAGGGAAGCCCAGACCTCTGATGAGGTCAGAGGCGAAGATGACCCACTCCCTGGTTTGGGGACTAGGGATACACTAGTTGGGCTCAGGCACTCTGCAAGCCATACCTGCGAGGTTGACCATTGAAGGGGCATACTGCCCCTTCAGATCTGCGTCTTCCATTGTGGTGGAAGAGATTTAATGGGGAGGTTTGTGAATGCAAGAAGCAGAGGATGTTTCGATACAAGAGCGGTGAGGGAGCATGGGGAAAAGGGATTCTCCCATCCCGGGCCTTTATAGGGCCGTGAAAAGGTGAAGAGTCCCCTTAATAGTGCCAATAAAATTGCCACGTTTCGAATGGATTGAGCCTTTGTGGACACGCGGGTTGAACTAGTCGATTGAAGATATTCCCTAATACACGAGGCAAAATCTCTATCTTGATATGACATGCCAAGTTTCGCCTCGAACCGTGGTTCGAGTAAGTTGTGACCATTGTGAGTGGTGTCACTAATAAGACGATTCAGGAAAAAGTTGTTAGTACTTTGTTGCTGGGCGTGCATGTGATTTTGCCCTCGGGACTCAGTTATATAATTCGGACGGGGAGAGGTGTTACAAAATTACTAAGGGGTTGTTAAACTCGTATGTTGAGCCGAAGATTCCATTATTCAAAGTTATGCACCCAAAGAAGATTGGCCGATGAAGGTTGTCATGCTCAGTGTCGAAGGCTAGTTTTGAATCTACTGAGGGAGTCCTACACCAGGGGTTCCTAGCCAAGCCGGTCTAGTCCATGGACTGTGTTGAAAGCTCACCCTGGAGGAAGTACTTCGGAGGCCCTATTATGGAACGTGAACATATCAGATTCTACCAAAGACTTGGTATGCACTCGAGGAAGAGGATGATCCATTCGGTATGTAAACTGTAGACGGTAACCGACATTCATGCAACCCTAGATACCCTCGGTAACTATATAAATCATAGGGTTTAGCTCGTAGAAGACACCCATACATAATGTCGTCACCCCTAGGGTTTTGACCACAAAATATAAGATCTCGAGGTAGAAGACACCCACAACTCTGTACTTGCTAGACCATCAGTACAACAAGACTAGAACGTAGGGCCCAAACCCTAGTAAAATCCTTGTGTTTTTGTCTCCTATTACCATCGATCTGATCTCACAACTGCCCCCCTATCCAAGGTTTGTCGGATTTGACACCGACACCAAGCGTGCCCTGATGCCTTGTCGGTCCCACAGGTGGCCTTCGGTGCACATCTTCTGCTATATGTGGGGTTCTGACCTAGCAAAAAAAATATTAAGAAGACTTTCGGGATGAAGAACTGCTATGTCGAGGTGGAACCTGGGCAGGAGCAGTTTTGCACTCCGGCGGAGCGATCCCTACAGGGAAACTTCCTTCCTAGAGGGGAAAATCAGATTCATTGTCATCACCAACACTCCCTACATCGTCGGAGGACCAATATTCATAAATATCTTCACCAACAACATCTCATCCCAAACTCTTGTATTCCATCTCGTGTATTCAATCTTTGTATTCAATCTTTGTCTCCAAACCTCAGATTGGTACCTGTGGGTTGCTAGTCGTGTTGATTACATCTTGTAGTTGATGTTAGTCGGTTTAATTGGTGGAAGATTATATGTTCAGATCCTTAAGCGTATTCTTTACACCTCTGATCTTGAACCTGTTGATGCTTTGTGATTAGTACTTTCGTTCTTTAGGACATGGGAGAAGTCTCGTCTTAAGTAATCATGTGATGTTGGTATTCGTTTGATATGTTTGTTGCTCTTCCTTTAGTGGTGTCATGTGAACATCGAGTACATGGCACTTTGTCATGTTTGGGCCTAAAGGAAAGCATTAGGGAATGATAAGTACATGATGGTTACGACAATGATAGAAGCTTAAACCCTAGTTTATGAGGTTTTTCGTAAGGGTTTGATTTGGATCCACACGTTTAATGCTATGGTTAGATTAATATGAATTGTTCTTTCCTAGTTGCGGATGCTTGCGAGAGGAGGAAATCATAAATGGGTTCTCTGTTCTACTAAGAACAACACCCTAGCACCGTTCCACCCACATGCAAATTATTAGTGAATGTGAATCAACTAAACATGATGAAACATAACTACACGAAATTGCCATGTGTCCTCAAGAGCACTTTGCTTCATAGAAGAGTACGTTTTAGCTTGTCCTTTGCTATAAAAAGGATTGGGCCACCTTGCTGCACCATGTCTACTATTGTTACTTTTGACTTATAATGAATTGCCTCGCTAATAAACTATCCATCACTGTTACTTTGAGTGCTTGCAGGAATTTCCATACCAAAAAACATGTCATTTCCTTATGCTCCTTGTTGGGTTTGACATTCTTATTTATCTAGAGGACTATGATTGACACCCTATACTTGCGGGTCATCACTTGTGAGGAGCACGATCATACCTCCATATAGGGAGGTATGCATCATATCATAGCAGCTCCAAGGCATATTAAAGGTCATGGATATATGCATTACAAGGCATGAGACGTTGCACCATCTATGGTGCATGACAAACTTCGTGGAAAACTTTTCTATGGCATGTAAGAACAAGGATCTTTGCAAGTGATCTGACCACTACATGTGTAGCCTTCTCCATTGAGTAGTTTAAGAAACTCTTGGGTATAATTTTTGAGAAGGCAAATGAGGATAGTAAAGATTTCTTACAAAGGAATATTGATGAAAGATACAAGTGGTCATGTATGTACGACGCAGGAGGCCTGAGATATGGTGGCATGACAAGCAATCATGTTGAATGGTTTAGCTTTGCGTTAAAGGTTGCTTATCAGTTCTCGGGTGACGACAATAGTGGAATGTATATTTCACGAGCTAAATGGGTATTTTATAAATCACTCGGTGAAATCAAAAAAATCGATTGGTGATACCGAGAAGCTTCTCAATGGGGTTTGTACTAATAAGGTTGTGGGTGCCAATCAGTTTGAGGAAGGCAAATCAACGGTTAAGTGAGCCGCTTGTTGGGATAATCTTGAGATGAAATACCAAGTGGACAAGCCAGGTGGGACATCGAAAGATGGGCGATCTTATGGTGGTTGCTCATTTCAAGCGTTTATTAGGACAAAAGCACTTCACTTGTGAGCGTCCTAGTAAGTACCACTAGTCATGCTCGCACGTGATGATAGTGAAAAACATGAGGAATTTCCTATTTCATATGGAGTAACTGTGAGATTTCAAAAATTCAATTTGCAAAATCATAGAGTTAACATGGGCATCTAAATTCCACCCTTTTTGGACCAATCACACTGGCGTAAGTAGCACGGCCCCAGTATTAGGCCGGATCCTGAGTTGATGGTACAATCCAAGGGTAGAAGGAGGACAAAGTGTTACCGAAATGATATGGATGAACTCACGAGCAATAGAGAGTTTGGTAGAAGATATTTCATGGAGCCAGATGATAGGAACCAATGCGGTGATTGCAATGATCCGGCACACAATAAAAGGAATTGCAAAACAAATCAAAACTTAAAAAGGGCACAATCCTAGTACTAGCGAGATGCTACCCGACCGCATAGAAACATACAAAGGGGCACCACACATGCCAAAGATGTCAGTCAGGTAGTCACATATTGCTTAAAGGATGATGCCTCATTATCGTGTGCGGCCTCTAGTTGACCTACATCACACCATATCACTCAGAAACAAAATATTTGTCAGTGATCAGGGAATTCTTCATGAATAATTACCTAATTGTAAGTCAACATATCGAGCTCGTTGATGTATGACTTGTACCGGCCCATGGCCGCCACACTCGACACTTCAACATTACCTCATGTGTACGACATAATGGCGTACCACTCCTCATCCCCGTTGAAAGGCAACTTCCAAGGTTCATGTGGAGAAATGGTGATTGAACAAACAAGGGGGATACACGTCCACATCCAAACCTGTAGGTCCCACACAAAACCACCAAAACAAGATTTCGGCTTACTCATTGGACATGCTCCATACAATTGCACATTCATACACGTGTTAAATGATCATACACCAAAATCAAATTCATAGGATGAAAATGGATCACACTGAGCATTACCTGGTGATATAAAAAGGCTAGTTCAGCTGACTCCCGACTGGTTGTTCTACTGTAGGTGCATTGCATGCAAATTAAAATTTTCCTCCATGCAGAACATCCAAGAACACGCTACGGAGATGGATCGTTACCATTAGACGTGCAGGGTTCTGCAACGGAGGTAGAGTTGGGGCAGCATGACCGTGAGGTTCGTCTCCTCCTCGTCTGATCTCCCTTAAACAGACGATCGCGGATCCCATGTATAGGTTCTCCGGAGCGGTGCAAGTGCACCTCCTATAATGGTATCCACACATGAAGGAGGAACACCATTCGGCGGACATCTAGGTATGATCACAAAGTCGGCGGTGAGTGGAGGTCGCTAGTTGCAACACATGCAAACCCTAATGACGGTGCCAAAGCGATCAACCGAATGAGTGTGCCGCACCTCCATTACATATATGCATTTGGCACGGTCTCAACTCTTAGGTTCTTATTCCCTTAAGCATGTGACCCCTTAGGTTCCTTTCCTTAAGCATGTGACCCCTTAGGTTCTCGTTCACTTGGTCATGAGTCAGATCACATCCAACTCGCAGAGATAGTAGCGGGCTCTAGTAAAGCGTGTCGACTCCAAGTGTCAGATGAAGATGGTTGGGAGAACCCATACTTCACACTTCTCTTCCCTTTTCCACATGATATATGCTGTCGTGCTCAAGGCGACATCATCATACTTGTTGCAGCACGACCTCTTTCTCATTCTGGTGAATCTAACCAACACTTAGGATTATCTCATAATCCTCAACGCATGGCCATACTTATCTAGGTCGGATCACCCGAGGGGCCTAGAGTATATATCTCCTGGTCGGAGGGGCAGATCCCATCTTGCTCGACCATGTCTCGCAGCATGGGTGTGGACAAGCCCGAAACCTACCTTTGTAACTACCTAGTCATGAAGTAGCATTTGGTGAGTCCAAAGCAAGTCTATCACTATCCCGAATACTTGTGCTAGCTTAGGTCTTAGGACACAGAACATATGTATAGTGATACCAATGGTACATGGCCAGTGATACCGAACCATCCACCATGTTATATGCTAGTTTGATTTGCTGCACGTCCACACAACCGTTTCGACTAGGGACCTTTTGGGACAGTCATCATAAAATGCATAGTTTCGCAAACAAGTCACGTACTTGTTAATACACATCATTAATAATGTCCAAGGACTATCTTTGTTCATAAAAACATAGGAAATATCACCATACATGATTGCCTCTATGGCATATCTCCAACGGTCTCCCACTTCCACTAGAGTCAATCAAATAGACATCGAATGCCCATAGCCCTAACGTGCCCCCCATGCTTGGGTTGTGGAAGCGACATTGTTAATGGATCTGCAACATTTGCATCCGTGTGAATCTTGCATAAATTAGAATAACCATTCTGCACGAGATTTCATATCAAGTGATATTTTTGGTCTATGCGCCTAGTCTCGTGGTGTTATCTCGGCTCTTTGGCCTGTGTGATGGCACCTGAATTATCGCAATAAAGGTCCAGCAGTTTTGACTAGCCTGGGAACACACCAAGATCCTCCATGAACTAACGAATCCAAACACCTTCCTTTGCGGGTTCACAAGCCGCAATGTATTTGACCTTTGTTGTGGAGTCAGCCAACTTAATTTGCTTGGAACTCATCCAGCTCACTGCTCCTCCATTCAGGACATACACGAATCTAATTTACGCTCGACACTCATTCCTGTCGGGTTGGAAACCAGCATTAGTGCAACCCTTTACGCTGAGCTCCACCTCACCTCCTAAAATAGAAACATCTCTTTAATCCATTTCAGGTACTTCAGAATAGCATTCACCACTGCCTAGTGACTCTCACCTAGCTTAGCCTGCTAGCTGCTTGTTAAGCTTATTGCATAGGCAACATCAGGTCGTGCACATAGCATGGCATACATGATGGATCCTATTGCCAAGGTATAAAAAACCCTACTCATCTGGTTTCTCTCAATAGAGGTCGTAGGACTCTAAGTCTAGCTTAGCCTTATACCATGTGAGATTGGAAAGAATCCTTTCTCGGCATGACTCATCTTGAACTGCTTCACCACTTTGTCTATTTATGTGCTCTGGCTTAAGTCGAGGAGCCTCCTCGATCTATCTCTATAGGTCTTGATGCCTAAAATGTACACTGCTTCTCCAAGGTCTTTCATCGAAAACTTGCAAATGATTCCTTGAAGTTAAGCATCAAAATATCATTTTCGATCAACAGTATTTCATCCACATATATTAAAGATACTACCGACCTCACACTACACTTCTTGTATAAAAATAGTCCTCTTCGTTCTTCATGAACCCAAGGTCAATGATGAGTTCATCAAAATGAGTATTCCAACTCTGAGCTGCATGGCTCATATCCATAAATGGATCTCTTTAGCTTGCATATTTTATCAGCGTTAGTTTGATCGACAAAACCTTCGGGATATATCATGTATACATCCTCTTTTAAATTTGTATGAAGGAAAGACGTTTTGACATCCATCTGCCATATCTCATAATCAAAATATGCATCTATAGATAGTATGATCATAATTGATTTTAGCATTGCTACCAGCGAGTAGTTCTCATCGTAGTCAATTCCTTGAACTTGTCCATAATGTTTAGCTACAAACCGAGCTTTGTGGATCTGAACATTTCCATCCACATTGGTTTTCTTCTTAAAGACCCATTTGCATCCAATGGATATTACACCAGGTGACGGCTCAACCATGTCCTAGACTTGATTGTCATCCATGGGCTTAAACTTGCATATCGTGGCTTCTAGCTATGCCTCGGAATCTGAGCTCACCATTGCTTCCACATATGTGGCCGGCTCGTCGCTTTCTAGCAACAACGCGACACACACTTTGCACAATGTTTCCGGCCTCCATGCTTCTAGTGCCGACTCCACTATGGGTTCCCCGACCGACTCCGTAAGATCTCATCAAATTGGAAAGAATCCTTTCTAGCCATAGACATGAGATGTCATTTGATAACAGGATCACATCATTGGGAGAATGATGTGATGGACAAGACCCAAACAACGAACGTAGCATATGATCTTGTCAGTTTATTGGTATTGTTTTCTGCATGTCAAGTATCTGTTCCTATGACCATGAGATCATGTAAATCACTAACACCGAAGGAATACCTTGTGTGTATCAAACGTCGCAACGTAACTGGGTGATGATAAAGATGCTCTACAGGTATCTCCAAAGCTGTTTGTTGAGTGGGCATGGATCAAGACTGATATTTGTTACTCTGTGTGATGGAGAGGTATCTTAGGGCCCACTCGGTAATACAACATCACAACAAGGCTTGCAAGCGAAGTGACTAAAGTGTTAGCCACGGGATCTTGTATTATGGAACGAGTAAAGAGACTTGCCAGTAACAAGATTGAACTAGGTATAGAGATACTGAAGATCGAATCTTGGGCAAGTAACATATCGAAGAAGAAAGGGAACAACATACGTGATTAACTGAATCTTTGACGTAGAGGTTCAATTGATAAAGATCTTCGTAGAATATGTTGGAACCAATATGGGCATCAAGGTATTGCTCTTGGTTATTGACCGTAGAGGTGTCTCGGTCATGTCTACATAGTTCTCGATCCTGCAGGGTCTGCACACTTAACGTTCAGTCACATGTCAGTAGTATAGAGTTATTTATGGTGGTGATCGAAGGTTATTCGGAGTCCCGTATGAGATCTCGACGTCATGAGGAGATCCAGAACGGTGCGGAGGTAAAGATTGATATATAGGAAGTCCCGTTTTGGTCACCAAAAACTTTTGGGTACTTCGGTAGTGTACCGGGAGTGCCTAGAGGGTACAGGGGTACCATCGGGACGGGTCTCTCACCCCAAAGGGCCTCATGGGTTCTGGGGGGGGGGGAAACCAGAACCTGGTGGGCAGGACGAACCCCCTACTAAGGCCCATGCAGCTAGGGGTGGAAAAACCCAAGAAGGGGAAAGGGTTTCCAAGTGGGGGAGGAATCCTACTCCTAGTAGGATTGGAGTTGGACTCCTCCACCTCCCCACTTCGGCCGCAGTCTAAGGGGAACCCTAGGGGCACCGGCCTCCCTCTTCTTCCTCCTATGTATACTAGAGGGGAGAGAGGGTAGCCACACTAGAAAACACTAAGCCACGGTGTAGCCCTCTCTCCCTGATAGATCGTTCCCTCTAGTTTTTGGCGGTGCTTAGGCAAAGCCCTGCTAGAATAGTTCCCCCACCATCGCCGCCGTGTCGTCATGCTGCAGGAGAACTCCTCTACCAGGCGAAACCCTAGGAATAGAGCCCCAAAAGCACAAGTCCACATGCTGGTTCTCTGTTCCCTAGTTACTTCACCAAATATATTCTGACGGTGCTTAGGTGAAGCCCTACCAGAATAGTTCTACCACCACCGTCGTCGCGTCGTCGCACTGCCGGAGAACTCATCTACCTCTTCGCTCCCTCTTGCTGGATCAAGAAGGCGGAGATCGTCATCGAGCTGTATATGTGCTGAACGCAGAGGTTTCGTCTGTTCGGCGCTAGATCAGGATGGATCGTGATTGGATCGCAGGACGCTCGGCAATTTGGATCGAGAAGACGTTCGACTACATCAACCGCATTTCTTAATGGTTCCGGGTTAGCGGTCTAGAAGGGTATGTGGATCCACTCTCCCTCTCATAGATGCTCATCACCTTGGATAGATTTTGCGTGTGCGTAGGATTTTTTTTGTTTCCCATGCATCGTTCCGCAACATTTTGATGGTACCCTGTTAAGTGTGAAAGATTCATTTTCTAGAGCATATCCCTAGTATGACAAGAGTAAATCCGATTAGCTCGTCATTGATCGGAACATGTCCAACCAAGTTCGATTTCTCTATTCTAACACGTCGTTTCTCTACGGCTTACCCAAAGGTGTGAGCTGGGGTACTATACCTCGACTTTTCAGATGATCATCAAACTCATTGCTCATGTATTCACCTCCATGATCTGATCGCAGAAGCTTTCTCATCTTGTCGAGTTAGTTTCCAACCTCGTTCTAAAACTCTTTGAACTATTCAAAAGTTTCGGACTTGTGCCATAGCAAATAGATATATCCAAATCTACTCAAGTCGTTGGTAAAAGTCACGAAGTACTCATAGTGACCTCTGACCATTGAGCTAATTGGATCACACACATCATTATGTATAAGCTCCAACAACTTAGGCAACCTCTCAAAACTCTTTGCAAAAGGAAACTTAGTCATCTTGCCAAGCAAGCATGATTCGCATGTCTCGAAGGACCTGAAGTCGGACGAAGTTAGGAGTCCATGGTAATGGAGCTTCTTCATGCGTTTAAGACTAATTTGTCCAAGTCGGCAATGCTAGAATTATGTCGAATTTATCTCATTAGGCTTATGCCTCTTGACATTTACATTATATAGCGGTTTCGTTTACACATTCAAAATAAATAGCCCATCCACAATGGGTGCATAGTCGTGGAACATTCCATTCAAATAAAATGAACAACTGTTGTCCTTTAAACCGAATTCATAACCCCAACTCATCAAGCATGAGGCAGAAATAATGTTCTGACTAAGTGCAGGAATGCAATAATAATTATTCAATTCCAAAGTAAATCCATATGGAAGCTGGAGCTGCATCGTGTCGATATCCAACGCAGCAACTGTTGCTTTGTTGCTGACCCTACTATCAATCTCCCCTTGTGCCACACGCCTAGTTCTCACCAGCCACTGTATCAAGTTGCAAATATGATCAACCAATTCGGTATCAAATATCCAAGATCTACTAGGTATGTTAGCAAGGTAAATATCTAAAACATATGTGAAAAGTGTACCTTTGCCTAAAGAAGCATTTCCGCCCTTCTTGCCATGCTCAGCAAGCCACTCGCTACATGTCCTCTTCCAATGACCGGCTTCCTTGCAATGTAAGAAAATGGTCTTTGAGTTCTATCCCGACTTTGGCTCAGCGGTAGAGACAACCTTCTCCCTCCCTTTTCCTTGCCCTTTTTCTTGGACCTACTCTTCTTGAACTTAGCCGAGTTCCGCATCATCAACATTTGATGCGTGCCTTTCTTAATATCTTGCTCTGCCACGTTGAGAATCCACGCAATTCAGTGGGCTTCTTATCCATGTTGTACATATGATAGTTCGAGATGCAACGTCCCGTGGCTAGCTCGAAGAGAACCTAGAACTACATTAGTAGCCAGGTCATCCAAGAGTGGGAAGCCCAACCAATCCAAAGATTGCACGTATTCGATCAATTTGATCATAGGGCTTAGTTGGTCACCTTCCTTGAGCTTACAACCCATCACAGATCGATAGACGTTGAACCTTTCGGTCCTAGCATGCACGTAAGACATGCTCTTGAGACTCTCGTTCATATCAAAAGCCATAATTTCTTCAAAATGTTGTTGCAAATCGGGCTCCATACAAGCTGACATGAGGTAGCTGATCTCATTCAATTCATCAACAAGTTTCTGATAGGCATTCTTGGTTGTGTCATTAGCATTATCAGTAGGTGCCTGTGGAACTGGATCCTCTAGAACATGTTCCTTTTTTATCATGCTTGAGAACAATTCTTAAATTTCTATACCAGGTTGTAAAGTTTGTTCCATTCAATTTATCCATTTCCAGAATTGATTTCAACGAAATGTTTAGAGCAGGTTGTGCCATTGATCCACAATAGGAATTATGCAATCACTAAGCAATGTTTTTATGTAGAGTAATTCACGCCTTAAACATAACTAGTCACACTGAATTCGGCTTCCCTCCGCAAACTCTCGGCAATCTAGGATCTGACTAGCGCAAGCAACTAGTGATCTTTAGCATCACTTCTAGCCAACTTACCTATTCGGTAAGCAACTATGTGCTAATCGTATCTCTATACGACTCATGTCGTTCGGGTGGGTATCTGATACCCTGGATCCCAACCTTCTTTCCCAGAAGGCCCAAAACTGTTCTGATAGCCTTGTCATGTTAACCTAATGCAATGGATGTCCGTGTCCGACACGAACCCTCCAGTTCAAGGACACCTAGTAGCACCTCAAATTTATGAGTCCCCTACCAGACGCACTTGGCATGTGAAGGCACAACATCTGGTATGGCAATATGGTTGATATTAATGAGGGATCTTTCTACCATTATAACAAGCATAAAAACAAGAAGCAATATCAATCACATATAAACACAAATATATGAAATAGTATGGCTCCTTTATGGATGTCCTTCCAGGACGGCTCCAACTATGATGACTAGGGCGGAGCTCCATATTGTTCCTCACACCGGGACGCTAAAGCCTCAAACTTGATCCATGTCCTCCAAGTACTACAACTAGCAATCAATTTTATAGAGAATCACAAGTCAACACGTAGGTCGGTATAAAATATAATGACAACACTTTGGCTCCTGTCAGTTGACGATCATGATACGCAGGTCATGTTAAATTACACACATGCATCACATACATGTGAGCCATACTATTCACATCAAACCTAAAAAATAAAGTTATGTATACAATCGCATTATAACGGTTCGTGTGATTGTGTACGAAATATACGACGCTACTCACATGGCGATGACGCCAAATTTTTTGATCTTACCGATCTCATCGATCATGGCGAATCGGATTCAGCTTTATGTTTCACTTTTAGCCCCAATGGCGGAAACCAACCGGTAGGGGTAGCTTGTGTCACGATATCATTGATTTCGATTGGTCGAAAACATAGCCTTAAGGAACCCGATGCGCAGTTGATCTCATCAACCATGCACATAGCCGATCTCATGAACGACAACACATCTTATGTGCCACCTCCACATATCAAATATGCATCCGATCAGAAACTAAATCCTATAGCAGAGGATCTGATACAACTTTTGGGTTTTAATATAGGTGAAGCGCGTGCACATTACAATTTACCTACGCGTAGAACATCCAAGAACATGCAATGGAGATGGTTCACAGATCATTACCACTAGACATGCAGTGCCGTGTAGCGGAAGTACAGTTGCGGCAGCGCGTCCACGAGGTCCGTCTCCACCTTGTCCGATATCCCTTGAACAGTCGATTGCCAGATCTCACGTATAGGTTTTCTGGAGCGGCGCAAGTGCACTTCCTCTAATGGTATCCCTACTAACGACACCAAAGTGATCAACCGAATGAGTGTACCGCACCTCCACTGTATATAGGCATCTAGTGCGGGCTCAACTCTTGGGCCTTGGACGGATCCTAAAGCCCATGTGTTTTCCCTTAAGTGTATGACCCCTTAGGTTCTCGCTCACTTGATCGTGAGTCAAATTACATCC
The DNA here is from genome assembly GCA_022496015.1 of Hordeum marinum. NCBI lineage: Eukaryota > Viridiplantae > Streptophyta > Magnoliopsida > Poales > Poaceae > Hordeum > Hordeum marinum. The sequence continues at coordinate 169,523,988 of CM039677.1, forward strand.
GACTCGGCTAGTCGGTAGAGGCCTCTAGCAAAGCATGCCGACTCCAAGTGTCCGATGAAGTGATACGTCTCCTACGCATCTATAATTTTTTATTGTTCCAGGCTATTATATTATCATTATAGGATAATTTAGTAAGAACTTACCAATTTATATTATTTTGAGCACTAACCTATATACAAATTGCCAGTGTCAGTTCCTATTTTTTGCTTGTGCTTACTTTCGTCACAGATGCCGCTAGGGAAACCTATGGTCCCTCTAGTCTATTCACTTATATATTTGCAAAACCAATATTTCCATGTCTGCAATTATTTATCTTTTATTTTATTTTGAAATTTAAAATTATCTACACTCTTCACATGCTTGCAAATAACGAGATCAAGGGGATTAGCAACCTTCATGCCCGCGTTGGGTCCAAGTTGTTGGATCTTTTGTGTGCAACCACTGAAGACATATGTGGATTGATATTCCTATTGGTTGGATAAACCTTGGTTTCTTAACTGAAGGAAATGCTCACCTGTATTATATTGCAATTACTCGTTCCTCTTCATGGAAAACCCCACACAGATCACAAGTATCATGAAGGATTTCTGGAGCCATTGCCAGGGAATATCATCACCAACTACCAAGTAACTTCACACAAATCACCATTCACTTGTTCTTCTTTTTATTTTATGTTATATATAGGTTGATTCATAAAAAACAAAAAAACAAAATTATTTGCCTTTGGTTCTTACTACTTTACTCCTTTACTTGCTAGTTTACTTGTCCTGCTTGTTATTTTGCTTGGTCCGTCACCATGTCTCAAGATACTACTAAGTTGTGTGACTTCTCAAATACTAAGAACAATGATTTTATTAGTACTACTATACCACCCGCCACTAGTGTGGAGGCTTTTTATATTAATGCTGCAGTGCTAAATCTTATCATTAAAGATCAATTTTCGGGAAGTCCTAATGAGGATGTCGCTTCTCATCTTAATACTTTCATTGAACTTTCTGATATGCAAAATAAAAATAAATGGATAATTATATTGTGAAACTAAACTTATTTCCCTTTTCACTAAGAGATAAAGCTAAGTCTTGGTTTTCATCTTTACTATGTAATAGTATTGGAACATGGGATACGTGTAAAGATGCTTTGATTGCCAAGTATTTTCCTCTTGCTAAGATCATCTCCCTTGGAAATTAAATAATGAACTTTAAATAACAGGATCAATAACATGTTGCACAAGCTTGGGAGAGACTTAAATTGATGATTATAAACAATCCTACTCATGCGTTAAACTTGTGGATGATTATCCAAAATTTCTATGCTGGACTAAACTTTGTGTCAAGAAATCTTCTAGATTCTGTTTCACATGGTACCTTTATGGATGTGACCTTATGAGGGGCCACAACACTTCTGGAAAACATCATGACAAGTTATTCCCAATGACATACCATGAGAGCTCCAACTTGTAAGAAGGTAAATTCTCTCGAGGAAATCGCTACATTGAGTCAAAAAAGTGGATGCTCTAATGAATATGGTTGCTAGAAAAAATGCCCTTGTTGATCATGCCATTGTATATTTTGATTGAGAAAAATAATGAGGCTATTGATTTGAACTTTGTCTCGCAAAACAATTTCAGCAACAATGCTTATAGGGGAAATTTCAATGCTAGACCATAACCCGGTAATTCCTCTAACAACTAAGGAAATCCTTATGGTAATTCTTATGTAAACTCTTATAAAAATTCTAATAGGATAAACTCTCATATTAAGAACACATTTAAAGAATTATTCGTTCTCAAAACATTTTTAATACTATGGTAGAAGAAAACTTGGATACGATCGATACTTTGTCTAAAAACATGGATAGATTGCTCTTGATGTAGAAACTCTTCATAATAAACTTTGCCACCTAAACATCATTTTAATGAGACTACTAAACTTATCCAAATATCAATTAATGAAAGTAAGGAGAGGACCGCTAAGTTGAAAGCTAAGCTGGAATTTTTAGAAAAAGCTCTTCCACTCGGTTTTCACCGGAATAATGATGAATATCTTATAATGATTGGCAATCTCCTATTTAATATTTGTTTACATCAATGAATATAAATGATAAAGGGACTAGATATGAGTCAACTTTAGCTATGGAGTGTCCCGTTTCCTTGGAGGGTGATGATTTTAATGCTAAGACTGAAAAGGTGGGTTCGGAGAGGTCAAAAGTTTAAATAGTGATGTCCCAACTATCTTGGATTACAAGGAATTTAACTATGAAGTTTCTATTTAGTGGAATGTATTTCCTTGTTTCAAACCATCATTAGCTCACCCAATGTTATGAACAAAACAAGGCATTCACTAACCATGTAGTGGAAGCAATGATAAAAGCTGATGATGAGAAACTTGAAATTGCAGTTTCTATTCCTAGAAAATTGCATGATAAGTCGGAACCTACTGTAAAAATAAATATCAATAAATATGAATGTAATGCTTTGTGTGACCTTGGTGCTAGTGTTTCAACGATACCTAAATCTCTTTGTGATGTGCTGTCTCAATAATATTCAAGAGTGTTCCCTAAACTTGCATCTTGTGGATTCTACCATTGAGAAACATTTAGGTAGAATTAATGATGCTAATATTATTTAGAATAAGAACTATTTGCCAATACATTTCATCGTCCTTGATATTGATTGCAATCTTACTTGTCCAATAATACTTGGAAGGCCCATCTTACGAACTATAGGTGGAATCACTGATATGAAAGTGGGAAACATACGGTTCCAATTCCATTAAAGATAGGGATGGAACACTTCCCTAGAAAGAGAATTAAACCACCTTATGAGTCAATCATGATATCTACTTATGCGTGGAGTGTCAAAGATGGCAATACTTGAAACAATGCATTATGCCTAGCTAGGGGCATAAACAATCGCGCTTGTTGGGAGGCAACCCAATAGTTATCTCTATTTTTTTGTTTTTAGATTATATTTTGTTAGATAACATGATTAGTGACTCGGTAATGATTGTATTGTTTAGTTTTATTTAGTGTTTGTGACAAATAAAGCCTTTAGGAAGACTCACAAGATGTGTAGAATTGATACGGAGCAAAAACAGAAACTTTAGCTTCCAGTGCAGAATTTCTCTGATTGTACTGGAACGTCTTTTTAATATGAATTTATAACACCTTATTTCTATACAAATTCCTTAGGCTTTCCTAATGTATCAGAATGTTTAGAGTTACATAAGTATAGTTTCTTTCCAGATCAATATAGACTGATCTGTTTTAGTCATATTCTGTTTTTGCTTGCATATTTTGTTTGTTTGGATGATGCCATGGATTGTATCGGGGAGTATAAGCCATGTAGAAGTTAAAATATAATACCTATTATGAAATTATGAAATCTGAATAAATTTATAACAGTACCTAATGGTCTCACGAAGTTTTATTGAGTTTTGTGATTGGAGCTTTCAAGTTTTGGGTGTTATCACGATGGACAAAGGAATAAGGAGCAGCAAGATCCTAAGCTTAGGGATGCCCAAGGGACCCCATGGTAATATTCTAGGAAGACGCAAGCGTCTAAGCTTGGGGATGCCCCGGAAGGCATCCCCTCTTTCATGTCAATCCCTCGGTATGTCACTTGGAGCTATATTTCTTTCATCACATGATATGGGCTATACTTGGAGCGTCTTTTTCTTTTGTTTGCTTTTATTTTTAGTTTTCCACAATCATCACTTGATGAAAACACCAATTTGAGAGACACACACCTTCATCATGATTTGTTAGAATACTCTAGGTGCTTCACTTATATGTTTTGAGCCTAGCAGTTGCTCCAGTACTTCACTTATATCTTTTTGAGCATGGTGGCGTACAGATTTTATAGAAATAATTGCACTCTCGTTCTTCACCCGTATTTGTTTCAGAGTTAATAAATATTGATGGTAATTTGCATGGGTCATAAGACTAGTCCAAAAATAATAGGTATTCAATGAGTGATAATCAAAACCATCATGTAGAACATAAAAGAGAAATTATGGGTTAATCATATTGATGTGGTAATCTGGAAAAGGTGTGAATGCATCATTCTTGATTCATAGAAGTATCGGTATTAAGTGGTGTTAATTTCTTGTTTGTCTAAATATAAAAAAGCATGGTGGGGATGTGTGAGCATTTCTATTCCTCGTTAAAATCCTAGTGTTGTTTCGGGTCGAAGGCGCACGATGGTTAACTCCTCCCAACCTCCTCCATTGGGGCATGCGAGTAGTGATTTGATTTGTCATAAAACTAATAAAACTTTGTGTTGGGGTATACAAATAAGGGTATTTATTTCCCCCTCACTTGTGCACATACGATAAGCCTCTAGCCCAATGGCCTAAGCCTGTCTGGGAAAGCTACTACCACGATGAACCAGTATCCAAGACCAAGACTCCAGCAAAGGCAACCTATGCAGGCTAAATAGCGCTGGGAAGGTCAATGCAACAGCCCAGGACGGACCCGGACCCTACCAAGCACGTCCCCGGTGCCTGTCGAGGATCAAGGCTCGTACACCTTCAGGAAGACCCGGCAACCAATCCCCCGACAAGCATGAGCCGATCGACCACAGCTCCACCGCATCGCAATGCGAGTCACTAGTTGATACGATGTCGAGCCCCCAAGTGGCTAAGTGGCTCTCATTGAGCATGTGGCGACACTCTAGAAGGCAGATTATGCTCCCTTAACACCCATCCAGAAATGTTTCAAGATGTGGTGCAATAGTTAGCTAAAGCGGTGATAGAAACCTGTCGGGAATGCATCCCCACGCGCCATCTAGACTAGCATTTATGGCATTATGTCCTCAGTTCCAAAGTTAGGTATGATAGCACTGTTAGCTATCTAACTATCATACAATGTCTGTTTTGCCACTGTGGTTCCCCCTTGAGCTATAAAAGGAGGCCCAAGGAAACCTAGCTAAGGATTCAAACCTTTGGATACTTGTAATTATGTAGCAGCTCCCCCGAAGGCAACCCTTGCCGGGTTAGTGTGTTGCGTGTGCTTCGTCCTCCTCTGATCAATCCACCAAAGTTGGGGTAGGGTTTTACACTTCTCAGTGGCCCAAATCTGGGTCAAACACCAATGTCCCCATCGCCACACTGCATCACTACCTTAGCTCTTTGTGCATGCGAGATCACCCCTGCCGAACAACAAAGGGGCCTGTTTCCCCATAGGTGATCGAGTGCATCGTGCCCCGACATCTTTGGCACGCCAGGTAGGGGGAGGAATTTGTACGAACTAGAGATTGTGAGTGGTGCATTGATCTTCGTCATCATCCCCTCCACCGGGAGGGTCGAGGGACAAGAGCAATGCCGCTCCCTAAGGTTCTTCCTCTTCGAATCCCATCTCATGTCGCCACTGCAATAATGGCGGTGATACGTCTCCAATGTATCTATGATTTTTGCTTGTTCCCTGTTGTTATATTATCAATCTTGGATGTTTTACAATCATTTTGTAGCAATTTATATCATTTCGTGGGACTAACGAATTGAGATAGTGCCAAAGTGCCAGTTGTTGTTTTCGCTTGTTTTTTACTTTGCAGAAAATCAGTGCCAAATGGAGCCCAAACACCACGGGGATTTTTGTGGAATTTTGATGGACCAAAAGGAACAAATGGGACAAAGATGACCAGAAGATGGGGCCCAGGGTGGCCACCCTCGACCAGGGCTCACTAGAGGCCCCTAGCGCAGCCTTGTAGAGGGTGGCCATTGTCGTTGTTCTGGGATAGGGGGTACCCCCACCTGCCTGCCTGTGGCCCAACATGTGCCCCACCTCGAAGGCCCGGTACGGTCCAGCAAGAAGCCCCTCAAGCAAAGGCCCTCACCAGAGCCCCCCGCATCGTGAGGAGGACAACGTCAAGACCTCCGAAGAGTGGTATCCCCCCAGGATACCTCCCGAGAAACGGATATTCCTATGCAAGTGCCCTGCCTCCCGAGGCCGGGATGACGTGGCTTCTGATGGCAAAGCCAGGCGGGCGCCAGCGGGGGAGGAGGAGGACAGTTTCCTCTTTCATGCTAAGGCGACAAGGACATACGCGGGTTCCCAAGGAATCTCCCAAAGGTTTCCTTCCCGGTGCAACGAGGCCGAGACCAAGAGCTCGCCAGGACAGATGTCATTACCGAGCCCACCACCGCGTCATGCCTTGAAGCTTTGTAGGCAACGACCACCTTTAGTCAGGATAGGATGTCCCTCCTGTCCCCTTCAAATTTGGCCGTTGTAGATGCCTTCCCTCCTGTGCAATAAGGGAAGAGGACTGTGGCCCCTATAAATAGCCACCAACTCCCATCGTAGAAGGGAGGTTGAGTAGAGCTAGTTCATCACCACCAACGGCCCTCACGAGGCCATCCCATCACTGTACTACTTCATCCCTAGCCTCTTGGTGAGGCCAATCCACCACAAAGAAGGAGAAGGGTTTTACACTCCAAGGTGGCCCGAACCTGGGTAATTCTCTGATTCCACCTTCTTTCCCGCTTGCACATACTCGACGTAGCTAGGCCATAGGGCAACAAGCTTGCGGCTTTGAGCTGGTTAATAGGATCGCACACACCCGAGTCTTTGAACCTTGTTGTCTTTTGCGGAGCCCCGATTCCGACATTTGGCGCACTAGGTAGGGGCATGTCGAAATCTTTCTCTAGTTAAACCACGTCTCCAGTCCGTCGCTCCCATGGCCGATGCCCGCCGAGTTGTGCCTAGCGTTGGGCCACTTGCGCCGCAATAGCGGCGCCTGCGGGCCGCGGTGTTCCATGCCGCTCTATCTCTCCGGCGACCAACACTGCTACCGGTCCGGCTTCTCGAGGGCAACAGGACCCATCATAGCGACTCTCCATACAACATGGCGGCCGCTCCGCTTCCCCGACCCCCACTTCCGCCACAGCGTCAAACCCCCGCATTCTTCCCGGGCCAGCAAGCACGTAGGCTGCACTCCTCAAGGCGCGTAAAAGGCCTTGCGGTCATCTCGTTGTGCATCTTACAGCCCCCGGGCCTCGCATGGTTACTTACATCCTCGGAGGATCGTAGGCACCCACGTCCGGTCGTCAAAACAAGCAGCTCCTCTACCAGGGGAGCGCAGCTCAGCCACGGCCCGAGGCCCCATGGGGTGAAACAAGGCCAACGGCCGACATCACCTTCGACTATGGGGACCATCCCAGGACTACGGTCGCCACTGGTGTAGTCGCAGTGTTGTGCACCCCCACCATTAGCAATGTCGCGTTTACCAAGACACTCATCGGCGGTGGCACCGGCCTCAACGTCTTCTCCATGGAGACCTTCGATGCGCTCCAGGTGTCCTATGACCACCTTGCGCCTACCAGGCCCTTCTCGGGGGTGGCCCAAGGCTCCACCATCCCGTTGGGGCAGGTGCGCCTCCCGTCCACCTTCGGCACTCGGGACAACTACCGGACGGAGATGATCGACTTCGACCTGGCCCACATCGGCCTCCCGTACAATGCCATCTTGGGTACCCGACCCTCGCCAAGTTCATGGCGGCAACACACCTAGGCTACAAAGTCTTCAAGATGTCGGGCAGTAGCGGCATCATCTTAGTGGCTGGGGACACCAAGGACGCGGTTCGAGCCCTCAGGCTCGCCTACAAGGCTGTGGCGGCCACAAGCCCAAGCACAAAGAGAGTCGCCCAGGCCTTAGGGGCTGTGGCAGCCTCTCCCCTCAACGATGAGGGCCATGCCCACGCTCTCGAGGCTGCAACAGCCCTGAGTCCCGGCGTCGAGGGAGCGGTGCAGGCTCTGAAGGCCGCGCCCGCGAAGAAGAACCAGTTGTTGTCTCAGGACTTGGCTGAGACGAAGCAGGTGTTTGTTAATGGCGGGATCTCGGGCCCCACCTTCACCATCGGCACGGGTCCTCCCCCAGAGCAAGAGAGGGCGCTGGTCGACTTCCTCCGTGCAAACAAGGATGTGTTCGCATGGGAGCCATCCGACCTGGTGGGCGTGCCAAGGAGCATAATCAAACACCACCTGATGGTGTGCCCTCACACGCACCCGGTGAAGTAGAAGGCAAGACGGCAGGCACAAAAAAAGCAAGCTTTCATCGTGAAAGAGGTCCCCAAGCTACAGGAATCTGGCATTATTATGGAGGTGTGGTACCCTGATTGGCTAGCCAACCTCGTGATAGTCCGCAAGAAGGGCTGTAAGGAGTGCATGTGCGTCGACTTCATGAGTCTCAACAAGGCCTGTCCACGGGATCCCTTCCTGCTCCCGCGTATCGACCAGATCATGGACTCCACCATCTAGTGCAACCTGTTGTGCTTCTTGGATGCCTTCTCGGGGTACCACCAAATCACGATGGCGGTGGAAGACATCGAGAAGACATCATTCTTATCCTATTGTGGCGTGTATTGCTACACATGCATGCCCTTCAGGTTGCAGAATGCTGGCACGATGTTCCAGTGGTTGACGCACATCACCTTGGGACCGCAGCTTGGGAGGAAGGTCGAGGCTTACATCGACGATATCAAGGTCAAGTCGCGAGAGGCGAGGATCTTGATCGAGGACCTGGAGGAGACGTTCGCCAGCTTGCGTCGGGTGAACATGAGGCCCAACCCGGAGAAATGAGTTTTTGGGGTCCCCTCTGACAAACTACTCGGTGTCTTGGTATCGCACTGATGGATCGAGGCAAACCCCGTGAAGGTCAAGGCAATTGAAAAGATGCACCCACCTCTCAGACCCTCAAGGAAATGCAGAAGCTGGCGGGTTGCGTGACCGCCTTGGGATGCTTCGTCTCCAGGCTCGGTGAGCGCGTCCTTCCCTTCTTCAAGTTCATGAAGAGGAAGGGCCCTTTCGAGTGGACCTCGGAAGGAGAAGCGGCTTTTCAAGAACTCAAGCAGTACCTCACAAACCCTCCCATCATGATGGCGCCCCGTGCTCAAGAGACTTTGGTGCTCCACATGGAGGCAACTCCCAAGTCGGCCAACGCAGTGCTCGTGGCGATCCGGGAGGAGTGCGTCACCACAAGCACGAAGGGAGATGGTTCGCAAGCAGCTACCCAACACTCTCCACCTCGGGACGGCGTCCTGAGGCCCTCGTTGCCTCACCAACTCGTGCAGGGCGGCATCCTGAGACACCTGAGTTCTCCATCCTCCCCGAGGAGCAGGGCGGCGCCAATGCGTCACGCCTCGTCAAGGATCCGGTGTACTACGTCAGCACCGTGCTACGAGATGCGCGTGCGCTACCCCATGCAAAAGAAGCTCCTGCTCAAGATCCTCGTCGCCTCAAGGAAGCTGCACTACTACTTGCAAGGCCACCCTATCAAGGTTGTCTCTGCGTACCCGCTGGAGAAGGTGCTACGCAAACCGAACGCTTCCAGATGGGTTGCGGAGTGGAACATCGAGTTGCACTCATTCCACCTGGAGTTCAGCACAACGTGAGTCATCAAGGGCACGACCCACGCTGACTTCGTGGCGAAATGGACTGATGCCCCTGACTGGGGGATGGATGAGGGCCCGACCCTCGTGCCTAGCAATGAATGGCCTGAAGGCTAGGTCATGCATTTTGACGGCGCCTTTGCATGACATGGCGCAGGGGCTGGAGTCATTCTCATCTCAACAGGACATGACAAGCTCTATTACGTCATGCAGCTCTACTTCCAACATGGCGGGAAGGTCTCCAACAACATCAAGAATTATGAGGGCTTGATCGCAGGCCTCAGGGCCGCGGCGGCCCTTGGGATCAAGCGCCTCACCGTCAACGACAACTCAGTACTCCTCATCAACTTCTCCAACAAAGAGTACAAGACGAAGGATGAGCACATGGATGCGTACCTGGTGGAGGTAAGTAAGATGGAAAAGCGCTTACAGAGCTTGGAATTGCACCATGTCGCACGCGACGTGAACAAGGATGCGGACAACATCTCCAAGAGGGCGTCGCACCGCGAGCCTCAGGAGCCTGGTGTTGTTGAGGAGAGGCTCTTCAAACCATCAGTGATACCCTGGCCGTAGGCCCGGTGTCGCCTCTAGAGGAAATGACACCGGCCCCGCCTTCAGGAATCCCGAACCTGGGTAAATCTCCGAGTCCACCTTCTTGCTTTCTTGCACTTACTCGACGTTGCTAGGCCGTAGGGCGACAAACTTCAGGCTTCGAGGCGGTTAAGATCATCGCACACGCCCTAGTGTTCGAACCTTCTTGGGTTTTGCGGAGCCCCGATTCTGATAGGCATCGCGGGACTCTCCCCAACCGACTATCAATCCTATAAATTCCCAAATATTCAGAAAAACCTAAGGGATTCGACGAAACACATTTCCAGCCACCGCAAGTTCTAGAACCTCGAGATCAAATCTAACACCATCACAGAGGGGTTTGACTTCCTCATAGGTGCCTCTTCAATAATGCGTGAGTAGTCCACCATAGACCTACGGGTCCGTAGGCAGTAGCTAGATGGCTTCCTCTCCCTCTATGTTCCTCAATACAATCGTCTCTTGGAGATCTATTTGATGTAATGACATTTGCAGTGTATTTGTTGGGATCTGATAAATTTCGAGTTCATGATCAGTTTCTATCGATGAATATGATTTGACTGTTCTTTGATCACTTATTTGAACGATTACTTATAGCCTCGTATTTCTTCTTCAAATCTTTGGTTTATTTAGGCAAACTAGATTGATTTTTCTTGCCATGAGAAGAGGTGCTTTGTGATGGGTTCAATCATGCGGTGTTCTTTCCAAGTGACAGAAGGGGCAACAAGACACGCATATATCATTGCCATTAAGGATAAAAAGATGGGACCTATTCTTACGTGAATATATCTTGTCAACATCATCTCACTGTTCTTATTGCATTACTCTGTTTTCCCACGAACTTAATACACGAGATGCATTTTGGATAGCGGTTGACGTGTGGAGTAATAGAAGTAAATGCAGAATCGTTTCGGTCTACTTGTCTTGGACGTGATGCCTATATAATGATCATTGCCTGGATATCGTCATGATTATTTGATCTTCTATCAATTGCCCAACAGTAATTTGTTCACCCACCGTGCACTGTACTCATGAGTGAAGCCACTAGTGAAACCTATGGCCCCTGGGTCTACTTTTCCAATATATTGCTTTCCGATCTACTACTTGCATCTTTTGTTTTCAGATCTATTAATAAAAAAAACCAAAAATACCTTACTGCACTTTTTGTTTACTTGTTTTAGTCTGCTTTCTTGCAAGATCTATTTGCCAAAACTATCACTATCTAATCTATCTCATTACCGTGGAGATCTTGACAACCTCTCTTTCGTGTTGGGTTGCAAGTATTTGTTATTTTTGTGCAGGTCTTGTTTACATGGGTGCATGATCTTCCCATAAGGATTGATACCTTGGTTTCATAATTGAGGGAAATACTTGCCATCGTTGTGTTGCATCATCCCTTCCTATTCGAGGAACTACCAACACGGTCTCAAGCCACGTCAAAGGAATTTCCAGTGCTATTGTCGGGGAGGAAGCAATCTCGTTTACCAGGTTCCTAATCAGAAATCCCATCTCCTTGCAATTTACATTATTTGCCATTTGCCTCTCATTTTCCTCTCCCCCACTTCACAAATTTGCCATTTTATTCGCCCTCTATTTTTCGTTTGTCCTTTTCTCGTCAAATTTCTTGCTCGCATCTCTTCACTATGACTAGCATGACTACCCCCTTGTCACCAGATTTTGAAGTTCTATAATTCAAACAAAAATAAGGGGAAAATCTGAAAGATGCTTGGTATAAATTGATGGAGTCATTTCGTATCTGCAATTTAAAGGGAGATGCAAAGGTTTTGCTTCCAGATTTTTACATAGGATTAACTTTGCATCATAGATAACTTCTGGTTTTGCCGCTAAAGGAAACTTTACTGAACTAGATCCTACCACTGCGTATGAAATATTATATGGGATATTGGGAGTTCCTCCACCCAAATAGGTTCCCTCTCTCACACAAGAAGGGGTTGAAATTCTAGACAAATTGAGTGATTTACATAAACATTTGGCTGAGTTGCAAAAATATCATGAGCCTCTTAGACATATTGGGGGAAACTATAATCACATGAACACTTTGATTACTAATTGCAATAAGCGTTTGGTTATTTTAGATCTCGAGATGGTTTCATCTTCTAAAAATGTGGGGAAGTGTAAAGAACCTCCCGTATTTGAAAAAACCCTCATAAAAGTGGCAAAAACTAAGGATGACAATACTTGAATCTAGGTGTTATGCCTAGCAAGGGGCATAAAACGATAGCGCTTGTTGGGAAGCAACCCAGTGAATAAATTATTTTTATCTTTTGCTTTCTGTTTTTGAGTGTTTTGCACAATTATGGTTATTTTATGATTGTGTTTTTATGTTTTATTTGGTGTTTGTGCCAAGTAATGTCTCTAGGATGATCCATAACATGAGTAGAAACAATGTTGTATCTAAAATAGAAAGTTTGTTCCAAGTGCACGAATTTTCATTTTTTATTGGGACGTGATATTGAGCTGAAACTTTGACACAGCATGTCTATGAAAATTCTTTACGTTGTCCTAATTTTTCAGAATTTTAAGAGTTCCATAAGTATGGGTAGAGTACATATTACTACTGACTGTTCTGTATGAAACAGATTCTATTTTCATTGCATTGTGTGCTTGTTTTGATGAATCTATGACTTGTATCAGGGGGTATAAGTCATGGTAAAGTTAGAATACAGTAGGTATAATGTAATAATAAAATATGAATGGTATTATAACACTACCTAAAGTGGTCATTTTCTATATCATGCTAACAGATCTCACGAGAATTTTGTCAAGTTTTGTGTGATTGAAGTTTTCATGTTTTGGGTGAGATCACGATCGATGAAGGAATAAGGAGTTAGAAGAGACAAAGCTTGGGCATGCTATAGGTAATATCCAAAGAGTAACAAGTAACTGAGCTTGGGGATGCCCCGAGTGGCATCCCCTCTTTCTTCAAACAACCATCGATATACTACTTGGAACTATATTTTTATTCGGCGCATATAACGAGTTTTGCTTGGAGAGTCTTGTATCTTTTCTTCTTTTGCTTTTTGCATTTTAACTAGTATTCCTGGACAAACCTATTTGAGAGATTCAAAATCTGCTATGATTTGTTAGAATTGCTCTTTATGCTTCACATAAATCTATTAAGCAAAGGAATTGCTCTAGTGTTCACTTATATCTTTTTGAGCGCCAGGCGTGCTTTCACATGTTTGAAGAAATCCTCTTATGCTTAACTGATATTAATTTAAGAGTTATTAATTTTGAATAAATCCTCTTATGCCTCACTTGTATTATTTTGAGAGAAGAAACTTGTATGCTCATGTTCTTCACTTATATCCATGTGAGCTCATCAAAAGCAATTGCAATATAAGAAACTAGTCCCGAAGTGATATATATTCAAGAGGGATATAATAAAAACTTTCATCAAGATCATTGGACAAATTAAACTTGATTATTTTTAATAGTTTCGAGACATGACAATAGTGATATGCCAGTTAAGGTGATGAGTAATTATGCTTAGTAAGAATATTGGTGTTAAGGCTTGTGAATCCCTATGCAAGCACAAAAGACAATAGTTGCTGACGGGGTTATCACCCCTAGGTAGGCCTAAGTAACAGGGTCCTCCCCATTTTGCTTCAAAGAAAAACTATGCGGCCAACTGGCCGTGGCCGGCTGGAGGACGTCCGGCATGAGCCAGTGCTGGCTGGCGCTCCGGCCGGCTGGTCAAGGAGCCGACTGGACACTCGACCGACTGGGCGTGGCCGGCTGCCCACGGGCTTGCTCTTCCATTGAACATGGGACAGACATGCCCCGTCCCATCCCTCTACGCGCGGGTACGACAATGCGACGTGACCGGCACGCCGGGCGGCCCTGTGGCTACAGTGGCCGCTGACGCCCTACAGCGCGTGGCTATAGCCCAACCGTCCCGGCCGCTGACCTCGATGAGCGCAACCAGGCATGGGAATAGTGCCGATATGCCCTCGCCACTCGATTACTTGCCCCGGCATGGTTATAGTGCCGCCGGCCGTACCGACGACTTCGGTCAGCTAGCGCTAGGCGATGCCAACCCGGCGGCCCATGCCGGGGTAGGTGGGCGAGGGCCAATCACATGGGCGGCTGGCAGGCCCCAACGGGAGATGGGACCGCTCGGCCGGTAGACCCCACCAGCGACGAGATGACGCGAATAGCGGGACCCTCTAGCCAGCTGGAGAGACTGCCAGCCTTGTCCCCCACCTTTGTACTTATAACATATTGTAAGAGCCGGGGGCTTGGCATATAAAACCCCCCGAGCCCCCCATGCAATGGGGACGGACGGAGACACATATGCACAAACGATCATCCACACACACACCACCCCATCTAGTAGTCGAGGAGAAGGAGCCAGCTGCCCCTTCTTCCTCCTCTAGACACAGCTCCAGGAGCATCATTATATCTATACCCATCCATCCAACCAAACCAAGAAGGACTAGGGGTATTACATCCCTCGGAGGGCCCTGAACCTGGGTACATCATGTGTCGATACCGCTTGTGCCCAATCTCGCTCCCGGAGCCCGTCGGCGTCCTTCGGCCCCAACCACCTACGATAAGCCACCCCATGGCATCGGTTATGAGAAAACAACGAAAGTTGGCACCCATCGTGGGGCCGTACGCGGCACCGGCCAGATTCATGCTCCAGGCGGGACCCCTCGCCATTCCCCACCGCCGCCGCTCGTCCCGGCAAAACCGTGGGGGGCTCATGGGGCTTGCTTCGGCATGCCCTGCGGGCAACTCATTCGGCCTCGCACCCGACATCGACGCGCTCAGCGAGCGCTTCGGCAGGCTCAGCCTCGCCGAGGCTCCGACCGCTGTTGAGTACCCCGCGGGGGTTCTCGTCTACGTTGGTCCACCCACGGCCATGGTCACACTCGTTGTGACTCAGGCTAGCAGCTCCCACGATCGCGTGGGAGTACTGGCCATCACCTCTTCTACCGCTTCCATACGGGCGCAGGTCGCGGTTACCGCTGCCGCTGCCCACGTCGGTACGTCCGACCCGCTCGGCGCAGCCCTCCGTGGCTTGATCACTCCGATCGCCCCGATGGCAAACCCCGACACCGTCACGATCGATCTCGAGGCGGCTCGTCGCATCCTATTCGAGGATGCCACCGGTCTTGCAGCCATGCGGCACCGCATGGAGGCGGCAGAGCGGGCGTACGCTTCTGCCTATGGACTCACCCCGGCTGGCACCGAGCCCAGCCAGCGTGGGGCTGTGTGCGACCGCGGTCACGTGGTCGCCAAAATCCTCGGCGGCAAGATGTCCGTGTACGACACCCCCACAGCTAACCTGCGGGCTCTCAAGGTGGCCTACGAGGAATTGGCCACCTTGGAGGGCGAAGAGCGCGCCGCCCACGAGCTCCACATCAACGAGCTCATTGATGATGCTGATGCGCAGCAGCATCTGCTCGCGATAGGCGGTGCCACCACTAAAAGCCCCTGGCCCGAGCGCGAGGGCACGGGAACTGTCGGCCCCCAGGCGGCCCAATACTCCTGCTCCCCTCGCGTCTCCAGCCGTCGGGCCCGAGCAAACGACCCCCGTCCCTCTCAGACGCCGGGGAGCGAACAACCGGCTGTCAGCAGCCGGTGCACCAAGGACCTGCCTCGAAGCGGCTGCCACCACAAAGCGCCGACAGCTGGCAGCCGGTGCAACCACAGGCATACATCGCCCCCTCGGCGCGAGTCGAGGCAGTCGGTGACACCCACCGTCCGTCCCGAGCTCTCGGCTCGTCTTGGACCACGCGTCCCCTGCAGCAAGAATGGCGCCGCAACCGCATCGACAGGTTGGCAGAATTCTCCCTCCTCGAGGAGGAGGGCTCGATTGGTCCGGCCTGATTCGGCCCCTGGATCCACACCGAGCCGTTCCCAACCGGCTTCATGCTCCCTAGGGACACCTCGAAATACAACGGGACAGCCAAGCTGGAAGACTGACTGATCGAGTACACCGCCGCGGCTGGCATCGCCTGGGGGAACAAGCGTGTAGCCGTCTGCTTCGCACCCCTGATGTTGATCGGTTCGGCCCGCACGGAGCTCAACAACTTGGTGGCCGGCAGCATCAACACCTGGACGGACTTCGAGGAGGCCTTCGTCCGCAACTTCACTGGCACGTACAAGCGGCCCGACCGCCCTCGTGAACTCGCCATGTGCATTCAGGGGCCGGACGAATCCCTCCGCGACTACCTCACCTGATGGACCGAGCTCCGCAACTCCTGTGAGGGGGTGCACGAGGTGCAAGCCGTGCAATACTTCATCAAGGGCTGCCGGGACGACACCTCACTCAGGCATAAGCTCCTGTACTCCGAGCCGGCCATGCTTGCCGAGCTCATGACCAAGGCGAACAAATACACCACGGCCGATTCGGCCATCCGGGTCAAGACGACCCCGCCTGCCAAGGTGACAACAACACTGGCCACGACCTGGGCGGCAACTGACAACCGGCATCTGCAGAACAACAAACGCAAGAACGACCAGCCGCATCCCCACTACGGGAGCCGGCAGGTCAATACCGTCGAGGGTTAGGAGCCGGCTGCCCAGCCTTCCGGCCAGTGCCACCGCACCAGCAAGGCTGCCTGGCAGCCGAAGCTCACCTTCGAGCAAATGCTCGACCTCCCCTACAACAACCATTCAGGGCCAAACCCTCTATGCACACGCTTCGGCAGTACAGCTTCTCATAGTGATTGGCGCGGGGTGTACATCCCTAGCTAGCTTCCTAGGACAGCACGTGTGTGCATCATATTTCATTTTTGCATCAACTTGAAATGGGGATTAAAGGAAACCCCAAACCCTCATTTGAACCAAACTAATTCAAAGTTTGTGAAAAACCAACAAATTCAAAATGCCCATCTAAAATGTCCCCTATGTCTGATAAATATGGACATGAATATATCAGGGGGCATCTTAAATATTTGACCATTATAGCAATTTAAGGATAAATAATAAAGCTTCTGAAAATGTCAAATAAAGCATTATCATTATTTCAGATTTCAAAATATCCTAAAACTTTTTACAGAAGTTTGAAATATTCAAACTTAATGCTATAGTATATTTGGGATATTTATTAACTAGCAATTGTGCCTAAAAAAATAAAACAAATGACAAAAAATAAAACAGAATCAGAAAAAAAGAAAAAGAAAGAGGAAGCTCACCTAGGCCCAGGCCAAGCCGGCCCACCTGGCCCAAGGAGGTCGTCGTCCTCCTGGCGGCCAAGAGGACGGGCGTGTGGCCGCCGCGCACGCATGTCCGTGCCTCCATGCCGGTAGCTGCCTGCATGCCTCCCTTCGCCAGCACGACGGGGATAAGCTCAGAGAGCCGTCCCCACCGCTCTCTCCCTCTCGCTCTTGCCCGTCTGTCTTCCAATCCCCCTCTATCGCCATGGCCGCCGAAGCCCTGCCGCCGTAGTGCCGTCACTCCAGCCGCACCCCTACCTCGCTGAGTAGCTCCAGAGCTCCGCATCATCGCCTCATCCTCCTCAGCAAGCCTCACCTCACCGGAAGCCCCCAAGACGCCGCTCCAAGGTCGTCTTCAACCTTTGTCCCCGTTGATCGCCGCCTCTATTCTCCGTCCTCAGGTCGTCCCCGAGCTCGCTTCCAACGGCTCCAAGCCCACTGTGAGCTTCTGCTTCTTTCCTCCCTCTTTCCCCGGTCGATCTCATGTTGTAGCCATCATTCTCATCAAGGTCCGAAGTGCTCTGCCGCTCGAGCTCGATGCCAGCGATGCTCCAGTGCTCGAAGGTCCTTCTGAGGCCGCTGTTGTGTTCATAGGACAGCGTAGGTGCTTTAGGAGCCGAGCTGCCGTCGTGTTGCGCGCTGGATCGATGAGCTCGAGGTTTGCCCGATTCCGGCAGACGCTGACCTCAACACGGGCGCTGATTCCGAGCACACCAGCCTCTGGTATTGGGCTAGATCGACGCGCGCTCGAGCATAGGTTCTCCCAGTGCCCTCCGCCGTCCATTTGGTCCCCGGAGGAGGGGTTTCGACCCTCTCCGACGTCTCTGACATCGTTGGCAGCTCAATGCCGGTGAGTCAATCGGTGTTGACCACGAGGGTTTGACCCCAGGTCAACTGGCAAGTTGCCCGACCTTTTTAATTAGAATTAGGTTGAGAAAATTAATTAACTAAACTAATTATGTTAATCACCCACTGACCAGTGGGCCCCTATCCTAACTAATTAGTAATTATTGTTTAAATAATTCTGTTAGAGACTGGTCCTTGACCAGTGGGCCCCACTAGTCAGGTTTGACATGTCAATGTTCTGTTAACTAGCTGACGTCATAATGATGCAGTAATGACTTTTCTGAATTAAAATAATTCCAGAAAATATTTAAAACTTAGAAAATTCATAGAAATTAATCTATAACTCAGATTGAAATAATTTCTATATGAAAATTTATTAGAAAATCTAATGAATCCAATGGTACTGTTATCATGCATGTTAGAGCAACCTATGTAGTTGAACATTGACATTTACAAATAGGTTAACTTATGAAATATGAAAAGGAGAATGACGTTGAACCTATATTAAACCCCACTTAATTAAATTGGACAATAGTTGCGTTAGCTCATCCATACATGCTGCCATGTCATGATCATGCATCATATTGTTGCACTTGCGTGTATTGATTGCTATTTAGCTACATTGCGGTAGGCCTAGCTTCTGAGGATACCTTCGAGTATTCCAATGAAGGAGAAAACCTTCCCGCTACCTAGCAAGGCAAGCAACCCTTTTGATCATTCCGATAACTTCCCACTCTCTCGCTCCTGCTCTTGTTTATTGCATTAGGAGAAATGTTCACTTGTTTGTCATACACGGTAGATGAACCTATTCTTTTGCATGACCTGTCATTGTCACAGTAAAATGCTAAACCTTGCAACCTAGCATACCTTGTAGATGCTTGTGCTATGATGTGCTTTGCTTACTTTGCCGGCTATGCTTGCTATGCTTAGAGTTGTGTCAGGTCTGATTCATCTAGGTGATGAACTGGAGTGAAACAATGTTGTTCTAATGTGTTAAGCTTATGATGAACCCGATGTGGTAAAGGTAGCGATGAGAGGGTATGTAGGATTACATAGTGGGTTGTCTCATTGGGACCATTCTTAGGAACTGAGTTCCATGTTTGTGATCCAAGACTAGTTACTACCACACATTGGGATACTTAATTGACACTCTCGCTTAGTCCTTGGTCTAGGAGTTGCAAGTAGTTTCTGGTGTTTATAGCATGCTAGAGGCCGTGCGTAGCGCTGACCCTAGGGGTGGGTTACGACGTGGTAGGCAGTGGCACGGTGTACCTAGGATCACCCGAATGGTGGGCTTGGGAACCCTGGGCACATCGTTTGGGGCCATAGTGGAAACTTCGGCCGGACTTTTGTGCGGGTTCAGTCTCGAATAGGCAATAGCCTGGACTAGAGGTCTTATGTGATTGACGGTTGTGGCCGACTCCCTCGCTGGGCTTCCGCTTGAAGGTTGCCGAGGTGCATGGTTTTATGAGCACACAACGATAAGTGGTGAGAGCGCGTGTGAAGAAGTACACCCCTGCAGGATATGAAACTATTCAAATAGTCGTGTCCTCGGATATGGACTACTTGGAGAACTTATGTTGTTCATAGATAATCAAATGGATACTCATATAAATATCAAGACAAGTGTGAGTACCGTGGATGGCACTCTCCTAGGAGAGGGATGTGAATCCATGGTGGAGTATTGTTATGGAGTTAGTGGACTCGTGTGCGATATCTAAAATTTAAACAAAGAGTTAAAATGGTGTAGTGTAGGTTAGCCATGAGTCAAAGCTATCATTGCTGCATAAACTCCACCACTCCCCTTGTTGATACATGAGTATGAATAGTCTAGGTCTGTTTTAAAGACTTGCTCAGTACGTTTGTACTTACGTTTGCTTAATAAATGTTGCAGGTGAGACTCAGGACCCATCAGGTGGGTTCTATCTAGATGTCGACGATGCCAAATAGCTGGTGTCCCAGCTACGACCTTATGCCCTGTGGCGGGCTGTAGATAGTCAGGCCATGTGCCTTTTTACCCTTTCATCTGTGTGTACTCGGACAGCTTTGTGCTTCCGCTTGGTTTGTATGAACTTGTTTGTATGACTTGAGTGTCGGGTCAGGTGACCCCTATCTGTAAGAACATATTATGCAAGGCTCGTCTGAGCCTCTTAAATAAAAGTTGTGTTGTTGTATGGTTATGTTGTGATGCCATAGTTGTATCTATGCATATCGGGCATGCCGTGCGTACGTGTGACGTGCAACAGTATGTATGGGATCCAACACCTAGTCATGTGGCTTTAGTAGTACTCTTTACAGGAAACTACCTCTTTGTGTTTCCGCCAAGCCCTAGTAGCTTGCTACTGCTCCGAACACACTGATTGACCGACGTGTATCCTTCTTTGTTGTTGTGTCTGTCCCTTCGGGGAAATGTCTCGCGGTGTAATGGAGTCCCTCTAGCCTGCTACGACTAGTCTACGTGCAGTGATGACATTTATGTCCCATGGTGTAATGGAGTCCTTGTAGCTTTCTATGACTCGTCTACACACGCTTGAGGCCGACACCTGCATTGCTGGGTTATGTATGTTTGTTTCCGTACGGATGTGCCACTTGGGTTCTATGACTAGTCATGTCGGCCCAGGTTCTGTGTCATTTGTTTGCCAACGACATGTTCATATACGTGAGCCAAAAGACGCAAACGGTCCCGACTAAGTTAAGGCTGTAGCCGTGGAGCTTACCGTGCGTGAGGCCGCTATGTGATGTGATATGTTACAGTCTGGATTCATATGACTTAGGATCGGGGTCCCGATAGCGTTGGTATCAGAGCCTAACTGACTGTAGTACTACTAAGCCAAACCGGTCGAAGTTGAGTCTAGAAACACTATAGAAAAGTAGGGGAATTGATTGTGGAAGGGAACGCAAGGATCTTTTTACTCCTCTTCCCTAGTTATTATATTGTAAGTCATTCTCATCTTTTCTACGAGGATAAGAACTAGGCTTCTCATCTATTGCTTAGGATGACGAGTTACTAACCATGGACTATTATCTAGCTTGTTTGCAAGTGAATGTCAGTACTTGAGTATTGTTGGTGTGACAAACAGTTGGAGAAGAGATTTGAGTCTACAAAGTCGAGTGGTTATGATTTTCCAATCTTTTACGGTTGTCTCAAAATCCTTTTTGAGTAATTACAACCGTTATGCTGTCCAATTTCTGCTAGAGTCTCTAATGTCTTTGCATCATTCTCGGTTTAAGATGCCCCCTCATCCTTCCCGTCAGGTGGTCCATCTGACCAGGTGCATCGATGTACCGAGTCACCCGGCCATGTTGGTTAGAGTTATGATGGAGGCTGGTTACCGTTGGTTCCCAGAGTACACAATGGAGGAACAGTATCAAGATTTCAACCAGAGCAAGTATCTGTGTACTGTTAAGATATATCCTTCATCTCCTAGAGCTGCAGAGCCACTTCATTGGACTTATGAGTTAGGTGTCACCATAGACATGGCAGTTCAGGAGGCCGCCTACACCATGCTGACTATAATGAGGTTTCCCCATGGTCTGCTTCAGAACATAGTGTTCTGTTATGTTCCTGCTTCTCTAGGAGGAGAGGATAGCTATCTTTGCGCAGCCTACTATGATCATTCTCATGAGGACCCTAGGCTGCAGGTGACCTCTCAGATGTTGGAGAACAGGGATCGTGATGAACGTGCCCTTTGCATGGAGCTTTATGCTACCTGTGCACGTCTTTGGACAGCCCTGACGCAGTTGGCACCTGACGTGCAGACAGGCTATGGAGTTTTGGAGATGCTGAACCCATCACGAACTCATCTGCCAGCGCACGTAGACTGGACCGATGTTGGAGGCATCACCCCTCTTCGAGAACCGCTGTTGCCGCCAACAAGGGGACCAAGGCCACATCCGTGTCCTGAAGGTTTCCACGGATCACAGGCTAGAGTGTTTCCAGATCCTCAGGTTCAGCTCCCGGGTCACGGGGGTAACCTATATGAGGCATTCTACGGTGATTCTGGAGTACATGGATGTTGGTACTAGTATGATAGTATTCGTATCGCCACAGTCCTGCGTGTCTTGTGGGATATGACTGAGGTTGAGAGTTGAGTTCCGGAGGTGTAGATAGATAATGTATAGGAAGCTTGTAATGCCTCCGATGATTTGTGTCATCTCTCCATAGTTTGTATTTCAGCTTGGGCTTGTACTGAACTATGTCATGGTGTGTATGAATCATGGTGTTCATATGGCAGTTGTTATTACCATGTTGATTGGGTGTTTACCCTGCATGCCATCGTGTCCAGTACATTCCTTATCTCATGTCTTAGAGTTCATGTCCTCTATGTCTAAGCCGTGGGTTTGTTTTCCCAGGATGGTGGCAACTAGGAATAACCCCGTGCCTGCCCCCGAGCAGGGCGAGGGAAGCCAGCCAAGGCAAGAGAACCTGCCACACAAGTCCTCTTTGGCAGAAGTGATGCTTGAAGCTAAACGGAACAAAAGGGAGACCAACAGGCTGTTGGAACGAATTGAGCAGAATAGAGCGTGTGCTCCCCACAGTGATCACAATGATGGCATGTCTCTCGGTGATTTCGTCAAGCTGTTCCCACCTGGATGACTGGCTAACCAACATGACCCGCAAAATTTGGGCTGCCAACGTATCTGAGGCCAACAACGTGACCTTTGCTACTTACTTTCTGGATGGACCCGCCAATTTGTGGTGGGAAAATAATGAAGCGGTGCATCCCATAGGCCCCGCACCAACTTGGGCGGAATTTAGCATGGCATTCCATACCCATCACACCCCGAAAGGGCTGATGGATCGCAAGAGAGGGGTGTTTTGTGCTTTCACCCAGGGCAAACTGTCAGTGGATGCCTATAGCCGTGAGTTCGGCAATCTTGCTCGTTATGCTCCGGAGGAAGTTTCATCTGATGCCAAGAAATAAGCTACGTTCCGCAAGGGACTTAGTCCTGAGCTCCGTCGAGATCTGCGCCTTCATGAGTGCACAACCTTCCAGGCTCTCGTCAACAAGGCTATCAATGCCGAGACTGGACAGACTGACTATGGGGCCACTAGGAAGTACAACCGTGACTTCAGCCCCGCATCTGGCTCGGGCTCCAACAAACGTCGGGTGTGGGTTCCCAACGCAGCTCTATCGCCAAGATACACCACGAGGCCATCCTTCCAGGTGCCTCACCCAACTCAGCCCAACCCTCCAGCCAGGCCATTTGGAGGTCCTCCTGCCAATGTTGCTCCCCGTGCCGCCGTTGTCTGCTATAAATGTTAGGAACCAGGACACTACTCTCGTGAGTGTCCTCAGAACCATGCTAAGCCGGTTGGACATGGGAAGCCGGGAAAAGCCTTCTATGTGAAGCCAGCTCCCGCTCGTGGTCGAGTGAACTATGTTTCTGTTGAGGAAGCCCTTGAGGATCTTGATGTTATGCTAGGTATGCTCCTTGTCAATAGTCATCCAGCGTCTGTTCTATTTGATACTGGGGCATCTCATTCTTTCATCTCAGAAAGTTATGCACAATTGCATAACATGTCTTTTTGTGATATGCCTACTCCTTTAGTTGTTCAGACTCCTAGTTCAAAATGGCAAACTTCTAGGGTGAGCCATGCCAATGAGATTCTTGTGGATAGGCTAGTCTTCGTAGCATCCTTGATAGCCCTCAAGTCTTCGGATACCAATATCATCTTAGGCATGGACTACATTAAAGCCCACTATGCTAAGATCGATACTCATACAAGGAATGTTCAACTTACACATCCATCAGGTGAGATAGTTAATGTCTCCACTCGAGCAGCTAAGCGCCAACTCTATTCCCTCAATGCTAGCCATCTTCCAGAATTAGAATATATTCCGGTAGTCCGTGACTTTCCGGATGTCTTTCGAGAAGAACTGCCAGGAATTCCACCTGTCAGAGATGTTGAGTTTATGATAGAACTCATCCCAGGGACTGTCCCAATAGCCAGAAGACCCTATAAGATGGCACCCTTAGAACTAGCCGAACTTAAGATTTAACTCAATGAGGCTTTGAAGAAAGGTTTCATCCATCCTAGTTCTTATCCTTGGGCTTGCCCGGTCCTCTTCGTCAAGAAGAAGGATGGATTGGATCGGATGGTTGTGGATTATTGGCTAGTCAATCTGGTCACCATAAAGAACAAGTATCCGCTCCCCAGGATCAATGATATGTATGATCAACTCGATGGATCCTCTGTCTTTTCCAAAATGGATTTGAGGTTGGGATACCATCAAATCAGAATTAGAAACGGGCACATTCCAAAAACGGCTTTGGTTACTCGTTATGGCCAATACGAGTACACCGTCATGTCCTTCGGTTTTACCAATGCCCCAACCACCTTCTCTCACTTGATGAATTCGATCTTCATGGAGTATTTGGATAAATTCGTCGTGGTTTACCTCGACGACATACTCATCGACTCGAAGAATGAACAGGAACATGCCGAGCATCTAAGGCTGGTATTGATGAAACTTCGAGAGCATCGTCTGTATGCCAAATTCTCCAAGTGTGAATTTTTGTTGCAAGAAGTGACCTACCTGGGCCACGTGATCTCAGGTAAAGGTATTGCTGTCAATCCTGAGAGAGTTCGGGCCGTCCTTGATTGGACTCAACCTGAATCGGTTAAGCAAGTTCGGAGTTTCCTTGGCTTAGCGAGTTATTGTCACCGATTTGTCAAGAATTTCTCCAAGGTTGCGAAACTTCTGACTGAACTCCTGAAGGAAGATAAAAAGTTCGTCTGGACTCCACAATGCGAGCACAATTTTCAGCAGTTGAAAAGATAACTCACCTCTGCTCCTGCTTTGGTGCCACCAGATTTCTCTAAGGACTTTGTTATCTATTGCATTCTCCCGACAAGGATTAGGTTCCATTCTCATGCAAGATCGTCATGTGATTGCATAAGCATCTCGACAGTTGCATCCACATGAGGATAATTATCCAACAAATGATCTTGAGCTTGCAGCTGTGGTCCATGCACTAAAAACCTGGCGACATTACATTCTGGATAATCGTTGCGAAATTTACACTGATCACCAAAGTCTGAAATATATTTTCACCCAGCCGGATTTGAATCTTAGGCAAAGACGATGGGTTGAGTTTATTACAGATTATGACTTAGGGATAACTTACACCCCGGGGAATGCCAATGTCATGGATGATGCACTAAGTCAGAAGTCTTATTGTAACAACCTGATGTTACAACAAGGTCAACCACTTCTCTATGAGGAATTTCGGAAGTTGAACCTCCACATTGTTCCTCAAGGTTTCCTTTCCAACCTGGTGGAAAAACCTACTCTTAAGGATCAAATAGTAGCTGTCCAGAGGTATGATAAGGGTATATCTCGGATCAAGGATAATATTGCTAGCGGAAACGCTAAAGATTTCTCCAAGGATGATGAGGGTGTTGTGTTCTTTCAGAACCGGTTGGTGGTTCCCAAAAGAACACGTTTAAGACAGCCGATCCTTAAGTAGGCTCATGATTCCCCTCTCACAATTCATCCAGGTAGTACCAAGATGTATCAGGACCTACGCCAAAGGTTCTCGTGGACTAGGATGAAGAGATATTGCGCAGTTCATTGCTAACTGGGACGTTTGTCGTCACGTGAAGGAAGAACATCAAAGGCCTGCTGGCACCCTTCAACCTTTAGCTATTCCTGAATAGAAATGGGATAAGGTCGGTATGGATTTCATAACTGGATTTCCCAGGACTAAGAGAGGGAATAATGTTATCTTTGTGGTCATCGACCGCCTTTCCAAAGTGGCTCATTTTCTTCCTGTTCGAGAGAGTATAACTACTAGCCAACTAGGGGAGTTATATGTTTCTCGAATAGTTTCTCTTCATGGTGTTCCTTTGGAGATTAACTCAGACCGCAGAAGTATCTTTACTTCCCAATTTTGGGAAAGTTTCCAAACCGCCATGGGGACTCATCTATCCTTTAGCACTGCTTTCCACCCGCAATCAAGTGGTCAAGTTGAGCGAGTCAATCAAATCCTCGAAGACATGCTCCGAGCTTGTGTTATATCCTTCAGTATGAATTGGGAGAAATGTCTTCCATTTGCCGAATTTTCTCATAAAAATAGTTATCAATCAATCTTGGGCAAAGCCCCTTTTGAAGTTCTCTATAGATGAAGGTGTAGAACACCTCTTAACTGGTCAGAAACTGGAGAGAGGCAACTCTTTGGCCCGGATATGATCCATGATGCAGAGGAGCAAGTTCGCATTATTCGTGAAAAGTTAAAATCAGCCAATCTCATCAAAAGAGCCAATATGATCGTCATCATAAGGTTGTGACCTATGAGGTTGACGAGAAGGCTTATCTTCGGGTTACACCTCTGAAGGGTACCCATCAATTCGGTATCAAGGGCAAGTTGGCTACTCATTACATTGGACATTTTCACATTCTTGCTAAACAAGGAGAGGTTGCCTACCAATTGGAACTTCCGCCACATCTTTCCAAGGTTCATGATGTCTTTCCAAGGAGAGGTTGCTTCTCGGACCCTTTTCGTGAAGTAGACCATGAAGCGCTTGATCTCCAAGATAACCTTGCATATCGAGGATACCCTATTCGTATTCTTCATCAAGCTGAGCATACCACTCGGCGTCAGAACATCAAGTTTCTCAAGGTTCAGTGGTCACACCATTCTGAAAACAAGGCCACATGGGAGAGAGAAGCTCGTCTTCGACTAGAGTACCACACGCTCTTCCCGACGACTTCAAAATCTCGGGACGAGATTCTTTTGAATGGGGGTGAGTTGTCACATCCCTAGATAGCTTCCTAGGACAACATGTGTGTGCATCATATTTCATTTGTGCATCAACTTTAAATGGGGATTAAAGGAAACCCCAAACCCTCATTTGAACGAAACTAATTCAAAGTTTGTGAAAAGCCAACGAATTCAAAATGCCCATCTAAAATGTCCCCTATGTCTGATAAATATGGACATGAATATATCAGGGGCCATCTTAAATATTTCAACATTATAGCAATTTAAGGATAAGTAATAAAGCTTCTGAAAATGCCAAATAAAGCATTATCATTATTTCAGATCTCAAAATATCCTGAAACTTTTTACAGAAGTTTAAAATATTCAAACTTAATGCTATAAAATATTTAGGATATTTATTAATTAGAAATTGTGCCTAAAAATAAATAAAACAAATGATAGAAAATAAACCAGAATCAGAAAAAAAAAGAGGAAGCTCACCTAGGTCCAGGCCAGGACGGCCCACCTGGCCCTGGGAGGTCGCCGTCCTCCTGGCGGCCAAGAGGACGGGCATGTGGCTGCTACGCGCACACGGCTGTGCCTCCACACCGACAGCTGCCTCCCTGCCTCCCCCTCTCCAGCGCGATGGGGATAAGCTCAGAGAGCTATCCCCATTGCTCTCTCCCTCTCGCTCTCGCCCGTCTATCTTCCTCTCCCCCTCAGTCGCCATGGCCGCTGAAGCCCTGCCACCGTAGCACCGTCACTCCAGCCGCTCCCCTGCCTCGCTGAGTAGCTCTAGAGCTCTGCCTCGTCGCCTCATCCTCCTCAACAAGCCTTGCCTCGCCGGAAGCCCCCTAGACGCTGCTCCGAGGTCGTCTTCAACCTTCGGCCCCATTGATCGCCGCCACCATTCTCCGTCCTTAGCCCATCCCCGAGCTCCCTTCCAATGGCTCTGAGACCGCTGTGAGCTTTTGCTTCTTTCCCCCCTCTTTCCCGGTTGATCCCATGCTGTAGCCGTCAATCTCATCGAGGTCCGAAGTGCTTTGTCGCTCGAGCTCGACGCCGGCCATGCTCCGGTGCTCGAGAATGTCTTCCGAGGCCGCCGTTGTGTTCATAGGACTGCGTAGGTGTTGTAGGAGCCGAGCTGTCGACATGTTGCACGCTGGATCGATGAGCTCGAGGTTTGCCCGATTCCGGCAGCCGCTGACCTCAACACCGGTGCCGATTCCGACCACCCTAGCCTCTGGTATGGGGCTAGATCGACGTATGCTCGACCATAGGTTCTCCCAGTGCCCTCTGCCGTCCATTTGGTCGCCGGAAGAGGGGTTCCGACCCTCTCCGCTATCTCTGACATCGCCGGCGGCTCAACGCTGGCGAGTCAACCGGTGTTAACCACGGGGGTTTAACCCCAGGTCAACTGGCAAGATGGCCCGACCTTTTTAATTAGAATTAGATTAAGAAAATTAATTAACTAAACTAATTATGTTAATGACCCACTCACCAGTGGGCCCCTATCCTAACTAATTAGTAATTAGTGTTTAAATAATTCTGTTAGAGACTGGGTCACTGACCAGTGGGCCCCACTTGTCAGGTTTGACTTGTCAACATTCTGTTGACTAGCTGACGTCATAATGATGTCATGCTGATGCAGTAATGACTTTTCCGAATTAAAATAATTCCATAAAATATTTAAAACTTAGAAAATTCATAGAAATTAATCTATAACTCAGATTGAAATAATTTCTATATGAAAATATATCAGAAAAATCCAATGAATCCAATGGTACTGTCAACATTGACATTTACTAATGGGTTAACTTATGAAATATGAAATGGGGAATGACTTTGAACCTATATTCAAACTCACTTCAATTAACTTCGACAGTAGGTGCATTAGCTCATCCATACATGCTCCCATGTCAGGATCATGCATCATATTGGTGCACCTGCGTGTATTGATTGCTAGTTATCTGCATTGTGGTAGGCCCTGCTTTTGAGGATACCTTCGAGTATTCCAATGAAGGAGAAAACCTTCCCACTACCCAACATGGCAATCAACCATTTTGATCATTCCGATAACATCCCACTCTCTCGCTCCTGCTCTTGTTTACTGCATTAGGACAAATGTTCACTTGTCTGTCATACACGGTAGATGAACCTAATATTTTGCATGTCCTGTCATTGTCACTGTAAATAGCTAAACCTTGCAGCCTAGCATACCTTGTAGATGCCTGTGCCATGATGTGCTTTGCTTAATTTTCCTGCTATGCTTGCTATGCTTAGAGTTATGTCAGGTATGATACATCTGGGTGATGAACTGGAGTGAAACAATGTTGTTCTGATGTGTTAAGCTTATGATGAACCCGATTTGGTAAAGGTAGCGATGAGAGGCAATGTAGGAGTACATAGCGGGTTGTCTCATTGGGACCGTTCTTAGGAACCGAGTTCCGTGTTTGTGATCCAAGGCTAGTTACTACCACACGTTGGGATACTTAATTGACCCTCTCGACTTATCAATCGCTTAGTCCTTGGTCCAGGAGTTGCAAGTAGTTTCTGGTGTTTATAGCATGCTGGAGGCCGTGCGCAGAAGTGACCCTAGGGGTGGGTTACGACGCGGTAGGCAGTGGCATGGTGTACCAAGGGTCACCCGAATGGTGGGCTTGGGAACCCTACGCACATCGTTTGGGGCCGTAGCAGAAACTGCGGCCGGACTTACATGCGGGTTCAATCTCAAATAGGCGATAGCCTAGACTAGAGGTCTTATGTGATTGACGGTCATGGCCGACTCCCTCGTTGGGCTTCCGCTTGAAGGTTGCCGAGGTGCATGGTTTTATGAGCACTCAGCGATAAGTGGAGAGAGCGTGTGTGAAGAATTACACCCCTGAAGGGTATGAAACTATTCGAATAGCCGCGTCCTCGGATATGGACTACTTGGAGAACTTATGTTTTTCATAGATAATCAAATGGATACTCATAAAAATATCAAGTCAAGTGTGAGTACCGTGGATGGCACTCTCCTAGGAGAGGGAAGTGAATCCATGGTGGTGTATTGTTATGCAGTTAGTGGACCCGTGTGCGATATCTAAAATTTAAACAAAGAGTTAAAATGGTGTAGTGTAGGTTAGCCGTGAGTCAAAGCTAGGATTGCTGCATAAACTCCACCACTCCCCCTTGTTGATACATGAGTATGAATAGTCTAGGTCTGTTTTAATAACTTGCTCAGTACATTTGTACTTACGTTTGCTTAATAAATGTTGCAAATGAGACTCAGGACCCATCAAGTGGGTTCTATCTAGATGTCGATGATGCCGAATAGCTGGTGTCCCAGCTATGACCTTATGCCCTGTGGCGGGCTGTAGATAGTCAGGCCATGTGCCTTTTTACCCTTTCATCTATCTGTACTCAGACAGCTTTATGCTTCCGCTTGATTTTTACGAACTTGTTTGTATGACTTGAGTGTCGGATCATGTGACCCCTATCTGTAAGGACATATTATGCAAGGCTCGTCTGAGCCTCTTAAATAAAAGTTGTGTTGTTGTATGGTTATGTTGTGATGCCATAGTTGTATCTATGCATATCGGGCATGTCGTGCGTACATGTGATGTGCAACGGTATGTAAGGGATCCGACACCTAATCATGTGCCTTCAGTACTACTCTTTACGGGGAACTGCCTCTTTGTGTTTCCACCGAGCCTTGTAAACTTGCTACTGCTCCGGACACATTAATTCACCGGCATGTATCCTTCTTTGCTGGTGTGCCTGTCCTTTCGGGGAAATGTCTCGTAGTGTAATGGAGCCCCTGTGACCTGCTATGACTCGGCTATGTGCAGTGATGACACTTATGTCCCACAGCGTGATGGAGTCCTTGTTGCTTGCTATGACTGATCTACACACGCTTGAGGCCGACACCTGCATTGCTGGGTTATGTATGCCTGTTTCCGTACGGATGTGCCACTTGGGTTCTATGACTAGTCATGTGGGCCCGGGTTCTCTGTCGTTTGATTGCTAGCAACATGTTCACATACGTGAGCCCAAAGACGCAAACGGTCCCGGCTAAGGAAATGCTGCAAAGTGATGTGATATGCTATAGTCTAGATTCATATGACTTAGGATCGGGGTTCCAACACAGGGGGACGGCCTTCCGGCTCCTCCCGCGCCGCCAACCCGTGCGCCGGCCCCAGCCCAGGCTGTCGCCCTAGTACTGGCTCTCGCTTAGGCCCAGAACGAAGGTTGCCCTAGTTCCCCAACCAGGACGGTTGCTACGTTGTCTTCACCGGTGAAGATACGGGCAAACACGCTTAGCGCCGGCTCTGCCATGAGGTGAACGCCACCATCCTGGCAACTCCCTAGTTCATGCACTGGTCGGAGAAGCGGGTCACCTGGAGCTAGGCCGAGCACCCTGCTATGATGCCAAATCCCGGCAGCTATGCTTTGGTCCTCGACCCCACCAACGCCAGCAAGGAGCGAGCTTGCCGCTTCTCTCGGCTGCTGATAGATGGTGGCAGTAGCATCAACATTCTCTACCTCGACACGATGCACAAGCTGGGGCTGAAGATAGAAGACCTGCAGGCGAGCCGGACGGTCTTCCACGGCATCGTGCCTAGGAAGTCCTGCTCCCCTGTCAGCAAGATCACGCTCGACGTCCTCTTCGGTGGACCCGGCCACTTCTGCCGCGAGCCAGTGTTATTCAAGGTCGTGGACCTTGTGAGCCCCTACCATGCGCTGTTGGGCCGACCGGCTCTTGTCAGCTTCATGGTGGTCCCCCATTATGCCTACCTCAAGATCAAGATGCCAGGCCGCAAGGGATCATCACCATCAAGGGCGACTACACGATGTCGCTCGAGTGCGCTCGAGACGGCAGCCAGCTGGCCGAGGCCCTAGAAATCGCCGAGGAGAGGCGGCAGCTCGACCGGCTTGTGGCACTTGCTGCCAGCCAGCCGACCATGCCGGCTCCTCCCTCACAGTCCGTTGACGAGGCCTCCTTCCAACCATCCAAAGACACCAAGCAAATCTCACTCGACCCAGCCAACTCAGCTCAGTGCGTCACCATCGGCTCCCACCTCAACAGCAAATAGGAAGGCGAGCTCGTCAACTTCCTCCGTGAGAATTGGGACATCTTTGCATGGTCCCCCAAAGACATGCCCGGTGTTCCGAGGAAGTTCGTCGAGAACAAACTCCACGTCCGTACGGACGTCAAGTCGGTCAAGCAACCCCTGCGTTGTTTCTCCAAGGAGAAGCGACATACTATAGGCGAAGAGATCGCCCGGCTTCTCACAGCCGGGTTCATCATGGAAGTGTTCCACCCGGACTGGCTGGCCAACCCAGTCCTGGTGCTGAAGAAGAACAAGACATGGCGCATGTGCATCAACTACACTAGCCTGAACAAGGTGTGTCCCGAGGACCCATTTGCTCTGTCGCGGATCGATCAAGTCATCAACTCCACTGCCGGCTGCGACTTGATGTCCTTCCTAGACGCCTACTCTGGCTACCACCAGATCAAGCTAGATCCGGAAGACCGGCTCATGACCTCCTTCATCAGTCCCTTTGGGGCCTACTACTACATCACCATGTCCTTCGGCCAGAAGAACGCAGGCGCCACCTTCCAATGGTGCATGCAGAAGTGCCTCTTGCCTCGGATAGGCAGGAATGTCGACGACATCGTCATCAAAACCAAGAAGCACGTCAGCCTCCTCGACGACCTTCCGGAGACCTTCGGGAATTTGCATGAATACAAGATCAAGCTCAACTCGGAGAAGTCTGTCTTCGGCATCCCCGCCGGCCAACTCTTGGGTTTCCTCGTGTCTGCTTGCAGCATCGAAGCTAACCACGAGATGATCAGCGCGATCGAGCGCATTCCAAAGCCGACTCGGCTCCGCAAAGTCCAGAAGTTCACCAGCTACCTCGCCATGCTCAGCCGATTCATCAGCCGGCTAGGGGAGAAGGCCCTACCCCTCTATGGGCTCCTTCGCAAGGCGGCTCTAATCGAGTCGGGCCAAACCAAGAGGCTGGCCGTCTTCGACTCGTCTGACGAGGCGGATGAGGCCTTGTGCGGCCTCAAGAAGGCTCTCACACATGCGCCCATCCTGGCCGTGCCGGCTGGGAAGGAACCGCTGCTCGCCTACATTGCGGTGACCACCCGTGTCATCAGCGTCATCCTGGTGGTCGAGCAGCCGGAGGAGGGCAAGTCCCTACCAGTCCAACGACCCGTCTACTACCTTAGTGAGGTCCTCTCTGTGTCCAAGCAAAACTACCCCCACTACCGAAAGATGTGTTATGGCATATACTTCGCCGCCAAGAAGGTCAAGCAGTACTTCCAGGAGCATAGCATTACCGTGGTCAGCACGGCCCAGCTTGGCGAGATCATGAGCGGCCAGGACTCCACCGGCCGGATTGCCAAGTGGGTCATCACCCTCGCCGATCATGAGATCCGGTACGAGGCAAGAACCGCCATCATGTCACAGGCATTGGCAGACTTCCTCGTTGACTGGGCGGAGACGGAGTTTGTTCAGCCTCCCCCAGACTCCACGCATTGGCGCATGCATTTTGACGGCTCAAAAATGAGGACCGGCCTGGGTGTCGGCATAGTACTCTCCTTCTCGAAAGGCGATCAGCTCAAATACGCCCTCCAGATCCACTTCGCTGCCTCCAACAATGTGGCCGAGTACGAGGCCATCGTCCATGGCCTCTAGCTCACCAAGGAGATCGGCATCAGGCGCATCCTCTGCTTCGGCGACTCCGACCTCATGGTGTAGCAAGTCTATGGCGAATGGGACGCCAGGGATGCCAACATGGCCAGCTAGCGCTTCCTCGTACAACAGCTCGCCGACTCCTTCGAGGGCTGCAAGTTTCACCACGTCCCCCGAGCGGACAACGAGGCTGCGGATGCGCTGGTGAAGATCGGCTCCACCCGACAGGCCATCCCAGCCGACGTCTCCCTCGAACGGCTGCTCAAGCCGTCGATCAAGCCTTCCCTAGAATCGGATTCAATCTTCGTGCCGGGGGGCGTCGCCAGCCCATCGACGGTCCCGGAGGCCTCTTCGGCACCTTCATTACTGGCTCCCAAACCGTCGGCCGCCCAGCCGGCTCCGATCGAGCAGGCGGCATCCGAGGTGGCCGGCAACAGAGGTGCGGCAGCCATGATGATCATTGACCAGCCGGCCCCGGGGGCTGGCGAGCCGGTCCCGGGGACAGATCAACCAGTCCCGGGGGCTCCCGAGCCGGCTCCCTTCTTGGCCCCCTCATGGGCTCAGCCCATCCAAGCGTTTCTCCTACGTTGCGAGCTGCCTCCGGACGAGGCTTTTGAAGGCAAATCCAACACCGGGCTACGGCCTACGGCATCATCAACAAAAAGCTCATTCACCGCAGCACTACCAGCGTCTTCCAGTGATGCGTCAAGCCGGAAAAGGGTCTGGAGATCCTCCTCAACATTCACCAGGGCGAGTGCGGGTATCATGCCGCCTCCCAGACCCTGGTGGCCAAGGCTTTCTGCCACGGCTTCTTCTGGCCGATGGCTCCAAAGGCGGCCAAGAAGTTGGTCGACGAGTGCGGAGGCTGCCAACGCTTCAACCCTCAAAGCCACCTGTCGGCAACGGCCCTCCAAACCATCCCCTCTCGTGGCCCTTCACCGTTTGGGGGCTGGACATGGTGGGCCCATTCAAAGCCGCTCGAGGCGGAATGACGCACTTGCTGGTGGTCGTCGACAAATTCACCAAGTGGATCAAGGTGCGACCAATCAAGAAGCCGGACAGCCCCATGGCCGTCCGGTTCATTGACGACATCACGGTGCGCTATGACGTTCCCCATAGCATCATCACCGACAACAACACCAACTTTGCCAAGGGTGCACTTGCATGTTTCTGCTCCAAGCAAGGAATCCGGCTCGACCTGGCCTCTGTCGCCCACCCGGAGTCAATCGGCCAGGTCAAGAGGGCGAACGGCCTCATCCTGTCCGGCATCAAGTCCCGGCTCATGACGCCGCTAGTGATTCCGTCGGCTGCTGGATCAATGAGCTGTCGGCCGTCCTTTGGAGTCTCAGGACCACCCCGAACCATTCAACCGGCTACACTCCTTTCTTCCTGGTGTATGGATCCGAGGCGATCATCCCCACCGACATCGAGTTTGATTCGCCTCGGGTCGCCCTATACATGGAGAAGGACGCGAAGGAGGCAAGAGAAGATGACATCGACCTACTCGAAGAAGCTCGCGAACTGGCCTTGGGCCGGACAGCAATCTACCAGCAGAAGCTCCGGCACTACCACAACAACCAGATCCGGCCGCTCTCATTCCGCGAGGGAGACCTGGTCCTCAGGCGGATCCAGCGAACAGTCGGACAACACAAGATGCTCTGCCCATGGGAGGGACCGTTCATCATCAGCAAGGCATTGCACAACAACACATACTACCTAATAGATGCCCACAAGTCGTAGAAGCACAAAAGAGACGCCTCCGGTGAAGAGACAGAGCTCCCATGGAATGCAGCACTCCTATGCCCGTTTTACTGCTGAAAAAACCAATGTATGTATGTATCCCCACCCTTTTGGGCTTAGGAAGGCAATGGGCGTCCCGAGCCGCCTCCTGGGGTGCACCCCGTTTCGTTTCCCTCAAAAGTGTTCCTCACTCACCGGCCACCTGGCCCAGCTCCCGGGCCGGGGGCTAGCCGGCTGGGCCTAGAAACGCCTCTCCGAAAATGGCTAAGTAATGTGAGCTAGCCAAACTTCACCACCCTTACCAGCTATAGAACCGGCTCCCGACTGTCCGGCTGATGGGGCCTCGGGGCGGCAAGGTTTGGCTCATGCAAAAGGTTAAAACAAAGGGAGACCCCTTCTAGGCCAAGCTGGACCATCGCCGCTTCTCTACCACTCTACTTATCTCGAAAAGCCCTCGTGATTCCTAAGTTTTGAACCGGCTCCCCTGAGGCGGACGCCCCGACCCAGCTACAGACCGGTTCCCGGTAGTCGGGCCGGCGGGGCCGAAACCAAAGGGGAAAAGGAGTAGGAATGAAAGGAGTTGAGGCGGGCAAGAAAGAATAAGGACGAGGCAGCATGAGTCACAAGGCAAACATGAAAAAATATTCATGGTATAAATAATAAGGCAAAAGCGGCCCACGGCGATCATTCAGTTCATTACACAAACACCCAGTGGGTAGATTCAAGTTCTACATGCAGGGAGCAAAAAAGAGAAAGATAAAAAGAGGCCTGGGGGCTCAAGCTACCGGCGTGCCCTTAGCCGGTGCGTCACGAGACGGCTCGGTCCTCGCCTCGGAGGTGGTCGCGGCCTTCGGGTTGGCCTCCTTTGCCTTCGAGGCTGGCTCCTCTGTCTCGGCTGTCTTGCCGCTCAAGTCGGTGCTCTCGTCGGCGACTTCATCATCCGCCGGGCCTTCGGGGATGCCGAAGGAGTCCTTGGGCAGCGGCTTGCCATCCTCGCCAAGGGCCGGCAGGAACTCGTCCGCGTCGACATACGACGTGAGCTCATTGGCCTGCTGGACAAGGGCCAGCTCATGGGCCTCCCGCTCTGCGGCCGACATGTCCCGCATGGTCGCCAGCCGGCCCAGATCCATGCCACGGTACCAAGACGTGACGAACCGGAGTGCCACCGGCGCCCCGGCTCAGGCAGCCGACACATTCCAGGCTTCGAGGCGGGGGGCAGCATGCTCCAGCACTGAGCCACGTGGTGCGTTGGAGCTCCCCCGCGGCCCGGCCATAGCGCGGCGATGACCTCCTTGCGGGCGGTCTTGAGCCGCTCCACGCTCTGCTCGAGATGGGTCATCCGCGTCTTGACTGCGAGCCCGATCTCGTCCATGTCCCAAGCGACATGCTCCTCGATAGAGCGATCGCACTCCTGAAGGTATTCCCGGTGCTCCTCAACGGCGCCTGCAGTGCGGTGATGAGTTTCCGGGAAGCGCCCTGGAAGGAAGAAGAAGAGAAGGAAAGAAAGTCAAGTTGAAACACGAGAAATGACAAAGGTAAAAGCAACCGGCTGGGGAAGAGAAAGACTGGCACCTACCTTCGATCGCATCATCCACCCCAAGGGCGAAGTGGAGCGCCGCCTTGCGCTGCGACGCCAGGGCCTCCTTCGAGGTAGCGAGGGAACCCTTGACCTCCTCGAGTGTCCTCCCGAGGTGGGTCACCTCGCCTTGAAGGGCGGCGGTCCTCAGGGCGGCGTCAGCCACCTCCTTGACGGTCGTCTCTCGGGCTGCCGTTTCCTTCGCCGCCTCGGCCTTGAGCCGATCCTGGGCCATCTCTCCGTCGACCAGCAGGGCGACCAGCCGGTCCGTTTCCTATGCGAACGCCTAGACGTCTCGCGCCAGCCGGTCCCGCTTGGAGACAAGTCTGTTCTTCTCCCCCTGAAGCGTGGCCAGCTCACCTCCAAGACACAACGGGCGTCAGCCGACTCCCGGGGGATACGTACCCCTCCTATGAAGTGCAACTAACCTTGCACGCGAGTCAGCTCCTCCTCTAGGCGGTAGAAGCCGTATTCGCCGCAGACGTGGATGGCGCCACCTCCATGAATAGCTTTTGCCTCAGGGAGGTCCCTTCCTGCCATGAAACGGCAAAGGTCAAGCCATGCCCAAAAAAGATCCGGCCCGGCTACCCGTCAGCCGGTCAGCCGGCCCACATCTCGTGGGCTACACCCAGTGGGTGCGCTCATGCGCCCCCATAGAAAATCCTAAAACAGCCGGCTTACCTCCGCACGCTAAAGGGCGGTGTCTGCCACCTCCGTGAACCATGCCAGCTCCTACCAGCACTGGTCCAGGACACTCCCTAGGTCTGCAAAGGAGGGGATCGGGCTGCCTGCCTGGGGGGCTGGCAGGGCCGGCGCGCTCGCCAGTGCTTCCCAGCCACGGACCACCTCCTACATCGACCGCAGGGTCCTCTGGGCCTGGCCGCTGCTGCCACTCGGGCTCGCCGCGGCTCCGGCTGCCGAG
Source organism: Hordeum marinum (assembly GCA_022496015.1). NCBI lineage: Eukaryota > Viridiplantae > Streptophyta > Magnoliopsida > Poales > Poaceae > Hordeum > Hordeum marinum. The sequence goes on from CM039677.1 coordinate 169,561,627, forward strand.
GGTGGGTTGATGACGGCAAGTGTTCGAAATATGCCCTAGAGGCAATAATAAATTAGTTATTATCATATTTCCTTGTTCATGATAATCGTTTATTATCCATGCTATAATTGTATTGATCGGAGACTTAAATGCATGTGTGGATACATAGACAAAACCATGTCCCTAGTATGCCTCTAATGGACTAGCTCGTTGATCAAAGGATGGTTAAGGTTTCCTAGCCATGGACATGAGATGTCATTTGATAACGGGATCACATCATTAGGAGAATGATGTGATGGATAAGACCCAAACTAAAAACATAGCATATGATCGTCTCAGTTTATTGCTACTGTTTTCTGCATGTGAAGTATATGTTCCTGTGACCATGAGATCATGCAACTCACGGATATCGGAGGAGTGCCTTGTGTGTATCAAACGTCGCAATGTAACTGGGTGACTATAAAGGTGCTCTACAGGTATCTCCGATGGTGTCTGTTGAGTTGGCATGGATCGAGACTGTGATTTGTTACTCCGTGTGACTGAGAGGTATCTCGGGGCCCACTCGGCAATGCAACATCACAATAAGCTTTGCAAGCAATGTGACTAATTTTTAGTTGCGGGATCTTGTATTACGGAACGAGTAAAGAGACTTGCCGGTAACGAGGTTGAACTAGGTATGGAGATACCGACGATCGAATCTCGGGGAAGTAACATACCGAAGAACAAAGGGAACGTTATACGGGATTAACTGAATCCTTGACATAGTGGTTCGACCGATAAAGATCTTCGTAGAATGTTTAGGAACCAATGTGGACGTCCAGGTCCCGCCATTGGTTATTGACCGTAGATGTGTATCGGTCATGTCTACATAGTTCTCGAACCCGCAGGGTCTGCACACTTAAGGTTCGGTGACGTTTCGGTAGTGTAGAGTTATGTATGGTGGTGACCGAAGTTTGTTCGGAGTCCCGGATGAGATCCTGGACGTCACGAGGAGCTCCGGAATGGTCCGGAGGTAAAGATTCATATATAGGAAGTCCCAGTATGGTTTCCGGAAAAGTTTCGGGCTCATCGGTAGTGTACCGGGAGTGCCGGTAGTGTACCGGGAGGCCTCCGGGAGGGGTATTTCGACCCCAAGAGGTCCATGGGTTGTGGGAGAATAATAACCAGCCCTTAGTGGGCTGGGAAAACAGCCACAAAGGCCCATGGCGGAGGAGAGAAAGTCCTAAAGCAAAAAGTGGAAAATCAGCCAATAGGAGGCAATCCTACTCCAACTAGGATTGGAGGTGAAGTAGGATTGCTTCCCACCTCCTATTTCGGCCGACCCAAAGGCCTTGGATGCCTCTCCTCTCCTCTCCTCCTATATATACTAGTGGATTGGGTGGTTTTTCGACAGAATTTCCGGCCATGTGCTACCCGTTTCACCGGTGCACAGTTTCTCCTCTAGATCGGTTTTCCGCAGCGCTTAGGCGAAGCCCTGCCGGAATCACTCCACCACCATCACCAGAGCGCCGTCACGCTACCGGTGAACTCTCTCTCCTATCCACCTCCTCTTGCTGGATCAAGATGGTGAAGATCGTCATCAAGCCGCACGTGTGCTGAACGCGGAGGTGCCGTCCGTTCGCCGCTAGATCGGAAGGACCGTGATCGAGATCACGAGACGGTTCGTGATGTGATCGTAGAACGGATCGTGATGAGTTCGCGGGACAGATCGTGATCAAGATCGTGAGACGGATCATGATGAGATCGCGGGACGGATCGTGATGAGTTCACGGGACGGATCGTGATTGGATCGCGGGACGGATCGTGATGAGATCGCGGGACGCTCGGCGATTTGGATCGCGAAGATGTTCGACTACACCAACCAGGTTTCTTAACGCTTCCCGCTTAGCGATCTACAAGGGTATGTAGATCCACTCTCCCTCTCATAGATGCTCATCACCATGGATAGGTTTGCGTGTGCGTAGGAAATTTTTTGTTTCCCATGCGACGTTCCCCAACAGTGGCATCATGAGCTAGGTTGATGGTTCGATGAGATCTCGAGTAGAACACAAAAGGTTTGTGGGCGTTGATTCTTAGATTGCTTCCTACCTTGGTCGTATTTTGGTTCAGCGGGATTTTGAGATGAAGCGGCCCGGACCAACATTACTCGTACGCTTACGAGAGACCGGTTCCCTCGACACAACTTGTTGCCTAGATGGCTTGCGGGTGACAGTTTCTCTCACTTTAGTTGGATCGGATTCGACAAAGGCGGTCCTTGAGAAGGTTGAAAAGCAAACTAGTGTATCACCGTTGTGGTTTATGCGTAGGTGAGAATTGTTCTTGCTAGATACCCGTAGCAGCCACGTAAAACATGCAACAACAATTAGAGGACGTCTAACTTGTTTTGCAGGGTATGTCGTGATATGATATGGCCAATTACATGATGTGATATATGTGATGTATGAGATGATCATGTGATGTATAGATTATCACGACTTGCATGTCGATGAATACGGCAACCGGCAGGAGCCATAGGGTTGTCTTTAATTATTGTATGACCTGCGTGTCAATCATTAAGCGCTATGTAATGCTTTACTTTATCGCTACGGTAGCAATAGTAGTAGAAGCATGCAAGGCGTGACAACCCCGATGGCGACACGTTGATGGAGATCAAGATGATGGAGATCATGGTGTCATGCCGGTGACAATGGAGATCATGCCGGTGCTTTCATGATGGAGATCAAAAGCACAAGATAATGGCCATATCATGCCACTTATGATTTGCATGTGATGTTAATCCTTTTATGCACCTTGTTTTGCTTAGGACGACGGTAGTATTATAAGGTGATCCCTCACTTAATTTCAAGATAAATTGTGTTCTCCCCGAGTGTGCACCGTTGCGAAAGTTCGTCGTGTTGAGACACCACGTGATGATCGGGTGTGATAGACTCTACGTTCACATACAACGGGTGCAAGCCAGATTTGCACGCGCAGAACACTCGGGTTAAACTTGACAAGCCTAGCATGTACAGACATGGCCTCGGAACACAAGAGACCGAAAGGTTGAACATGAGTCATATAGTAGATATGATCAACATAATGATGTTCACTAGTGCAGCCACCTCAACTCACGTGATGATCGGACTTGAGTTGGTGAATTTGGACCATGTATCACTCGAATGATCGGAGGGATGTCAATTTGAGTGGGAGTTCTTAGGTAATATGAATAATTGAACTCATTATCATGAACATAGTCAAAGTGTCTTTGCAAATTATGTTTTTGATTACTAGCTCACGCTATAGCTCCCTTGTAGTTTTATATGTTCCTAGAGAAATAGTATTGAAAGATGATGGTAGCAATATTGCGGACTGGGTCTACGATCTGAGAATTGTCCTCTTTGCTGTACAGAAGGCTTATGTCCTTAATGCACTGCTCGGTGCACCGACCCCCTCTAGCGTCGTCTGTAGATGTTGTGAACATCTGACAAGCACGTTCTGATGACTACTTGATAGTTTAGTGCGTCATGCATTACGGCTTAGAATTGAGGCTCCGAAACATTTTGAACGTCACGAAACATATGAGATGTTCTAGGAGCTGAGATTGTGATCTCAGGCTCGTGCCCGTGTTGCGAGATATGAGATCTCCAACAAGATTCTTTGCCTGTAAGATGAAGGAGAATAGCTCAACCGTTGAGCATGTACTCAGATTGTTTGGGTACTACAATCGCTTGAATCAAGTGGGAGTTGATCTTCCAGATAAGATAGTGATTGATATACTTCTCCAAGTCACTGTCACTAAGCTACTAGAACTTGGTGATGAACTATAAATTGCCAGGGAAAGAAATAATGATTCCTGAGCTGTTCGCGATGTTTGACACCGCGAAGGTAGAAATCAAGAAGGAGCGTCAATTGTTGATGGTTAATCAAACCACTAGTTTCGAGAAGGGCAAGAACAAGGAGGGAAACTTCATGGATAGCAAGTCAGTTGCTGCTCCAGTGAAGCAACCCGAAGCTGAACTCAAACCCGAGACTAAGTGCTTCTGTTATGAGGTGAGCGGTCGCTGAAGCGGAACAACCATAGATACTTGGTAGATAAGAAGGCTGACAAAATCGACAGAAGTATATCTGATATACGAGTTATTGATGTGTACCTTGCTAGTACTCCTAGTAGCACCTGGGTATTGGATACCGGTTCGGTTGCTAAATGTTAGTACCTCGAAATAAAAGCTATGGAATAAATGGAGAACTAGCTAAGGGTGAGGTGACGATGTGTGTTGGAATTGTTTCCGAGGTTGATGTGATCAACATCGCACACTCTCTCTACCTTCAGGATTAGTGACGAACCTAAATAAATGTTATTTGGTGTTTTGCGTTGAGCATGAACATGATTAGATCATGTTTATTGCAATACGGTTATTCATTTAAGTTAGAGAATAATGGTTATTCTGTTTACATGAATAATACCTTCAATGGTCATGCACCCAGTGAGAATGGTTTGTTGAAATCTTGATCGTAGTAATACACATGTTCATAACACTGATGTCAAAAGATACAAAGTTAATAATGATAGTACCACATACTTGTGGCACTGCCGCAAAATGTCATATTGGTATAAAGCGCATGAAGAAACTCCATGCTGATGGATCTTTGGACTCATTCGATTTCGAATCGGTTGAGACATGTGAACCATGCCTCTTGGGCAAGATGACTGAAGGACCCCATTGGATGGAGCGGGCAAGTGATTCATTGGAAATGATACATGTTGATGTATGCAATCTAGTGAGTCTTGTAGCGTGCAGTGGATATTGTTATTTTCTTACCTTCCCTGATGATTTCAATAGATATAGTGTATATTTACTTAATGAAACACAAGTCTGAATCGTTTGAAAGGTTCAAGCAAATTCAGAGTGAAGTTTAAGATCATCGTGACAAGAAGATAAACATGACTGCAATATGATCGTGGAGGTGAATATCTAAGTTACGAGTTTGGCATACAACTTAAGACAATGTGAAATTTGTTTCACAACTAACGCCACCTGGAACACCATAGTGTGATGGTGTGTCCGAACATCATAGTCATGCTCTATTGGATATGGTGCGTGTTGTGATGTCTGTTACCGTTTTACTACTATAATTTTGGGGTTATGCATTAGAGACAACTACATTCACTTTAAATAGGGCACCATCTAAATCCGTTGTGATGACACCGTGTGAATTATGGTTTGATAGAAACCTAAGCTATCATTTCTTAATGTTTGGGGCTGCGACGCTTGTGTGGAATTTTTTTTCACCTAATGAGGTTGAACCCAAGGCGGACAAATGCATCTTCATAGAAACCCTAAGATCAGTTGGGTGAACCTTCAATCTCAGATCCTAGTGCAAAGTGTTTGTTGCTTAAACGGATCCTTTCTCGAGGAAATGTTTCTCGCAAGAGAATTGAGTGGGAGGAAGATAGAACTTGATGAGGTTGTTAAACCTTTGTTCAACCAGAGAGTAGCGCAACGCAGAAAGATGTTTCTGTGAAGCCTACGTTAGTTGAAGAGGAAGTTAATGATGATGATCATGAAGCTTCAGGATCAAGTTACTATCGAACTTCATAGGTCGATAAGGATGTGTACTGCTCCTAAGTGGTATGACAACTCTATCTTGGAGATCATGTTGTTGGACAACGATGAACCTACGAGCTATGGAGAAGCGTTGATGGGCCCGGATTCCGACAAATGGTTGGAGGCCATGAAATCCGAGATAGGATCCATGTATGAAAACCAAGTGTAGACTTTGGTATACTTGCTCGTTGGATGGTAGGTCGTTGAGTACAAATGGATCTTTAAAATGAAGACAGACACTGATGGTGAATGTCACTATTTGTAAAGCTTGACTTGTTGCAAAGATGTTTGTGACAAGTTCAAGGAGTTGACTACGATGAGACTTTCTCACTCGTAGTGGTGCTAAAGTCTATTGGAATTATGTTAGCAGTTGCTGTGTTTTCAATTATGAAATCTGGCACATGGATGTCGAAACATCGTTTCCTTAACGGTTTACTTCAGGAAAGGTTGTATGTGATACAACCAGAAGGTTTTGTCAGGCCTAAGGATGCTAAAAGGTGTGCAAGCTTCGGTGATCCTTCCATGGACTGAAGCAAGCATCTCGGAGTTGGAATATACGCTTTGATGAGGTGATCAAAGTTTTGATGTTTATACAAAGTTTACGAGAAACTTGTATTTGCAATAAAGTGAGTGGGAGCACTATAGAATTTCTGATAAGTATATGTGGATGACATATTGGTGTTCAGAAATAATGTAGAGTTTCTGGAAAGCATAAAAGGGTTATTTGGAAAGTAATTTTTAAAGGAAGACCTGGATAAAGCTACCAAAATGTTGAGCATCAAGATCTATAGAGATAGATCAAGATGACTTCATGAGACTTTCAATGAGTACATACCTTGACAAAGATTTTGAAATAGTTCAAAATGGATCAGTCAGAGAAAGAGTTCTCGCCTGATTTGTAAGGTGTGAAGTTGAGTGAGACTCAAAGCTCGACCACGGCAGAAGGAAGAGAAAGGACGAACGTCGTCCCCTATGCCTTAGCCATAGGCTCTGTATAGTATGCCATGCTGTGTACCGCACCTGTGTGTGCCTTGCCATGAGTCTGTCAAGGGGTACAAGTGTGGTCCAGGAGTGGATCACTTGACAGCGGTCGGAATTATCCTTAGTAACCAGAGGACTAAGGAAATGTTTCTTGATTATGGAGGTCACAAAGAGTTCGTCGTAAAGAGTTACGTCGATGCAAGCTTTAACACCTATCCGGATGACTAGTAGTAGCAATCTGGATACGTATAGTGGAGCAGCCATTTGGAAATAGTACCAAGTGGAGTGTGGTTGCAGTGTTTATGGTTTGACATAGAGATTTGCAAAGTACACATGGATCTGAATATCCCAGACCCGTTGACTATAAGACCTCTCTCACATGCAAAGCATGATCGAGCCCCAGAACTCATTGGGTGTTAGATTCATAACAATGTGAATCACATGGTGATGTGAACTAGATTATTGACTCTAGTGCAAGTGGGAGACTGTTGGAAATATGCCCTAGAGGCAATAATAAATTAGTTATTATCATATTTCCTTGTTCATGATAATCGTTTATTATCCATGCTATAATTGTATTGATCGGAGACTTAAATGCATGTGTGGATACATAGACAAAACCATGTCCCTAGTATGCCTCTAATGGACTAGCTCGTTGATCAAAGGATGGTTAAGGTTTCCTAGCCATGGACATGATATGTCATTTGATAACTTGCTCACATCATTAGGAGAACGATGTGATGGATAAGACCCAAACTACAAACATAGCATATGATGGTGTCAGTTTATTGCTACTGGTTTTTCCATGTCAAGTATATGTTCCTATGACCATGAGATCATGCAACTCATGGATATCGGAGGAGTGCCTTGTGTGTATCAAACGTCACAACATAACTAGGTGACTGTAAGGTGCTCTACAGGTATCTCTGATGGTGTCTGTTGAGTTGGCATGGATCGAGACTGGGATTTGTTACTCCGTGTGACGGAGAGGTATCTCGGGGCCCACTCGGTAATGCAACATCATAATAAGCCTTGCAAGCAATGTGACTAATTGTTAGTTGCGGGATCTTGTATTACGGAAGGAGTAAAGAGACTTGCCGGTAACGAGGTTGAACTAGGTATGGAGATACCAACGATCGAATCTCGGGCAAGTAACATACCGAAGAACAAAGGGAACGTTATACGGGATTAACTGAATCCTTGACATAGAGGTTCGACCTATAAAGATCTTCATAGAATATGTAGGAACCAATGTGGACGTCTAGGTCCCGCAATTGGTTATTGACCGTAGAGGTGTCTCGGTCATGTCTACATAGTTCTCGAACCCTAGGGTCTGCACACTTAAGGTTCGGTGACGTTTCGGTAGTGTAGAGTTATGTATGGTGGTGACAGAAGTTTGTTCGGAGTCCCGGATGAGATCCCAGATGTCACGAGGAGCTCCGGAATGGTCCGGAGGTAAAGATTCATATATAGGAAGTCCCAGTTTGGTTTCCGGAAAAGTTTCGGGCTCATCGATAGTGTACCGGGAGTGCCGGGAGTGTACCAGGAGTGCCGGTAGTGTACCGGGAGGCCTCCGGGAGAGGTATTTCGACCCCACGAGGTCCATGGGCTGTGGTAGAATAATAACCATCCCTTAGTGGGCTGGGAAAATAGCCACAAAGGCCCATGGCACAGGAGAGAAAGTCCTAAATCAAAAAGTGGAAAATCAGCCAATAGGAGGCAATCCTACTCCAACTAGGATTGGAGGTGAAGTAGGATTGCTTCCCACCTCCTATTTCGGCCGACCCAAAGGCCTTGGATGCCTCTCCTCTCCTCTCCTCCTATATATACTAGTGGATTGGATGGTTTTTCGACAGAATTTCCGGCCACGTGCTACCCGTTTCACCGGTGCACAGTTTCTCCTCTAGATCGGTTTTCCGCAGCGCTTAGGAGAAGCCCTGCCGTAATCACTCCACCACCATCACCGGAGCGCCGTAACGCTACCGGTGAACTCTATATCCTCTTCACCTCCTCTTGCTGGAACAAGACGGTGGAGATCGTCATCAAGCTGCACGTGTGCTGAACGCGGAGGTGCCGTCCGTTCGCCGCTAGATCGGAAGGACCGTGATCGGTATAGCGAGACGGTTCGTGATGAGATCGCGGAACGGATCATGATGTGTTCGCGGGACAGATCGTGATCAAGATCGTGAGACGAATCGTGATGAGATCGCGGGACGGATCGTGATGAGTTCACGGGACGGATCGTGATTGGATCGCGGGACGGATCGTGATGAGATCGCGGGACGCTCGGCGATTTGGATCGCGAAGATGTTCGACTACACCAACCGCGATTCTTAACGCTTCCCGCTTAGCGATCTACAAGGGTATGTAGATCCACTCTCCCTCTTGTAGATGCTCATCACCATGGATAGGTTTGCGTGTGCGTAGGAAAATTTTTGTTTCCCATGCGACGTTCCCCAACAGCAAGGGGCCGGGAATCGCTTCCCTCCGGCCCCTCGCCCAGCACCGTCGCTGCCTCCTCTCCCAGCCGCTCCGGCGCGTCGGTCATGCAGAAAGGCACCTCCACCTCCATGGCCGGTGCCTCCGGCGCATCCTCCGGGGCCGTTGGGACCCCCGGCATCTTGACCCGGGCCGGCTCGGCCATAGGCGGGGTCACCTCTCGCACCTCAGGCCGGGTCGCCTCAGGAGCCGGCTCCATCGTCACCTCCCTCGCCTGGGCCGCTTCTTGCACAGGCAGAGGCGCTGGTAGGTCATAGCCGCCCCTCGTGGCTCGCTTGACGGAGGCCTCGACATGCGGGTTGACTCCGATGCCGAGTATGACGCCCGTGGAGGATTCGCCGACCCCCTCCGCCTCCGGCTGCTCGAGGTCCCGGAGTGCGCGTCCCCTCCTCGCGTCCCGAACCCGGAGGCTCGCGGCTCCACAAGCCTCCTCTTCTCCTCCTTTTGGGTGGCCACGTGCTCGCGGGCCAGCCGGCTGGCGGCATTCATGGGCTCCCCCGCCGGCTCCACCTAATGGAGCTTGATGGGGTCGCTGCAACGCCCAAGGACCGATCATTGACCAGCTCGTGAGGCGGAAGCAAGAAACTTACGCGAAATAAAAACTTACCCAATGACAAGGGGCAAAGCCCGCTTGGCACTAGGGGGCGGCTTTCGTGCGGACACCTTCACCCGCTTTGGGTCGGGCGTCATCCGTCGTCATCCGTCCAGTCCTTGATCGAAGGGGCATGAGGGAACTCACCCGCTCCACTGGGATCCCCGGCCGCGTCGAATCCTCCAGCTCCACCGGAAGCGCCGGCTCGCGGGTCTACCGGCTCATCGGCTCCTCTCGAGGAGTCCACTCCTTCCTCTTGGGGGCCTCCCGTCTAGTAGTCTTTGGAGTTGGAGTTGTCGCGCCCCGCCTCGAATATCTGCGGGTCCGAGCCGTCCGGCGTGTTCTGTCGCGGCAACAGCTGCGGTCAGCACATCAAAGTAAGTTCTCTAGGCAGCTGCCGGCTAGGGAATATCAAACTTACCAGGGGAATCCGGTTGATGTGGTTGAACGGCTCCATGCCCAAGGACCACGAGGTGGGCTTCAGCTTGAACGTCGTGAGGGCATTCACCCGCTTTGCCACCTGAGCCGGCGTTAGCTCGACGGTGTATAGCCGACATGGGTTGCGCCTGCTGGACATATAGCAGATCCGGTGTGGCCGCATCTGGAGGGGTGACTCCCGACGCGAAATGAAGGCCGCCACCAGGTCGGCAGCGACCAGCCCCTCGGAGCTCTTCAGCTGCCTAAGCCGACCGAGCTCATCCAGGGCCACGCCGGGCGGGGCAGTCCCCAGCCAATTCTGCTGGGAGGACTGCTTGTGCTCAAACGGCGGCAGCCGGATGTAATCCGGCCTTGACTCGACGTTCTTCATGTAGAAGAACGTCCGGTGCCACCCCTTGAAGGAATCGATGAGGTAGAGAGGAGGAAAGCGAGCGACACCACGGCAGCACACCACTGTGCCCCCGCATGCGTCGCTTTTCAGAGGTTTGAGGTAGAAGAGAGCATTGAAGAGGTTAATGAAGGGAAGGATACCGAGGTACCTCTCACACAATGTCACGAAGGCGGAAAGATAAAGAATTGAGTTTGGGCCAAGGTTGTGCAACTGGAGGTCAAAGGTATCGAGGAGAAGACGGAAGAAGATACTAACTGGGAGCCCAAAGCCCTGGGAGAAGTGCCAGAGGAACATGACGTTTTCCCCTGGCTGTGGCGCAGGGGCTGTCTCGTCGCCCAGCATGTGTGCGGCCACCCACTCCTTCGACAGCAGCATGCGCGCGTGACGAAGCTCGGCGATGTCCACCTCGACCATGAAGGAGCCTGCCCAGCTTCCGCTGCGCCCATCGGCCATTGCAGTGGCGGTGCGGCATGCGGGTGCGAGTGTGTGCTCGGGTGCGGCGGCGCGCGAGGAAAAGCAAGGAGGCAATAAAGAAGGACAGCGAGGAGGCAAGTGGGGCGTGGGTACCTCCGCCTCTTGCCCTTCCTCCCCTATTGTAGGGGAGGCCACGACCGGGGGACGTGGGATTGATTCTGCCCACTCCCCCTAGAAACTCCGCGCGCGTGGGGGCCCCTTGGCCGTAATGGCTACCTAGGGGCACAGAATATCCTATCCTGCGCCCCGAGGCCTACTAGGCTATGCCTAGGTCCTAACGGGCTAGGCCTAGGCGACCTCCCGTCTCCCTGTGTGCGCGGGGCCCACCGCATCATTACTCGCCGCATGGCCTGCCACGTGCCGGCACAGGTCCCAGGGCGGCGCACCAGTACCTGAGGTGTCGGGTCCAACGGCGGACCTGGCTGCCCCTTCGCCTTTGAGCCAGATGCGGGTAATGCTAAGGGGAAGTCGCCGACTCCCCACCGTCCTCTAGACATAGCCCCCCGCCGGCTTCGGGGACTACTGACGGGGTTATCACCCCTAGGTAGTCCTAAGCAATCGGGTCCTCCCCATTTCGCTTCGAAGAAAAACTACATAGCCTGCTTGCCATGGCCGGTTGGAGGACGTCCGGCACGAGCCAGTGCCAACTGGCGCTTTGACCGGCTTGTCAAGGAGCCGGCTAGACACTCGGCCGGCTGGGCATGGCCGGCTGCCCACGGTCCGACTCTTTCGTTGACCTCGGCATGGACATGCCCCATCCCGTCCCTCTGCGCGCGGGTACGAAGACACGACGTGACCGGCACGACGGGCGGCCGTGTGGTAACAGTGGCCGCTGACGCCCTACAGCGTGTGGCTACAGTCCAACCGTCCCGGCCGCTGACCTCGATGAGCGTGACCAGGCATGGGAACAGTGCCGGCACGCCCTCGCTACTCGATTACCTGCCCCGGAATGGCTACAGTGCTGCCGGCCGTACCGACGACTTCGGCCGGCTGGTGCTAGGCAACGCCAACCCGGCGGCCCGTGCCGGCGTAGGTGGGATAGGGCCAATCACAGGGCCGACTGGTGGGCCCTAGCGGAAGATGGGACCGCTCGGCCGGTGGACCCCACGAACGATGAGACGACGCGAATAGCGGGACCCTCTGGCCAGCCGGAGAGACTTCCAACTGGGTCCCCCCACCTTTGTACTTATAACATATTGTAAGAGCCGGGGGTGGCCTATAACCCCCTGAGCCCCCCATGCAATGAGGACAGACAGAGACACATACGCGCGAACGATCATCCACACACACACCACCCCATGTAGTAGTGGAGGAGAAGGATCCGACTGCCCCTTCTTCCTCCTCTAGACACAGCTCCAGGAGCATCATTTTATCTATACCCATCCATACAAACAAACCAAGCAGGACTAGGGGTATTACCTCCCTTGGAGGGCCCGAAACCTGGTTACATCGTGTGTCGACACGCTTGTGCCCAATCTCGCTCCCGGAGCCCGTCGGCGTCCTTCGGCCCCAACCACCTACGATAAGCCACCCCATGGCATCTATCGTGAGAAAACGACGATAGTTGTGCTTCGAAATTACATCCTACTTATGGTGCATTATTCAATGTTAGTTATGCGTAATGCTCGCTTATGTGATTTTTCGTTTCTTGGTTGGATGCTTCTCAATCTCTTGCTAGCCTTCAATTGTACTAAGTAGAAATACTACTTGTGCATCCAAAATCCTTAAAACCACTTTTGCCATATGAGTCCACTATACCTACCCATATACGATATTTCCATGCTGTTCCAAGCAAATTTGAATGTGCCATCTCCAAACTTTCAAAATAAATTTTCCTTTTTGTGTGCTCGTACCACTCATGAAACGGTAGGGAATGGCAGATATTTTTCCATGCTAGATGTGTTATTCTCGATGAGTGTTTATTCACTTGTCATTGCACGAGAGTACGGAGGTAATAGGGAAGCCCATTCCTGAAATGAAATGAAAAAGAAAAGAAATTTACTTTATGTTGTAAACTAACAAATTCCTTGGAAAGTGTTTGTATGGAAGGAAACCGTGGATTCGTCTAGCCATGGAAAGTGAAAGTATGGTGGAAAAAACAGTAAACTTTATTTTCTGTTTGGGAACCACGTTTGATGCATCTAGTGTCAAAATATATCTCAATCTCTTGGTCGTATTCGTTGAAAGGAAAGGCATGCCACTCAAAATATTTTTCTCTATCAATTTAAACACTTGAGCTGTGGCACCTCTACAAATCCTTACATCCCTCTACAAAGGGCCTATCTATTTACTTTATGCAATTTTTATTTTTCAATTTGAGTCTCCATCTTCTCTTATAAAGCACCAACTTGGGGGCACTATGATCATACTTGAGAATTAGGTATAGCTAATATTTGAGTGTGTATTGTGAATGGATCAATGATTGAGCATGAGGGGCTAGGGATAACTTGCTTTAGCATTGATATTTTGAAAGTCATGGTTGCTTGTTGATATGCTTGAGTATTAAAGTTTTCATGTCAAAACTAGGCTATTGCATTGAACCATATGAAATGTCCAAATGTCCATGCTATAAATAAAATAATATATCATGAACATGTTAGGCTGCATTCCACATCAAAAATTCTCTTTTTATAATTTACCTACTCGAGGACGAGTAGGAATTAATCTTGGGGATGTTGATACGTCTCAAACGTATCTATAATTTTTGCTTGTTCCATGCTGTTATATTATCAACCTTGGACGTTTTACAATCATTTTATAGGAACTTTAGATCATTTTTTGGGACTAACTTATTGAGATAGTGCCAAAGTGTTGGTAGTTGTTTTCGCTTGTTTTTTACGTCGTAGAAAATCAATACCAAACGGATCCCAAACGTTGTGAGGATTTTTTTTGGAATTTTTATGGCCCAGAAGGAAGAAGATGGGCCAAAGATTACCAGATGATGGGGCCCAGGGCGGCCACCCTCCACCAGGGCCCGCTAGAGGCCCCTAGTGGGGCCTGGTAGAGGGTGCTCATCTCGGAACTCCCCCAACCGACTATCGATCCTATAAATTCCAAAAGATTCAGAAAACTGGAAGTTTCAAAACCTCCAGATCCAATCTAACGCCATCACGGAGGGATTCATCTTCCTCATAGGTGTCTCATCAATGATGCATGAGTAGTCAACCATAGACCTATGGGTCCGTAGGAAGTAGCTAGTTGGCTTCCTCTCTCTCTATGTTTCTCAATACAATGGTCTCTTGGAGAACTATTTGCTATATTGACTTTTGCGGTGTGTTTGCTGGGATCCGATGGATTTTGAGTTCATGATCAGTATCTATCCATGAATACGATTTGAGTATTGTTTGATCTCTTATTTGCATGATTACTTATAGCCTCATATTTCTTCTTCTAATCTTTGGTGTAGTTAGGGCAACTAGATCATTTTTTGTTGCCATGGGAAGAGGTGCTTTGTGATGGGTTCGATCTTGCGGTGTTCTTTCCAAGTGACAGAAGGGGCAGCAAGACACGCATGTATCGTTTCCATTAAGGATAACAAGATGTGATCTATTCCTACATGAATAGATCTTGTCTACATCATGTCACCGTTCTTATTGCATTACTCCATTTTCCCATGAACTTAATACACCAGATATATGCTGGGTAGCGGTCGATGTGTGGAGCAATAGAAGTAGATACAAAATCGTTTTGGTCTAGTTGTCTTTGACGTGATGCCAATATAATGATCATTGCCTGGATATCATCGTGATTATTGGATCTTCTATCAATTGACCAACAATAATTTATTCACCCACAGTGCACTATACTCATGAGTGAAGCCACTAGTGAAACCTATGCCCCCCGGGTCTACTTTTCCAATATATTGCTTTCCATCTACTATTTGCATCTTTTGTTTTCAGATCTATTAATAAAAAAACAAAATAACTTGCTGCACTTTTTTTACTTATTTTAGTTTGCTTTCTTGCGAGATCTACTTGCCAGAACTATCACTACCTAATCTATCTTATTACAGTGGAGAGTTTGACAACCTCTCTTTTGCGCCGGGTTGCAAGTATTTGTTATTTGTGTGCATGTGTTGTTTATGTGTGTCAGTGTAGAAACTGGTGAATCTCAGGTAGGGGGTCCCAAACTGTGGGACTAGGATCAACGGTAATAGGAGATGAAGGGCACACGAGTTTACCCTGGTTCGGGCCCTCCTATGGAGGTAATACCCTACGTCCTGCTTGATTGTATTGATGGTGTAAGAGGTTATGGAGTTGATATACCTCGAGATCGTATGTCTAACACTAGATGTGTTGTTCTCTCTCTATACCCCAAAACCCTCCAGTTTATATAGATGCCAAGGAGGCCTAGGGTTTACACATGGTCGGTTATATGCCAAATGGATAAACAGGCCTATTTACTACATCAAACGTAGAGCGCAAGCCATGGTACTTGAAGCTTCCATCCTGGTAACTGGGCCTTCAGGTCATGTAGCATTCGGCGAGTGGCCCATATAGTCCGACCCATACAATAGGTCAGATATTGGAGGACCCCCTAATAAAGGACTCCCTTACTAGCCCCCGAGCTTGCCACCAATGCCAAGAGTCTTCAGCTCCAATTGCTTCGCGAATAGAGTCTTTGGCTTGCGAGGTGAGTTCCCTCCGCCGAACCACAGTTCGGCCCCTGATGTCAAATAATTCTTCCGCATTACGGCATGTTCGAACTTTGTGAGATAATTCGTCTTTTGAAGGCCAAGCGTTGGGAAAATCGGTAATGTTTCCCGATGATCTTTCTGACGAAAGGTCGCAGCCTATCACGACCGATAGGCCAGTGCCAAGTACTCGATGCGCGGCTCGAGGCAGTTCCGTCCACATGATCTCTCCACATGGATCGTGTCCAGTTTTATATGGGATGTAGTTAATTATACGCCCACAATGGCTTGTGCGTCTTGGGAAGTGGAGAGAATCACGACACGCCAAGGGGAGCCAGAATCGACAGACCTCATAAAAGGAGAAAGAAAACCCCAAGGGCCTCTCACGCTCTTCATTCGACATCTCCGCCTCCTCTTCCCTTGTGCCTCCAAAGAACAGATCTGGGTCTCTTGCACCCCGCCTTTGAGCTCAGCAATGGCAGGCTCCAATGGCTAGTGGGAAGTTTCCACAGTCAGCAACAAAGACATCCTCGACCTCAAGAAGGCCGGCTATCTCCCCGCCGATATCACTCATCGCGCTGCGAAGAAAGGACAAGCAATCCCCACCCCTAAGCCAGGTGAGCGGGTGGTGTTCATCCCCCACTTCATCAGGGGGTTAAGCTTTCCTGCTCCACCCCTTCGTTAGGAGCCTCATGTTCTTCTATGGCTTCGACTTCCACGATCTTCCGCCAAACTCCATTATGCATCTCTCTTACTTCATCCTCCTCTGCGAGGCATTCCTGCACATCGAGCCGCACTCGGGCTCTGGCTGCAGGTTTTCAACATCAAGCCGAAGCGTGTCGATGGTAAGCACGCCGACTGCGGTGGTGTTGTCATTAGCAAACTCATGTGCATCGACTGGCCGACAGGTACCCTCATCAACACCATTAAGGGGTGACAGAAGGAGTTGTTCTACACCACTGAACCAAGGAGGTCGCCGATCTACAAAAGCGGTTCTGATCCTTCGTCGAGAATAGCGTCAAGCTGGCCGATGTGGTTCAGGTAATGCTCCGAACACGCATCCTCCCCTGCCAGCGCTGAGACACCCCCCTATGAGCTCGGGAAATCAATGCTGAGCCCGCAGTCCAGAAACATTTCTACACTATGTGGAATAAGCTATGGAAAGCTTTCTTAAAATCCATGAAGAGTTGGCCAGCTGACGACGAGGACAACGGGCTACACGCTGCCAAGCCAGACTCCAAGGTATGCCACATCCGAGCCTGACCGGTTTTATTACATAGAAGGTCCATAACCCTGCATCTGATATGCTTGTGCAGAGGTGGGTGAAGAAAGCCAACAACATCAACAGTCCGGCCACTCATCCCGAGGACGAGAGGACCGGGCTGTTAGCCAAGATGCTCGTGGAGGGGCCTTACAAGCCTCCGAAGAAAAAGGAGGTGGACAAGAAATCAGGTCAGGCTGGTATCTGCATCAGGGATCAGCCTGATGCTGCTTCCGAAGACACACCCGCCTCCTCTAATCAGGAGGAGGCCAAAGAGGAAGAAGAAGAAGAGGAGGAGGAGGAGATCAAGAGCAAGGGGGAGGCAATCTTCCCCACGCTAAGAGGAGAGCAGCGACCTCGGACGCCCCAGGGCAGGTAGCCTCTCCTACTCCAAAGAGGTAGCGACAAGTGTGGTTGGTCCTGTCCGAGGAAAGTTTGGAATCGAGATCCACGTCCAAAGATGTCGAGGATGTTCCTCGAAGGAACCTCAGGGTCAAGCCCCCTCCATCCAGGTTTGGATCCAAAAACCCTTCTTTCTATCGCCAGTAGGCTCGGAGTTTGCTAATACGCAGGATGTTGGTTCAACAACCCTCTGCGTGTCATCCCCACAAAGGTTATATTGGATGGGGAGACCCCGCCTGCCGAACTGGCGGAGAGCGGGGACACCCTGCACCCCCCCACTCCTGACGCTACGAAGGACGCCATGGAGGTGTCATCCCAGTACACTCCAATGGAGGTGGACACAAGGGGCGCGGAGGATACCCTTATGGCCGAAGCTAACACTTTGGCCACCGAAGAACAGGGGACGATCCCCTGCCAGACACCGAGGAGACCGGACGGGTGTGTAATCAGTCCACTCCGAGAACGTCTCCGGAGCATCGGTCCAAAGCCTGATGGGTGATCAGGAAATCCGATCATCCCCAGCGCCACCGATCACTGAGTTATTTGCGATGGGGGAGGCTCTATCAAGCGCCTCTATCCCTGAAGACCGTCGCACCCTTATGGGTGCGGTGTTACAAAGCGTCCAGTCCGTTGACAATGGACTGAAGGAGGCCTTTGAAGGTCTCCTTGCAGGCTTTCAAGTAAGTTGCCCGTCGTTTGTGTTAAGATATTATTTAATCATATTGTATCCATGGCAGCCGCCGAGCCCTAGGTGAGTTGAACAAACTCGCCTAGGGTTCATATCTATAGTTTGGAAAGTAAGTGCCGATGTGACACATATATTTGATGTGTAGGCCTAGTCATCGGTGGCAACCAAAAATGCTGACAAACTGACAAGATAAATCGAAAGCTCAATCGCTCCGAGCATGAGGTGGAAGCCGTCAACAAAAGTTTTGACGAGGCGCATGGTAAATTCGAATCAAATCTTAGTATTCTTCCACGAATTCTATTAATGCAGTCCTTATAGATAAGTCCTTGTCATGTTGCAGCTTCGTCGAAAGAGATGGGAAATCTCAGGGCCAAGCTTCAGCGCATCAAGGCTGAAGCGGCCGTGGAGAAGGCAGCGGCCAAGGAAGCGGCCACTGCACTCTCCGTCCTGCGAGCCACCAGTGATAAACACCAGGATCATGTGGCGGAGAGACAAGATGAGCTCCAGGACGCCAACAACAAGTGCGATCCCTTGGAGAAAAAGAACAAGGCGCTCTCAGCCGAGCTATCCACCAGGAAATCTGATCTTCATCAAGAGTGGGTGGATAGACAGTTCTTCGAGGAACAAGTTCGCCAAGCCAAGGAGATAGCTGGTGGTAAGCCATACTCCGAAAAGTGCGTATTCGGGGATAGCAGATTCGAATTGCTGACCCGGGTATGGCGATCCTCAGGCATAGCCACCAATCTCCACAAAAACATGGCGGAAGCCAACTAGCTGCTCGTCTCGCGGGGAGAGGAAGACCAAGCTCGGATGTTCCGGGCGCCGTTTGGAGCCCCTGAGTGTCCTCCTCTACTGGTGGAACAACTCAAACAACTGATGGAGCTGCACTAGCTGGCGGAGCCGGCCATACGGGACCTTTGCATCTGCTTATGGCCCGGTGAGCCACTCCCCGGCAGCTACTTCGGTCTGGTGCAGCAACCGATTCAAGCTGCACCCCGCCTCGACGCCATAAAGCACTCCTCCTGCATTGAAGGTGTCCAGATGGCCCTTGCCAAGGCCCAAGTGCACTGGCCGGGGCTCAATCCGATGAAGGTCGCCACCGACCGGCCGCCACCCAGAAAGTCGCAACAACGCCCCGAGTTGTACTTCGAAGGAATCATGGAAAGTGAGCGGGTGACTGCGTCACAGTGTTCGGGCAAAAGAATTTTTGAATGAAATTGTAATGTGTTCAAAGACTTGCGATAACTTTTAATGATACTAGTATCCGCTCTTATATACTTTTGCCTTCCTTTATAACTCTTGTGTGGTTGCTTAATACTGAAGGATGTGAGTCGTCGGCTTCATCCCCCACGTAGATACTACATGGGGTGTCCATGCCAAAGAACTATGTTCCTTAGACGTATTAACGGAACCCGAAGGCGGTTTGAGTGGGGCATACTAGGGAATTGGACTATTATGCTTTATTTCTTTCACTTAATTGAAGGGGCATGAAAAGGACTACGGGAGGCGTATGATTATCCACCAAGGTTTTTGCGATGTTCGAACGAGCCGAGGCCGAAGCCGACATCGTGGTATTTGCTCAAATGACAAATGCATCATATAACATGGAATAACTGCTTACGAAGTTTGAAGTATAATACTTCTAACTTGGGATTCACAGATCGGCTCGCACATAATATGACAGTCCGTTATCGGCTTTCTCCCGTGAGGCGCTTGACTGGACTATCCGGAAGCACAATCGCAGGGTGCTCCTTTTGCCCTTTTAGCCGAACGGGCGGAACATAAAGGGGCAAGCACAAGAGCCGGGCAACCCAACTTAATGACCAAAGACACAGTTCGGAACTGATGCACATAAAGCGAACACCAAGACACCGAGCACACAATGGTTAAGGCGGTTTGAGTTTGAAGTCGAGCCCCCAGTCTAATAGCTGGTGACTTAAAGCCATACCGAACAAATTCACAAGAAGAGGGAGGGAAAAAATCAGTATGTGCCAAAAAACAAAATAGGTTAGGTGTACTTGCGCCAGGCAACTTCATATTTCATCAACCAACTCTTATAACTCGGATTGCTGAAGCAACTATTTATAGGTATGCGAAAAAAGAGAAAATAAAAAGACCTAAAGTAGTTGTTGTACCAGGGGTCTTCAATTGTTTACTAAAGGTCTTTGTTATACCCTGTTGCTTGGTGACTCCTGCCTTTGGATGTACCTTGATAGGTGATAGTGTATGACGAATGGACCTTGCAAACTAGGTCTTGAGAAGTAGCCGATTATGTAGATGGGCTTTATGCCGTCTGGTCCGAAGATGTGTTGATGGTTACGGTTCGGAGAAACCGAACACCCATCGAAAGTTCCCCGCCACCACCCATGGAATCTTTAGTGCAAAGTTGTGCCTCTTCGGCACGTGCTTTGCTAGTCCTGGGGTTGTGCGGTGGGGGGAGAGGCCCTATTGAGGGGAGGAAGGAGGGTTGGCGTTTTCAGTCTGAATCCGAACTCTCTTCCCACCCTTTCGTGCCTCTACGGCGAATGCCGAAGCTTGCCGGTCGTCTCTATAGCTAAATTCGGCCGCCAGCGCCAATGCATGTTCCTCTGTTCTAAGGAACCGCTCTGTATTTCCATTGATAGTAATGACCCCCTTGGGGACAGGCATCTTGAGCTTGAGGTATGCGTAATGCGGGACTGCGTTGAACCGAGCAAACGTGGTCCGACCGGGTAGCGCGTGATAGCCGCTGTGAAAGGGCACAATGTTGAACATCAAGTCTTCGCTCTAGAAGTTGTCGGGCGAGCCGAACATGACTTCCAGGGTTACAGAGCCCGTACATCGGGCCTCATCCCCTCGGATCACTCCTTTGTGGGTAGTGCTACTGGCTTGAACCTTGATGGATCTATACCCATCTTTTTCACCATATTTGAGTAAATCAGATTGAGGGTACTTCCTCCGTGCATTAGGACTTTAGTGAGGTGATACCCATCTGTAATGGGGTCTTGGACGAGGGCAGCCGAGCCCCCATGAAGGATACTAGCGGATGGTCGCGCCCGTCGAAGGTGATCGGGTAAGCTAACCACGGGTTATATTTTGGAGCTATGTGCTTCACGGCGTAGACCTCCCGAAAGGCCTGCTTCCTCTCTTACTTAGGTATGTGGGTGACGTATATAATATTCACCGATTTGACTTTGGCAGGGAATTTCTTATGACCGCCACCTATTGGACCTCGAGGCTCTTCTTCAGCCTCACTGCATGAGCTCTTGCCCTGTTCTTCAGGTTGTATTTTGCCGGCATGTTTAAACACCGAACAGTTGCGGTGTGTGTGATTGGCTGGTTTCTCCGGAGTTCCATGGATTTGGCAAGTCATGTCCATGATCATCTCGAGCTGAGTCGGTCCATCACGATTGCCTTTAGGGGCTTATTCCGCTGTCTGGGTCGGGAGTTGCGGAATCCAGTATTGACCACCGTGTCATTGTTGTCGTTACCATGATGTCGGCGCTTGTTCTTATTACGTTTCGGCTTTGAGTTGCCATCCTGGGCTACAGGTGCCGTCGAATCCTTAGAATTGTGGCTGCGTCTAGCCAGCAAATTATCTTCGCCTGCATAGAAGCGGGTCATGAGGGAGGTAACGACAGACAGTCTGAGGTTTGTCCTGACCTAGCTAGCAGGCCAGCCATTCGTCCTAAATATTGTGTCAGAAAGAGGCAATATATTCGGCATACGGACAGTCGACGATTTGGTTCTTCTTAGTCAACAACAGATTCCAAAATTGCCGGACAGACTCTCCAAGCCTCTGGTAGGTCTTCCTCGTCGATGGGGGGGAGGGTAATCGTCGCCCTCGTGGTCCTTGACGGTATCAAGGTGGTTTTGGTCTGTAGGTTCGTCCGGCCCCTCAAACTGGTGCTCAGGCACATCGGGATGATCATGATCGGCAGGGGCGCTACCATCCCCATTGTTGATAATAGTTCGTCTTCCCTTTTTTCTTTTGGACCGCTTATGCGATTTTCGGTGTCTTGATGGCGCGTCGCCCGATTTGTCATCATCGTTGTGAGGCGTGTTGTCGCTGTTGGTGGCAGGAGTATCCACCATGTAAACATTGTACGTAGAAGTGGTTGTCCAAGTCTAGGTGTTAACGAGGGTGAGAGCATGGTCCTCTTAATCCATTTATTCTGCCTCCTCGGAGGCATAGTCTAGCACATCGGTTAAGTCTTCGACGGTAGCTATCAAGTGGGTGGTGGGTGGGTCAAAATAGCGGTCCCTGCCCGAACTGTAAGCGGCCGGACATAGATCGGGGCTGGATCGTTGGTTGTTTTCAAAGATGAGAATTGCTTCGAGGCCTGGTCGACCGCTGAGGTCCCGATTGGATCGATCTTGTCTAGGACACGTGGAGTCGACCCCCATGAATCCCACCCATGGGGAGTGTTGTAGGAACATAGGTCCGGTCATATGGGTTGATGGCCAGGCCGGGGTTAGAGATTGGGCTGCCACCATGGGTGACCCCATGTGCATGTCCGACGGAGGGGCTCGAGGTTAAGGCCTCAGAGTCCTCGGGGGCTACGGGTGAAGCTGTGAGCCCGATTAGTGACAAGTCTCCCCGAGAGTCGACAGAAAACACTAGGTTTCCAATTCTAACTTCCTGATCGGGGGCGAGGCTCTCAATGCAGCCTAGATGACCGGTGGAACCAGCATGTAGCAAAACACTGCCGAAGGCGAAGATCTCTCCGGGGACAAAAACGTTCATGTTGTGGACCTCTTTGTTGATGAAAAGGCAAGTCATCGATCCCTTCTCGCTCATAGAGGAACTCTCAATGAAAGCACCAATGTCGGTGTAGAAACCGGCGGATCTCAGGTAGGGGGTCCCGAACTGTGAGACTAGGATCGATGGTACCAAGAGATGAAGGGGACATGAGTTTACCCAGGTTCGGGCCCTCCTATGGAGGTAATACCCTGCATCCTTCTTGATTGGATTTATGGTGTAAGAGGTTACAGAGTTGATCTACCTCGAGATCGTATGTCTAACCCTAGATGAGTTGTTATGTCTCTATACCCCCAAACCCTCTGGCTTATATAGATGCTGAGGAGGCCTAGGTTT
Source organism: Hordeum marinum (assembly GCA_022496015.1). Classification (NCBI taxonomy): domain Eukaryota; kingdom Viridiplantae; phylum Streptophyta; class Magnoliopsida; order Poales; family Poaceae; genus Hordeum; species Hordeum marinum. The sequence goes on from CM039677.1 coordinate 169,584,627, forward strand.
AGACATGGTCGGTTATATGTCGAAGGGATAAACATGCCTATTTGCTACATTAGACGTAGAGCGGAAGCCATGGCATCGAAGCTTCCACCCTGGTAACTAGGCCTTCAGGACATCTGGTGTTTGGCGAGTGGACCGTGAAGGGGGTTATTTCCCATGTGTAGTCCAAAGCACCGAGGTTCTATCCCCTGCTTCAAGAAAAAGTACGTGTTCGGCTGCTTCCTGGCTGGCCGGCGCACAGCCGGCCGGTGCGCTGCCGGCTAGATTGGGGATGGCTAGTCAAACAGCTGTGTCGGCCCCCAGTCGGATGGGCATGGCCGGCTACCCCCAAGGTGCCACCTTCATTGACCCTCGGGCGGACAATCTCCCATCCCATCCCTCTGCACACAGGTATGACAACAAGACGAGACCCCCACGACGGGTGCCAGTGTAGCCGCAGTGACTGCTGAAGCGCGGGTGCGCATGGCTATAGTTTGGCCAGTCATACCGCTGACCTTGGCCGACCGTGACCGGGCGGGGCAACAGTGCTGGCACGCCCCCGCCCAATTGATTACCTGCCCTGGCGTGGCTACAGTGCAGCCCGCCGTACCGGGGACTTCGGTCGGTTGGCGCAAGATGACGACACCTGGGCGGCCCGTGCTGTAGCAGGTGGGCGGGGGCCAGTCACGGAGCCGGTCGGCGGGCCCTAGCGGGGGATGGGACCGCGTAGCTGGCGGGCCCTACGGGTGACGAGATGGCTCATGGGGCGGCCCCTGGCCAGCCGGAGAGGCTGCTAGTCGGGTCCCCCCGTTCTGTACCATAAGAGTATTGTAAGCCGGGGGTTGTCCTATAAAACCCCTCGAGCCCCCCATGCAACGGGGAGGAGATCACACACACACACACACGGGACACTTCCTACATATCCACCTCCGTAGCGGAGGAAGGCGAGCCGGCTGCACCCTCTTCCTCCTATAGACAGCGGCTCCAGGAGCAACCTTGTAAACATACCCATCCATCAACTAGACCAAGCAGGACTAGGGGTGTTACCTCCCACGGAGGGCACTAAACCTGGGTACATCATGTGTCACCACCGCTTGTGCCTAATCCTGCATGGTGTCCTCCGGCCCCAACCACCTTCGAGAAGCCTGCCCATGGCATCTGTCGTGAGAAAACAATGACAGTTGGCGCACATCATGGGGCCGTACGCGGTGCCGGACGGATTCATGATCCAGGCGGGACCCCTCGCCATTGCCCGCCACCGCCGCACGTCCAGGTGAAACCGCAGGCTCGCGGGGCTTGCTCGGGCAGACACTCCGGGCAGCATCATCAACCTCATGCTCAACATCAACGTGCTCACCGAGCGCTTTGGCAGGCTAAGCCTTGCCGAAGCGTCGGTCGCCAACGAGTACCCTAGCTAGGTGCTCGACTGCGCTGACCAGCCCACGGCTGTGGGCGCAAACGCTGCGACCCAGTCCAGCGGCTCCCATGTCCGCATGGGAGCGATGGCCATCATCTCCTCCACCTCCTCAAGTTGTGCGCGGGTCGAGGCTGACACCGCCGCGGCCCGCGACGGCACCTCCGATCCACTCGGTGCGGCCCTTCGGGTCCTGAGCACCCCATTGCCCCGATGGCGAACCCTGACGTCGCCACGGCCGAGCTGGAGGCGGCTCACCGCCTACTGTTCGAGGACACCAGCACCCTCGTGGCCACGCGGCGCTGCATGGAGGCCGCTCAATGAGAATATGCCTCCGCCTACAGTCTCACCCCGGATGGCACCGAGCCCAACTGGCATGGGGCCGTGCGTGACCGCAGTCGTGTGGTCGCCGAAATCTTGGGCGGCATGCCCGTCTACGACACCCTCGCATCCAACCTGCGGTCCACCAAGGTAGCCTACGAGGATTTGGCTACCTTGGAAGGAAAAAAACATGCCATCCGCGAGCGTCACATCAAGGACCTCATTGACGCTGCCGACGCACAGCAGCATCAGCTCGCGACGGGCAGCATCGCCTCTGAAGGCCCCCGGCTTGAGCGTGAGGGCACAGGGACTGCTGGCCGTCAGCCGGTTCAGCACTCCTGCTCCCCTCGCGCCTCCAGCCACCGAGTCGAGGCAAGCAACCCCCAGCACTATCAGCTGTCAGGAAATGAGCAGCCGGCTGTAAATAGTCGGTGCACCAACAACCCACCTCGCAGCGGCCGCCACCACAAGGCGCCGGCTGACGGCAGCCGACATAGCCACGGGCATACGCCACGCCCGCGGCACGAGCCGGAATGGTGAGTTCCACCCATCATCCGCCCCGAGCTCTCATCCTCGCTCGGACCACGTGTCCCCCACAGCGAGAATGATGCCCGTCTCCACATCGACCGGCTCTCGCCATCGGCCCTCCTCGAGGAGGAAGGCTCAATTGACTGGCCTGTTTCGGCCCGCGGATCCACAACGAGCCGTTCTCGATCGGCTTCATGCTCCCCGAGACACCCTGAAATACAATGGGGCTGCCAAACCCGAAGACTGGATGATCGAATACACCACCGCGATCGGCATCACTAGGGGGAACAAGCGCGTAGCCGTCCGCTATGCCCCCCTCATGCTGATCGGCTCGGTCTGCACCAGGCTCAACAGCCTGGCGGCCGACAACATCAACACCTGGATAGACTTCGAGGAAGCCTTCATCCGCAACTTCACCAGCACCTACAAGCGGCCCGGATGCCCCCCATGAACTGGCCATGTGCGTTCAGGGGCCGAATGAGTCCCTCCGCCACTACCTCACCTAATGGACCGAGCTCTGCAACTCCTATGAGGGGGTGCATGAGGTGCAAGCCATATAGTACTTCATTGAAGGCTGTCGCAACGGCAGCCCCCTCAAGCACAAGCTCATGTGTTCTGAGCCAGCTAGGCTAGCCGAGCTCATGACCAAAGCAGACAAGTACACCACGGCCAACTCCACCATTAGGGTCAAAACGACTCCGCCTGCCAAGGCGACACTGACGCCGGCGGCGTCTCGACTGGCTACTGATAACCGGCAGCCGTAGAACAACAAGCGCAAGAATGACCAGCCCGACTCCCGCTATGAGAGCCGGCAAGTTGCCACCATCGAGGAGCAGGAGTCGGCTACCCAGTCTTCCAGCCAGCGCCAGCACACTGGCAAGGCTGCCTGGCAGCCCAAGCTCATATTCGAGCAGATGCTCGACCTCCCATGCAAGAACCACTTTGGGGCCAAGCCCTCCATGCACACGCTTCGGCAGGGCAGCTTCTCACAGTGCCTAGCCCGAGGGGACAGCCTTCCGATTCCTCCCGTGCCACCAGTCCGTGCACCGACCCCGGCCCCAGCTGTCGCCCTGATGCCGGCTCCGGGTCCGCCCCAGAATGACGATCGCCCAAACGACCAATTCCCCAACCAGGACGGTTGCTGTGTCGTCTTCACCAGTGAAGGGATGAGAAAACATGCTCAACTCCGGCTCCACTGTGAGGTGAACGCCACAATGCCGGCAACTCCCCAGTTAATGCACTGGTCGGAGAAGCCGGGCACCTGGAGCCGGTCGGATCACCCGATCGTGATGCTAAGTCCCGACAGCTATGCCCTGGTCCTCGACACCACCAACGCCACCGAGCAGCGCACCTGCCCTTTCTTGGAGGGTGCTGATTGATGGTGGCAGCACCATCAACATCCTCTATCTCGACACAGTGCACAAGCTGGGGTTAAAAATATAAGACCTTCAGGCGAGACGGATGCTTTTCCATGACATCATGCCAGGAAAGTCCTGCTCCCTTGTCGGCAAGATCGAGCTTGACTTCCTCTTTGGCAGCCTCGGTCACTTCCGCCGCGAGTCAGTGTTGTTCGAGGTAGTGTACCTCGAGAGTCCCTACCACGCGCTGCTGGGCCGACCGGCTCTCGTCAAGTTCATGGCAGGCCCCACTACGCCTACCTCAATATCAATATGCCGGTCCCCAAGGGAATCATCACCATCGCTGGTGACTACAAGATGTCGCTCGAGTGCGCTCGAGATGGAAGCCGTCTGGCCGAGGCCCTAGAGATAGCCAAGGACAAGCGACAGCTTGACCGGCTGGTGGCCCTCACTGCCAGCCGGCCGGCCGTGTTGTCTCGTCCCTCGCAGTCGATCGGCGAGGCCTCCTTCCAGCCGTCCAAGGACACCAAGCAGATCCCGCTCGACCCGGTCAACCCCTCTCAGTGCGTCACCATCGGCTCCTGCCTCGACAACAAATAGGAAGGAGAGCTCATCGACTTCCTCCGTGAGAATCAGGACATCTTTGCATGGTCCCCCAAGGACATGCCGGGTGTTTCGAGGAAGTTCTCTGAGCACAAATTACACGTCCGGCCAGACGCTAACCAGTCAAGTAAACCCTACATCATTTCTCTAAGAAGAAGCGGCGTACTATAGGAGAGGAGATCGCCCGGCTGCTCACAGTCGGCTTCATCGTGGAAATTTTCCACCCAGACTGGCTGGCCAACCTAGTCCTGGTGCTGAAGAACAAGACCTGGCGCATGTGCATCAATTACACCAGCCTAAACAAGGCAAGCCCAAGGACCCGTTCGCCCTGCCGCGGATGGATCAAGTCATCGACTCCATGGCTAGCTATGATTTGCTGTCCTTTCTGGGCGCCTCCTCTGGCTACCACCAGATCAAGCTGGATCCGGAGGACCGGCTCAAGACCTCCTTCATCACACCTTTTGGGGCCTACTGCTCCATCACCATGTCCTTCGGCCTGATGAACGCTGGTGCCACCTTCCAACGGCGCATGCAGAAGTGCCTCCTCTCTCAGATAGGCAGGAACGTCCATGTGTACGTCGACGACATCGTCGTCAAGACCAATAAGCCTTTCAGCCTCCTCGACGATCTCCGAGAGACCTTTGCGAACTTGTGCGAGTAAAAGATCAATCTCAACCCATAGAAGTGTGTCTTCGGACTCCCGGCCTGCAAGCTCCTGGGTTTCTTCATGTCGGCTCGCTGCATCGAAGCTAACCCGGAGAAGATCAGTGCAATCAAGCGCATGCCCAAGCCGACCCGGCTCCGCAACGTCCAGAAGTTCACTGGCTGCCTCGCCTCGCTCAGCCGGTTCATCAGCCGGCTGGGGGAGAAGGCATTGCCCCTTACGGGCTCCTTCGCAAGACAGCTCTGGTCAAGTCGGGCCACACAAAGAGGCTGGCCATGTTCGACTGGACCGATGAGGCGGACGAGGCCTTCCCCGGCGTCAAGCGGGCTCTCACCCGCGTGCCCATCCTGGTAGCACCAGCTTAGAAGGATCCCTTGCTCGTCTACATCGCGACGACCACCCGCATCATCTTGGTGGTCGAGCGGCCGAAGGATGGTAAATCCATGCCGGTCCAACGCCCCGTCTACTACCTCAATGAAGTCCTCTCCGCCTCCAAGCAAAACTAACCCCACTACTAGAAGATGTGCTATGGCATTTATTTTGCCACCAATAATGTCAAGTAGTACTTACAGGAGGACACGATCATCGCGGTGAGCACCACCTCGCTCGGCGAGACCATGAGTGGCCGGGACTCCACCAGCCGAATCGCCAAATGGGTCATCGCCCTTGCCGACCACGAGATCCGGTACGAGCCGTGTAACGCCATCAAGTCGCACGCGCTAGTCGACTTCTTTGTCGACTGGGCAGAGACCGAGTTTGTGCCGTCTCCCCCAGACTCCACGCATTGGCGCATGCATTTCGACGACTCAAAAATGAGGACCGGCCTGGGTGCCAGCATAGTCCTCTTGTCCCCAAAAGGTGACCAGCTCAAGTATGCCCTCTAGATCCACTTTGCCGCCTCCAATAACGTGGCCGAATATGAGGCCATTGTCCACGGACTCCGGCTCGCTAGGCAAATCGGCATTAGGCGCATCCTATGCTTCAGCGACTCCGACCTCGTGGTGCAGCAGGTCTCCGGCAAATGGGACGCCAGGGACGCCAACATGGACACCTACAGCTTCCTCGTACAGCAACTCATCGGCTCTTTCGAGGGCTATGACTTCCACCACGTCCCGCGGGCGGATAACGAGGCGGCCGACACACTGGCCAAGATCGGCTCCACCCAGCAGGCCATCCTAGCCGGCGTCTCCCTCGAGCGGTTGCTCAAACTGTCAATCAAGCCTTCCGTAGAGTCGTAGTCCATCTTCGTACCGGCCGGCGCTGCTGGCCCATCAGCGGCTCCGGCTGCTCCCTCGGCATCTTAGCCACCGGCTCCTCCTACCCCGGCTACCTTCCCGGCGCCTGCTCAGCTGAAATAGCCGGCTACGTCCGAAGCAGCCGGATACGTCCGAAACAGCCGGCTCCGACGCCATGACTGTCATGATGGCAGTCGAACCCCCTCCTGTCGTCCCAAACTTGGGGGCTGGCGAGCCGGCCCCGGTGGCTGGCGAGCCGGTCCCGGGGGCTGATCACCTAAGCCTGGGGGCTCTTGAGCCGACCCCCATCACGGCTCCCTCATGGGCCCAGCCCATTCTGGTGTTCCTTCTGCGCGGCGAGCTCCCCCCGGACGAGGCCATGACAAGACAAATCCAATGCCAAGCTTCGGCCTACAACATCATCAATCATGAGCTCGTCCACCGTAGCGCCACCGGTATCTTCCCACAGTTGTGTCGAGCCGGACATGGGTCAGGAGATCCTCCTCGACATCCACCAGGGCGAATGCGGGCACCACGCCACCTCTAGAACCCTGGTGGCCAAGGCCTTCCACCACGGTTTCTACTGGCCGACCGCTTTGGAGGCGGCCAAGAAGCTGGTCGACAAGTGCGAGGGATGCCAGCGCTTCAGCATGCAGAGCCATCTACCGGCCATGGACCTCCAGACCACCCCCCTCTCTTGGCCTTTCGCAGTTTGGGGTGGACATGGTGGATCCCTTCAAGACCGCACGAGGCCGCATGATGCATCTGCTGGTAGCCGTCGACAAATTTACCAAATGGATCGAGGCCAGACGAATCAAGAAGCTGGACGGCCCCACAGTCATCCGGTTCATCGATGATAATCACGGTTCGCTACGCAATCCCCCACAGCATCATCACCGACAACGACACAAACTTCGTCAAGGGCGGGCTCGCGCGTTTCTGCTCCAAGCAGGGCATCCGACTCAACCTGGCGTCCGTCGCTTACCCACAGTCAAACGGCCAGGTTGAGAGGGCAAACGGCCTAATCCTATCCGGCATCAAGCCCCGGCTCGTAATGTCACTAGTGAGGTCAGCTAGCTGCTGGGTCGACAAGCTGTCGGCTATCCTTTGGAGCCTCGGGACCACTCCCAAACGATCAATCGGCTAAACACCCTTCTTCCTTGTGTACGGGTCCGAGGCGATCATTCCCACCGATATCGAGTTTGACTCGCCTCAGGTCACCCTATACACGCAGAAGGACGCAAAGGAGGCGAGAGAGGATGGCATCGACCTACTCGAAGAAGCCCACAAACTGGCCTTGAGCCGGATGGCCATCTATCAGCAGAAGATCTGGCACTACCACAGCAAGCGGATCCGGCCGCTCTCCTTCCGTGATGGAGATCTGGTGCTCAGGCGGATCCACTGGATAGTCAGCTAGCACAAGCTTTCCTCCCCATGGGAGGGCCCATTCATAGTCAGCAAGGCACTGCACAACAACGGGTACTACCAGATAGACGCCCAGAAGCCGTAGAGGCGCAAGAGAGATGCCTCTGGTGAGAAGACTCATTGCCCGTGGAACGCGGCGCTCCTCCATCGGTTTTACTGCTGAAAAATCCAGTGTATGTATGTATCCTTCCTCTTTTAGGCTTATGAATGCAATGTGTGCCCCAAGCTGGGTCTTGGGACACGCCCCTTTCCACTTCAAATCTTGTCAATTCAATTCGCCGACCCCCAAATCCGGCCCTAGGCCCCGGGGGCTCGCCAGCTAGTCTTAACGTCCTCCCTTGAGGGAGAGAAAGTAGTGTGAGCTAAGAAAGTCCTCCCACCCCTCCCAGCTACAGATCGGCCCCCGGCTATCCGTCTCACAGGGTCCAGGACCAATGCTTGGCTCAGACGAAAAACCGATCACTTGGGGGTCGGCGGCTAATTCTAGCCGGCTCATGTTCCTGCCTCTGTCTCCCACCTTACCGAAAAAGTCCTCGCGGTTCCTAAACTCAGAGTCGGCTCGCCCGAGGTGGATGCCCCGTCCAAGCTACAGATAGGCTCCCGGCTATCGAGCTGGCGGGGTCGAATCCAAGGGGGAAAAGGACTTGAGCTAACGGAAACTAAGGACAAACAAAGGGAAGGGAAAGCTAGCCGGTGCGCCGCCAATCGGCTTGACGCTCAGCCCGAAGGTGGTCCGAGCCTTCGGGTCGGCTTCCGTGGCCTTCGGGGCAGCCTTCGTGGTCCCAGTCATCTTAGTGCTGGAGTCAGTGCTGTCATCGATGACCTCCTCGTCCTCTGGACCTTGGGAGTTGCTGAAGGAGTCCTCAGTTACCGGCTCGCCGTTGTCCCCAAGGGCTGGCAGGAGCTCATCTAGGTCGACGTACATGGCGAGCTCGTTGGCCCGGCGGGCAAGGACGGGCTCGCGTGCCGCTCGCTCCTCGGTGGCTCATCTAGCATGGTGGCCAGCCGGTCCAGGTCAATGCCGCAGTACCATGATGTGACGAACCGAAGCGCCATCTACGCACCGGCTTGTGCTGCTGACGCCTTCCAGACCTTGAGCAGGGCCACGACGTTCTCCAGCCAAAAAGCCACGCGGCTCTCCGGATCCCACGACCTGGCTACAAGGCGGTGATGACCTCATTGCCGGCCGTCTTCAACCGCTCCACGCTTCGCTCGAGGTGGATCAGCCGGTTTTATGGCGAGCCCAAGCTCCGCCATATCCGAAGTGGCATCCCCCTCGCTGGTGCGCCCGGAAGCCCAGAGATATTCCCGATGATCCTCGATGGCACACTCAGCGTGCCGTGGGGTTTCCGGGAAGCACCCTAAAGAAGAAAGGGAAGAATGAGAAGAGGGCAACCCAAGGACAAGAAGAAAGCAGCCGGCTGAAAAAGAAAAATTTGCACTGACGCTCAATGGAGTCGTCCAGCTGAATGGCGAAGTGGAGCAACGAGTCCCACTCCGCCGCCAGCACTGCGTCCGCCTCGGCGAGGGAAACCCTGCGCTCCTCGAGCATCCTCTCAAGGCGGGTCACATCGTTTTGGAGGGCAGCGGTCTGTTGGGCGGCGTTAGCCACCTCCTTGACAGCTTTCTCCTTGGCCGTCACCTCCCGCGCCACATTGGCTCTCGGGCAGTCTTGGACTGCCTGCCCATCCACCAGCAGGGTGCCCAGCCGGTCCCTCTCCTGGGTGACCGCTTGGACGCTCTGCACCGGCCGGTCCCGCTCGGAGGCCTCCCCGGTTTTCTCCTCCAGGAGGTTGGTCAGCTCCCCTGCGAGGCCAAACCTGGCGTCAGCCAGACATTCCAGGCCCGTCTCGGCTGCGAAGCAGTCGGCCTAGCTCCCGCCCCACAAGACCAAACATACCTCGCACCCTCGCCAGCTCCTCCTCCAACCGGTAGAAGCCATGCTTGCCGCGGTTGTGGATGGTGACCACCTCGTCAAACAGCTCCTGCTGTCGGCCATTCCTCGCCTGCCCAGGAGGTCAAAAACAGAAGGCGCACAAGGAGATCTAGCTAGGCTGCCCCACAACCGGTTAGCCATCCCGCATCTTGGGGGCTACACCCAGTGGATGTGCTCACGCACCCCCACTAAAAATTCAACAAGGACGAGTGATGCTTACCTCCGTGCTCCGCAAGGTGTTGTCGGCCACCTCCGCGAACCAGGCTAGCTCCTGGCGGCACTGCTCCAGGACGCTCCCTAGCTCCCCAAGTACGGGGACCGGGCCGCCTTGCCATGGGAGCCGAAGGGGTAGGGACGCGCGCCAGCAGCTCCCAGTCCCGGATCAAGTCTAGCATGGACCTCCGTGTCCTGCTGTCGTTGCCACCCGTCCTGGCATTCGTCATGGTGCCGGTCACCGGGGAGGATTGATAACGGCGAGGGCGCAGGAGTCGGTCACCCAGTTTCCCTCGCTCGTCGCTGGCGCCGCCCCCTCCTCCTGCCGGCTCGGTGCAACGATCGCGACGGATGGTGCCGTCCATGGCTGGTGCCTCCGGCGCCGCTTCCGGAGCCACTGGAACCTCCGGCATGTCGACCTGGGCCGGCCCGGCCGCGGGCAGCATCACGTCCGGCACCATCGGCCGGGTCTCCTCGAGGGCCAGATCCGTAGTCGCCGCCCCCAGTCGGGCCGCCTCCTCTGCAGACGGAGGCGCGGCTAGCTCCGTGGCCACCCCTCATGGATCGCTCAACAGAGGCCTCGACAGGCGAGTCGATTCTGCCGCCGAGTCGGATGCTCGCACGGGCTCCGCGGACCTCCTCAGCCTCCCGCCGCTGGAGGTCCCGGAGCGTGAGGCCCCGCCTTGGGCTCCGGACTTCGAAGCACGTAGCTCCGCGAGCCACCTCTTCTCCTCACGCTGTGTGGCTATATGCTCGTGGGCCAGCCGGCTGGTGGCCTTCGTCAGGTTAACCGTTGACTCCACGCCATGGAGTTTGATGGGGTCCCTGAAGCGCATAGGGGTCAAGAACCCGCCAACCCACAACAATGGAAGGAATTCATGCAAGAAGAAGATCACTTACCCGGTGACGATGAGTGGAGCCCGCCTAGTGCACGTCGGTGGCTTCGGCATGGCTGCCTTCTCCCGCTTGTGGGCAGGCGGTGGGGCCGCCGGCTCCTCTTGAGCCGGCCTCTTCTGCCGACCGGTGGCTCTAGCCGTTGGGGCATGAGCCGGCCGCTCCTCGCTCCGCCCGCGGCGGCTCTGCTGAACTTAGGGGAGAGGTGCGTTCAAGATCCGAACATCATCATCGTCATCGTCATCATCATCATCGGTCCAGTCCCTGATCGTGGGACCAGGAGGATACTCGTCGGCTGTGCTGGGCTCTCCGGCTGCGCCGGACCCTTTGGCTATGCTGGGCCCACCGGCTCCCGGGTCGGCCGCCTCCTCGGCCTCCCCTAAGGAATCGACCCCCTCTTCGGGCGGGCCTCCCTGCTCATAGTCCTTGGAGTCAGATTGGTTTTTCTCCGCCTCGAAGATCTGGGGGTGCGGGCCATCCGGCGTGTTCTGTCGCACGAACAATTGCGGTCAGCATAGAAAAGTAAGATTGGGCGCCGGCTGGAGGGGTTCGAACAAGAAGGAACGTCTCGACGGAACGTACCAGGGGTGCTCGGTGGTGACGGTCATACAAATACTTGCTAAAGGTCCACGACGCCGGCACCAGGTTGAAGGTCGTGATGGCATTCACCCACTTTGCCACCTGATCCAGCATTAGGTTGACGGTCGTTTGCCGGCAGGGGTCGTGGCAGCCGGACATGTCATAGATCCGGTGCGGTCTCATCTGGAGAGGCAACACCCGGCGCGTGACGAAGGCTTCCACCAGATCAGAGGTGACCAGACCCTCCCCGCTCCTCAGCTCCATGAGCTGATCGAGCTCTACGAGAGAGGTTCCACGTAGGGCAGCCCCCGACCAGTTCACCCAGGTGGACGGGGCATTGACGTACTCCGGCAGCCGGATGTAATCCCTCTGGGGGTCAGCGTTCTTCACATCGAAGAATGTCCGATGTGAGCCCTTGACGGACTCGATGAGGCTGAAATGCGGGAAGCGTGAACCGCGGCAACACACTGCCGCGCCCCCGTAGGCGGCGCTTTTCAGGGCCTAGTGGTAGAACAACGCCTTGACAAAGTCCATGAAGGGGAGCGTTCCCATGTAACCGTCGCATAGCATCACGGAGCCCGCAATATAGAGAATGGCACTGGGGCCGAGGTGATGTGGTTGGGGGTCAAAGGTGTCCATCATGACACGAAAGAAGTGGATCACCGGAAGCCCGAAGCCGCGGGACAAGTAGCAGGAGAAGACGACGAACTCCCCCTCTTGCGGTTCGGGCACCACCTCGTCCCCCGGTGCACGGGCTGTCACGCGCTCCACCGGTGGCAACATGCGCGCGTTGTGGAGCTCTGTGATGGCGGCCTCCGTGACCATAGAACCGGCCCAGCTCCCCGAACATCCTTCGGCAATCACGATGACGGGGCTGCACGGGAGGGCGAGCGAGTGGGGTCGCGAGCAAGAAGAGCGGAGGCGGGCGAGGGAGCAGAGAAGACGAGGGGAAGGAGGACAAGGGGGAAAACGGGGCGCAGGTGCTCCTGCCCTTTGCCCTCCCTCCCATTATAAAGGGGGAAGGCCACGACCGGGGGACGTGGGGATTAACTGCGCCCACTCCCCCGGAATTCCCCCGCGTGCGTGGGCATCCTGGGCGTAACAGCCACATCGGGGCGCATAAGATCTCTGCCTACATCCCGAGGCCTACTGGGCTACGCCCGAGGCCTAGCAGGGTAGGCCCAGGGCGACGTCCCGTCTTTCCCCGTCCGTAGGACCGACATCATCATTACTCGCCACGTTGCATGCTGCGGGCCGGCCCGGGTCTTGGGGCGGCGTGTCGGGACCCGAGGCGTCGAGAGCGGCCGCTGGCCCGGCTGGCTATTCGGCTTCGCGCAGGAGGCGGGTACCACTGGGGGGAAGCCGACGCCTTCCCTTCGTCTGGCGGACGCCGGCCCCCGCCGGCTTCGGGGACTACTAACAGGGTTATTACCCGTGGGTAGGCCAAAGCAACGGGGCTCTCTCCCTCGCCTCAAGAAAAAGTACGTGGTCGGCTGCTTGCCTGCCAGCCGGTGCACAGCCAGATGATGCGCTGTCGGCTGAATTGGGGACGGCTGGTCAAAGAGCCGGCTTGGGCCCCGACCGGTTGGGCGCGAATGGGTACCCTCGAGCCGCCTCCTCCATTTACCCTTGGGCAGAAAAGCTCCCGTCCCATCCCTCTGCAAACAGGTATGGCGACAAGACAGGACCCCGACGATGGGTGCCAATGTAGCCATAGTGACCGCTGACCGCGGGTGCACATGGCTACTGTTCGGTCGGTCATACCACTATCCTTAGCCGACCGCGACTGGGCGGGGCAACAGTGCCGGCACACCCCCGCCCACTTGATTACCTACCCTGGCGTGGCTACAGTGCAGCCGGCCGTATAGAAGACTTTGGCCCTCTAGCGCAAGACGACGTCGCCTGGGCGGCCTGTGCTGTAGCAGGTGGGTAGGGGCTAGTCACGGAGCCGGCCGGTGGGCCCCAGCGGGCGATGGGACCGCACAGCCGATGGGTCCTACGAGCGATGAGACAGTCATGGGGTGGGCCCCCCTGGATAGCGGGAGAGCTGCCACCCGGGTCCCTCCATTTTGTACCTGAAGAGTATTGTAAGCCGGTGGGTTGGCCTATAAAACCACCCGAGCCCCCCATGCAACGGGGACGAGAGATCACACACACCCACACCCACGGGAGACTTCCAACATATCCACCTTCATAGCGGAGGAAGGCGAGTCGGCTACTCCCTCTTCCTCCTCTAGATAGCAGCTCCAGGAGCAACCTTGTAAACATACTCATCCATCAACTAGACCAAGCAGGACTAGGGTTGTTACGTCCCACGGAGGGCCCTGAACCTGGGTACATCGCGAGTCACCACAGCTTGTGCCTAATCCCGCACCCGGATCCCGTCGGCGCCCTCCGGCCCCAACCACCTTCGATAAGCCTACCCATGGCATCTGTCGTGACGACGACGGCCCATACAGTCTGGCCCATATAACAGGTCAGATATCCAAGGACCCCCTAATATAGGACTCCCTCAACTTGGGTGCATGATCTTCCTCTACGGATTGATACCTTGGTTTTATAACTAAGGTAAATACTTACCGTCATTGTGCTGCATCATCCCTTCCTCTTTGGGGAGCTACCAATGCAGCCTCAGGCCATGTATGGCAGCAACGAGATGAGAGATGTCGGCGCTGTGGCAAATGCGTCCAAGGTGGACAGCAGAACTATGGTCTAGAACATGGCTGAGGAGGAGGCGAACTGAATAGCGATGTCGTCTCTATCGCGGTGACCGAACAAGCCCACCTAATCCTAGGAAGGTGCGGCTCGATCTGATAGGCAAAGAAAAAGGTACACGGCTATGCCTCCCTCTCCTATCCTTCCCCGCCTATGATCAGCTCTGCATGGCGGCAGTGTTGCTAGTGTCGATAAGCTCATGTGCGGCTTACTCCTGCATTTATCTCGACGAAGGTAAATCTCGAGCCAAATGCTAGAGTGAATCCATCGGTTGGAACTCCCAGCAGGCGAACCATGGCATGGTCTCGTTCGCCAACGCTCCTAGCGCATTGGTCGCTGCGGGACCACTGGGCTTGAAGGAAAGGAGAGAAGGCTTGACCTTTCATGTCTACTCCCCCATTTTTTGTTAGTTACGAATGTTGACATTATCCCGGCACGATCATATCGAGGATTGTATTCATACTAATGAGTCCCCAAGTTCCTCTATTTTTCCCCTCTTGGTCTTTTGCCTTCCTCTTAGGGCATGGGTGGATACATACGCATGTATTTTCCGGGAAACACGAAGAGGAGAAGAGGCCAGGAATGGAAGGAGGGACAATGTGCGTGAAGGAACACATACCAAAATGGAAGGAAGAACGATGACAGAAGCTAAGTTGACGATATTATTGACTTTCATTAGAGATTACATTCGTATATTCCCCTAGCAACCGAGGTTTCATATGGAGAATCTTCTGCGCGACGGAACCTTATCGTATTTGTTTGCGCCCTTGCTTTGTCTCGAGTCCGCTCAACAAAACATGTGGCAGCATCAAAGATCGTCAAGGAAAACTCACCGGTAGTGTGTGCTTGCGAGCAGAATGCTAAGGACTTGTTCCTCAAGGCAATCACGACATCACATTGTTGGCTGGTAACCAAAGCATGCAAACTAGACAACTTTACGAATCCCAAAAGGAAAGCAAAGGTGATAGCATATGTTTACATAAAGACATTAGTTCAGCAAACATGAAAGCAAAGATAGTGCATGGTCTAATATGGGATACATATTGTGTCTTAAGTACAAGACAACACGGCAGTAGGAGTAACTCAAGGATTAACTCCGGCGACTTGCCTGGGTCCTTGGCACTAAGAGGACCCTGTCAACAAGGGAATTATCGGGACCCCGATCTTAAGTCATCACAATCCAGACTGTAACATATCACATCACTTTGCGGCCTCACGCACGGTAAGTTCCATGGCTGCAGCCTTACCTTAGCCGGGACCGTTTGTGTCTTTTGGCTCACGTATGTGAACATGTCGCTGGCAATCAAATGATAGAGAACCCGGGCCGACATAACTAGTCATAGAACCCAAGTGGCACATCCATACGGAAACAGGCATACATAACCCAGCAATGCAGGTGTCGGCCTCAAGCGTGTGTAGACGAGTCATAGCAAGCTACAGGGACTCCATTACGTCGTGAGACACGAATGCCATCACTGCACGTAGACGAGTTGTAGCGGGCTACAGGGACTCCATTACACCGCGAGACATTTCCCCTAAGGGATAGACAAAGCAACAAAGAAGGATACATGCTGGTCAATCAATGTGTCCGGAGCAGTAGCAAGCTACCATGGCTTGGTGGAAGCACAAAGAGGCAGTTTCCCGTAAAGAGTACTACTAAAGGCACACAAATAGGTGTCGGATCCCATACATACCGTTGCATGTCACACATACGCACGACATGCCCGATATGCATAGATACAACCATGGCATCACAACATAACTATACAACAACATGAATTTTATTTAAGAGGCTCAGCTGAGCCTTGCATGATATGTTCTTACAGACAGGGGTCACATGACCCGACACTCAAGTCATACAAACATGTTCATACAAACCAAGCGGAATCATAAGCCATCTGAGTACAGACAGATGAAAGGATAAAAAGGCACATGGCCTGACTATCTACAGCCCGCCACAGGGCAAAGGTCGTAGCTGGGACACCAGCTATTCGGCATCGTCGACATCTAGAAAGAACCCACCCGAAGGGTCCTGGGTCTCATCTGCAACATTTATTAAGCAAACACGAGTACAAAAGTACTCAGCAAGTCTTTAAAGCAGACCTAGGCTAACTATGCTCGTGTATCAACAATGGCGGAGGTGGAGTTTATGCAGCAATGCCAGCTTTGACTCATGGCTAATCTACACTACTCAATTTTAACTCTTTGTTTACATTTTATAAATCGCACACGAGTCCACTAACTCCATAACAATACACCACCATATATTCACTTCCCTCTCTTGGGAGAGTGCCATCTACGGTAATGACACTTGTCTTGATATTTTCATGAGTATCCATTTGATTATCTATGAACAACATAAGTTCTCCAAGTGGTCCATATCCAGGGACACGGCTACCCGAATAGTTTCATACCCTACAGGGGTGTACTTCTTCACACACGCTCTCGCCACTTATCGCTGTGTGCTCATAAAACCAGGCACCTCGGCCACCTTCAAGCGGAAGCCCAACGAGGGAGTCGGCCATGACCGTCAATCACATAAGACCTCTAGTCCAGGCTATCGCCTATTTGAGACTGAACCCGCACCGAAGTCCGACCAAAGTTTCCGCTACGGCCCCAAAAGATGTGCACAGGGTTCCCAAGCCCACCATTCGCGTGACCCTTGGTACATCATGCCACTGCCTACCGCGTCGTAACCCACCCCTAGGGTCAGCGCTACGCACGGCCTCTAGCATATTATAAACACCAGAAACTACTTGCAACTCCTAAGCGACTCATAAGTCGAGAGGGTTAATTAAGTATCCCAACGTGTGGTAGTAACTAGTCTTGGATCACAAACACAGAACTCAGTTCCTAAGAACGGTCCCAATGAGAAAACCTGCTATGTACTCCTACATAGCCTCTGATCGCTACCTTTACCAAATCGAGTTCATCAATATATCATCACATCAGAACAACATTGTTTCACTCAGTTCATCACCGAGATCAATCCGACCTGACACAAATCTGAGCATAGCAAGCATAGGAGGCAAAGTAAGCTAAGCACATCATGGCACAAGCATCTAACAGGTATGCTAGGTTGCAAGGTTTAGCTAGTTACTGTGAGAATGTCAAGATATGCAGCATAATAGGATCATCTACCGTGTATGCCTGACATGTGATCGATTGTCCTAATGCAATAAACAAGAGCAGTAGCGAGAGAGTAGGATGTTATCGTAATGATCAAAGGGGTTGCTTTCCTTGCTGGGAAACGGAAAGGTTCTCTCCTTCGTCGGGATACTCGGGGGTATCCTCAGGAGCAGGACCTCCCGCAATGAAGATAAGAAACAATCAACACACGCAAGTGCAACAATATGATGCATGATTATTGCATGATAGCAAGTATATATGAGCTAATTCAACTAGTGTTCATGTTGATTTGAAATGAATTTGAATATAGGTTCAAAATTGTTCTTTATTTCAAATTCCATTTACTAACCTATTAATAAATGTTAATGTTCAACTATTTAGATTGCTCTAGCATGCATGACAGTGGGACCATTGGATTCATTGGATTTTTTTGATAAATTTTCATATATAAATTATTTTCATCACACTTACAAATTAATTTATATGATTTTTTGAAGTTTTGAATAATTTCTGGAATTTTTTTAAACTAGAAATTACTTTTATTGCATCAGCATGACATCATTATGACGTCAGCTGGTCAGTTGACCGGGCCAGGGTCAAACCTGACATGTGGGGGCCACATGTGAGTGACTCAGACACTTAACTAACTAATTAAAACTAAATCCTAATTAATTAACAGAAACTGGGCCCATTGTGAGTGACTAATTAGGTTAATTAATAGAATTAATTAAATTCTTAATTAACTTTGACTTGTCAGGGCTGGGCCCCACCTGCCAGTGACTCAGGGGGTCAAACCCCGTGGTCAACTCTGGCAAGACCCGTCGGTGTTGAGCCGCCGGTGGCTCCAGAGACGGCGGAGGGCTTCGGGATCCCTCCTCCGACGACCAAAAGGACGGTGGAGGGCACCAAACGACTCAGCACACACGCGCGCATCCATTCCGACCCCTCCCAGGAGCTAAGCTTGTCGGAATCGACGCCGGCGGTGAGCTGGGTGGAGGCCGGAGCTCGGGCGAGCACGGGCTTGTCGAACCAGGGCGCAACATGAGCTCTACTTGGCACCTACGGACTCTACACAGTCTCACGAACATGACAGAGGCCTCAGACGGACCAGCTGGTCATCGGAACATGGCCGGCGTCGAGCTCGAGCGGCGGGGGCATTCGAACCTCGATGGAATCCGACGCTAGAGCACACAATCGAAGGGGGAAAGATGGGGAAAAGACGCAGGGCTCATGGTGGTTGCAGAGACGTCGAGAGCGGGCTTGGGGAGGGCCTGGAGCAGCGGCGAGCTCCACTTGATTTCCGGCAGCCGGAGGTTGAAGATAACGCGAAGACGGCGATGGGGAGCTCCTGGCGGCGCACGGCTCGGCGAGGAGGAAGAGGAAAGCTAGGCGGATCGATTGGGGGGCTCAGGGGCGAGGGGAAGCGGCTAACGCGACGGCGGCGAGCTCGAGCAGGGCTCGACCATGGCGAAGCAGAGAAAGGAGAGGAACAGAGGCGAGCGAGAGAGAGAGAGGGAACGATGGGGACGGCTCTGGGGAGATTATCCCCTTCGCGCTGGCGAGGAGGACACACGCAGGCAGCTACCGATGTGGAGGCATGGCAGCGTGCGCGCTCCGGCCAGGCGCTTGTCCTCCTGGCCGCCAGGAGGACGATGACCTCCCTGGGCCAGGTGGGCTGGCCTGGCCCGGGCCTTTCTCCCTTTTTTTTCTTTTTTTCTTCTCTGTTTTCTTTTACTGACATTTGTTTATTTTCTTTTCAGGTACAAATGACTTTATAAAATAGCCCATATATTTTCTATAATGAAGTTTGAATATTTCAAACTTGTCTAAAAAGTTTTAGGATATTTTGAAAATAAAAATAATGATAGTACTTTATTTAATGATTTCAGGAGCCTTATCAATTATTTTTGAATTACTTTGATTGTTCAAATAATTAGAATGGTCCCTGTTATAATCATGCCCAAATTTACTAGACATAGGGAACATTTTTAGTGGGCATTTTGGATTTGTTCAATTTTCACCAAATTTGAGTTGTTTTGTTTCAAAGTTAGCTCGGGCTTTCTTTTTGTTCCCCATTTCATGTTGATGCAAAATGAAACATGATGCAAGCACAATACTATTCCTAGGACATCTAGCTAGGGTTGTGATAGGAATTGTTCTTCCTTTCGGAAGCAGAGGCGTCGGCGCCTGCGGCAGCTTCTTCAAACCATTGGAGAGGTCAAGCTCCGGGTGGAAGAAGGCAAGATTGCTCAGGACCATGAAGAGAGCACTGCGAGACAACTTCCAGGATTTATTGGCAAAGCAGACGGCCCTGTCGTCCTTGTATGTCTTCAGCCCGTCGACCAGGCCTTCAAAGAAGAGTGTCAGCTTGACACTTGGGATTTCGTGATTCCTAGTGGAGAAGGCCTGACTCTTCATGTTCATATGCGCAATCTGTGTAGCAAGGCGCTCTGCTCTTGATCCAAAGGTCACGCTACTGAATCTGGTTCTCTATCTTGTCTTGTGCATCTTTTTGGAAGGACTGCACATTGGCCAGGTCTATCAGCTGCAGCTTCTCGCGACCACCGGTAGTGTTAATGTCCCTCTCCATAGATGCAAGTCTAGAATGGAAAGGGTGTCATTGGCAACATCGAGATCATGGCTCTTGGAGGAAAGTTGTGATTGCGCCTCTTCCAGAGTGGCTTTCTCCTTTTGTGCTTCCTCCTTGAGGGACTCGATCTCCTTGATACTCCTGGCAAAATCATCCGTCATCGTGCTCAGTTGGGCCTCAAGAGTGGTCTTGGTAGCTGATGCAGCAGCAAGCTCGTCAGCAACTTTCTTCAGTTGGGCAAAGGACTTCAAGGAGATCGTGTCGAGATCGGTCCTGTGGCCATCCTCCAGCTCATGGGTGCGTTACTGAACATAGGCATCTGGCTCCTCGTCTTTGTCATAGAGGGTAGCTTTGAGAGCCTCTTCCCGGGAGGAGATCTTCGCCTCTCTGGTGTCTAGAAGCGCTTTGCGCTCCACCAGTTTAATCTCTTGGGATGCAATGTCCTCCTTGGCCATGTCCAGTGTCTCATGCTGCCTCCTATGGGAATGGACCTACCAGTTGTACTACACTCGCATCTCATTCCCGTTGTCATTCAGTTGTTAGTCCACGAGTCCGGCCAGGTCACACTGCTCCTTGACTACTAGCCATTTGAGGTTGTACCTGTTCTACACATCCTTGAGCACTGTCACAATGGATTCCAAGAAAGCCAGATCCTTGGAGTTATCAATAGAACTGTCAGCTTCTTCGATCCGCTGAGACAGCGGCCCCAACTCTCGTCTGATTTCCTTATCAATATCTATGCCCTTGAAAAGGAAGAGCCAGGAATTGTGGGACCTAGTTGAGCAGTAACCAGGGCTAGTTTTTTCATGGGAGATTGCAGGGCCGAGGCCAGAGGATAGTTTGGAGGGGAGGGCCCGATGGACTGAAGAGGAGCCTTCTCATAAATGACTACATTCGGTCCAGATGCGCTGCTAGGGGTTGGTTCTGTTCTTTTTGAGGATTCCTAAAATTCCCCAGCAAACTACGCATGGCCCTCCACGAGAGCAATCCTGTTCGCTTGCTTAGCAGCATCGTTCCCAATACCAGCCACTTCTTCTAGCAGCTCAGGCTCTTAAAATGGCAGAGCGGCATCCAAGAGCAATAAGCAGAAAAATGAAAGTTAGGAATCAATAAAACAGACAAGAAAAGTGAAAAGGGGAAGTGAAAACATAGGAAAGTGGGTTACTAGGTGGAGGTTGCTGAGGAGGGACATCCCCTTCCTCGGCAACATTAGTTGCCGGTGTGTGGTCTGTCATCGCCCCTTTGGTGGTAACCTCAAAACGGGTGAACTCTTCAGTGGAGGCCCTTGCCAGCAATTCCTTCTTGTGGGCGACGGTCAACAAGAGATCTTGGAGGAAAGGCTCCCCTTGGAGAATCTCTCCTTGATATCTCTCTCCCATCTCCCTATCAGGTGTAGGAAGATTCCCTTCCTCATCCCCCTGATAGACGAAGTCTGCACTTGGGTTTCGCGAAGAGGGCTGGACTGCGGGATAGGTGCATGATTCTCCTTCACTTCTCCTGCTAGGCTCCTGCTTCCTGTGGAACCCGGCACTGCCGCGGATTTGACCCGTTTGGTTTGATGCGCAAGGGTCTCTGTATCCCTATCAGATTCGGTTATACAAGATCAGTCAAAGAAATCAAGGACAAAAAACCTTGACAAATATCATGATTAACTCACTCTGAGGCGATGAGCATGGTGCCCAGCTCGCACAACACAGGCGGCAGAGTTGATCTGCCCCTTTTCAAAGTTGCAGGAGCAGGGCTTGGCGGAGGGACCAGAACCTTTGGAAGGGGCAAGCTTGGCAGAGAAGTTGGGCTTAATGGGGGCTGCGGTCCACCCGTCTAACCATCTGTCGCTTGGCGGGAGGAGTGTTAGCCTGAGAGAGGTGGAGGTACTGGCAGCATGCTGCTTCGCATCCGCCTCCCCTGGTGGCCGTCTTCTTGACCTTATGGGTGCCCCACGAAGGGGCAGGGGGCGCTGACTCTTGGTTGATGCGCTCGCAAAGGCGGCGCCCTAGTTCTGGAGCTTGACGGCCCATTTCAAGCCCTTCTTCCTCCACCTCCGGCTCCTATGCCTCCTACGCATGCACCCCCTCTTGGGTTGTTTTCGTTGCGGCTTGGGAAGCCTCACCCCCGGTAGACTCAAACCCAGCAGCCTCCACTGGAGCATGCTTCTCGCTCCCCTCAAAATAAGTATCATCCTCGAGTTCCTCCTCTTTCTCTTCCCTGGAGGCCATTCCCTTGACGGCTATGACCTTCTTGTCCTCTGCAATCCGGGCGGAAAGGAATGCCTGCTCTGCCCTGGTGGTTGGTGCAGTCAGATTGTCCTCTGCCCTGGAAGCTCTTTCATCTAGGATGGAGACCCACTCCATCTCGTCATTCAAGGAAGGCAAGCCCCAATAAGGCTTGACCCCGAGGCGTTGCAGTCAGGCATGCATTGCAGAACCTGGTTCCGGGAGAAATTGAGGTGCAGGGGAACGACTCCTACCGGCAAATGGAACGGCCTAAGGGGGCCGAACAGCTAATCTCACAACCAAGCATGGATGTAAAATGTCAGCTTGTTGGCGGGGCATCGGTATAACTGCATCTAGTCGACAGGACCATTATACTCCCATGCAAACATGTCCCTCTTCTTCAGCGGTGCAATGTGGCACCGGAGGAAGTCGACCCCCACATGTTCTATGGTCATACTGGCAGCTTTGAAACGGACAATCCCATTCAGCGCTAGGAGGAGCTTGTTGTCAATAAGGCCTGTCTTACTCCAGTGGCTTCTGTGCGTGATGCATAAAGTCCACACCGAGCAGAACTCGAGGCCTTTGTTATTCCTGATCTAGCACCAATCGCCCCCTGTACTCTTCCAACTTTCCACGATGATGGCCAAGGAGAAAATCCCAATCTTCCGTCTTGCCTCTAGTAATCCAGCTTACGTTTTCCGAGTGGTGGGACTTGTCTTCTATCCGAGGGACAAAGAAGTGCCTGAAAAATCCACATTGGGGGTAACTCTAAAAAGTTCTCGCACAAATGGGTGAAGATCGCCATGCATGCCATTGAATTGGACGTGAAATCTAGGAGGTCAAATCCATAAACTGGAATCATGGCGCAGAAGAAATCAGAGAAGGGGCAAAGAGGTCACAAAGAAAGTACACGCAAAAGAAGCGGTACGAATCTGATGGTGTATTCTCTTTGGGGCTGTCCGCAAGAACTACAGGTGCTCCATGCCCCTTTGTTCGTCTCCCCCACATATAGGCATACCTTTCGATCAACGCGTTGCCATCCAGGTTCGACGGAGAGATGACCGCATATCTTTATCGTCGCCTCTCTAGCTCTTCTACTTTTCTCCTCCTCTCTTCAGCCACTAGGACCGACGGAGCGGCTATCGGTGTCAAAACCGGCGGATCTCGGGTAGGGGGTCCCAAGCTGTGAGTTTAGGATCGATGGTACCAAGGAGATGAAGGAGACAATGTTTACCCAGGGTCGGTCCCTCCTATGGAGATAAAACCCTATGTCCTGCTCGATTATATTGATAATATGAAGGTTACAAAGTTGATCTACCTCGAGATCGAATAGCTAAAACCCTAGATGAATTTCTCTGCCCTATAATCTAAAACTCTCCCGGTTTATATAGGCACCGGGGGATACCTAGGGTTTACACATGGTCGGTCTCCTACCGGGGATGGAGATGTCGATTTTCTCATCTTGACTTGGAGTGCACGACGTGCCTTTGGGACTTCCTTCCAGAACATGGGCTCTCAATCTATCAGGCCCTTCCTACGATTGTTAGAGAGTTGTCCACCAAGCCTGCCTATCGGGGGATAGGCTGGCGGCCCGAGGACTCCTTAGTCCAGGACTCTCTCAGTAGCCCCCAACTATACCCCATCACCAATGGTCTCAGTTCTGGCAGCTCCATGTGATCAGAGTCTTAGGCTTGCAGGGTGAGTTCTTCTTCCCATTAATGATCGGATGAGACTTATCCAACTTCCGATGACGCATAGTTTCTCCGATCATACAATCGTCTGAACACCGTGAGTTACTTAGTCCCGAAGGCCAAACGTCAAACTGTAAAAAATGTTTTCTCATGACATTTTGGAAGTAGGGTCGTGGCCTACCACGACCGTCCAACCAGTTATGAAAATTCAATTTGCAGTTCGAGGCCGGTTTTACATTGGCACGTCTCATCAACGCATAGATCGTGCTCCATTACACACGGGATATGATTAACATCTCAAGTTACTTTATGAGTGTATAACGGCATGCACGTCTTGGGAAGCAGAGGGATTTGTCGGGCGGTAAAGGGAGGCTAATCGGTGACACGCCTCATAAAAAGGGGAAAAACCAAGGCCTATTCACGCTTCCCATTTGCATCCTCTGCTTTCCCAATCCCCCCAAGCTCCAAGAGCCCAAGTCCAATTCTTCCTCCACTTCCCCTCTGAGCTTAGCCATGGCATTTTTGGGCTCCAATGGAAAGTGGGAGGCCTCCGCGGTCACCGACCAGGACATCCGGGACTTAAAGCTCGTCGGCTACCTCCCCGCCAACATCTTCCACTATGCCATAGAGGCTAAGTAGGTGGTCCCTACCCCCAAACCAGGGGAGACGATGGTGTTCGTCCCCCATTTCATTTGGGATTGAGTTTCCCTCTCCACCCCTTCGTCAGGGGCCTCATGTTGTTCTATGAGTTGGACTTCCATGACATTCCCCCAAACTCATTCATGCATATTTTCACCGTCATTATTGTCTATGAAGCCTTCCTGCGGGTCGAGCCACACTTCGGCATGTGGCTCAAGGTCTTGAACGTCAAGCTGAAGACCGTTGCGGGCGAGCACGCTGACTGTGGACGGGTGGTAATCAGCAAGGTCCCCCACGTCGGATGGCCGACTGGCACCTTCATCAGGACAATCAAGATCTGGCAGAAGGAATGGTTCTATATCACCGAATCAAGGGAAGAGGGTCAGGTTGCACCAGCCGAGTTCAGATCCGAATTCCCAGGCGATTGACCTCATGGCTCGTGAAGGGCCTTGACTGGGGGTCGGGTGTAGAGGTGGAATTGCTGCAGAAGCGTATTTCCTCAATGATCAAGGCTAAGATCGAGTTGGTCAATGTGGTCCAGATCATGCTCCGACGCCTTCTCCACCCCTGTCAGCTTCGGGCCTCCCCAATGTGGGCTTATCAGCTTGAGGATGAGACTACCGTGCACCAACTCTTCTGTACTACCCACGAGAAATTTTGGAAGGAACAATTCAAGCCCTGGAAGTGTTGGCCAGTAGAGAAGGAGAATTCGGGCCTAAGCGCCTGATACGTCCCCAATGTATCAATAATTTTTTGTGATGTGATGCTATTATATTATCTGTTTTGGATGTTTTATATGCATTAATGTGCTATTTTACATTATTTTCGATACTAACCTATTAACCTAGAGCCTATTGCCAGTTTCTGTTTTTCCTTGTTTTTGACTTTTGAGGATATGGAATATTAAACGCAGTCCAAACGGAACAAAACCTTGAGAAGGAATTTTTTTGGAAGGAAAAAAATCAACCAGGCTTGGAGTGTATGCCACGACACCTGCCAGGGAGTCACAAGCCTGGTAGGCACGGGCCCTCCTAGCCATGCCTAGCAGGCTTGTCATCTCCTGGCAGGTCTCCTAACCCTATTATCCTTCCTATAAATACCCAAATATCCCCCTAACATCAAAAACAGCCACGCAAATACTTTTCCGCTGCCAGAAGCCTCCGTTCCCGAGAGATGCAATCTTGGAGCCTTTTCCGATAATCTTCCGTAGGGGGTTTCGATCACGGAGGGCATCTACATCAACTCCATTTCCCCTCCGATGATGTGTGACTAGTCCAACATAGACCTACGAGTCCATAGCTAGTAGCTAGATGGCTTCTTCTCTCTCTTTGATCTTCACTACCATGTTCTTCATGATCTTCATGGGGATCTATCTGATGTAATCCTCTTTTGTGGTGTGTTTGTAAGGATACGATGAATTGTGAGTTTATGTTTGGATTATCCGTGAATCTTATTTGAATCTTATCTGAATTATTATATGCATGATGGCATATCCTTATAAGTCTCTTCAAGTTATTGGTTTGGTTTGGCCAACTAGATTGGTAATTCTTGCAAAGGGAGAAGTGCTTAGTTTTGGGTTCAATCCTGCGGTGTCCTCACCTAGTGACATAGTAGGGGTAGCGAGGCACGTATTGTATTGTTGCCAACAAGGGTAACAATATGGATGAGGGAGTCCTGGATTAGGGGGTACTCGGGCAGCCAGCCTATTATTATGGGCCGGACTATATGCGCTACTTACCGAACACTGAGATTGGTAATTCTTGCAAAGGGAGAAGTGCTTAGTTTTGGGTTCAATCCTGCGGTGTCCTCACCTAGTGACATAGTAGGGGTAGCGAGGCACGTATTGTATTGTTGCCAACAAGGGTAACAATATGGATGAGGGAGTCCTGGATTAGGGGGTACTCGGGCAGCCAGCCTATTATTATGGGCCGGACTATATGCGCTACTTACCGAACACTGGAAGGTTTGAAGGCCCAGTCTCCAAGATGGAAGCTTCGGGAAGTCCGGTTGCGCTCCATGTTTGATGTACCAAATAGACATGTTTATCTCTTTGGCATGTACAGACCTTGTGTAAACCCTCGGCATCCTCGGCATCTATATAATCTGGAGGGTTTTAGGGTATAGCAACACTAGAACTCATCTAAGGTTAGCTATTCGATCTCGAGGTAGATCATTTCTATAACCCCCCACATCATCAATAAAACCAAGAAGGATGTAGGGTCTTACCTCCATAGGAGGGCCCGAACCTTGATAAATTTGTCTCTCCTTCGTCTCCGGTTACCATCGATTCTAGTCTCATAGTTCGGGACCCCCTACCCGAGATCTGCCGGTTTTGACATCGACATTGGTGCTTTCAGTGAGAGTTCCTCTGTGATAAAGATGGAATCGACGTCTCGCCTTGTAATAAACGAAGGGGTCCGCAACATGGACACTTTTGTCCCGGACAGATCTTCGCCTTCGGCAGCGTTGTGCTGCACGCTGATTCCGCTGGCCATCTAGGCTGTGTTGAGAGCTTCGCCTGTGATCAAGAGGTCAGATTTGGAAACTTAGAGTTCTCTATTAACTCTCGAGGTGACTTCTCGTTAATCAGGCTCGCAGCTTCGCCTATATCTCCCGAGGAATCGAAGGCTTTAACCTCGAGCCCCATCTTTGGGCATGCCAATCGGGTCACCCATAGCGATGAGCTGATCTCCTATCCCTGTCCGTCCATTAAGCCAGATGACCGGACATGTTTTTGCCAAACACTCCCCATGTCCGGACGCCTTGGAAGTTAACTCCGCAATTTCCGAACAACTGGGTCTGACCGGGCCCTCAGCGGTTGACAAGGCCCTAGATCATATATCGTTGGTGAAGATCACTCACGATCTAGCCCCGATCTATTGTTAGTTCGGTTATGGTGCGGGTCAGGACGAATTTTTTGACCCACCCACCACCCACTTGATAGCCACTATCGAGGATTTAACCGACATGCTGGACAATGCCTCCGATGAGGCAGAATACATGGATGAATAAGACTGTGCTCCCACCCCTGTTAATACCGGGAGGTGGGCCGCCACTTCCACATACGATGTCTACATGGTAGATAATCATGACACTAATGGCGACAATACGACTAATAATGATGGCAACAAGTCGGGCAATGCACCGTCAAGGCGCCGGAAACCACATAAGCGGTCCAAAGGCAAAAAGGGAAAGAAAGCTATTATCACCAATGGGGTCGGTGATACCCCCTCTGACGATGGCAATCCCAATATCCCCGAGCACCCGTCAGAGGGTCCGGAAGGGCCGGAGGACCAAAACAACCGCGATAATGTCAACAACTCCGATGATGATAATTACCTCCCCCCCATGGAGGAGGAACATATACCAGAAGCCGATGACTTGTACATGTTGGAAATATGCCTTAGAGGCAATAATAAATTGGTTATTATCGTATTTCCTTCTTCATGATAATATTTTATTATCCATGCTATAATTGTATTGTTTGGAAACTAAATACATGTGTGGGTATATAGATAACATTATGTCCCTAGTATGCCTCTACTAGACTAGCTCGTTGATCAAAGATGGTCAAGGTTTTCTAGCCATGGACATGAGATGTCATTTTATAATTGGTTCACATCATTAGGAGAATGATGTGATGGACAAGACCCAAACTATAAACGTAGCATATGATCGTGTCAGTTTATTCCTACAGTTTTCTAAATCTCAGGTGTATGTTCCTATGACCATGAGATCATGCAACTCAGTGACACCAGAGGAGCGCCTTATGTGTATCAAACGTGACAATGTAACTGGGTGACTATAAAGGTGCTCTACAGGTATCTCCGAGGGTGTCTGCTGGGTTGGCATGGATCAAGACTGGGATTTGTTACTCTGTGTGACAGAGAGGTATCTTAGGGCCCACTCGGTAATAAAACATCACAATAAGCCTTGCAAGCAATGTGACTGAGTTTTAGCCACGGGATCTTGTATTACAGAAAGAGTAAAGATACTTGCTGGAATCGAGATTGAACTAGGTATAGAGATACCGACGATCGAATCTCGTACAAGTAACATACCGAAAAACAAACGGAACAACAAACAGGATTAACTGAATCCTTGACATAGAGGTTCAACCGATAAAGATCTTCATAGAATATGTAGGAGCCAATATGGGCATCTTGGTCCCGCTATAGATTATTGGCCGTAGAGGTGTCTCGGTCATGTCTACATAGTTCTCGAATCCGCAAGGTCAGCACACTTAAGGTTCTCTGACGTTTCGGTAGTATAGTTATGCATGGTAGTGACCAAAGGTTGTTCGGAGTCCCGGATGAGATGCCGGACGTGACGAGGAGCTCTAGAATGGTTCGTAAGTAAATATTGATATATAGGAAGTCCCGTTTTGGTCACCGTAAAAGTTTTGGGCTCATCGGTAGTGTGCCGGGAGGGGTACCGGGGACCATCAGGAGGGGTGCCTCGACCCAAAGGTCCTCATGGGCTGTGGGAGGAGTCAATCCAGATCTTAGTGGGCTGGCCGAGTCCCCCCACTAGGGGCCATGCGGCTAGGTGTGGGAAAACCCAAAGGTGGAGTTGTGGAAAGAGTTTCCAAGTGGAAAAGAGGAATCCTACTCCTAATAGGATTGTAGTAGGACTCCTCCACCTCCAATTTCAGCCAATTCTTGAGGGTTCTAGGCTTCCTCCTCCCCTCCCTACCTCTTGTACATAATATAGGATTGAGAGGGGAAAGCTAACCCTAATTGCCACGTACTCCCTCTAATTCATCTAGATCGGTTT
Organism: Hordeum marinum; assembly: GCA_022496015.1. Taxonomy (NCBI): domain Eukaryota; kingdom Viridiplantae; phylum Streptophyta; class Magnoliopsida; order Poales; family Poaceae; genus Hordeum; species Hordeum marinum. The sequence goes on from CM039677.1 coordinate 169,613,526, forward strand.
TCTCCTCTAGTCTAGTTCGGTACTGCTTAGGCGAAGCCCTGCCAGAATAGTTCTACCACCATCGCCGCCATGCCGTCACACTTCCGGAGAACTCATCTACCTCTCCTCTCCCTATTGCTAGATCAATAAGGCGGAGATCTTCATCGAGTTATACGTGTGCTGAACGCACAGGTGCCATCCGTTCAGCACTAGATCGGAAGGACCGTCATCATGATTGCGAGATAGTTCGTAATATGATCACGGGACGGATCAGGATGGGATCGTGGGACAGATCATGATTGGATCACAAGAAGGATCATGATTGGATCGTGGGACGCTCGGCGGTTTGTATAGCGAAGACCTTCGACTACATCAACCGCGTTTCTTAACGCTTCCCGCTTAGCGATCTACAAGGGTATGTAGATCCACTCTCCCCCTCGTAGATGCCCATCACCATGGATAGATCTTGCATGTGCGTAGGAATTTTTTTGTTTCCCATGCAATGTTCCCCAACAGTACATCCCTGATAACCTCGAAGATTAGGAAGAAATCATGCAACGACTCATAGCAACGGCTCGTAGCCTAAAGGATAAAGAACGACAACTCAAAGCCGAACAGGATGACCTCAATGATCGATGGACGAAAGTCCTCTCAGCCGAGGAAGTATACGGTAGCGGTCTGTCGAACTAGCCCAAAAGCTCCCCCCGAAGAAGGCTGCTGCCGCAGTTCAATGATTAACTCACCGATACTCCATCTCCAAACCGTAATCCATACGACATGCCGGACCGCCCCCTCGTGGTCGGAACGGATGGCTGACGACACCGGTTATATACTGGCAGTGCCTCAAAGACAGGGTAAGGAGCCATTAGAACCCAAAGACAAGTTCGACCTACGAGATGACCTGGATCACACAGAAGGTCGTACTACATCCATCTATGGATCCAGAGAGTACTCGCCCGATAGACGGGGGGAATATAGACCATGGTTCGACCAAAATAACAGATTCCGGGAACGCAACCGGCCCCACACAAATGTCGAATACAGGCGCAACATAGTAAGGGGCAGAGGCGCCGCTCACCAACTATGCTTCACAGATGAGGTAATGCGACATCAGTTCCCCGAGGGGTATAAACCCGTGAATATAGAACAGTATGATGGGACCACTAACCCAACCGTATGGATTGAGGACTTCCTCCTCCATATCCACATGGCACGAGGAGATTATCACCATGCCGTCAGATATCTACCTCTTAAACTTAAGGGGACAGCTCGGCACTGGTTAAATAGCCTTCCCGAAAACTCCATTGGATGCTGGGAAGACGTGGAAGATGTGTTCTGCTCTAACTTCTAGGGAACCTATATCCGCCCGCCGGACTCTTCCAATCTTAGCAATGTCGTCCGAAAGCCTGATGAGTCTGCTCGGCAATTCTGGAATCGGTTCTTGACTAAGAAGAACCAAGTCATCGATTGTCCAGATGCTGATGCCACTGCCTACTTCCGGCACAATATTCAGGATGAATGGCTGGCCCGCCAGCTAGGCCAGGACAAATCTCGAACCATGTCCTCCTTTACCTCCCTCATGACCCGCTTTTGCGCGGGCGAAGACAATTGGCTGGCAAGAGGTAGCCACAATTCCGAAGATCCCATAGCATCTAAAGCCTGGGATGGAAACTTAAAACCAAAGCGCAATAAGAATAAGCGCCGGTACAATAATAGCGATGCCGATGACATGGTTGTAAACGCCGGATTCCGCAACTCCCAACCTGGGTAGCGGAAGAAGCCCCCTAAAGGCAATCACGACGGACCCAGCCAGCTGGAGAAGATCATGGAAAGGCATTGCCAAATCCATGGGACTTCAAAGAAGCACGCCAACCACACACACCGCAACTGTTGAGTGTTTAAACAGGCCGGCAAGATAGCACCCGAGGACCAATGAAAAAGCTCTCGCAGCAAGGACGAGGATGAGCCTCGGGGTCCAATTGGTGGCGGACAGAAGAAATTCCATCCTTAAGTAAAAACGGTGAACATGATATATGCCACTCATATACCTAAGAAGGAAAGAAGTGCGCCCTTCGGGAGGTCTACGCTATGGAACCCGTAGCCCCGAAGTGCAACCCATGGTCAGCATACCCGATCACCTTTGATCGACGCGATCACCCGACCAACATCAATCATTGGGGATCGGCGTACCTCGTCCTAGACCACATTATAGATGGGTATCACCTCACAAAAGTCTTAATGGACGGAGGAAGTAGCCTCAATTTGATTTGTTCACATACGGTGAAAAAGATGGGCATAGATCCGTCAAGGACGAAACCCAGCAGCACTACCTTCAAAGGAGTGATCCTAGACGTTGAGGACCGATGTACGGGTTCCGTAAATCTGGAAGTTGTGTTTGGCTCGCCCAATAACTTTCAATGCGGTCCCACACTACGCATACCTCAAGCTCAAGATGTCAGGCCCCAAGGGGGTCATTACTATTAATGGCAATACAAAGCGCTCCCTTAGAACTAAGGAACATGCATTGGGCCTAGCGGCCGAATTCAGCTACAAAGGAGATCGACAAGTTCTGTCATCCACCATAAAGGCACACAAGGCTGGGAAGCGAGTTTGGCTTCAGACCAAAAACTCACATCCTCCCTCCTCCCCTCTATAGGGACTCACCCCCACCACACAAACTTAAGAGCAGCAAAGTACGTGCCGAGGAGGCACAACTTCGCACTTAAGATTCCATGGGTAGCGGTGGGGAAATAAAGATGGGTTTTGAGTTGCCCGAATCTCTACCATCAACACGTCTTCGAACAAAATGCAGGCGCTGCTAAAAGAGCCTGCCTACGGCATAAAGCTCACCTACAATTCGGCAAACTCTCAAGAATTTGCTTGCAAAATTCGTCTACTGAACACTAACACCCATCAAGGTGCATCTAAGAGAAGGAGTAACTAGCAACGGGGCATCTCGAGGAGGTCAGGTTATCAATCGAAGACCCCTGGTACAGCAACTCCTCTATATTTTTTTTCACAAACCTGTAAAGAGTTGCTTCGGCAATCCGAGCGATAAGAGTTGTTGAGAAAAATGTAAATTGCGTGGAACAAGTTTGCCTCATCTATCCTTTTTTGGCTCATATTTCTTTTCATATATCCCTCTTCTCGTGGACCTGTTTGGTATGATGCGAGGTAACCGGCTAATAGACTGGGGCCTCGACTCTAAAAACAAATCATCGTATCTATCATGTGTTCGACGTCTTGGTCTTCGCTTTATATGCATCGATTCCGAACTATGTCTTTGGTCAACAAGTTGGGTTGCCCGGCTCCTGTGCTTGCCCTTTTACGTTTTGCTTGTTCGGCTAAAACAGAAAAGGGAGCACCGCTGCGATTGTGCTTCCGGATAGTCTGGTCAAGCACCTTAGGGGAGAAGGCCGCAAATGGACTATCATTGTATGCGAGATCCGTTCTGTAAACCCTGAGCTGGAAGTGTTATACTTCGATCCTCGTAAGCGGTTATTCCGTGTTATACGAGGAACTTGCCCTTTGTGCAAACATTGTGATACCGGCTTTGGCCATGGTTCGTCAAAATATCACAACACTTCGGTGGCTAATCATACGCTTCGTGTAGTCCTTTTCATGCCCCTACGGCTAAGTGAAAGAAATAAAGCACTATAGTCTGATTGCCTAGTCTGCCGCACTGTATCGCCTTCAGGTTCCGATAATTCGGCTAAGGGACATAGTGCATTGGCATAGACACCCCATGTAGTATCTATATGGGGGCTGAAGCCGACGACTCGCATATTTCAGTATTAAACAACTATATAGGAGTTCTAAAGGAATGTAAAACCATATAAGAACAAATACTAATATCATTAAAAGTTTGGGCAAGTCTTCGGACGCATTACAACTCATTCAAACATTTTATGACCTGAACACTGTGACGCTATCACCCGAGCACTCTCCATCACTCCATCGAATTATGGCTCGGGGCGTCGATGCTCCTTCCCGGGTGGCGGCGGTTCAGTGGCTACCTTTATCGGATTTAGCCCCGGCCAGTGCACCTTGGCCTTGGCAAGGGCCATCCGGACTCCTTCGACACAAGAGGAGCGCTAGATGGTGTCGAGGCGGGCGAAGCAGCAATCAACCTCTACACTAGGCCAAAGTAGATTCTTGGCAGTGGGTCGTCGGTCCAAAGCCGATGCAAAGGTCCTTCATGGCCGGCTTTACCATCTAGTGCAACTCCATCAGCTTTTTCAGCTGCTCCACTAGAAGAGGAGAACACTCAGGGGCTGCGAACTGTGCCCAGAACAGCCGAGCTTCATCTCCTTCTCCCAGCGAGGCGAACAGCTGATTGGCGTCCGCACACTCTTTTGGAGATCGGAAGATGCGCCTGAGGATCGCCACACCCAGGTAAGCAATGTGAATTTTCTATCCCCGAATACGCACTTTAGTCAGTACGGCTTACCATCTGCTATGTCCTTGGCTTGGCGATATTGCTCCTCATAGAACCGTTTGTCCATCTGCTCCTTCTGGAGTTCGATATTTAACATGGACAGTTCGGCCTAGCTCGCCTTATTCTTCTACTCCAAGGCCTCGCATCTTTCACTCGCATCCTTGAGCTCCTACTGGACCTCTGCCACACAAGCCTCATGCTTGCCGTTCGTGGCCCGCATGGAGGAAAGGGCGACAGCCATTTCTTTAGCAGTCGTCCTCTCGGCAATCGTTTCGGCCTTTGCGTGCTGGAGCTCAGCCTTGAGCCTCTCCATCTCCTTTGCCGAGGCTCCGCGTACATTATACAATGTGAAAAAGCTGCATTGACAGTATTTGGACGATAGAGTTCTGACAAAGGCATTCGGATTCTGTTTTGACATACCTTGAGCCTCGTCAAACCTTCAGTTAAGGGCCTCAACTTCGTCCTCGGAGCACTTAAGATTCTGATTTAGCTCTTCTAGCTTAGCGCCATTTATTGCCGCCGCCGATGACAAAGCCTGCATTACACACACAGTTGATATATTACATGGGCTCTCGATTCCCGAATTATAGACAATCTGATCATATGTTGAGTTCTTCTAACATGTTGGACACTTAAAGTGCATCTAGTTCGATCTCAGATATAGACGTGATCCCTAGGTGAGATTTTTCACCTCACCTACGGCTTGGGGGCTGCCATGTATATAATACAAATAAATAAAAACTGTGCAAATAGAACATCAGGTGACTTACTTGAAAACCCATAAGGAGACCTTTGAAGGTCTCCTGTAGTCTCTTGTGAACGTACTGGATGCTCTGCAGTACTACACCCATAAGGGTGCGGCGATCCTCGGGGATGGAGGCGCTGGACAGAGCCTCCTCCATGACTGAACACCTATGGGTCGGTGGTGCCGGTGATGATCGGATTCCCCGGTCACCAACCGGGGATTGAACCGGTGCCTCCGGAGGCATAGTGCGCTCTGGAGATGTTCTTGGAGGGGACTGAGCGCCCACTCGTCCGTCCTCCTTGGTGTCTGGGAGGGGTGTCGCCCCCCAGTCTTCAGTGGCCAAGGTGTTAGCCCCGGCCATGGTACGGTCTCCTTCGCCACCGGTGTATGCCTCCATAGGAGTGTGCTGGGACGACACCTCCACGGCATCCCTCGTGGCTCCTTGAGTGGTGGGATGCGAGGCATCCCCACTCTCCGCCAGTTCAGCAGGCGGGGTCTCCCCGTTCGATATCACCTCAGTGGGATAATGTGCGGGGGGCTCCAAGGCCAATAACCTGCATGTTGGCAAACTCTTAATATATTCGTAATGAATGGGAGGGTCTTCGGATCCTAACCTTTTTGGAGGGGGCTTGACCCATAGGCTCCTTCGCGGAACCGCCTCGAGGTCTTCAGACACGGTGTATGAGTCCAAACTATCGTCACACAGAATCACCCGTTCCCGACGCGCCCACTTTTGGGCAGGAAGAGGGACCTGCTCCGGAGCGTGCAAAGACGCTGGTCTCTTCCTAGAGCAGGGGGAATTACCTTCCCCCTCACCGTCGATCTTGGCCTCCTCCTCCTCCTCTTCTTCCTCTTCGTCCTCTTCAGTCTACTCCTGATTCAAGGAGGCAGGGGTATCCTCGGATTTAGCATCAGGCTGGTCCCAGGTGCGGATGCCAGCCTGGCCTGGTTTCTTCTTCTTCTCTTTCTTCGTGGGAGCCTCGTAGGGCTTTACCACAAGCATTTTCGCTAACAACCCGGTCCTCTCGTCTTCGGGCTGAGGCGTCGTACTGTTAATGTTAACGGCTTTCTTTAGCCATCTCTGCAAAGACACAATTGATAAGGGGTAATGAGATATTCTTATCTAATGAACCTGACCAAGATAGGGTGTATCGTACCTCGGAATCGGGCTTGGCGGCGTGCAGACCCTTGTCCTCCTCCTCGGATGGCCGGCTCTTCTGTGATTTGAAGAGCGCCTTCCACAACTTATCCCGCGTAGTGTGGAAGAGATTCCGGACTGTGGGCTTGGCATCAAGCTCACGAGACCACAGGGGGGTGTCCCGGCACTGGCAAGGGAGGATGCATCTTCGGAGCCTCACCTGGACCACATTGGTCAACTTGGTGCCCTCCTTGACCATGGAGTGGATGCACTTCTACAGGTCGCTCACCTCCTTGCCCGGTCCCCAGACAAGGCCCTTTTCGAACCATGAAGCCAGTCTGGTAGGGGGACCAGATCTGAATGCGGTGGCGGGATACTGACCTTCTTCTTGTTGTTTGGTGACGTAGAACCACTCCTTCTACCACCCCTTGATGGTGTCAATAAGGGTGCCCGATGGCCACCCGACGTAGGTAAGTGTCGGGACCCCGATCCTAAGTCATAAGAATCCAGACTGTAACATATCACATCACTTTGCGGCCTCACGCACGGTAAGTTCCACGGCTACAGCCTTACCTTAGCCAGGACCGGTTGCGTCTTTTGGCTCACGTATGTGAACATATTGCTGGCAATCAACTGATAGAGAACCCGGGCCCACATAACTAGTCATAGAACCCAAGCAACACATCCGTACGGAAAAAGGCATACATAACCCAGCAATGCAGGTGTCGGCCTCAAGCGTGTGTAGACGAGTCATAGCAAGCTATAGGGAGTCCATTACGTCGTGAGACACGAATGCCATCACTGCACGTAGACGAGTCATAGCACGCTACAGGGACTCCATTAAGCCGCGAGACATTTCCTCGAAGGGACAGACACAACAGCAAAGAAGGATACATGCCGGTCAATCAATGTGTCCGGAGTAGTAGCAAGCTACCATGGCTCGGCGGAAGCACAAAGAGGCAGTTTCCCGTGAAGAGTACTACCAAAGGCACACAACTAGGTGTCGCATCCCATACATACCGTTGCACGTCACACGTATGCACGACATGCCTGATATGCAAGATACAACCATGGCATCACAACATAACTATACAACAACATGACTTTTATTTAAGAGGCCCAGATGAGCCTTGCATTATATGTTCTTACAGATAGGGGTCACATGAACCGACACTCAAGTCATACAAACATGTTCATACAAACCAAGCGAAAGCATAAGCTGTCTAAGTACACACAGATGAAAGGGTAAAAATGCACATAGCCTGACAATCTACAGCCCGCCACAGGGCAAAGGTCATAGCTGCGACACCAGCTATTCGGCATCATAGACATCTAGAAAGAACCCACCCGAAGGGTCCTGGGTCTCATCTGCAACATTTATTAAGCAAACATGAGTACAAATGTACTCAGCAAGTCTTTAAAGCAGACCTAGGCTAACTATGCTCGTGTATCAACAAAGGGGAGGTGGAGTTTATGCAGCAATGCCAGCTTTGACTCATGGCTAACCTACACTACTAAATTTTAACTCTTTGTTTACATTTTATAAATCGCACATGAGTTCACTAAGTCCATAACAATACACCACCATAGATTCACTTCCCTCTCCTGGGAGAGTGCCATCTATGGTACTCACACTTGTCTTGATATTTTTATAGGTATCCACTTGATTATCTATGAACAACATAAGTTCTCCAAGTGGTACATATCCGAGGATGCGGCTATTCGAATAGTTTCATACCCTGCAGGGGTGTACTTTTTCACACACGCTCTCACCACTTACCGCTGTGTGGTCATAAAACCTGGCACCTCGGCCACCTTCAAGTGGAAGCCCAGCAAGGGAGTCGGCCATGATCATCAATCACATAAGACCTCTAGTCCAGGCTATCACCTATTTGAGATTGAACCCGCACGGAAGTCCGGCCGAAGTTTCCGCTACGGCCCCAAACAATGTGCGCAGGATTCCCAAGCCCACCATTCGGGTGACCCGTGGTACACCGTGCCACTGCCTAACGCGTCATAACCCACCTCTAGGGTCAGCGTTACGCACGGCCTCCAGCATACTATAAACACCAGAAACTACTTGCAACTCCTCGACTAAGGACTAGGCGACTGATAAGTCGAGAGGGTCAATTAAGTATCCCAACGTGTGGTAGTAACTAGTCTTGGATCACAAACACGGAAATCAGTTCCTAACAACGGTCCCAATGAGACAACCCGCTATGTACTCCTACATAGCCTCTCATCGCTACCTTTACCAAATTGAGGTCATCATTATATCATCACATCAGAACAACATCGTTTCACTCAGTTCATCACCCAGATTAATCTGACCTGACACAACTCTAAGCATAGCAAGCATAGCCGGCAAAGTAAGCTCAGCACATCATGGCACAAGCATGTACCAGGTATGCTACGTTGCAAGGTTTAGCTATTTACTATGACACTGTCAGGATATGCAGCAGAATTGGATCATATACCGTGTATGACTGACATGTGATCGATTGTCCTAATGCAATAAACAAGAGCAGGAGCGAGAGAGTAGGATGTTATCGGAATGATCAAAGGGGTTGCTTGCCTTGCTGGGAAACGGAAAGGTTCTCTCCTTCGTCGGGACACTCGGGGGTATCCTCAGGAGCAGGACCTACCGCAATGCAGATAAGAAACAATCAACACACGCAAGTGCAACAATATGATGCATGATCATGGCATGATAGCATGTATAGATGAGCTAATGCAACTAGTGTTCATGTTGATTTGAAATGAACTTGAATATATGTTCAAAATTCTTCTTTATTTCAAATTCCATTTACTAACCTATTAATAAATGTCAATGTTCCACTATTTAGATTGCTCTAACATGCAGGACATTAGCACCATTGGATTCATTGGATTTTTCTAATAAATTTTCATATATAAATTATTTTCATCTGACTTACAGATTAATTTATATGAATTTTTGGAGTTTTGAATACTTTCGGGAATTATTTTTAAACTAGAAATTACTTTTATTGCATCAGCATGACATCATTATGACGTCAGCTGGTCACCTGACCGGGCCAGGGTCAAACCTGACATGTGGGGGCCACATGTGAGTGATTCATACACTTAACTAACTAATTAAAACTAAATCCTAATTAATTAACAAAAACTGGGCCCACTTTCAGTGACTAATTAGGTTAATTAATATAATTAATTAAATTCTTAATTAACTCTGCCTTCTCAGGGCCGGGCCCCACCTGCCAGTGACTCAGGGGGTCGAACCCCGTGGTCAACTCCAGCAAGACCCGCCGGCATTGAGCTGCCGGTGGCTCCAGAGACGGTGGAGGGCTTCGGGATCCCTCCTTCGGCGACCAAAAGGACGGCAGAGGGCACCAAACGACTCAGCACACACACGCGCGTCCGTTCCGACCCCTCCCAGGAGCTGAGATGGTCGGAATCAACGTTGGCGGTGAGCTGGGCGTCGACATGAGCTCGGGAGAGCATGGGCTCATCGAACCAGGGCGCAACATGAGCTCTACTTGGCACCTACAGACTCTACACAGCCTCACGAACACGACGGAGGCCTTAGACGGACCAGCTGGTCATCGGAACATGGCCGGCGTCGAGCTCGAGCGCTGGTGGCATTCGGACCTCGATGGAATCCGACGCTAGAGCACGCAATCAAAGGGGGAAAGAGGGGGAAAAGACGCAGGGGCTCACGGCGGTCGCAGAGACATCGAGAGCGGGCTCGGGGAGGGCCCGGAGTAGCGGCGAGCTCCACTTGATTTCAGGCGGCCGGAGGTTGAAGACGATGCGAAGACGGCGATGGGGAGCTCCTAGCGATCCACGGCTCGGCGAGGAGGAAGCGGAAAGCTAGGCGGATCCATTGGGGGGCTCAGGGGCGAGAGGGAGCGGCTAACGCGACAACGGCGAGCTCGAGTAGGGCTCGGCCATGGCGAAGCAGAGAATCGAGAGGAAGAGAGGCGGGCGAGAGAGAGAGGGAGCGATGGGGACGGCTCTGGGGAGCTTATCCCCGTCGCACTGGCGTGGGGGACATAGGCAGGCAGCTACCGGCGTGGAGGCACGGCAGCGCGTGCACTCCGGCCACACGCTCGTCCTCCTAGCCACCAGGAGGACAATGACCTCCCTTGGCTAGGTGGGCTGGCCTGGCCTGGGCCTTTCTCCCTTTTTTTCTTTTTATTTCTTCTCTGTTTTCTTTTACTGACATTTATTTATTTTCTTTTTAGGTACAAATGACTTGATAAAATATCCCATATATTTTCGATAATGAAGTTTGAATATTTCAAACTTGTCTAAAAAGTTTCAGGATATTTTGAAAACAAAAATAATGATAGTGCTTTATTTAATTATTTTAGGAGCCTTATCAATTATTTTTGAATTACATTGATTGTTCAAATAATTAGAATGGTCCCTGTTATAATCATGCCCAAATTTACCAAACATAGGGAACATTTTTTAGTGGGCATTTTGGATTTGCTGAATTTTCACCAAATTTGAATTATTTTGATTCAAAGTTAGCTTGGGATTTCTTTTTGTTCCCCATTTCATGTTGATGCAAAATGAAACATGATGCAAGCACAATACTATTCCTAGGACATCTAGCTAGGGTTGTGACAACTCACCCCACTCAAAAGAATCTCGTCCCGAGATTTTGAAGTCGTCGGGAAGAGCGCGGGGTACTCTAGTCGAAGAAGATCTTCTCTTTCCCATGTCGCCTCCTTTTCAGAATGGTGTGACCACGGAACCTTAAGAAACTTGATGTTCTGACGCCGAGTGGTACGCTCAGCTTGATCAGGAATACGAACAGGGTATTCTCGATATGTAAGGTTATCTTGGAGATCAAGCGCTACGTGGTCTACCTCATGGACAGGGTCCAAGAAGCAACGCCTGAGTTGCGAGACGTGGAAGACATCATGAACCTTGGAAAGATGCGGCAGAAGTTCCAATTGGTGGGCAACCTCTCCTCGTTTAGCAAGAATGCAAAAAGGTCCAATGTAACGAGGAGCCAACTTGCCCTTGGTACCGAATCGATGGGTACCCTTCAGAGGTGTAACCGAAGGTAAGCCTTCTCGTCAATTTCATAAGTCTCGACCTTATGATGGCGATCATATTGGCTCTTTTGACGAGATTGGGTTGTTTTCAACTTTTCACGAATAATGCGAACTTGCTCCTCTGCATCCTGGATCATATCCGGGCCAAAGAGTTGCCTCTCTCCGGTTTCTGACCAGTTAAGAGGTGTTCGACACCTTCGTCCATAGAGAACTTCAAAAGGGGCTTTGCCCAAGCTTGATTGATAACTATTGTTATAAGGAAATTCGGCAAATGGAAGACATTTCTCCCAGTTCATACCAAAAGATATAACACAAGCTCAGATCATGTCTTTGAGAATTTGATTGACTCGCTCAACTTGACCACTTGATTGCGGGTGGAAAGCAGTGCTAAAGGATAGATGAGTCCCCATAGCGGTTTGAAAACTTTCCCAAAATCGGGAAGTAAAGATACTTCCACTGTCTGAATTAATCTCCAAAGGAACACCATGAAGAGAAACTATTCGAGAAACATACAACTCTGCTAGCTGGCTAGCAGTTATACTTTCCCGAACAGGAAGAAAATGAGCCACTTTGGAAAGACGGTCAATGACCACAAATATAGCATTATTCCCTCTCTTAGTCCTAGGAAATACGGTAATGAAATCCATAACGACTTTATCCCATTTCCATTAAGGAATAGCTAAAGGTTGGAGGGTGCCAGCAGTCCTTTGATGTTCTTCTTTCATGCGACGGCAAACGTCGCAGTTAGCAACATACTAAGCAATTTCTCTCTGCATCCTAGTCCACCAGAACCTCTGACGTGGGTCCTCATACATTTTGGTACTACCTGGATGAATTGTGAGAGGAGAATCATGAGCCTCCTTAAGGATCATCTATCTTAAGCGTATACTCTTGGGAACCACCAACCGGTTCTGAAAGAACACAACACCTTCATCATTCTTAGAGAAATCTTTAGTGTTTCCGCTAGCAATATTCCCCTTGATCCGTGATATACCCTTATCATATTTCTAGACAGCTACTATTTGATCCTTAAGATTAGGTTTTGCCACCAGGTTGGATAGAAGTCCTTGAGGAACAAGGTGAAGGTTTAACTTAAAAAAATTCCTCATGGAGAAGTTGTTGACCTTGTTGTAACATCAGGTTGTTACAATAAGACTTACGACTTAGTGCATCAGCCATGACATTGGCTTTCCCGAGGGTGTAAGTTACCCCTAAGTCATAATCTGTAATGAACTCTATCCATCGTCTTTGCCTGAGATTCAAATCCGGCTGGGTGAATATATATTTTAGACTTTGGTGATCAGTGTAAATTTCGCAATGATTACCCAGAAGATAATGTCGCCAGGTTTTCAATGCATGGACTATAGCTGCAAGCTCAAGATCATGTGTTGGATAACTATCCTCATGTGGACGCAACTATCGAGATGCATATGCAATCACATGACGATCTTGCATGAGAATGCAACCTAATCCTTGTCGCAAGGCGTCGCAATAGATAACAAAGTCCTTAGAGAAATCAGGTGGCACCAGAACGGGAGCAGAGGTCAGTCGTCTCTTCAACTCCTGAAAACTATGCTTGCATTGTGGCATCCACTCGAACTTTTATCTTTCTTGTGGAGTTAAGTCGGAGGTTTTGCAACTTTGGAGAAATTCTCGACAAAGCGGCGACAATAGCTCGCTAAGCCAAGGAAACTCCGAACTTGCTTAACCGATTCAGGTTAAGTCCAATCAAGGACGGCCTAAACTCTCTCGGGATTGACAGCAATACCTTTACTAGAAATCACGTGGCCCAGATAGGTCCCTTCTAGCAACCAAAATTCACACTTGGAGAATTTGGCATACAGGTGGTGCTCTCGAAGTTTTATCAATAACAGCCTTAGATGCTCGAGATGTTATTGTTCATTCTTCGACTAGATGAGTATATCGTCGAAGTAAGCCACGACGAATTTATCTAGATACTCCATGAAGATCGAATTCATCAGGAGAGAGAAGGTGGCTGGGGCATTGGTTAAACCGAAGGACATGATGGTGTACTCGTATTGGCCATAACGAGTAACAAAAGCCGTTTTTGGAATGTCCCTGTTCCTAATTTTGATTTGATGGTATCCCAACCTCAAATCCATTTTGGAAAAGACAGAGGATCCAACGAGTTGGTCTTACATATCCTTGATCCTGGGGAGCGGATACTTGTTCTTTATGGTGACCAGATTCACTGGCCGATAATCCACAACCATCCGATCCGAACCATCCTTCTTCTTGACGAAGAGAACGGGACAAGCCCAAGGAGAAGAACTGGGATGGACGAAACCTTTCTTCAAAGCCTCATCGAGTTGGATCTTAAGTTCGGCTAGTTCTAAGGGTGCCATCTTATAGGGTCTTCTGGCTATTGGGACAGTCCCTGGGATGAGCTCTATCACAAACTCAACATCTCTAACAGGAGGAATTCCTGGTAGTTCTTCTGGAAAGACATCCGGGAATTCACGGAGTACCGAAATATCTTCTAACTCAGGAAGAGGGCTAGCATTGAGGGAATAGAGTTGGCGCTTGGTTGTTCGAGTGGAGACATTAACTATCTCACCCGATGGATGTGTAAGTTGAACATTCCTAGAATGAGTATCAATCTTGGCATAGTGGGCTTTCATCCAATCCATACCTAGAATGATATTGATGTCCGAAGACTTGAGGGCTATCAAAGATGCTAGGAAGACTAGTCTATCCACTAGAATCTCATTATCATGGCTCACTCTAGAAGTTTGCCATTTTGAACCCGGAGTCTGAACTACTAAAGGAGTAGGCATATCACAAAAAGACATGTTATGCAACTGTGCATAACTTTCTAAGATGAAGGAATGAGATGCACCAGTATCAAATAAAACAAATGCTGGATGACTATTGATAAGGAGCGTACCTAGGATAATATTAGGATCCTCAAGGGCTTGCTCAGCAGACACATAGTTCACTCGTCCACCAGCAGGAGCTGGCTTCACAAAGAAGGCTTTTCCTGGCTTTCCACGTCCAACGGGCTTAGCATTATTCTGGGGACACTCACGCGAGTAGTGTCCTGGTTCTCCACACTTATAGCAAACCACAGTAGCATGGGGAGCAACATTTGCAGGCGGTCCTCCAAATGGTCTGACTGGAGGGTTGGGTTGAGCTGGGCGAGGCGCCTGGAAGGATGGCCTTGCATTGTATTTTGGCAGCAGAGCTGCGTTGGGCACCCAGATCCGGCGTTTATTTGAGCCCTAGCCAGATATGGGGTTGAAGTCACGGTTGTGCTTTCTCGTGGCCTCATAATCAGTCTGTCCAGTCTCGGCATTGATAGCCTTGCTGACGAGAGCCTGGAAAGTGGCGCACTCATGCAGGCGCAGGTCTCGATGGAGCTCAGGGTTAAGTCCCTTGCGGAACCTAGCCTGCTTCTTGGCATCAGTAGAAACTTCCTCAGGAGCATAGCGAGCAAGGTTTCCAAACTCATGACTATAAGCATCCACTGACAGTCTGCCCTGGGTGAAGGCACAAAATTCCTCTCTCTTACGATCCATCAGCCCTTCCGGGATGTGATGGGTACGAAATGCAGCACTGAACTCTGCCCAAGTTGGTGCGGGGCCTACGGGACGCATGGCTTCACAACTCTCCCACCACAGATTGGCGGGACCTTCCAAAAAGTAAGTTGCAAAGGTCACCTTGTTGGCCTCAGTCACATTGGCAGCCCTCATCTTGTGATACATGCTAGTCAGCCAGTCATCCGCGTCGAGTGGGTCAACCAAATGATGATACTTGGGTGGGCTGAGTCTGATGAAATTACCAAGTGATACGCCACCATTGAGGTCATTGGGGGGAGCACGTGCGGTGTTCTGCTCGATTCTTTCTAACAGCCTATTGGTCTCCCTCTTATTCCTTTCAGCTTCTAGCATTACTTCCGCCAGAGAAGGCGCGTGTGGCAGATCTTCTTGCCTTGGCTGGCTTCCCTCGCCCTGCTCGGGGACAGGCACAGGGTTATTCCTAGTTGCCACCATCCTGGAGAAACAAACCCATAGCTTAATCATAGGGAACAACAACTCTAAGGCACAGGATAAGGAATGTACTGGACAACATGGCATGTAGGGTAAACACCAATCAGCATGGTAAAACAACTTCCATATGAACACCATGATTCGTACACACCATGACATAGTTCAGTACAAGCCAAGCTGAAAAACAACTACGGAGAAATGACACAACTCATCGGAGGCATTACAAGCTTCCTATACATTATCTATCTACACCTCCGGAACCCAACTCTCAACCTCATCATATCCCACAAGACACACAGGACTGTGGCGATATGATTACTACCATACTAGAACTAACATCCACGTACTCAAGCATCGCCGTAGAATGTCTCATACAGGTTACCCCCATGACGTGGGAGATGAACCTGAGGATCTAGAAACACTCTAGCTTGTGACCCCTGGGAGCCATAAGGACACGGATGTGGCCTTGGTCCCCTTGTCGGCGGCAACAGCGGTCCTCGAAGAGGGGTGATGCCTCCAACATCGGGCCAGTCTACGTGTGCTGGCGGATGAGTCCGCGGTGGGGTCAGCATCTCCAAATCTCCATGGCTTGTCTGCACGACAGGTGCCAACTGCGTCAGGGCTGTCCAAAGATGTGCACGGGTGGCATAAAGCTCCATGCGAAGGGCACGTGCATCATGATCCCTGTTCTCCAACATCTGAGTGGTCACATGCAGCCTAGGGTCCTCATGGGAATGATCATAGTAGGCTACACTAAGATAACCATCCTCTCCTCCCATAGAAGCAGGAACATAACAAAACTCGGTGTTCTGAAGCAGACCATGGTGGAACCTCATGATAGTCAGCATGGTGTAAGCAGCCTCCTGGACTGCCATATCTATGGTGACACCTAATCCATAAGTCCAGTGAAGCGGCTCTGCAGCTCCAGGGTATGAAGGATAAATCTTGACGGTACACAAATATTTACTTTGGTTGAAATCTCGTTACTGTTCCTCCACTGTGTACTCCGGGTACCAACGGTATCCAGCCTCCATCATGACTCTGACCAACATGGCCGTGTGACCCGGTACATCAATGCACCTGGTCAGACGGACCACCTAACGGGAAGGACGAGGGGGCATCTAAAACAGAGAATGATGCGAAGACATAAGAGACTCTAGCAGAAATTGGACAGCATAACGGTTGTAATTGCTCAAAAAGGATTTTGAGACAACTGCAAAAGATTGGAAAAGCATAACCACTCGACTTTCTAGACTCAAATCTCTTCTCCATCCGTTTGTCACACACACAATACTTGAATACCCACATTCACTTACAACAAGCTAGCTAGTGGTCCATGGTTAGTAACTCGGCATCCTAAACAATGGATGAGTAGCCTAGTCCTTATCCCTGAGGAAAAGATGAGAATGACTCAGCATAGAATAACTTGGGAAGAGGAGTAAAAAGAGCCTTACGTTCCCTTCCACAATCAATTCCCCTACTTTTCTATAGTGTTTCTGGACTCAACTTCGACCGGTTTGGCTTGGGAGTCCTACAGTTGGCTCTAATACCAACGCTGTCGGGACCCCAATCCTAAGTCATAAGAATCCAGACTGTAACATATCACATCACTTTGCGGCCTCAGACACGGTAAGTTCCACGGTTGCAGTCTTACCTTAGCAGGGAGCGTTTGCGTCTTTTGGCTCACGTATGTGAACATGTCGCTGGCAATCAAATGACAGAGAACCCGGGCCGACATAACTAGTCATAGAACCCAAGCGGCACATCCGTATGGAAACAGGCATACATAACCCAGCAATGCAGGTGTCGGCCTCAAGTGTGTGTAGACGAGTCATAGCAAGCTACAGGGGCTCCATTAAGTCGCGAGACACGAATGTCATCACTGCACGTAGACGAGTCGTAGCAGGATACAGGGACTCCATTACGCCACGAGACATTTCCCCGAAGGGACAGACACAGCAGCAAAGAAGGATACATGTCGGTCAATCAATGTGTCTCGAGCAGTAGCAAGCTACCATGGCTCGGTGGAAGCAGAAAGAGGCAGTTTCCCATAAAGAGTACTACTAAAGGCACACAACTAGGTGTCGGATCCCATACATACCATTGCACGTCACACGTACGCATGACATGCCCGATATGCATAGATACAGCCATGGCATCACAACTTAACTATACAACAACATGACTTTTATTTAAGAGGCTTAGATGAGCCTTGCATGATATGTTCTTACAGATAGGGGTCACATGACCCGACACTCAAGTCATACAAACATGTTCATACAAACCAAGCGGAAGCATAAGCTGTGTGAGTATAGACAGATGAAAAGGTAAGAAGGCACATGGCCTGACTATCTACAGCCCGCCACAGGGCAAAGGTCGTAGCTGGGACACCAGCTATTCGGCATCGTCGACATCTAGAAAGAACCCACCCGAAGGGTCCTGGGTCTCATCTGCAACATTTATTAAGCAAACATGAGTACAAATGTACTCAGCAAGTCTTTAAAGCAGACCTAGGCTAACTATGCTCGTGCATCAACAAAGGGGGAGGTGGAGTTTATGTAGCAATGCCAGCTTTGACTCATGGCTAACCTACACTACTCAATTTAACTCTTTGTTTACATTTTATGAATCGCACACGAGTCCACTAATTCCATAACAATACACCACCATAGATTCACTTCCCTCTCCTGGGAGAGTGCCATCTATGGTACTCACACTTGTCTTGATATTTTATGAGTATCCATTTGATTATCTATGAACAGCATAAGTTCTCCAAGTGGTCCATATCCGAGGACGTGGCTATTCGAATAGTTTCGTACCCTGCAGGGTGTACTTCTTCACACACGCTCTCGCCACTTATCGCTGTGTGCTCATAAAACCAGGCACCTCGGCCACCTTCAAGCGTAAGCCTAGCGAGGGAGTCAGCCACGACTGTCAATCACATAAGACCTCTAGTCCAGGCTATCGCCTATTTGAGATTGAACCCGCACGAAAGTCCGGCCGAAGTTTCGACTACGGCCCCAAACGGTGTGCGTAGGGTTCCCAAGCCCACCATTCGGGTGACCCTTGGTACACCATGCCTCTACCTACCGCGTCGTAACCCACCCCTAGGGTCAGCTCTATGCACGGCCTCCAGCATACTATAAACACCAGAAACTACTTGCAACTCCTGGACTAAGGACTAAGCGACTGATAAGTCGAGAGGGTCAATTAAGTAACCCAACGTGTGGTAGTAACTAGTCTTGGATCACAAACACGTAACTCAGTTCCTAACAACAATCCCAATGAGACAACCCGCTATGTACTCCTACATAGTCTCTCATCACTACCTTTACCAAATCGAGTTCATCATTATATCATCACATCAGAACAACATCGTTTCACTTAGTTCATCACCCAGATGAATCCGACCTGACACAACTCTAAGCATAGCAAGCATAGCAGGCAAAGTAAGCTAAGCACATCATGGCACAATCATCTACCA
The DNA here is from genome assembly GCA_022496015.1 of Hordeum marinum. Classification (NCBI taxonomy): domain Eukaryota; kingdom Viridiplantae; phylum Streptophyta; class Magnoliopsida; order Poales; family Poaceae; genus Hordeum; species Hordeum marinum. The sequence continues at coordinate 169,632,371 of CM039677.1, forward strand.
GGCATGCTAGGTTGCAAGGTTTAGCTATTTACTGTGACAATGTCAGGATATGCAGCAGAATTGGATCATCTACCGTGTATGACTGACATGTGATCGATTGTCCTAATGCAATAAACAAGAGCAGGAGCGAGAGAGTAGGATGTTATCGGAATGATCAAAGGGGTTGCTTGCCTTGCTGGGAAACGGAAAGGTTCTCTCCTTCGTCGGGATACTCGGGGGTATCCTCGGGAGCAGGACCTACCGCAATGCAGATAAGAAACAATCAACACACGCAAGTGCAACAATACGATGCATGATCATGGCATGATAGCATGTATAGATGAGCTAATGCAACTAGTGTTCATGTTAATTTGAAATGACTTTGAATATAGGTTCAAAATTGTTCTTTCTTTCAAATTCCATTTACTAACCTATTACTAAATGTCAATGTTACACTATTTAGATTGCTATAACATGCAGGACAGTAGCACCATTTTATTCATTGGATTTTTCCAATAAATTTTCATATATAAATTATTTTCATCTGACTTATAGATTAATTTATATGAATTTTTGAAGTTTTGTATAATTTCAGGCATTATTTTTAAACTAGAAATTACTTTTATTGCATCAGCATGACATCATTATGACGTCAACTCGTCAGCTGACCGGGCCAGGGTCAAACCTGACATGTGGGGGCCACATGTCAATGACTCAGACACTTAACTAACTAATTAAAACTAAATCCTAATTAATTAACAGAAACTGGGCCCACTGTCAGTGACTAACTAGGTTAATTAATATAATTAATTAAATTCTTAATTAACTTTGACTTGTCAGGGCCGGGCCCCACCTGCCAGTGACTCAGGGGGTCAAACCCCATGGTCAACTCCGGCAAGACCCGCCGCGTTGAGTCGCCGATGGCTCCAGAGACGGCGGAGGGCTTCGAGATCCCTCCTCCGGCGACCAAAATGATGGCGGAGGGTACTAAACGACTCAACACACATGCGCGCGTCCATTCCGACCCCTCGCAGAAGCTGAGATTGCCGGAATCGACACCGACGGTGAGCTGGGTGGTGGACGGAGCTCGGGCGAGCACGGGCTCGTCGAACCAGGGCGCAACATGAGCTCTACTTGGCACCTACAGACTCTACACAGCCTCACGAACACGACGGAGGCCTCAGACGGACCCGCTGGTCATCGGAACATGGCCGGCGTCGAGCTAGAGCGGCGGGGGCATTCGGACCTCGACGGAATCCGACGCTAGAGCATGCAATCCATGGCGGAAAGATGGGGAAAAGACAAAGGGGCTCACGGCGGTGCAGAGACGTCGAGAGCAGGCTCGGGGAGGGCCTGGAGCAGCGGCGAGCTCCACTTGATTTCCGACGGCCGGAGGTTGAAGACGACGCAAAGACAGCGATGGGGAGCTCTTGGCGGTGCACGGCTTGGCGAGGAGGAAGAGGGAAGCTAGAAGGATCGATTGGGGGGCTTAGGGGTGAGGGGGAGCAACTAACGTGACGGCGGCGAGCTCGAGCAGGGCTCGGCCATGGCGAAGCAGAGAAGGGAGAGGAAGAGAGGCGGGCGAGAGAGAGAGGGAGCGATTGGGACGGCTCTGGGAGCTTATCCATGTCGCGCTGGTGAGGAGGACACATGCAGGCAGCTACCGGCGTGGAGTTATGGCAGCGCGCGCGCTCCGTCCACGCGCTCGTCCTACTGGCCGCCAGGACGACCATGGCCTCCCTGGGCCAGGTGGGCTGGCCTGGCCTAGGCCTTTCTCCCTTTTTTTCTTTTTATTTCTTCTCTTTTTTTCTTTTAATGACATTTGTTTATTTTCTTTTCAGGTACAAATGACTTTATAAAATATCCCATATATTTTCTATAATGAAGTTTGAATATTTCAAACTTGTCTAAAAAGTTTCAGGATATTTTGAACACAAAAATAATGATAGTGCTTTATTTAATGATTTCAGGAGCCTTATCAATTATTTTTGAATTACTTTGATTGTTCAAATAATTAGAATATTCCCTGTTATAATTATGCCCAAATTTACCAGACATAGGGAACATTTTTAGTGGGCATTTTGGATTTGTTGAATTTTCACCAAATTTGAGTTGTTTTGATTCAAAGTTAGCTTGGGGTTTCTTTTTGTTCCCCATTTCATGTTGATGCAAAATGAAACATGATGCAAGCACAATACTATTCCTAGGACATCTAGCTAGGGTTGTGATAGTAAGCTTGCTGATGACGGCCCCGCCGCAATCTGTGTGCTTGCCGCCGACACACTTGGGCTTGATGTTGAACACCTAAAGCCATAGCCCGAAGTGTGGCTCGATGCGCAAGAAGGCCTCGCAGACAAGGATGAACGCCAGGATATGCATGATGGAGGTCGGCAGGAGGTCTTGGAAGTTGAGGGCGTTGAAGAACATCAACCCCCTGACAAAGGGGTGGCGGGGAAAGCTCAGACCCCTGATGAAGTGGGGTATCAACACCACCCTTTAGCATGTCTTAGGGGTGGGGATCACTTGGCCCTCCTCCGCTGCGCGGTGAGGGATGTCAGCGAAGAGGTAGTCGGCCTTCTTGAGGTCGAGAATGTCCCGGTCGGTGACCATGGAAGCTTCCCATTGGCCCTTGGAGCCCGCCATTGATGAGCTCGGAGGTGGGGGCAAAAAGACATAGATTTGTGCTACGGAGGTGCAAAGGAATGGGAGGCGGAGAAGTCGAATGGAGAGCATGAATAGCCTTCAGGGTTTTCCTCCCCTTTTTATGAGGCCTATCGATTTGGACTTCCCTTGTTGCATCGTGAATCCCTCCACTTCCCGAGATGTGAGAGCCGTTGTGCGCGCGTGATTAAGTATATCTCGTATAAAACGGGACACGATCAGTATATTAGTATCTCGTGATGACTAAAACATCCTAGATTAGGGGGTCCTTGGGGAGCGGGCCTATTATTATGGGCCGGACTATATGGTCTACTTACCGAACAGTGGAAGGTTTGAAGGCCCAGTCACCAAGATGGAAGCTTCAGGAAGTGTGGCTTGCGCTCCATGTTTGATGTAGCAAATAGGGATGTTTATCTCTTCGGCATGTACCGACCTTGTGTAAACCCTCGGCGTCCTCGGCATCTATATAAGCTGGAGGGTTTTAGGGTATAGTGACAGAACAACTCATCTAGGGTTAGCTATTCGATCACTAGGTAGATCAACTCTGTAACCCCCACATCATCAATACAACCAAGTAGGACGTAGGGTATTACCTCCATAGGATTCTGGGTAAATCTGTGTCCCCTTCGTCTCCCGTAACCATTGATTCTAGTCTCATACTTCGGGACCCCTACCCGAGATCCGACGGTTTTGAAACCAACAATGGGGCTTTCATAATATTTCTTGAGTTTATCCCTCTAACTCATTTCATCTTTCTTAATGTGTTAATGTGTTCTTCATGAACTTAATACTTGATAACCCACAAGTATAGGGGAACACAACAGTTTTGGAGGGTAGAGTATTCAACTCAAATTTATTGATTAACACAATGGGAGCCAAAGAATATTCTCGAGTATTAGCAGCTGAGTTGTCAATTCAACCACACTTAAAACACTTAATATCTGCAGCAAAGTATTAAGTAGCAAAGTAGTATGGAAGTAACGGTAATGGTAGCAAAAAGTAATAGAAGCAGTTTTATAGTGATTGTAACAACAGTAGCGGAAAAGTAACTTAGAAAAGATCAATATGTGGAAATCTCGTAGGCAACGGATCGATGATGGATAATTATGCCGGATGGCATTCATCATGCAATAATTATAACATAAGGTGACACAGAACTAGCTCCAATTCATCAATGTAATGTAGGCATCTATTCCGTATATAGGCATACATGCTTATGGAAAAGAACTTGCATGACATCTTTTGTCCTACCCTCCCGTGGCAGCGGGGTCCTAATGGAAACTAAAGGATATTAAGGCCTCCTTTTAATAGAGAACCGGACCAAAGCATTAGCACTTCGTGAATACATGAACTCCTCAAACTATGGCAATCACCGGAAAGCATCCCAGTTATTGTCAACCTGGGGGATGCGGATCATAACTCATAATACGTGCCTACAAATTGCAAGATAGGATCAAGAATACATATATATTCATGAAAACGTAATAGGTTCAGATCTGAAATCATGACACTCGGGCCCTAGTGACAAGCATTAAGCATAGCAAAGCCATAGCAACATCAATCTCAGAACATAATGGATACTAGGGATCAAAACCTAACAAAACTAACTCGATTACATGATAAATCTCATCCAACCCATCACTTTCCAGCAATCCTATGATGGGATTACTCACGAACGTCGAAGAGAATCATGCAATTGGTGATGAAGGATGGTTGGTGATGACGATGGCATCGATTTCCCCTCTCTGGAGCCCAAAACGGACTCGAAATCTGGTCTCCCGAGGAAGAACAGGAGGTGGCGGTGGCTCCGTATCGTGAAAAGTGATGAACTCTTCTCTCCAATTTTTGTCTCCATGAATTGGGTTATATGGAGCTGGAATTGGTTGGAGGAGCCACGAGGGCCCCACAACCCTGCTAGGCACGGCCAGGGGTGGTGGCCGCACCTACCGGCTTGTGGCCTGAAGGTGGCCCCCCTCTGGTTGATTCTTGCGCCAGTATTTTTTATTAAATCCAAAAATATTCTCCGTAAATTTTAAGGATGATCCGAGAACTTTTATTTCTACACAAAAATAACACCAAGTCATTTCTGCTGAAAACAACGTCAGTCCGGGTTAGTTCCATTCAAGTCATCCAAATTAGAGTCCAACACAAGGGCAAAAGAGTTTGGAAAAGTGGATACGATGGATACATATCAACTCCCCCAACCTTAACCCATTGGTTGTCCTCAAGCAATTTAGTTGATAAACTGAAAGTGATAAAGAAAAACTTTTACAAACTCCATTTGATCTTGATTGACAGCCCAAGTGGTGTCCCTGCCTTTTATGGCCATGTACCTATGTGGATCCATGTGTCATGTGTTGAATGAACTTAGTTTCTCCTTGCCACGTCATTGTATTATGCATCTCATCATCATGTCTTGCATAACATAATGTGGTGTGCTTCCATGTCAACTTGTTGAGATTGTGAGTAGCTCTTGTGTGGTTTGTGATGAGTGCATGTGTGGGCTTAACTCCTCTCCTTCCCCTTATTTTCAAACTTAACTAAGCCTTTTATTCATTTTTTTTCTTCAACAGAATTAACTTGCTCTATAAATCTGCTAAAAATGTTCAACTTGTAGGAAATATTATTTTTGGCTTGTGTGTGTTGCTCTCTCTGATGTTTGGGCTTGGGGCTCATGGGCTTTTAGAATAACAGGGGCTGTTGTTTTATAAAGTATTAAAAATTACTTGCTTTAAAAATCCACTTGTTAATTTTGTTAAATAGGTCACATTTCCTTTTAGGAAAAAGTATTTTTGTTTTATCAAAACCCTTTTCTTTTCCTTTGGAGGTTTTTAACATGTTATTCTATTCTTAAATGAAAAAACTGTTGTCTATTTGTTTTTTTCTTTTGAGTGGGGCTATTGGGCCTCTACTTCACCCGCGCGGCCGAGCCAGGTAGCTAACGGCTACCAGCTCATCCTCCTCTGTCTGTTAGGAGCAAAGAGAGAGCAGAGAGGTGCGTGTCGTGTCGTCGTGAGGGGCTCACGAACGCCGAGGCTGGCGCTATTTCGCCCCTCCCCCCCCTTTATAAGGGCAAGGATGCCTAGGGTTTCCCCTTCTCCCTCCTCGCCGCCTCCACTTCTTCCTCCTCCTCCTCCCTTATTCTTCTTCTTTCTCTTGGGTTCAGAGAAGTGAGCGGGTTCAGGGAGTTGTCACCGCTCTTCGTCACCATCGTCTTCACGTCTCCGGTGGTCCTCCTCCATGCCCGGCATGTCGGGGAGGCTGGGGGTCGTCCCCGCGATCCATTCCCGTCGCTAGGAGGGGTTGGGCTCCCCATCCTCGACGGCCTCGTCCTCGTCGGAGCTACGGGAGGGGTGCTCCTGTGCCGATTCTTCCTCCGCTTCGGGCCAGCGTCGTCGCCTTCTTCCTCCTGTTCGCCGTGATCAGGCCATCGTCGTCCTCCCCGCTCCGTAGCTTGCTAGGTCCGTTCACCATTCTGCCAAGGCAGGGCCTTGAGGGCCTGCCTCCGTCCCCCTCATTGCGAGACGAGTAGGGGAGCGGTTCCACTTAGGATTCATAGCCCCGCAGGAGGTTCCCTCGTCAGAGAGGCCCCTCCGTTGCCAGATTGCATCGCTGTCGCGTTCCTCTGTCCGTCGTTGTCGTTCTTCAGTTTAGTCGGTTTTCTGCAGACGTGTTAGTAGTTAATCGGCGTTGCCTTCCCTCAGGCAGTGCGTGTGGGGAACAACCGCGAGGTCGAGGGATCAAATCCCGGCTCCCCCATTGTTTCTTTTTTTCTGATTGGTGGTGCGGCCAGTGTGGTGTTCGGATCTGGTGCAGCGCCGGATCCCGTGTGCGGTGCTATGTGTGTGTGTGTGTAGGATCTGGTATGGCTGTGCGCCAGATCTGCTGTGGCAGTGTGTGTTGTGTGTGTGTGCCTGTGTGTGTGTGTGGATTTTCTACGGTGGTAGGATCTATTGTGGTGTTGTGTGTGTATAGCTATGTGTGTGTGTGTGTGCTTTTGTGTGTGTGACAATTGGGCCCAGGCCCCACTTGTCATACACTAGGGACCCTAGTGAGTATGCCAGGTGGGTCCCCTTTCTATTAGTTTTTTTATTCTTTTGTTTTGATGTTTCAAGTGATTTAAATAGGATATTTCTATTTCTAGTATAATTGCAAAATCTGGTATGAGCATTTATGGATATGTGCATTTATAGTAAATTTTCACTTATAGGAATGAGTGGTGTTTTGCTATCTTGTGTTTTGCCATGATGCTCCATGTAAACATATGAGTATGATACATGATTTTGGGGTAGAATCACCCAAGGAATCCATTGGTGCCATTGGTTTGGTCATTTGAGCAAGTTTGACAAATTGTCATTTTGTCTCAAAGTGCCATTTTGTCATTTTTGTTATATTTAATCCATGCATGCTATGATATTTGTGCCAACATGAGTATGGTAGACTTTGATGAGTAGAATGCCATGGTATTTACTTTTGTCATGTTAAACTTGCATATAAGTGGGAACCATGCTCTAAAGTATCTACTAAAATGTTGTTGTTCTCAAACATGCTAAATATTTCTAAGTCTGGGAATATTTTAATATTTTTATGCCCTGAAGAGTGGATGCTACCAAGTGATATGTTGAGAATTAGCTCAAGCTGAGTGCTAGTGTTTGTAAGTAGATGTTGTACTCTATCATCCTGTTAATTTTCATGCCATGAGGTGGTCTCTATCATCATTAGTTTCTGTTGTCAACTTGCTATCATCTTAACTCAGATTCCAGAAAACTATTATTTTCACAAAGTCCCTAAAATTTGTTTCATCATGCCAACTTGTGAGCTTCATGATTATTGATGTGTGCCTTCATTCCAGATTGTTTAGTTGGATAATTTGATAAGCATGCTATGTAGTTTCTGTCAATGCCCTATTTGTGGTTGGAGACTTCCTGTAGTTCTAGTTATTGGTTGTGAAAGTTGTTATGTTGCTGTTTTGTGGGAAATTGTTTGTTTTAGTGTTTTGTGACTTGTGGGAGATATACTCCATAGAATAGATGGATCTTTGGCTCTATTGTGGTTGGTTTTTCATTGCCTAACCAGTGGCTACCTTGGAATGCCAAGGAATAGCCCATGGCCTTCTTTGTCTTGTGTTTTGCCTTCGTAACTTGTTGTGAGCGTAGCGTGAGAAACGAAACTCCGTTTCTTACGTTCTACATATGCATTTGAATCGATTTTGCATGAAGCATCCATATTTTCCATGATCATGCATGTTTAAATAACTTAACATGAGGTTCTGTCCAGAATTGTAAATAACTAAAGTATTGCATGTGAAACATGACTTGTTTAGGATTGCCATATTAAATACTTCAAATGAATCATGCATCAGCTTGTTTGTGCATTGCACCCTGGTTGGAAGTTTATTGTTGCTGTTTCTCTTGGGTATAATGCGAGCGTTGAAACTGAGTACAAGGATCTAGGAGAGTACCACTACGAGGATCCCGCTCTTTGTCCCTCTGAACAACCAACAGGCAAGATGATCGTACCCGGATCCCGACACTATTTTTGCTTTGCTAGATTTCTCATTCTTATCATTACTTATTCATTACCTACCACTTGAATGTCAAGCCTCCTACATTTCCATGATAGCCTCTAACCCCTCCACATCCTAGCAAACCTTGTTTTGCCAAGTTACCACTTCTCAGCCCCATCTTATAGCGTTCTTAGTTGCAGGTGCGGGTTGTATCCATGTGATAACATGGATTTGGCATATCACAATATTATCTGCTATTTAATTTAATGTGCATATATATCTTGGTATGGTGTAAGGCTTGGCCTTTTGCTCGGTGTTTTGTTCCACTTTTACCGCCATAGTTTCTTGTTACCGGTGTTATGTTTTCACATTTTGTGCTCCTAACATGCTCGGGGTTGTTATGGGGACCCCCTTGATTATTCGGTTGAGATTAAAACTTGTCTGGCAAGACCCAACAGGTACAGATGAGATTGTGCAAGATGATGTGACGCAACTCCAGTGGGAGTACAACGAGGAGCGTGGCAGGATGTACATCACTTATCCAGACGAGTAGAGTGGTCGTGGTCGAGATCTTTGGGATAGCAAGCTAGTTTCATTGCATCATTTTATCATTTGATTTCGTCCGTAGCCGGACCCTGCCTCTGTATGGATGATTGAATAAATTGTGTGGATTTGTAATTTAGTATGTGGCGAGTGTAAGCCAACTCGCATACTCTTCTCTTCATAAATGTATGTAATGATATTGTACTTGCGAACGGAAAGATACGCCTCTATCCCTATCGAGGACCTCGTGTCTTAATACGGATAGGCACACATCTTGGGCATGATAAGTTGGTATGAGAGCCATACGACCATAGGAGCCCTTTGCTTGATCGAACTTCGCCGAGTCGAGTCTAGTAAAAACTATTTTGAGTCTAGTTATATCGGAGAGTAGATTTCTTTTTACTCCTATTCTATGCTCTCGTGAGGTATTCGACATAGGAATTTTGATTATACTCCTCTTCTCGCTCAAAAAAATTTAGGATCGCACGGGTATTTTGGAGTCTATATGATATCGATGTGACGGAATTCTGTGTTGGTGCCTCCTGTCTGACTTGATTTCTTCCGAGGAGTCGAGCTCCAGGGAATTTTGGCACATCGTTATCATTCAACTTCCTCAGTATCTCAGGACGGAGAGTGTTCGGAATTACTTCAATACTTGTTATTGTGAGATAAGGTCGGAGTAACCCAGTACTGGGGAGGCATCTGGGGTACCACCATGATTAGTATCATTGTGCTTTCGAGGATTTGAGTTAGATGGATTTGTGAAAGCCTCTGGTTATGTGTGGAAGGATGGATAAAATTGGGGTGTAGGTTTGCTAGTTGTGTGAGATATTTCCTCCTTGTATCCCCCACACCGGATTGCATAACTAGAAAGTTTTCGAAAGTTCTTAGGTGGGAACTCTTGTAGTTATTGTTGGGGAATGTTGCATGGGAAACAAAAAATTTCCTACGCACACGCAAGATCTATCCATGGTGATGAGCATCTACGAGAGGGAGAGTGGATCTACATACCCTTGTAGATCACCAAGCGGGAAGCGTTAAGAAACGCGGTTGGTGTGGTCGAACATCTTCGTGATCCAAATCGCCGAGCGTCCCGCGATCACATCACGATCCGTCCCGCGATCCAATCATGATCCTTCCCGCGAACTCATCACGAACCGTCCCGCGATCTCATCAGAATCCGTCCCGCGATCTCATCACGATCCGTCCTGTCAACTCATCACGAACCGTCTCGCGATCTTGTCCATGGTCCTTCCGATCTAGCGCCGAACGGACGGCACCTCCACGTTCAGCACACGTGCAGCTTGATCATGATCTCCACCGTCTTGGTCCAGCAAGAGGAAGTGGAGAGGGAGAAGAGTTCACCAGCAGTGTGACGGCGCTCCGGTGATGGTGGTGGAGCAATTCCGGCAGGGCTTCGCCTAAGCACTGCGGAAATCTGATCTAGAGGAGCACCGGTGGAATGGGTAGCACGTCATCGTACATTCAGAGCCAAAACCCTAGATATCCACTAGAATATATAGGAGGAGGGGAGAGGAGGCTGCGCCCAAGGGAAGGGCTCCCTTTTGGCTTCGGCCGAACTGGTGGAGGGGGAGTCCTCCTCCAATTGGGAGTCCACCTCTCACCCGAGAGGTGGAACTTCGGGAGGACTCCACCCCAATTCGGTTTGGGCCTCTCTCCCCTACGCCTAGGCCACCTTGGCCGACTCCTCCAGACCACTACGGGCTGGTGGGTCGCCACTTTGGACCATGGGGTGGGATGGCCCCACCGGTGGACCCCCGGGACCCATTCGTCACTCCCGGTACACTACCGAAAGTGCCCGAAACCTTTCCAGAGTCCAAACACCACCTTCCTATATATCGATCTTTACCTCTGGACCATTCCAGAGCTCCTCGTGACGTTCGGGATCTCATCCGGGACTCCGAAAAACCTTCGGTCACCACCATACATAACTCTATACTACCGAAACGTCACCAAACCTTAAGTGTGCAGACCCTGCGGGTTCGAGAACTATGTAGACATGACCGAGACACCTCTACGGTCAATAACCAATGGCGGGACCTGGATGTCCACATTGGTTCCTACATATTCTACGAAGATCTTTATCGGTTGAACCTCTATGTCAAGGATTCAGTTAATCCCGTATGATGTTCCCTTTGTTCTTCGGTATGTTACATGCCCGAGATTTGATCGTCGGTATCTCCATACCTAGTTCAACCCCATTACTGACAAGTCTCTTTACTCGTTCCATAATACAAGATCCCGTGACTAACACTTAGTCACATTGCTTGCAAGGCTTATTGTGAGGTTGCATTACCGAGTGGGCCCTGAGATACCTCTCCGTCACACGGAATAACAAATCCCAGTCTTGATCCATGCCAACTCAATAGACACCCTCAGAGATACCTGTAGAGCACCTTTATAGTCACCCAGTTATGTTGCAACGTTTGATAGACACAAGGCACTCCTACGATGTCCATGAGTTGCATGATCTCATGGTCATAGGAACATATACATGACATGCAGAAAACAGTAGCAATAAACTAACACGATCATATGCTACATTTGTAGTTTGGGTCTTGTCCATCACATCATTCTCCTAATGATGTGATCCCGTTATCAAATGACATCTCATGTCCATGGCTAGGAAACCTTAACCATCTTTGATCAACGAGCTAGTCCATTAGAGGTATACTAGGGACATGGTTTTGTCTATGTATCCACACATGCATCTAAGTCTCTGATCAATACAATTTATAGCACGGATAATAAACGATTATCATGAAAAAGGAAATATGATAAGAACTAATTTATTATTGCCTCTAGGGTATATTTCCAACAGTCTCCCACCTGCACTAGAGTCAATAATCTAGTTCACATCACCATGTGATTTGCATTGTTATGAATCTAACACCCAATGAGTTATGGGGCTCGATCATGCTTTGTATGTGAGAGAGTTCTTATAGTCAACAGGTCTGCGACATTCAGATCCGTGTGTACTTTGCAAATTTCTATGTCAAACCGTAAGCACTGCTACCACACTCCACTTGGTACTATTCCAAATGGCTGCTCCACTATACGTAACCAGATTGCTACTTCGAGTCATCCAGATTGGTGTTAAAGCTTGCATCGACGTAACTCTTTATGATGAACTCTTTGTCACCTCCATAATCGAGAAACATCTCCTTAGTCTTTTAGTTACTAAGTATAATCTTGACCGCTGTCCAGTGATCCATTCCAGGATCACTTTGAAACCTTCTGGCCATACTTATGGCAAGGCTGACATCGGGTCTTGTGCACAGCATTGCATACATGATAGAGCCTATGGCTGAAGAATAGGGGATGACACTCATATTTTCTCTATCTTCTGCAGTCACTGGGCATTGAGTCTTACTCAACCTTATACTTTACAAATCAGGCAAGAACTCTTTCTTTGACTGATCCATTTTAAGCTCTTTCAAATCTTGTCAAGGTATGTATTCATTAAAAGTCTCATCAAGTATCTTGATCTATCTCTATAGATCTTGATGCTCAACAATTAGGTAGCTTTATCCAGGTCTTCCTTTGAAAAACACTTTTCAAACAACCGTTTATGCTTATGTCATTTCTACATCATTTCCGAATAGCAATATGTCATCCACATATACTTATCAGAAACTCTATAATGCTCCCACTCACTTTATTGCAAATACAAGTTTCTCGTAAACTTTGTATAGAATCAAAAACTTTGGTCACCTTATCAAAGTGTATATTCCAACTCCGAGATGCTTGCTTCAGTTCACAGAAGAATCACTGAAGCTCACACACCTTTTAGCATCCTTAGGACTGACAAAACCTTCTGGTTGCATCTCATACAACCTTTCCTTAAGGAAGGAAACGATGTTTTGGCATCCATCTACAAGATTTCATAATTGAAAAATGCAGCAACTGCTAACATAATTCCAACAAACTTTAGCATCACTACGAGTGAGATAGTCTCATCGCAGTCAACTCCTTGAACTTGTCGTAAACTACTTTGCAACAAGTCAAGCTTTTACAAATGGTAACATTTACCATCAGTGTCTGTCTTCATTTTAAAGATACATTTGTACTTAACGACCTGCCGTCCAACGAGCAAGTCCACCAAAGTCTATACTTGGTTTTCATACATGGATCCTTTCTCGGATGTCATGGCCTCTAACCATTTGTTGGTTTCCGGGCCCATCATCGCTTCTCCATAGTTCGTAGGTTCATCGTTGTCCAACAACATGACCTCCAAGACAGGGTTGTCGTACCGCTCAGGAGCAATATACATCCTTGTCGCCCTATGAGGTTTGATAGTAACTTGATCCGAAGCTTCATGATCATCATCATTAACTTCCTCTTCAACTAACGTAAGCTTCACAGAAACAACTTCCCGCGCTACGCTACTCTCTGGTTGAAGTAAATGTTCAATAACCTCATCAATCTCTAATTTCCTCGTAGGTCGATAGTAACTTGATCCGAAGCTTTCATGATCATCATCATTAACTTCCTCTTCAACTGACGTAGGCTTCACAGAAACATCTTTTTGTGCTGAGCTACTTTCTGGTTGAAGCAGAGGCTTCAACAACCTCATCAAGTTCTATCCTCCTCCCACTCCACTCTTTCAAGAGAAACCCTTTCTCGAGAAAGGACCCAGTTTTAGCAACAAACATTTTTTGCTTGGATCTGAGATAGAAGGTTCACCCAACTGTTCTTAGGGTATTCTATGAAGATGCATTTGTCTGCTTTGGGTTCGAGATCATTAGGTGAAAACATTTTCCACACAAGCATCACAGCCCCAAACATTAAGAAATGACAGCTTAAGTTTCTTTCAAACCATAGTTCACACGGTGTCATCTCAAAGGATTTAGATCGTGCCCTATTTAAAGTGAATGTAGTTGTCTCTAATGCACAACCCCAAAATTATAGTAGCAAAATTATAAGAGACATCATAACATGCACCATATCTAGTAGAGCATGACTATGACATTCGGACATACCATCACACTATGGTGTTCCAGGTGGCGTGTGTTGTGAAACAACTTTCACATTGTCTAAAGTTGTATGCCAAACTCGTAACTCAGATATTCACCTCCATGATCATATCGCAGATACTTTTATCTTCTTGTCACGATGATCTTAAACTTCACTCTGAATTTTCTTGAACTTTTCAAACGATTCAGACTTTGTGTTTCATTAAGTAAACATACACTATATCTACCAAATCATCAGTGAAGGTAAGAAAATAACGATATCCACCGCACGCTACAAGACTCATTGGATTGCATACATCAACATGTATCATTTCCAATAAATCACTTGCCCGCTACATCAAAACAGAAAACGGGGTCCTTAGTCATCTTGACCAAGAGGCATGGTTTGCATGTCTCAACTGATTCGAAATCGAATGAGTCCAAAGATCCATCAGCATGGAGTTTCTTCATGCGTTTTAAACCAATATGACATTTAGCGGCAATGCCACAAGTATGTGGTACTATTATTATTAACTTTGTATCTTTTTGGCATCAATGTTATGAACATGTGTGTTACTACGATCAAGTTTCAACAAACCATTCTTACTAGGTGCATGACCATTGAAGGTATTATTCACGTAAATAGAATAACCATTATTCTCTAACTTAAATGAATAACCGTGTTGCGATGAACATGATCTAATCACGTTCATGCTCAACGCAAAAAAACACCAAATAACATTTATTTTAGGTTCGTCACTAATCTCGAAGGTAGAGAGAGCGTGCGATGTTGATCGCATCAACCTCGGAAATATTTCCAAAACACATCGTCACCTCACACTTAGCTAGTTCTCCGTTTATTACGTAGCTTTTATTTCGAGTTACTAACATTTAGCAACCGAACCGGTATCCAATACCCAGGTGCTACTAGGAGTACAAGTAAGGTACACATCAATAACAAGTATATCAAATATACTTCTGTCGACGTTGCTAGCCTTCTTATCTACCAAGTATCTAGGGTTGTTCCGCTTCAGCGACCTCTCTCCTCATAATCGAAGCACTTAGTCTCGGGTTTGGGTTACACTTTGGGTTGCTTCACTGGAGATGCAACTGACTTGCTATCCATGAAGTTTCCCTCCTTGCTCGTGCCCTTCTCGAAACTAGTGGTTTTGGCTAACCATCAACACTTGATGCTCCTTCTCGATTTCTACCTTCGCGTTGTCAAACGTCACGAATAGCTGAGGGATCATTATTTCTATTCCTGGCGTTTTATAGTTCATCACCAAGTTCTAGTAGCTTTAGTGATAGTGACTTGGAGAACTATATCAATCACTATCTTATCTAGAAGATTAACTCCCACTCGATTCAAGCGATTGTAGCACCCAGACAATATGAGCACATGCTCAATGATTGAGCTATTCTCTTTCATCTTACAGGCAAAGAATCTTGTTGGAGATCTCATATCTCGCAACACGGGCACGAGCCTGAGATCCTAATTTCAGCTCTTAGAACATCTCATATGTTCCATGACGTTCAAAACGTTTCGGAGCCTCAATTCTAAACTGTAATGCATGACGCACTAAACTATCAAGTAGTTATCAAAACATGCCTGTCAGATGTTCACAACATCTACAAACAATGCTAGAGGGGTTGGTGCACCGAGCGGTGCATTAAGGACATAAGCCTTCTGTGCAACAATGAGGACAATCCTTAGATCACGGAGCCAGTCCGCAATATTGCTACCATCATATTTCAACTCTATTTCTCTAGGAACATATAAAATTTAAGGGAGCTATAGTGTGAGCTAGTAATCTACAACATAATTTTGCAAAGACACTACTGACTATGTTCATGATAATGAGTTCAATTAATCATATTACTTAAGAACTCCCACTCAAATTGACATCCCTCCGGTCATCCGAGTGATCCATGATCCAAATTCACCAACTCAAGTCCGATCATCACGTGAGTTGAGGTGGTTACAATGGTGAACATCATCATGTTGATCATATCTACTATATGACTCATGTTCGACCTTTCGGTCTCTTGTGTTCCAAGGCCATGTCTGTACATGCTAGGCTCGTCAAGTTTAACCCGAGTGTTCTGCATGTGCAACACTGGCTTGCATCCGTTGTATGTGAACGTAGAGTCTATCACACCCGATCATCACGTGGTGTCTCAACACGACGAACTTTCGCAACGGTGCACACTCGGGGAGAACACAATTTTTATCTTGAAATATAAGTGAGGGATCACCTTATAATGCTATTGTCATACTAAGCAAAACAAGGTGCATAAAAGGATTAACATCACATGCAATTCATAAGTGACATGATATGGCCATGAACTTGTGCTTTAGATCTCCATCTTGAAAGCACTGGCATGATCTCCATCGTCACCGGCATGACACCATGATCTCCATCATATTGATCTCCATCAACGTGTCGCCATCGGGGTTGTCACGCCCACCATGCTTCTACTACTATTGCTACCGTTTAGAGATAAAGTAAAGCATTACATAACGCTTTAATGATTGACACGCAGGTCATACAATAATTAAAGACAACCCTATGGCTCCTTCCGGTTGCCGTACTCATCGACATGCAAGTCGTGAAATTCTATACATCACATGATCATCTCATACATCACATATATCACATCATGTAATTGGCCATATCACATCACACCATACCCTGCAAAAACAAGTTAGACGTCCTCTAATTGTTGTTGCATGTTTTACGTGGGTGCTACGGGTTTCTAGCAAGAACGATTCTCACCTACGCATAAACCACAATGGTGATACATAATTTGCTTCTCAACCTTCTCAAGGACCGCCTTTGTCGAATCCGATCCAAATAAAGTGAGAGAAACTGCCACCCGCAAGCCATCTAGGCAACAAGTTGCGTCGACGGAACCGGTCTCTCGTAAGCGTACGAGTAATGTTGGACCGGGCGCTTCATCTCACAATACCACTGAACCAAAATCCGACCAAGGGAGGAAGCAATCTAAGCATCAACACCCACAAACCTTTTGTGTTCTACTCGAGATCTCATCTACACATACACCTAGCTCATGATGCCACTATTCGGGAACGTTGCATGGCAAATGAAAAATTTCCTACGCACACGCAAGATCTATCCATGGTGATGAGCATCTATGAGAGGGAGAGTGGGTATACATACCCTTGTAGATCGCCAAGCGGGAAGCGTTAAGAAACACGGTTGGTGTAGTCGAACATCTTCGCGATCCAAATCGCCGAGCGTCCCGCGATCACATCCGTCCCGCGATCCAATCATGATCCATCCTACGAACTCATCACGATCCGTACTGCGATCTCATCACGATCCATCCCACGATCTCATCACGATCCGTCCCGTGAACTCATCACGAACCGTCTCGTGATCTTGTCCACGGTCCTTCCAATCTAGCGCCGAACGGACAGCACCTCCACGTTCACCACACGTGCAGCTTGATGACGATCTCCACCGTCTTGGTCCAGCAAGAGTAAGTGGAGAGGGAGAAGAGTTCACCGGCATGGTGACGGCGCTCCGGTGATGGTGGTGGAGCAATTCCGGCAGGGCTTCGCCTAAGCACTGCGGAAATCCGATCTAGAGGAGCACCGGTGGAATGGGTAGCACGTGGCCGTAAATTCAATGCCAACACCCTAGATATCCACTTGTATATATAGGAGGAGGGGAGAGGAGGCTGCGCCCAAGGGGAGGGCTCCCTCTTGGCTTTGGCCGAACTGGTGGAGGGGGAGTCCTCCTTCGGTCACCACCATACATAACTCTATACTACCGAAACGTCACCAAACCTTAAGTGTGCAGACCCTGCGGGTTCGAGAACTATGTAGACATGAACGAGACACTTCTATGGTCAATAACCAATGGCGGGACCTGGATGTACACATTGGTTCCTAATATTCTACGAAGATCTTTATCGGTCGAACCTCTATGTCAAGGATTCAGTTAATCCCGTATGATGTTCCCTTTGTTCTTCGGTATGTTACTTTCCCGAGATTCGATCGTTGGTATCTCCATACCTAGTTCAACCTCGTTACCGGCACATCTCTTTACTCGTTCCGTAATACAAGATCTCGTGACTAACACTTAGTCACATTGCTTGCACGGCTTATTGTGATGTTGCATTACCGAGTGGGCCCTGAGATACCTCTCCATCACACGGAGTAACAAATCCCAGTCTTGATCCATGCCAACTCAATAGACACCCTCAGAGATACCTGTAGAGAACCTTTATAGTCACCCAGTTATGTTGCGACGTTTGATACACGCAAGGCACTCCTCCGATGTCCGTGAGTTGCATCATCTCATGGTCATAGGAACATATACTTGACATGCAGAAAACAGTAGCAATAAACTGACACGATCATATGCTACGTTTGTAGTTTAGGTCTTGTCCATCACATCATTCTCCTAATGATGTGATCTCGTTATCAAATGACATCTCATGTCCATGGGTAGGAAACCTTAACCACCTTTGATCAACGAGCTAGTCCATTAGAGACATACTAGGGACATGGTTTTGTCGATGTATCCACAGATGCATCTAAGTCTCCGATCAATACAATTTATAGCATGGATAATAAACGATTATCATGAACAAGGAAATATGATAATAACTAATTTATTATTGCCAACAGTTATCTAGGATAATTTTCTTCAGATGTATAAGGGCATATACATTTGTTCCAAGCAACATTAGCTCAATACTTTTGTGTTATTGCAAGTGGCCTCTAATATCTGATGATGTTATCGCAAAACTAAAGAAGGCATTCTTACTAATTTTTCAGTAGGAAGGCTGTTTGTGTTTTCATTCAATTTCTTTCAAGAATTTGATTAATCTTTGAATTTTATATTATCAATGAGGTATTGATGTTTTTGTCCATCTTCAGGATGGCTCCACCAACTCACGGGAATCCGGGTCATGGTGACGAGCAGGCTGATGTACGAACACCCCCGCCACCGCCTCCTCCTCCACAAGCTTGGCAAGCTGTGATGGCCGCAATCAATGCGAACACTCAGATGTTTCTCAGCCTGTTGCAAGAAAGAGATCACGGTCAGCAAGGCTTTCAACGGAATTTTCAGAATCAACCTCAGTTTGCGACGCTCAACTAGTTCCTTGCCAACCAGCCCAAGTCTTTCACCTGTTGTGAGCAGCCTTTTGATGCTGATGATTGGCTCCATGACATGAGTAAGCATTTTGAGTGCAGCAATGTCAGACCAGAGGACTTTGTCAGATCCATGTCATTCCAGCTCAAGGGTCAGGCAGCTGATTGGTGGCAGCAGTACAAGGATTCCAAGGGCGATCGTGTTGTTACTTGGGACGATTTATGTCGTGACTTCAGGGCCCATTACATTCCAACAAGCTTTGTTGAGGAGATGCGTGAGAAGTTTAGGCACCTGAAGCGGGGGAGCAAGTCTGTCTATCAGTACAACATCGAGTTCTAGAACCTAGCCCGCTATGCTAAGCAAGATGTTCCAGATGACAAGGCCATGATTTATCAGTTCAGAGGTGGTCTCAAGGATGAGCTTCTCCCCGGTCTAGTCCTTCAAGAGCGTCGTGAGTTTGATCAATTCTACAACATGGCTTTGAAGGTCGAGGCAACTCAGCTCAAGTTGGAGAACTCAAGGAAGCGTTCAAGGGATTCTTTTTCTTCATCTTCCAACTCTCAGATGGTTCCTAAGCAGCAGAAATATTGGGTGCCTAATCCTCCTCCGTTTCATCCTCCTCACCAGCAGAAGTAGTTCGGTGGCCGTGGTTCTTCCCACTCACCCAACCCAGGATATCAGCAGAGACCCCAGGCGCCAAAGTCAGCTTTTGTTCCTCCTCCAGGAAACTTTTGTCCGCTATGTGAGATTACTTGTCACAAGTGTGGTCAGAAGGGTCACTACTCAAACAAGTGCAACCTGCGGCATCTTCCGCCTCCTCCTCCAGTCAGACTCGTGGCAATGCAATGGTGAAGCATAATCCCAAGACCGCAAGAGTGAATATGGTGAACGCAGCTGAGGGAGAGGATTCTTCTCAAGTGATCATGGGTAGTCTCTCAGTTAATTCTATTCCTGCAAAAGTTGTGTTTGATACTGGTGCATCGCATTGTTTCATGTCTCGTCCATTCTTTGTCAAGCATGAGTTAGATTATCAAGATTTGCCTAAGTCCTTGTTTGTTGTTTCGCCCGGTAAAATGTTGAATTACAATCACATAGTTCCGGATGTTTCTATGAAGATGGGCAATTATTCTTTTCTGGCTTCTCCAATTGTTCTCGGGAATTCTGACATCGATCTCATTTTTGGCATGGACTTCCTGGCTATGAATAAGGCATATGTTGATTGTCAAGCAAAAGAAGTCAAGCTGACTCATCCTTCAGAAGATGTTATTATTTTCGTGGCTCGCGATGACACAATCTGTCTCTTTGCTCTTAATGAGAAGGGTGAAATCACGGGTATTTCTCAAATTCTGCTGGTTTGTGAGTATGAAGATGTCTTTCCAGAGGAATTGCCAGGAATGCCTCCGCACCGGCCAGTCAAGTTCGTGATTGACCTCGAGCCCGGGACTAAACGGGTTTGCAAGCGCCCTTATAAACTTGGCCCCGAAGAGCTGAAAGAGTTGAAGAAGCAGCTAGATGAACAAGAACGTCTAGGTCTGATCAGACCAAGTTCTTCTCCATAGCGTTATGGTGTTTTGTTTGTCAAGAAGAAGGATGGCACGGACCTGCTTTGTGTCAGAAATCAGAAGACAATCAGAAACAAGTACCCACTTCCCAACATCAGAGAGTTGTTTGAACAACTTAAAGGTGCCAAGGTTTTCTCGAAGCCTGATCTTCGCATGGGCTATCATCACATTCGCATTTGTGAAGAAGATATTCCAAAGACCGCTTTCAGGACGAGTTTTGGCTCTTATGAGTACACCGTCATGTCGTTTTGTCTTGCAAATGATCCTCCAACCTTCTCAAGAATGATGAACTTCATTTTATCTCCTTTCAAGAATGAGTTCGTCTTGGACTATTTCGATGATATCCTTGTGTTCTCGGGGACAGAACAAGAGCATGTAGAGCCTGTCAGGCTTGTGCTTGACAAGCTAGGAGAACATCGATTCTATGTCTAGTTTTCCAAGTATGAGTTTTGGCTCAATGAATTGGTGTACTTTGGGCATGTGATCTCTGCCGAGGGCATTAAAGTGCACCCTAAGAAAGTTGAGGCAATCTTGAAGTGGGAGCCTCCTCAGAATGTGAAGCAGCTTCGGAGCTTCCTCGGGCTTGCAAGCTATTGCAGAAGATTCGTGGAGAACTTCTCTCGAATTGCTAGGCCTCTTTCTAATCTCCTCCAGAAGAATGTCAAGTATGTTTGGTCTCTTGAGTGTGATGTGGCGTTCAATACGCTCAGGCAGACACTGACTTTAGCTCCAGTTCTTGTTCCTCCCGAGCAATCAAAGCCTTTCCAAGTTTTCGGTGATGCTTCTCTCCAAGGTCTTGGTGGTGTTCTCATGCAAGATAGGAAGATAGTTGCTTATACCTGGCGTCAGTTGAAGCCTGCCGAGAAGAACTAACCTACTCATGATCTTGAGTTGGCGGCAGTTGTGCTTGCTCTGATGACCTGGAGGCATTTGTTATTGGGTAGACCAGTTGAGGTATACACCGATCACAAGAGCTTAAAGTACATTTTCACTCAACCCAATCTCAATCTTCGGTAGTCTCGTTGAGTGGAAATGCTTGAGGACTTCAATCCAAGCATTGAGTATACTCCTGGCAAAGCAAATGTCATTGGAGACGCGCCCAGTCGTAAGGCATACTACAACAGTCTCATTCTGAAACCTCTTCAACCCGAGCTTTGTGAAGCCTTCCGCAAGTTTAACCTTCAAATGATTCCGCAAGGATTTCTTGCAAATCTTCAAGTCTCTCCGACTCTGGAAGATCAGGTTCACCAAGATCAACTTCTTGACGCAATGGTGAAGAAAGTGAAGAAAGTTGTGGCCAAGGGCATTCCGAAGTATAAGTGCTTTCACATTAATGACAAAGATACCTTGTTTTTTGAGGACCGTCTAGTGGTTCCAAAAGGTGATCTCAGGAAGGTTATCATGGACGAAGCACACAATTCTCTTCTATCAATTCATCCAGGTAGTTCCATGATGTATCAGGATCTCAAGCAAACCTTCTGGTGGACTTGCATGAAGCGTGAAATTGCTCAGTTCATGAACGAGTGTGATGTTTGTTACAGAGTGAAGGCAGGACATCAATGTCCAGCAGGTCTTCTTCAGCCTTTGCCTATCCCAGAATGGAAATTCGATCATGTGGAGATGGACTTCGTCATTGGGTTTCCCAAGTCCAAGAGACGCAACGATGCCATCTTTGTGGTTATCGACAAGATGACCAAAGTTGCTCATTTCCTTCCAGTCAAAGAATCTATCTCGGCAGCTCAGCTTGCAGAGTTGTATACGTCAAGGATAGTTTCTTTGCATGGTATTCCTTAGCTCATCTCATCAGATCGTGGAAGCCTCTTTACTTCCAAGTTTTGGGAGTCCTTCCAGACTACTATGGGTACCAAGGTCCATTTCAGCACTGCATTCCATCCGTAGACAAGTGGTCAAGTTGAGAGAGTCAATCAGATCCTTGAAGATATGCTCAGAGCCTGTGTGATTTCGTTCGGCATGAAACGGGAAGACTGCCTTCCATATGCTGAATTCTCATACAACAATAGCTTTCAGGCTAGCTCAAGCAAGGCTCCTTTCAAGATTCTCTATGGTAGGAAGTGTCGTACCCCGCTTAACTGGTCTGAAACCGGTGAGCATCAAATTTTGGGCAATGACATGATCACCAAAGAAGAAGAGATGTGTCGCGTCATTCGTGAGAAGCTCAAAGTAGCTCAATCCCGAAAGAAGAGTTAATACGATAAAAACATCGTGATATTTCCTTTCAAGTTGATGATCTAGTCTATCTCAAAGTCTCTCCTATGAAGGGCACTCAAGGTTTGTAATTAAAGGGAAGCTAGCTCCTCGCTTTGTTGGTCCTTTCAGAATTGTTGGCAAGAGACGTGAACTTGCATATCAACTAGAGCTTCCTCCAAACTTCGCAAATGTGGACGATGTCTTCCATGTCTCTCATCTCCGGAGGTGCTTCAAGACTCCCGAGCATACCAATGACCTCCAAGACATTGATCTCAAGAAGACCTCTCTTATCGTGAGCATTCAGTGGCTATTCTTGAAGAAACTGAGTGTAAGACTCGCAACGAGTCAATCAAGTTTCTCAAGGTGAAGTGGTCTCATCATTCTGACAAAGAAGCTCCTTGGGAACGTGAGGATCTTCTCCGTTCCGAATATCCAGAGTTCTTTCGTTCCTAGATCTCGGGTCAAGATCCTCTTGTAGTGTGGGACAGTTGTGACAGCCCAAGTGTTGTCTTTGCCTTTTATGGCCATGTACCTATGTGGACCCATGTGTCATGTGTTGAATGAATTGAGTTGCTCCTTGCCATGTCAATGTATCATGCATCATGCATCATGCATCTCATCATCATGTCTTTCATAATATAATGTCGTGTGCTTCCATGTGAACTTGTTGAGATTGTGAGTAGCTCTGGTGTGGTTTGTGATGAGTGCATGCGTGGGCTTAACTCCACTCCTTCCCCTTATTTTCAAACTTAACCAAGCCTTTTATTCATTTTGTTTTTCCTCAACAGAATTAACTTGCTCTATAAATCTGCTAAAAATGTTCAAGTTGTAGGAAATATTATTTTGAGCTTGTGTGTATTGCTCTCTGTGATGTTTGGCCTTTGGGCTCATGGGCTTTTAAAATAACAGGGGTTGTTGTTTTATAAAGTATTAAAAATTACTTGCTTTAAAAATCCACTTGTTAATTTTATTAAATAGGTCACATTTCCTTTTAGGCAAAATCATTTTTGTTTTATCAAAACCCTTTTCTTTTCCACTGGAGGGTGTTAACATGTTATTCTATTCTTAAATGAAAAACCCTCTTGTCTCTTTGTTTTTTTCTTTTGAGTGAGGGTGTTGGGCCTCCACTTCCCCCGCGCGGCCCAGCCAGGTAGCTGACGGCTACCTGCTCGTCCTCCTCTGTCTTTTAGGCGCAGAGAGAGAGAGAGAGAGAGAGCAGAGAGGTGCACGTCACGTCACCGTGAGGGGCTCACGGACGCCAAGGCCGGCGCCGTTTCACCCCCCCCCCTTTATAAGGGCACGGATGCCTAGGGTTTCCCCTTCTCCCTCCTCGCTGCCGCCGCTTCTTCCTCCTCCTTCCCCTCCCTTCTTCTTCTTCTTTCTCTCGGGTTCAGAGAAGTGAACGGGTTCAGGGAGTTGTCGCCGGTCTTCGTCGCTGTCGTCTTCACGTCTCCGGTGGTCCTCCTCCAAGCCTGACATGTCGAGGAGGCTGGGGGTCATCCCCGCGATCCATTCCCATTGCTAGGAGGGGCCGGGATCCCTATCCTTGATGGCCTCGTCCTCGTCGGAGCTGCAGGCAGGGTGCTCCTGTGTCGATTCTTCTTCCACTTCGCGCCAGCGTCGTCGCCTTATTCTTCCTCTTCACCACGATCTGGCCATCGTCGTCCTCCCCACGGTGAGCCACAGCATCCCTGCTCTGTAGATTGCTAGGTTCGGTCACCGTTGCCTGCTCGTCGTTGCCGTTCGGCCAAGGCAAGGCCTTGAGGGCCTGCCTCCGTCCCCCTCGTCGCGAGACGAGTAGGGGAGCGGTTTCGCTTAGGATTCGTAGCCCCACAGGAGGTTACCTCGTCGGAGAGGCCCCTCCGTCGCCGGATTGCATCGCCATCGCGTTCCTCTGTCCGTCGTTGTCGTTCTTCAGTTTCATCAGTTTTCCACAGACGTGTTAGTAGTTAATCGGCGTTGCCTTCCCTCAGTAAGTAGTTGCGGCATAGCGCAGTGGCAGCGGGCGAGGGGGACGACTGTGAGGTCAAGGGATTGAATCCCAGCTCCCCCTATTGTTTCGTTTTTTTTGAATGGTGGTGCAGCGACTGTGGTGTTCAGATCTGGCGCAGCGCCAGATCCCGTGTGTGGTATTGTGTGTGTGTGTAGGATCTGGTGTGGCTTTTTGCCAGATTTGCTGTGGCAGTGTGGTGTTGTGTGTCTGTGCATGTGTGTGTGTGTTTGTGGATCTGCTGTGGTGGTAGGATACAGTGTGGTGTTGTGTGTGTGTATAGTTGTGTGTGTGTGTGTGGTGTTGTGTGTGTGACAAGTGGGCCCAGGCCCCACTTGTCATACACTAGGGACCCTGGTGAGTATACCAGGTGGGTCCCCTTTCTATTAGTGTTTTTTTATTCTTTTGTTTTGATGTTTTAAGTGATTTAAATAGGATATTTCTATTTCTAGTATAATTGTTAAATCTGGTATGAGCATTTATGGATATGTGCATTTATAGTAAATTTTCACTTATAGGAAAGAGTGGTGTTTCGCTATCTTGTGTTTTGCCATGATGCTCCATGTAAACATATGAGTATGATACATGACTTTGGGGTAGAATCACCCAAGGAATCCATTGGTGCCATTGGTTTGGGAATTTGAGCAAGTTTGACAAAATGTCATTTTGTCTCAAAGTGCCATTTTGTCATTTTTGTTATATTTAATCCATGCAAGCTATGATATTTGTGCCAACATGAATATGGTAGCCTTTGATGAGTAGAATGCCATGGTATTTTTTTTCATGTTAAACTTGCATATTAGTGGGAACATGCTCTAAAGTAGCTCCTAAAATGTTGTTGTTTTCAAACATGCTAAATATTTCGAAGTCTGGGAATCTGTTAATATTTTTATGCCATGAAGAGTGGATGCTACAAAGTGATATGTTGAGAATTAGCTCAAGCTCAGTGCTAGTGTTTGTAAGTAGATGTTGTCCTCTATCATCCTGTTAATTTTCATGCCATGAGGTGGTCTCTATCACCATTAGTTTCTGCTGTCAACTTGCTATCAGCTTAACTCAGTTTCCAGAAAACTGTTATTTTCATAAAGTCCCTAAAATATGTTTCATCATGCCAACTTGTGAGCTTCATGCTTATTGATGTGTGCCTCCATTCCAAATTGTGTAGTTGGATAATTTGATAAGAATGCTATGTAGTTTCGGCCAATGCCTTGTTTTTGGTTGGAGACTTCCTATAGTTCTAGTTATGGGTTGTGAAAGTTGCTATGTTGCTGTTTTATGGCAGATTGTTTGTTTTAGTGTTTTCTGACTTGTGGGAGCTATAATCCAAGTAATTGCTGGATCTTTGACTCTATTGTGGTTTGTTTTTCATTGCCTAACCAGTGGCTACCTTGGAATGCTAGGGAATAGCCCATTGCCTTCTTTGTCTTATGTTTTGCCGTCGTAACTTGTCGTGAGCATAGCGTGAGAACCGTAACTCTGTTTCTTATGTTCTAAATATGCATTTGTATTGATTTTGCATGAAGCATCCATATTTGCCATGATAATGCATGTTTATATAACTTAACATGGGGTTTTGTTCATAATTGTAAATAACTAAACTATTGCATGTGAAACATGACTATTTTCGGATTGCCATGTTAATTACTTCAAATGAATCATGCATCATCTTGTTTCTGCATTGCACCTTGGTTGGAAAGTTTATTATTGTTGTTTATCTTGGGTGGACGTGAGTGTTGAAACTGAGTACGAGGATCCAGGAGAGTACCACTACGAGGACCCTGCTCTTTGTCCCTTTGGAGAACCAACAGGCAAGATGATTGTACCCGGATCTCGTAACTATTATTGCTTTGCTAGATGTCTTGTTCTTATCATTACTTATGCGTTACCTACCACTTGAATGTCAGCCTCATACACTGCCATGATAGCCTCTAACCCCTCCACATCCTAGCAAACCTTGTTTGGCTAAGTTACCGCTACTCAGCTCCCTCTTATAGCGCTCTTAGTTGTAGGTGCAGGTTGTATCCATGTGATAACATGGATTTGGCATATCACAATATTATCTGCTATTTAATTTAAAGCACATATATATCTTGGTATGGTGGAAGGCTTGGCCTTCTGCTCGGTGTTTTGTTCCACTTTTACCGCCATAGTTTCTTGTTACCGGTGTTATGTTTCCATATTTTGCGCTCCTAACATTCTCGGGGTTGTTATGGGGACACCCTTGATTATTCGGTTGAGATTAAAACTTGTCTGGCAAGACCCAACATTGATACTACTTTCTTAAACAACTTAATAATATTTGCATAGGGATTTGCAACTCCGTGGATAATTAATCAACCCCCGGGCCAGTGCTCCTCATGAGTATTGGACCAAACTAGAGTCGTGTGCGGGGCCAACCCGGGGCAACTCAGGAGATTTCTATCAGGCCACCATACGCTGCGCTCATCCGGTCGTGTCCAGAGAACGAGATACACAACTCTTATCGGGTTCGTCGACACGTCGGGTGGTCTTGCTGGACTTGTTTTACCTTTATCGAGTGGCTTGCGTCCGGGACTCTAACTTTCTTCGGGCTATCTTGAGGTGTTGGAATTCCTTTGGAGTTGCCTAGGATAATCATGAGATTCGTCGTCGAGGATATTCCCGCGGAGTGTGGTTAATTTATGATGGACTAGTTGGAGCACCCCTGCAGGGTTAAAACTTTCGGAAAGCCATGCCCGCAGTTATGTGGCAACTTGGATATTTGTTTAACACCCGATTATAGTTACCTTGAAGTAAACTCTATTAAAATGCACCAACTGTGTGAGTAACCGTGATCGTCTCTGCTCGTGAACATGAACCGAGAGAGAACATGGTGGGGTTATGATTGACGTAAGTAGGTGTTCAGGATCTCTTAGAGGTCATCATAGTCCTTGATTGTTTATCGTAGACCACATATTTCCTTTCATGTTCCGTAAGATTAGCCACCATAAATGCTTAGTGCTGCTGCAAACTAAACACATAACCCGTTCCAACCTATAAGCTTGAATAGTCTCGGTACCCGGGCGCGAGATTGCTGAGTCCCCGTGGTACACAAATTACTACAACAATCCAGTGTGGGTACATATGAGATCATGCTAGATGATGTGACGCAGCTCCAGTGGGAGTATGACGAGGAGCATGGCAGGATGTACGTCACTTATCCATACGAGTAGAGTGGTCGTGGTTGAGATCTTTGGGCTAGCAAGCTAGTGTCCTTGCATCATTTTATCGTTTGATTTCGTCCGTAGCCGGACCCTGCCTTTATATGGATGATTGAATAAATTGTGTGGATTTGTAATTTAGTATGTGGCGAGTGTAAGCCAACTCGTATACTCTTCTCTTCCTAAATGTATGTAATGATATTGTACTTGCGAACAGCAAGCTGCGCCTCTATCCCTGTGGAGGCCCTCGTGTCTTAATATGGATAGGCGCGCATCTTGGGCGTCACATCTTGTTGTTGTAAATACGTCCAACTGATGTTTAGATTTACAGCAAAGATCATGGACTAAGCACGTTCACAATAAGATTTAGGTTTCGCATTTACTCATATCAATGACATAATCAACTAGCAAACAATAATAATAACTCTCAGATGACAACACTTATTCAAAACAATCATGATGCAATATAAAAAAATGGTATATCGCTAGCCCTTTCTGAGACCGCAAAACATAAATGCAGAGCACCTGTAAAAGAACAAGGACTGACTAGACATTGTAATTCACGGTGAAAGAGATCCAGTCATGCTCATACTCAATATCTATTAACAGAAAAGCATACAAATGACGGTGGTGCTCTCTAACTGGTGCCTTTTTATAAGAAGATCATGAGTCAACAATAAAGTAAATGGAAAGGCCCTTCGCAGAGGGAAGCATTGATTTGTAGGGGTGCCAGAGCTCATGTTTTTAAAACAGAGATAAGTAATGATTTTTGAGCAGTAGCTTTCATTGCTCACATAACGACCAAGAGGTTTTCAACATATTTCATGCTAGATACATTACTGGCGGTTTCCAAATAGAACGATAAAGTTTTTAGTCCCCCTCCACCAATTAGTCACACTCCACGACGAGCCAAATCCATGAGTACAGTTTTGTTTAATTATATTTTGCCTTTTATTTCTAGCATGGAACTAGGCATCCCGATTACCAGCCACTTTCTCGTGAATGATAGTGAATCGAAATAACCCACCTAGCATGGAAGATACTGACAGCCCCTAGCCACCACATGAGCAATTTGGGCATACAAAACATAATGTTTAATTGAAGGTTTAGAGTTTGGCACATGCAAATTTACTTGGAACAGCAGGCAAATACCACATATAGGTAGGTATGGTGGACTCATATGGAACAACTTTGGGTTTGAGGAATTGGATGCATAAGCAGTATTCTCGCTTAGTACAAGTGAAGGCTAGCAAAAGACTGGGGAGGGACCAATTAGAGAGCGACACAGTCATCAACATGCTCTGAGATTAACCAACATTGAATGCAAGCATGAGTAGGATATAAATCACTATGAACATAAATATCGTTGAGGCTAGGTTGATTTTGTTTCAACTACATGCATGAACATGTGCCAAGTCGAGGCACTTGAATCGTTCAGAGGAGGATACCATCCCATCATACTAGATCACAACCATTTTAATATGCATGTTGGCACTCAAAACAAACCATTACCCACTCTTAGCTAATTAAGCATGGCATGAATAGCTATAATCTCTATTTGTCATTGCAAATATGTTTCACCCACGATGAACTGAATTCAGAATGATGAGCTAATCATATTTACAAAAGCAAGATAGGTCGAGGTCGTACCAACTTTTCTCCATCTCAATCTTCTCATCAAATATCGTCATTATTGCCTTTCACTTGCATGACTGAACGGTGTGGATAATAATAATACTGCGCGTGCATTGGACTAAGCTGGAATTTGCAAACAATAACTCAAAGGAGAAGACATGTTAGTATGGGCTCTCCAATAGGTAAACAATAATGCATATGAGAGCTACTCAACATTTTCATTGTGGTCTTCTCCTTACGACCCAAAGAAAGAAAAATCAAAACAAGAACAAGAAAAACTATTTACATGGGAAAGCTCCCAACAAGTAAAAGAAGAACGAAAAATATTTTTGGTTTTTCCTTTTTTTCTTTAATGATACACTAAGCAACTGGAAATAAATCTAGAACTATTTTTTTTGTATTTTTCTCAAAGTTAGATAAACACACACAAGAAGAAAGCGAAACAAGGAAATAAACTACCATGGATGGTATAATTAAAGAGTATGAACACCGACTTTTTAAGATGAGTGTGTGAACATGAATGTAAATTTCATGAGAAATACGTACTCCCCCAAGCCTAGGCTTTTGGCCTAAGATGGTCTATTTCCATGGCTGGCCCTGATTATATCCAAAGTCATATTTGGGGTTCTACTGGGCTGCGATGGCTACTGCCTGAACAACTACAGCGTGAAGGCGAGATGATTTCGTGCTCCTCTCGGACTCGTCTGCCTCCTCCCTGGTTATAATGTATCTCTATTTTTCCTGAAGTTAAAGAAGGCAAGAGCAGGATGGGAAACATGGACAGAACGATGTCTGTCAAAAATTATTCGGTACTGGAGAGATTGTTCGTTCCTTTTGAGAAACTGAAAATGTACCAAAGCGTCATAATCAAGAAAAGCATGTGGTAACTCAATATCATTTCCACGTGTGGGTACCCCAAGATAATTATCTAAATGAGTGGCATAAATCCTACCAAAGAAATCTCCATCATTAGCATTGTTATGCAACCTTCTTGCAATAATGGCACCTAATTTATATCAACTTTTGCCCATTACTACACTCTTAAGAATACTAAGATCGGTTGCACAAAGGTGCCTATGATCAGTTTTACCGTTAATACATCTACCTATGAATAGAGCAAAATAATGTATGGCAGAGAAGTGAATGCTCCCCATGATAGCCTATGTAATATTTCTAGTTTCTCCGACGGTAATGCTAGCAATAAAATCATTATATTCAGTTTTGTGCGGATCACTGTAACTACCCCATTGTGGAATTTTGCATGCATGATTAAAATCCTCTGTGTCCAAGGTATATGATTTGTCACAAAGGTCAAATAGGACGGAAGGTTTATTATGATTGAGCAAAAATTGAAACCTTCGCACGAAACAATCCGTGAGTTGATAGTATTGCTTGCATTTGTCCGACACAAATTCCTCAAGGCCCACATTTCTTGTGTATGCGTAGAATTCTTCCTTGAGATCAGCATCACTCATGAACTAATCTGGTGGCCATTCACAAGTCCGTACTTGTGCTTCCCTCGGTGGATCAAGGTTGGGCTCACGTATCGCGAGTCTCGCGGCCTTATGGCTTGTTGAAACCCCTTCAAACACCTTCCTCAACATTTTTTCTTTTTCTGAAAATTCAGAAATTTTTTACTGACTCAAAATAAAGGTGAACAAAACTCAACAACACCCATAGCAACTACTCCCTCAAGTGCCTAGAGGCTATATCATGCATCAAAACTACTTGGGACCATATAAACTTGACATGCAAGCTCAAGAACAATATCACCACAGCAGCAATAATTTGCAATATATAAAGCACTAGAACAGAAACTAATCCGACCATTGGAGGAGCCACATACTGAGGAACGATCTCCCAAAACAGTTTTGCGAACGAAGCTTTGAGCAAGGAGATCAAAAATGCCAGCAAAATGAGCTAGAACACGGGTTTGAGCAATGGTGTGATTTTTCTGGAGGAAGATGAAGTGGACGGATGCTGAAATAAGTGGAGGGGGCCACGTGGGACCCACAAGCCTGCTAGGAATGGCCAAGGGGTGGCCACGCCTTGTGGGCTTGTGGCCCACTTGTGTAGCCCCTTGCAGTGTGCTCAGTGCCAGAAATTTTTAAATATTCCAGAAAATGTCATACTCCATTTTTAGGACATTTGAAGAACTTTTATTTTTTGGTCACTTTTTATTGCACGGGAAACTCAGAAAACAAAAAAATAAAAGCATTCTTACTTAATTTAATCTAACTAACAGAAAGTAAAAGTTGGGTACAGAAAATTGTGCTTTCTAAATTCATCCATCTCATGCTCATCAAAAGGAATCCATCAATAAGGTTGATCAAGTCTTATAAATAAACTTCTTTCGAATAACACGAAACCAAGAATTTTCGAATGACACTAACTTAACTCAATGGGGATACGTATATCCCCAACAATAAGTATATCATATTTCTTCTTGACAGTAGGAAGAGGGAATTCAAAGTCTCTAATAATAATCGTTGGAATTTTTTCAATGGAATTGATACTGTGAACTTGAGGTTGTTTCTTCGGAAAGTGTACCGTATGCCCATTACCATTAAAATGAAAAGTGGCATTGCCCTTGTTGCAATCAATAACAGCCCCTGCAGTATTCAGAAAGGGTCTACCAAGGATGATCGACATACTGTCATCCTCGGGAATATCAAGAATAACAAGGTTCGTAAAGATAGTAGGATTTGCAACTACAACAGGTACATCCTCACAAATACTGATAGGTAGTGCAGTTGATTTTTCAGCCATTTGCAAAGAGATTTCAGAAGGTGTCAACTTATTCAAATCAAGTCTATGATATAAAGAGAAAGGCATAACACTAACACCAGCTCCCAAATCACATAATAAAGTTTTAACATAATTCCCTTGAATAAAGCATGGTATAGTTGGTATTCCTGGTGTTGGGGAACGCTGCATGGGAAACAAAAAAATTCCTACGCACATGCAAGATCTATCCTTGGTGATGAGCATCTACGAGAGGGAGAGTGGATCTACATACCCTTGTAGATCACTAAGCGGGAAGCGTTAAGAAACACGGCTGATGTAGTCGAATGTGTTCACGATCCAAATCGCCGAGCGTCCTGCAATCCCATCACGATCCATCTCGCGATCCAATCATGATCCGTCCCGTAATCCCATCACGATCCGTCCCGCGATCGAATCACGAATCGTCTTGCGATCTTGATCATGGTCCTTCCGATCTAGCTCCGAACGGACGTCACCTCCGCGTTCAGCACACGTATAGCTAGATGACGATTTCCACCTTCTTGATCCAGCAAGAGGGAGCGGAGAGGTAAATGAGTTGTCCAACAGCACGACGATGCGGTGGCGGTGGTGGTGGAGTTGATCCGGTAGGGCTTTGCCAAACCCACAAGGAAGGAGGGGAGGAGGAATCCTCAAACCCGCAAGGTTTGGTCGAAATTGGAGGTGGATGAATCCTACTCCAATCCTATTAGGAGTAGGATTCCTCCTTTCCACTTGGAAACTCTTTCCACCTCTCCACCTTTTGGGTTTTTCCCACCCCTAGCTACATGGGCCGTAGTGGGGGCTTAAGCCCACCAGGGGCTGGTTTGACTCCTCCCACAGCCTATGAGGTCCTTTGGGTCGATACACCCCTCCCGATGGTTCCCCGGCACCCTCCAGGCATTCCGGTACACTATCGATGAGCCCGAAAAATTTCCGATGACCAAAACAAGACTTCCTATATATCAATATTTACCTCCAGACCATTCCGGTGCTCCTCGTGATGTCCAGGATCTCATCTGGGACTCAGAACAACCTTAGGTCACCACCATACATAACTCTATACTACCGAAACCTCACGGAGCCTAAAGTGTGCAGACCCTGCGGGTTCGAGAACTATGTAGTCATGACGGACACACCTCTACGGTCAATAACCAATAGCGAGACCTGGATGCCCATATTAGTGCCTACACATTCTACGAAGATCTTTATCAGTTAAACATCTATGTCAAGGATTCAGTTAATCCCGTATGACGTTCCCTTTGTTCTTTGGTATGTTACTTGCTCAAGATTTGATCGTTGGTATCTCCACACCTAGTTCAATCTCGTTAACGGCAAGTCTCTTTAATCGTTCTATAATACAAGATCTTGTGGCTCACTCTTTAGTCACATTACTTGCAAGGCTTATAGTGATATTGTATTATCGAGTGGGCCCTGAGATACCTCTCCGTCACACGGAGTAACAAATCCTAGTCTTGATCCATGCCAACTCAACAGACACCCTCGGAGATACCTGTAGAGCACCTTTATAGTCACCTAGTTACGTTACAACATTTGATACACACAAGGTACTCCTCCAGTGTTAGTGAGTTGTATGATCTCACGGTCGTAGGAACATATACTTGACATGCAAAAAACTGTAACAATAAACTGACACGGTCATATGCTACGTTTATAGTTTGGGGCTAGTCCATCACATCATTCTCCTAATGATGTGATCCCGTTATCAAATGACATCTCATGTCAATGGCTAGGAAACCTTCCCCATCTTTGATCAACGAGCTTGTCTATTAGAGGCATACTAGGGACATGGTGTTGTCTATGTATCCACACATGTATCTGAGTTTCCGATCAATACAATTATAGCATGGATAATAAATGATTATCATGAACAAGGAAACATGATAATAACCAATTTATTATTGCCTCTAGGGCATATTTCCAACAGTCTCCCACTTGCACTAGAGTCAATAATCTAGCTCACATCAACATGTGATTTACATTGTTATGAATCTAACACCCAATGAGTTCTGGGGTTCGATCATGCTTTACATGTGAGAGAGGTATTTAGTCAACGGGTCTATGACATTCCAAGCCATGTGTACTTTGCAAATCTCTATGTCATACTGTAGACACTGCTACCACACTCCACTTGGAGCTATTCCAAATGGCTGCTCCACTATACATATCCGGATTGCTACTAAGAGTCATCTAGATTGGTGTCAAAGCTTGCATCGATGTAGCCCTTTACGATGAACTCTTTATTACCTCCATAATCGAGAAATATTTCCTTAGTCCTGTAGCTACTAAGGATAATCTTGACCACTGTCCAATGATCCACTCCTGGATCACTCTGGTACCCCTTGACAAACTCAGGGCAAGGCACACACAGGTGCGATACGCAGCATGGCATACTATATAGAGCCTATGGATTAAGCATAGGGGACGACATTCGTCCTTTCTCTTTTTTCTACCATGGTCGACCTTTGAGTCTCGCTCAACTTCACACCTTACAAATCGGGCAATAACTCTTTCTTTGACCGATCCATTTTGAACTCTTTCAAAATCTTGTCAAGGTATGTAATCATTGAAAGTCTCCTCAGGCGTCTTGATCTATCTCTATAGATCTTGATGCCCAACAATTAAGTAGCTTTAACCAGGTCTTCCTTTGAAATACTCTTTTCAAACAACCCTTTATGCTTCCAAAAATTCTACATGATTTCAGATCAACAATATGTCAACCACATATACATATCAGAAATTCTATAGTGCTCCCACTCACTTTCTTGTAAATACAAGTTTCTCATAAACTTTTTATAAACCCAAAAAATTTGATTACCTCATCAAAGCGTAGATTCCAACTCTGAGATGCTTGCACCAGCCCACAGTAGGATTGCTGGAGCTTCCACACCTTTTAGCATCCTTAGGACTGACAAGACCTTCTCGTTGTATCACATACAACCTTTCC
Organism: Hordeum marinum; assembly: GCA_022496015.1. Taxonomy (NCBI): domain Eukaryota; kingdom Viridiplantae; phylum Streptophyta; class Magnoliopsida; order Poales; family Poaceae; genus Hordeum; species Hordeum marinum. Next base: position 169,667,470 of record CM039677.1, read on the forward strand.
TCAAGAAAACCATTAAGGAAACGATGTTTTGACATCCATCTGGCAGATTTCATAATTGAAAAATGCAACAACTGCTAACATAATTCCAATAGACTTTAGCATCGCTATGAGTGAGAAAGTCTCATCGCAGTCAACTCCTTGAACTTGTCAGAAACTTCTTTGCGACAAGTCAAGCTTTATAAATGGTGACATTCACCATCAGCGTGTGTCTTCATCTTAAAGGTCCATTTGTAATCAATGACATGTTGTTCAACGAGCAAGTCTACCAAAGTCTATACTTGGTTTTCGTACATGGATCCTTTCTCGGATTTCATGGCCTCTAACCATAGCTCATCATCGCTTCTCCGTAGCTCATAGGTTCATCGTTGTGCAACAATATGACCTCTAAGATAGGGTTGTCGTACCACTCAGGAGCAGTACATGTCCTTGTCGACCTACGAGGTTTGATAGTAACTTGATTCGTAGTTTCATGATCATCATCATTAACTTCCCCTTCAACTAACATGGGATCCACAAAAACATCTTTCTGCGTTGCGCTACTCTCTGGTTGAAACGAAGGTTCAACAACCTCATCAAGTTCTATCTTCCTCCCACTCAATTCTTTCGAGAGAAACTCTTTCTCGAGAAAGGACCCGTTTTAGCAACAAACACTTTGTACTTGGATCTGAGATAGAAGGTATAGCCATCTGTTCTTAGGGTATTCTACGAAGATGCATTTGTCCGCTTTGGGTTCGAACTAATTAGGTGAAAACCATTTTCACATAAGCATCACAGCCCCAAACATTAAGAAATGACAGCTTAGATATCCGCCAAACCAAAATTCATACGATGTCATCTGAGTGAACTTAGATGCTGCCCCTTTTAAAGTGAATGTTGTTGTCTCTAATGCATAACCCCAAAATGATAGTTGCAAATCGATAAGAGACATCATAGTTCGTAGCATATCCAATAGATCAAGACTATGACGTTCGGACACACCATCACACTATGGTGTTCTAGGTGGCGTGAGTTGTGAAACAACTTTCACATTGTCTAAAGTTGTGTGGCAAACATGTAACTCGGATATTCACCTCCACGATCATATCATAGACATTTTTATCTTCTTGTCGAGATGATCTAAAACTTCACTCTGAATTTGTTTGAACTTTTCAAACGTTTCAGACTTGTGTTTCATTAAGTAAATATAAACATATATATACTCAAATCATCAGTGAAGGTAAGAAAATAACAATATCCACCGCACGCTACAACACTCATTGGACCGCATACATCAACATTTTTCATTTCCAATAAGTTACTAACCCGCTCCATCATACTAAAAACGGGGTCTTTAGTTATCTTACCCATGAGGCATGGTCCGCATGTCTCAATAGATTCGAAATCGAGTGAGTCCAAAGATCCATCACCATGGAGTTTCTTCTTGCGATTTATACCAATATGATATTTAGCGGCAGTGCCACAAGTATGTGGTACTATCATTATTAACTTTGTATCTTTTGGCATCAATTTTATGAACATGTGTATTACTACGATTAAGATTCAACAAACCATTCTCATTGGGTGCATGAACATTGAAGGCACTATTCATGTAAACAGAATAACCATTATTCTCTAACTTAAATGAATAACCGTGTTGCAATAAACACGATCTAATCATGTTCACGCTTAACGCAAACACCAAATAAAATTTATTTAGGTTCATCACTAATCCTGAAGGTAGAGAGAGCATGTGATGTTGATCACATCAACCTTGGAGACATTTCCAACACACATCGTCACCTCACCCTTAGCTAGTCCCCATTTATTCCGTAGCTTTTATTTCGAGTTACTAACATTTAGCAATCGAACGGGTATCCAGTACCTAGGTGCTACTAGGAGTACTAGCAAGGTACACATCAATAACACATATATCAAATATACTTTTGTTGACTTTGCCAGCCTTCTTATCTACCAAGTATCTAAGGTTGTTCTGCTTCAGCCACCATTCCCCTCATAATAGAAGCACATAGTCTTGGGTTTGGGTTTCAACTTTGTGTTTCTTCACTGGAGCAGCAACTGACTTGCCATCCATGAAGTTACCCTCCTAGCCCTTGCCCTTCTCGAAACTAGTGGTTTCACTAACCATCAACACTTGATGCTCCTTCTTGATTTCTAACTCCGCAGTGTCAAACATCGCGAATAGCTCAAGGATCATTATTTCCATCCCTGGCATTTTATAGTTCATCAAGAAGCTCTAGTAGCTTACTGATAGTGACTTGGAGAACTATATCAATCACTATCTTATTTGGAAGATCAACTCCCAGTCGATTCAGGCGATTGTAGTACCCACACAATCTGAGTGCATGCTCAACGATTGAGCTATTCTCCTTCATCTTGCAGGCAAAGAATCTTGTTGGAGGTCTCATATCTCACAACACGTGCACGAGCCTAAGATCCCAATTTCAGCTGTTAGAACATCTCATATGTTCCGTGACTTTCAAAACGTTTTGGAGCCTCAGTTCTAAGCCATAATGCATGACACACTGAACTATCATGTAGTCATCGCAACATGCCTGTCAAATGTTCACAACATCTACAGATGATGCTAGAGGGGTGGCGCACCGAGCGGTGCATTAAGGACATAAGCCTTCTATGCAGCAATGAGGACAAATCCTCACATCACGAACCTAGTCTACAATATTCCTACCATCATCTTTCAACTGTATGTCTCTAGGATCATATAAAAACTCAAGGAGCTACAGCATGAGCTAGTAATCTACAACATAATTTGCAAAGACACTACTAACTATGTTCACGATAATGAGTTCAATTAATCATATTACTTAAGAACTCCCACTGAAATTGACATCCCGCCGGTCGTTCGAGTGACACATGATCCAAATTCACCAACTCAAGTCCGATCATCACGTGAGTTGAGGTGGTTTCAATGATGAACATCATCATGCTGATCATATCTACTATATGACTCATGTTCGACCTTTCAGTCTCTTGTGTTCCGAGGCCATTTTTGTACAAGCTAGGCTCGTCAAGTTTAACACGAGTGTTCCGCATGTTCAACATTGGCTTGCACCCATTGTATGTGAACGTAGAGTCTATCACACCCGATCATCACGTGGTGTCTCGACACAACGAACTTTTGCAACGGTGCACACTCGGGGAGAACACAATTTATCTTGAAATTTTAGTGAGGGATCACCTTGTAATGCTACCATCGTCCAAAGCAAAAACAAGGTGCATAAAAAGATTAACATCACATGCAAATCATAAGTAACACGATATGGCCTTGAACTTGTGCTTTTGATCTCCATCCTTAAAGCACCAACATTATCTCCATCATCACCGGCATGACACCATGATCAACATCATCTTGATCTCCATCAACGTGTCACCATCGGGGTTGTCGCACCCACCATGCTTCTACTACTACTGCTACCGCTTAGCGATAAAGTAAGGCATTACATAGCGCTTAATGATTGACACGCAGGTCATACAATAATTAAATACAACCCTATGGCTCCTACCGGTTGTCCTACTCATCGACATGCAAGTCGTGATATTCTATACAATACATGATCATCTCATACATCACATATATCTCATCATGTAATTGGCCATATCACATCACAATATACCCTGCAAAAACAAATTAGACGTCCTCTAATTGTTGTTGCAAGTTTTACGTGGATGCTATGAGTATCTAGCAAGAACAATTCTCACCTACACAAAAACCACAACGGGGATGAATAAGTTGCTTTTCAACCTTCTCAAGGACCGCCTTTGTCGAATCTGATCCAACTAAAGTAGGAGAAACAGACACCCGCCAGCCATCTTTGTGCAACGAAGTTACATGTCAGTCGATGGAACTGGTCTCTCGTAAGCGTACGGGTAAGGTTCGTCCGGGCCGCTTCATCCCACAATACCGCTGAACCAAAACACGACCAAGGGAGGAAGCAAGGAAGCAATCTAAGCATCAACGCCCACAAACTCCTTTCTGCTCTACTCGTGATCTCATCTACACATAGACCTAGCTCATGATGCCATTGTTGGGGAACGCTGCATGGGAAACAGAAATTTTCCTACGCACACGCAAGATCTATCCATGGTGATGAGCATCTACGAGAGGGAGAGTGGATCTACATACCCTTGTAGATCGCTAAGCGGGAAGCGTTATGAAACACGGTTGATGTAGTTGAACGTGTTCACGATCCAAATCGCCGAACGTCCCGCAATCCCATCACAATCCATCTCGCGATCCAATCACAATCCGTCCCACGATCCCATCACGATTCGTCCCATGATCCCATCACGAATCGTCTCGCGATCTTGATCACGATCCTTCCGATCTAGCGCCGAACTAACGGCGCCTCTGCGTTCAGCATACATATAGCTCGATGATGATGTCCTCCTTGTTGATCCAGCAAGACGGAGCGGAGAGGTAGATGAGTTCTCTGGCAGCGCGACTGCGCGACGGAGGTGGTGGTGGAGCTGATCCGGCAGTGCTTCACCAAGCACTACGAAATCAGTCTAGAGGAGAAACAGATCTAGAGGAAGAAGAGGGCAGCACGTGGCAATTAGGTTTAGCTCTTCCCTCTAAATCCTCTAGTATATATAGGAGGGATGAAGGGGAGGACGCAGCCTCAAACCCTCAAGGTTTTGTCGAAATTGGAGGTGGAGGAGTCCTACTCCAATGCTAATAGGAGTAGGATTCCTCCTTTCCACTTGGAAACTCTTTCCACCTCTCCACCTTTTGGGTTTTTTCCCACCCCTAGCCGCATGGGCCTTAGTGGGGGATTAGTCCAGCCCACCAGGGGCTAGTTTGACTCCCCCCACAGCCCATGAGGTCCTTTGGGTCGAGACAACCCTCTCGATGGTACCCCGGCACCCTACCAACACTCCCGGTACACTACCGATGAGCCCGAAACTTTTCTCGTGACCAAAACAGGACTTTCTATATATCTATCTTTACCTCCAGACCATTCCCAAGATCCTCGTGACGTCCGGGATCTCATCCGGTACTCTAAACAATCTTCGGTCACACCATACATAACTCTATGCTATCAAAACATCACCGAACCTAAAGTATGTAGACCCTGCGGGTTCGAGAACTATGTAGTCATGACCAAGACACCTCTACGGTCAATAAACAATAGCGGGACCTAGATGCCCATATTAGTGCCTACATATTCTACGAAGATCTTTATCAGTTGAACCACTATGTCAAGGATTCAGTTAATCCCGTATGATGTTCCCTTTGTTCTTTGGTATGTTACTTGCTCGAGATTTGATCGTTGGTATCTCCATACATAGTTCAATCTCGTTACTGGCAAGTCTCTTTACTCGTTCTGTAATACAAGATCCCGTGGATAAATCTTTAGTCACATTTGTTGCAAGGCTTATAGTGATGTTGTATTACTGAGTGGGCCCTGGGATACCTCTCCGCCACACGCAGTAACAAATCCCAGTCTTGATCCATGCCAACTCAATAGACACCCTCGGAGATACCTGTAGAGCACCTTTATAGTCACGCAGTTATGTTTCGACGTTTGACACACACAAGGTACTCCTCGAGTGTCAGTGAGTCTCATGATCTCATGGTCATAGGAACAGATACTTGACATGTAGAAAACCATAGCAATAGACTAACACGATCATATGCTACGTTTATAGTTTGGGTCTTGTCCATCACATCATTCTTCTAATTATGTGATCCCATTATCAAATGACATCTCATGTCCATGGCTAGGAAACCTTAACCATCTTTGATCAACGAGCTAGTCTATTAGAGGCATACTAGGGACATGGTCTTATCTATGTATCCACACATGTATCTGAGCTTACGATCAATACAATTATAGCATGGATATTAAATGATTATCATGAACAAGGAAATATCATAATAACCAATTTATGATTGCCTCTAGGGCATATTTCCAACACCTACATCTCCTAATTTCTTTGGTACTCCACCCTTAAAAGTATAATTAGAAAGCATGGTGGAAATTTTAGCATCCGGTATCTTCCTTATATTAGTCACAATATATTTCATATACTTAGCATAAGGATACATTTTCAGTATATCAGTCAAGTCCATACGCAAAAAGATAGGTCTAAGTATTTCAGCAAAGCGCTCAAAATCCTCATGATCCTTTTTCTTGGATGGTTTAGGAGGAAAGGGCATGGGTTTCTGAACCCATGGTTCTCTTTCTTTACCATGATTCCTAGCAATAAAGTCCCTTTTGTCATATCTTTTATTCTTAGGATGTGGGTTATCAAGATCAACAACAGGTTCAATCTCCTCATCATTATCATTACTAGGTTGAGTATCAACATGAACATCATCATTAATATTATCACTAGGATCATGTTCATCGCCAAATTGTGTCTCGGCATCAGAAACAGAAATATCATTTGGGTTTTCAGGTGTATCTATAACAGGTTCACTAGCAGCATGCAAAGTTCCATCATCATCCTTATTCCTCTTATTACTAGAGCGACTAGGTACATCAATATTACTCCTTTGGGAATCTTGTTCAATTCTCTTAGGATGGCCCTTAGGATACAAAGGTTTCTGAATCATTTTTCCATCTCTAGTCACAACTTTAACAGAATGATCATTGTTCTTATTATTCATCTCATTAAGCAAATTATTATGTGCCTTAAGTACTTGTTCTACTTGAGTAGTTACCATGGAAGCATGTTTACTAATCAGTTTAAGATCATTGATAGTTCTACTCATGTAATCACCTAAGCGATCAAGCATGAAAGCATTATGTTTCAATTGTATACTAACATAAGCATTAACATTTTCTTGATTAACAACAAAAATATCAAATTCATCCAAGCATTGGCTAGAAGACTTATTATAAGGAATATCACTTTCATTAAATCTACAAAGAGAATTTACCTCTACAACCTGTGTCGGGTTATCAAGATCGTGTATTTCTTCAATAGTTGGAAGATTCTTAACATCTTCTGCCTTAATCATTTCTCTTTCATAGATTTCTTTGCCTCCTGCATATCTTCAAGACTGAGAAATAAAATGCCTCTTTTATTCGGAGTTGGCTTCGGAGGTGGTTCAGGAATAGTCCCATCATTATCATTGCTCAATATATTATTCAATAGTATTTCAACTTGTTCAATGGTTCGTTCCCTAAAAACACAACCAGCACAACTATCTAGGTGGTCCCTAGAAGCATCGGTTAGTCCATTATAAAAGATATCAATAATTTCGCTTTTCTTGAAAGGATGATTAGGCAAAGCATAAAGTAATTGGAGAAACCTCCCCCAACCTTTTGGAAGACTTTCTTCTTCAAATTGCACAAAGTTAAATATCTCCTGCAAGGCAGCTTGTTTCTTATGGGCAGGAATTTTTTTCCAGAGAAGTGATAAATCATATCCTGGGGGCTACGCACACAACCAGGATCAAGAGAGTTAAACCATCTCTTAGCATCACCCTTTAATGATAAAGGAAACAACTTAAGGATATAGTAGTAACGAATTTTTCCTCATGAGTAAATAGGGTGGCTATATCATTCAGTTTAGTAAGATGCGCCACAACAATATTATATTCATAACCATAGAAAGGATCAGATTCAACCAAAGTAATTAACTCAGGATCGACAGGGAATTCATAATCCTTATCAGTAACAAACATAGTTGAAGTAGCAAACTTAGGATCATATTTCATTCTAGCATTCAAAGATTTATCTTCCACTTGCATAGTAATTTCTTAAGATCATCTCTATCATTACAAGCAAGAAATTCCCTAGCTACCTCTCCTTCGATAACATAACCCTTGAGAATATCAGGCAATTCAAATCTAGGACGGCCAGGTCTAGCAGGTGTCTCAAAGTATTCAGTTTCAATAATTTCATCAATTTTAGAAGTATCATAATTTTTAGCATTGACTCTAGCAATTTGTTTGTCAAGAAATTCACCTAGTGGAACGGTATTATCAAGCAAAGTATCATCATAAGCATCATGCATAGTAGAAGTGGCATCATCAATTACTTGCGACATATCAGAATTATGAGCAGGTGGTGGTGTCGCAAACTTACTCATAATAGAAGGTGAATCAAGTGTAGAGCTAGATAGCAGTTCCTTACCTCCCCTCATAGTAGAGGGATAAATATTGGTTTTTGGATCTTTCAGATTCTTCATAGTGATCAATAGATATATATCCCAAGTGACTCAGAGAATAGAGCTATGCTCCCCGGCAACGACACCAGAAAAAGGTCTTGATAACCCACAAGTATAGGGGATCGCAATAGTTTTCGAGGGTAGAGTATTCAACCCAAATTTATTGATTTGACACTTGGGGAGCCAAAGAATATTCTCAAGTATTCGCAGCTAAGTTGTCAATTCAACCACACCTAAAAGACTTAATATCTGTAGCAAAGCATTCAGTAGCAAAGTAGTATGGAAGTAATGGTAACGGTAGCAAAAGTAACAATACCAGTTTTATAGTGATTGTACCAATAGCAGCGGAGAAATAACTTAGCAAAGATAAATATGTGGAAAGCTCGTAGGCAATGGATCGGTGATGGATAATTATGCCGGATGGCATTCATCATGCACCAGTTATAATATAGGGTGCACAGAACTAGCTCCAATTCATCAATGTAATATAGGCATGTATTCCATATATAGTCATACGTGCTTATGGAAAAGAACTTGCATGACATATTTTGTCCTACCCTCCCGTGGTAGCGGGGTCCTAATGGAAACTAAGGGATATTAAGGCCTCCTTTTAATAGAGAACCGGACCAAAGCATTAGCACTTAGTGAATACATGAACTCCTCAAACTTCGGTAATCACCAGAAAGAATCCCAGTTATTGTCACCCTAGGGGATGCGGATCATAACTCGTAATAGGAGTTTACAACTTGCAAGATAGGATCGAGAACACATATATATTCAAGATAGGATCATAAATCTAGATGTAGGAGTCGGTCGATGTGTGGAGTAATAGTAGTAGATGCAGAATCGTTTCGGTCTACTTGACATGGACGTGATGCCTATATGCATGATCATTGCCTTGGATAACTACATGATTATTCGCTTTTCTATCAATTGCTTGACTGTAATTTGTTTACCCACCATGATATTTTCCTTCAAGACAGAAGCCTCTAGTGAAATCTATGGCCCCGGGTCTACTTTCCATAATATATTTTCAGATCTATAAACCAAAAAATAACAAAAATACTTTTCTAAAATTTATTTACCTTTTAATTTTTGTTCTCGTTTACATCTATATCTATCGAATCTAATCCTTGCAAATAATCATGAAGGCATTGACAACCCCTTTATAACGTTGGGTGCAAGAGTTTGATTGTTTGTGTAGGTGCATCCATTTGTGACTTGCTTGTTCCTCCTACTATATTGATACCTTGGTTCTCAACAACTGAGGGAGATACTTATCTACTTTGCTGCATCACCCTTTCCTCTTCAGGGAAAACCAACGCAAGCTAGAGAGGTAGCAAGAAGGATTTCTAGCGTCGTTAGTGGGGGGCATACACATCAAGCCTACCAAGTACCCATCACAAACTCATCTCTTGCATTTACATTATTTTCCATTTGCCTCTCTTTTTCCTCTCCCCCACTTCTAAAACGATTTTCGGAAAATACAAAAAATATTTGCCTTTTTAATTTATTCGCCCTTCTTTCATTTGCTTGAGTGCTCGATTGCTTCCTTTGTCACGATGTCTGAGAATACCAAGTTGTATGACTTTTCCAATACTAATAATAATGATTTTATTAGTACTCCAATTGCTCCCTCCACTAGTGCGGAATCATATGAAATCAATGCTGCTTTGCTTAATCTTGTTATGAAAGAACAATTTCTGGCCTTCCTAGTGAAGATCCCGCATCCCATCTAAATACTTTCATTGAGTTGTGTGATATGCAAAAGAAGAAACATGTGGATAATGATATTGTTAAATTGAATCTATTTCCGTTCTCGCTACGAGATTGTGCTAAAACTTGGTTTTCATCTTTGTCTAAAAATAGTATTGATTCATGGAATAAGTGTAAAGATGCTTTTATCTCCAAGTACTTTCCTCCCGCTAATATAAGCTCCCTTAAGAACGATATAATGAATTTTAAGCAACTTGATCCTGAGCATGTTTCACAATCTTGGGAGAGGATGGAATTAATGATTAGGAATTTCTCCACACATGGTTTGAGTTTATGGATGATTATACAAATTTTCTATGCGGGATTAAATTTTGCATCTAGGAATCTTTTAGATTCCGCCGTGGGTGGTACTTTTATGGAAATCACGTTAGGAGAAGCTACTAAACTCCTAGATAATATTATGACAAACTACTCTCAATGGCATACCGAAAGATCTCCTACTAGTAAAAAAAGTGCATGCTATTGAAGAAATAAATACTTTAAGTGAAAAGATAGATGAATTGATGAAAAAAAATTTAGTAAGAGTGCTCCTATTTATCCCAATGATATGCCTTTGTCTTCTTTGATTGGAAATAATAATGAATCTATGGATGTGAATTTTGTTGGTAGGAACAATTTTGGTAATAACGCGTATAGAGGTAATTTCAACCCTAGGCCATTTCCAAGTAATTCCTCAAATAATATGGTAATTCCTACAACAATTCTTATGGAAATTATAATAAGATGCCCTCTGATCTTGAGAATATTGTTAAATAATTTATTGTTTCACAAAAGGTTTTTAATGCTACTATTGAAGAAAAAGTGCTCAAGATTGATGATTTGGCTAGGAGTGTTGATAAAATTTCGCTTGAGGTTGATTATTTTAAATTTAGATCTACTCCACCCAAGCATGATATTAATGAGTCTTTATAATCTATGAGAATTTCTATTGATAAAAGTAAGGAAAGAACTGCTAGAATTTGTGCTAAGCGTGAATGGCCTGAAAAAGTGTGTTCTCGTGATAATAATGATGAAGATCTCAAAGTGATTGATGTGACTCCGATTGAATCTTTGTTTTCATATATAAATATTGACAAACATGGGGCTAGAGATAATTCAACCTTATTTAAAGAGTGTCCCAATGATTCAGAGTCTCTAGGTCTTTATGCTAAAATTGATCAAAGTGGGATAAAAGAGGTCAAAACTTTGAATAGTAATGAACCAACTCTTTGGGATTTTAGTGACTTTAATTATGATAGTTTCTATTTCATTGATTGTATTTACTTGTTACAATCCATGATGAATTCTCCTCATGCTTATAGTCAAAATAAGGCTTTTAATAAACATATCGTTGATGCTATGATGAAATATTTTGAAGAAAAACTTGAGTTACAAGTTTCTATCCCTAGAAAGCTTCATGATGAGTGGGAACCTAATATTAATATTAAATTCAAATATTATGAGTTCCATGCTTTGTGTGATTTGGGTGCTAGTTTTTCCACAATTCCGAAAACTTTATGTGATGTGCTAGGTTACCATGGTCTTGATGATTGCTCTTTGAATTTGCATCTTGCGGATTCCACTATTAAGAAACCTATGGGAAGGATTAATGATGTTATTATTGTTTCAAATAGGAATTATGTGCCCATATATTTCATTGTTCTTTATCTAGATTGCAATCCTACGTCCTATTATTCTTGGTAGACCTTTCCTTAGAACGATTGGTGCAATTATTGACATGAAAGAAGGAAATATTAGATTTGAATTTCCGTTAAGGAAAGGCATGGAACACTTTCCTAGACAGAAAATAATATTTTCTTATGAATCTATTATTAGAGATACTTTTGTATTGTATACCAAAGATGACAACACCTAGATCTTTTGTGTTCTGCCTAGCTAGGGGCGTTAAACAATAGCGCTTGTTGGGAGGCAACCCAATTTTATTTTTGTTTTATGTTTTGGCTTCTGTTTTTGAGTGTTTCACACATTATCAATTATGTAATAATTTTTTTGGTGTTTTAATTAGTGTTTGATCCAAGTAAAACCTTTGGGGTGATCTATGGTAGTTGTTGATTTGATCTTGCTGAAAAATAGAAACATTTGCGCTAAGTCCAGGAATTTTATAAACTTTTCAGAGCATCGAATGAGTCTGACACTTTTACACAAGATTGGTATATAAATTTAACAGGTTTTCCTAACTTTTAAGAATTTTTTGCGGTACATAAGTATATGAAGTTTTCATATTGCTACAAATTGTTCTGTTTTTGACAGATTGTGTTTTCTTTGAGCTATTTGCCTGTTTTGATGAATCTATGGGTTGTATAATGGGGTATGAACCATGGGGAAGTTAGAATACAGTAGGTATAACACCAATATAAATAAATAATGAGTTGACAACAGTACCTAAAGTGGTGATTTATTTTCTTATACTAACGGATCTCACGAGTTTTCTGTTAAGTTTTGTGTTGTGAAGTTTTCAAGTTTTGCGTAAAGATTTGATTGACTATGGAATAAGGAGTGGCAAGAGCCTAATATTGGGGATGAACAAGGAACATCAAGTAATATTCAAGGATTCCATAAAGCCTAAGCTTGGGTATGCCCCGGAAGGCATCGCCTCTTTCGTCTTCAATCCATCGGTAAATTTACTTGAGGAAATATGTTTATTCACCACATGATATGTGTTTTGCTTGGAGAATCTTATATGATATGAGTCTTTTCTTCTTAGTTTTTCACAATCATCCTTGCTGAACACATATTTTTAGAGATACGCTCTAAATCATGAATTTATTAGAATTCTCTATGTGCTTCACTTATATCTTTTGAGTTAGGCAATTTTGCTCTATATGCTTCACTTATGTTTTTTAGAGCACGGTGGTGTTTGCATTTTATAGAAATAATTGAACTCTTGTAGCTCACTTACATTATTTTGAGAGTCTCTAAACAGCATGGTAATTGGTCTAGGTTATGAATTTAGTCCTAATATGATAGGCATCCAAGAGGGATATAATAAAAACTTCCATATTGAGTGCATTGAGTATTTTTGAAAAGTTTGATTCCTTGCATAAAGTTTTGAGATACAAAGATGGTAATGTTAAGAGTCATGTTAGGAAGTAATTGTGATTTGGTAAAAAATACTAGTGTAAATGTTTGTTATTCTCGTAGCATGCACGTATGGTGAACCGTTATGTCAGGACGTCACAGCATGATTTTTTTATAGATTGTCAACCTTTGTGTGAGGGTCAGGAGCGCGCGATGGTTAACTCCTACCAACCTCTCCCCTAGGAGCATGCGTTTAGAACTTTGCTTCAATGACTAATAGACTTTTGCAATAATTATGTGAGTTCTTTATGACTAATGTTGAGTCCATGGATTATACACACTCTAACCCTTCCACTTTTGCTAGCCTCTCTAGTACCGTGCAACTTTCGCCGGTACAACAAACACCTTCCTCAAAATAGCCACCATATACCTTCCTCAAAACATCCACCATATACCTTCCTCAAAACATCCACCATATATGTTTCCACAAAACAACCACCATATATGTTTCCTCAAAACACCCACCATACTTACCTATTATGACATTTCCATAGCCATTCCGAGATATATTGCAATGCAACTTCCACCGTTTCCTTTTATAACTTTCACCATCACTTCCATATTGCATATAGAGACATATTCTGTCATAGTTATCAAGTTGTAATTTTATTTTGAGTTGTAAGTAAATAAAAGTGTGATGATTATCATTATTAGACCATGTCCCATGTGAGGAAAGGATGATGGAAGCTATGATTCCCTCACAAGTGGGGATGAGATTCCGAACTTTATGAAAAAAATAAAAGAGGCAAGAGAAGCCCAAATAAAAACAATAATAAAAGAGTCCGTATATGTCCTCCCAAAAATGGAAAAAATATATATATAATGAGAGAAAAGAGAGAAGGGACATTGCTACTATCTTTTTCCACACTTGTGCTTCAAAGTAGCACCATGATCTTCATGATAGAGAGTCTCCTATTTTGTCACTTTCATATACTAGTGGGAATTTTCTTTATATAACTTGGCTTGTATATTCCAATGATGGGTTTCCTCAAATTTCCCTAGGTCTTCATGAGCAAGCAAGTTGGATGCACCCCCACTTAGTTTCCTCTTGAGTTTTCATACACTTATAGCTCTAGTGCATCCGTTGCATGGAAATCCCTACTCACTCACATTGATATCTATTAATGGGCATCTGCATAGCCTGTCGATATGCCTAGTTGATGTGAGACTATCTTCTCCCTTTCCTTGACAACCTCCATCATATTCTATTCCACCTATAGTGCTAAATCCATTGCTCACGCTCATGTATTGCGTGAGAGTTGAAAAAGTTTGAGAAAATGAAGGTGTGAAAACAATTGCTTGACTTTTCATCGGGGTTGTGCATGATATAAATACTTTATGTGCGGAAGATGGAGCATAGCTAGACAATATGATATTGTAGGGATAACTTTATTTTGCCATTATATTTCGAAGAGATACAATTGCATTGCTAGTATGCTTGATATGTTATTGTTTTTATATCAATATTAAGATTTTCTTTTGAGTCTAATGGATCTAAATATTCGTGCCACAATAGAGAATATTACGTGGATAAATATGTTGGGTAGCACTCCACATCAAAAAATCTATTTTTATCATTTACCTACTCGAGGACGAGAAGGTATTAAGCTTGGGGATGCTGATACATCTCCAACGTATCTATAATTTTTTATGACGTCATGCTATTATATTATCTATTTTGGATGTTTTATGAATTAATATGCTATTTTATTTCATTTTTGGGACTAACCTATTAACCTAGAGCCTGGTGCCAGTTTTTGTTTTTTCCTTGTTTTTGAGTTTTGCAGATATGGAATATTAAACAGAGCCCAAACGGAATAAAACATTCGGAAGGAATGTTTTTTGGAAGGAAACAAATCAACCAGGCTTGGAGTGCACGCCAGGGCACCTGCCAGGGAGTCACAAGCCTTGTAGACGTCCCCCTGGTCGCGCCTAGCAGGCTTGGCGTCTCCTGGCAGGTCTCCTAACACTATTCTTCGTCTTATAAATACCCAAATATTCCCCCAAGATTATAAAGAGCCATGCAAATACTTTTCTGCTGCCAGAAGCCTCCGTTCCCAAGAGATCCAATCTTGAAGCCTTTTCCAATAATTTGCCGGAGGGGGTTTCGATCATAGAGGTCATCTACATCAAGTCCATTGCCCCTTCGATGATGCATGAGTAGTCAACCACAGACCTACGGGTCCATAGCTAGTAGCTAGATAACTTCTTCTCTCTCTTTGATCTTCAATACCATGTTCTTCATGATCTTCATGGGGATCTATCCGATGTAATCCTGTTTTGTGTTGTGTTTGTCAAGATCTGATGAATTGTGAGTTTATGTTCAGATTATCCATGAATATTATTTGAATCTTCTCTGAATTCTTATATGCATTTTTTCATATCCTTGTAAGTCTCTTCGAGCTATTGGTTTGGTCTGGCCAACTAGATTGGTATTTCTTGCAATGGGAGAAGTGCTTGGTTTTGGGTTCAATCTTGCGGTGTCCTCACCCAATGACATAGTATGGGTAGTGAGGCACTTATTTTATTGTTGCCATCAAGGGTAACAATATGGGGTTTTCATCATATTGCTTGAGTTTATCTCTCTACATCATGTCATCTTTCTTAATGTGTTACTCTGTTCTTCATGAACTTATACTCTAGATGCAGGCAGGAGTTGGTCGATGTGTGGATTACTAGTATAGATGCAGAATCATTTTGGTCTACTTGACACAGACGTGATGCCTATATGCATGATCATTGCCTTGGATAACTACATGATTATTCTCTTTTCTATCAATTGCTTGACAGTATTTTGTTTACCCACCATGATATTTTACTTCAAGAGAGAAACCTCTAGTGAAATCTATGGCCCCCTAGTCTACTTTCCATAATATATTTTCAGATCTATAAACCAAAAATACCAAAAATACTTTGCTGCAATTTATTTACCTTTTACTTTCCGTTCTAGTTTACATATATATATATCTATCGGATCTAATCCTTGCAAATAATCATGAAGGGATTTACAACCCCTTTATAGCGTTGGGTGCAAGAGTTTGATTGTTTGTGTATGTGCATCCATTGGTGACTTGCTTGTTTCTCCTACTGGATTGATACCTTGGTTCTCAGCAATTGAGGGAAATACTTATCTACTTTGTTGCATCTTCCTTTCCTCTTCAAGGGAAAACCAATGCAAGCTCAAGAGGTAGCAGCACCGATAACCATCCTACCCAGGTACAATATAATTTCAATCAACTGGCTCTGTTTTTTGACAAAAGGACTGAACGCCTTTCAACTCATTTTTGCAGAAATGGTTGAGCAAGGCCACAGGATTTAACTGCCCAGCACCACAGCCCGAAGACCCCAGGTCGGAGTTGTTGGCGGAGAAGCTCGTCGTGGCGCCATACACGACGCCAGAGAAGAAGGAGGAGAAGAAGAAGATCGGAGAAGATCTTCGCCTACGAGACCAGCTGGATGCTATGTCCGAGGAAACCCATGCCTCCTCCACCCATGAGGAAGAGCATCAGGACGATGGGGAAGGTGATTCCCCGCTCACAAGAAAGAGGGCGGCGTTGCCGGATGTCATGGAGGATGTACCTCCTCCTGCCTCGAATAGGGTGTGTCTTCCGAGGTTGATCCTGGCCGACGGCAGCTTGGGCTCTAATGCCGAGTCTGAGGACTTCGAGAAGGTTCCCCAAAGGAACCTAAGGGTCAAGCCCCCAGCTCGAAGGTATGAATCCGAAGACTCCCTGAGTCATTTATGCAAAGTTTGAAAAGTTTTAAATGTAAGAATGCCTTTTTGATCTGCAGCCCACCATGCGTTCTCCTGACTGACCGAATATCAGATGGGGAGTCTCCACCCGCCGAGTTGGCGGAGAGTGTGACTGTGTCGCACACACATCTCCAGTGGCCACGAAGGATGTCGTGGAGGTGTCATCCTGCCAGGCTCCTTTGGAACCGAACACACATGATGGGGGTTGATGACTTCATGGCCGAGGTTAATGCCTTGGCCACCGAAGAACAGGGGAAGAGAAACTCCTGGCCGCTGAGGGGGAAGGACAGAGGAATGTCTAGTCCCCTCTGAGGTCATCTCCGGAGCACATTGTGCCTCTAGAGCTACCGGTTCCATCCCCGATTAGGGATCGGGCTGGTCGGTCACCACCGGTGCCACCGATGACTGGGTAGCCGGTCATGGAGGAGGATCTATCAAGCGCCTCCATCTTCGAGTATCATTGCACTCTGATGGGTGCGGTTTTGCAAGGCATTCAGTCTACTGATAGCGGACCGAAAGAGGCCTTCAATGGTCTGTTTACGGGCTTCAAGGTGAGCCACGTAATACCCTTTTGCTAAAAATAATAATTTTATTAGGTTTCTACTATCGTTATATATATATATAGCAGCCCCCAGACCTGGGTGAGTTTGGAGAAAATGCACCCGGGGGTCAAATACTCAGGAGTAACCAATGATGCACAAGACATTATTTGTCCCATAATGTTCTAACAGCCATTAAGAGGACAGAGGACACTGTCATAATCTTGACAGTTCGGGGGTTTGAACACATAGAAAATGATATATATTTATTGTTCATAGGCCTCGACATCGGTGGCAACCGTTAATATTTGTGGAGCTTACCGAGCTAAATAGGAAGCTTGAGAGCTCCGAAGAGGAGCTTGATGCCCTGAACAAGAGGTTTGATGAGGCGCAAGGTAAGCAGAATTGTAATAACCGGGCTTTCTATCATTAGTTATCCGCATTGGTGACCTAGTGTAATTATATGTTTATTTCATACACAGTCTCGGCTAAGGAGGTCGAGAAACTCAAGGCCGAGGCATGAAAGATGAAGCAAGAGGTCGCGGATGAGAAGGTAGAAGCTAAAAAGGCAACAGCCACACTCTCCGCATTAAAAACGGCGAGCGCTAAGCATGAAGCCCGGGTGGAGGAGTTTTAGCAGGAGCCCAAGGATGCCATCTTGAAGTGTGAGGCCCTTGAGCAGAAAGGCAAGGAGCAAGCCACCGAGCTATCCAAACTGAAATCCGAGCTACAAAAGGAGCGGGTGGATAGGCGGTTCTTTGAAGAACAGATACGCCAAGTCAAAGCTATCATAGATGGTAAGTCATATTTACAATAGTGTGCCTTTGGTGATAGAAGGTTCGCATTGCTCACCGAGGTGTGGCGATCCTCAGGCCCTGTTCGGACCTCCAAAAGAGTGTAGCGGACGCGAACCAGTTCTATGCTTCGTGCGAAGAAGGCGATGAGGCTCGGTTCTTTTGGGCATAGTTTAAAGACCCCGAGCGCTCTCCTCTTCTCATCGAGCAGATGAAGCAACTTGTGGAGCTACATAGGGTGCTGGAGCCGGCCATGAAGGATCTCTGCATCCAGCTATGGCCTGAAGAGCCTTCGCCAAGCAGCTACTTTGGCCTGGTGCGGAGGCTGAGCGACGCTGCACCTCGGATTGACACGCTAAGGCGTTATACGTGCATCGAGGGAGCTTGGATGGCCTATAAAAGGACCATGATGCACTGGCTGAGGCTCAATCCAACCGAGATTCCATCGCACCTCCGCCCCCTGGAAAGGAGTATAGGTGCCCCAAGCGATACTTCTCTGCAGTGATGGGGGGTGCTCGGGCAATAGAGGCTCAATGCACAAAGGATACTTGTTATGAATGAGTGTGGTATAATATGTTCGAAGACTGTTTAACGCTTTATGATGATGTTGCATGGTTTATCATGTCTTTTAAGTTTTGCATTTGTTGTGACTCCCATGTGGCCATTTAATCTGAAAGTTGTGAGTCATCAGCTTCAGCCCCCACGTAGATACTACACGAGGTGTCTCTACCTCCGCACTGTGACCCTTAGCCAAGGTATCGGTGCCCAAAGGCAGTAGTGTGAGGGGACAAGGAAATCAGATTATGATGTTTTATCGCTTTCACTTAGCCGTAGGAGTGTTAAAAAGGAATGTAGGGGCTGATGACTAGCTCCTAGTGGTTTGTGATGTTCGGATGAACCGCGGCTAAAGCCAGCATCACATGGTTTCTACGAGTACGAAACCCATCGTATGACACGAATATCCTCTAAAGATTTTTTATTATGACACTTATGCTCGGATTCGCAGATCGGTTCTCGCGTACTATGACAATCAGTTTTCAGCTTTCTCCCCTCAGGTGCTTGAGCAGGCTAGCTGGAAACACAAACGCAGTGGTTCACCCTTTGCCATTTTAGCCGAACGAGCGGAACGTAAAAGGGCAAACACAGGAACCGCGCAACCCAACTATTGACCCAAGACATAGTTCGGAACCAATGCATATAGAGCGAAATCCAAGACCCCAAACACGCGATCGATTGTGCCGGGGTGATGCTTATGGCAATATTTTAAATTCAAGCCCATGGCTATTAGCTGGTTGCATCGTAACGTGTATCGAACAGTTTCTCAAGAAGCATTGATGAGGGAAGAAATAGAGTATGTATCATAAAATACAGTGTAGTAGCCATGTATAATGGTATTGTATTTGTTCAATAACTCTTATAACTCAAATTGTCGAAGCAACTCTTTACAGGTACTTGAAGATGAAATAGAAAGTTTACACGACAGGTTGTACCAGGGGTCTTCGATGGGTGACCTGACGTCCTTGGTGTGCCCTGTCACCTGTCCGCTCCTGTGCCTCCTGGGGAGTTGCATTCCTTTAAGGGTAATTGGTGTCGGCAAGAAGGCCTTGGGAAGAAGGTCTTGAGAAGTCACCAAAGTATGGATGAGCTTTACAATTTATTATGTCCTTGATGGTACCTGAGGTTTGTCCGAGGACATGTACTGGCAGTAGTTCGGTCCAGCCGAACACTTTCTTTTGATAGTTGTTCCCCATTGTTGCCCATGGAATCTTGAGTGCTAAGTTGTACCTTCCGGTATGTGTTTGATAGGCATTAGGGCTGTGCAATGGGGAGCATGTCCCTATTTCTTGGGAGAAGAAGGTTCTGGGAGTTCGGACTGAAACCAAGCTCGTTTGTCAACCTTACATGCCTTTATGGCACATTTCGGCGTTTGCCGATCATCATCGTAATGGAATTTGGCCGCCAGGGACAATGCATGTTCCTCAGTTTGGAGGGAACGCTCTGTGTTGCCATAGACAGTAATGACCCCCTTGGGTCCGAAAACTTTGAGCTTGAAGTATGCGTAGTGTGGGATGGTGTTAAAGCGAGCGAACACTGTACGACCTAGCAGGGCATGATAACCACTGCGGAAAGGTAGAATATCGAAGATCAAGTCCTTGCTACAGAAGTTATCAAGCGAATCGAACACTACCTCCAGGCTCATCGAGCTCGTGCATCGGGCTTCGACGCCTGGGATCACTCCTTTAAAGGTAGTGTTGCTGGGTTTGATCGTTGATGGATCTATACCCATCTTTTTCATTATGTGTGAGTAAATCAGATTGAGGCTACTTCCTCCATCCATTGGGACTTTAGTGAGGTGATACCCATTGATAATGGGGTCTAGGACGAGGGAAGCTAAAACCCCATGACGGATACTGTTCGGATGGTCTCGTCGATCAAAGGTGACCGGGTACGCCGACCATGGGTTTTAGTTCGGGGCTACCGGCTCTACGGCGTAGACCTCTCGAAGGGCGCGCTTCCTCTCCTTTTTGGGTATGTGAGTGGTGTATATCCTATTCACAGTCTTCACCTTTGGAGGGAACTGCTTTTGTCCACTGTTGATCAGACCGCAGGGCTCATCATCGTCCTCGCTGCGTGGGCTGCAAGTTTGCCGGCTTGATTTAACACCCAAAAATTGCGGTTGGTGTGGGTGGCGGTCTTGTCTTGAGTGCCATGGATCTGGCAAGGCCTCTCCATGATTTTGTCCAGTGGGGTAGGTCCGTCACGATTGCCTTTAGGAGGCTTCTTCTGCTGCCTAGATTAAGGGTTGCGGAAACCGGCGTTAACGGTCGTGTCATCGGCGTCTCTATTGTTGTGTCGGTGTTTATTTTTGTTGTGTCTTGGTTTCCCGTTTCCGTCCCACACTTCGGATTTTCCATGGTCTTCGGGGTTGTGGCTTCGTCTAGCTAGCCAGTTATCCTCGCTCGCGCAAAAGCGAGTCATGAGCGATGTAAGGGCAGACATGGTTCTAGGCTTGTCCTGACCGAGCTGGCGAGCCAGCCATTCATCCTAAATATTGTGCGTGAAAGAGGCTATTGCCTCGGCATCTGGGCAATCAATGATCTGGTTTTTCATGGTTAGGAACCAATTCCGGAATTGTCGAGCGGACTCTCCTGCCTTCTGGATGACGTTGCTTAGGTCGGAGGAGTATGACAGAAGTACATAGGTGCCCTGGAACTTAGATCGGAATGCATCCTTGAGGTCTTCCCAGCTCCCTATACAATTTTCGAGGAGGTTGTTTAACCAGTGCCGAGCTGGCCCCTTATGTTTTAGGGGTAGATACTTGATGGCATGGAGATCGTCCCCTCGAGCCATGTGAATGTGGAGGAGTAAATCCTCGATCCATACTATTGGCTCAGTTGTCCCATCGTATTGCTTTATGTTCACGGGTTTAAATCCTTCCAAAACTGATGCTACATCACCTCATCAGTGAAGCACAGTGGGTGGGCAGTGCCTCTGACCCGTGCTATGTCACGTCGGTAGTCGGCGCCTAGTCTGGCTCGGTTTTGTTCTCGGCATCTATTGTTGCGGTCGAGCCACGGCTGGTATCCGTCCCGTCTATCGAGGGAGTACCATATAGATCCGTAGATGGATCTAGTACGACCTGTTCTATGGTCCAGGTCGTGCCGCAGGTCATACCTGTCATCAGGCCCTATTGGATCTTTTCCCCTTCTGCGCGTTATCGCCGTCCTATAACTGGCATTGCCAACCATCCTATATCGTCCTTGGGGAGGGCGGTCCAGCTGGTCATATGGAGTGTGCTTGGGGGATGGTGTATTAGGAAGCTCGTCATCAAATTGTGGCAGCAGCCGTCGGTGTGGATAGCTCTTGGGTTGGTCCAATAGACTGGTACTGTATCCTACCTCGGCTGATAGGATCCTTGTCCATCTATCATTAAGGTTATCTTGTTCGGCCTTAAGTTATCGTTCTTTTGCCTTTAGGCTTCGGGCAGTGGCCATAAGTTGTTTTCTAAACCGTTCCTGATCCTCAAGGTTTTGGGGGTGGTGAAGTGTTCGGCTTCCGGGCTATCCTCCTCCTCTACAAGGGGGAGGTAGTTTTCATCCTGTGAATCGTTTGGATCCTTGGGGTCGCTCTGGTCCTTTGGCCTCTCTTGTTCCTCTAGCGGCTGCTGGGAATGTCGGGATCGCCGAGGTCTTCCGGGGTATCGCTTTCCCCGTGCCAGCAATAGCTTCCCTTCCCTTTTTTCCATTTGATCATTTGCGTGGTTTCCGACACCTTGACAGCGCCTCACCCGATTTATCGCCATTTTTTGTGGGTGTGTTCTTGCCGATATCGGCTAGAGTATCCACCATCTAGACGTCGTAGGTGGAAGTGGCAGTCCAACTCCCGGTGTTCATGGGGGTGGGAGCGCAATCCTCTTCATCCATGTCCTCTGCCTCATCGGAGGCGTAGTCCAACATAACGGTTAAGTCTTCGACAGTGGCTATGATGTGGGTGGTGGGTGGGATGAAAAATTCTTCTTGACTCGCCTCAAGACCGATTTGTACGTGGATCGGGGTTGGATCGTCAGAAATTTTCGTCGATAGGATCCGATCTAGAGCCTCGTTGAGTGTCGAGAGCTCGATCAGGTCAATCTGCTCAGAGCTTTTGGAGTTAACCTCCAATGCGTCCATACAAGAAGTGTGTTCGGCAGGAACTGGTCCCCGGCCTTTTGGTGCTATGGCCGGATCTGGACTAAAAGCCAGATCATTGTTGGGGTTGGTCCCATGGGCAGGATCGAAAGCGAAATCCGAGGTGAAGGCCTCAGAGTCTTCGTGCGCGTCAGATGAGAGTGCGAGCAGGGTGAGTGAAAGATAGCCTCGAGAGTCTACGGAGAAATCTAGGTTCCCAAGTCTGGCCTCTTGATTAGGGCCGAAACTCCCTACCCGGCCGAGACGGTCGGTCAGGTCAATGTGCAGCACAATCCTCCCAAAAGCGAAGATCTGTCCAGGGACAAAGGAGTCCATATTACAGACTTATTAGTTAATGACAACGTGATCCATTGAATCCTTTAGCGATCACAGCGGAACTCTCAATGAAAGCACCAATGTAGGTGTCAAAACTAGCAGATCTCGGGTAGGGGGTCCCGAGCTGTGAGTCTAGGATCGATGGTAACAAGGAGACGATGTTTACCCAGGTTTGGGCCCTTCTCTGGAGGTAAAACCTTATGTCTTGCTCGATTATATTAATGATATGAAGGTTACAGAGTTGATATACCTCAAGATCGAATAGCTAAAACCCTAGATGAGTTTCTCTGCCCTATAATCTAAAACACTCGTGGTTTATATACACACTGGGGGATACCAAGGGTTTACACGTGGTCGGTCTCTTACCGGGGATGGAGATGTCGATTTCCTCATCTTGACTTGGAGTGCACGACGCACCTTCGGGACTTCCTTCTAGAACATGGGCTCTCAATGTATCCGTCCCTTCCTGCGACAATCAGAGAGCGGCCCACCACGCCGGCATATCGGTAGATAGGCCGGCGGCTCGAGGACCCCTTAGTCCAGGACTCCCTCAACGGTCGTCTGCTTCCCCTTCACTACACTCGTCTTTCGCCCCATCTCTTGGGCTCGCAAGGGCGGCGGATGATCTACCAACGCTCGATGGATTGGTGGCGGCAGTGGAAGCAGATTTTTGGCTTGAGGAGGAAGATGAAGGACGGAGAAACGGATGGGAATGAGCAGCGCCCCTCTACGTTACCCTTTTATTTCAGGACCCGCGCGGGGGCTGGCTCTTCGCTATCTTTTCAGGGAAATGCCATTTCTTTTACTAGCAGTTTTTACTCTCCAACGGCTACTGTTCCATGACCCCACAACCTGCGTAATTACGTAGAGTGGACATGGGACAAGATGGCAGCTTTCCTTCGATATGTGTGTGTGGACTGTTTGGGGCCTAACCCAACGATTTCAAGCAACACGTATGGCTTAGGCCCGGGGGCTTCTATCAGGGTATACAAACAAGGGTGTTTATTCCCCCTAACTTGTGCATGGACGATAAGCCTCAGTTCCAATGGCCCGAGCCTGCCGGGGAAAGCTACTACCACGACAAACCAGCATCCAAGACCAAGACTCCGGAAAAGGCAACCTACACAGGCTAAACAGCGCCGGCAAGGTCAAGAATAGCCCAATACATGCCCAGACCGTGCGAAGCACGTCCCCGGTGCCTGCCGGGATCGAGGATCGTACACCTTTAGGAAGACCCCGCAAGCCATCCCCCGACAAGCGCAAGCCAATCGGCCACCGCACCACCGCATTGCAATGCCAGACACTTGTCGATGCGGTGTCGAGCCCTGAAGTGGCTAGGTGGCGCCCGTTGAGCCCGTGGCGACACGCTGGAAGCATTGTTGAGGAAATCGTTAACTGCTAACTTGATACAATGCAAGCCCGTGTGTGTCGATATTTTACGAATAGGAGGGGGATTTCACGAAGAACACAAAGAACACGGGGAAGAACGAGGAGAAATCACAAGAGGAAACACTCAAGAACAAGTCCAACCACACATCCACTAGACTCATCACACACTAGATCCACAAAGGTACATGAACAACAAAGGGAAATAGGATACATGGTAGAGTTTATGCCAAATCCCATGGGGAGATGGGGCCCTTATATCCCAGAGGATCTTCCCTCGCGAGGAGCCTTGACATCTACTCGGGGATCTTCTCTAATAGAGGCAGTTACTCCATGGGAGAGGTAGTGGAAGGAGCAAAGCTCAACTAACTAAGAGCTAAACCATTGCTAACCCTAGAATGAAGGTGGGGGAGGAGTATATATAGTCTTATCCACGAAGGGGTAAGTGGAGAGGGGGATACATGGGCCGAAGCCCGTTCTATGCATAGGTAGGCTGATTGTACCAGTGGATCGACTGGTTATACCGGTAATGAGATATCAACCGGTACAACCGGGGTAGCATCGGTCTTGAACCACACCAGAACATAATGTTGGCCGAGGTTGGAGCGGTTATTGGCGGTGGTGGACCGGTTGTACCGGGGGCGTGGTGGTTGCCCGATGGTGGACAGGTTGTACCCCATATTCCTAGGCTATTGCTAGTCCTCTTCTTCCTTCTCCTCTTCCAAGCTTCCCTCATGGATTGTGTAGTTGTATGTTGGTGCTGGCACTCCTCCTCATCATCTGTGAATCTCTGGCAATACCTATGCATGCACACGGGAGGATTATCAAGTAGTATACCATCCTCGAAGGGGTCAAGTGAGCACGTGTAAAGGAGATGATTCACCTTTATGTATGTGACGTAGTCGTGGCACGTGGCACTTGCCAAACGGACTCTTGTCATGGTGATGTCCGTAGGATGCTCCACATCATCCCCTCCCCCTTGGGAAAAATCCGTCCATGGATCAAAATCCAAATCACCATGGGAAGGAGATGGCGACGCCATGTAGAGGTGGACGATCACCAAGTGCTCATCATCTTCAAGCTCTAAAGTGGCATTCTCCAATGTCTCACCGTCTAGGAATTCCTTCAAAAGGAGCAAATATAACAAACAATTGAAAAACAAATGTGGTTAGCGTTAGTGCATAACCAAGCATTCAAGTGGTGAATCACCGCACAAGTGTTGTCATCATGCATATCCTCTGGTGTGACAAGGGATTGTGACATGGCATGTGAGCATATAAATTGAGCAGGCGCAATGCTATCATGGAAATAAGGATGCCTAGGGGGGTAGGGATGCCAATATGTGTGTCAATAGAACAAGCATCTACCTCAAGTTCATACCACTCATGCACCTAGCAATCAAAGAAAGTTCTATGGTAGGCAAAGGAATCATTCACAGCACCAAAGAAAATGACATGTCTATACACATGATGCAAGTGCAAGTCAATCCAAGCATAATGTGCACATGGTGTAGTGAAGATAGTGAGGCACTCAACACAATAGAAAGAGCAAGTGTTCAACATGTGTGAGGCAATCAATTCAAACAAGTAGCAACCAATGTGCAAAGCATGGCAATGGTTTTCATCGACCGCATAAAAGGATCACATCGGTGATACAACATAAGCAAGCATAGCCATCATATCGTGCAAGCTAGTAGTGCGAAGATGCAACATACTAGAGAAAATCATGGCAATAATGTCATATGGGAAAATAGTAGGCCTAGACAATGCACATGACATATCTCAAGCACAAGAATAAAACATGATCAAAGTATCATGAGAGGCATAGAGCACAAAGCAAACATGGCAATAACTAGTAATATCTCCACCAAGCTTGCAAATACACATACAAATATGAGAGTCATGGGTCATGTGTAATGCAAAGCATGGCTTACAAATGCATGGCAAAGGCATAGAAATGAGCATATCATGCAAATTTAATATGGCAATATGGGAAAATGATATATAAGGGAGAATAAGCCAGAACCATGTGAGAGCCATGTAGAAAAGATGTGCGTAGTCCTTGCGCGAGGGGAATGGTTGGAGACACATTTCGATAAATCCCAAAGCATCGTTGCGCTCTAGAGATATCATCATCAACTCATGGGATTTTGAGGTGGATGAGTGTTCATGCGTACCTACACACAATAAGGACAAAAGAAAATTTGTGTGTGCATGGTATATGTATACATCATCCGTTAGGATGTGCATGTGCTTGTGAAAGTTAGCACAAGATAAGCAATGGTCAAAGAAATTCGTTGCATGGTATAGGAACATTTCATCCAACATGAAAGAAAAAAATTTGTGTATAACATGATGGGGACACAAATTGAGCATGCAAATATATGGCACAACAATAGCATTTTTATTCATGGGTAGCATATTGTGCACACAAGTTTGGGGGTCATGCAATGAATGGTATGGGACCAAATCTCCTAACATGTATGAGGAAACTATGGGGGTCTCCTCATGTGCAATAGCGGAAGCATTATATGGAGAATATGGACAACATCCAAAACAATGCATATCCAAAGTTAGTTGGTCATGGCATGTCATATGAGAATTATTGCGCAAATGATGTAAAGGAAGCATGGCAATGTCATCACAAGAAAAGCAAATGGTAATAACCATGGGCTTGTCATCTATGCCATATATGAAAATTGGATTTATTTTCATGGCATATTCATAGTTACTATGATGAGATTGCAAAGATGCAATATGGGTTATCGCATGCATAGCATATGACAAGTCAAGCGGATTGTCAAACATGATGTGACCAATAGAGTTTTCACATGATATCCTATGGAGTATAGCATCACAACTAGGTAAGTCAAGATGCGCGTCATCATGTTCATCATAAATAGGGGGCACATCTAAGCATGAAGAATACATAGCATGCAAAGTATCCATAAGGTGACCAGCATCATGCAAGCAATCAATGTCCGCTAGTGGGACAAGAGCATCACCTTCACCTATGTTACCTTTTTTGTTCCACTCATGTGGTGTAGGTGATGTGGCATAGACCAACTTGTGGTCATCTTCATCGTGATGGAACCATGTGGGGAGTGAATCATATTCCACCATGGCCATTGTCTTGTCCAAAGGAAGGACGAAATCATCAAGGATCGGAGCATCATCATGTATGGGACCTAGCACCAAATGAGAAGACACAATAGAAATAGAGGTTAAGTTGTTAGAAATCATAGTGGCCTCACATGCCATCTCAACTATCTCGCTCTCTCTATGTGGTGGTGGCCCACACACTCCCTCGAAGTAGGTGCACTCAAACTCACATATGGTGGAGTCACTCGTGTCACTCAAGTGGTGGGGGTTGTGGCTCTCTTCACATGGAAATTGTGGAAACTCAACATGTATGGGGCTAGTGGTGAAGGCACTCTCACTCTCAATATGGTGGCAAGAGTCTATCAACTCAACTCCAAACGTCGTCGTGGTCGAAGGGAAATTCACATGCTCAACCATCTCACTTTCGCCTCAAAAGATGGAAGCATCATCCTTGCTCACCACCTTGTCGCTTGCCTCCAAAGCATGTTCCTTGAGTGGCTTTGTAGGCATAGTCGTCATTGTGTCATCTTCAAAAAGAGTCATGGTAGACTCGGCACCGTCAATGCCACAAAGAGGGATGGCGGTTAAGTCGGACTTGGGAGTGTCGTCTTGGATCTCGTAGGGCTTGGGCATCTTGGTGGTACCATCCTCATGCTCGTCGTCGTGGATCTTGGCCATCACAAAGTGTGCTCGGGGTTGAGTAGACTTGGCCTTGAGTTCTTGTTCCGCCTTGATAGAACCAATGTAGAGTTCATCGAGAGACTGGCAGTTGTTGTCAAAGATAGGGTTGGCGATGTCTTTGTTCAATCCCATCATGAAGTAGGACTTCATCCATATGGGGTCGGACACGCAGGCTCGTCGCAAGGCTTTCTTCATCATCATGAAGTACTCGTCGATGGACTTGGATCCATGTAAGGTGTTCTCTAATTGGTGTTGAAGATGTTCCATGTAGGTGGAAGGCACAAACTCTCATGGCATCGCTTTGTTCGTCTTGTACCAACTCATGTCGAAGCTCTTCGAGGATGTGTGAAGCCTCCATGTGTACGCGTCACCGTGGAAGTTTCATGTGGAGCACTTCACTTGATCTTTGGAAGGGTCTTGAAGTAGCTTGAGGTAGTAGTCCATCTTGCGATCCCACTCGAGATACTCCTCGGGGTCTTGACTACCATAGAAAGGAATGTCATGGTCGATGTCGAGGTCGTAGTAGCTCATGGAAGTCACAGACTTGAGCTTGGGGAGCTTCTCTTGAAATGCTTCTCGGCAAAGATGTCGCATGTCCAAAGGCGAAGATGCCTTAAAGTCGCTTGGCGAAGATGCCAATATAGTTGGTGAAGTCATTGAGCGCTGGTTGGTGCCGAGGTCATGATCTTCACACTTGTTCTTTGGTGGACGCCTTGATGTTGGTGTCCTTATTTCTTCATGTCGTTGATGGTGTCGATGCTGGTGTGATCTTGCCAGAGATGGATGCTTAGGAGAATGTGCACTTGAGCGTCTTCTCGAAGATGATGAAGACCTCTTGTGGTTCTTGATGAGGGCCTTGAGCTCCTCCTTTTTAGCGTGCATCTTCGCATCGATGATGTTTGTCATGGCATCGAACTCATCGCTGTTGTTGTAGACCGAAGATGGTGTGCTTTGCCTAGCCATCATAATACTCGAGCAAAGGTGAGTCGGAAATGAGATAACCAATACCAAGATACTATTCCCAAAGTTGAGGATGTATCCCACTGTCGGTGCACTAGATTTTTTGGGCCATCTAGTGCCCCTTTACTCGTGCACGCGAAGCAGTAGCAGCCCCGGCGGCAAGGCCCAGCAAAGACTTGTCAAGCACCAGCATAGAAGACTCAAGACTACCGGCAAGACCTTGTCGGGAGGGCTGTGGAGCCTCCAGGCGAAGCAAGACCCCCGCCAAGGCAAGGTCCCGGCAAGGCAAGGCCCCAACAAGCACCGCCAGCACACAGGCTAGGTGTCGATTCGCCTGGACGTGTGTCGCGATGTCGACGTTGGAGGGAGCTAAGCGGTGCCGATGGGACGGGCCCCCGTCCCGTCCCACTGATGAACTGAGGTGCCTGACAGTGCATTGAATGCTCTTGTCCTACTCCGTCAGAGTTAGGTACGATAGCACTATAGCCCTATGCATCCCATGTGCACACTATACGCCACTATTGGGATCCCCTTAGCTATAAAAGGAGGCCCAGGGCATTACAAAGAAGGGGGATGGACAGTAAATGGTTAGACAATCAGACGGTTGGGCAGTTAGGCAACTGGACAGCCCGGCGGTTAGACAACTGGAGGATATCAAGCTCACGTAGCAGCCGATCATGGTGCTCCTGTAGCTAGAACCCTAGAACACGATCAATATAACCAAGCAGGAGTAGGACATTATGCAGCCGTGCGGCCCGAACCTGGGTAAAAACTCCCCTTGTGCTGCTTACCAGACCGGCTCTTTGTGCGAGCCCGCCCCTTGCCAAACCGAAAGGGATCCCCATGATCCCATAGGTGTTCGTTTCCACGACATCTTTGGCCCACCAGGTAGGGGGCGGCGCGTAAGTGGTGCGAACCCATTCTGCTAATTCGCGCCCCAGCTTCATTATCGCCATGGCCCCCAAGCGGAAAGGCCTAACAACAGTTGGCCCATCCACGCCCGCCGCCCCTTCGTCTATGCAAGCAGAGGACGACAGGGATGTAGGTGGAAGAGGAAACTCTAAAATTCCCCAACACTCCGGTGACCAAGAACAAGCAAGCGGCGACGCTCGCCGTGGAGATGTCCATGGCGGCGGTGGGAACAACCATTTCGCTAGGCCTCGGGACGGACACTAGTAGAAAACAGACCTTTCATCCCAAGCATTAGTCCCGGTCTGGTTATGAGCCGGTACTAAAGACGGTATCAGTCCCGGTTCGTGCCGGCTCCAATGGCTAGGAGCAGGGCAACCTTTAGTACCGGCTCGTGAGCGATCTTTAGTACCTGTTCATGTCACGAGCCGGTACTAAAGGGGGTGTGGCAGGCTTTTGATCAGACTTGGGCCCCGCGTGCACCTTTAGTACCGGCTGGTTACACCAACCGGTACTAAAGGGCAACCTTTAGTACCGGCTGGTGTCACAAGCCGGTACTAAAGACGTCCTACATATACACTTCGTCCGCAGCCGATCGAAGGGGCTCTCATTTCTCTGTTTTCTCCCCTATTCTTCTTCTTGCTTGAAGCTCATCCTCCATTTTGCCAAGGATTTTTCAAGATTTAAAGGCACCCCATCTATCCAAGTGTTCATAAAGGCTATCAACTTTGCTCCTTCATCTCTCATTGCTAATTAGCTTGTGGTATGCTCAAAGATATGTGATTTGTGGGTTTTAGCTAGGTTTTGGAGGAGTGATATCATTATGTGGGAGTTTATTTGATTTATATGCAATTTGGGCTCAAATTAACTTGTTAGGTTGCATATGTGTAGGTGTGGTTTATTTGGTGCTTTCCCATCCCCGGCCGTCCTAACCACCGTCGATCGTCCTCACTGTCTCGTCGTGGCACCGGCCACCTTGGTGAGCCTCTTGATCTTCTTAAAACATTTTTAAAAAAATTTATTTGTATGATTTAGATAGCTGTGTGTACGATTTACTTACTTGTATTATTGTTAGTTATTCTATAGTGTCATGGTTATGGTATCCGCCCACGTCAGCCCTCGTCCAGTCTATGATTCAGATGTGGTATGTCGTTATCTTTTATAACTATTTCACACATCATCTAATGTCTATGAAAATTCATTATGCCACCAAATTGACGTAGATGTTTTTATCTATAGGAAGTAGTTGAACCAGAAATGCAACCGACGTGATGCACATGATGAAGAATCTTTGTGTGAACCTTCTAGGCTTCTTGGGCGTGTATGGAAAGACAAAAGATACACCGGAGGCACGGGAGGACAAGCAAAGAATTAACGAAAAAGACGGCATGCCTCCAAAGCAGTATCAAGGTCCTGCCAGCTACGCTCTTACGAAAGAAGAGAAGGAAATCTTTTTTGAATGCCTGCTCAATATCAAGGTCCCGTCTGGCTTCTCGTCGAATATAAAGGGAATAATAAATATGGCAGAGAAAAAAGTTCAAAATCTAAAGTCTCATGACTGCCACGTGATTATGACGCAATTACTTCCGGTTGCACTTAGGGGGCTCCTACCGGAAAATGTTCGATTAGCCATTGTGAAGCTATGCGCATTCCTCAATGCAATTTCTCAAAAGGTAATCGATCCAGAAATCCTACCAAGGTTACAGAATGACCTGGTCCAATGTCTTGTCAGTTTTGAGTTGGTGTTCCCTCCATCCTTCTTCAATATTATGACACACGTTCTAGTTCACCTAGTCAAAGAGATTAACATTCTGGGTCCTGTATTTCTACACAATATGTTCCCCTTCGAGAGGTTCATGGGAGTCTTAAAGAAATATGTTCATAACCATGCTAGGACAGAAGGAAGCAACGCCAAGGGATATGGAACAGAGGAGGCTATTGAGTTTTGTGTTGACTTTGTTCCTGACATTGGCCGATTGGTCTTCCTGAATCGCAGCATGAGGGGAGACTGGGTGGAAAAGGCTCATTAGGAAATAAAGAAGCAATAAATATGGACGAGCATTCTTTCACTCAAGCACACTACATGGTTCTACAAAATTCCACCTTGGTGACTCCATACATGGAGGAACACAAGGATATTGTACGGTCCAAGAACCCGGAGCAGTCTGACCCCTGGATTGAATGTAAACGTATGGATACGAGATAAATAGGAATACATTTTACATGATCGCCCAACATAAAAAGAGAACCAACCAAAACAGTGGTGTCCGCTATGATGCAACTAACTTTCAAGACACATATTATGGTTACATAGAGGAGATATGGGAACTTGACTATGGACCTGATCTTAAGGTCCCTTTGTTTCGGAGAAAATGGGTCAAATATACTGGAGGCTGGGTACAGGTAGACCCACAGTACGGAATGACAACAGTGGATCTCAACAATCTTGGATACACAGACGACTCATTCGTCCTAGCCAATGATGTGGCTCAGGTTTTCTATGTGAAGGACATGTCTAGCAAACCAAGGAGAAAAAAATATAAGTAAGCGAATACATCATACGCTGAGCCAAAGAGCCACATAGTTCTTTCAGGGACAAGAAACATTGTGGGAGTGGAGGACAAGACAAACATGTTAGAAGATTATGAAAAGTTTCATGAAATCCGTCCCTTCAGAGTGAAGACTTACCCAAGCATCCTGTTAAATGATGAAGATTCTCCATGGTTACGGCACAATCATAAGCAAGGTACAAACACGCAGAAAAAGTCTTACACTGCGAGATCCCACTCCGGGATGTGATCGGCTTCATCGTCATCACTTTCTATGTGAAGGACATGCATGCATTTTCTAGCATGGTATCTTTGTAACAGTTTTTGTCGTAACCCTCTCAAGTCTTTAGAAGTTTCTATGTGGGTGAAATTATGATGTCATGCCAAGTTACAACCTTTTCAGAGTTCATTTGTACTGCTTTTCAAATTCAGGGTCATTTACCTCAAAATAAATCATTAAATGCATGAAAAATATCAAATGAAGTCAGGAAGGGTTGAAAATTGATGATGTGCCTTTGAATGGTGCATATTGAACACACACAAAATATGGAGTTAAAATAAGTTATTAAAAATGAAATCCCTTTGTAATAGATGAGTTTTCGTCCGAAACCCTCATACTTCGAAACAGATTGTCCAATTTGTACACGAAGTGCATGCAGTTTTTGCCGTAACCCTCTCAACTCTTTAGAAGTTGCTATGTGGGTAAAATTATGATGTCATGCCAACTTACAACCTTTTCAGAGTTCGTTTGTACTGCTTTTCAAATTTAGGGTCATTTAGCTCAAAATGAATCATTAAATGCATGAAAAATATCAAATGAAGTCAGAAAGGGTTGAAAATTGATGATGTTCCTTTCAACGGTGGAAATTGAACACACAAAAAGTATGGAGTTAAAATAAGTTATTAAAAATGAAATCCCTTTGTAATAGATGAATTTTCGTCCGAAACCCTCATACTTCGAAAGAGATTGTCCAATTTGTACATGAAGTGCATCCAGTTTTTGTCGTAACCCTCTCAACTCTTTAGAGGTTTCTATGTGGGTGAAATTATGATGTCATGCCAAGTTACAACCTTTTCAGAGTTCATTTGTACTGCTTTTCAAATTTAGGGTCATTTAGCTCAAAATAAATCATTAAATGCATGAAAAATATCAAATTGTAACGACCCGACCTGGAAAGGTCAAGCCTCTATGTGTTTTGTGCCATCCCTGGATCAGTATGCTGGCACACACAGTACATCAATGTATATATCAAAGTGAAATCATATGTAATTAACGTAAAACTGATATATACCTTAAAATAGCAGCGGATACAGTCAACGGGAGTGGAGTCCCAATAACACCAACGGCAAGTTGAGTGCGGACCGTAACCCTGAATCGAACTCTCACCCGTCGTAGAAGAGTATTTGCAACATAAGACGTTGCAGCCATGTAGGTCAGTACATTGAATGTACTGGCAAGATCACCATAGAAGAAACAGAAGATAAAAACTATTCTATATGCAGTAAGGCTTTGTGGCTCTGTGTCTAAGTTTTTGCGTAAAAGCTGATTTTATTTTCCTACAACAAAGGAATATAGGAATTTCACTATGGAGTTACCTATCATGACATGGTTCTGCCAACCAATGTCTCAATGCCCATAAGTATCATAAGTTGCCCACAATTAGTTATCAGTCCAGTGTTGAGAGTTCCGAGAATGATCCAAGTCCAAAGGCTCAAATTGTCCGTAACCGGGGACACGGCTAATCGATTAGGTTTAACTCTACAGAGTGTTGTGTACTTTACCCACAAGATTCGTTCCCTCCTGGTAAGTCCTCGTACTGCCTGGTGTTTGAGAACAGGATGAATGAAACATGGTCTTTCAGAGTGCTTCCCTGACTATCCGACAGTGCCCATCCAATCCTAACGTCGACTACATCTCGCAGCACTACCTAGACAGAGTCACAACAAAGATCAACCAAGCCAGAGCCCATAATGACTTGTGGCTACACAGGTAAGCTTCCGGGCACGAAGTATTCATCCTTCTCTTTGAGTCTGGGTGAAGCTTTCCGCAAGATGTCATGGCACTTCCCCATGCATCCCGGCCATCCACTGGTTACTCCAGGGTGCCCATCAATTCCATCCTTCACCCAGTAGTGTGTATTGAAAACTTGTTTCACGAGTCTCGAAGTCTTGAGGTCTTGAAGATGCAGGATGTGAAGATGCCTTCATGAAGTTGTTGTCTTGTCGTGGAGTCCTTCTTCACACCACTCATGAACACTCATACCAGACCCCGTCTACTTTAGCATAGCATTGTAATAACTAGCGTTCCCAGGGCTTTAGTAACAAGTGGTGGGTTCCTACCTCATGCATTCTACTCAACTACAAGAATTTCAATAACACTACGGGAGGGATTTGTTGAATGATGTCACTACATGCAATAAAACATAGGTATGAACAAAATGGTCAAAGTGAACTTGCCTGTACTATTGATGAAGATAAGTATCGCTCTCAGAAAATACTTGAATAGAACTATACGTCACTCTCCGATGAAATATATATAATCAAACATTGCATTCATAAGAAATCATACTAGCAATCAATTCTAACAATCAAGAAGTAACACAAAAACCAAAAGTAACAAGGTTGATGAATTAAATACTTAAGACAAATCTCAAAAATCAACATAGTTTTCATGCACACAACTAAGGTAGTTCTCCTCTACAACAACTATTTTCAAATAGTAACAAAATAAAAAAAAAGTAAAATATAACAAAAATATTTTAGTACATATTTTACTAGCAAAAAGAATTACTTTTGAAGAACAAGTAAAACTACGAAAACAAAACTCTAAACAACATAGGTTTTTGTCTAATAAACTTAACAACAAGTAGAACCATAAAATAAGAGAAGGCAACTTATTAAACAACTAAGTTAACAGGAGGTAAATAATAAAATCTTTATTATAAAACAGATTTAAATCATCTAAAACTTTTGTGAAAAGAGTTTCTATTAAAAAACTAAATTGTTTTATAACACATTACCTAATGAAGAATAATATAGTTTTCCTACAACAATAGAGTATAACTAAACTATTTTTATTAACAAAATATTTCTTAACAGAAAAGAATTAATAAAAACTTTATTTTAAAACAGAATCTAATTACTTAAAACTTTGTTAAAAGAATTATTACTGACTAATTTGTTTTTAATAAACTATACCTATTTGAAAAAGGGTATAGGTTCCTACAATAAAAATTTAATAAACTAAACAAATTATCTTTTGTTAACAGCAAGTAAATTACTAAAGTTTAAAACAACAGAACTAAATGAAATCTAAAACATAAGTTAAATCAAATTCAGATTTCAAATTAAACCAAAAGAAAATCAAACTAATTAAACTAATAGGAAACTAAACAGATTCTGTTTTTAGATAAAACCAAAATCAAATTTATCCCAAAAATTCTCAAACTTTTCCTACTGATAACTAAGATCACTAGTGACAAGTAGCAAAAAGAATCAATCAAAAATATATTTTTAAACTCAAGTTATTCAGAAAACAAGATTTAAATCAAATCTGTTTAAATTCAAATTTAGATATTCAAATATAGTCAAACTTGGTATCTACAGAAACTAGAACAAATTTGTGACATAATGCAAAAAGAATCAAATTAAAAAACTAAAAACATAAAAGATATGATAAAAACAAAAACAGAACTAAATCTGTTTTTAAAACAGAAAACAGAAAATAAAAAAACTAACTAACGGACAGGCGTACACGTGTCGGGTTCTGAGTGGCTGAGGGGTGTGCATGCTAGAGCGATTCAGGCGGACGGCCGGTAACTAACAAAAAACGATTCGGTCTAATTAACTAAAAGGAAAAACCTGGCCTGTTCTTTTAACTAAACCGAAGGGGTAAGTTACTTCTAATCTGGGCCCTTCGTCCTAGATCTAACGGTGGGAGAGGGAGAAGAGTCTCGCCGAGGGGGGGTTTGCCGATAGTGGTGGGCTCCGGCGAGGTCGACGATGGCGCCGGCTCGAGAACGAAGCGAGCGACGGCTCCAGGGGGTCTCCGGCGATGGCGAGGCCTCCAGTCGATGCGGACGAGGACGGCGAGTCGGGTGGTGGACTTGGTGCAGCTCGGGGTCGACGGTGGCGACGACAGGGAGCTTCGAGGCGGTGATGGCCTTCGGTGGTCATCGGGGAGGCGGCGCTGGTGGGTGTGGAGCTCGGGTGAGAGGTTGGGGAGGTGTGCACGAGCGTGGGAGGATGGATGGTGGGCTCGGGAGGTGGCGGGGTGATCAGAGGCGAGCGACACCTCGGCAATGGCGTGGCGGCGGCTCTCAGGTCCGACGAGGTTTATGGCGGATAGAGGGCAAAGGCAGAGGGGTTTCGGAGGGGAATGGAGGGAGGGGGCCTCGGCCTTTATATAGGAGGGGTCGGGGTGCTCTAGATGGCAAGGGGAGGGAGATCCACGGCAGATCCGGCCGGCTCCGGCGAGGTAAGGGAAGGAGGAGAGAGGTGACCACGCGGGATTTGCGTTGGGCGGTGGGACCCGCGGTTAGAGAGAGAGAGGGGCGCTGTCATCGGGCGGCCGGTCGGGAGGGGTTTCGGGGAGCTGTTTAGGGCAGGTGGGCCGGCTGGATTTAAAAGCCTTTAAAAGTTTTCCCTTTTATAAATACCAGAGCATTCAAAACTGCATTAAGACATTTAAATCCTGTCCAAAAAATAAAAATTTATATACCTAAATGATCAGGGAAATAAATTCCATTTAATGAACATTTTTTCACGGCCAAAATAAATACTTTTAAAAAAAATATTTTCAGAAAATGCCTAAATGGCTTTATTTATTTTTGCAAATATTTTTCAAATAACCCCTTGGGTTTTGAGATTCAAAAACTTCACAAAATACCCCCTGGTTGGGAGTGTCACATTACTCCTCTCAAAAATATGTCCAGGGTTTTGAATGCTTTGAAAATTTGAATAGGAACCAAATATGACATGGATTCCAAAAGAATAATTCAGAGGTTTTTAAAAGCACTTTCAAATCCTTCATTCAAACTTCCAGCTCATATTTCATCTTATTTGAAGAAGTCCTTTTTATCCTCTCTCATGAAAATCATTGAGTTGCATAAAGTTTCTGAATTTGAAATATTTTCAAAATGGAATTCAAAGCTCATGGAACAGTCATTTTATTCCCTCTCGTTCAAAAGTTTTCAAAAGTTTCAAATTTTCACTCCATTTCAATCACTCAAGCAAACAAACAAATCATTCTAGTATTAATTATAACATTCCAAAATTTGGGATGTTACACAAATGAAGTCACAAAGGGTTGAAAATTGATGATGTGCCTTTTAATGGTGCATATTGAACACACAAAAAGTATGGAGTTAAAATAAATAATTAAAAATGAAATCCCTTTGTAATAGATGAGTTTTCATCCGAAACCCTCATACTTCGAAAGAGAATGTCCAATTTGTACACCTAGTGCATCCAGTTTTTGTCGTAACCCTCTCAACTCTTTAGAAGTTGCTATGTGGGTGAAATTATGATGTCATGCCAAGTTACAACCTTTTCAGAGTTCATTTGTACTGCTTTTAAAATTTAGGGTCATTTAGCTCAAAATAAATCATTAAATGCATAAAAAATATCAAATGAAGTCAGAAAGGGTTGAAAATTGATGATGTGCCTTCGAATGGTGCATATTGAACACACAAAAAGTATGGAGTAAAAATAAGTTATTAAAAACGAAATCCCTTTGTAATAGATGAGTTTTCGTCCGGAACCCTCATACTTCGAAAGAGATTGTCCATTTTGTACATGAAGTGCATCCAGTTTTTCCGTAACCCTCTCAACTCTTTAGAAGTTGCTATGTGGGTGAAATTATGATGTCATGCCAAGTTACAACCTTTTCAGAGTTCATTTGTACCGCTTTTCAAATTTAGGGTCATTTAGCTCAAAATAAATCATTAAATGCATGAAAAATATCAAATGAAGTCAGAAAGGGTTGAAAATTTATGATGTGCCCTTGAATGGTGCATATTGAACACACAAAAAGTATGGAGTTA
This sequence comes from Hordeum marinum, assembly GCA_022496015.1. NCBI lineage: Eukaryota > Viridiplantae > Streptophyta > Magnoliopsida > Poales > Poaceae > Hordeum > Hordeum marinum. The sequence continues at coordinate 169,706,183 of CM039677.1, forward strand.
AAATAAGTTACTAAAAATGAAACCCCTTTGTAATCGATGAGTTTTCGTCCGAAACCCTCATACTTCGAAAAAGATTGACCAATTTGTGCACGACATACATCCAGTTTTTGCCGTAACCCTCTCAACTCTTTAGAAGTTGCTATGTGGGTGAAATTATGATGGCATGCCAAGTTACAACCTTTTCAGAGTTCATTTGCATTGCTTTTCAAACTCGAGATATGACATTTCAAATGCCATTTAATAAAATTGTCTTATACAGTAGTTTAAGTTGTTCAAACATGCATGGAAACGCCATAAACAGATTCTTTATATTTTTCTGATATTTTTTCATATATTATTTATATCCAATGGATGCATAGTTTTTTCTATGATTTTTTTTAAGTTTAGGGGTTTTCTGAAAATAATAACTAATAATGAATTAAAAAAACCTTTAGTACCGGTGCGAGCCACGCACCGGTACTAAAGGTCCACCGCCCCGCGCGTTTTTGGGGAGGACCTTTAGTACCGGTGCGTGGCTCGCGCCGGTACTAAAGGCTTGCTAGGTAGAAATACTATCTCCCTCGTCTCGGTGCAAGCCACGCACCGGGAGAAGGTCATTCGCGCGCCGCCAGGCTGCCGGAAATTGCTGTCGCCGCCGCCCACCGCTCCGACGCCGCCCGCAGCCCCGCTGGGACACCGCGCGCCGCCCTGACGCCGCCTGCAACCCCGCCGACCGCCCCCGCCCCTGCCGCCGGCCACCCCCGCCCCTGCCGCCGCCGCCGTAGTCTGCCCTCTTTTTTTGTTTAGTTTAGGTTTTAGTTTAGGTTTAGTTTAGGTTTAATTTAGTTTAATTTAGTTTAGATTTTGTTTAGTTTAGGTTTAGTATAGGTTTAGTTTAGGTTTAATTTAGTTTAGATTTTTTTTAGTTTAGGTTTAGTTTAGGTTTAGTTTAGGTTTAGTTTAGGTTTAATTTAGTTTAGATTTAGTTTAATTTAGTTTAGATTTTGTTTAGTTTAGGTTTAGTTTAGGTTTAATTTAGTTTAGGTTTAATTTAGTTTAGGTTTAGTTTAGTTTTAGGTTTAGTTTAGGTTTAGTTTAGGCCCCCCCCCCCGATCCCGATACGACACCCCCGACACCCTGACCCCGACACCCCGACATGGCACCCCTGACCACGACACAGCACCCCGACCACGACACGACACCCCCGACACCCCGACCCCGACACATCACCCCTATTTAGTTAGTTAGTTAGGTTATCAGGTTAGTTTAGTTAGTTAGGTTAGTTTAGTTAATTAGGTAGGTAGGTCCTTAGGTTATTAGGGTATGTGTTAATTTTGTTAGATGCTAAGTGTTATTTAATTTGTTAGATCCTAAGTGTTAATTTTGCTATGTTTTATTTTATTTGTTTTCATATTTAAGTGTTTCTTCTCGATGTCGACGATGCCGATCCCGCATCCTCGTCGTCGATACTTCCTGTGCGAGAACATTCGCATCCAGACCGAAGGCCGTATACGTCACAGAGGAGCACGTGAAAGACAGCTCCAGGTTTGGCAGATGATGTCAAAGCTCTCACCCGAGAAACGATTTGTAGCACTTTAAGAGGAATTTGCGGCATTTCTTGTTCAACATGTCATTGATGTAAACGGAGAGCACTATTTCTTACCACCGCCTCAATAATGCCGGCAAATCAGTAGTAGAAAACTGAGAATTCATCTAGTCCCGGCCGGGATTTGGGCCTTAAGTTATAAGTCCAGAATATATATATATATATATATATATATATATATATATGGATGTGTAATTCCATTTCTATATACACTGTTTATGAGATATTGTATATTATATTACATATATATGTGTGTATATTATATATACATATATATACATATAAATATACATATATATACATATATATATACATATATATATGCATCAACTTGTGTAATTAATGTTTACGGTATGTAGCACCGTAAAATAAATTTGAAATTAATGGAAAACACAATAAATAGAGAGGAAAATTAAAACCTAATTAAAAGCGAAAATAAAAAAACAGAGCACATAGTACCGGTTGGTATCACCAACCGGTACTAAAGGTCCTCCACCACCAGCCCACGCACGCAGCCACGTGGTGGGCCTTTAGTACCGGTCCGTGGTCCAACCGGTACTAAAGGTCTGGACCTTTAGTCCCGACCCTTTAGTACCTGTTGGGGAACCGGTACTAAAGGCACATCCCGACCGGGACTACTGATTGACATTCTACTTGTGGGAGCGGTGCCACCTATGGGTGGTTCGGCGGGCTCCGGGGTCGGGAAGGGTATCGGCTAGGATGCCCACGTCGCAACCTTCTCAGGATGCGGGGGGAGCCGCGTCGCAGCACCCACAGTCCTCAACACCCCCGCGGGAATCCTCCTACGCATCGTTCCCAAGATGCACGAGACCAACACGCAAGCAGGAGTGCCGTGCAAACGCGAGACCACGGCGGTGATCCTTCTAACACGGTTAGGAGTCAGAGCACCTCGCGTTCCTTGCACCGCTCGCTGCCATCAACGGAGGAGGAAGATATGGCGTGAGCGTAGCTACTCCAGAACTTCCCTCCTGCTGCAGAGAAGCTCGACGAATGGAGAGCCACCATTCAAAGCCTTCTCAGCCTCGCGGATAACCTTCGGCCCACAGGGCCGCCTCAGTCCAGTGGTGAAGTTCCCGGAGTCGGTGTGACCTCGACGCACTCTCCTTTGCGACAGCATCGCCGGTCGCCGACCCGACGGACCGATGCCTATGACTGTTACTCAACGACGTCGTCTCACCAACGGACGCGCTGTGATCAGTGTCATGTTCTTCGGGAACGTGGCAAGGAAGACGCCCGAACCGTGATCGAGCGGCGACGGGAAGCGCGTCTCTAGTCGGACAGGTGCGTCGGGCCCACTATAGACAAGTCCGTGCCAGGATACCCTGTCAGCCTACCTTACGAGGTGGGTTGTCCAGTGTTTACCCATGATCTGCGGCAAGTCCAGTGGCCCAACTCCCGCATGTTCAACCAGAAATCCCGGAGAAGTATGACGGCAAGACCCATCCGTATGAGTTCCAAAGCATCCACACCATTGCGGTGAAGGCTGCCGGGGGCCGCGACGACAAGATATTGGCCAACTACTTCCCATTGGTGCTTAAGCCCAACGTCAGGTCATGGCTGATGCACTTGCCGGAGGGGTCCATCTCTTCCTCGGTGGACCTGTGTCACGAGTTCGTTGGCGCCTTCAAAGGAGGTCAACAAGCTCCTGGCCAGGAGAGCGATCTGCACATGATGCCCCAGAAGGAAGGCGAAACTCTTTGCAAGTACATCCAAAGGTTCTGACACGTTCACCACAACATCCTAGACGTTCACCCTGCCGCTGTTATCAGTGCGTTCCATCAGAACATGCGCAACCGCGGGATGCGGGAAGAGCTGGCGATGAACAGAGTCAGGGATGTCGTCGAGCTTTATGCTTTGGCAGACAAGTGCGCTCGGGTTGAAAAACGGAGAAGACTCCCCGTTGAAGATGCCGATGCAGAGGTCGACTCCGAAGATGAGGATATTGCTGTCCCAGCAAAGAAGGGCCAGTGACGGAACAAGAAGTGCAAGGGTAAGACCGTGCTTGCCATCGAGGAATCTAGCAACCCTAGCGCCGCCAAGAAAGGCAAGGTGGATGACCCCGGCAACGATGTTGCCGGGTGTGCCTCCTGCCAAGCCCTGGTGGCTGCCGGCAAGCCAGAAGACTCCGACAAGCAGTATTGCAAGATCCATTGCACCAAAGGCCATGATCTCCAAGACTGTCGGCAAGTTGAGCAGCTTGCCGAGAAGCAGAGGGACGAATATGAGAGGCGAGACAAGGAGAAGTATTAGGATGGTGCTGAGGGGTCCGGCAAGAAGCATGTTGGCCGAGGAGGTCACTGCAGCAAGCCCAAGAAACAAAAGGACCGGCCCGCCCGTGGCCACGACAAGCAAGAAGAGGATGATGATGCCGAAGACAACGGCCAGTCCACTGGGAATGAGTTTCAGAAGGCTACTAAGACAATGTGCATAGAGGGAGGTGCCTCGTCACACTCCTCTCACCGCCAAAACGCTGGGTGCGCGAGGTTAACGCGGCAGATCCCTCTATCGGTACCCAGAAACCTATGAAATGGTCCAACACTCCTATCATCTTCGACGCCGAGGACCACCCATATTGCCTAACTGCGGTAGGATGCTTCATGTTGTTGGTTTCGCCAACAATCCGCAACCTCAAGGTGACGAAGATGTTAATCGAGAGTGGGGCTAGCTTGAACCTGATCTCGCCCGGTGTCGTCCAAAGGTTGCAAATTCCTAATGGAGATCTCGAGCGGACAGGCGGCTTCCAAGGGGTCAACTCAGGAAGAACTCAGCCTAGGGGCAAGATCACGCTGCCAGTGACGTTCAGCGGTGATATCAACTTCAGAACAGAGAAGATCGTCTTTGACGTTGCCGAGATCTTGTTAGCATACAATGGCATGCTCGTCTATCCGGCATTGGCCAAGTTCATGGCGGCCACCCACTTTGCTTCCAACGTGTTGAAGATGCCCGGACCAATAAGCGTCATTACCATCAACTCTGACAAGAAACGCGCGCTTATCTGCGCCAACCAACTCTACCGGGGTGCAATCGCAGCACCTGCCACCAAGGCACCTGCTCCTGCCGATGAAGCTCTTGGGGGGGAAGAAGACCGACAAGGACTCTGGCGCATAGTTCGACAAGTGCACCTCTTCGAGGTGTTACACTACTATTGACAATGTGCCAGAGAGCTCCACCATTAAGAGCAAAAAGTCCAAGGCTGCCCCGCTAGAGACCAAGAAGGTGCCCGCCCAGGAGGATGGCATTGGGGGAACTTTCACCATAAGTTCCACCCTTGACAACAAATAGGAAAGCCGCTCATCGCCTCCCTGTGGGCGAATGTCGATGTGTTTGTATGGCAACCATCTGATATCCCCAGTGTTCCCAGGAAGGTGATTGAGCAGCACTTTGCCGTCTGCCCACATGCGCGGCCAGTCAAGCAGAAGGTCCGAAAGCAAGCTTTGGAGCGGCAACAATTTATTATCAAGGAGATCAAGAAACTAGAGGCAGCTGGCTTGATTAGAGGAGTACTCCATCCGACATGGTTGGCCAACCCGGTTGTAGTGTGCAAGGCAAATGATAAATGGAGGTTGTGCATTGATTTTACAGACATCAACAAAGCGTGCCCCAAGGATCCTTTTCCCTTGCCACGCATCAACCAGATTATGGACTCCACCGCCGGTTGCGATCTGTTGTCTTTCCTTCACGCCTATTCCGGTTATCATTAGATATTTATGGCCAAGGAACACAAAGAGAAGACCGCGTTTAGCACCCCATGTGGTACGTACTGCTTTTTGCGTATGCATTTCTGGTTGAAAAGCGCTGGTTGTACCTTTGCAAGAGCAGTCCAGATTGGTTTTGAGCCCCAGCTACATAGAAATATGGAGGCTTATATGGACGACATAGTGGTCAAAACCAAGGATAAGGCCACGCTCATACTAGACCTAGAAGAACATTTGCAAATCTGTGCAAGATCAACATGAATCTCAACCCCGAGAAATGTGTGCTCGGCGTCCCATCCGGCAAGCTTCAAGGGTTCTTTGTGTCTCAATGAGGAGTCGAAGCAAATCCCGGCAAGATCAAAGCAATTGAGAAAATTGGGCAACAAGACGAGTCAAGGACGTGTGACGCCTTGTCGGCTGTGTTGCTGCTGTGAGTAGGTTCATCTCAAAATCTGTTGAGCGCGCCTTGCCCTTTTTCAAAATCTTGAAGAAGGCAGGTCCAATGAAATGGACTCCAGAAGCGGAGGCGGCGCTGCAGGATTTGAAGAAGTACTTTTCCTCTCCGCCAGTCCTAGTTGCGCCAAAACCACAAGAGTTGTTGCTGCTGTATCTGGCGGCAACAAATCAAGTGGTGAGTGTTGCACTAGTGGATGAAAGAGAAGTTGATGAAGAAGCGGCAACAATGGCAGGACCTCTGTGCGATGATCCGGGACAGTCTCTAGCAGGGTCTGGTGCCGGCAAAGAAGGATTTGCACAATTGAAAGAGATCGTCCAGAAGAAGAAAGTGGTGCAGCGACTAGTCTATTTTGTCAGCTCCTTGTTGCAGGGGTCTAGATCAAGGTATTCTAGCATGCAAAAATTGCTCTTCGGCCTTCTTATGGACTCGAGGAAGCTGTGCTATTACTTCCAAGCACATGAGATCACCGTTGTCACCTGCTTCTCGCTACAATGGATATTGCGAAACCCGGAAGCTACTGGCAGGATTGTGGAGTGGGCCCTGGAACTGTCAAGCTTTGGTCTTAAGTTTCAAAGCACTTCGACCATTCATAGCAGGGCCTTGGCGGAGTTCATTGCAGAATCGACCCCAATGCCCGATTAAGAGATTCCAGAGTCAACTCTCCTTGGCAAGGAGACTGATCGAGAATGGATCATGTATTTTGATGGAGCTTTCTCGCTGCAAGGCGCGGGCGCCAGAGAGCTGCTTGTCACACCCATCGGAGAGCACCTCAGATATGTGGTCCAGAAGCACTTTCCCCAGAGAGATCAACGAACAACACTATTGAGTACGAAGGGCTACTTGTCGGTCTCAGGATCGCGGCGGACCTTGGGATCAAGAAACTTATTGTCAGGGGTGATTCTCAACTTGTCGTCAGGCAAGTGAACAAATATTACCAGAGCTAGTTGATGGAAGCCTATGTAGTTGAAGTGAGGAAGTTTGAAGAACGTTTTGACAGCCTACAAATGGAGCACGTTCCACGTGCAGAGAATAGCATTGAAGATGGCCTGTCAAAGTGTGCTGCCCTTAAGTTACCTGTGGAACCAGGAACTTTCGTGATCCAACTAACTCAACCCTCCATGACACCATCAACTAGACAAGAGAAGAGAAGAAAGTTAAATTCCGGCAAGCATTCCCCGGCAGAGCTCCCAAGAGCCACCGGCGAGGAAGTTGCCGAAGAGAACGGCAGGCTTGTCAGTGAGCATCGTGCTCCGGTGGAGCCCTAGGCTCTTGCAGTGAAAGTGCACGCTCCCACCAGGCTTTCCGGGGTGCAGTAGGCGCTAGTAGGGGTCAAGCCCTTGCTGTCGAGGCAAATGCTACCCCGGCAGAGGATACACCTTTAGTCCTTGTTGTCGAGCCACAGGCTCCAGCATGGGCATAGCACATCGTCCATTTCCTTCAGACGGGAGAACATCCCGGGGAACAAGAAGAAGTAGAGAGAGTAGCCCACGGGTCTAATATGTACCAGTTCATAGACAATGTCCTGTACCGAAAAAGACCGAACAGTGTGAAACTCAAATGCATTTCTCGAGAAGATGGACTAGAGTTGTTGGCAGAGATACATGGAGGCATATGTGGCTCCCACATTGGATCAAGGGCCCTTGCCGGAAAAGCATTCCAGCAAGGCTTCTTTTGGCCCACCGCCCTCCAGGATGCGACAACATTAGTAACCAGGTGTGAAGCATGCCAGTTTCATTCAAACAGATTACATCAACCAGCACAAGCACTTCAAATGATCCCTCTCTCCTAGCCATTCTCAGTCTGGGGGATCGACAGCCTGGGCCCTTTCCCCCGCATTGCCGGGGGCTTTGAGTACTTGTACGTCGCGATCGACAAGTTCACAAAGTGTCCAGAAGTGGAACCGGTGAGAAAGGTGACAACACAATCAGCCGTCAAGTTCTTTAAGGGACTATCTTGCCACTTTGGTGTTCCCAAGAGGATCATCACTTACAACGGAACACAGTTCATGAGCTACACCTTCATGCAGTATGTCCAAGACCTTGGTAGCAAAATCTGTTTTGCTTCCGTTGCCCACCCGAGGAGCAACGGCCAAGTAGAGAAGGCTAATGTTGAAGTGCTGGGAGGTCTCAAGACAAGAACTTTTGATAGGTGATATGTCTCCAACGTATCTATAATTTTTGATTGTTCCATGCTATTATATTATCTGTTTTGGATGTTTTATATGCAGTAATATGCTATTTTATATTATTTTTGGAACTAACCTATTAATCTAGAGCCTAGTGTCAGTTTCTGTTTTTCCTTGTTTTTGAGTTTCATAGATAAGGAATATTAAACGGAATCCAAACGGAATAAAACCTTCGGAATGATTTTTTCTGGAACAAAAGGAAGCTATGAGACTTGAGAACCGAGGCAGAGGAGCCTCCGTGGGGCCACAAGCCCTAGGGCCGTCGCCAGGGGGTGGCCGCGTCGGGTAGGCTTGTGGGCCCATGGGTGCTCCCCTAACCCGAATCTTCGGCCTATAAATTCCCAAATATTCCATCAGTATCAGAACGAGCCACAAAAACACTTTTTCGCCTCGAGAAGCTTCTGTTCCCGAGAGATCCAATCTTGGAACCTTTTCCGGTAATCTGCCGGAGGGGGGTTCAATCACAGAGGGCATCTACATCAACTCCATTCCCCCTCCGATGATGCGTGAGTAGTTCACCACAGACCTACCGGTCCATAGCTAGTAGCTAGATGGCTTTTTCTCTCTCTTTGCTTCTCAATACTATGTTCTTCATGATCCTCATGGAGATCTATTCGATGTAATACTATTTTGCGGTGTGTTTGTCAAGATCCGATGAATTGTGGGTTTATGTTCATATTATCCATGAATATTATTTGAGTCTTTCTTGAATTCTTATATGCATGATTTCATATCTTTGTAAGTCTCTTCGAGTTATTGGTTTGGTTTGGCCAACTAGATTGGTAATTCTTGCAATAGGAGAAGTGCTTAGTTTTGGGTTCAATCTTGCGGTGTCCTCACCCAGTGACAAAGTAGGGGTAGCAAGGCACGTATTGTATTGTTGCCATCAAGGGTAAAAAGATGGGGTTTTCATCATATTGCTTGAGTTTATCCCTCTACATCATGTCATCTTACTTAATGCGTTACTCTGTTCTTCATGAATTTAATACTCTAGATGCAGGAACGAGTCGGTCAATGTGTGGAGTAATAGTAGTAGATGCAGAATTGTTTCGATATACTTGTCGCGGACATGATGCATATATGCATAATCATTTCCTTGGATATCTTCATAATTATTCGCTTTTCTATCAATTGCTCGACAGTAATTTGTTCACCCACTGTAATACTTGCCACCATGAGAAAAGCCATCTAGTGAAACCTATGGACCCCGGGTCTATTTTCCATATTACTTTCAGATCTAAAACCAAAAATACCAAAAATACTTGCTACCTTATTTTCACTTTTAGTTTTACTTTCCGTTCAAGCATCCTATTATATGTATCTCTATTAGATCTCATCCTTGCAAGTAACCGTGAAGGGATTAACAACCCCTTTATAGCGTTGGGTCTAAGAGTTTGATTCTTTGTGTAGGTACATCTACTGGTGGCTCGCTTGTATCTCCTACTCGATTGATACCTTGGTTCTCAAAAATTGAGGGAAATACTTACCTACTTTGCTGCATCAAACCGTTCCTCTTCACGGGAAACCAACGCATGCTCGAGAAGTAGCAATAGGATGCACAAGTGCGGAAGGAACTGGATTGATGAGTTGTTGGTGGTTCTTTTGTCAATCAGGATGACACCAAATCGAGCTACTAGCCACACACCCTTATCCGTTGTCTATGGGGCGGAGGCAGTTCTTCCCACAAAAATCATATACGGGCCTCCTGGAGTGATCGCTTATGATGAGCTGGAGCAAGAGCAATTGTGGCAAGACGATGTGACACTCCTTGAGGAAGACCGTCTTCAGGCTGCTATGAGAGTTGTACGCTATGAGAAAGCTTTATGCCACTACCATAGCCGCAAGGTCAATGCCAGAAGTTTTGAGGAAGGCGACCTTGTTCTTCGGCGAGTTTAGTCCGCCAAGAATCCAAACAAGTTGACGCTGGAGTGGGAAGGCCCTTATCGGGTAGTACGAGTCACTAGGCCTAGCGCAGTCTGCTTGGAGACCGAGGATGGCGTTCCAGTGAGCAACTCCTAGAATATCGAACATCTTCGAAAGTTCTACCCATGAGGCATGGTTGCAAGGCCAGCACCGGCGACCACCCTTTGTACAAGTCTTGCCGCTGAAGCATGCAATCCTTGGTACAAAGCCAGGCTCAGGCCCTATGCGTAGTTAAATAAAGATAAGTATTTCACAACCTTGGCTGATTCTCATTTTTGTTTACATACATGTCTATCTGAAGCGTTGCACTATACTTAATCCCGGCAAGGGCTGACGGACCGCCAAGGTTCCATACCCATATCTTCTCTTCTTTCCTATAGTAAAGGATGGAAGGACACCTCGCGTGCAGCTTTGCCAGGGGGGTGGGAGTATGGATACCTATGAACGACGTCCAAAAAAACTTGCCAAAAGGAGAAAGGAAACAAAAAGATAAGTTGTGAAAACCCCATGTGAATCCTTGTCGTAGAGTTATTTTCCTTGAGCAATTTCGACTTATGTATGGAAAACCTGCACGCGCGGGAAGCTTGTCGTGATTGGATGCACCTCACTGCGTTCGCGACCACTCAACAGCTTAAGTGGCTTCGCCCATGCTCCTTGTTTTGTTTCGAGTCCGCTCAACGATCCAAGTGACAGCGCTCGTGCCCTTATCCTGTTTTCGAGTAAGACTGACGCCTTGAATGGCCGCGCCAAGGACGCCAAGGTATCTTGCCAAAAGTGGCTCCGCCAGTAGGCTGCTAAGGACCCGTTCCTCAAAGCTCTTGTGGTAGGGCTACACACACCGGCAAGATTCTTCCAGAAAGGGCATAGGGAAAATTCCATACATAGAAACGGTTTAACTAGGAAGATAACATAGCAATCGTCCAAGGCATAAGCAGATAGCATTACATCGGCCTTGCCGAGACTCTAACACAAAATAAATTGTTCTTGGAATGTGCAGCGACAAGGAGTGGGGCAACTAATCTGCGGTCACCCTCGACCGCTTGACCTGGCTTACCCGCTCGACGATGGTCTTGACGAGTTCCTCAAGCGCTTGGACGTCCACACCCTTTGGCAAACGGTCAAGGATGTTGGCGAGGTTGAGGCCAGGATTCTTGTATGCCACCTTGACGAGCACCTTGCGAAGGACAGCCTGGCAGAGCTTGCGCAATTCGTTGGCCAGGTTGGCCACCCGGTCAGAATGGAGCTGCTCAAGGGCCCCGAGTAGGCTGTCAAAGAACATGGCCACCTTGGCGCTCGTGGGGACCCTATCGTCAGGAGAATATGAAGGGCCCTCTAGGCCCATGGCAGACAGTTGTTCGGCGAGCTTCACCATGACGTCGACGAGCTTCTCGGTCTAGACTTCCACTCCACGCACATAGTCATTGTGGGAGATGATGGTGCTCTCGACAAGGTGCTTCTCATCGTGGAGATCCTTGACCAGAGCCTTCTCTCGAGTCTTGGCAACCTCGAGAGTCCTAGTTAGCGTGTCTAGCTTCGAGGTTAGATCGTCGATGGACTCATTGGCCGTGGAGAGCTGCTTAGCCTTGTCGGAAACGATGACTTGCACCTCCATCAGGCTGGCAACGGGTTTGTTCCACTCGGCCTCGAGTGACGAGACCTTTGCGCCTTGATCTTCAAGGACCGCATCCAGTTCCTTCACCCTCTTCTCTAGTGAGCTTTTGGCATTCTCCGCAGCCTTGGCTGCGTCGACAGCCTCCTTCAGCTTGCTAGCGTGGTCTGTCGCCAGGGCTTCCTGTGCCTCCTTGTGCCCCCGCTCCAGCCCTTGGGTGCTCCGCGCGACAAGATCCTCAAGCTCCACTTCCTTGCCGCGGGGCTTGTCGGTGAGTACCTCCTCACAAGCGATGAGGTCTTCCTCTTGGGCGTCAAGCAAGATGCGATGCTCCATCAAACGAGCGTCCTCTTCGACGACCTGTTGTTTGGCCTCCTCCTGCGCCTGTTCAGCGTCAAACTCCTACATGTAGAGTTGGCTCTAGCCTTCACTCAGTCACGACTAACCAGTCAGTAGGTCCTTGGAGGCCTGGGCGTACCAAGCCTGGGTCTCCTTGACATGTTCTAGGAAACTGGCCTCGGCAGCTTCGACGACGGCAGCACTGGAGTCAAGTTTCTCCTTCCGAGCACGGTGAAGCACCTGAAGCTTCCGAAAGCTGTCGCCCATGAACTAGATGACCCGCTCCTCCTAGTATTTGCTGCCGGCGTTTGGCTCATCAATGATGTCGATCCCGGTGGCAACGACGACCTCCTCAACAAGGACTCCCTCCTCAGGCGACGCCCCAACGCTTACCATGTCGGGGATGCTGATGAACAGGTTGTCACTGACCTTGAATTACCTGCTCGATGAAGGGGATTCAGACGCGGATGGCTGGCCCTTGATGGTCGTCTCCCCGCCAGCCTCCTCACCGGCCCGCTCGACGGACTTCTTGGCGACCTCCTCCTTCTGCGTGGCTTTGGCTTCCTAGGCACTAGCAGCCTCGGCAGCATCGTTCTTAGCGGCCTCAGCCTCGGTGCTCTTAACGGCTTCTTCGGTGGCGATCTTGTCAGCCTCGGTGGCAGCGTCCCTTGCTATCTCCTTGATGACAGAGTCAATGTCCAGTCCCTCCGCCATGGGAATGTCTGAAGACCAGGGAGGCAAACGAAGCAAAGCTAAGGAGGAAGTTCAAGAAGGCAAAAAAGGGGGGAATACCTTCGCCTACGACGATTACCGGCGGAGACCCACCGGTGCATGAGCTTGTCGGCCCTCCCTCATCGCGATAGAGTATGCTGGAGGAAGTCCTGGCCAGAGAAGAATCCATGGGCGGTGAATCCGGGGCGATCGCCGATGACTCTCCTTGTCGTCGTCTTCCTCCTCCACGTCTGGTGATGTCAGAAGTAAAGATGCACACCCCAGCGCTTGCGAGCGGGAAATGACTAATGAACACACACTGGGGGCTCTGCCAGGGGCTGAGTTAGGGAACGTGACGCGTGCTTGTCTCCTTGACGTGTTCTAGGAAACTGGCCTCGGCAGCTTCAACGACCGCAGCCCTAGAGTCGAGTTTCTCCTTCCGGGCACGATGAAGCGTCTAAAGCTTCCGGAAGCTGTCGCCCATGGACTGGAGGACCCGCTCCTCCTGGTATTTGCTACCGATGTTTGGCTCATCAATGATGTCGAGCCCGGCGGTGACAATGACCTCCTCAACAAGGACTCCATCATAGGGCGGCGCCCCAGCGCTTACCGTGTCGGGGATGCTGACGAACAGGTTGTCACCGACCTTGAAGTACCTGCTCGATGAAGGGGCTTCAGACATGGACGGTTGGCCCTTGATGGTCGTCTCCCCACCGGCCTCCTCGCCAACCCGCTCGGCGGACTTCTTGGAGACCTCCTCCTTCTACATGGCTTTGGCTGCCTAGGCACTAGCGCCCTCGGCAGCATCATTCTTAGCGGCCTCAGCCTCGGCGCTCTTAACGGCTTCTTCAGCGGCAATCTTGTCAGCCTCGGCGGCAGCATCCCTTGTTGTCTCCTCGATGACAGAGTCGACGTCCATTCCCTCCGCCATGGGAATGTCTGAAGACCAGGGAGGAAAATCAAGCAAAGCTAAGGAGGAAGTTCAAGAAGACAAAAAGGGGGGAATACCTTCGCCTACGATGATTACCGGCGGAGACACGCCGGTGCCTGAGCTTGCTGGCCCTCCCTCATCATGATAGAGCACGCTGGAGGAAGTCCTGGCTAGAGAAAAACCCATGGGCGATGAATTCGGGGCGATCGCCGATGACTCTCCTTGTCGCCGTCTTCCTCCTGCACGTCCGGTGATGTCAGCAGTAAAGATGCACACCCCAGCGCCTGCTAGCGGGAAATGACTAGTGAACACACGCTAGGGGTTCCACCAGGGGCTGTGTCGGGGACCGTGACGCGTGCTAGTATCCAGACTGGCGGTAGTCGCCCTTGGCACACCTGAGGCGCTTGCCGACGATCCCTCAACCTTCGAAGTCTTCGCCCTCTTCGCGACCCGCTGCGCCAACATTTCCGCATCCCTATAGAGAAAAATCAAGACAGATTAGACAAGTGGGGAAAGTGAACCGAGGATTGGGAAAATACGGCAGGATCCTTACTCTTCTTCTTACTCTCGGGCAGAAAGGTCGAAGGCGACCTCTACCGTGGAGCCTCTGGGAGGAGGTGGAGGGGTGCTCCTGGATGGCTTGGCCGCAGCAGGCGTGGGATACTGATGGACTTCTTGTCGCCGTGCAGCCTTGTCAGTTGCCCCCTTATCGGGGGCTGCGCTACTCGAAGAGGCTTGCCGAGCTAGGAGCCCGGAGGCAGCGTTCCTAAGGACACGCCTTTTCCTTTGGACGAGGGGCGTGACCTACTCGAGCAGCTCCTCTACATCTTCGACAAGGTGTCCCGGGGCAGACGTGTCACCTCGCTCCTCGGTGATCCCGCCCTGCCTGACCTTATCCTCGCCCGCAATACTTCCCCTTCCCCGGCTTCATCTTCCAAGAAGCCGACACCGCCGGCCTCCTCGGCAAGTGCCGCTTCTTCCGCCTTGCTGGCGACGTACGCCAGCTCCTCTTCGGTGGTGTCGCGGACGAGGCCCTCCTCCTTATGGATGGCTGTCTCTGACAGGTTGTCGAAAAACTTTTGTGCCTCCTCCGCATACGGCTCCATCCAAGCTATGTCAAGGCTATGGGCATCAAGCACCGGCATCATGGCAATGATTCTGCCCAAGGCCGAGTTATTGCACAAGCGGACTATGCCTGACGGTAGCTCGATCGCCGTGATGCTCCTGAACAAACTCTGGAAGAGGGCCCCATGCTACATGATGGTCAGGTTTTGGTTTAGCCCGGGGCGCGGCCTCATGATGTCCTCCGCATTCCTAAAATCCCAGGCCGGCCTCCCCTTGTTCTGCAAGGGGGCGATGCGCCGGCGAAGGAAGTCAGCGCCTATCATCTCAATGGAAAGGCAGGCGCCTCTGAGGCGGTGGATCCTGGTGATCGCGACCGTGATCTTCTCATCCCAAGGGCGAGGGCGCTCCAGTCATCACCGTGCACCATCCTGGTCTGCCGTGGCATATAGAACGGCTGGGGCTTCTCCTCTTGGAGATAGCACCACATACACCATCACTCGTCCCATCTATCGCAATAAGCCCCTTCAGGGTAGACCTCCTTGGTTCCTAGACGAGGAATCCAAGTGATGGCGCTAGAAAGGGCTCCGCCTTGTTGGATGCGGGGGGTGAAATAATGACTGAAGAGAGTGGTGCTAGGGTTTACTCCGGCAAAGTTTTTGCAGAGGTGTGCAAAAACTGCCATGGATGTCACAACGTTCGGCGTGAAATCCAGGAGTTTGAAGTCGTAAGTAAGCATAAGGTCGATAAAGAAGTCCGAGTAAGGGGGCAGAGCCCGCAGTAAAAGTAATCGGCAAAGAAAGGGTATTTGCCTGGACCTTCCCCGGAAGGACCCGGGCTCACACAAGTGGCAGGGTTCCCCAATGTCGCTGTCGCCCACATCCACCGGTACCACCTCTTCAGGGTGGCCACACTGAGCCCTGGCGGGAAAATGACATGCTCCCTCTGCATCTTCGCCGCCTTGTTCTCCGAGACGACCTCCGTTTCCTTGCCCTTGTTGGCTTTGGGCGGCATGGTGATGGCGGGGATTGAGACCGAGGACGAAGAGGGGGCAGGGGTGCTAACAAATGCAAGAGGGACTGCCTTGGGCTCGAGGAGGAAGACAACAACAGTTCTCAGATTGGGAAAGGCGAGAGGTAAATGGGCATCCGCTCTGCAATCTCCTCTTTGTGGGGAAGGCATGGGGCGGCCCCTTTTTACCAAAAACAAGATAATACAGAAATGTTCCGCAGGCGCACTGTTGTAACGGCCGCGCTGCGCACGTATCCCACTACCCGCATTCAATGGACATCGTGGGGAAGCAAAGCGAGCGCAATGACCAAAACTGCAAGGCCCTACCATGCGTGCTCATGCACTGGTTGGGCCTAGCCCAACAACGCCTCGCGACGTGTGTGACCCAGGCCCAGGGACTCCTGTCGGTGCACTAGAGTTTTTGGGCCAACTAGTGCCCCTTTACTTGTGCACAAGCAGTAGTAGTCGCCCCAGCGGCAAGGCCCAGCAAAGACTTTTCAAGCATCAGCAAAGAAGACTCAAGACTACCGGCAATACCTTGCCGGGAGGGCTGTAGAGCCTCCAGGTGAAGCAAGACCCCCGGTAAGGCAAGGTCCCGGTAAGGCAAGGTCTTGACAAGGCAAGGTCCTGGCAAGCACCGCTAGCACACAGGCCAGGTGTCAATTCGCCTAGACGCGTGTCACGGCGTCGATGTTGCAGGTAGCTAAGCGGCGCCGATGGGACAGGCCCCCGTCTCGTCCCACTAACGGACTGAGGTGCCTGACGGTGCATTGAATGCTCTTATCCTACTCTGTAAGAGTTAGGTACTATAGCGCTGTAGCCCCGTGCATCCCGTGTGCACTCTATACGCCACTATTGGGATCCTCTTAGGTATAAAAGGAGGCCTAGGGCATTATAGAGAAGGGGTTGGACAGTAAAAGGTTAGACAATCAGACAGTTGGGAAGTTAGGCAAACGGACAGCCCAGCAGTTAGAAAACTGGAGGTTACCAAGCTCATGTAGCAGCCGTTCATTGCGCTCCTGTAGTTAGAACCCTAGAACACGATCAATATAACATACCAGGAGTAGGGTTTTACGCACCTGTGTGGCCCGAACCTGGGTAAAAACACCCCGTGCGCTGCTTACCAGACCGGCTCTTTGTGTGAGCCCACCCCCTGCCTAACCTAAAGGGATCCCCATGATCCCATAGGTGTTCGTTCCCATGACACCCGCTTCACTCGATGTGAATTGACAGAATTGTGGAATTGGTACCGTACTTGTTCACTCACATCTACAACATAAAGCTTATCGAGTGGCTTGGTTAGGAAAAGTGGCACAAAATTCAAGCAAAATGAAGTCCAAGATATTGTAAATTTTGAGATAAATCCAATGGACTCAAAATGCAAAGCAAGTGATCCCAAATATAGAGGAGGGCAATAGAGAAAGACACGCGGTAGGATAATGGGGCTTTTGCAACTATAGGTATGAGCAAAGCTCGCGTTGCACAAACACAAGGAGAGACGCTAGCTTATTGCACGTTTGGGAACGATTCACCACTTGGCACCAATCCTACTCATGCAAGCATACATTTCCTATTCCATGTATTCTCATGCACAAGTATCTCTTTTCATGCTCAACTCTTTGCTTATAAGCTTATGATCTTTCTTTCTTGCATAGAAGCTTTTTTTTACTCATCTCTTCCTTTCCACTATTCTTATTGAGCCTCAACCAACTATATGAGACAAGTATCACTAGATAAGCATGGGATCAAGCAATTGCACTATATTATATTTCTGATGATGCAACAATAGGATATCATATCACTGAGCACAAGTTTTCGTGAAGCTCGGCAATACTCAGATAGCTAGTCTCAATAGGTATGAAGGTAATCGCAAAGATGGTGGGGCTAACAAGATGCAATGGCAAGGAAGGGAAAGTGTATGAAAGAATGTATACCTTTGTCACATTTAACCTTTCACAAAGTCGCGGTAAACCGGCCTTGCTTCTGGTTGAAGATGGTCTCAAAGGATGGATGGTCGTCGTCAATGTCGAACGTCGGTGGTCGATGAAGTCGATGGCGCGATATAAGTCACCGATGGTGGATGAAGATGTAACCGTCCCTAAGTAGCCGAAACACCTTAGGAGACTCAAATCACAACTCAAGTAACCACAAATGCAAAGGTAAACCAAATGGGTTAGGTTGCGGAAGACGAAGGTGGTAATGCGGATGATATGGTGGAGGGCCTAGTCAAACTAGCCAAAATTTGAAAAATATGATGGAGTCAAATGGTGGTGAAACCATGATGAGCAGCTCCGACACGCCGATAGCTTTCAAACGAGCCAAAGAACACTCAAATCGGTGTTCGGGAGTGGAAGTTATGGTCAAAATGGTGAATTAGCCTTGGTTGAAACTGGGAGGGGCGGTTATACCGCTTGGGTGGGGCAGTTGTACCGCTCTTGGAGCGTCCTCGAGGTGTCAGAAATGAATTAGCAGTTGTACCGCTTTGTGGGGCGGTTGTACCGCAAATATCGGGCAACTTTTCCAGATCTGAGCACGGGGTGGACTTGGGGCGCACTGAAATCAAAATTTTGGACCAATTTGAAGGGGAAAAGTAAAATTAGGTGATGGGGACGCAAAGGGGGGTGGATGTACTTGCTAAACACCAAATCCAAGGATCAAAATCAACAAAAACTCACAATAACAACAAATCACAAGAAAATTTGTGGGGCTATTTTTGTGGGGAATTTTCAAAATTGGGATGAAATCAAACAAAATTAGGCTACAAAACGAATGGGATGCCTCCAAATTCGTGAGAAACCTGGCTCTATATACCAATATGATACGGGGCAAGCCCGTGTGTGTCGATCTTTCACGAATTGGAGGGGGATTCCATGAAGAACACGGGGAAGAACGAGGAGAAATCTCAAGAGGAAAAACTCAAGAACAAGTCCAATCACACATCCACTAGACTCACCACACACAAGATCCACAAAGGTACATGAACAACAAAGGGAAATAAGATACATGGTAGAGTTCATCCCAAATCCCATGGGGAGATGGGGCCTTGATATCCCGGAGGATCTTCCATCGTGAGGGGCCTTGACATCCACTAGGGGATCTTCTCTCATAGAGGCATCTAGTCCATGGGAGAGGTAGTGGAAGGAGCAAAGCTCAACTAACTAAGTGATAAACAATTGCTAACCCTAGAATGAAGGTGGGGGAGGAGTATATATAGTCTTGGCCATGAAGGGGTAAGTGGACAGGGGGATACATGGGCCAAAGCCCATTCTGCGCACAGGTAGGCCGGTTGTACCAATGGATGGACCGGTTGTACTGATAATGAGAAATCAACCGGTACAACCGGGGTAGCACCGGTCTTGAACCGCACTAGAACAGAATGTTGGCCGAGGTTGGAGAGCTTGTTGGCGATGGTGGACCAGTTGTACCGGGGGCACGGTGGTGGACCGGTTGTATCCCTAATTCCTGGGTTGTTGCAAGTCCTCTTCTTCCTTCTCCTCTTCCAAGCTTCCCTCGTGGATGGTGTAGTTGTACGTAGGTGCTGGCACTCCTCATCATCATCGTGAAGCTCCGGCAATACCTATGCATGCACACAGGAGGAGTGTCAAGTAGTATACCATCCTCGAAGGTGTCAAGTGAGCACGTGCAAAGGAGATGATTCACCTTTATGTATGTGACGTAGTCGTGGCACGTGTCACTTGCCAAATGGACTCTTGTCATGTCTGTAGGATGCTCCACATCATAACTGCTCGGTTGGTTGGTGAGTAGGGGATTAATAGGCTAATCGGCAAGTTAATCAGCCATTTAATCAATTAATCAGGCGATTTATCAGTTAATCGGCTACTCTTTGACCCTACAAGTAGGGATTAATCGGCAAGTTAACTGGTTAATCGGATAAATTCTTGAACAGGGGCTGGAAGGAAGATTATGCCCCCTTGACACACGTCCAGAAGCGTGTGTGTCATGCAATAGTTAGCTAAAGCGGTGGTAGAAGCCTGTCGGGATTGCATCCCCGCACGCCACCTAGACTAGCATTTATGGCATTTTGTCCTAAGTGTCAGAGTGAGGTATGATAGGATTGTTAGCTATCTAATCATCAAACAATGTTTGTTTTGCCACTGTGGTTACCCCTTGAGCTATAAAAGGAGGCCAAGGGCAACCTAGCTAAACATTCAGACATTTGGACTCACGTAGCAGCTCCCCCGAAGGAAACCCTTACTGGGTTAGTGCATTGCGTGTGCTGCGTGCTCCTCTGATCAATCCACCAAAGCATGAGTAGGGTTTTACGCTTCTCAGCAGCCCAAACCTGGGTAAAAACCAGCATCCACATCGCCGCGCTGCCTCACTACCTCCGCTTTTTGTGCATGGGACCTCACCCCTGCCGAACCACAAAGGGGCCGATGACCCCATAGGTGATCGAGTGCATCATGCCCTGACACTTTGCAATAAGTATATGATTTCTTCATGACTAATGTGAAACTATGGACATACGCAATCTCATCTCCTCATATTTTGCTAGCTTCTTCGGTACCGTGCCTGGCCCATTCTCACCTCGAGGATCGATGCAAACTTCATCAGTGCATCCAAACCCCGTGACATGATACGCTCTGTCACACATAAGCCTAATTATATATTCCTCAAAACAGCCACCATACCTACCTATAATGGCATTTACATAGCCGTACCAAGATATATTGCCATCCAAATTCCACCGTCACATCATATGACTAGTTCGTTCATCATCATATTGCTTTGCATGATCATATAGAGCTGACATAGTATTTGTGGCAAAGCCGCCGTTCATCATATTTTTACATGTGACACTAGATCATTGCACATCCTGGTACACACTGCCAGAGAAATTCACATTGAGTCATGTTGTTTCATAGTTCTTCATACTGAGTCATCCTCGTACACTGTCAGTAAATAAAAGTGTGATGATCATCATTATTAGAGCATTGTCCTAGTGAGCAAATAAAAATGGGGGAGGCCAAATGAGCCGACCGTAATAAAAAATGAGAGAAAAGGAGAGAAGGGACTTGTGTCTCAATGTGGCACCTTGTTCTTCATATAGAGAGTCTCATGTTACGTTATTTTCATATGCTAGTGGGAATCACTTTTTCATTATTATAAACATGTCTCGTATATTCCGATGACGGGCTTCCTCGAATGCCCAAGGTCTTCATGAGAAAGCAACTTGGATGCACACCACACTTAGCTTCAGTTGAGCTTTCATACACTTATAGCTCTAATGCATCATTTGCATGGAAATCCCCACTCCTTGCATTCACATCTATCGATGGGCATCTCCTTAGACCATCGATATGCCTAGTTGATGTGATGTTCTTATCCACTTTTATCACTTTGACATCTACCACGGTATTCTATTCCACCTTTATGCTATGTCTATGGTTCACGCTCATGTATTGTGTGAAGAATAAAAAGTAGATTCACTTTGAAAAGGTACGATCCAATAGCGTGACTTGGACACCGTGGTGCTTGACATTTGTATTAATATGGTGAAGATGGAGCCATGCCTTGCTAATATTATAAGATGAATGGGGGTAAACATTCCCAGTTATCAAGAGGGTCTAGGAACATCCAGGAGGCGGTGTCCACTGTGCCATATGGAAACACCACTTGGGTTAAGAGACTCCAAAAATTAGCCTTGGCATACTTCTCCACAAGCGTCGGACTGGCATGCTCCAGCACTCGTAAAAATATGCATGGAGGCACGAGAACAACACACCGGATGGCCTAGGATCGTTGTGCATATCATGAGTCCACTAATAAGGTTCAACACCAACCAACCCGTTGTCGCAACCCATGAGACTTCACCTTTCCTGGTAAGAGCCTTGTGCTCGATCGAAAAGCCAGAGATCATCACAATATCCTCCAAAGTGATGGTCATCTCGCCAAGGGCGGTAATGGCCGTGGAGTTCATCCATGGAGGTGTGTCTCTGAAGTGGAGCATCAACAAGAGAAGATCCACTGTTCTGTAATAAGGCTCGTAGTGACGGTTCATTTTTAGGGATTCATGCAGATTGTGGCGTCAACCGAAGTATTGGAGGAACCAAAAACAAACGAACAACTTGTTACTTCTCTCAACTTGTGACAACGTCAAGAATCCACCACTAGAGATAGATACAATACCTCCCCCCTCTCTGTGAGCACATCATGGTGCTTCTCCTCGTAATAATCGTCAAGGCCAGGATATTTATCCGGCTCAAACATCTTACATGATAGATTGTGAACTTATTAATATACATGCTTAAAACTATGACCACATTACAAAATACTCTCTAAATTCATTTGCATTCTACACCATAAACTCTATCTTGACAAACATAAGTACACAATAATAATATACATGCAGTAATTATATCTAAGGTCACTACTCCCTCCCTCACAAATTAGAAGGCATGCACGTGTATCTAGGTCGTCAATCTAATCAACTTAATAAGAGACATTTATTACAAAAAAAACATATCATTAGAAACTTTAGATGTCATATTTTCTAATAATATATTTTTTATGTTAAACAATATATTTTATATAAGTCAAATTGACGACTTAGGTATACGTGCAGGCCTTCGAAACTGTGACGGAGGGAGTAACATAATTGACCCAAAAAGTCCATTCCATACATAATGCAAGAAAAAATAGTTACTCAATTACTTGACAATACCAGCTACATTAACACAACTACTATTTATAGCATCTCAACGTAACTATCCACAAATAATATATACAAACTAATTTGTACAATCTAATCTAAAAATATTGACCTAATAGAAAATTTTCAATCTCTACATGAACGTCTACACAATACATAGTACGTATCCACCACAACTATGTATCCCTTCATTACAAACCATGTCCCAAACAATATATTAAAGTAAACTATGAAAATCAAATCTCAGGGTTCCACCTTATACAAAAAAAATGCAAGAATAATAGAAAGATTTGACAAAATATTTGGAGGGATGGAAGGAGAATACCTCAAGCTAGTTGGGAAGAGTCAAATCCACAAGTTTTGATGGTCAGAGTTAAAGATTTGAAAAAGACGGTGACGGAGAAGGATAAAGGGCGCCGCTCCTATTCCTAGCGATAGGGACAAACTGGGCTAGCCCCAGCGTGGCCCGCGTGACACTACTTAGGCCAGCGCAAAAACGCCACGGGCAATTGGCATTTTCAGTGTGTCACTTCATCGAGCAACGCCAACGTGGCCGGTCGTGAGCTAAGGCAGAAATGAAGCGCGGTTTGGCGTTTTTCGGTGATGTTTTATAAGGTGATGTTTTTCGTGAGCTAGTACCAGCAACACACCAACGCCATAGTCGCTGATGTTTTATAAAAGGTTAAATCATGAAATAATTTTATATAAATTTTATTTTATGAGCATTTTTTCTCGCAAGCCAGAACAGTGATTTTGGCCTCCACCTCACATGCATGATGCCTCACATCAGGAGTCAGGACAAGTTGATTTGACCCTACGTACTACTAACTAATAGTACTATACTACTGTCTTAATAATTAGTTAATATGCAGTGTCATTTTCTATTTGGGCAAAGTGTGTGTATCATTTGACCCTATATGTCTAGCCATCTGTAGCTATATATAGCTACCGCCGAGTGCATCGAATTCCTGGATGATTCAACCGATCCACGACTCAAAAGCAAGCATAACTAACATCCTGTCAGAAAGGAAAGATATAGCTGTAATCAACATCACTTTTCCGTTCAGAACGAAAGAAAACGAAAATACTACACTTACGACGAGTATGGCTTTTCGATTTGAAAATGCAACAACCAGCCGTCACTGGACTTTGAGTCCAACTGACGTACGTCTTGATCTGTTTCGTCGGACAAAATTAATACATGGATGAATTGTCGTATGTATAGCACGAAAGAAAATTAGTAGCCAATTTACAACTATACTAGCTAATCTATCACATCCGTTTCGTAAAAAAAGTTAATCTATAACAAATATCATACAGTAGTACCCAGGATACGAGGCATCCATGCATGATATGGGTGCACAGAATGCATGCATGCACGCACTGTATACGAGTAAAATCCCTGCATGCTGATCTCAGAAAAAGAAATCCCACCATGCTCTTCTCCGCCATTCCGGTGGCACGCAGTCCAGTGCACTCCAGCTTGGGGAGAAACTTCTTCTCGATCTGCTAGCTTGGTCCCGGCCGGTGCGGACGGAGCCAGAAGAAACTGGCCAATGTACCAGACATGCTAGCGAGCTAGGGATATTCCTCTTTAACGTGCCTACACAGTGCATTTTTTTATCAATATACAGTATACTATTTTTGTGGGGAGAGCAAAATTTGCACGAGTGTTGCTATACGTACGGCTAAAATCATATGATTTCTGTACGACATAGGGTAAACACCGTTGATTGCTAATTAATGAAATATCCTCAGCGCCCATTGTGCCGTTGTATAAGTATCGTAGGTGATTTTATCATACGCGAAGTAATTTCGAATTTGCATGCATGTACGCTTGTCACGCTCCCACAGCAAGCGCGACGAGGCCGCGCGCCGAACAAGGAACCCGAGCATCGTGCTCCGGCCGTGCCCTTGTCCATGCCTTGCCGTGCCGTTGCCGTTGCCGTTTCGCCTGGGGCGACACGAGAGGAGCTGTTTATTCCGACCGATCCGCGCGGCGTCCCAGCACCAAGAGCCGGGAAGCAACGAACTTTCCTTCTGAACTTCCGCATGCCGACTCATTGCAGACGCGTTGACGAGGATGGTAGCTAACTAGCTGACTGATCTTGCACGGATATCTTGGTTCTGTTGATCCAAACGTGCTCTGACGTACACTGCCAACATTGAATTCGTACAAATCGAATTTGTCAAACGGCAAAAAAATAAAGTTCTCTTCGTGCCGCTCTCATGAGCTACATGACTGGACCAAAAGCTCGTAGCACGTGATGAACGCATGGCAGCTCCGCTTATTAAGGTCGTAACTCCCCCCCGCCCAACCTGCTGTGCGCTGCACCTCCTCCAGCTGACGACGTGGTTCCATTCAATGTGACCAATGGAGCGTCGGGGCCAACGGCTTTAGAGCATCTCCAAGAGACACGCGATATTAACGCCGCGCTGAAAATATATATATTTTTTACGCATCAAGTTGTTTCGGGTCTTCCAACGGACGCATAAAAAACGTGCGTGTGGCGTAAGTGGTTCGGTGCGCGGAACGAAACGGCATTGCGCGTCGCTTATTTAGTGCGCCCGCTCCTACGCACTGCAAACTCGAGCGTCCGTGCCGAGCGTCCGTGCCGCTTTCGCCCCGTCCCGTGCCATTGTCGGGGAATTCGCCCAATGAACGGTTGTGCCGATATCCCCCTCATCCCTTCCTACACCCGCGACCCCACCGCCGCCGCCGTCGCCGACGCGAACCCTAGCGCGGGGAGCTTTGGCTTCGCCTCCGCCGGTGCTCCTCGAAGCACCGGGCTCGCACGCCGGATTTTCATGGCCGCACAAACGATCTCGGCGGGCGGCGTTGCGCTGACGCTCGCCTTGAAGCCACATGCCCACCCTCTCGAAGCTCCCAAATGCGGCAGTGGCAAAGGCGAACAAGGTGTCTGGGAAGAATGTCAGGACTGGCTTTCCAGGATATTAATTTCCCAGTAACTAGTCCTTGTGCTCACCAGCCCCAGGATTACTGTTAGTTGGTGGACACATTCCTGATACATAATTTCAAGCAATTTACAAAGTCTGAAATGCAAGACCATGGTGGTCTATGGAGTAAAATAAAGTCTCTAGTGGTAGATGGCGGAAGCGGTACGTGAATCTTCAACGTGTATGGGACTCCATTTCCCACAGGAACAGCTGACCTAGATAATTATTATCTTCGCGTTGCTGCTATCTCTGTTGCCTAGGTTTCAGGGTTGTGGTCATTGTGTTCCTCTCCAAGTAAGAAATCTGTCCAAGACAATAGCTAGAGACAAGCCCATGAGTACTTTGAATATACTCGCAAACGTCATGAACACAGATATAATATAGCATGTGATAATCAAACACTAAAATAATTCACAATCATCCAATTAGTCACAAAGTAAAATTCAAGATGCAAGCAAGCAGGTCATTCATATTAAATATAAATAAGCATTCAGGAAATACAAATAAATTATACCAATCGGGTGTCTGAAGCGACGCCTCGAAAGGTTAAGAATATGAAACATGTATTAGTCGGGCGTCTGAGCGACGCCACATAAAGGGCTTATAAGGAAAATAAATAACATGCTCGCCACAATCGGGCGTCTGAGCGACACCACAGAAAAGGCTTATAAGGAAAATAAATAACATGCTCTCCACAGTCGGACGTCTGAGCGACACCACATAAAGGGCTTATAAAAAGGTAAAAACAAGCATGCCACAGTCGGGCGTCTGTGTGACACCGCATAAAGGGCTTATGAAGAAGGTAAATACGGCATGCCACAGTCGGGCGTTTTTGCGACACCACATAAAGGGCTTATAAAAAATCACAATAAGTAT
Source organism: Hordeum marinum (assembly GCA_022496015.1). NCBI lineage: Eukaryota > Viridiplantae > Streptophyta > Magnoliopsida > Poales > Poaceae > Hordeum > Hordeum marinum. The sequence goes on from CM039677.1 coordinate 169,732,219, forward strand.
CTAGGAGATAGAACCATCCCAGGGATACTCAACAATTCACCTAATAGAGGTGGTCAGTCCATAACATTACTAATCATCAATAGCATTCGTCACACTTCAAGATCAATATTCAGGTTTAGAAGTATTTCCTCCGAAGACCGACACTAAGACCAACACTTGACCCATCCCAGACTGTAGTCCTTCACCACGGACACGGCTATTATAATATATATATACTCTGCAAAGGTTGTACTCTATACCCACGAGTAACGGATTCCTTTAGTCCACAGGGACTAATTCCGCTTACGGTCATTTAGTTGAAAACACACCTGACCCGCACACATCAGCTCAACTTACCAAAGCCTGGAATCACCGATGGCCCCCGTTAAGTAAAACTATGAGTGGGGAGACCACAATCCCAATTAGCATGGGATCACAAAATTTCTACCGTGCGCAAACAGGGGCACTACCCCCTCGGTTCAACCGAAACACCCATGCCCCCGGACCAAGTGGCATGCCTACCATATGCCTCTGGTATCTTCCACTGTGGCCTCTCTGTACGGTGTGTGCCAAGAAATGGGTTGACGACTTATCGAACCGTACCCTACCTGCGGTAGGGACAAGTGGTAGTACAAAACAAGTATGTGGATTACTGGAAATAAGACTCGATCTATGTTCGACTCAGGAGGTTTATGTTTTCATTGCATGGTTAGCACAACAAATCCTCTTCACAATTTCCTGACAGAGTCACCAACTCCCTCATGCTCCATCATGCCTTACTACACATCCTCGTCACCACGATATGTCAGTGTTGTGATCGTGTCAACCGGAACACAACCTTCTTTCGGACTTCATCTGAATTATCATTAGGCATATGTGGCATGAGTAGTGGCTACTGTACTCAATGTCACATGTATAACAAAAAGATTTTCACCATATGCTTACATGCATGAGTAGGATCTCCACATGAAATAACGTCACGTCATCTTAGCATAATGAAGGAATTCATTTGTTCTAGCAAACATCACACAACCAATATCATGTCGAGGTTCAGGATGTTTGCCTTCAATGTGTGGAGGGGTAGGGTGCATGACAATACTTTTGAAAGTTTACTCCTTCTCCCATTTCCTATTTTGAAAATATTCGAATCAACACGCAATTCAAAAAAGTACAAAAAATTGCCTATTTTGAAATAAATCTTAAAATAAACTGTGTGAAATTTGAGAGAGGTAGGAAAAAGAACCAAATCATTTGGAGTTTAATTTTCAAAGTTATAGCTAGTCGAAGTAGGGGTCAAACTTTGTTTTTAATAAATCAGAAAAAAGAAAAACGGTTCCCGTTAATACGCTTACTGAGAAGGGAAGTGCACTCCCGTAGATTACGCCTTCATCATACCTTCATCGATGGGAAAGCACACTAGGAGAAGTGCGCCTTCTAGGGAGTTAGTTGCCTCACCGACAGGTTGAACCCACCTCTCGGGTTCATTCTCTTCCTCCATGCATGCAGATAGGATAGGGGATGGATCCTTGGCAATGATCCCCCGCGCTAGGGGGCTCCATTCCTTGCGCTCAGCACACCAGCGTCCTCACAGAGATGATCCGCGTCCGCCCATGTGTACCATGCTAGCCAGGGGCATGGAAGCGAGCTCACCTTCGATCTCCACAACAATGGTGACGGGCGGTGATGGGGGATGGAGCTACGGCTATGGGAGGAATCTACACAGCTCAGAGAAGATTCTCCATGGTAGTATGGGTCCTTTTCAGGGGCTAATTACACAGGCAGAACTCCGAGGGCTTGGTGCCAGTCGAGGATCAACGATGGCATCATCGACCGTAGGTGGAGAAATTGACCACCCCGGCTCGATTTGATGGGCACAGAAGTTCACAGAGAAGAGTGGGAAGCACTGTCACCTCAAAGAAGATCTCGGGGTCCGGGCAAGGTCGGTTCGGCGATCTCTGCAGGTAAGTCTGCCAGACTGTCGTTCCTGTCGCAAGGTGAGCATATGGCAATGGCTGGCGGGTCCGGCAGGGTGAGCGGATGAGTACGGACTGCTCAAGGGACAGTTGGCACGCTGGGGTCATTCGGGCGGTGCCGGCCATGGAAGAAATGACTACGGTTGGTGGCAAGCTGCTAAGAAGCTTCTGACAGCGGCACTGCGCGGTGTCAGGGGGCGGTCGGTGCGGCTCCAGCTGTGCTGGGGGGACGGGGTCACGGCGGCTCCAGCGGTCCTGGGGGACGGGGTCGAAACCACTAGTAGAAAACATGCCATTTGTCCCGGTTGGGAAGTGTTGGGATATGACCCCATGATAAGACCCGCCCAGGAGGGTCCGAGTCATAGCTGGCGGTTCGCTATCAAGTGGGATAGAACAGGAAGGCTAGGCCGCATGGCGGCTTGCCAAATGGTTGAGACGGAGGCCCAGAGGCAGAAGATGGTGTAAGACCTAGGCGGGTGAGCTGCCCGGACACGGCTTGCAAAAGGAGGCAAGGCGGCTTAGAGACAGGACCAGACATGGTGTAAGAGTCAGTTTGAGACTCGTGTAACCCGAGGCCTTGACCTCCTATATAAAGGAAAGACCCAGGGACGACTTAGACAGAAACCAATCAATCAAGAGCTAGGTCAGGCGAATATGCTCCCTTGTAATTGATACTCTAATCAATACACACAAAGCAGGACGTAGGCTTTTACCTCTTCTCGAGGGGCCGAACCTGGGTAAACTCATGTCTTTCATCCTGATCAACCCCTTTGAGTCCACCGCCTTAGTGATGGCCTCAAACCTAAGTCTTCGGACATCTGTCATGATAAAACCATGACATGAAGGAACTTTAGTCTCGATTCCCCAACTAGGACTAATGTATAGAGACTAAAGGATCTAAGGCTTTTGTCCCGGTTGGCTACGAACCGATACTAAACCCTAGCCACGTGGGCGGCAGAGCACGCCAGGGCATGGGGACCTTTGGCCTCGGTTGGTAACACCAACCGGGACTAAAGGTTTAGCGGTTAAGGCTTCATTGTTTATTTTTTCCTTTTCATTTTGTGTTTTCCATTTAATTTTTTCCTCTAATTCAACATAATCACTTGCATCCATCCACTTTACTCAAGTATATGTCATATAACTCATCATCATCTTACTCATCTAACAACTCATCATCATCATATTAATCATACCAAGTTAAAATCTCATAAAACAAAAAAGATCATAATACTAATCATCCTAATCGATCATGCAAGTTAATATAAACCAGAAAAGCTTCTCTCTCATAGGACCTAGTCCTCCCTCCTAGGTAAAATGACATAAAACAGAATAACACCTATGTCTCCATGATGAAGCAAAGAGATCCAACAGTCTCCAACTTATGGCTTGCGATCCTTCTTTATTTGTCCCCATGCTTCAATTTGGAGCCGTCTTGGTGGTTTGCGCTCAGTCAAGTATGCAAAAGAGAACTCAGGTTGGAAGGGGCTCTTAATTGTCATATTACCTTCGGGTTGCATCAACGGAGGCACAAGTTCATTTGGCAGTTTCTGTTGAAGAACATAATAGTAGCCTAGTTAGCAATGTAATCAATACCACTTACGCAACAGTACTAGTGTACTTAATTAGCAACTCTTACCAAGATATTTTGGCGAATGTCATCCGCCCTCAACCTATGCACTAGTGTCCTGTATAACATATAATTTGGGCCAGTTCCCAAATTATACGGGAAGATCTCCCTACCAACTAGGACACCAATAACAAATTTGATAAGATCATCCTTCTCCTCCCAAGTTAGATGTGATCCATAAGTTAAGTGTGTTGTGTTGATTATGTTCTATGTTTCACTCGAAGAAACGAAATAAGCTATAAATTATAGATTAACAAATTTAGTATGGATGAACACCAACTATTTTTAAATATAGAATGCAAATTACTTGACAAATGTGCATGGTTGACAAACTCACATGGAGGTAAAACAGGAAGCATATCGACATACACCCAAATGTCGATGTTACCTTCAATATGATCTTTAGGACGAAGATCAAAGGTTATTTCCATATCCTCTTGAAATCCATATGCCAAGCAAAGGGTTCCCAATTTGAGCACTCTAATTCTGTGTTATTAAGTGCATTCATTACTTTCACCAGAAATATGTGACCACCTCGTCCTGTTTGGCTTTCCTCGTCTCGAAACTCTCGTGCTCTTCGAAACCAAGCCTCTCGAAGAAATATTGTCTTGCATGACAGGGGATGTGTTGGGAGACGTAGTAGTAAATCAAAATTTTCTACGCGTTCACCAAGATATATCTATGGAGAAACCAGCAACGTGAGGGAAGAGATTATATCTTCATACCTTTGAAGATCGCTAAGCGAAAGCGTTACAAGAATGTGGTTGGTGGAGTCGTACTCGTAGCGATTCAGATCACTGTGGACTCCGATCTTATTGCCGAACAACAGCGCCTCCACGTTCAACACACGTGTAGCCCGGTGACTAAGTTCATGATAATTAAGTTCACATAATCAAATTATTTAATGAACTCCCACTTAGATAGACATCTCTCTAGTCATCCAAGTGACACATGATCCATGTCAACTAGCCCGTGTCCGATCATCACCTGAGATGGACTAGTCATCCATGGTGAACATATCCATGTTAATTGTATCTTCTATACGACTCATGTTCGACCTTTCGGTCTTCCGTGTTCCGAGGCCATGTCTGTACATGCTAGGCTCGTCAAGTCAACCTAAGTGTTTGGCGTGTGTAAATCTGGCTTACACCCGTTGTATGCGAATGTTAGAACCTATCACACCCGATCATCATGTTGTGCTTCGGAACAACGATCCTTAGCAACGGTGCACAGTTAGGGTGAACACCTTTCTTGAAATTTTATTAAGAGATCATCTTATTTACTACCGTTGTTCTAAGCAAATAATATGTAAACATGACAAACATCACATGCAATCAATATAGTGACATGATATGGCCAATATCATCTTGCTCCTTTGATCTCCATCTTTGGGGCACCATGATCATCACTGTCAACGGCATGACACCATGATCTCCATCATCATGTCTTCATGAAGTTGTCTCCCCAACTATTACTTCTACTACTATGGCTAACGTTTAGCAATAAAGTAAAGTAATTACATGGCGTTTATGATTGACATGCATGTCATACAATAAAATAAGACAACTCCTATGGCTCCTGCCAGTTGTCATACTCATCAACATGCAAGTCGTGAATCCTATTACAAGAACATGATCAATCTCATACATCACAATGCATCACATCACATCCTTTGACCATATCACATCACAAGGCATATGCTGCAAAAACAAGTTAGACGTCCTCTAATTTGTAGTTGCAAGTTTTTACGTAGATGCTATAGGTTTCTAGCAAGAACGTTTCTTACCTACGCCAAAACCACAATGTGATATGCCAATTGATATTTACCCTTCATAAGGACCCATTTCATCAAATCCAATCCAACTAAGGTGGGAGAGACAGACACCCGCTAGCCACCTTATGCAACAAGTGCATGTCAGGCGGTGGAACCGGTCTCACGTAAGCATACATGTAAATTTCGTCCGGGTCGCTTCATCCCACAATACTGCCGAATAAAGATAAGACTAGTAGTGGTAAGAAAATTAACAAGATCGACGCCCACAACAACTTTGTGTTCTACTTGGTCATAGATTCTACGCATAGACCTAGCTCTGATACCACTGCTGGGAGACGTAGTAGTAAATAAAAAAATTCTATGCGTTCACCAAGATCTATCTATGGAGAAACCAGCAACGAGAGGGAAGAGATTGCATCTTCGTACCTTTGAAGATTGCTAAGCGGAAGCATTACAAGAACGCGGTTGGTGGAGTAGTACTCGTAGCGATTCAGATCGCGGTGGACTCCGATCTTAGTGCTGAACAACGGCGCATCCGCGTTCAACACACGTGCAGCCCGGTGATGTCTCCTACGCCTTGATCCAACAAGGAGGAAGGAGAGGTTGAGGGAGATCTCCGGCAGCACGACGGCATGATGACGGTGGAGCTGCGTGGTCTCCGGCAAGGCTTCGCCAAGCACTACGGAGAATGAGGAGAGGGAGGAGTAGGGTTGCACCATGGGAGAGATAGATGCGTGTCTCAAATAGCCCAAAGGGCACCACTATATATAGGAGGAGGAGGAGGGAGGGCTGTGCCCTCGGGTTCCCACCCTAGGGGCCGGCGGCAGCCCTAGATGGGACTTGGGCGGCAGCCAAGCGAGGGAGAGGTTCCATCCACCTTCGCCCCATGCAGCCCTCCGGGGCCCGTGGCCCCTCCTGGTGCACCCCCGGAACCCTTCCAGTGGTCCCGGTACGTTACCGGTGACGCCCAAAACATTTCCGGTAACCAAAACCTCACTTCCTATATATCAATCTTTGTCTCCGAACCATTTCGGAACTCCTCGTGACGTCCAAGATCTCATCCGGGACTTTGAACAACCTTCGGTAACCACGTCCACTATTTCCCTATAACCCTAGCGTCATCGAACATTAAGTGTGTTGACCCTACGGGTTCGGGAGACACGTAGACATGACCGATACACCTCTCCGGTCAATAACCAACAGCGGGATCTGGATACCCATGTTGGCTCCCACATGCTCCATGATGATCTCATCGAATGAACCACGATGTCCGGGATTCAATCAATGCCGTATACAATTCCCTTTGTCTACCGGTATGATACTTGCCCGAGATTTGATCGTCGGTATCCCTATACCTTGTTCAATCTCGTTACCGGCAAGTCTATTTACTTGTTCCGTAATCTAGCATCCCGTGGATAACTCCTTAATCACATTGAGCTCATTATGATGATGTCTTACTGAGCGGGCCCAGAGATACCTCTCCGTCATACGGAGTGACAAATCCCAGTCTCGATTCGTGCCAACCCAACAAACACTTTCAGAGATACCCATAGTGCACCTTTATAGCCACCTAGTTATGTTGTGACATTTGGCACACCCAAAGCATTCCTACGGTATCGGGGAGTTGCACAATCTCATGATCTAAGGAAATGATACTTGACAGTCGAAAAGCTTTAGAAGACGAACTACATGATCTTGTGCTATGCTTAGGATTGGGTCTTGTCCATCACATCATTCTCCTAATGATGTGATCCCATTATCAATGACATCCAATGTCCATGGTCATGAAACCGTTACCATCTATTGATCAACGAGCTAGCCAACTAGAGGCTCACTAGGGACACGTTGTGGTCTATGTATTCACATATGCATTATGGTTTTCGGTTAACACAATTATAGCATGAACAATAAGCAATTATCATGAACAAGGAAATACAATAATAACCATTTTATTATTGCCTCTAGGGCATATTTCCAAGAGGATGAACTAATCGATTTGTATAAAACATAAATTACGCGTTCAAGGAAAGAAACAGAAGTCATGCTTAATTATGAAAAACGAGTTGTCATCGTTGCGTACCATAGAAATATCAAAGTCCTCGTAAAGCTTCATGGTGAAGAACCTACCGTCTCGCAGCCTAGGCTGGTCGCAAAGACCCTTATCTTCACCAAAAAATTCACACGCTTGGATCCTATCATCTTCTTATGACGACGATATTTCTTGTGTTCATGATTCAAGAATTATGGCACACTCAGATCCTAATGCGTGTGTGACTTTCGGTCCGTCGAGGCTTTCCTTAAATAACTCTCAAATCTCATGGTGTGTTGGTGCGAACTCTCTCACACTGATATGGTGGTGTATATATGTTGCTGGACACTCTCTCACAGTAATAGTTCGAACATCGGTGATGGACGCCCCCCTCTTCTCTTCTTGCACGTTATACCGACGTATATATCGCAAAGAAGAGAAGAAGAGGAGGCACACCCCATGACAACAGTCGGGATTCCTCCATCAAGAACACACATGAAAGTCACAGAAGGAGCAATGACAGACCCAAAGTCACACACGCATTATACCGATAAAATATCACTAATACATTTATAATGAACTCGAATATAATATCACTAATACATCATCTCGAATAATCTAGTTAATGCATCATCAAATACTAACTAATACTTCTCGAATATTATCATATAATATCACTAATATAGATCGAATACTATCGAATAATCTAAGTCACTAGCGGTTCCTGATTCGCGGGTGGTGGACACCCAAAGATAAGGAACCATCACGGGATCATAACTCGAGTGAGATCCTTGAAGAATCTGCCAGGTATTGTTGAACCTGGCGTCCAATGCCTCCATGTAGCGACCGACGTGCTCCTCCTCCTCCCTGACACGGCAACGTAACACCTTCGCGGGGGCCCGCTCCCTCTGCACCAAAAGTGGCCCCCATGACCGCCACCAAAGAAGCATCGAGTCCACGACGAGACCAGGATTCCGCACCAAGCTCCGAGCCCGGGAAGGTAGCACCTCCCAGTGCCAGTCCGGCGAAGCCCAGTCCCGGACATTGCGCCTCTCAAGGATGTCGACACCGACTCGAAGACGATGAGGATGTGGGCCAGGCATCCTCGATGTCGAGACAAATTCCTATGAGAACATTTTCTTATCGTTTAATCACTAATTTTTTCAAAACCCAAGAATTTTTCTCTAATCTAACGTACACATACTAATTTTTCCTAGGAATCCTAATTAACTAAAACATAAAACAACTAAAACATAAAAAGCATCATAAACAAAATCATCTAACAATATAAATATACTTATCCATCTACTACAATTTTCTTAACACATTGTTTAATGAAAAAATGTTACATACCAACCACAAAAATTTCCTAACACTAAAAAGATATTCTAACAATTAGAAAATATTTGCATGTTTTTAAACAATATGTGTGTGTGTGTGTGTTTGCGGCACCGGAGGGGCCCCTACATCAGAGATGGACGGGGCGGCGGGGCACCTACGCCAGAGATGGATGGGGCGGTGACTCTCGGGCATCTCCAGTGGTGGCTAAGTGGGGGATGGGCTCGGGGAGGGGTGGCCATGGCAGCAATGGTGGACTGGGAGGTGGGCTTCAGGAGGAGAGGGAGGAGAGTGGCTCAGAGCGGTCTCGGCGGCAAGGTCGAGGCAACAGCGGGCTTGACGGTGAGGTCGAGGCGATGGCAAGGTCAAGTGAGAAGACGCCGGCCGGAGCGAGCGGGTCGGGGATGGTGATCTCTGACGGGAGGTTGAAGACGGGCAGCCTGGCGGGAGGTCTAAGACGGTCGGGGAGCTCCGGCAGCCTGGCGGTAATGGGGCAGGGGTGGCGTGACGGGGCAGAATGGGAGAGGTTGGGGCAGAAACCGCAAAGTCCTGCATATATAGAGGGACTCTTTAGTCCCAGGTCGTGGCTCTAACCAGGACTAAAGACCCCTTAGTCCCGGTTGGTATCACCAACCAGGACTAAAGGGCCATCTTTTCAGCGGCCCCAATTTCGCACGGGAAGGGACCTTTTTGGCGGCCCAAATTCCACACGGGAAGGGACCTTTAGTCCCGGTTTGTAGCACCAACCGGGACTACATCCGTATTTTCTCTTTTTTGTTTTGTTTTTTCTTTCTAATTTCTGTTTTTATATTTGGAATAACTGTTAGAGTACTTATAGTTTTAAATGAATCTTTTTTCTTTAGGTCAAAACAATTACAAACTTTCTGTTAGTGCCAGTAGTTTTCAAATTGAAATAGTTTAAATCTGAATTCATTTGAAATTTGTGTGAAACGGTAATTTGGGAATAACTTTAGTTTAAAAGTAGATTTTTGGGTGATTGTTTTTCCTGTTGTTTAACATTAGTATGTTTTATGATTATGTTAAAGTTGGGAAAATTTAGGATAATTTGAATAGGGGTTTTAATCAAAACCACATTCTATTTAACTCTTTTAGTTTTATACCTTCATTTGTTTTAATCAAAATCACTATTGCTGAACTCTGAAATGTTTGAAAGTTGGCATGGTATCATCATTTCACCCATAGAGCTTTTGCTAACAAGTTGAGAGGGTTACGGCAAAAACTAAATGCACTTCGTATACAAAATGGACAATCTCATTCGAAGTATCGGGGTTTCGGACGAAAACTCGTCTGTTACAAAAGGATTTCCATTTTTTAACTTATTTCAACTCCATACCTTTTTTGCATTCAATATGAACCATTAGAAGGCACACACTAAAATTTCAACGCTATCTAACTTCATTTGCTATTTCCATGCATTTAATGATTTGTTTTGAGCTAAATGACCCTGAAATTAAAAAGCACCACAAATGAACTCCGAAAAGGTTGAAATTTGGCATGGTATCATCATTTCATCCACATAGCATGTGCTAAAAAGTTGAGAGCATTACAACAAAAACTGGATGCACTTCGTGTACAAAATGGACAATCTTCTTCGTAGTATCGAGCTTTCGGACGAAAAATCGTCTGTTACAAAAGGATTTCAATTTTTTTAACTTATTTCAACTCAGACTTTTTGTGCATTCAATATGAAAAATTATAAGCCACATACTAAAATTTAAACGCTATCTGACTTCATTTGCTATTTTTCATGCATTTAATGATTTGTTTTGAGCTAAATGACCCTGAAATTAAAAAGCACCACAAATGAATTCTGAAAAGGTTGAAACTTGGCACGTTATCATCATTTCACCCACATAGCATGCGCTAAAAAGTTGAGAGTGCTATGGCAAAAATTGGATGCACTTCATGGACAAAATGGACAATCTGCTTCGAAGTATCGGGGTTTCGGACAAAAACTCGTCTGTTACAAAAGGATTTCAATTCTTTTTAACTTCTTTCAATTCCAGACTTTTTGTGCATTCAATATGAACCATTAGAAGGCACATACTAAAATTTCAACCCTATCTAACTTCATTTGCTATTTGTCATCCATTTAGTGAATTGGTTTGAGCTAAACGACCCTGAAATTAAAAAGAACCACAACTAAACTCTGAAAAGGTTGAAACTTGGCATGGTAAAATCATTTCACCCACAGAGCAATTGGTAAAATGTTGAGAGGGTTACAACAAAAATTGGATACACTTCGTGTACAAACTGAGCCATTGCGACTACTCACTAGAGAAGAAAAGTGATGACGATGCAGTCACATCCCAGAGTGGGGTCTTGGGATATAAAAAAATTTATTCGCATTTGTCCCTTGATTGTTGTGCCGTAACCATGGACAATCTTCATCATTTAAGATGATGCCTGGGTCAGTCTTCACTACGAAGGGAGGAATTTCATCAAACTTTTCATAATCTCTTGACATGTGTGTCTTGTCCTCCACTCCCACGATGTTTCTTTTCCTAGAAAGAACTTGTGGTGCTTTGGCTCATTGTATGATGTATCTGCTTTCTTATCTTTCATTTTTTCTCAGTTTGTTAGTCATGTACTTCACATAGAAAACTTGCACCATATCATTGGCTAGAACGAATGGTTCGTCTGTTGTGCAAGATTGTTCAGATACACTGTTGTCATTCCGTACTGCGGGTCTACCATTACTCTTCCTCCAGTCAAATTTTCCCATTTGCACTGAAACAAAGGGACCTTCAAATCACCTCCATACTCAAGTTCCCATATCTCCTCTATGTAACCATAATATGTGTCCTTCACCTTGGTGTTTGCCGCATCGTCAAAGCGAACACAACTGTTTTGGTTGTTGCTCTTTTTATCTTGGTCGATCGTGTAAAATATATTCCCATTTATCTCGTACCCTTGGAAAGTCAATATATTCGAAGATGGTCTCTTGGCCAACAAGTACAAGTTATCTTCAACATTGTCATCATTCATGACATGTGTTCGCAACCAATTGCCGAAAGCTTCAATGTGTGTATGTTGAATCGAGGGGTCAGATTTCTCCGGGTCCTTCGAGCATATAATATCCATGTGTTCCTCGATATATGGGGTGACATAGGTAGAATTCTGTAGAACTGTGTAGTGTGCTTGCGCCCAAGAATGCATGTCCATACATATTATTGATTTTGTCCAAGCGTCCCTTTTGCACGCAGTCTCCCCTCATGCCGCGATTGAGGAACACCAATCGGTTTAATGTCAGGAATAAAGTCAACAAAAAACTCAATAACCTCCTCTGTTTCATGGCCCTTGGGAATGCTTCCTTCTGGCCTAGCACAGTTATGAACATATTTCTTTAAGACTCCTATGAACCTCTCAAAGGGGAACATATTGTGTAGAAATTCAGGGCCCAGAATGGCAATCTCCTCGACTAGGTGAACTAGGATGTGCATCATAATATTAAAGAAGGATGGTGGGAACACCAACTCAAAACTGACAAGACATTGGACCAAATCATTCTGTCAGCTTCGTAGTTCCAGGTCGATTAGCTTCTGAGAAATTGCATTGAGGAATGAACATAGGTTCACAATGGCTAATCGAACATTTTCTGGTTGCAGCCCCCTCAACGCAACCGAAAGCAATTGCGTTATGATCACGTGGCAGTCATGAGACTTTAGGTTCTAGATTTTTTTTCTCTGCCATATTTATTATTCCCTTTATATTCGACGAGAATCCAGATGGGACCTTCATACCGAGCAGGCACGCAAAGAAGATTTCCTTCTCTACTTTGGTAAGAGCATAGCTGGCAGTACCTTCATACTGCTTTGCATATATGCCATCGTTTTTGTGCACACGTTGCTGGTCCTCCTGTGGCTCCGGTGTATCTTTTGTCTTCCCATACATGCCCAAGAATCCTAGCAGGTTCATGCAAAGATTCTTAGTCACGTGCATCACGTCGATTACAGAGCAGACCTCTAGGACTTCCCAATATTCTAGCTCCCAAAACATAGATTTCTTCTTCCACATGGGTGTGCGTCCGTCAGCTTCAGTCGGAACAGATTGTCTGCCAGGACCCTTCCAAATATTACTTGTAAATCCTTGACCATATCAAGTATGTCATCACCAGTACAGAGGACGGGCTTCTTCCGGTGATCTGCCTCACCTTTGAAATGCTTGCCTTTCTTTCTTAAGGCAGGCTTGGCCAGAAGAAATCGATGATGTCCCAGGTACACATTCTTCTTGCATTTGTCCAAATATATACTTTCGGTATCATCTAAACAGTGCGTCCATGCATGGTATCCCTTGTTTGTCTGTCCTGAAAGGTTACTAAGAGTAGGCAAATTATTGATGGTTACAAAGAGCAATGCTCACAGGTCAAAATCATGTTGTTTGTGCTCATCCCACACACATACACCATTTCTATTCCACACCTATAAAATTTCATCAACTAATGGCCTTAGGTACACATCAATGTCATTGCCGGGTTGCTTAGGGCCTTGGTGTTGGAAATATGCCCTAGAGGCAATAAATAAAGTATTTACTATTATATGTCCTTGTTCATGATAATTGTTTATTGTCCATGCTATAATTGTATTGATTGGAAACACATTGCATGTGTGGATAAATAGACAACACTTTGTCCCTAGTATGCCTCTAGCGAACTAGCTCATTGATCAAAGATGGTCAAGGTTTCCTAGCCATTGACATGAGATGTCATTTGAAAACGGAATCACACCATCAGGAGAATGATGGGATGGGCAAGACCCAAACTATAAACGTAGCATATGATCATGTCAGTTTATTGCTACAGTTTTCTGCATGTCAAGTATATGTTCCTATGACCATGAGATCATGCAAATCACGGACACCGGAGGAGTGCCTTGTGTGTATCAAACGTCACAACGTAACTGGGTGACTATAAAGGTACTCTATAGGTATCTCTAAGGGTCTCTATTGGGTTGGCATGGATCGACACTGGGATTTGTTACTCCGTGTGACGGAGAGGTATCTCAGGGCCCACTTGGTAATACACCATCACAACAATCCTTGCAAGCAATGTGACTAACTGTTAGTCACGGGATCTTGTATTATGCAAACGAGTAAAGAGACTTGCCGGTAACGATGTTGAACTAGGTATGGACATACCGACGATCAAATCTCGGGCAAGTAACATACCGAAGAACAAAGGGAACATCATACAGGATTAACTGAAACCTTGACATAGAGGTTCGACTGATAAAGATCTTCATAGAATATGTAGGAATCAATATGGGAATCCAGGCCCCGCTATTGGTTATTGACCGTAGAGATGTCTCGGTCATGTCTACATAGTTCTCGAAGCCGCAGGGTCTGCACACTCAAGGTTTTGTGACATTTCGGTAGTATAGAGTTATGCATCATGGTGATCGAAGGTTGTTTGGAGTCCCATATGAGATCCCGGACGTCACGAGGAGCTCCGAAATGGTACAAAAGTAAAGGTTGATATATAGGAAGTCGTGTTTTGGTCACCGGAAAAGTTCCGGGCTCATCGGTAGTGTCCCGGGAGTGCCGGGAGGGTACCGGGGGACCATCGGGAGGAGTATTTCGACCCAAGAGGCTACATGGGATGTGGGAGGATGGATAGCAGCCCTTAGTGGGCTGGCCGAAGTCCCACAGAAGGCCCATGCAGCTAGGAAGAAAGTCCAAAGTGGAAAAGGTGGAAAAAGACAAAAAAAGGTGGAAATAAGGAAGGAGTCCTAATCCTACTAGGAGTGGAGGAGGAGGACACCTCCTCTCCACTTTGGCTGAAGCCACCAAGGGATGGCCCTGGCGCCAAGCCTCCTCCTCTCCTCCTCCTATATATACTAGAGGTTTCAGGGTTTTTGTTACAGATTTTCAGCCACGTGCAACCCTCTCCTCTAGTTCGTAGTTTCTCCTCTAGATCGGTTTCAACGGTGCTTAGGCGAAGCCCTATTAAAATTACTCCACCACCATCGCCGCAACGCCGTCGTGCTACCGAAGAAATCGTCTACCTCTCCGCTCCCTCTTGCTAGATCAAGAAGGCGGAGATCATCATCAAGCCGTACGTGTGCTGAACGCGGAGGTGCCGCCCGTACGGTGCTAGATCCGGATGGATCGTGATTGGACCGCGGGACGCTTGACGATTTGGATCGCGAAGATGTTTGACTACATCAACCGCGTTTCTTAATGCTTCCCGCTTAGCGATCTAAAAGGGCACTTAGATCCACTCTCCCTCTCGTAGATGCTCATCACCATGGATAGATCTTGCGTGTGCGTAGGAATTTTTTTGTTTCCCAGGCAACGTTCCCCAACAGTGGCATCATGAGCTAGGTCTATGTGTAGACGAGATCGCGAGTAGAACACAAAGAGTTTGTGGACATTGACGCTTAGATTTCTTCATCCCTTGGTCGTGTTTTGGTTCAGCGGTATTTTGGGATGAAGCGGCCTGGACCAACCGTACTCGTACGCTTACGAGAGACCGGTTCCATCGACTGACGTGTAACTTCGTTGCACAAAGATGGGTGGCGGGTGTCTGTTTCTCCTACTTTAGTTGGATCGGATTCGACAAAGGCGGTCCTTGAGAAGGTTGTAAAGCAACTTATGTATCACCATTGTGGTTTATGCGTAGGTGACAAGTTTTCTTGCTAGATACCTGTAGCAGCCACGTAAAACATGCAGCAACAATTAGAGGACGTCTAACTTGTTTTTGCGGGGTATGTTGTGATGTGATATGGCCAATTACATGATGAGATATATGTCATGTATGAGATGATCATGTGTTGTATAGAATATCACGACTTGCATGTCGATGAGTACGACAACCGACAGGAGCCATAGGGTTGTCTTTAATTATTGTATGACCTGCGTGTCAATCATTAAGCGCTATGTAATGCTTTACTTTGTTGCTAAACGGTAGCAATAGTAGTAGAAGCATGGTGGGGTTGACAACCCCGATGGTGACACATTGATGGAGATCAAGATGATGGAGATCATGGTGTCGTGCCGGTGACAATGGAGATCATGCCGATGCTTTCAAGATGGAGATCAAAAGCACAAGTTCATGGCCATATCATGTAACTTATGATTTGCATGTGATGTTAATCCTTTTATGCACCTTGTTTTGCGTAGAACGATGGTAGAATTATAAGGTGATCCCTTAGTCAAATTTCAAGATGAATTGTGTTCTCCCCGAGTGTGCACCGTTGCGAAAGTTCGTCCTGTCGAGACACCACGTGATGATCGGGTGTGATAGACTCTACGTTCACATACAACAGGTGCAAGCCAGTGTTGCACATGCAGAACACTCGGGTTAAACTTGATGAGACTACCATGTACAGACATGCCCTCGGAACACAAGAGACCGAAAGGTCGAACATGAGTCATAGAGTAGATATGATCAACATGATGATGTTCACCATTGAAACCACCTCAACTCACGTGATGATCAGAATTGAGTTGGTGAATTTGGATCATGTGATACTCAGATGACTTGAGGGATGTCAATTTGAGTGGGAGCTTTAGTAATTTGATTAACTAAGCTCATTATCTTGAACAATAGTCTAAGTAACCTTTGCATATTTATGTTGTAGATCAATGGCTCACACAGTAGCGCCCCTCAATTTTAAGCGGTCCTAGAGAAAGCTAAGTTGAAAGATGATGGAAGTAACTTTGTGGAATGGGCCTGTAATATGAGGATTATCCTCATGTCTCCCTAGAAATCATATGTCATTGATGCACCGCTTGGTAACCAACCCGAAGACATGTCATCCGAAGACGTTAAGAATGCTTGTGAGGCACGTTCTGGAGATTACTCAATAGTTCAGTGTGCAATATTGTATGGCTTAGAACCGGGACTTCAAAGACATTTCGAATGTCATGGAGCATATGAGATGTTCTAGGAGTTGAAGTTTATCTTCCAGAAGAATGCCTGGATCGAGAGGTGTGAGACCTCTGATAAGTTCTATGCTTGCAAAATGGAGGAGAAGGGGTCTATCCGTGAACCTATACTCAGAATGTCTGGGTAGTCGACTCGTCTGGCGGAGGTGGGAATGCCCCTTCCGCCAGAGGTGATCATTTTCAGAGTTCTTCAATCACTGCCACCTAGATACAAGAGCTTTGTGATGAACTATAACAAGCATGGGATGAACCAGTTAGTCCCCGAGTTGTTTGCGATGCTGAAAGTCATTGAGTCTGAAATCCAGAAAGAACATCAAGTGTTGATGGTCAATAAAACCACTAGTTTCAAAAAGAATGGCAAGGGCAAGGGCAAGAAGGGTAATTCCAAGAAGGATGGCAAACCAGTTGCTCCTCCTGCAAAGAAACCCAAGGCGGGACCCAAGCCAGAAACTGAGTGCTTTCATTACAAGGGAACTGGTCACTAGAAGCGAAACTACCCCAAGTACCTGGCTCACAAGAAGGCGGCCAACAACAAACAAGATATATATGATATACATGTTATTGATGTGTACCTTACTAGCTCTCGTTGTAGTGCGTAGGTATTTGATACCGGTTCGGTTGTTCACATTTGCAACTCAAAACAGGAACTATGGAATAGACGAAGGCTGGGGAAGGAAGAAGTGATGATGCGCGTGGGAAATGGTTCCAAGGTTGATGTGATCGCCGTCGGCACGCTCTCTCTTCGATTACCATTGGGATTAGTGATGAGCCTGAATAATTGTTATTTAGTGTCTGCGTTAAGCATGAACATTATATCTGGATCTTGTTTATTGCGAGACGGTTACTCATTTAAATTAGAGAATAATGGTTGTTCTTTTTAATGAGTGATATCTTTTATGGTCATGCACCCAATGTGAGGGGTTTATTCATATTCAATCTTGATAGTGATGATACACATGTTCATAACATTGATGCCAAAAGATGTAGAGTTGATAATGATAGTACCACTTTCTTGTGGCACTGCAGTTTGGGTCATATTGGTGTAAAACGCATGAGGAAGGTCCATGCTGATGGACTTTTGGAGTCACTTGATTTTGAATCACTTGACACATGTGAACCATGACTCATGCGCAAGATGACTAAAACGCCGTTCTCTGGAACAATGGAACGGGCAAGTGACTTGTTGGAAATCATACATACTGATGTGTGCGGTCCAATGAATGTTGCAGCTCGTAGTAGATATCGTTATTTTCTCACCTTCACTGATGACTTAAGTAGATACGGGTATATTTACTTTGATGAAACACAAGTCTGAAACGTTTGAAAAGTTCAAGAAATTTCAGAGTGAAGTTGAGAATCATCGTAACAAGAAGATCAAATTCCTACGATCTGATCGAGGAGGTGAATATCTGAGTTATGTGTTTGGCAGTCACTTAAGACAATGTGGAATTGTGTCATAGTTGACACCACCTAGAACACCACAGCGTAATGTTGTGTCTGAATGTCATAATCGAACCTTATTAGATATGGTGCGTGCTATGATGTCTCTTGTCGATTTTCCACTATCGTTTTGGGGTTATGCATTAGAGATAGCTGCATTCACTTTAAATAGGGCACCATCGAAATCCGTTGAGACGACGCCATATGAACTGTGGTTTGGCAAGAGGCCAAAGTTGTCGTTTCTTAAAGTTTGGGGATGCGATGCTTATGTCAAAAAGCTTCAGCCTGAAAAGCTGGAACCCAAAGCGGAGAAATGCGTCTTCATAGGATACCCGAAAGACATAGTTCGGTATACCTTCTAGCTCAGATCCGAAGGCAAAGTGTTTGTCGGTAAGAACGTAATATTTGTTGATAAAGAGTTTCTCTCGAAAGAATTGAGTGGGAGGAAAATACAGCTTGATGAGGTTATTGAACCTTTACTTCAACCAGAGAGTAGCGTAGCGCAGAAAGATGTTTCTGTGGAGCCTACGCCAATTGAAGAGGAAGTTAATGATGATGATCATGAAGCTTCAGATCAAGTAACTATTGAACCTCATAGGTCGACAAGGGCGTGTACTTCTCCTGAGTGGTATGACAACCTGTCTTGGAGGTCATGTTGTTGGACAACAATGAACCTACAAGCTATGGAGGAGCGATGATGGGCCTGGATTCCGAGAAATTGTTAGAGGCCATGAAATCCGAGATGGGATCCATGTATGAAAACAAAGTGTGGACTTTGGAAGTATTACCTGAAGGGTGAAAGGCCATTCAGAACAAATGGATCTTTAAGAAGAAGACGGACACGGACGGTAATGTCACCGTCTATAAAGCTCGACTTGTGGCAAAGGGTTTTTCACAAGTTCAAGGAGTTGACTACGATGAGACCTTCTCACCCGTAGCGATGCTTAAGTCCGTAAGAATCATGTTAGCAATAGCTGCTTTTTTTGACTATGAAATTTGGCAGATGGATATCAAAACAGCGTTCCTTAATGGTTTCCTTGAGGAAGAGTTGTATATGATGCAACCAGAAGGTTTTGTCGATTCCGAGAATGCTGACAATGTTTGCAAACTCCGACGATCCATTTATGGACTGGTGCAGGCATATCAGAGTTGGAATAAGCGCTTTGAAGAGGTGATCAAAGTGTTTGGGTTTATACAAGTTTATGGCTAAGCTTGTATTTACAAGAAAGTGAGTGGGAGCTCTATAGCGTTTCTAATATTATATGTGGATGACATATTGCTGATTGGAAACAATATAGAAATGCTGGAAAGCATGAAGGAATATTTGAACAAGAGTTTTTCAATGAAGGACCTAAGAGAAGTTGCTTTCATATTAGGCATTAAGATCTATAGAGATAGATCAAGACGCTTGATAGCACTTTCACAAAGCACATACCTTGATAAAGTTTTGAAGAAGTTCAAAATGGATCAGTCCAAGAAGGTGTTCTTACCTGTGTTACAAGGTGTAAAGTTGAGAAAGACTCAATGCCCAGTGACTGCAGAAGATAGAGAGAAGATGAGTGTCATCCCCTATGCTTCAGCCATAGGCTCTATCATGTATGCAATGATGTGCACAAGACCCGATGTCAGCCTTGCCATAAGTATGGACGGAAGGTTTCAAAGTGATCATGGAATGGAGCACTGGACGGCAGTCAAGAATATCCTTAAGTACCTGAAAAGGACTAAGGAAATGTTTCTCATTTATGGAGGTGATCAAGAGCTCATCGTAAAGGGTTACATTGATGCAAGCTTTGACACTGATCCGGATGACTCTAAGTCGTAAACCGAATACATATTTATTCTCAATGGGGGAGTGGTAAGCTAGTGGAGTTCCAAGCAAAGCATGGTAGATGATTCTACATGCGAAGCGGAGTACATCGCTGCCTCGAAGGCGACAAAGGAAGGTGTCTGGATGAAGCAGTTCATGACAGATCTTAGAGTAGTGCCCAGTGCACTGAATCCAATGACTCTGTTCTATGAAAACACTGGTGCCATTGCTCTGGCCAAGGAACCAAGGTTTCACAAGAGGACCAGACACATAAAGCGACACTTCAATTCCATCCACGATTACATTGAGGAGAAGGACATAAATATTTGCAAAGTGCACATGGATCTAAATGTTGTAGACCGGTTGACTAAACCTCTTACAAGGGCTAAACATGATCAACACCAGAACTACATGGGTGTTCGATTCATTACAATGTAAATCACATAGTGATGTGAACTAGATTATTGACTGTAGCGCAAGTGGGAGACTGTTGGAAATATGCCCTAGAGGCAATAAATAAAGTGTTTATTATTATATTTCCTTGTTCATGATAATTGTTTATTATCCATGCTATAATTGTATTGATTGGAAACACATTTCATGTGTAGATAAATAGACAACACTTTGTCCCTAGTATGCCTCTAGTGAACTAGCTCGTTGATCAAAGATGTTCAAGGTTTCCTAGCCTTGATAACGGGATCACATCATTAGGAGAATTATGGGATGGACAAGACCCAAACTATAAACATAGCATATGATCGTGTCAGTTTATTGCTACAGTTTTCTGCATGTCAAGTATACGTTCCTACGACCATGAGATCATGCAACTCACGGACACCGGAGGAGTGCTTTGTCTGTATCAAACGTCACAACGTAACAGGGTGACTATAAAGGTGATCTATAGGTATCTCCGAGGGTGTCTGTTGGGTTGGCATGGATCAACACTGGGATTTGTTACTCCGTGTGCGAAGAGGTATCTTAGGGCCCACTCGGTAATACAACATCACAACAAGCCTTGCAAGCAATGTGACTAAGTGTTAGTCACGGGATCTTTTATTATGGAAACGAGTAAAGAGACTTGCAGATAACGATGTTGAACTAGGTATGGAGATACTGACGATCGAATCTCGGGCAAGTAACATACCGAAGAACAAAGGGAACATCATACGGGATTAACTGAATCCTTGATATAGAGGTTCGACCGATAAAGATCTTCGTAGAATATGTAGGAATCAATATGGGCATCCAGGTCCCGCTATTGGTTATTGACCGTAGAGATGTTTCGGTCATGTCTACATAGTTCTCGAACCTGTAGGGTCTGCACACTTAAGGTTTGGTGACATTTTGGTAGTATAGAGTTATGCATGGTGGTGACCGAAGGTTCACTACTAGGAAAAGGGCTATAGATAATATAGACACTAATGGCACGCCAGTCATGTGGTGCGCCACTACTATATAGGAGTGGCGCACCATGTTCTGGTGCGCCATTAGTGTGATGGGCACTAATGGCGCACCACACACTCGGTGCGCCACTACTAACAAACTTTTTTTTTGTTATTTTTCCAAAAGTACTAATGGCGCACTAGGGCAGAGTGCGCCATTAGAAGTTTAACTAGTAATGGCGCACCACTAACCCACTACGCCACTACTATATTTTTTTTGTTGCAAAACTACTAATGGCGCACCTCCAGCTAGTGCACCATTAGTAACCAGGGTTACGAATGGCGCATTTGTAGGTGGTGCACCATTAGTAACCTGGGACCAGCTAGATATTTTGGACAGCCACCTACCACACTCACTTTCCCCACTTTCATTCTCTCCACCTCCTCCTCCAAGCTTGTCTCGGGTGCCTCCTCCTCCTCACCTCATTTGCATCATAGATTCACCCAAATTAAGTGGTTAAATTACCTTTTTTGATAGGTAAGTAAGGGGAAAGATTTTATGTTGTAGATCTACTTTTTTCTCCCTCCAACAACGTTCACATGCACTTTTTATGGCCTAGCTAGATCTACGTATGTTTGTGGTGTTGCATATATGTTTGTGTTTGCAGGTACCGGTATTTGAAATGCAATAGTTGCCAATATTTTGCCGGAATGTTGATTCATTTCCTTTTCGGCGAGAATTTGGCACTATGCATTCTTTTTGGTCCTATTTTTAGGCAAAGTCATGCCAAAATTTTTCTTGGTTCTAAAATATCATTTTGCCCTATCCCGCAGGCGACCATGGTCCGCAAGATGACCGAAGGCATCGTGAATAGGTTTTTGAGCTCTGCGAAGGCCGAGATGCTTCAAAATAACGAGACGGAGATAAGATGTCCGTGTCGAAGATGCAAGCTGAGGAGCCTTATGGACCCGGATTCCGTACAGGTGCGGGACCACCTGCTCTTGCATGGTTTCATGGATGGCTATCGGTGGCAAGGTGATGAAGATGATTATGAAGTCGTCCATGGGGGCCGGGCAAGAAATGAGGAAGGGCATGAGCAAGACAACCGCAGCGAGGGCGGGCGAGAAGACGAAGAATCTCTAGGACATGATCACGAAGTAGATGCAGTACACGGTCATCATGTAGAAGATGCCGGACATAATGATGAGGAAGATGCCGGAGCAGACGAAGGGCATGATCATGAAGATGAAGATGCCGGAGTAGTCGACGATGGACCATCGATGGGCTGGGTGCAGGACCCTCATATTCAAGAGCTGCTTCTCAAGCAGACGGATAATGAAAGAGATGCCGCCCGAGAGAAAGCCAAGTTGGATCAACTGGAGATAGACGCGGTTACTCCATTGTATGAAGGATGCAGGCCCGAGGATAACCTCCTGAAAGTAACACTCATGGCTCTGGAGATGAAGGTAAAACACAAAATGACTGACGCATGCTTTGACGAGAACATGTCATTCTGGCACGAACGTCTTCCCAAGGGGAACAAGTGCCCGACCAGTTTCGAGGAGGCGAAGAAAATCGTGTGTTCTCTGGATTTACCACACGTGAAATACCATGTGTGCATGAAAAATTGCATCATTTATCGGGACGAGCATGCGGAGTCTACCATATGTCCGGTGTGCGGCGTCACTCGATACAAGAAGAGGAAGAAAGCTCCTCGAAAAGTGGTGTGGTACTTTCCGATCACTCCTCATCTGCAGCGGTATTTCATGGACCCTAAGGTAGCAAAGCTCCTGCGTTGGCACGTGGATAGGGAGGAGAAGAAGCGAGAAGATGACGCAAATGATCCGGAGGTAAATAAAAAAGACAAGATGCTGAGTCACCCTAAGGATGCGAGCCAGTGGCAAGCGTTGAACTTCGAACACCCAGAATTTGGGAACGATCCAAGGAACATCGTGCTGGGCGCGAGCACCGATGGAGTCAATCCGTTTGGCAGACAGAGAAGCACACATAGCACCTAGCCTATGTTTGTGTGGATGTACAACCTTCCCCCTGGTTGTGCATGAAGAGGAAGTACATTCACATGAGTATGCTAATTGAAGGGCCGAAACAACCAGGGAACGACATCAATCTGTATCTGGGGCTGCTGAAAGAGGAGCTAGACACGATGTGGAAAACGCCAGCCAATACGTGGGATGCCGCAGAGAAAGAATATTTCCCTATGAGAGCCGCACTGCTCATGATGGTGCACGACTATCTCGCTTACAGATATCTCGCGGGGCAGGTGGTCCACGGATTTTATGGATGCGTCAGGTGCATGGATGACACAATGTATCGCCAGCTAGATAGAGATCCCGGGTCTTCGAAAACCGTGTTCATGGGACATCGAAGGTGGCTTCGCGACGATGACTCATGGAGAAAACGCAAGGATCTGTTCGATGGTGAAACCAAACCCCGAAGACGCCCGCGTACGAGGAGCGGCGAGGAAATAGACAAGCTGTTGAAAAATTGGAAAGAGTGCCCACCGCCGGGAAAGGCGCTAGAGCCAGGAAAGAAGCGAAAGGCGCCAGAGCCGCTGCTAAAGGTATGGAAAACAAGGTCTGTTTTCTAGGACTTGCCGTACTAGAAGATCCTCCGTGTGCCTCATAGCCTTGATGTCATGCATATGGGCGGCTGAAGATGCATGGGCGAACGTGCCGAGCCACACGCGCTCGTTGTTGGCGCAGGTGATCACCGCCGTGTATGTGCCATCGAGGCGCCCGCGGACGCCGTGGTAGCGGGGGTGGATTCGGTGGCGGGGCGGCATGGTGGCGGTGGCGCGGAAGGGGAAAGAGTGCACGAGAAGAGAAATAGTGTCGTATAGCTTTGCACGCGCCATGCCCTTTTAACCCCACACGATTCTGAATCCAACCAATCACGAAGAAGCACACGGATCGCATGTTTCTTTCAAGCGCTTGTGAGTCGTTGGATCACGCTTGTGAGTCGTTGGATTAGGGTTGTGTTTCCCTATCGCGCAAGCGGTGCTAAAGAGGCACACGACCCTATTTCTTCGCGTGTTTCCCTATAGTATTATTAAAACTAAAATTATATAAAATTTATGCAACTAAACTTATCATAGTATTTTCTGTTCAAAACATTAAAAGCAAAAAAGTGGAAACAAAATAAATAAAATAAAGCAAAAAATAAAACAAAAAAATAGAAAAAAGTATTTTCTGTTCAAAACATTAAAAGCAAAAAAGTGGAAACAAAATAAAATAAAGCAAAAAAAAATGCCACCTACAGGGCCATCACGGCCTGAATACGACTAGAAACTTAACAATGGGCCACGATTCAGGCCCGCAAAAGGCCCAGTAGGCCCACGGGCAAAGAGTGACACAATAGGCTCGGAAGCCTGCAGTTGAGAGGAGCTCGAGAGGGTTGGCGCAGCAGCGCTTATAAAACGCTCTCGCGCTCCCTCGACTAGCGAGGTGGGACTAAACATCCCACCGCACCGCAGCGCAAGGCCTTTGGTTCCGGTTGGTAGCACCAACCGGAACGAAAGGGTGGCATTGGTACTGGTTCGTAGCACCAACCGGGACCAATGCCCCCTTTAGTTCCGGTTGGTGGCACCAACCGGAACCAAAGGTCTCTGTTTCCCGCCGTTTGGGCTGCTGAAAAGAGACCTTTGGTCCCGGTTGGTGGCACCAACTGGAACGAAAGGGGGGAATTGGTCCCGGTTGGTGCTACGAACCGGGACCAATGCTCTGGGTATATAAATGGCACTTAGGAATTTTCAATCATCATCTCGCCATTAGCCCCCGACGACGCTGGAGACAACACCGACGCCGTCAGGCTGCCCGACCGCCACGCCGTCGCCGCCCTTTGCCCCGTCGACGCCCTCTGCCCCGACCTCGCCGTCGCCGCCCTCTGCCTCGACCTCGCCGTCGCCGCCCTCTGCCCTGACCTCGCCGTAGCCGCCCTCTGCCCCGACCTCGCCGTCGCCGCCCTCTGCCTCGCTGTGAGCCCCTCCCCCATTCCCCCCTCTTCTTCCTCGCCTCTCCACGCTCCTTCCCGTGCTCCCCATCGCTGTCACCGTCGTGGCTGTGCTCCGGCCACCGCCCGAGCTCGACGCCGGCGAGGCTATGGGGAGCGTGGCGGCGGTGCCGGCCAAGCCCGCTGCTGGCCTCCCCCGCTCCGGCTGCTGCTCCCCTCGCTGCCGTCCTTGGAGCTCGCCGCCGGCGTGCTCGACCATGGGCATCCCCCTAGCACTTAAGCATTTTCTCTGGATAATTTAAACTGATAGTTAAATAAATGATGTATGTATATGGATGTTGTATGTATGTATATGGATGTTGTATGTATATGTATATGCAGATGTAATATGATCCATGGATATGTATGCATTGATCCATGGAGAGCTTCATACCATCATGCGCCTATTACTTTCGCCTAATGATGAAGACATGGTTTTATTTGTTGAATCCTTTGACACTAGAAAAACTTGACGTGAGGGGGTCGAGGGTCGGCAACTATAGGGTGTGGATCGCCGATGGGTCGAGAGGTTGCCTTGTGTCAAAGTATTGAAGAAATCCCCATGGCTTCATCATTAGCCGGAAGTAACCGAGGCATGATGGTATTTTCAGTGCATTTTCTATCAGTTTAGTTTGCTGTCCCGAAATATATGTTCCTTGGTATAGTATTTTGATATGGGAGATTAGGCCCTGTTAGAGGTGGTATTAAAATAAAGTTACAACATGAAAATTTTAGAGGCTGTTCTATAGATACTTAAAACACATATCACTTGTCATGTTCCCGGAGTACAAGGGTAAGGTTCCTGGAGTCTACGACGACTAGGAGGAGTGTCGGAGACAGGTTCACCGTTTCAGCGGTAACAGTTACAAAGGGTACACCACTAGGGCGGAGGCGGAAGCTAGATACGTGTGCTATCTAGCGGGAGAGAGGAGGGAGCGTTGGAGGAACCGAATGAAGACCAGTTTCATCGCGATGATGCTCATCGTTATGACCGCAACTCTCTTCTATGTGATGGTAGTTTAGATGATCGATATCGACTTGTAATGTGAAGACAAACTCGCTACTCGCGGTGTCGAGACTTGTAATGTTCTAACGTTGTTCGGTATTTTAAATTCAGAGACTAATATGATGAATTGTATTCGGAGACTAATCTTCTATTGTATTCGATAAATCTGCTGTTTATATGTTGTGCTCTCTATATTCTGTGTTGTAATATGTTTTGTAACCTGTGCAAATATCAGAAAAGAAAAAAAATAATACCTAATATTCATACTAGTGGTGCACCACTCAGCACATTAGTGGCGCACTGCAAAAAGCACACTAGTGGCGCATCCTCCATTAGTGCGCCATTTGTAAGCCAGAGCACATGGGTAAATATGGCCCCTGGGAGGCATACTAATCGCGCACCGTGAGCTATACTAATGGCGCACTTCATGGTGCGCCATTAGTATACCAGATACTAATGGCGTACCTATGATGTGCCATTAGTAAAAAATTCTAATGGCGTGATGCTAGTGGCGCACCTGTAGTGCGCCATTAGTAGCCAAAACAGGTGCGCCACTAGCAGGACTTTTCCTAGTAGTGGTTGTTCGGAGTCCCGGATGAGATCCCGGACGTCACGAAGAGCTTCAGAATGGTCCAGAGGTAAATATTGATGTATATGAAGTCCTATTTTGGTCACCGGAAAATTTCCGGGCTCATCGGTAGTGTATCGAGAGTGCTAGGAAGGTACCGGGGGACCATCGGGAGGAGCATTTCGATGCAAGAGGCTACATGGGATGTGGGAGGGTGAATACCAGCCCTTAGTGGGCTGGCCGAATTCCCACAGAAGGCCCATTGTGGCTGGGAAGAAAGTCCAAAGTGGAAAAGGTGGGAAAAGGCAAAAAAAAAGTTGGAAATAAGGAAGGGGTCCTAATCCTACTAGGAGTGGAGGAGGAGGACTCCTCCTCTCCACTTCGGCCGAAGCCACCAAGGGCTGGCCCTTGCGCCAAGCCTCCTCCTCTCCTCCTCCCATATATACTAGAGGTTTTAGGGTTTTTGCTACAGATTTTCAGCCACGTGCAACCCTCTCCTCTAGTTCATAGTTTCTCCTCTAGATTGGTTTTAGAAGTGCTTAGACAAAGCCTTGCTGGAATTACTCCACCACCATCGCCGCAACACCGTCGCGCTGCCGGAGAACTCGTCTACCTCTCCGCTCCCTCTTGCTGGATCAAGAAGGCGGAGATCGTCATCAAGCAGTACGTGTGCTGAACGCGGAGGTGCCATCCATTCGGTGCTAGATCAGGACGGGTCGTGATTGGATCGCGGGACGCTCGGCGATTTGGATCGCGAAGACGTATGACTACATCAACAGAGTTTCTTAATGCTTCCCGCTTAGCAATCTACAAGAGTACGTAGATCCACTCTCCCTCTCGTTGATGCTCGTCACCATGGATAGATCTTGCGTGTGCGTAGGAAATTTTTTGTTTCCCATGCAACGTTCCCCAACACTTGGATGGGCACTGGTATCATAATGAACCTCCGCTTCATGCACAACCAAGGAGGAAGGTTATAGATACATAGTCATAGGACATGTTCTATGCTTGCTGCTCTGCTCCCCAAATGGATTAATGCCATCTGCACTTAAACCAAACCATAAGTTCCTTGGGTCATTTAGAAAGTCCAGCCTCTCTCTCTCGATTTTTCTCCACTGCAACCCATCAGCAGGTACTCCCAACTACCCGTCTTTCCTACGGTCTTATTTGTGCCATCGCAACGACTTGGCATGCTCTTTGTTTTGTAACAAACATTTCAACCCTGGTATTATAGGAGTATACCACATCACCTTGGTAGGAATCCTCTTCCCGGGACGCTCACCCTGAACATCATAAATAGGGTCATCGCGACTGATCTTATATCACAATGCATTGCATACCGGGCATGCATCCAGATTCTCGTACTCACCGTGATAGAGGATGCAGTCATTAGGGCATGCTTGTATCTTCTGCACCTCCAATCCTAGAGGGCAGACAACCTTCTTTGCTTCGTATGTACTGTCGGGCAATTCGTTATCCTTTGGAAGCTTATTCTTCATTTTTTCAGCAACTTTTCAAATGCCTTGTTAGCTACACCATTCTCTGCCTTCCATTGCAGCAATTCGAGTGTGGTACTGAGCTTTGTGTTGTCATCTTTGCAATTTGGGGACAACACTTTTTTTGTGATCCTCTAACATGCAGTGCAACTTCAACTTCTCCTTTTCAATTTTGCAGTTTCTCTTTGCATCAGCAATGGCCCGACCAAGATCCTCAGCGGGTTCATCTGATGCCTCAGCTTCTTCTTCTTAATTCTCTTCCCCCATTGTACTACCATCATATTCAGGACATCCAGGATAGTTGTCGTCATCCTCTTCTTCTTCATTCTCTTCCATTAGAACCTCTCTTTCTCCATGCTTGGTCCAACAATTATAGCCAGACATGAAACTGGATGTAAACATGTGGATGTGAATATGTTTTGAGCTAGAGTAAGTATGATCATTCTTACACACACCACATGGACAACAAATAAAACCATCCCTCTTGTTTGCCTCAGCTGCACGTAAAATACTCTGTACGCCAATAAGGAACTGGGGAGAGCGTCGGTTAACGTACATCCATTGCCGGTTCATCTTCATTACACAACACAGAGAAGACCAAATTAATACAAGTTTATACACACTTAGTCTCATAAAACAACATAAAACTATCTCGCTAAAACATTTTAAATGCAACAACAAATGCGATCAAAATCGCAACTAAGGTAAAAATTGATCCAACAACATAATGATACCAAGCCTCTTTATTAATGGCATATTTTCTAATCTTTCTAATCTTCAAGCGCATTGCATCCATCTTGATCTTGTGATCATCGATGACATCAGCAACCTACAACTCCATTTCATCTTCTCTTCTTCAACTCTTTTCAGTTTTTCTTTCAAACCCTCGTTTTCCTTTTCAACTAAATTTAACTTCTCGACAATAGGGTCGGTTGGCATTTCTGGTTCAACTACCTCCTAGATAAAAATATCCACATCAATTTGATGGGCTTAATTTTCATTAACACGAAATGCAACAAATAGTTATAAAAGAGAATATATCACATCTAAATCGTAAACCGGACGAGGGCCGACGGGCAAGGATATCATAAACATGGCACTATATATAACAAAAATCATACAAGTAATAAAACCATGCAAGTAACTATCTAAATCATACAAATATGATTTTATTTGTAAAAATGATAAACACAAGAAGAGCCTCACCAAGGTGGTACCGGCGACGGGAAGGTGCGGTCGATCGACGGTGGTTAGGACGGGGACGGGAAGGCACACTAAGTAAACCACACCTACACATATGCAAACTACGGAATTAATTTGAGCTGAAATTGCATATAAATAAAAGAAACTATCACATAATTACATCCAAACTAAAACCCACAAATCACTATACTTATAAAGCATTGTAGGAGCTGATCTAGCAATAAGAGATGAAATGACAAAGTTGCTAACCTTTTTGAACACTTGGATGAATTGGGGTGCCTCAAATCTTGACAAATCTTGGAAAAAATGGAGGGACGAGCTCGAGCTAGGGGAAGAAACAGAGAGGGGAGTTCGAATGGTGAAAACAAAGAAATGAGTCAGGCTGGACAAGGGCTTATATAGGGAAAGATTTAGTCCCGGTTGGTTATATAAACCGGGACTAAAGGTCCATTTATAGCCCCAGTTTGTATTACAAACTAGGACTAAAAGGGCTCGTGGGGGCCCTAGGCTTACACCAGCCTGCCACCACTCCTTTAGTCACGGTTTGTGATACAAACTGGGACTATTTGTCTTAAATGAACCAGGACTAATGGGGCACGTGCCCCTGACAGCTACTAGCCATTGGAACCGGGACTAATAGACACATTAATCCCGGGTAAAAGCAAAACCGAGACGAAAGGTTCAAACGGAAGGCATGTTTTCTACTAGTGAACCCTACGAGAAAGCAAAGGCCAAGGGGAGGGGGTAGGTGGGGATGGCGACGCGATGCGGCCGACTGCAATACGGGCGCTCTGGGCACGCCCAGAGCACGCATGCCATGTTTTTGGCAAAATGCCAATGCATGCTAGGAGACTTAGGTGGTGCTAAAAATTAGCAGTGTGGTAATTTGAAGTGTGATAGGCCTATTGGACAAGGTGGTTGGGTCAGGGGATCAAGTTCCCAAGGCAAACACAAAACAATGCCAATTCTATTCATGCACAACAGGTGTTTGACAAAATGCCAAGATCACCTAGGAGACCTCTCTGGACACCAAAATTACCAGGTTGTTGTCTCCTTAGATGCACACCATGATGGTAAGGTTATTTTGGCAAAATCAAAAACTTGCTAGAGCAAGTTTTGCAAATCTTTGTTTCTGGACAGAAACTATGGGTCATTATTGCATGTGGTTAAAACACCCGAATGAGGGTGATATCCTGAACTTAAGGTTTGGTAGGGATAGCTACAAGTAGGGAAAATCCCAAGGTCACTAGAGCAAAATAAAATATGGTTGCAGTAAAAACTGTCAAACTGGACCAAAATGAAAACGAGGATGATATGTTGAATTTTTCCAAAACACCATATTGTTTTTTTTGCATAAGACTCATCCAGGGACATCACATGGCACCTATAATTTTTTGTGGGATTTATAAATGATTTTATTAAGAGGTTGTTGTGCAACAGGAGCCTTTAAAGGGATGAAAATGCTATTAAAAGAATTAAAACTTGGCAAGTTTTATTATAAAAATAATTCCACTGGTTTTAATGAATGAAATAAAATGATTTAATAAAACATTCAAGTCCCACAACATTATTCAAAAGTTTCAAATAGGAGAGAAGAATTTTGTAATTCATACGAAAGGAGTGGCTCTGAAGTTAATAGAAAATCCAGAAAAAAGAAAATAAATATTCCTGGCAAAATTTTAGTTAATAAAACATGATTAAATTTTTGGGGTGTTACAACACTACCCCCCTTAAGAAAAATCTTGTCCTCGAGATTTGCTAAGGACGTTGCAAAAATAATATTCCTACCACACGACAATCTTAACATGCAAAAATAAATACTTCACACACATGATATGACGGGTCACAGTAAAATCGCTGACCAAGGTGCAACTGTGGTCTACTAGCGAGGTGATTGGTTTGGTGATACCAGAGCGCGCGGTCTTGCATTGAAGGTGTTTGGCATGTGAGTCGTATAATGCGAGGACATGCAAATCAAACATTTGTTGGAAAAACATTTTTTGTTGTAGTTGTCTCTTAAGGAAATCTCATCCTAAGATTTTCTACGATGAAAACACACCAATTTTAAATCATAGCAAACAACTTCAACCAACACAATATACTCATACACTAAATTATAAAACACAACGTAGATATCACATCAGGCAAATGCTACGCTAATTTATATAATCACGGTATTTATGGTACAGGTAAAAAAATCTATAGGTCATGAGGAAATATTCGACGATGAAGGAGACTTCCGTAGGGTCTTGGTTTGGGTCTACTTGTGGGATGCGCACAACTGCCCAATATTTTGAGGCGGTGGTAGTGATCCTTGATTTGAACAGATCCCACTAAGATGGGTGGGGAGAACCCATGATATTGTGGTTAAAATCCCACAATATTAACAAAATTCCCTGGGGTTGCATCTGGGGGCCTCATATGAATCCCGAGGGGTGATATAGAAAAATGGTTGTGGAGGTAGTGCACAAGGTGAGGAATGCTTGGTAAAGTCATGGAGTGGCCTCCTATATATCATCTGGGCTAGGGGTTATATTGTGGTGTGGGGACAATTTTTGTTGTAGGTTCTGCTCTAACATGGTAGGGTCTTGCCACAGATACGATTCACAAAAAGTGACATACTGTCGTGGTGGTTTGGCTAGGTTGGGTCCTGGTAGTCTCATCTATAATTTTATCCTAAAGTTAAAAGGTATACGCATAACGATAGGTGATACTATTAAAAATAATGGCACACGACCGGTCTGCAATTTATTAATGGCCATACATGGTCATATTATTTCACGACGTAGGGATATTAAGACTCGACACTGGTTGGGTCACTTAGTCTACTTCATTCATATCTAGTCGAGCGTGTCTTGTGAACGTCGAGGCTTCTCCTTACGCTTCACCATTGGGGTTGACTGAGTTAGGGTGTGGAGTTGCAGGGTCGGGGTAGCGACGATGACCATCGCGGGGGTTGGTAGTCACAATCTCGTTGGAGCGTGTCCCCAAAAGGCGACGAAGCTCTTCCGAGGATACAAATACATTACGCTCAGTTGTAGGGGCAGGCCTTTCGACTCCGTCGGTTGTCGGAATAGCACGACTGGGTTGTCGGTGTCGGGCTAAAGCTTCTCTTCTTGTTGGGGCTCAGCGAGCTAGTTTCTCCACGATTTGTAATCAGATCAAGGGTTACCTGATCCAACAACGCCTCTTGTGCCCTTAAGTAGCTCACAAGATACAATAAGGCACGGTCTGCCTCAGGGTCTCCATTGGCAACTTGGGGTGACCTGCTATATCCTTCATGACTGGGGTAGTAGTAGAACAAGCGGCAGTTTACCCTGGGCGATAGGTTCCGGAGTTGAAATACAGCCTCTCGAGCTGCTAGCTGGATGGCTTGCGGCTCATGGGGAGTTGTCCTTCTGGTGAACCACTTGGGGCGTTCTCGCGAGATACCCTTGTCGAAAACATGCACCGTGGCCCAAAAGTGATGAATGGCATCACTCGTGTGCTCCTGGAACACAACCTATTCTGGGGGTTCTTCTAATGCAAAGGCACGACACATGAGGTTGGCTAGGATGGTCACAAAACCTTCAAGGTCGGTTGCAGTAATCCCATTGTGCATAATGGCGCCAGACATCTGGGCTTGGTTCTTGGATAATTGGTTGTGTTGTGCTGGGTACGAGAAAACGTTTCATTTATAGAAAGAAAATATATTCTTCCCTTGCATGCTTTCTATAATTTTTTATTGTTCCTTGCGTGTGGCTTACTAGGCTAGTCTGATGGGTTGGGCACTAACTGCAAAAAGATGTCGGGGTCATAGTGTGGGCTACCAGATAGGGTAGGCTTGGTTATGGTTATGGTAGGGTTTGGGTGGGTGGTAACCTAGGTTTTATTGACCCGGCTAAGATAGGATTTGCCAATGGTCAGCCTGGCTCTAATACAAAGTTTGCCCAGACCGGTGACACGTCTCCAACATATCTACAATTTTTGATTGTTCCATGCTGATATATTATGATTCTACGATACTTTTTGGGCATTTGTTTACCAATTTATAATATTTTTGAGCACTAACCTATTGACCTAGTGCTAAGTGCCAGTTGTTGTTTCTGCGTGTTTTTGGTTTTGCAGGTTTGCCTTATCAAACAAAGTCCAAATACAATGAAACTTTAATATATTTTTTCTGGACAATATGAAGCATGACAAGCATCGGAGAAGTGCCAGGAGGTCTGCCAAGGCCCCATAAGCTATCTGGACGCGCCCTAGCGGGGGCGGCCAGATAGCTTGTGGCCCCCTGGCGCCCCTCCCGACGTCGTTCTCTGGCCTATGAATCCTCATATTTTCCAAAAACCTTAGAGGCGCTTCAGAAAAACTTTTTTCGCTGTTGCAAATCTCTGTTTCGTCGGGAGGCCATCTAAATCTCCGTTCCGGCGATCTGCCGGAGGGGTGATCAATCACAGAGGGCCCCTAAATCAACCTTGCAGCCCTCACCATGATGTGTGAGTATTTCACCACAGACTACGGGTCCGTAGGTAGTACCTAGATGGCAATCTCTCTCTCTTATGATCTTTAATACAATGTTCATCGCATCTTCGCTTCGATCTATCCGATGTAATCACTTTGTATGGTGTTTTTGTTGGGAGCCGATGAATTGTGGGTTTATGTTCAGATTATTCATGAAAAGTATTTGAGTCACCTCTGATTTTTATGATTCATAATTGCATGATCATCATAGCCTCGTAATACTCTCCGATCTATTTAGATAGTTTGGCCAACTACATTAATATTTCTTTAGTGGAGTGGTGCGTTGTAGTAAGTTCAACCTGGCAAATTTCTATATCCCAGTGAAAGAAAGGGACAAGATGCATCTTTGTGTTGCTGCTACCAAGGATAAAACGATGGGGTTTATTCATATTAATTGGGTTTACTTTGTCTACATCATGTCATTGTTCTCCAAGCATTACTCTGTTTTTACTTAATACGTAGAGAGGCAAGCATATAAGCACTCTTAAAGTGGAGTAATAGTAATCGGTGCAGGCAGGAGTTGGCCTATTTGCTTATGGACACGATTCCTATATGCACATGATCATTGGCGTGAACATCGCATAATTATTCGCTTTTCTATCAATTGCCCAACAGTAATTTGTTTACCCACCATATGCCTTTGCCATGAGAGATGCCACTAGGGAACATTACGGCCCCCGGGTCTATTCACTTATATATTTACAAACGCTACTACTACCTTTCTGCCATTATTTATGTTTTATATTATTTTGGTATTTACAATTATCTACAATCATCTACACACCTCATTTGCTTGCAAATAACGAGATCAAGGGGATTGACAACCCTCTTCCCGCGCTGGGTGCAAGTCACCGGAGACAGTGGAGGATTGGTATTCCTATTGGTTCGATAAACCTTGGTTTCATAACTGAGGGGAATACTTACCCGCATTGTGCTGCGGTAACCCATTCATCTTCATGGAAAACCCAACGCAGATCACAGTCATGAGGAAGGATTTCTAGCGCCGTTGCCGGGGAATACCATCACCAACTATCAAGTAGCTTCTCATAAATTTTCATTCACTTTTTATTATTTTTATTTGCCGTTATATTTAGTTGGTCACTTAAAAATTAAAAATACAAAAATATTTATCTTTTCTTGTTGCTAGTTTACTTGTCTTGCTTGTTGCTTTGTCACCATGTCTCAAGATGCTACTAAATTGTGTGACTTCCCAAATACTAATAATAATGATTTTATTAGTACTCACATACCAGCCGCCACTAGTGTGGAGGCTTTTGCTATTAATGTTGCTAAAACTTGTCATGAAAGATCAATTTTTGGGAAGTCCAAATGAGGATCCCGCTGCTCATCTTAATACCTTTGTTAAATTATGAGATATGCAAAAGAAAAAGGATATTGTCATGGTTTTATCATGGCAGATGTCCGGGTGTACGGACTTGGATTCAAGGCCATGGCTAAGGTGATGGACTCAAAGGGGTTGGTTGGCACGAAGGACACGAGTTTACCCAGGTTCAGCCCCTCAAGTCGAGGTAATAGCCTACGTCCTGCTTTCGTTTGTATTGCTTGGTGTATCGATTACAAGGGAGCTATTGCTTGACCTAGTTCTCGATAGTCTGATCTCTAAGTTGCCCCGGGTCTCACCTTTATATAGGAGGTCAAGACCACGGGTCATACAAGTCGTGACCGACTCTCAATACATGTACGAGTCTATCTCTACCTTATCTTGCCTTCCTGGTCAAGTTGTCTCCGGGTGGCTTACACGCCCGGGTCTTCTCTGTCCGGGCCAAGGGCCGGCCCATCTTGTCAAGCCGCCAAGTGTCTTGGACTTAAGTCTTCACGGCCCACTCTTGGGCTGGTGTACAAGCCGCCTGGTGTGACCTGGAGCCCTTAGGGCGGGTCTTACCATGGGGTTATATCCCCAACATTAGGCCCCTGGTTGATTTGAGCTTGCTCACTTCAGCCTCCTTCTTACTCCTCGGTGAGTCGCCCAGAAAATAATGACCCGGCGTGACATCACATCAAATCTGTCAAAAAGATCCTCTAACGCATGCAACATATCTTCCCTTATTAAATGGATAGTCCAGGAATCGAGGCGTCCGCCTTGGTCAAATGACTTCCGACGCCTGGGTTTTCGTGCCTGTTTTCCACCTTTTCCTCTTAAATAGGACCGCGAGGGGCGGCATTGCCTTCTTCTCTACTCGCTCTTCGTCTCCTTCCTTTCAACGCCTCTGCTCCCGCACATCTTACTCCGGTGCCGTTTCCTCATCGTCATCGACGAGGCTGTTGCATCAACCTGTTCGTTCCAGAGCTCTCTCCGCGTCCGCCGTGCCGTCTCCGGTGAGTCCTCCTTCCTCTAGATACATAGCCATTTCGGTAGGGTTTCATGGAGCTCCAGCTGCCGCTTAGAATTCGAGCCTCCTTCAATGCCGGCCATGCTTAGCCCATGAACACTTGACGATATCTTGTCCCCACTTTAGTGTTATGTAGGAGACCGATAGTAATACTATGCAGATTTGCAACAGCTCCGCCTGCCATTTTTAAACTTCCTCTGCTTTTGCCAGTTCGTCTCTAGGTCTGAAATAGAAACATTTATTTTGTTTTGTAGATCCGCAATCTTAGCGATACCTTGAGAAACCTGTTTTCCACACTTAGCCAGATTTTGCTTTGTCTTTTCATAATCTTGACCCACAATGTATTTGGGCTCTCACCATTCGGATCCTGACGGCTTAATCTTTAGATCTTAAGCTGTAACCCTCTATAGACGTCTGCCGTTTCCTGACTCGCCACACATTGCTTATCTTGCGCAGTTGTTTAAGCTGCCACCATGTCTCGTGCATCCACCTCATGCAATTGGGTCGGCTCTTGCATCACGGAAGAGTTCCTGATGGACTTTATACACGCGGGCACCCTTGCCGCCAAAGAGGTCATCCATTGGCGGGTTCCGGGTAATGAACTGAAGCCCATTCCTCAGGAGGACAAGGTAGTTTCCTTTTCAGATCACATTGAACGTGGGTTCATACCCCCCGGCTCAAAGTTCTTCCGAGATGTCCTTCATTTTTACAAGCTGCTCCCTCAAGACCTTGCCCCCAATTCCGTCTCAAACATATGTAACTTCCAAGTGCTCAGCGAGGTCTATCTGCAAGCTGAGCCGTCTATTGGTCTCTTCCGAGAGTTCTTTTACGTGAATCGGCAAACCGAAGTGAAGGCTAGCCCAAGCTTAGAACTCGGTGGGATTTCCATTTAGAGGCGCCAGGACATAACTTTTCCGGCTGTTCAGATGCCGAGTCATCCATAATATTGGAATAAGACTTGGTTTTATTGCAAAGATACCTCCCCAGAGGGTGATCATTCATTGTTGGGTTACCGCCCATCCCAGCACAAGACGACCTCTGAACTTCTCGGCCGGCTATCACCTGCTGAAAGGGCAAAGCACAAGCCAACTCACGCCAAGATTAAAGCCCTCATGGACAACGGACTGACTGGATTAGATTTGATCTGCTGCTAGATCTCTGGGAGGATTATGCCCTTGAGCCGGAGAAATCGCCTTATGTGCGAATATCCAGGCCAGTACAATGACTCCCTCTGCTTCAGCCGGATGACATTAACCGAAGATGATATTACAACTGTCATCCGGAGTCTTGTCCACGAGATGTCAGGAGTTTGCAGCGCCATTGGGCTGGCGCCTTTCTGTGTTATTAACCCAGCCCCGGACGTAAGGTGACTCTTCATAGTCTCTTATCTTTGGTTAGTTATGTCTTGGCAATTCATCACTACTGGTCGGCTTATCTTTTCAGGCTGACTCCGACTTCTGGAAGAAGAAGTATGTTCCTTCTCCGAAGAAGACCAAGAAGAACGCCCCGGACAAGAAGACAAAGAAGACCACTCCTCAAGAAGAATGGTTTGAACCGCCAGAATCATCCAACTTAGAGGTATAATTTGACTACTTTTTGCCACCTCTTTATTCACCTTACTGATAATAGCCATTCACAGGACGAGGCAGAGACGAGCTGCGCCAACGCCCCTGAGGTAACTTATGTTTCGTCCGACTCAGAATATTTTGTACCCTAGAAGATATTGCGGGTTGTTTGAAAAGTTCCCCTTTCTCATCCTCTTGCTTACCTGGATCCCCAATTTCTTTTGAAAAAGCAACAGCAAGCCGACCGACGCCAGACTCGGAGCACCGCCTCTACTGATCTCATGTCCGGGTTACCTAACTCCCCGGCTCAGAAAAAGCGCCCCGTAGAGGTATGTATTTCTTCTCTGGTTGATTTTACTAGATTTTCCTTTATAATTTCAACATTGCCTTACATTATCTGAACTGTCTCTCAGGGATCATCGCCTTCGTCCGGCGACTCTACGGCCACTGCTCTGCCGCCTCCAAAGATTAATCCGTTGTACGTGTTTTTCAAGCCTTACGTCCGACTCTTTAGAGGTTGTAAACCTTGGACTTTGACTTTCATGCTTTTCTAGGGCTCAAGCCAAGCGAAGGAAGACCAACAAGCCCTCCCCTGGCCCTACTGCTCAACAACTGGAGCTTGCCAAGCCGGACGCGCCTATGCCGGGTGAAAACCCCCTAGCGGCTTCTGCAGAGCCGGCTGTTGATGATATCATTCTAGAGAGTCCACAGAGGGACCATTCTAAGCCGCCAAGCCCTGCCAAGGCTGCTGATGACACCACTGTTCCAGATGTCCTGATTACCGGTGCCGGCTTGCACTCTCCTTCACCTCACGTGCTGACAAAGCATAGTGAGATGGCTGAAGCTTCCAAGAAGTTGGAGTTTGAGCTCCCCGCACTCGAGAAAATGTCAGCTGATGAACTTCATGTTGGCTATATGAACCGCCTATCTACAAGTCGGGATCTGGAGCTCAAGCTTGTTAACTTAATGAAGAGAAAATATGAGGTATTCTTTTTTCTCCTTATACCCTTACATAGCCCCCAAGAGTCAGGTTAATATTGGCTGATAATAATCCAGCTCTTCAATCTTGGTATAAGTAGAAACATCTAACATGTAGGCCTCAACTTACTTAGA
Source organism: Hordeum marinum (assembly GCA_022496015.1). Taxonomy (NCBI): domain Eukaryota; kingdom Viridiplantae; phylum Streptophyta; class Magnoliopsida; order Poales; family Poaceae; genus Hordeum; species Hordeum marinum. Next base: position 169,771,287 of record CM039677.1, read on the forward strand.
TGTGATCTCAAACCATTGTTATTAGCCCCCAAGGGCCGGCTCAATAATTGATAACCTTGAACCGACGCTTCATAGAAGATAGGTATTAGAGCCAATTGTAGCCCCCAAGGGCTAGCTCAATCTTTTCCAAAGTTGAGTTGGGACTTTATTGCGAATGAATAACAAAACCAAATGTAGCCCCCAAGGGCCGGCTCAATCTTTTCCAAAGTTGAGTCGGGACTTTATTGAAAATGAGTAACAGAGCCAAATGTAGCTCCAAGGGCCGTCTCAATCTTGTCGAAGTTGGGTCGGGACATTCATGCTGAACCTCCTGAAAAACCAGTATGTAGCCCCCAAATTTCGGGTTAACTGAATAAAGATGATCCGGAATTGTCGTTGATCTAGGAGACCAAATAGACATTAGCCCCCAAGTGTCATACATATTGCTTGCAATCTGTTTGAGACTTGCTGAGTTTTTTCTTATACTTCTCCTCCTGCAGGCTCATCGTATGTTTTGATATGTCGTAGGAAGCTTTAAACGAAGCCGGGCCAAAAGTGGTCGGGTTAAAAAACAATATAACCGCACAGCAAGACGCCCGGAGTGAAGTTGGTGAGAAATGTCGGCTCCTTTCTGAAGAGTTGACCGAAATCAAGGCCGACTTCAGAACCTTCAAGTAATCTACTAAAGCTGAAGAAGCCGCCTTGACTAAATGGGCGGATGATGTTCATCAGCGGCTTATGATTGTATCCGATGAGCTGCAGTCCTTGAAGCGCCACATCACGAAGATGACAGCCGCCCTCTTTGGTAAGTATTTGATGACTTAACTCAATTTGTGTATTGTACTTGCGCTGGCGACTTATGACGAGACCTCCAACTTATGCAGGTCCTAGGAGCCGCCAACTTGCCTCTGACAGCCTGCTGCCCCTGAAGGCCATATATACTTTGACAGACCAACTCTACTGCGGCGCTGTGTGCACCATCAAAGCCGTACAGTACAAGGATGCTATCCCTTCAACTCTCAAAGGGGTCTCAGAGCTTCTGTCCATGATGCCAAAGCAAATCGCAGAGTTGAAGAAATCAGCCGCCCGTCAGGGGGCGATCGGAGCTATAAGTCGGGCACTGGCCTTTGCCCCCGAGTTAACTTTGGCTGATATGATGAACGTGTTTCCCTCCAAAAAGGATAATGGCTCCGAATTTACGAATGCTGACTATGCCCGGTGCATGAAGAATTCCAAAGTCCTGGCCTCCGTCTTACCAGAAGAGGTTAATCTAGTGACTTACCAGGCGGCTTACAGCACATATCAGAAAAGGATCCGTGGCCCTCTCTTTGAAAGCAAGGATCTGACACCCGCCCGCAGTAAGCATATTTTTGCTTCTGAACTTGACCCGTCACCCTTCATTGAGGAAGGTAACTTTGCGGCTTTAACCAACTGGAACTAGGACTTGGACCATCTTCAGATCAAGGAGGTTGAAGACCCGGAGCAGGGCAACCCGCCGGCCATGTAAAGGAGTTGTAAACGCCATTGATAGCCGGCTCTTGTGACCCGTCGTGAGTGGTGTAAAAAACTTTAAGATATTTTTGGGCTCCACCGAGAGTATATGTAATAGGCTAGTAGTAACTTTTCCTTTCTTTGAATTGTGCCATCGCGCACTTATGAAAAGTCCGGCTTAACATATATATGTCATCTTCCTTGTGCTTCTCATTGCATGCTTTGCTGGCTCTTGGCGGCTTAATTTTCTGCAAGAATAGATGTATCTTTATACCGTTAGGACGGCAGCTTAAAAGCATGACCCGAAGATGTTGTATCTTCCTATCGTGTTGATGGAGTCAACTGCTTGGCTTAAGAGCCGGTTGATAGGGTTTGAGAAGATGTACCCATAGGGCAAGAAGCCCCCTTGACGGTAATGTTGACTTGTCAACATTTTTGGCGTGAGAGCCGGTTGTTAGGGTTAGATAAGCTACACTCGGAGGTGGGAATCCCCCTTCGACAACCAAAGTTGACTTGTCAACTTTTTTGGCATAAGAACCGGCTGTTAGGGTTAGATAAGCTACACCCGAAGGTGGGAAGCCCCCTTCAATAGCCAATGTTGACTTGTCAACATTTTTTGGCTTGAAAGCCGGTTGTTAGGGTTAGATAAGATACACCCGGAGGTGGGAAGCCCCCTTCGACAACCAAAGTTGACTTGTCAACTTTTTTGGCATAAGAGCTGACTGTTAGGGTTAAATAAGCTACACCCGAAGGTGGAAGCCCCCTTCGACAACCAATGTTGACTTGTCAACATTTTTTGGCTTGAAAGCCGGTTGTTTGGGTTAGATAAGCTACACCTAGATGTGGGAAGCCCCCTTCGACAATCAAAGTTGACTTGTCAACTTTTTTGGCATAAGAGCCGGCTGTTAGGGTTAGATAAGCTACACCCGAAGGTGGGAAGCCCCCTTCAACAGCTAATGTTGACTTGTCAACATTTTTTTGGCTTGAAAGCCAGTTGTTAGGGTTAGATAAGCTACACCCAGAGGTGGGAATCCCCCTTCGATAACAAAAGTTGACTTGTCAACTTTTTTGGCATAAGAGCTGGCTGTTAGGGTTAGATAAGCTACACCCGAAGGTGGGAAGCCCCCTTCGATAGCCAATGTTGACTTGTCAACATTTTTTGGCTTGAAAGCTGGTTGTTAGGGTTAGATAAGCTACACCCAGAGGTGGGAAGCCCCCTTCGACAACCAAAGTTCTTGGATTTCCCTTGCATGGATGAAGATATGCAAAATTGTAGAGGCCCCGGCTTGTAGGGATGCTACTTTATTCATATAGAAATATGATATGTACAAGGATAGTGTACAATGGCGAGTCTCGCTGACTCAGGTATAATAAGGCCACAGATGCGCTATGTTCACGGCCGGCGAGTCTCCTGACCCGAGCTATCTGAGTCGTCCCGGATGTCAATGAGATAATACGACCCGTTGTTGAGATTTCTGCTGACCACGAAAGGTCCTTCCCATGGAGGAGATAATTTATGCATATTTGTATGGTGTTGAATTAGTCGCAACACTAAGTCGCTCTCTTGAAACATCCGGGTCTTGACCCTGCAGCTATGATAGCGGCACAGGTCCTACTGATAGATTGCAGAACGGGCTGCCGCCAGCTCTCGTTCCTCTTCCAAAGCATCCAACGCGTCTTGACATGTTGTCTCATTGTCCGTCTCAACGTAAGCCGCTACTCGTGGCGAGTCATGCCAGATGTCACTTGGTAACACGGCCTCTGCACCGTAAACCATGAAGAAAGGTGTATACCCTGTAGATCTGTTGGGGGTGGTTCTGATGCTCCATAAGATGGAGGGCAACTCTTCCACCCAACAACCCGACGTCCATTGTAAAGGAACCATAAGCCATGGCTTGATACCCCTCAAGATTTCTTGATTGGCACGCTCCGCTTGACCGTTGGACTGTGGATGGGCAACCGCCGAAACATCAAGCTGGATGTGCTCCAAGTTGCAGAACTTTTTACTAGCCCCCTTGGACAAGTTTGTGACATTGTCTGTGATGATACTGTGAGGGTAACCAAAACGGTAGATCATCTTTTTAATAAACTGAACCGTCGTAGCAGCGTCACACTTGCTGACCGGCTCAGCCTCTACCCACTTGGTGAATTTATGAATTGCCACCAAGAGTTGCATTTTCTTATCCTTGGATATCTTGAAACTCCCAACCATATAAAGCCCCCAGACTGCAAACGGCCAAGTAATTGGTATCATGCGCAATTCTTGAGCCGGAACATGAGCACGCCGGCCGAATTTTTGACAACCGTCACACTTGCGGACTAGATCCTCTGCATCTTTGTGAGCCGTCAACCAGAAGAAACCGTGCCGGAAAGCCTTGGCCACTAGAGATTTTGAGCTGGCGTGATGTCCACAATCTCCAGCGTGAATTTGATTTGAGATTTCCTGACCCTCCTGTGGTGAGACACAACATTGAAACACCTCGGTAACGCTGCACTTGTGCAACTCACCATTAACTATTGTCATGGACTTAGACCGCCGGGTGATCTGTCTGGCCAGATTTTCATCAGCAGGTAACTCGCCCCAAGTCAAATATGCCAGGTAAGGCATAGTCCAATCCAGAATAGCATGTAGAGCCGCCACTAATTAGCACTCCGAGTCAGGAACAACCAAATCTTCCTCTGAAGGTAACTTGATAGTCAGGTGATGTAAGACGTCTAGAAAGATACTGGGCGACACCAGCTTTGGTTGAGAGCCTAACCTTGACAAGGCATCAGCCGCCTCATTCCTGCGATGATCAATGTGATCTACCTGGTAACCTTTGAAGTGACCAGCAATGACATCCACCGCCTGACGATAAGCCGCCATCCGCGGGTCCTTGGAGTCCCAAGTGACTGAAACTTGCTGAGCCACAAGATTTGAGTCACCCAAACACCTTACCCGGCTTAAATTCATCTTCTTAGCTACTCTGAGGCCATGAAGCAGGGCTTCATATTCATCCGCATTATTGGTGCAAGGGAACATCAGTTGGAGCACATAACAGAACTTATCACCTTGGGGAGATGTTAAAACAACTACTGCCCCTGATCCTCCCAGCTGCTTGGATCCATCAAAGTGTATAGTCCAGTATGTGTTATCCGGCTTTTCTTAGGGCGCTTGACACTCTGTCCAATCGTTTATGAAATCCACAAGGGCTTGAGACTTGACAGCCATACGAGGTACGTATTTCAGATTGAGAGGTCCCAGCTCCAATGCCCACTTAGCAATCCTACCTGTGGCTTATCTGTTTTGAATTATATCCCCCAATGGAGCAGAGCTGACCATGGTAATCTGGTGCCCTAAGAAGTAATGCTTTAACTTGCGGTTGGCCATGAATACCCCATACACTAGCTTCTGCCAATGTGGATATCTCTTCTTAAATTCTGTCAAGACCTCACTAATATAATAATCCGGCATCTGAACCGGATATTCCTTCCCTGCTTCCTTGCGCTCGACCACAATTGCAGCACTGACAACTCGGTTGTTAGCCGCCACGTAAGGGATCAAAGGCTCTTTCTCAGCCGGAGCAGCTAACACTGGCGGCTCAGTGAGCTGCTTCTTGAGCGCCTCAAACACTTCACCCGCCACCGTACTCCAGATGAAATTTTCTGTCTTTTTCATCATCTGATATAGAGGGATAGCTTTCTCGCCAAGGCGGCTTATAAACCGGCTCAACGCGGCGATCCGTCCTGCCAGGTGTTGGACATCATTAATATAAGTTGGCTCTGCCAGGGAGGTGATAGCTTTGATCTTATCCGGGTTAGCTTCAATGCCATGCTCAGAAACCAGAAATCCCAAGAGCTTGCCAGTCGGAACACCAAAGACACACTTTGTCGGGTTAACCATCATCTTATAGATCTGGAGATTGTCAAAGGTTTCCCTTAAGTCATCAAGCAGGGTTTCCTTCTTCCTTGATTTGATCACAATATTATCCACATAAGCGTGAACGTTGCGTCTGATCTGACTGTGAAGGCAATTCTGCACACAACGCTGATAAGTCGCCTGGGCACTCTTGAGCCCAAAAGGCATAGACACATAACAGAAGGCTCCAAAAGGCATCATGAAAGCCGTCTTCTCTTGGTCCTTAACTGCCATCTTGATCTGATGGTATCCTGAATAAGCGTATAGGAAGCATAAGCTTTCACAAGCCGCCATAGCATCAATGATCTGATCAATACAAGGGAGAGCAAAAGGATCAACCGGACAAGCCTTGTTAAGGTCCGTATAGTCCACACACATACGCCACGTTCCATTCTTTTTGAGCACCTGCACTAGGTTAGCAAGCCACTCCGGGTGAAAGACCTCGACAATGAAACCCGCCGCTAAGATCCGGGCAACCTATTCCCCAATGGCCTTGTGTTTCTCCTCATTGAACTGCCGTAGAAACTGCTTGATAGGTTTAAACTTAGGATCCACATTAAGGTTGTGCTCAACGAACTCTCTCGGTACACCTGGCATGTTAGAAGGTTTCCATGCAAAGATGTCCCGATTCTCACGCATGAATTCGATGAGCGTGCTTTCCTATTCGGGATCCATGTTAGCCCCAATGATGAACAGTTTGGATGAGTTGCCCGGAGTGAAATCTATTGCCTTGGTATCATCTGCCAAAAATTTGAGGGCGGCTCAACCTCCGTCGTGGGCTTTTTTAGCGGGGTCATATCCTCGGGGTCAATATTCTCCTTATAAAACTTAAGCTCCGCCTCAGCGCAACTGGATTCCGCATAAGCCGCGTCTCCTTCCTCGCACTCAATAGTCGTATTCTGATCACCATGAACGGTAATCGTACCTTTTAACTCGGGCATCTTGAGCTGCAAGTAGACATAACAGGGCCTAGCCATGAACTTAGCATAAGCTGGCCGCCCAAACAACGCATGGTAAGGGCTCTTGATCTTGACCACTTCAAACCACAAGGACTCCACCCTGTAGTTGTATTCGTCACCAAAGGCGACTTCCAAAGAAATCCTGCCCACCAGATAAGCTGACTTGCCCGGCACCACTCCATGAAAAATAGTTGATGAGGGCTTAAGGTCTTTGTCAAGCAGCTTCATCCGCCGGGAGGTATAGTAATATAGGATGTTGATGCTGCTGCCACCATCCATAAGTACCTTATTCACCATATATCCTCCCACTTGGGGGCAACTACAAAGGCCAACCGCCCCATGTCATCAACACGCGGCGGGTGATCCTCCAGGCTCCACGTTATGTCATATTCAGACCACTTCAAGTACTGGGGCAGAGCCGACAGAACTATATTAGCCGCTCGCTTGCGCAACTTTTGATCCTGCTTGTTAAGGCTGGTCGTGAAAACATGATACTGGCCTGAACTGAGCTGCTTTGGATTACTTTGATACCCAGACGGGTTATGCTGTTGCTGATTGTTGTTACCAGAGTGTTGTGGATGTCCTCCTTGATTACCCTGACCATGATGACCGGACCCTGAGCCGCCGGATCCAAATCCGGCTCCTGACCCGCCTGGTCCTGAGCCGCCGGGTGGGCCATCGCCATGGTTGTTGTGTTGCTACATGTTGTATTTCTTGAACTTCTACATGATATGGCAATCACCCCATGTGTGTGTTGAGGGTTTATCGGGCCGGCTGTGCTCCAGACAGGGTTTTTGGAGCATTTCCTCCAAATTGAAAGGAGTCCTATTTTTGTTAAAGGGCGGCCTGAACTTCCCATTGCCTTCAGGATGTTTCTGGCCGGTTCTCACATTAGCCACCAGTTTTGACCCGCCATCCGGGTTTTTCCGCTTACTGTGGTTACCATTGTTCGCCGCACCCTTTCCCGGGTTGTTCCTCTTACCTTGGCCGGCCTTCTCCTCATCAGAACCTGGATCCTTCGTGTTATCAGAGTCAACGTACCTTGGAAGAGCCATCATGAGTTCTCCCATGTCCTGACACGTATGCTTGAGCCGGCCAAGCTTTTGCTTCAGAGGGATAAAGTGACTGTTCTTTTCTAGGATTAGTATTGCTTGAGCCGCCGTGATCTATTCAGATGAGTGGATGATGGTCGACACCCGTCGCACCCAATGATGAGCCAACTCACCCTCCTACTGGACGCAATGATCGAGATCCACAATGGTCATAGGCTGTTTGCAAGTCCCTTGAAAGTTTTTGATGAACCTTGCCCTTAAATCAGCCCATGAATTGATGGTATTGGGTGGCAACCCTTTTAACCATGTGTGAGCCAGACCTTCAAGCATCATGATGAAGTATTTAGCACACACCGCCTCGTTGACATCCAATATCTCCATAGCTATCTTATAACTTTCGATCCAGGCCTCCGGAGGTAAGTCAGCCGTGTAATTCAGAACCTTACGAGGTCCTTTGAAATCCTTTGGCAGCTACTCACTTCGCAGAGCCGGTGATAAACATGGCACTCCCACGGCCCTGGTGGTCACCCCCGCTCCCACTGACACAGAGGGCGCGGGCTCTTGGTGAGTCGCCGTGGCCAAAGCTGTGGCCTCCTGCTGGTTTCTCGCCCGGTTTATGAGTGCTTGCGCATCTAGAGCTGCCTGATCGCCCCCCGGAGTTCCCCTGTGCCGATCGCTGCTGGAAACCGCCGACGACTCATAGCGCTGGCTAAAGTTGTGGCTGGGAAGAGGGGTTGAATGAACACGGCTCCGGCTGTGAGCATACTTCTCCTGCTGGGCCATCGCCGTCTGAAGGTATCCAATGGCATTCCGTACCTCTTCCACAAAAGGCACTTCATCCAGAATAGGGATTGTTTCAAGCCGGTGGCTGTAGCCACCATGTTCTTTGTCGGGTTGGAATAATGACCCGCCGGTGTTGGAAAGACCACCGGTGAGGCCTCGTTTCGTCGGGCCAGGTGTGGCGTTGGTCGAGCCGCCGGCCGGCTTCCTGGTGCATCCGCTGCCCGTCCCGTCCTTGGTGTGTTGAAGAGATTCCTAGCCTCATAACGTTCTGGTAAGTGGGATTTATGTCTCATCTGATGCACCGCAGCCGCCGATTGCTGTTCCAGCCCAAGGCGGAAGGCATTCGTCTTAATATGTTCTGCCTCTTCCTCCGTCTGGACCTGTAGCTCAGCTATGCTCTGTTGCTCCTCCGCCATCCGGTCCTTGAGCCTCACAATCTCTAAGTTCCAAGCGGCTTGGCTATCTGGTGTAACTTCATTGGCCATCAGGGCCGCGAGCTCGTTCATCAGATCCAGAAGAACTTGAGCCGGTGGCGGCGGGTCAGCCCCCGAGGTTGCTGCTCCAGCGGCTGTGCTGCTCGCACCTGGGGCCGACCCCGCCATGAACTTGGCTGCATGAATCGACGGCCCAAGATCGTCTGGCTCGGAACGATCTGACACAGGGTAAAGCTCATCGTAGCACCCGAGCCCACCGTTGTGAAGCAAGTAGATCGACTCCATCTCTCCACTTGAAGATCCATCTTCTGAATAGACAAGAGTTTCCTGCGACGCAGAAGCTTCCAGATCCATACCTTGAGTGAAGCCCACGAAGACGTGCTTCTGGCCCGGGTTAACACGGGCGGGCTGCACATCACGAGCGGGTTGCGCATGCCGAGCTGGCTCGATGGTGTCGGTGCAGACGTCCTGCCCGGGCGTAGATCCATCGATCCTGCCGATGAAGATGTGGATCCCGCCGAAAGGAACCCGGAATCCATATTCCACAAAGCCAGCATCAAGCCCCCAACCGGCGTTGTCGATGTAGAGCCGGCTACGGTGACTCTTGCTCATCCTTCCGACCACGTATCCCTCGAGCCCCGGGAGAGAGCCCTTTGAGAACTCAACACCACCAAGCACAAGCCCCATGATGGGCGCCAATTGTCGTGGTTTTATCACGGCAGATGTCCGGGTGTACGAACTTGGATTCGGGGCGATGGCTAAGGTGATGGACTCAAAGGGGTTGGTTGGGATGAAGGACACGAGTTTACCCAGGTTCAGCCCCTCACGTCGAGGTAACAACCTACATCCTGCTTGTGTTTGTATTGCTTGGTGTATCGATTACAAGGGAGCTATTGCTTGACCTAGTTCTCGATAGTCTGATCTCTAAGTCGCCCCGGGTCTCGCCTTTTTATAGGAGGTCAAGACCACAGGTGATACAAGTCATGACCGACTCTCAATACATGTATGAGTCTATCTCTACCTTATCTTGCCTTCCTGGTCAAGTTGTCTCCGGGCGGCTTACACGCCCGAGTCTTCTCCGTCCGGGCCAAGGGTCGGCCCATCTTGTCAAGCCGCCAAGCGTCTTAGACTTAAGTCTTCACGACCCACTCTTGGGCTGGTGTACAAGCCGCCTAGTGTGACCCGGAGCCCTTAGGGCGGATCTCACCGTGGGGTTATATCCCCAACAGATATGGATAATGATATTGTGAAATTAAAATTATTTCCTTTTTGACTAAGAGATAAAGCTAAAGCTTGGCTTTCATCTTTACCTCGTAATAGTATTGGAACGTGGGATAACTGTAAAGATGCTTTCATTGCCAAGTATTATCCTCCTGCTAAGATCATCTCCCTTAGAAATCAAATAATGAATTTTAAACAGCAAGATCATGAGCATGTTGCTCCAGCATGGTTGAGATTGAAATTAATGATAATAAATTTCCCAACTCATGGTATAAATGTGTTGATGATTATCCAAAATTTCTATGTTGGACTAAACTTTGGGTCTAGAAATCTTCTAGATTCTTCTGCAGGTGGTACATTCATGGATGTCACCTTAGGATAGGCCAAAACACTTCTGGACAATATTATGAAAAATTATTCTCAATGGCGTATCGAAAGAGCTCCAACTGGTAAGAAGGTAAATTTTGTTGAAGAAATTGCTACTTTGAGTGAAAAAGTGGATGCTGTTATGAATATGGTTGCTAATAGAAATCCTCATGTTGATCCTAATGATATGCCTTTGTCTACCTCGGTTGAGAAAAATAATTATGCTACTGATGTGAACTTTATCCCGCAAAATAATTTCAACAACAATCCTTATAGAGGAAATTTCAATGCTAGGTCGTATCCCGATAATTCCTCATAACTACGGAAATTTTTATGGAAATACTTCTAAAAATTCTAATAAAATACTTTAGGACCTTGAGAACACAATTATGGAATTTATTAATTCTATAAAAGTTTTCAAAACTATGGTAGAAGAAAAATTGCATGTTGTTGATACTTTGGCTAAAAACATGGATATAATTGCTCTTGATGTAGAAACTCTTAAAAAAGGTGTTTCCACCTAAGTATGATTTTATTGAGTCTATTAAATCTATCCAAATATCTATTAATGAAAGTAAGGAGAGGACGGTTAAGTTGAGGGCTAAGCGAGAATTCCTAGAAAAGGCTCTTCCTCCAGGTTTTTACCGGAATGATGATGAAGTCTTAAAATGACTGGTGTTTCTCCTATTGAATCTTTGTTTACATCACTGAATATAAATGATAAACGGACTGGAGATAATTCAAATCTTGATGAGGAGCATCCTGTTTGCTTGGAGGATGATAACCTTGATGCTGAAATTGACAAAAGTGGGTTTGGAGATGTCAAAACATTAGCTAGTGATGTGCCCACTATCTAGGATTATAAGGACTTTAATTATGATAAATGCTCTATAGTAGAATGTATTTCCTTGCTGCAATCCATTATTAGCTCACCCAATGCTTATGAACAAAGTAAAGCTTTTACCGAACATATAGCAGAATGTCGGTGTACTAAAGTATGGGCTTTTTAGTACCCTGTACTTGTGCATAGATGGTCGTAGCCATACCAGCGATGAAGCCTGCCAGGGAGCAACTGAGAACAAATACAGAAACATCGAGAAGGCATTCAAGTCAACAGACCAAAGATCGAAGGCTGGGACCCCGGCAAAATCTTGCCGGGCTGGCCTACGGAGCCCCGACAAGAAGTGCACCCGGTAAGGCCCCGCCATCCTCCGAGCGCAGAGGCGAAGCCCTGGCAAGCCCCCGCCAGTGTAGAGGCCATGTGTCACCTCGCCTGGGCACGTGTCGAGGCCCCGGTGATGGAAAGGCTAAGCGGTGCCGATGGGACGGGCTCCTGTCCTGCCCCGCATACGGCCAGGGATGCCTGACGAAGCATTAAATGCGTTTATCTTGCACCGTTAGTGTTAGGTATGATAACACTATAGCTTTTTACACCCCGTGTACGTACTGTACGCCACTATTGGTGAGACCTTCGAGAGTATAAAAGGAGGCCCAGGGCGTTACGGTAGAGGACTTTTCGACTTTTGGACTTTGGGCCACCAGATCTTCTTTGGGCCGTTTTGCATGAGTAGAGGTTGTGCACTGTAGCCCTCCCAGAACTTGAGCTAGAACTCACCCAATGCGACCAAGCATGAGTAGGGTTTTACGCATCTTTGCGGCCCGAACCTGGGTAAATTCCTGCATGCTAGCCATTTGATCTGCTCTTTGTGCGAGCCTTCTTCCCCGCCGAACCGTAAAGGGATCCCTCCGATCGCATAGGTGTCATTCCTCCCGAGATCTTTGGTGCGCCGGGTAGGGGATAAGATTGCATGAACCTACTCTTATGACTAGCGTGTCAGTTCCTTCGTCCTAATCGTCATCACCATGGCTCGCAAGAAGAAAGGTTTCATGGCGGTGGAACCCTCCACGTCTGCCGCGCCCGTAACTACCCAAGTGGGCGATAGAGTGGGCGTGGGCAGAGGGAGTGGGGACCCTGCACCCACGTGGCACTCCGATGATGTAGGCCAAACAAGTGGCGACGCCCGCCGCAAAGACGCTCACGGTGGCGGCGGAAACCCCCATCCCGCTGGGTCTCGGGATGGAGCTGTACCGCCTGCGGGCGGTACAGTTAACTCCGGGGACGAGAGGGCACCTTCCAAGGCACCCTCGCCAGCGCGTATGCCGCGACCTTCCTAGGACGCGTGCAAAGAGCAACACTACCGTGTCGGTGGTTCCCAACGTCCCCGTGGAAAAGCTCTTGCACATCGTTCCCAAGATGCGCGGGACCAGCATGCTAGTGGGAGTGGCGTGTAATCATAGGACCATGATGGAGCTCCTTCTAACACGGTTAGGAGTCAGATCACCTCGCATTCCTCGCGCCGTTCACTGCCGACTACGTCGGAACAAGTAATGGCGCAAGCATAGCTACTCCTCAACTTCCCTCCTGCTACGGAGAAGCTCAATAAATGGAGATCCACCATTTAGAGCCTCCACAGCCTCATTGATAAGTTTCAGTCCACCGAGCCGGCTCACGCCAATGGTGAGTAGGCCGGAGGTGTTGCGACCATGGTGCACTCTCCTCCACAACAACAATGCCGATAAACGACACGACGGACCAACGTTATGATGGTTACTCAACGGCGTTGTCTAATCCACGGACTCACCTCGATCAACGTCAAGTTTTCCGGGAATGAAGCAAGGAAGACACTCCAACTACAATTGAGTAACGGTGGGAAGCGCGCCATCAATCTGATAAGCGTGCGGGACCCACTGTAGACAAATCCGCGCCAGGGTATCCTCTCAGCCTACCTTACGTGGTGGGTGGTCCAGCGTTTAACCGTGAGATGTGTCAAGTCCAGTGGCCCAATTCCCGCACATTCAAGCCAGAGGTCCTAGAGAAATGCGGGAAGAGCTGGCGATGAACAAGGTCGGGGATGTTGCCGAGCTCTATGCTCTGGCAGATAAATGTGCTCGAGCTGAAGAAGGGAGGAGGCTCCCCGGTGAAGACGCTGGCGCAGGGGTCGACTCTGAGGATGAGGACACCACCACCCCGGAAAAGAAGGGCCGGCGGCGTAACAAGAAGCGCAAGGGCAAGGCCGTGCTTTCCATTGAGGGATCCATCTACCCTGGAACCGTCACGAAGGCCAAGGCTGATGACCCTGATAAGGATGTTGTCAGGTGCGTCTCCTGTCAGGTTTTGGCGGTTGCCGACAAGTCAGAAGGCTCCGTCAAGCAATACTGCAAGATCCATCGCACCAAAGGCCACGATCTCCAAGACTACCAGCAAGTTGAGCATCTTGTCGAGAAGCAAAAAGCCGAGTACAAGAGGCAAGACTAGGAGATGGGACAGGATGGTGCGGAGGGATCCAGCAAGAAGCGCGGTGGCCAAGGAGGTCGCCGTGGCAAGGCCAAGCCATAGAAGGACCGGCCTGCTCACGGCAGCGACAAGCAAGAGGGGGGTGATGATGACATTAAAGAGGACGACGAGTCCAGCGAGCAAGAATTCCAGAGAGCTACAGACGCCATGTGCATCAACGGAGGTGCCTCGTTGCATTCTTGCCACTGCCAACTTAATAGTGGGCGCGTGAGGTTAATGCGACTAAGCCATTTGTCGGCGTGCGGAAGCCTTTGAAATGGTCCAACACGCCTATCAGTTTTGACATTGAGGATCACCTTGATTGTGTAACTGAGGTCAGGTGTTTGCCGTTGTTGGTCTCACCAACGATTCGCAACCTCAAGGTGACAAAAATGTTAGTTGACGGTGGGTCCAGCTTGAACTTTATCTCGCCCGAGGTAATCAAGAAATTGCAAATTCCTGATGGAGATCTCGAGGAAGCGGGCTCGTTTCAGGGGGTCAATCCGGGAAGGAGCCAGCCCAAGGGAAAGATCACGTTTGCAGTAACATTTGGTAGCGATCTGAACTTCAGGACGGAGAAGGTTGTTTTCGACGTCGCCAAGATTCCATTGCCATACAATGGGATCCTTGGCCATCCAGTATTAGCCAAGTTCATGGCGGCGGCGCACTACACCTACAACGTATTGAAGATGCCCAGGCTGATGAGCTTCATCACTACCAAGTCCGACAAGAAGGACATGCTTATATGCGCCGATCAACTCTACTGGGAGGCAGTAGCAGCATGTGCCGCCAAGGCACTTGCTCTTGCCACTGAAACTCCCGGGAGGAAGATGCCCGGCAAGACCTCTCGCACAGACTCCAGCAAGCGCACCTCCTTGGAGTGCTGCGCTCCCATTGAGAACGTGCCAGAGAGTTCCACCGGCAAGAGCAAGAAGTCCAAGGCAGCTCCGCCAGAGACTAAGATGGTGCCCGCCAAGGAGGATGGTATAGGAGGAACTTTCACCATAAGTTCCACCCTTGACGACAAATAGGAAAGCGCGCACGTTGCCTTCGTGCGGTCGAATGTTGATGTGTTTGCATGGCAACCATATGATATCCCCAGTGTTCCCAGGAAGGTGATTGAGCACCACATTGCCGTTTGTCCACACGCGCGGCCCGTCAAGTAGAAGGTCATGAAGCAGGCTTTGGAGCGGCAACAGTTTATTGCGGAAGAAATCAAGAAATTAGAAGCGGCTAGATTGATCAGAGGAGTACTTCATCCAACATGGTTGGCCAATCCAGTTGTGGTGCGTAAGGCGAATGGGAAATGGAGGCTATGTATTGACTTCACGCATATCAACAAAGCCTGCCCCAAAGATCCTTTCCCTTGCCGCGCATCGACTAGATTGTGGACTCCACCGCCGGCTACGACTTGTTGTCTTTCCTTGACGCCTATTCGGGTTATCATCAGATTTTCATGGTCAAGGAAGATGAAGAGAAGACCGCATTTATCACCCCATGTGGTACGTATTGCTTTTTGCATATGCCTTTTGGGTTGAAAAGTGCTAGTTCTACATTTGCAAGAGCGGTCGAGATTGGTTTTGAGCCCCAGCTACATAGAAATATGGAGGCTTATATGGATGTCATAGTGGTCAAAACCAAGGACAAGGCTACACTCATATCAAACCTAGAAGAAACATTTGCAAATCTGCGCAAGATCAACTTGAAGCTCAACCGTGAGAAGTGTGTGTTTGGTGTCCTATCCGGCAAGCTTCTTGGGTTCTTTGTATCTCAACGTGCGGTTCTTTGTATCTCAACGTGGAATTGAAGCAAATCCCAACAAGATCAAAGTGATTGAGGCAATTGAAGCGCCAAGGCGTGTCAAGGACGTGCGTCGTCTTTTCGGCTATGTTGCCGCTTTGAGTAGGTTCATATCAAAATCTGCTGAGTGCGCCCTGCCCTTTTTCAAAATCTTGAAGAAGGTGGGTCTGATGAAATGGACTCTGGAAGCTGAGGCAGCACTGCAGGATATTAAGAAGTACCTCTCCTCTTCGCGAGTCCTAGTCGTGCCAAAACCACCAAAGCCGTTGCTGCCATATCTAGCGGCAACAAATCAAGTGATGAGTGTTGCACTAGTGTCTGAAAGAGAAGTTGATGAAGAAGCAACGGCAGCGGCAGGACCGCCAAGAGACAAGCCAGAATCTTCCCTGGCAGAGTCTGGTGTTGACAAAGCAGGATCTGCGTAGTCGAATGAAACAATTCAGAAGAAGAAGATGGTGCAGCGCCCAGTCTATTTTGTAAGCTCCCTTTTGCAGGGGGCTAGGTCAAGATATTCTGGCATGCACTAGTTGCGCTTAGGACTCCTTGTGGACTCGAGGAAGCTGCGCTATTACTGCCAGGGACATGAGATCACCATTGTCACTCGCTTCCTGTTACATTGGATTTTGCGGAACCCTGATGCTATCAGCAGGATTGTAGAGTGGGCTTTGGAACTATCAAGGTTTGGTCTCAAGATTGAAAGCACTTCCACCATCCAGAGCAGATCCTTGGTGGAGTTCATTGCGGAATGGACTCCAACGCCAGATGAACAAGTTCCAGAGTCAACTCTCCCCAGCAAGGAAACGAACCAAGAGTGGTCATGTATTTTGATGGGGCTTTCTCGCTGCAAGGCGCCGGTGCCGGAGTGCTACTTGTCGCACCCACCAGAGAGCGCCTCAAATATGTGATTCAGATGCACTTTCCTCGGGAGAGGTCAATGAACAATACTGCAGAATACGAAGGGCTGCTTGCCGGTCTGAGGATTGTGGCAGACCTTGGGATTAAGAAACTTATTGTCAGGGCTGATTCTTAGCTTGTTGTCAGCCAGGTGAATAAGGATTATCAGAGTCCATTGATGGAAGCTTATGTAGATTAAGTGAGAAAGTTGGATGAACATTTAGACGGTCTTCAAATGGAGCACGTTCCGCGTGCAGAGAACAATGTTGCCGATGGCCTGTCAAAAGTGTGCCGCCCTTAAGTTGCCCGTGGAACCAAGAACTTTTGTGCTCTGACTGACTCAACCATCCGTGACACCATCAATTGGACAAGAGAAAAGAAGAAATTTGAGTTCCAGCAAGTATTTCCCGGCAGAGCTCCCAGAAGCCACTGGAGAGGAAGTTGCCGGGGACAACGCCAGGCTTGCTGGTGAGCGTCGCACTACGGAAGAGCCTCAGGCTCTTGCCGAGGAAGCACATGCTCCTGCTAGGCTTGCTGGGGGGCAATAGGCTCCAGCAGGATCTCGAGCCCTTGCCGCTGAGACAAATGCTTCCCCAGCAGAGGATATGCCTTTAGTCCTTGTTATCGAGCCCCAGGCTCTAGCATGGGCACATCAAATCTTCCATTTCCTTCAAACAGGAGAACTCCCTGAGGAACAAGAAGAAGCTGAGAAAGTAGCCCGACGGTCTAATATGTACCAGTTTGTGGACAACGTCCTGTACAAAAAAAGGCCGAATGGTGTGAAACTCAAGTGCATTTCTTAGGAAGATGGACTAGAGTTGTTGGTGGAGATACATGGAGGCATATGTGGCTCCCACATAGGATCAAGAGCGCTTGCTAGTAAGGCATTCCGGCAAGGTTTCTTTTGGCCCACTGCCCTCCAAGATGCAACTGCGCTAGTAACCAAGTGTGAAGCATGCCAGTTTCATTCAAAGAAAACACATCAACCAGCTCAACCTCTTCAAACAATCCCTCTCTCCTGGTCATTTTTGGTCTGGGGGCTCAACATCTTGGGCCCCTTTCCCCATGCTATCGGGGGCTTTGAGTACTTGTACGTTGCAGTTGACAAGTTCGCAAAGTGGCCAGAAGTGGAAGCAGTGAGAAAGGTGACAACACAGTTAGCCGTCAAGTTCTTCAAAGGACTAATGTTCCGCTTTGGTGTTCCCAATAGGATCATCACTAACAATGGCACACAGTTCACGAGCCGCATCTTCATGCAGTATGTCCAAGACCTTGGTCACAACATTTGTTTTGCTTCTGATGCCCACCTAAGGAGCAACGGCTAGGAGGAAAGGGATAATGCTGAAGTGTTGCTAGGCCTCAAGACAAGAACCTTCGACAAGTTGTGCAAGTGTGGAAGGCAAAGGATTGATGAGGTGCCGGTGGTTCTATGGTCAATCGGAGCGACTCCAAATCGAGCTACCAGCCAGACACCCTTCTCCCTAGTATATGGGGCAGAAGCAGTTCTCCCCATGGAACTCACTACGGGCACCTTGCGTGCTCGCTTATGATGAGCTTGAGCAAGAGTAGTTGCAACAAGATGATGCGATGCTCCTTGAGGAAGACCGTATTTAGGCTGTTGTGCGAACTGCACGCTACCGGCAAGCTTTGTGCCGCTATCATAGCCGCAAGGTTCATGCCCGAAGTGTTGAGGAAGGTGGCCTTGTTCTTCGGCGCATTCAGTCCGCCAAGAATTCAACCAAGTTGATGCCAAAGTGGGAAGGCCCTTATCGGGTAGTGCGAGTCACCAGGCCCGACGCAGTCCTCCTGGAGACCGAAGATGGCATCCCAATGAGAAACTCCTGGAATATTGACCATCTTCGTAAGTTCTATCCATGAGGCGTGGTTGCCGAGCCTCCCGTCAACCACCTTTTGTAAAAAGTCTTCCACCTAAGCATGTAATCCTTTGTACAAAGCCAGGCACAGACCCTGTGCATAGTAGAATAAAGGTAAGTGTTCTACAAATCTTGTTGATTCTCATGTTTACTTATATACATGTTTGTCTGAGATACTGTATTGGTCTTATTGCCAGCAAGAGCTAACGGACCTCCAAGGTTCCATATCCCTATTTTCTCTTCTTTCCTTTTCTTAAAAGGATAGAAGGTTACCTCGCATGCAACTTTACCGGGGGTGGTGGTGGTATGGATACCGACGGGCAATGTTCAAGGAAAACATCTTACCGGAAGGAGTACGACAATGAAAAGCTAAGTTGCAAAACCCTAAGTGAACTCTTACTGTAAACTTATTTTCCTTGGACGATTTCGACTTTTGTATTGAAAACCTGCATGCTATAGAACCTTGCAATGATTGATGGTGCCCTTGCTCTGTTTCAAGTCTGCTCAACAGCTTAAGTGGTTACGCTCGCGCCCCTGTTCTGTTTTGAGTCTGCTCAACGGGTCAAGTGGCTGCACTTGCGCCCTTACTCTGTTTCGATTCTACTCAACAGCTTAAGTGGCCACGCCAAGAACGTCGAGGTATCTTGCTGGCAGTGGCACCGCTAGCAGGCTGCTGAGGACCTGCTCCTCGAAGCGCTCGCGAAAGGGATACACATGCCGACAAGGTTGTTCCAAAATAGCGTCGGGAAAACACCATGCAAAGAGGAATCTAACAAGGAGAATAGTATATACTCTCTCAACTAGGGTGAAATTCACATGAGATGTCGCCTCTTCCTAAGTACATCTTTATTTGACTTTCTCCCCTAGGGGAGCTTACAAGAAGAAAAAAATGGGAGGAGGAGGCAGATTACGAGGAGGAAAAGATAGCATGGGGCCTCCGACGAGAGCCTGGCCCCTCCTGGACTAGCATTGCACGGAGGAGAAGACCAGCGCTGCGCAGACGAGGGGAGGGTCCGCAGAAGCCATAGTCCACGGGCCTGCTAGAAGAACCATAAGGAAGATGAGGCAGCGCCCAGGACAAGGACCCCCGACAAGATCACTCTGTCAGGATGGAGGAGAGGCGCGAAGCTGACGGTGATGGTGTGGCTGACGATCAGTCCGAGTCTGAGTCGTCGTATTCCGACATGACGGCCTGAAGACCAGACTCATCGTCGTCGTCTTCACCACTGTCCTCCTCGTCACTTTCACTCGAGGAGGAACCTTCGGCTCCGCTCAAGCTCTCTTCGCAGCAGCTGAGACGGACGCCTGAGCGCCCATAAATCTTGACGAAGAGCAGATTGGCCTCCGTCATTTTGAAATGAAGGACGTGCCCATCCTGGAGGTTGTGGGTGCGGGCGAAGGTTTTCCAACCATGCGTGAAGAGCATGACGCGGCTCTCCAGATACTCGACGTCCACCCGCGTGGTGCCATTACAGCAGCCATGCGCCCACAACCACAAAACGGGCGGCTCGTCGGCCTCCATCGCCCTGGCGAAAGGGTGAGGAAGGCGTAGATGGCTCCGAAGGGGACCACACAGTTTGAGGACGAACTCCAATGCCATCCCCTCGGTGTTGGTCTCTTCGAGGAAGGGGCCTGGCATTGGAGGGAGGGATGGAGCAGCACTCCGTCTCCCCCGGCCTCGGCCTCCACGATGACCACGGCCTCTTGCCTTCCTCCTGCCCCGAGCACCCGGGTCACCCTCCGCCTCTGCGGCGGAAGCGGTGGCATGACCCAAACGAGAGCTTCTCCTTGGTGCGGAGTACGGTGGCCGCCCTCGCCCCCTAGTCAAGGCCAAGGGCGGGCGCCACTCAAGTCTGGAAGAGATGGAAGGGCGAGCTCTAGAGATTCGCACTTGATAAGGAAGGAAGGATGGATGAGCATCGCCCCTGCTGCCCCTCAATTTCTATGGGGAAGCACGGGGGCTGGCTCTCCCCCGCTCCAAGAGCCGCCACCCACCTCCTCCAATGGCGCTGCCCACTTCCTTCAATGGCATCTCCCACGATCACGGGGCGAACAACAACCACCCCGTTGCTCCAATCTATGGCGCTAAAGTTTCTGCCACGGCTAGGACTTTAAGTCACGGGCGCCCGTTGCTAGCTCCTCGCTATGCATGCGGCGCGCATGACAGAAACGGCCTGACGCAGCAATTGAAATAATTATTACCGTTCCGCGCACGCCCCTCACGTCCCGCATTCAATGGGCGTCGTGGGGGGCACATTAGATGGAATGATTACAACAGTTAATCCCTGCCACGCATGCCCGTGCACTTTTTGGGCCTAGCCCAACAACGCCTCGCACCGTGTATGGCCCAGGCCCGGGGGCTCCTGTCGGTGTACTAAACTATGGGTTTGTTAGTACCCGGTAATTGTGCATGGACACTTGTAGCCATACCAGTGGCGAGGCCTGCCAGGGAGCAACTAAGAACAAATACAGCAACATCGAGAAGGCATTCAAGTCAACAGACCGAAGATCGAAGGTTGGGACCCTGGCAAGATCTTGCCGGGATGGCCTACGTAGCCCCAGCAAAAAGTGCACCCGGCAAGGCCCCGCCATCCTCCCAGCGCAGAGGCGAAGCCCCGGCAAGCCCCCGCCAGCGCAGAGGCCAGGTGTCACCTCGCCTGGGCACGTGTCGAGACCCCGGTAATGGAGAGGCTAAGCGTTGCCGATGGGACAGGGCTCTTGTCCCGTCCCACAGACGGTCAGGGACGCCTAACGAAGCATTACATGCGTTTGTCTCGCACCGTCAGTGTTAGGTACGATAACACTGTAGCACTGTACACCCCGTGTACGTATTGTATGCTACTGTTGGTGACCCCTTCGAGAGTATAAAAGGAGGCCCAGGGCGTTACGGTAGAGGACTTTTCGACTTTTGGACTCCAGGCCACCAGATCTTCTCTAGCCCGTTCTGCATGAGTAGCAGCCATGCAGTGTAGCGCTCCCAGAACCTGAGCTAGAACTCATCCAATACGACCACGCAGGAGTAGGGTTTTACACATCTTTGCGGCCCGAACTTGGGTAAATTCCCGCGTGCTAGCCATCTGATCTGCTCTTTGTGCGAGCCTTCTTCCCTGCCAAACCGTAAAGGGATCCCTCTGATCCCATAGGTGTTGTTTCCCCAGACATAGAAGCTATGATGAAAGCTCATGATGAGAAACTTGAACCTGAAGTTTCTATTCCTAGAAAATTGCATGATGAGTGGGAACCTACTATTAAAATAAAGATAAATAAATATGAATGCAATGCTTTGTGTGATGTTGGTGCTAGTGTTTCAACCATTCCTAAAACTTTATGTGATGTGCTTGGTTTCACAAATATTGAAGCGTGTTCCCTAAACTTGCATCTTGTAGATTCTACCATCAAGAAACCTTTAAGTAGAATTAATGATGTGCTTATTATTGCAAATAAAATTATGTGCCTGTAGATTTCATTGTGCTTGATATTGATTGCAATCCTTCTTGTCCCATAATACTTGGAAGGCCATTTTTACGACCTATAGGTGCAATCATTGATATGAAGGGGGGAAACATAAGGTTCCAATTCCCATTAAAGAAGGGGATGGAACACTTCCCAAGAAAGATAATTAAAACACCTTATGAATCCACCATGAGAGCCACCTATGGGTTCACAAGATCATTTCCCTCATAGCTGGCCTTCCAAGATTGAACCATCCCTTTGGCTCCCTCTTGTTCTTCTTTCCTTTCGGTTGTCAAATGTTTTGTAACGGTCTATCACATAGAGCCTCCTGATCGACTATAGCCTTAGGATTATCCTTCGACTTCCCCTCTATGCCGAACAATGTACCAAAAAGGGCCTCCGTGATATTCTTTTCAGTGTGCATCATGTCGATGTTGTGTGGGCAAAGGAGGTCTTTAAAGTAAGGAAGATCCCACAAACATATCTTGTGAGTCCAAGTGTGTTTCGTATTATACCCTTTGAAATACCCTGGATGATCTGGATCCGGCTCGAGAGTGTTTATCTGATCCAGGATATGTTATCCTGTCAACGCAGGTGGTGCAGTGTTTTTGACAACTCTACCTTTGATGAAATTCTTCTTGTCTTTTCCGAACTTATGGTCAGGATCCAGGAATTGTCTATGCATGTCGAAGCAAGAAAACTTGCGACCCACCTACAGCCAACGAAACTCAAGAGCTGCCTTGCATGTGGGGCACAGAAACCTTCCATGCACACACCAGCCAACGAATAGCGCATACGCCGGCAAGTCATGCGACGAGTACATGTACCACACATGCATTTTGAAGTTCTTTTTGGTAGCGGCGTCGTATGTCTTGATCCCATTGTCCCAGGCTTCTTGCAATTCATCTATAAGCGGTTGCATGTACACATTCATATTCTTCCCCGGATATTTGGGCCCTGGAATTATCAATGTCAGGAAAATGTTCTTGCTTTTCATAATCTCTCTGGGGAGATTGAGTGGAATGAAAAATACAGGCCAACAACTGTATTGTGCTGCCGTCATACCATACACATTGAACCCATCCGTGCTGCTCGCAACTCGAGGATGCCTTGGATCTGCCGCTTTATCCTTATGTAATGCATCAAAGTGCTTCCACGCAAAAGCGTCTAAAGTTCCAACATCGGATTCCCATCTGCATCTAGTTCTGTTCTTTTACCCAATTTATGCCACATCATCTATCTGGCCGTCTCTTCGACCATGAAAAGATGTTGAAGTCTTGGTATGATTGGCAGATACCAAAGCACATTAATGGGGATTTTGTTCTGAATCTTCTCACCCATACCATTGTCTACCAAAACATACCTGGAAGCATTGCAAATGGAGCAATAGTTCAAGCCCGCATACTAAGCCTAAATAAGGCACATCCATTCTCATAGGCATCTACCTTCTCATAGGGCATCTTAAGCGCACGTTGGATTTTGTCCGACTGGTATAGGTTTGCTTGCAATACATGGCCTTAGGGTAGAAAGCGTCCAAATATCGTCATCATCGCGTCGTAGCATTCTCTGCCCAGGTTGAACTGATCCTTCAGAGCCATTACTTGCGCGATGGCATCCAGCTGACAAAGCTCAGTGTGCTGGTGGAGAGGACATTTTCAAGACTCCAACATTTCATAAAAGTCCTTTGCAGATTCCTTCATCTCATCATCCAAATCCCGAGCATCATCAAAGTCTTGCACCATGTCTTCGATCCCGGTACCATGCTCGTCGGTGTGACGATGAACCACCTCAGCTCTAGCACATTGGGTAGACTCACCATGAAATGTCTAGACCGTATAATTAGGCGTAAAACCCCACTTCTCCAGGTGTTTGATCATTTCAAACTCTAACTTGTTCTTACAGTTGTCGCAATCGACACAACGGCACCAGGTTGTTTTCTGTCCATTTGCAAATGCGACTCTCACAAACTCCTTGGTTTTTGTTATCCATTCATGGGTCATGTCTTTCTAACAAGTGTGACTAGTGTACATCCACCCATGATCACTCATCTTGCCTAGCTACTAGACACACACAAAAATATATACATAATTCAGCAAACCATATTCATCAGTTAATAGAGTTTGTCAGTTTTATTACGTCGATGCAACCTAGACGCTATTAGGTAAAGATAGGTCCTAATCCCACCCGACTATGTGTAGATTGGGTTCGTTTTCCCATGCTCCGCTCTAGATCCGACGCACAATTTTGGCAGCACCTCCCCGATGTTCTCCTGATAGACGTCTCGGCAATAAGCAGAGAGGATGTGTACCCGAAGAACAACAGGGAGGCACTGACGAAATTCTGCATCGGATCCGAAGTAGAGCATATGGGAAAACGAACCCAATCTACACATATTCGGTCTGTCCATGGATAACGTTGGACAATTCGAAAGAATCACGGTTATAAATATGCTAATGAATGCATATTTATAGATGTAACCCTTTCGAATGGGAGACGCATAGTGGTCACGCATACTGATGATTGAAGACACCTATAGCTAGCAAGTTTCATCGACACGAAGACCGGAACAAAGGAAATGAAGGGGGCAGGAGGAAAAGTCATTTGTGCTCACCCACGAATGCAGGGGCAGAGCTCGTCGAACGCACGAGGAGGTTGTCGAACACCAGACCCTCGCGGCGATGAAACAACTGCACATTTAAATCCACCTGATCAACATAAATATGATGTTTTGTATAACAAAATCGAAAAATATATGACCTAACTCATATTTCACAAATATATGACCCGTCGGCCTCTGGAAGGCCAAAGAGCACTTTTTTCGGGATCGGGGTGTCGGGGGTGTCGTGTCGGGGTCGGGGTGTCGGGGGTGTCGTGTCGGGGTAGGGGTGCTGTGTCGGGGTCTGGGGTGCCGTGTTGGGGTGTCAAGGTGTCATGTCGGGGGTCGGGGTGTCGGGGGTGTCGGAGGTCGGTGGCGTTGGTGGTCGGGGGTCGATGGTGTCGGTGGTCGGGGGTCAGTGGTGTCGGTGGTCAGGGGGCGATGGCGTCGGTGGTCGGGGGTCCGGGGCATCGGGGGTCGGTGGCGTCGAGGGTCGGTGGCGTCAGAGATTGGGGTTTAGTGGCATCGGGGATCAGGGGCTCTTCTCTTCTTCTTCTTCTTCTTCTTCTTCTTCTTCTCTTCTCCTTCTTCTTCTTCTTCTTCTTCTTCTCCTCTTCTCCTCCACATCATCATCATCATCTTCTTCTTATCCTTTTTGCACTAACCTAATAAACCTAAACTAACACTAACCTAATTAACACTAACCTAATAAATCTAAACTAAGACTATCCTAACTAACACTAACATAAACTAACACTAACCTAATTAACACTAACCTAATAATATAATCTAAACCTAAACTAAAATAAAAAAAAGAGGAGGGGGAAGAGCTTACTAGGCGGGGCAGGGGGCATCGGGGAGAGTTGGGGGAGCACCGGGGAGGGGCGGGGAGCGCCGGGGAGGGGCGGGGAGCATCGGGGAGGGCGGCGGTGGCGGCCGGGCGGCGGGGACAAGGGCCCTCGGGCGCTTGGGAGTGGCTTGTGGCAGGGCCGGTGGGGGCGCAGGGCACCGGCCGGGCCGGTGGGGCGGCAGGCGGCGCTGGCGGGTGACGGGCGGCGATGCCAACGGGGCAGACGGTTCCGGGGCGGTGGGCAGCAAGGAGGCGCGGGCGCACAGCGGCAGGGGTGCATGGCAGCGGTGGTGTCGGGGGGGCGGTGGGCCGGTGGGGCGGTAGGGTGGTGGGGCGACGGCGTGGCAGCGTGCATGCGGTGGGCGGCGGGGAGTAGAGGGAGAGAAACAAAGAGAGAGAGAGAGACAGAGACAGAAAGAGAGAGAGAGAGAGAGAGGCGGGCCGGGATGGGACGCTGCCGTTAGTTAACCCCCCCTCTTTGTCGTCTGCTAGCGGACAGTAAAGAACGTTTGCCGTCCGCTAGCGGGCGGCAAAGAGGGGGCATTAGGTTAAGTTGTAAGCGGCTCGTCAGTGGGGCCCCCTACCTCTTTGTTGTCCGTTAGCTGACGGCGAACCTCCTTTGTCGTCCTCTAGTAGGCTGCAAAGAAGTGGCTGATGGCAAATAGCTTCTTGGCTGTCAGGAAGCTCTTTGCTGTTTGTTTTCTGCTAGCTCATGGCAAAAAGCTTCTTTGCCGTCCGCCAGCTGATGGCAAAGAACTGGCTGACGACAAAGATGCTATTTCCAGTAGTATGCGGTTCTTATCGGGTTCGTCGACACGTCGGGCAGTCTTGCTGGACTTCTTTTACCTTTATCGAATGTCTTGCGTGAGGACTCTGATCTTCTTCGGGCTATCTTGAGGTGTCGGATTTCCTTTGGAATTGCCTTGGATGATGTAACAGCCCGGGATCAACGCTCCAGAAGATTCCCCTATTATTCCATTGTTATCGTGTGATTCCTTTGGTTGTCACATTCATCATCGCATCATTCGCATCATCTGCATGGTATCATCACTCGTTTTCGAAAACTTGTATCCGTTCGTAGTCGTCGGTTCTCTCCGTTCGTGTCATCAACCTTTCGAGACCAACCACAAACGCACGCGCCCGCGGCATCGTTAAAAAAACCATTTTTAAAGCGTGTGAAAAATATTCTCGGGTTGGGTCGGAACTTGGTGTGCGGTCTTGTTCTATTGTAGGTGGACCGCCTGCCAAATTTCGTTGCAATCACAGGCCGTTTGGTACCCCACCAGTTAAATATATAGCGGCACTAGCCGGTCAAATTATCGGACGTTTTCGGTTTGACAAAACTTCATCGCCGAGCCGCACCACTTCCCTCTCATCCCCACCTAGCCCATCTATACAGCCACCACAGCCCACCTAGCCCCCCTCCGCTTCCGGGCCATCCGATCGAGATCGAACGGTCTGAAAACGAACAAAAACCCCGAACCCTAGCTCCCCTTACTATACGATGCCAGCTCGACCCAGCGCCGCCGCAACCGCCCTCACCACCAACAAGGGGCTGCCACGTGGACCCTGGACTCCACCTCGCCGCCGCAGCCCGCGTGGCCCGGATCAGGCCTGCCGCCGCCATAGCTCCCTCCCTCGATCCCGACCTAGATCGAGAGGGGAGCCCGACCTCCTCGCACCGACCGGCCACCGGAAGGCCGTCGGACTTCGCCGGACCGCCACGTGTCATCCCTTCCTCGCCTCGCAGAACGCCACTCGCCTCTCCTCCTTCCTCTCCCTTCTCTTCCTCTCTCTCTCACCCCATGATCCCCATCTCCCCATTGCAGGTTACTGTCGCCGCTGCCCCTTGGCGGAGGAGCTCCCCACCGCGTGGATCCTGCCAGGGATCGCCGGATCTGGCACCGCCGCCCTCAGATCTGTCCGCCTCCGTCCTCCGTCGGCCTCCTCCGGCCACCTCGTCGGCATAGCCGCCGCTGCTGCCTCGCCATGGCCTTCCCTAGCTCCCGATCGGGAGGAGGAGGAGGCCTTCCCGTTCCACATCCGCGTGGGCCAGGACCACCGCCCCGACCTGCCTCCTACTGGGCTCGACCCACTCTGGTGAGCCCTAGCCAGTTCACCTAATGCCCCTATATTGCGCCTATGCATTTTACTACTATCTTGTGCCCACCTCCGTGCAGTATACTGTTCAGATTCGTCCCAATGTGTTTTTTCCCGCGCTGAGGATTTATCAATTATCCAATGATTTTCAGAATTGCACAAAACCCCCTACACTTCATGCATTTAGTAACTCACCAACCGGGCATCGTATGTAAAAACTTAATATATGTAAAATGTTAAGAATTTTATGTAGATTCACAATATCCAACTTTCACATGTGATATAAATATTGTGAACCTTGCCGTTTGCATTGATTTGCATAATTGCCATGTGAAAATGATTTATTTCATAACTACAAAACCGTAGCTCCAATAAAAATGTTCCACATATGTAACTTGGCTAGAAAAATGTGTAGAATCACATGGTGACATTTGTTTTTTTGTTTAACAACTCTAAATTTGTGTTAAGACAGATACGGATCGAAATCTTAAATTGCAGATGAGGTTGTTTCGGAAATGATATATATTGCTTACGGCCTCATTTAAAATGCCTAAATGTTGTAGTTGTTTGTGCTTCACCATTTGCCATGGTAAACAACACTTAATATTGTTGAGTACCTAACGAGAGTGAACTAAATAATTCGAACATGGAGTTTCATCAATATGCAACTCGTTACATATTGAACTTCACTTAATATGTAGTAGTTGTTTGTTGTGCTTGCCATGCCATGTCATGCATTGCATATTAACCGGATATGCATCATATTTGTTTGTGCATCATGTCATGCATATGTTGTGCTGTATCTTGTGTTGGTTGTTTCAGATTGCTTCTTCTCGATAGAGTTCCGAAAGCGTTCGTAGTGTGAGGATTCGTTCGACTACGTTGGATCGTCTTCTTTATGAACTCGTTCTTCTTCCGAGCGGGATCTCAGGCAAGATGACACATTTCCCTGGATACCACTACTATCATTGCCATGCTAGTTTTCCTGCTTTTTTGTTATGTCGTGCTACCTACCACTCGTTTATCAAGCCTCCCAACATTGCCATGATAAGCCTCTAACCTCCACCTCCCAACAAACCATTGTTTGGCTATGTTACCGCTTGCTCAGCCCTTCTTATACCATTTCTAGCTACAGGTGAAATTGCTTCCATGTGTCAACATGGATATTCTTTTGTTATCACAATATTATTGCTATTTAATTTAATTCACTTATACACTTGGTAAAGGGTGGAAGGCTTGGCCTTTTGCTCAGTGTTTTGTTCCACTCTTGCCGCACTAGTTACTTGTGAACTGGTGTTATGTTCCATAATTGAGCGCTCCTAACATGATCGGGGTTGTTATGGGGACCCCCTTGATTTTTGTTTTGGGATAAAACTCGTCTGGCAAGGCCCAAGATTGATACTACATTTGGTTAATAACTAATAAAATTGCATAGGGACCCGCCGGCACCCGCGGATAATTTAATCAACCCCCAGGCCAGTGCTCCTCATGAGTGTTCGTCCAAAATAGAGCACTGTACAGGGCCAACCCAGGGAAACACGGGAGATTTCTATCAGGCCACTGTACCCGTCGCTCATCTGTCGTGCCCTGAGAACGAGATACGCGGCTCCTATCGGGATTGTCGGCACGTCGGGCGGCCTTGCTAGATTTGTTTTACCTTTCTCGAATGTCTTGAGTGAGGAATTCCAATTATTATTTGGGCTATCTCGAGGTGTCGGATTTCCTTTGGAATTTCCTAGGGTGATCACGAGATCCATGGTCGAGGTTATTCCCGCTATGTGTGGTTAATTTGTGATGGATGAGTTGGAGCACCCCTACAGGGTTAAATCTTTCGGAAGCCATGCCCGCGGTTATGTGGCAAACTTGGAAACTTTGTTTAACACCCGATCATAATTTTTTTGAGGTAAACTCTAATAAAATACACAAACTATGTGCGTAATCGTGACTGTCTCTTCTCGTGAGTCCTTATCCGAGAGATAACATGGTAGGGTTATGTTTGACGTAAGTAGGTGTTCAAGATCAGTTAGTGATCATTACTAGTTCACGTCCGTTATGCGTAGACCACCATACTTTAATTTATGCATGCATAGGTTAGCCACTCAAATAAATGCTTAGTCGCTTGTCGCGGCCTCACCACTTAACCATAACTCACCCATTAAGATTTAATAGTCATGATACGCTTGGAAATGAGATTGCTGAGTCCCTGTGGCTCATAGATTACTACAACAATAGTTCCAGGTACAGGTAATGCGATGATTTGACGTGAGCGTGATGCTTGTGTTTTGGAGTTCTTCTTCTTCTTCTTCGTCAATCTAGGATGGGTGCCAGGCGGCAGCCTGGGATAGCAAGGATGGATGTCATTTTGTCATTTGTTTTCGTCCGTAGTCGGACCCTGCTCTTCTGTATGATGTTTGAATATGTTGATGTATTGATGTGATATTGATGTAGCGTGTGGCGAGTGTAAGCCAACTCCATATACTCATATCTTATGTAAATTCACTTGTAATGATATCCATTCTTGCAACACGATGAGATGCGCTTCTATCCCTGTCAAGGCCCCCGTGCCAAAATAAGGATAAGGTCGCATATTGGGCGTGACAGATGATCACGAGATCCGTGGTCCAGGTTATTCCCATGGTGTGTGGTTAATTTTTGATGGATGAGTTGGAGCACCCCTACCGGGTTAAATCTTTCGGAAAGCCGTGCCCGCAGTTATGTGGAAAACTTGGATACTATGTTTAACACCCGGTCATAGAAAACTTGAAGTAAACTCAAATAAAAGACACCAACTGTGTGTAACCATGACCATCTCCTCTCGTGAGTCCTTATCCGAGAGAGAACACGGTGTGGTTATGTTTGACACTAGTTCACGTCCGTTATGCGTAGACCACCCACCTTACTTTCTGTATTTGTAAGTTAGCCACTCAAATAAATGCTTAGTCGCTTGCTACAGCCTCACCACTTAACCATACCTCACACGTTAAGCTTTAATAGTCTTGATACCCTTGGAAATGATATTGCTAAGTCCCTGTGGCTCACAAATTACTACAACGACAGTTGCAGGTAGAGGTAATGCGATGATTTTACGTGAGCGTGATGCTTGTTTGATTGGGAGTTCTTCTTCTTCTTCGATCTAGGATGGCTTCCAAGCGACAACCTGGGATAGCAAGGATGGATGTCATTTTGTCATTTGTTTTTGTCCGTAGTCGGACCCTGCTCTTCTGTCTGATGTTTGAGTATGTTGTTGTATTGATGTGATATTGACGTAGCTTGTGGAGAGTGTAAGCCAATTCCATATACTCATCTCTTCTATACATGTACTTGTAATGATATCCATTCTTGCAATACGACGAGATGCGCTTCTATCCCCGTCGAGGCCCTCGTGCCAAAATAAGGATATGATCGCATCATGGGCGTGACAAGTTGGTATCAGATCCTATACCGACCTAGGAGCCCCAGTTATTGATCGAACTTGGCCGAGTCGAGTCTAGTGAAAAACTATTTTGACTCTAGTTATATATCGGAGAGTCGGATTCTTTTTACTTCTCTTCTATAATTTGGTGGGGGATTACCACTTAGGGATATTGATTCTACCCTCTTTTCACTCAAATTTTTTTAGGAACACGCGAATATTTTGGAATCTATATGATGCCGATGTGACGCAGTTCTGTACTTGGTGCCTCCTGTTATTGAGGAGTAGAGCTCCAGGGGATTCTTGACACATCGTTATCGTTTAGTTTCCTTAGTATCTCAGGACGAAGGATGTTCAAAATTGCTTCAATACTAGTAGTGGTGAGAGGAGCCCGGCATCCCCAGTACTGGTGGAGAGAGTTCAGATGTACTGTCGTTCTTAGTATCGTTGTCTTTTCGAGGGTTCGAGATAGATAACTTTCCGAGACCTCTTGTTATGTGTTGACGGATGTGTTACATTGGAGTGTAGTATTATTGTTAGGAGTTGAGTGATTGATTTTGCTCCTTTTATCCGTGGACCCGATTGCATAACCGGAAGATTTTGGAAGTTCTTAGGCGGGAATTCAAGTATTTACCTAGGCTATCTTCCAACAGATCATGACGTGAAGTTGGGGATCGATATCTAGTGGATTCGTTTGTTCACGGTCTTTCTTACAGCGGTTCTCGTTGTGTCTTAAAGATTCCTTGTAGCTTGCTGCGACTCGGGGACGCATCTATGTCGTGTGCACTGCCTTGCACATGATGACTACTATAAGATCGAGCCTGTGCGAACCTTACCACGAAAATATCAAGCAAAATCTCTCTCATGAATTTGGTCTGGCTTGTTTTGTAAGCCTCATCCTTTGTTTTGTTGGAGTATGGTAATTTGATTTGCTTTGATGTCAACTAACGATCTCATATCTTCCGGAGCGGTGTTCTCATATTTCTACGGGAATGCTAATTCTTTTGCTCAATCAAGTTGTCATATCAATTCTTTTTATCCGGTGTGCTTCTCTTCAAGATAATTCTATCCTCTTCAATATTGCAACATCAATCCTCTAGTTCTTTCCCGAGTTCGTCTCATCTGTCCCAAGTTTCTTTGTTTTTTCCACCATCCCGCCCTTTTTCTTCAATGATTAAATTCTCTTCCAAGTGCCTTTCTCTTCATCAATGGTTCCTCTATCATTTATTCATGTTGTATATGGTGATTTCTTGTGGAGATTCTCAAGAGTTTCAATTTCAAGATCTATCCTCATATTCCTTGTTCTCGTTGTTGTTCTTCTCTGGTGGATTCAATTCAAGCTCTCGGTGTTCATCATATCCTTTCTCATTTGTTTAATGGTTTTCATGTTGTAAATTCTCATCAAGACTCTCTTGGTTTTCATATCTCTCTATTCTATCCGGAGTGCTGAAGATATCTCAGAAGACTTTCATTTCCATTCATATCCTCTTAAATTATTTCAAGGTTATCATCTCATCAAGTTCTTAATTTTTCTGGTGTATTATCTCTTTCTAAGCAATTGTCTCAATGGTGGTTTCTTTTGAGTGGGCCCATAACCCATAGGTTTTCCCCCTAGGATCTTACCTGGCTCTTCTAATCTTTCCGGAGATGTTCTCAAGTTCTCTTCTAATATGACGTAAGAATGAACTTCATCAGTCATATGCCTTCTTGAAGATCGCTTCTAAATTATTTTCATTGTTGGCTCAACCTTCTTTATTCATTATTCCGGATTGTCTCAATAATTCATGGTGTTGCTTCTCGTCATTATTCTCAGTATTGAAGACCGAAGGGGAGTTTCTCTTAATCTTGGTCCATTCTTTTGAAGACTTGTTATCTCATCTTGATGCTTTCCTCTCAAATTGTTTCTATTCATGAGAAATTTCTCCCATATCTATCCGGTGCATTTCATATTGTTTTCATTTCTCAATCCTCTCGAAGGCCATCATTTTAGAAGATTTCTTCATTCTCATCTTTCATATTTTGTTCTCAAATACTTCTCAATTGTTGTCCCCTCATTCGTATCTCAATTATTCCGGTGCCTTGTGAAGTTTTCCATTAGGTGCATCGTGATCTCTTTGTTCCCATGTATCTTCGTTCAATCGTAGTATCCTCATTTGTTGTGAATTCTTACCGGTGTTCTCATGCAAGACTTCTTCAAGTTCGTGCCCAATCTCTCCCTTCAATTATTTTCAAGAAGAATAAGTGGTATGCTAAATCCATTGCTTATCATCAATTTAACTGGATAAACGATAAGCACAACATAATTCTGATTCTAGTTTCATCAAGGAGATTTCAATCCCTCTTCTGGAGTGGTGCATGTTATGAATTCTCGAATCTAAGGTGCTCATGGTTTCTTTTCTGGAGTTCCAAGTTTGTCTCAAGTATCTCTTCACGAAGTTCCATCTCAATCTTTGCAAGGCCTCAATCTTGTCGTTTCACAACCTTCAATTCTTTTCTATCATCCTTTTATTTCAGAGTTCATCCTGATTCTTCTTCTTGCTGGTTTGTTAAGGATGTAATTCTTCTCGATTTGTTCTTCAAGATTCTTGTTGGAGGTGCTCAAGTGTTCCTTATATTGGATGTCTAAGTTCAATTCCTTCTCCATTGTCTTTTGAGATGGTATTGTAGAATTCTTGATTATGAGGAGTCTCAAATGAAAATTGTCAAGAATAAGATAAGTAAACCCATCTTCTTTTCTTGGAGTTATCTTGGGTTGGATGTCACCTAAAGCATTTCCTAAGGATTGTTGCTATCATGGTGTCATAAATGATCCAAGTTTCTCCTCCTCTTCTTGGCGAAAGAAGTTTTTCATCTCTTTTGCTCCCAAGCAATCCTTGTTTTGTTAGTGGCTGGTTAACACCTCATTATTTTGAGATGTTGTGTATAAGCCCACAAAAAGCTTATCATTTCATTATTGGTTTTTCAACAACTCCATTCAATCTATGCTTTTCAATCCAATGGTCGTGCAATTGTCAGTTTCTTCCCTGTTCTCTTCCCTCCAATAATCTAGCTTCTAGTCTTCTGCTCTGGAGGCTTTATATTGTTGCTCTCTTTAATCTATCATCTTTTTCTACTAGGATCATGTTCTTTTCCATGATTACCAATTAGCCGGAGTGTTGTCTCCTCTTTTCAAGTTCTTGCCATCTTATCAAATTTTTATTCTCTATCCTATTGAAGTGCTGCCCAAATTTCTTGTCAATTCTTTCTTGTTCCTTGTGTCATCTTTCATCTCGTTGAAACCTTCAAGGATCATAGGTTTCACTCGTTTGTAAGAGAAGAAATTAAGTTTACCTGTTACTCTTTCTCTTCCCCTTCTCATTCTAAGATCTCGGGGCGAGATCTCTTGTAAGTGGAGGAGAGTTGTAACAGCCCGGGACCGACGCTCTAGACGCCTTCCATTTATTTGAGCTTTGTAGTGTGATTTAATTGGTTGTTGCATTACATCATGTCATCATGCCATCAACATTACCAACCATATGTTTCTCAAATAAATAAACCACATAGATCTTTGATCTACTTAAATTGAGGGAGATGCACATGGTGATTTCTCTTTAAAACATACCCTCCCAATATTTAGGGAGTTATTATAAAACATTCCATTAATTTGGATTTAACTAAAACCCACTTGCAATTTTAAATTCCTCCCGGTTCCAAATACTTAAATCCTTGATCTTTATTCTTTTCTCGCAAACTTGGAGTTATGGTGCGTTGAAATATATCGAGGTAGCCACATGCCAAATTTCAGCTCAGTTTGGATTTATTTGACCCTCCATATAAATATTTCACTTCTCTTTTCTTTTCTATTAATAGAAAAGGATAACTTTTTTTCCGGCCCAATTGTTCCTTTTCACGGGCCATTCTTCCAGCACACACAGCCGGCCCAAGACCCACTTAAGCTAACCCTAGCGCCAGGGAGAGCTCCCTCCCTCCATCCCATCTCTCTCCTCACGACAGCGCTGCCACCACACGCACTCGCACGCAGACAGAAGCCTCCTGTTCGACCCCCATCCACTTCCTTCGATCCCCTCGCCCGACCTCGCGTCTGACAAAGGCGCTAATCGGCCAGCGAGCCAGGGCCTCCGCCGCGCCTTCCCCTGCTCGTGCCGCCAGGGAGGCCCCCCATCTCAGCGTTGGGCCTTGCCTCCTCTTGCCGTGCGTCGTTCGCCATGGCGCCGTTTCTGCTGCTATGTCGCCGCTCGCCTGTTCCACCTCGCCTTCCTTCTCAAGCCGCCACACCCTTGGTCCCCGTCGAGTGCCGCCCTCCCGGCCTCCTTCTCGCATCCTCCCTCGTGTACCCCGCCATGGACTTCCTACCCCGCTAACCAGCCATGATGTCGCCTCCTCTAACCCCTCGTGCATCCTCGCCGGCAGCAGCAGGTCTTCACTTGTGCTCATAGGTGGCCTAGCCCCCTGGACTTGAGCCTCTTCTCGCTCAGCGCCCGCAATCCTGCTCCATACTCGATCCCTCGTGCTCGATCAACCAGTGCGCCTCGAGCTTCCCTTGCCGCGTTCCTTTGCTCTGACCGCGCCCTTACGCAACTCCATGGCCGACTGGCATCCTTCCCGACCTCCTGCCTTGTTCAAAGTCCAGACCAGCACGATTGTGGTCGTCGCCATGACCAGTCGGGGAACGACGCTCTGTTCTGCACACATGAGACCACTGTACGCCCGAAGTCCATCTCCTGTTCCACACCAACTTGGCCATGCTTGTTGCCTTTTGTTCCTGCCACGACCAAGTCCAAGGACCCCTTCAAACGCCAAGTTTCACGGAATACCAAGGTTGACTATGTTTTGTTGCCCCGGCCAGAACCGTCAAGTACCCGGAGACCACTTCGTCGCCAAGTACCTCAACACACGGATAAGCCAAGTTGGACTACACGGATGCCAAGTTTTACAAGACCCGAACCTCGACTATCGTCGCCAAAGACCCGTGTACCACTACTTCCACGACGTCTGCGACGACCTATGTACATTTACACCGCATCGACTCAATCTGCTCCGAACATGCACGCTTTGAAGGTATAACATCGAGATGACGCCCGTGACGAATGCATGTGTGATGAATGAAATGGAGTGTGTATTTGCACCGTTTGCGATTGTCCGTCGTGGGTTGCCCATAGTTTTGCACTCTTCGACACGTGGGACACCCGGTATCGGGATCACTCTCCCATCACTCTTGCATGTTCCGCACATCTCACTTGTTCATTTGCATCGACATCTCAACGAGTTGCCGGATCATAGGAATGTTGTCGTGGCAGCATTTCGTTTTCGTCTGCATGACACCTTTTCTGTCCGTCGTGGTGACAAATGCTCCATATCATATTATATGCCAACTTGTTCATCAAATTGCATCGGGTTTGATCATGTCATCCTCATGCATGTTAAAACATCTAAAATGCTGTTCACGTTAAAATTGCCTAATGACTTTCTAGACGGTTTGTACCATAACTAAATAACCGTAGCTCCGATTAAGTTGATACATATATGCAACTTGCCTAGGAAAACGTGTAGAATTGCATGGTATACTTTATTTTGTTGTTTAGCAAATATAAAACATGATTAGTTCAGATCTGGACCAAAATAATAATTAACATATGGGGTCATTTTGGAAATGTTATAAGTTGTTTTCGACCTCATTTAAGATGCCTAGATAGATAATTTACTTATGCTTCACCTTTTGCCATGTTAAAAACATTAAATATTGCTGTGTGCCTAACAGAAGTGAAATAATTAATTCAAATGTGGAGTTTCGTCAATATACAACTCGTTGCATATTGACCTTCACTTAATGTGTAGTGTTTGGTTATTGTGATTGCCACACCTTGCATATTTAAATGATCATGCATCATTATTGTTTGCGCATCCTGTCATGAATATGTTATCGTGTATCATGTGTTGATTGTTGTTTTCGGATTGTTTCTTCTCGATAGAGTTCCGAAAGCCTTCAGACTGTGAGGATTCGTTCGACTACGTTGGATCGTATTCTTCACGGACTCGTTCTTCTTCCAAGCGGGATATCGGGCAAGATGACGCATTTCCCTGAATACCACTACTATCATTGCTATACTAGTTGTCCTGTTTTTATCGTTATGTCATGCTACCTACCACTTGTTTGACAAGCTTCATAACATTGCCATGAAAAGCCTTTAACCATCCACCTTCCCAGCAAACCTTTGTTTGGCTATATTACCGCTTGCTCAGCCCTTCTTATAGCGTTTCTAGATGCAGGTGCAATTGCTTTCATGTGACAACATTGACATTCTTTTGTTATATCACAATATTATTGCTATTTAATTTAATGCACATATATACTTGGTATAAAGGTGGAAGGCCTGGCCTTTTGCTCGGTGTTCTGTTCCACTCTTGCCGCCCCTAGTTACTTGTGTATCGGTGTTATGTTCCATATTGAGCGCTCCTAACATGCTCGGAGTTGTTATGGGGACCCCCTCGATTTTATTTTAGGATAAAGCTTGTCTGGGAAGGCCCAACATTGGTACTATATTTGCCTAATAACTAATAAAATTTCATAGGGACCCGCTGGCACCTGGAGATAATTTAATCAACCCCCGGGCCAGTGCTCCTCATGAGTGTTGGTCCAAAACAGATTG
Source organism: Hordeum marinum (assembly GCA_022496015.1). Classification (NCBI taxonomy): domain Eukaryota; kingdom Viridiplantae; phylum Streptophyta; class Magnoliopsida; order Poales; family Poaceae; genus Hordeum; species Hordeum marinum. The sequence goes on from CM039677.1 coordinate 169,808,430, forward strand.
CCTGCGAGGCCGCCTCGAGGGAACTCGGGTATTGGTTTTCCTCGTAGGTAGTCCCATCCGGTCATGTTCTAGAACGAGATACGCGACTCTTATCGGGTTCGTCAACACGTCGGGCGGTCTTTCTTGACTTGTTTTACCTTTCTCGAATGTCTTGCATGAGGACTCTGATCTTCTTGGGGCTATCTCGAGGTGTCGGATTTCCTTTGGAATTGCCTAGGATGATCACGAGGTCAGTGGTCGAGGTTATTCCCGCAACGTGTGGTTAATTTGTCATGGATGAGATGGAGCATCCCTAGAGGGTTAAATCTTTCGGAAGCCGTGCTCGCGGTTATGTGGCAAACTTGGATACTTTGTTTAACACCCGGTCACAGCAAACTTGAAGTAAACTCAAATAAAATACACCAACTGTGTGCGTAACTGTGACTGTCCATTCTCGTGAGTCCTTATCTGAGAGAGAACACGGTGGGGTTATGTTTTACATAAGTAGGTGTTCAGGATCACTTAGTGATCATTACTAGTCCACGTCCGTTATGCGTAGACCACCCACTTTACTTTCTGTATTCGTAAGTTAGCCACTCAAATAAATGCTTAATCGCTTGCTACAGCCTCACCACTTAACCATACCTCACCCATTAAGCTTTAATAGTCTTGATACCCTTGGAATTGAGATTGCTAAGTCCCTGTGGCTCATAGATTACTACAACAATAGTTGCAGGTACAGGTAATGCGATGATTTGACGTGAGCGCGATGCTTGTTTGATTTGGAGTTCTTCTTCTTCGATCTAGGATGGGTTCTAGGTGGCAGCCTGGGATAGCAAGGATGGATGTCCTTTTGTCGTTTTTTTTCGTCTGTAGTCGGACCTCGCTCCTCTGTATGATGTTTGAGTATGTTGTTGTACTGATGTGATATTGATGTAGCTTGTGGCGAGTGTTAAGCCAATTCCATATACTCATCTCTTCTATACCTGTACTTGTAATGATATCCATTCTTGCAACACGACGAGATGCGCTTCTAGCCCTGTCGAGGCCCTCATGCCAAAATAAGGATATGATCGCATCTTGGGCGTGACATGTATATAAAGGCGCGCCCCTAGGACCAAAACACTCAAGTTAGACACCCTCAAAACCTTGGTTAGTGATTCCGCACCCCTGTAATCGAGATCACCATCAATATAGGCATAAAGCAGGACATAGGCTATTACCTCCATACGAGGGGCCGAAGCTGGGTAAACTCGTCACCCGTTCCTGTTGAATCCCTTTGAGTCGCCACCTAGCAGCAATGGCCTCACACCTAAGTCCTTCCATGAGGACATCTGTCGTGTCAAAATCACCATAGTTGGCACCCACCATGGGGCCCTCGAAGGGAACCTGTCCATGGTTTGGGAAGTTCATGGTTTATCAGATGATAAAGAGTTGCCGCGACAAGATCTGATTAATGATCCAATCCGGGTAATCAAGGTTGGCTCAACTAAGCATTTACACAGGTCCCCTTTGGTGGGATCGGGGCTACCATTGCCGAGCCGGACATCTACATAGATATCGATGAGCCGACTCAGGATGCGCGACCCGACCGGGATCAAACCGGCCAGCGTCATGTTTTCGTCGGTTTTACTCAGGGAGTTTGCCTCCCGGATGAGCTAGCGGGCAGCGACGACATTCTGGCCGACTCAGATGGTGACTCTTCCATGGGAGAAACTAAATCAATCTGCCCTCTCTTTGATGGCACACTCGGGGGGGTCATTAGAGATTGAAGCCTCTAAGGAAGCCCATGAATCGCCTAGACAAGTCGCTGTCTACATGGCAGGTATCGCGACAACTCAGAACCTGTCCGCGTCCGGAGCGGCTTTTGGATCTAGCGGGTCAGGTAAGACGTCGGCTCAAGCCATGACAGATTTGATGGATGAGATGGAAAACTCATGGAGAGTCCCGTCATGGCGGAAAACAAGGAAGAGCGTAACACAGAGTTGACCAAACTGAGAGACCAGATGACCGAGGTACAGACGGAAATCAATGCTAAGAATGCCAATATGGCAGAACTACAGGCTCGCATACATAATGATTCGGAATGCCTTAAGGCCGAGGCTTGGCATTAGAACGTTAGAGAGAGGCATTTGAGGTAGTTTACCAAAGGATACATCAGACTGTTATGGAAGAGAGACAACTAGCATAGCAATGATAGTAGTGGTATCCAACAAAATGTGCATCTTGCCTGAGATCCCGCTTGGAAGAAGAACGAATCCGTGAAGTAGACGAATGGAACGTAGTCGAACGAATCCTCAAACTTTGAACGCTTTCAAAACTCTATCGAGAAGAAGCAATCCGGAAACAACCAAATAAAAACATGATACACCACAACATATGCATGACATGATGCACAAACAAATATGATGCATGTCCATTTAATTATGCAAGGCATGGCAAAGCACAACAATCAACTCCTACACATTAAGTGAAGTTCAATATGCAATGAGTTGCATATTGACAAAAATCCACATTCGAATATTTAGTTCACTATCGTTTAGGTACTCATCAATATCAAATGTAGTTAAACATGGAAAGAGGTGTAGCATAAGTAAGCTATCTATCTAGGCATCTTAAATGAGGCCGGAAATAACTTACAGTATTTCCAAAATGACCCCATATGTTAAATTCGAAATTGGTCCAGATCTGAACTAACCATGTTTTATATTTGTTAAACAACAGAATAAAGTATGCCATGCAATTCTACGCATCATTCTAGTCGATTTAAATATATGGAACATCTCAAACGTAACTACGATCTAAGAGTTATGACACAGACATGATTAACATGGCATCAATGCAAAATGTATGAAAATGACAACAACAAACATTTCAAATCATGAATGCAGCAAGATATTATGATACTACATAAAATTCTAAGCAAGTTTTATATATGGCATGTCCAAAACGGACATACGGTTCAACCACAATCATCAATAAAAGTTATAGCTAAAGTCTAACCAAAACAGCAACATAGCTTATTGCAATGCACAAATAAACAAGCTACAACAAGCTATAATACACAACAAGGACATGGTAGTGAATCCAACGTGATGCTCAACAATTTATCTATTAACATCAAGTTGATTAGAAGTATGGATCGTTAGGAAATGAGCTCACAAGAAGACATATTGAACTAAGCAGTTTTCAGACTTAGCGAAAACTTAGTTTTTATAACAAAGCAGTTTTTATCATGAAGGCATATTGGCAGCAGTAAAACTATATGCTACACGGAATATATTTGCATGAAACTTAACATCATGCTAGAGAACATCATGAACTACAAATAATTCCATTACGCCAACCCCAAAGGGTTCTAGATCAATAGCAAAGCACATGGTAAGACAGTAGAAAATATTACAGATTCCAGACTTGGAAATATTTCCACACCCCAAATCAGGAGCATTGATTATGCTCATTCTAATGATGAAATCTACAACGAACCACAAGATTCATGGGATGGAAAACCTATCAACAACAAGTATGCATGGCATACAATAACACACTCCAAAGACACAACTTAAAGGAGGCATGAGTTGCTTAATATGAGCACCGCAAAATGGAACTTATCATTAAAGGATTTCAGTTTTAACGTGGTAGCAACTTGAGAGCAATAAATAGACATGATAATTATGTTCTACCTAGAAACCATAGGCATGGCAGCAAAGTAAACAGATTATAGGGCAATTCTCATGAAGACACCATATACAAAAGACCTACGGTTGAGATGCAGTCATCCGAGCAACATTGTAAAATAACAGATTCGTCTATTATGATGGGATGCACTATTGCAACAGAGATTACATCAAGATAATGCATCCTAATGCTCATACAAATGCGTCCATCATGTAGAGCAAGAAACGTAGATGCATCTAGATAAAAAAAATCATCACCGTCAGGCAAATATGCACAAGACATGCAAGGTTGAAAATGCTTTTATGTTGAAAACGTGGCAATAGCCAAGGACTTAGAGAAAGTCCTCACCGAGTGAAATTCGACGAGCGGATACGGGATGGAGGGGTCCACCCGGGCGTTTGGACGCTGCACAGTGGGATCAAGGGACGAGGCAGGATCGGGATCCCTCCGTCCCGATCTGGAGGACGACAGGGCCAGCGGCCATGGCACCTTCCAGGCCTACGCCGACGCAGCGATGGCAGGGGCCACCATCGTGGCTAGGGGGAGTGGATCCGGGGGCAACGTCAGGGTCTCGGGTCGGGGTCGGCCGGAGAGGTTGCCATGGCATGGGTCGAGGACGATCTCCCCTAGCGGTAGCCGGCACGAGCAGGCGTGTATCTGGTCAACAACGGGGCTCGGCGACGACGGGGACCTCCAGCAAGTTCCGGTAGGGCGGCGGCAACGGCAGGGAGCTGTCGGCAGGGTTGCTCAAGGAGATGTCAGACGGCGGCTGCGGAGCTCCTGGAGGCGCATGCAGGAGAGCAGGAGGTGAGCGGGGGCGGGCACGCAGTCCTGGCGGTGGCGGTGATCCGAGCTGAGTGGGTTGCTCCTGGGCCTTGGCGGGCCTCGGTGGTGGGGAGGCTGGGCAAGGACAGGTGGCGCGGTGGGAGTGGCCTAGGGGCGTCTTAGGAGCGGCGCGGCCCGTAGCTGCGCACCAAGTGGTGGCGGATTGGTCGCCGATGCTGAAAGTGAGGAGCGGCGGCTTACGGGAGGTTGGACCAGGCTGGCGAGTGCAGATTTCGAGGCAGGGCTAGGGGTGTTTATATAAGCAAATGAGGCTAGGGTTTGAAGTTTTAGACCATTCCGAGCCCTCCGATAGCGATCGGACGACTCCGGTCACGCAGATAGGTTGGTGGGCTAGGTTGAGCTGTGGAGAGGGTGTGTGGATGAGAAGAGAGAGCGGTTTGGTCCCGTGACACTAGTTTTTAAAACACCGAAATGTCCGCTAAATAACCGATGGCGGAGCCGTTACGGTTGACCGTTCGGGTATCAAACAAGCTCGGAATGCAACGAAATTCGTCAGGCGATCTAGCTACACTATATTGAGACCGCATGCCAAGTTTCCACTAATCCAAGAATATTTTTCACGCTCCATTTAAAACATTTTTAAACAATGTCACGGGCGCGTGCAAGTGTGGTTGGTCTCGAAACGGTCAACGACACGAACGGAGAGAATTGGCAACTACGAACAAAAGCAAGTTTTCAAAAACGAGTGAATATGCTATGCAGATGATGCGAATGATGTGATGATGAATGCGACAACCGAACGAATCACATGACGAGAATGTCAATAAAAGGGTAATATTCTAGAGCGCCAGTCCCGGGCTGTTACAATGTGCCTTTGTTTTCTCCGATTCTTCCAAAGAGAGACAAAGTTTCTCCTTAACAGCAGCTTGGTCGCTTTGACTTACGTGCAAATCTTTCTTCAAGCCGGTCACGCTTGACTCGACTGCTTGTAGAACTTTCTGCATAATAAGAGCCATGATGTCCGGTTACAGGATGCAATATCATATAACGAAGGAAGGTTATAGAAAGTCTCAAATAGATTGCAAAACAATATATTTGACACTTGGGGGCTAATGCATGTCAGTTTTTACAAAGCAAAGGTATGGAGAAGACCCAACTCATATCAAGAAGATGAGTTGGCCCGTGGGGGCTATAGGTCTAATTCTTTAGTCATTAACAAAGTCCCGACTCATCTCAAGAAGATGAGCCGGGACATGAGGACTACAAATCGAATTCTTTAGTCATTAACAAATAGCCTACTCATATCAAGAAGATGAGCCGACCCTTGGGGGCTACAGGTCGAATTTGTTAGTCATTAACAAAGACTCATACCATCTCAAGAAGATGAGTCGGCCCTTGGGCTACAGGTCAAATTCTTCATAATTATTAACAAAGACCCAACTCATCTCAAGAAGTTGAGCTGGCCCTTGGGGGCTATAAAGGGATATATGGAGTACACAATAAAGAGGAACATACCTCATTTTTTTCATCATGCTAATGAGGCCGACTTCCATCTCCCGACTCATAGCAAGATGGTCCAAGTCACGAGCATGTAGTTCTTCAACACTCATGCTCTCATAACTTGGAAGCTCCAGCTTGGCTTTTCGCTTCTCAAGCAGTATTGTTTCATCTTTAGCAACAAGTTTTGTTAGTACTTTGGAGGCGTCAGGAATGATATAACTCGACCCAGTAATGACAACCTCCTCATTTTTATCACAAGGATCATCCTTAGTTGTCTTTGGAGGACTGGGTGGGTTAAGGTTCATTGTTGGGTCAACCTCCCTGTCCACAACATCAGCACTTGCTGGCTCAGGTTGAAGGGGTAAATCAGTTTGGACCTCCTTATGATCTTCAGGCTGATTTCCATGAAATTCAAGGGTTACCAAATTAGGGTTTCCCGGCTTAGGTGCCTTAGGAGAGTGGACAGCTCGCCAAAGTTTCTCTTCTTGGCATTGTCTTGAGCCCTACAAAACAATAAGAAAAAATCAATGATATGCCAAAATGTGAACAAAGGCAAGCATATAACAAAGGAGAAAATTTACCCAGGATTGATCACAAGGGGTGGCAGTTTGGAGGCGGTGGTGACTCCTGATAATGGAATCAAAATAATTAAAACAATTGATAATTTAAATCAGCCTCAGAAAAGAGAAGAATTGTATTAAACGGTACTTGAGTTGGGTGCTTATGGGTTGCCAGTTTATTGGGTAAGTCGTCTGCAATATCACCATTACCGCTTCGAGTCTTACATTTTGACTTCTGCTGAGTTTTCTTCAAAACAAAATTGGGATCCAAATAAGCATTTGGATCAGAGAAGCTTACTTTCCGAATGACCCTCCTTATTCTTGGTGGAAGCAAGGATTCTCAGACGGAGGAAATGGAATTTACCTCAGTATCTTCAACCCAGTTTGTATCAACATCAACATAGGAAAAGGAGATGTTAGCTGAATTCAATAAAATACGGTTAAAGAAAACTGATTTCTACCTCCAACTGAACATCGGCCGTTTCTGACTCGCCCATGAGTGACGGCTCTCCAACGACTGCTTTATCTTTCTTTGAACTTGGAAGGACTCTGGGTTTCTTGGCGGCGATTTTTGTTCATTTCCTGCCCCAGAATGAAGACTTGGCCTATAAAGTAGAGGATAAAAATAACAGGTAAGAATGGAGAATTTAAAATAAGAAATCATTTATAAAGGTCAGGCACAGAGTCAGCAAAGATCCTTACTGGAGGAGCTGAGTTAAGAGCATAAAAGGGCTTCAGTCCATCTTTGCTGCAAGCATCTAAACTTTCACACAATAGCTTCTTCGCAATCTGATTCACTTCATTATCATCAAAAGTTATATTGTTGAACTGTTGGGGGTCGTTTAAGTCACCTGAATAGGCACACATCAAGCCGTCATAGCGGCTTAGCGGTAAAATACTCCAAGATAGCCAACATCGGATCAAATCAACCCCAGTAAGTCCATTGGCTATTAAAGCCCTTAGTTTGGGAAAGATAGGGGCAGGTTGAGCACGTTCTTATCGAGGATCCCAGCCAGAAAGTTCAAGGTCTACGGGGAGGCGATTTGGTCTATAACCTGGCGAAGGGTGATCATCAGCCGGGCCGTGTTTCGGCAGTAGAACCAAGTCTTATTCCACCCTTTAGGACGGATGGGTAGAGTGGCGGTAGGAAAGGCAACGTCTCTCCGCCTCTGGATTGAAACACCGCAATGTTCCAGGCTTGGGCCATCGGTGCATTCAGTTTGGCGATTGAAATAGAAGAACTCTCTAAAGAGGGAAACAGAGGGCTCTATCTGTAGATACGCGTCGCAAAGTACTTGCAATTGACAGAGATTGGATATAGAATTGGGGGCAAGGTCTTGAGGTTGAAGATTAAAAAATTGGAAAACATCTCTAAAGAATTTTGACCCGAGAGGGGAGAAGCCTCTAAGAAGCTGGCTAAGGAATATTACCATTTCTCCCTCACAAGGTTTTGAGATTTCTTCTACAAGAGCAACTCGCCAGCCAACTACTTCATTGGATGGCAAAATGCCCTGATTTTGGTAATCTTGAAGTATAGTTTCAGAAACTTGGGAAGGTGCCCAGTTACAGACTTTTGATTCTGATATAATTATTCGTGTAACATCCCAAAATTTCATTTTTGGAATGTTATGAAATATAGCTATGCATCATCATCACATTGTTTGAATGAAATGAATTGTTGAAGTTCTTCTTTTAAAATTCTGAAAGGCCATTTCAATTTTTCCATATACTTGTTTCTCCTATTTGAAAACCCCTGGAAATATTCAAAAAGAAAAGAGAGGAGTAACATGACACTCCACACCAGGGGCATCTTGGTGAAATATTTGAACAATAAAACCAGGGGGTTATTTGAAAATTCATTTGCAAAAGAATTTAAAATCAATTAGGCATTTTTTGAAAAATAATTTTTTTAAATTATTCATTTTGATAGAGTAAAAATGTTCATTAAATAGAATTTATTCCCTTGATCATTTTGATATATATATTCCCTATGTTTGGAGATGATTTGAATGCATTAAAGAGTTTTAAACGCTTTGGAAAATAGAAAAGGAAACAAATTTAAAGCGTTTAATTAGAAACCGTCCGGCCCACCAGCCTTTACTCCCGAGACCCTTTCGGATCGGTCACCAACGCGCTAACCTCGCCCTCGCTCTCACTGACACGTGGGACCCACCGTCCAATAGCGTCATCAGCGCGCTCACCTTCCTCCTCACGCCACACCACCTCGCCAGAGATCCCTCCTCCGCTGATCTCTCTCCTCTCTCCCTCTCCCGACCCTGCACCTGGCCTATAAAAGCCACTGCGTTCTTCGCTCTCCGTTCCACCCCTGAGCGCCCCTGCCCATGCCCCACAAACACCACGCTCCACCTCACCGGAGTTCGGTCAACGATCGAAGCTCTCCGAGCACGAGGCCGTCGCCTCCGTCGTCCCCAACCTCGTCTGACGCCACCAATCGATGCTGGATCTTCGCTGCCGTCGCCTTAGCTCTTCGGACGCCGCCCCCGACCACCGCACGACCATCTCCGACCACCTCTGATGACCGGCCGCCGTCGACCTCGCCGGAAAACCCCGACCTCCCCTCTGTAAGCCCCGCGCCCCCTCCGTAGTCGTCGGATCTAAAGTCAACGATCTAGATTAGAACGTTTTAAAACAGCGAACCGATACCCACTTCGCATCGGTCGTCTGCCCGCAAACACCCACGTGCATGCGCTAGCAACCAATAGGAAGCCGCCACGTAGCCCTGTCCGTTCGCTAGGAATTTTGTTCTTTTCTGTTTTGTTTTAGAAAACAGAATGTTTTCTGTTTTTGTTTTAGTTGTAACTTTTAAACTAATTAGTGTTTTTAGTTGATTCTTTCTGCATTAGGTCGCAAATATCATGTAGTTTCATCCTGTAGTCTTAGATTTCCAATTTGAACTTTAAAATTTGAATCTAACCAAATTTGCTTAAATTACTAAAATCTGTATAACTAGAGTTTAAAAATATATTTTTGTATGAATATTTTTGCCACTGGTTTGTATTAGTTAGACCTATCATCCTAAAAAGTTTGAGAATTTTTAGGATGAATTTGGTTAGGGTTTTTAAGCAAAAAATAGAATATGATTAGTTCTTAATAGAGTTTAGTTAGTTTGATTTTAGTTTAGTTTGAATTTGAGTTAGTTTAACTTTTGTTTGTAGTTTTCATTAGGTTCTGTTGTTTCAACAATAGGTGCAATAACTTGCCATTAATAAAAATAATTGTTTAGTTTTATACCTTATTGTTATAGGAAATCTTTATTCTTTTCCATTAGGTATAGTTTTATAAAGCAAGTTAGTTTTACTTTTCACAAAAAAAATTAGGAGATTTAATTCTGTTTTCTAATAAAGAATCTTAGTAATTCTTTTCTGTTAAGTAATGTTCTGTTTATATATAGAAAATAATAATAATTTTGTTTCATACTCTAATGCTATAGGAAACTCTAGTTATCTTCATTTAGTGGTGTTTTATAAAAAATATATTTTAGTAGCATTTCTTTTCACAAAAGTTTTAGTGGATTTAATTCTGTTACTAATATAAATTTTATTATTTCTTTTCTGTTAACTATTGTTTTGTTATTAAAAATAGTGGTTGGTCTTATTTTATATTAGTAGTAACTTTGACACTTAAAATTTGTGAATCAAATTTGGTTTTGAATTTTTCTCTTGATTGTTACTATTGAATTGTTTTAGTTTAATCTTGCTGATTGTGTGAGTTGTATTTTAGTTGTATGCTTATTGTGTGGTTTGTTTGATTCGTTAGATCATCCGGAGTGCGAAGCTTGTTATCTAGAGTCACTTGAGTACGAGGATCGTCAGCAAGGCAAGTCACTTTGATCATGTTTACCCATGTTTTTATTGCATTAGTAATACCATCTCCCCAATTGCATGCAAAGTAGGTAATTTGGAAACTTGGTTACTTGATGTAGTATCATGGGGTAGGCACCCCTCAACCCTTTGACACATTGGCCCTAGGAAACGTTGATTTAATTTTGCTATGCTATTAGTAGACGGGGTTGGTTGTGTGATTCATGAGAGTTGTGAGATAATAATTTCAAGACCTGCTAGATGATCAAGACTTCAAGACTCAGGGAAAACCTTTAGAAGACCATGTTTTGGTCATCCATTTCTCAAACACCCTGAAGTGCGAGAAATCCAATGTAGGCGATCAAATCTTGTGGGGAACGTGTGCAAAACTCTGCAGAGTACCCAAACCTAATCGATTAGCCATGTCCACGGTCATGGACAGTTTGAGCCAAAGGAACTGAAACTATCTGTGATTCTCAACACAAATAATTACATTGATGTGGGTATTAATGACAACTTGGGTATGACAATTGGTTGGTGGAACCATCTCATTAATCAACCAACATTGTAGTAATAATATTTCTGCCCCCTCTTGTTGTAGGAAAAATTGGCTTTATGCAAAAACTTACTACCCCACCTGCCAAATATGCATATAGAATAGATGATTACTTTACACCCCGTCTTTTGTGACATTGCCGGCATATTTAATATGCTGACCTACACGGCTGCAACATATCATGTTGCAGAGTACTTTTCCGACCAGGAGTGAGGCTACGCTCTACGCTCGGTGAGATGCCCTTGGAGTCAGATGGACTCAACTACCTTTGAAGCTTCCGCAAGATTAGTTATTCTCATGAGTTAACCTTCAGCCACTTTATTGGAATTTTTATTGTAATAAAGGACTCGATATGAGATTTCGATTTATAAAGCTGGGTGATTTCCCTTTGATATATACATTGATGTACCGTGTGTGTACCAGCATGATCTTGGGATGGTACGGAAACACCAGAGATTCGACCTTTCAGGTCGGGTCGCTATAGAAATGGTATCAGAGCACACGCTGGCCATAGGACGTAACCTCTAGGATTGGAAAAGCCTTAGGCTTTTTTTGTCTTCCAAATTCTTATATTCTCATCTGCTCGTTTCTGACTTCCCTCTGATTTATTTCAAAAATTTATAGATGGCCACCTTCACCCCAGTTTTGTTCATGAAGTTTTGCCAGCCTGACGCGATGATTGCCTTTGGCAAGGAGCTGGTGAAGATCGTCGGGGATGTAAGGATCGCTTTGCCAAGCATCACCTGGACTCCTATCATGTCTTTTCCACAAGATGGTCGCTACAGGATCGAGGTGCACATCCCCGGAAAGACCTTTGGAAATCGTAAATAACCCATCGACTTCAAGTTTGTGGCACCAAGCTGCATTCTTGGGAGGGACATGGCGATTCACCGTGCCCTTGGACGTATTCAGGAGGAATACAGGGGTGGCCCCATTTCGCTAAACCTATGCATGGTTTGTCGCAGGGATGCCAATGGAAATATCATAAACACCCCCAGTGGAGACTCCACCATTTCCATATCCAGACTTTGGAAACTTATATCAGGACTCTGGAGCTTCGGGTACGTGCAGACACGAAGACGATCAAGAGGTTGATGAACCACGAGATTGACCTCGAAGCTGACCTACGGGAAGCCAAGTACGAGCATGAGCATGAAGTGAAGGATTTCTTAGAGAGGAACGAGAAGCTGAACACTCGCATTGCAACTCTGAAGGAACAGCTGAACATGGGGGGAAATCTTCATCCAGAGGGAGACGTGGCACCTTTGATCAGCAACGATGATGACTATGAGGAGAGCGTCACTGGAGGACCCACGACCAAGTACTTTTGAGGAGAACTTTAGTCATGCCCCCATGTATCTTTATTTTCATCGTTAAAACGTAGGTCGATGCTTAGTTTGATTTGAGACTTGTATCTCGATGTTTGAACCTTGAGTTGAATAAATGAATATGTGTTTGGTGTGATAGGTTTCTTGCATTGCATATGGGTAGTGAAATTTTCTTTTAGGCCCTTGTTCTATTCTACTTCCCACCCCTCTGAAAACAACAAGATGCCTCCGCGACGTGAGCCCGATTTCACCTTCCCGCCGGAACTCACGCAACTCCTCCAGCAACAGAATGCCCTAATGCAACTGTTGATCCAGAACCAGACCAACAACCACAACAACCACCCTCCACCTCAGGGCGACAACCTCACCCGTTTTCTGAGGCAGAATCCACCAACTTTCTCTAGCAGCACTGAGCCCATTGTGGCAGATGATTGGCTCCGCAAGATGGAGAGGGAACTCACCACCGCTGGATGTACTGAGGCTGAGAAGGTGCGCTTTGCCGCCCATCAACTAGAGGGACCAACAGCTTCATGGTGGGAGAACTACACCACCACATACCCCATTGCTGGTGTGACTTGGGAGCAGTTCAAGCTAGCTTTCCACATTGCTCATGTCTCAGCTGGAGCCATGAGTCTGAAGAAGCGTGAGTTTCGCAACTTACGCCAGGGGAACCGCTCCGTGGCCCAGTATGTGGATGAATTCAGCATGTTGGCTCGTTATGCACTAGGAGATGTGGCCGATGATGGAGCCAAACAGGAGAAGTTCCTGGAAGGACTCAACGATGAGTTGAGCGTGCGGCTGATGGTGGCTACTTTCAACAACTACCAAGAGCTGGTAGACAAGGCCCTCATCTTGGAAGGGAAGCAGCAGCAAATCGAAAACCACAAGAGGAAGTATGGACAAGGGAAGTCTAACTCTGGAGCACAACAGAAGCCCCGCTACTCCCCGTACTCAGGGAATACCAGATCAGGGACCGGTAAGTATGGAGGACACACTCATCACATGCACAACCATGGAGGCCACAAACATGAAGGAAATGGGAATAATCGTCCCAACAATGGCAACTTCAAGAACAGCAATGGAAGTGGGAATGGCAACCAGCACCGTCCCGCTCCAGCTCAGAAGGATCTAAACCATATCACCTGTTTCAAGTGCTAGAAGACAGGGCACTATGCCATTGAATGTCCTCAGAACAAGCAAGGAAATGGAAACGGCAACAACAATGGCAACTCCGCAGCTTAGAAGCCAAACCGTTTTCCCCGTGCTCAGGTGAACCACATTGATGTGGAAGAAGTCTATGATCAGCCCGAGACTTTGGTTGGTAAGGTTTTATTGCATTCACGTCCAGTTATGGTACTTTTTGATTCTGGTGCAACTCATCCATTCATATCAAGGGTAGTTGTGGAAAAGTATGGTTTACCCACCAGAAACCTTAGTCAGCCCATTAAGGTCAATTCCCCAGGAGGTATGATGATGGCAGGGATAGGATGCCACGCATTGAAACTCCATATAGGAAATCATGTTTTTCCCACCGACCTCATCGTCCTAGAACCCCAGGGATTGGATGTAATCCTAGGCATGGATTGGATTGCCAAGTATGAAGAAAACCTTGATTGCCCCAGCAAGTCTATTTTGCTCACCACCCCAGAGAACAAGAGGATTAAGTATGTATCCCGACACACACAGATGAGTGCTTGGTTAAATTCTCTCACATGAGTTGTTCAGGAGGAAGTGCCGGTTGTACAAGACTTTCTAGATGTATTCCCGGAGGAATTACCAGGCATGCCACCAGATAGAGAGATTGAATTTCTGATAGAGTTACTACCAGGAACAACCCCAATTTCCAAGAGACCCTATCGGATGCCCGCAAATGATTTAGTAGAAATCAAGAAGTAGATTAAGGAGTTATTGGATAAGGGATATATTCGCCCAAGTTCTTCACCTTGGGGAGCCCCAGTTCTTTTGGTGGAGAAGAAGGATAAAACCTTGAGGATGGTAGTCGATTATCATGCATTGAACGAGGTGACTATGAAGAACAAGTACCCTCTGCCGATGATTAATGACCTGTTTGATCAGCTAGTGGGAGCCAAAGTATTCTCCAAGATAGATCTTCGATCAGGGTATCACCAATTGAAAATTCGTGAACAAGATATACCCAAAACAGCCTTCACCACAAGGTATGGCTTGTATGAGTATACAGTCATGTCTTTTGGTTTAACTAATGCTCCTGCCTACTTCATGAATATGATGAACAAAGTGTTTATGGAATATCTGGACAAGTTTGTCGTGGTGTTCATCGATGACATTTTGATATTCTCCAAGAGCGAGGAAGAACACAAGGAACACTTGCGTTTAGTTCTGGAGAAGCTTAGAGAGCATCAGTTATATGCCAAATTCAGTAAATGTGAATTCTGGCTAACGGAAGTCGGATTCCTTGGACATGTTATTTCTGGAGATGGAATAGCAGTGGACCCTGCTAAGGTTGAAGCAGTCACCGAGTGGAAGTTACCCACCTCAGTTAAGGAGATCCGCAGTTTTCTCGGACTTGCCGGATATTACCGGAGGTTCATTGAGAATTTCTGAAAGATTGCCAAGCCCATGACAAAGTTGTTGAAGAAAGAGTCTAAGTATATTTGGACTGAGGAATGTGAAGCTACTTTCCAGGAGTTGAAGAAACGTTTGGTCACAGCCCAGTGTTGATTCTGGCAAATATTCGGAAGGACTTCCAGGTTTATTGTGACGCATCACGTCAAGGACTTGGAGGAGTACTCATGCAGGTGGGAAAAGTTGTAGCCTATGCATCCAGACAGTTACGACCCCATGAGTTGAACTATGCCACCCATGATTTGGA
Organism: Hordeum marinum; assembly: GCA_022496015.1. NCBI lineage: Eukaryota > Viridiplantae > Streptophyta > Magnoliopsida > Poales > Poaceae > Hordeum > Hordeum marinum. The sequence goes on from CM039677.1 coordinate 169,823,489, forward strand.
ACTAGCAGTCGTAGTGCACGCACTGAAGACCTGGAGACATCTCCTTATCGGAAATAGTGGTGATGTTTACACTGATCATAAAAGCCTGAAATATATCTTCACACAGAAGGAGTTGAACCTCAGACAGAGGAGATGGCTAGAGTTAATCAAGGAATATGACATGAGGCTGCATTACCATCCAGGAAAGGCAAATGTTGTAGCAGATGCCTTGAGTCGGAAGAGTTATGTGAACACACTCCTAGCAGGAGGATTACCCCAGGAATTAGCCGATGATCTCAGAGAGCTCTAGCTAGAGATAGTTCCAAAAGGATATGTTGCCACACTAGAGATCCAGTCCACCTTGACCGAAAGAATTCGTGAAGCCCAGAAATCGGACAAGGAGATAGCTGAGCTAAAGCAGAGGATGAAGGATGGAAAAGCTAAAGACTTTCGTGAAGATGAACAAGGTACTCTATGGTTCGAGAACCGAATCTGTGTGCCCAATGACCCAGAGCTCAGGAAGTTGATACTTCAAGAGCCCACGATTCACCCTACTCGATACACCCAGGCAACACCAAGATGTACCTGGATTTGAAGGAAAGTTACTGGTGGACAGGTATGAAGAAGGATATTGCCAAACATGTTGCGATATGTGATGTTTGTCAGCGAGTAAAGGCGGAACATCAGAAACCAGCAGGGTTACTCCAACCTTTGCCGATACCCGAGTGGAAATGGGATAAGCTTAGTATGGACTTCATCAAAGGATTACCCAGGACCCGTTCAGGTTATGTTTCCATCTGGGTAGTGGTCGATCGCTTGACCAAGGTGGCTCATTTCATCCCGGTGAAGACCACCTATACCAGTGCTAAGTTAGCCAAGATATATATGACCAGGATCGTATGTCTGCATGGAGTTCTGAGGAGTATCGTGTGAGATAGAGGAACACAATTTACCTCAAAGTTTTGGCATCAGTTACATGAAACTTTGGGTACAAGGCTGGAGTTCAGTACAACTTTTCATCCGCAGACCGATGGACAGACCGAGAGAGTCAACCAGATTTTGGAGGACATGTTGAGAGCTTGTGCGCTAGACTATGAGTCTAGTTGGGATGACAACTTACCTTACGCAGAGTTCTCGTACAACAACAGTTATCAAACGAGTCTGAAGATGGCCCCTTTTGAAGCTTTATACGGAAGGAGGTGCAGAACACCATTGATGTGGGTTGGTGTTGGAGACCAAAAACTTTTTGGTCCCGATCTTATCCGAGATTCTGAAGAAAAGGTCAAACTGATTCGAGACTGACTCAAGATAGCCCAATCCAGGCAAAAAAGCTATGCTGATAACAAACGCAAGGAGGTGACGTATGAAATGGGAGACCGAGCATACCTTCGTGTGTCCCCACTTTGAGGAATCAAGAGGTTTGGTGTTAAAGGAAAGTTAGCACCCAGATTGATAGGCCCCTACAAAATTCTTGAACGTAGAGGCGAAGTTGCATACAAGCTGGAATTGGCGGAAGGATTCTCCGGAGTTCATGATGTTTCCATGTTTCACAGATGAAGAAATGCCATGCTGAGATGGCTGATATTCCTTTGAAAGACACAGTGCCCCTAGAGGCCATACAACTTGACAGTGACCTAACCTACGAGGAGAAGCCTGTCAGAATCCTCGAGACTACGAACAGAGTTACCCGTAGCAAGACCATCAAGTTTTGTATGGTTCTGTGGAGTCACATCACCAAGGAAGAAGCCACCTGGGAACGCGACGAAGATCTTCGTAGAGACCACCCTCACTTATTTTCTAGCTAACCCGAATCTCGAGGGCGAGATTCATCTTAAGGTGGGTAGGTTTGTAACATCCCAAAATTTCATTTTTGGAATGGTATGAAATATAGCTATGCATCATCATCACATTGTTTGAATGAAATGAATTGTTGAAGTTCTTCTGTTGAAATTCTGAAAGGCCATTTCAATTTTTCCATATACTTGTTTCTCCTATTTGAAAACCCGTGGAAATATTCAAAAAAAAGAGGAGTAACATGACACTCCACACCAGGGGTATCTTGGTGAAATATTTGAACAATAAAACCAGGGGGTTATTTGAAAATTCATTTGCAAAAGAATTTAAAATCAATTAGGCATTTTCTGAAAAATAATTTTTGTAAAGTATTCATTTTGACAGGGGAAAAATGTTCATTAAATAGAATTTATTCCCCTAGTCATTCTGATATATATATTCCCTATGTTTGCAAATGATTGAACGCATTAAAGAGTTTTAAACGCTCTGGAAAATAGAAAAGGAAATGAATTTAAAGCGTTTAATTAGAAACCGGCCGGCCCACCAGCCTTTACTCCCGAGACCCTTTCAGATCGGTCAACGACGCGCTAACCTCGCCCTCTCTCTCACTGACACGTGGGACCCACCGTTCGACAGTGTCATCATCATGCTCACCTTCCTCCTCGCGCCAGACCACCTTGCCGGAGATCCCTCCTCCGCTGATTTCTCTCCTCTCTCCCTCTCCCGACCCCGCACCTGGCCTATAAAAGTCACTGCCTTCTCCGCTCTCCGTTCCACCCCCGAGCGCCCCTGCCCACACCCACAAACACCCCGCTCCAGCCCGCCGGAGTTCGGTCAGCGACCGAAGCTCTCCGAGCACGAGGCCGTCGCGTCCGTCGTCCCCAGCCTCGTCTGATGCCTCCATTTGACGCCGGATCTTTGCCGCCGTCGCCTGAGCTCTTCGGACGCCGCCCCCGACCACCGCACGACCATCTCCGACCACCTCCGACGTCCGGCCGTCGTCAACCTCGCCGGAAAACCCCGACCTCCCCTCTGTAAGCCCCACGCCCCCTCCGTAGCCGTCAGATCTAAAGTCAACGATCTAGATTAGAATGTTTTCAAACAGCGAACTGGTACCCACTTCGCCTCGGTCGTCCGCCCGCAAACACCCACGTGCACGCGCTAGCAACCAATAGGAAGCCGCCACGTAGCCCTGTCCGTTCGCTAGGAATTTTGTTCTTTTCTGTTTTGTTTTAGAAAATAGAATGCTTTCTGTTTTTGTTTTAGTTGTAACTTTTAAACTAATTAGTGTTTTTAATTGATTCTTTTTGCATTAGGTCAAAAATTTCATGTAGTTTCATCCTGTAGTCTTAGATTTCAAATTTGAACTATAAATTTGAATCTAACCAAATTTGCTTAAATTACTAAAATCTGTATAACTAGAGATTAACAATATATTTTTGTACGAATATTTTTGCCACTGGTTTGTATTAGTTAGACCTATCATCCTACATAGTTTGAGAATTTTTAAGATGAATTTGGTTAGGGTTTTTAAACAAAATACAGAATCTATTTAGTTCTTAATAGACTTTAGTTAGTTTGATTTTAGTTTAGTTTGAATCTGAGTTAGTTTAACTTTTGTTTGTACTTTTCATTAGGTTCTGTTGTTTCAACAATAGGTGCAATAACTTGCTATTAATAAGAATAATTGTTTAGTTTTATACCTTATTGTTATAGGAAATCTTTATTCTTTTCCATTAGGTATAGTTTTATAAAGCAAGTTAGTTTTACTTTTCACAAAACATTTTAGGATATTTAATTATGTTTTCTAATAAAGAATCTTAGTAATTCTTTTCTGTTAAGTAATGTTCTGTTTATATAAAAAATAATAACAATTTTGTTTCATACTCTAATGTTATAGCAAACTCTAGTTATCTTCATTTAGTGGTGTTTTATAAAAATTATATTTTAGTAGCATTTCTTTTCACAAAAGTTTAGTGGATTTAATTCTGTTACTAATATAAATTTTATTATTTCTTTTCTGTTAAGTATTGTTTTGTTATTAAAAATAGTGGTTGGTCTTATTTGATATTAGTAGTAGCTTTGACACGAAAATTTGTGAGTCAAATTTGGTTTTGAATTTTTCTCTTGATTGTTACTATTGAATTGTTTTAGTTTAATCTTGCTGATTGTGTGTGTTGTATTTTAGTTGTATGCTTATTGTGTGTTTTGTTTGATTCGTTAGATCATCCGGAGTGCGAAGCTTGTTATCTAGAGTCACTTGAGTACGAGGATCGTCAGCAAGGCAAGTCACTTTGATCATGTTTACCCATGTTTTTATTGCATTAGTTCTACCATCTCCCCAATTGCATGCAAAGTAGGTAATTTCGAAACTTGGTTACTTGATGTAGTATCATGTGGTAGGCACCCCTCAACCCTTTGACACATTGGCCCCGGGAAACATTGATTTAATTTTGCTATGCTATTAGTAGACGGGGTTGGTTGTGTGATTCATGAGAGTTGTGAGATAATAATTTCAAGACCTACAAGATGATCAAGACTTCAAGACTCTGAATTTTCAACATACCTCTGGGTGGATGATGGTTGAACGTCGCCATGGAGAAACCAGTGGTTAGCCTAGGTGTTGCTGGAGAAGTGCCAGTATTCATGCGGAAAGGTCCACCCAGGCACAAAGAGATGGATGGATTCTTCAAGACCTGAGGCTTACCTGCACAGCCACAAGCCATTTTGGCCTCTGTCTTGGTTGGATATCGTGGTGGCCCTGGATAGGTGGTGCTACGAGATGTAGAAGAACGGTAGGAAAGGATGGGCACCGACAGAGTCTCAGGGAAACCCTTTAGAAGACCATGTTTTGGTCATCCATTTCTCCAACACCCTAAGTGCGAGAAATCCAACGGAAGCGGTCAAATCTTGTGGGGAACGTGTGCAAAACTCTATAGAGTACCCAAACCTAATCGATTAGCCGTGTCCATGGTCATGGACAGTTTGAGCCAAAGGAACTGAAACTATCTTGAATTCTCAACACAAATAATTACATTGATGTGGGTATTAATGACAACTTGGGGTATGAGAATTGGTTAGTGGAACCATCTCATTGATCAACCAACATTGTAGTAATAATATTTTTGCCCCCTCTTGTTGTAGGAAAAATTGTCTTTATGCAAAAACTTACTACCCCACCTGCCAAATATGCATATAGAATAGATGATTAGTTTACACCCCCTCTTTTGTGACATTGCCGGCATATTCAATATGCTGACCTGCACGGCTACAACGTATCATGTTGCAGAGTACTTTTCGACCAGGAGTGAGGATATGCTCTACGCTCGGTGAGATGCCCTTGGAGTCAGATGGACTCAACTACCTTTGAAGCTTCCGCAAGATTAGTTATTCTCATGAGTTGGCCTTCAACCACTTTATTGTAATTTTTATTGTAATAAAGGACTCAATATGAGATTTCGATTTATAAAGCTGTGTGATTTCCCTTTGATATATACATTGATGTACCGTGTGTGTACCAGCATGATCTTGGGATGGTACGGAAACACCGGAGATTCGACCTTTTAGGTCGGGTCGCTACAATTCGCCTGGATAAAGAAAAAAAGTGGGCGGCTTAAGCATATGTTCAAACCAAATTGATCTAGTCATTTACAATAGCTAAAGCTGCTTTATGAAGAGCCGGTGTCTTGGCAAAGCCGCTTAACACACGGCGACTTACAATTATGGAAGCTGTCGTGGTTTTGTAATGACAGCTGTCCTACGACTTAGGTTCAAGGTCATCACTAAGGCGGTGGACTCAAAGGGGTTGATCGGGACGAGAGACACGGGTTTACCCATGTTCGACCCCTTAGGAAGAGGTAAAACCCTACGTCCTGGTTTGTGTTGTATTGATGGAGTATCGATTACAAGGGAGCGAATTCGCTTGACCTAGCTATCGATTAATTGTTTCCCCATCCTAAGCCGCCCCAGGGACTCAACTTTATATATGTAGGTCGAGGCCCTGGGGTTACAAGAGTTCAGACCGTTTTACACAAGGTGTCCGATGATACGTCTCCATCGTATCCACTTTTCCAAACTCTTTTGCCCTTGTTTTGGACTCTAATTTGCATGATTTGAATGGAACTAACCTGGACTGACGTTGTTTTTAACAGAATTGCCTTGGCGTTATTTTTATTCAGAAATAAAAGTTCTCGGATTGACGTGAAAATTTACGGAGATTTTTGGAATTAATAAAAAATACTGGCAAAAGAATCAACTGGAGGGGGCCATGCACATGCCACAAGCCAGGGGGCACGGCCACCCCCCTGGCTGCGCCTAGCAGGCTTGTGGGCCCCCTGGTGCTCCATCTACCTCAATTCCGACTCCATATATTCACATCCACAGAGAAAAAACAGAGAGAAGAGTTCATCGCGTTTCGAGATACGGAGCCGCCGCCACCTCCTGTTCTTCCTCGGGAGGCCAAATATGGAGTCCGTTTTGGGGTCTAGAGAGGGGAAATCGACGCCATCGTCATCACCAACCATCCTTCATCACCAATTCCATGACGCTCTCCACCGTTTGTGAGTAATCCCATCGTAGGCTTACTGGACGGTGATGTGTTGGATGAGATTTATGATGTAATCGAGTTAGTTTTGTTAGGGTTTGATCCCTAGTATCCACTATGTTCTGATATTGATGTTGCTATGAATTTCCTATGCTTAATGCTTGTTAGTAGGGCCCGAGCGCCATGATTTAGATCTAAAGCTATTATGTTTTCATGAATATATATGTGATTTTGACCCAATCTTGCAAGTTGTACACACCTATTACGAGTTATGATCCGCATCACCCAGGGTGACAATAACTGGGATTCTTTCCGGTGATTACCATAGTTTGAGGAGTTGATGTATTCACTAAGTGCTAATGCTTTGGTCTGATTCTCTATTAAAAGGAGGCCTTAATATCCCTTAGTTTCCACTAGGACCCTGCTGCCATGGGAGTGTAGGACGAAAGATGTCATGCAAGTTCTCTTCCATAAGCATGTATGACTATATATGGAATACATGCCTACATTACATTGATGAATTGGAGCTACTTCTGTGTCACCCTATGTTATAACTGTTGCATGATGAATGCTATCCAACATAATTATCCATCATTGATCGATTGCCTACGAGAATTTCACATATTGATCCTTGCTATGTTACTTTTACGTTGCTACGGTTACAATCACTACAAAACTGCTACTGTCACTTTTGCCATCGTTACCATTACTTCCATAATACTTGGATACTAAATACTTTGCTGCAGATAATAAGTCTTTCAAGTGTGGTTGAATTGACAACTCAACTCCTAATACTCGAGAATATTCTTTGACTCCCCTTGTGTCGAATCAATAAATTTGGGTTGAATACTCTACCCTCGAAAACTGTTGCGATCCCCTATACTTGTGGGTTATCAAGACCATTTTCTCGCGCCGTTGCTGCGGAGCATAGCTCTATTCTCCGAGTCACTTGGGATTTATATCTGTTGATCACTATGAAGAATCTAAAAGACCCAAAAAACAAGATCTATCCCTCTACTACGAGGCGAGGTAAGGAACTGTCATCTAGCTCTGCACTTGATTCACCTTCTGTTATGATTAACTTTGTGACATCACCACCTTCTATTGATTCTGACATGTCACAAGTAATTGATGATGCCACTTCTGCTATGCATGATGCTTATGATGATACTTTGCTAGATAATACTATGCCACTGCGTGAATTTCTTGATGAATAAATTGCTAGATTCAATGTTCAAACTGGTGATATTTCTGAAACTAATGAATTTATTGTAACTTAACACTATGAGACACCTCTTAGACCTATCTCTCCTAGATATGAATTGCCTGATATACCTAAGAGTTATGTTATGGAGGGAGAGGTAGCTAGGTACTTTATTGCTTGTAGGGACAGAGATGATCTTAAGAAACTGCTATGCAAGTGGAAGGAAAAATCTTTGAAAGCTTGAATGCAATATGGTCCTAAGTTTTCTACTTCACCTATCTTTGTTACTGATAAGGATTATGAATTCTCTATCGATCCTGAGTTAATTACTTTGGCTGAATCTGATCCTTTCCATGGTTATGAATCTGAAACTGTTGTGGCACATCTTACTAAATTGAATGTTATAGCCACCATATTTACTCATGAGGAAAAAATTCGTTATTACTATATTCTTAAGTTGTTTCCTTTCTCATTAAAGGGTGATGCTAAGATATGGTTTAATTCTCTTGCTCCTGGTTGTGTGCATAGTCCCCGGGATATGATATATTACTTCTCTCAAAATATTTTTCTGCCCATAAAAAACAAGCTGCCTTGCAGGAAATATTTAACTTTGTGCAAATTGAAGAAGAGAGTCTCCCGCAAACTTGGGGGAGGCTTCTCCAATTACTTAATGCTTTGCCTGACCATCCTTTCAAGAAAAATGAAATACTTGATATCTTTTATAATGGACTAACCAATGCTTCTAGGGACCACCTAGATAGTTGTGCTAGTTGTGTTCTCATGGAACAAACAGTTGAACAAGCTGAACTACTATTGAATAATATATTGAGCAATGATAATGACTGGACTATTCCCAAACCACCTACAAAGCCTACTCCGAAGAGCAGAGGTACTCTATTCCTCGGTCCTGAAGATATGCAAGAGGCAAAAAAATTATGAAAGAAAAGGTATTAAAGCTGAAGATGTTAAGAATCTACCACCTATTGAAGAAATACATGGTCTTGATAATCCGACATAGGTAGTAGAGGTAAATTCTCTCGGTAGATTTGATGAAGGTGATATTCCTTATAATAAGTCTGCCAGCCAATGCTTGGATGAGTTTGATAACTTTTTTCTTAAGCAAGAAAATTTTAGTGCTTATGTTAGTAGACAATTGAAACATAATGCTTACATGCTTGATCGCTTAGGTGATTATATGAGTAGGACTATTAATGATCTTAAGCTTATTAATAGACATGCTTCCATGGTAATTACTCAAGTAGATCATGTACTTAAGGCAAATTTTTTTTGCTTAATGAGATGAATAGTAAGAACAATGATCATTCTATTAGAGTTGTGACTAGAGGTGGTAAAATGACTGAGAAACCTTCGTATCCTGAGGGCCATCCTAAGAGAATTGAGCAAAATTCTCTGGGAATTAACACTGATGCGCCTAGTCATTCTAGTAACAAGCGGAAAAATAATGATGAGAGAACTTTGCATGCTGGTAGTGAACCTGTTGTAGATACACCCGAAAACCCAAATGATATTTCTGTTTGTGATGCTGAGACACAATCTGGTGATGAACATTAGCCTAGAGATAATATTAATGATGATGTTCTTGTTGATGCTCACGCTAGTAATGATAATGATGTGGAGATTGAACTTGCTATTGATCTTGATAACCCACAACCTAAGACTAAAAGCTATGACAAAAGAGACTTTGTTGCTAGGAAGCATGGTAAAGAAACAGAACCATCGGTTCATAAAGCCATGCCCTTTCCTCCTAAACCATCCAAGAAAAAGGATGATGAGGACTTTGAGTGTTTTGTTGAAATGCTTAGACCTGTCTTTTTGTGTATGCGTTTGACTGATATTCTGAAAATGTCTCCTTATGCTAAGTATATGACAGATAATGTCACAAATAAGAGAAACACACCGGAAGCTGAGATTTCTACCATGCTTGCTAATTATACCTTTAAGGGTAGAGTACCGAAGAAATTAGGAGATCCAGGAATACCAACTATACCATGCCCCATTAAGAGAAATTTTGTTAAAACTGCTTTATGTGATCTTGGAGCTAGTGTTAGTGTTATGCCTTTCTCTTTATATCGTAGAATTGATTTGAATAAGTTGACACCTACTGAAATCTCTTCGCAAATGGCTGATAAATCTACTGCTTTACCCATCGGTATTTGTGAGGATGTGCCTGTGATAGTTGCAAATGTTACTATCCTAACGGACTTTTTTATTCTTGATATTCCCGAGGACGATAGTATGTCGATCATCCTTGGTAGACCTTTTTTTGAACACTGTAGGGGCTGTTATTGACTGCAACAAGGGCAATGTCACTTTTCATGTTAATGGTACGGTGCACTTTCCGAAGAAACAACCTCAAGCTTATAGTATCAACTCCATTGAAAAAAATTCAATGTTATTATTGGAGGTTTTGAATTCCCTCTCCCTACTATCAAGAAGAATTATGATATACTTATTGTTGGGGATATGCATATCCCCATTGAGGTAACTTAGTGTTATTCGAAAATTCTCCAACTTCATGTTACTCGAAAGAAGTTGTTAATAAGACTTGATCAACCTTGTAAATGAATTCCTTTTGATGAGCATGAGATGGATGAATTTAGAAAGCACAATTTTCTGTACCCAACTTTTACTTTCTGTTAGTTAGAGTAAATAAAGTAAAAATGCTATTATTTTTCTATTTTCTGAGTTTTCTATGCAATAGAAAATTGACCTGAAAAATAAAAGTTCTTCAAATGCCCTGAAAATTTAGTATGATTTTTTCCATAATATTTAAGAATATCTGGCATTGATTACATACCAGGGGGCTGCACCAGTGGGTCACAAGCCCACAGGGTGCGGCCACCCCGTGGCCGTGCCCAGGTGGCTCATGGGTTCCTCGTAGGGCCCCTTGACTTATTCCAGCACCCATCCACTTTATCTTCCTCCAGGAAAAATCCCACCATTGCTCAAACTCGTGTTCTAGCTCATTTTGCTGCCATTTTCGATCTCCTTGTCCAAAGCTCCAATTGCAAAAAAAATTAGGGGATTGATCTTCGGTATGTGACTCCTCCAATGGTCCAATTAGTTTTCATTCTAGTGATTTATTTATTGCAGATTTTTCCTGCTGTGGTGACCTTGTTATTGAGCTTGCATGTCACATTTGTATGGTACCAAGTAGTTTTGATGCATGATATAGGCTCTAGGCACTTGTGGGAGCAGTTGTTATAAGTCTTGTTGAGTTTTGTTCACCTTTATTTCGAGTCACTAAAAATTTCAGAATTTTTTTAGAGAAAGAAAAGTGTTGAGGCGAACATACCAAGGTGGTTTCTCGAGCAAGAAGGCCCCTAGACTCGCGATACATGAGCCCGACGTTGAACCACCAAGGGAAGCACAAGTGCGGCCTTGTGAATGGCCATCAGATCAATTCATGGTTGATGCCGGTTTCAACGAAGATTTTTACGCATACACACGAAATGCTGGCGTTGAAGAATTCGGTTCAAACCAATGCAAGCAATATTATCAACACACTGATTCTTTCACGTGGAGGAAAAGTGGAGACACTTTATAACCAGAGAGGAGGCAAACGAGTATGAGAGAAAGGCGGAAGCCGCTCGCCTCTCCTTCGAGTTATTGTTTGCAGATTGTTTATCTATCAGAGAGCCCATATTACCTTGCCTTCTCCTTCGAGTTATTGTTTGCAGATTCCATCTTAGTCCAATGCACGTACACTCTTATTATTATTCACACCGTTCGGTCATGCAAGTGAAAGACAATAGTGATGATATATGATAAAAAGATTGAGATGGAGAAAAGATGGTATGAACTCGACCTATTTTGCTTTTCTAAATATGATTATCTCATCATTATGAATACAGCTCATTATGGGTGAAACATATTTGCAATGACAATTAGAGGTTATAGTTACTCATGCCATGCTTAATTACCTAAGAGTGGATAATGGTTTTTCTTAAGTGCCAACATGCATATTAAAATGGTTGTGATGTAGTATGATAGGATGGTATCCTCCTTTGAATGATTCAGATGGCTTGACTTGGCACATGTTCATGGATGTAGTTGAAACAAAATCAACATAGCCTCCACGATATTTATGTTCATGGTAATTTATATCCTACTCATGCTTGCATTAATGTCCGTTAATCTAAAAGCATATTTCTGACTGTTGTCGCTCTCTAGTTGGTCGCTCCCCAGTCTTTTGCTAGCCTTCACCTCTACTAAGCGGGAATACTGCTTGTGCATCCACTTCTTTAGACACAAAGTTGTTCCATCTGAGTCGACCATACCTACCTATATGCGGATTCACCTATCGTTCCAAGTAAATTTGCATGTGCCAAACTCTAAACCTTCAAATAAGATTCTTTTTTATATGCCCGAATCGCTCATGTAGCGACTGGGGGTGGTCAGTATCTTGCATGCTAGGTGGGTTATTCTCACGATATGTGTTAATTCACTATCATTCATGAGAAAGTGGTTGGTATTCGGGATGCCCAGTTCCATGCTCAAAATCAAATCAAAATATAATGAAACAAAACTCCCCTAGGACTATGTTTGTATGGACGGTACCCGTGGATTCGGCTAGCCGTGGAGTGTGTTTAAATGGTGGAGGGGAGTAAAAACTTTATCATTCTGTTTGGGAACCGCCTATAATGTATTTAGAATGGAATATGGTAAAATCTCTTGGTTGCTATGTCGTCAATGAAAACATACCGCTCAAAATTGTTATTCATCCATGTTTTAAAAGCTTGAGCTCTAGCACCTCTACAAATCAATGCTTCCCTCTGTGAAGGGCTTATCTATTTTACTTTACTGTTGAGTCATCCTCCTCTTATAAAGGCACCAGTTAGAGAGCACCACCATCATTTGTATGATTTTTTATTAATTGATATTGAGTATGACTGTGACTGGATCTCTTTTACCATGAATTACAATGTCCAGTCAGTTCGTGTTCTTCTGGGGTGCTGTGCATTTATGTTTTGCGGTCTCAGAAAGGGCTAGCGAGATACCATTATATCATATTGTATCATGATTTTTTTGATAAAAGTGTTGTCATCCGAGAGTTATTATTATTGCTCGCTAGTTGATTTGTGCCATTGATATGATTAAATGTGATACCTAAATGTTATTCTAAACGTGGTTAGTCTATAATCTTCGCTGAAAATATGAACATTTGGACATATTTACAATAAAAAGATCAATTTAATTCCTTTAGGACAAGCAATTGGCTAAGCTTGGGGGAGTTTATACGTCTCCATCGTATCCACTTTTCCAAACTCTTTTGCCCTTGTTTTGGACTCTAATTTGCATGCTGTGAATTGAACTAACCCGGACTCGCACTATTTTCAACAGAATTGGCTTGGTGCTATTTTAGTGCAGAAATAAATGTTCTCAGATTGACATGAAAATTTACGGAGATTATTTTTGGAATTGATAAAAAATACCGGCGAAAGAATGAACCAGAGGGGGGCTACCCACAGGCCACAAGTCAAGGGGGGCGACCACCCCATGCCTGCACCTAGCACACTTGTGGCCCCCCTGGAGCTCCATCGACCTCAATTCCAACTCCATATATTCACATCCGCGAAGAAAAAAAATCAGAGAGAAGAGTTCATCGCGTTTCACAATACGGAGCTGCCGCTACCTCCTGTTCTTCCTCGAGAGGCCAGATCTGGAGTCCGTTTTGGGCTCCAGAGAGGGAAGATCTACACCATCGTCATCACCAACCATCCTTGATCACCAATTCCATGATGCTCTTCTCTGTCCGTTGGATGAGATTTATCATGTAATCGAGTTAGGTTTGTTAGGGTTTGATCCCTAGTATCCACTGTGTTCTAAGGTTGATGTTGCTATAACTTTGCTATGCTTAATGCTTGTCACTAGGACCGAGTGCCATGATTTCGGATCTGAACCTATTTTGCTTTCATGAATATATATGTGTTCTTGATCCTGTCCTACAAGTTGTAAACACCTATTACGAGTTATGATCTGCATCCCCCAAGGTGACAATAACTGGGATTCTTCCCGGTGATTACTGTAGTTTGAGGAGTTCATGTAGTCACTACGTGATAATGCTTTGGTCTGGTTCTCTATTAAAAGGAGGCCTTAATATCCCCCAGTTTCCATTAGGACCCCACTCCCATGGGAGGGTAGGACAAAAGATGTCATTGAAGTTTTTTCCATCAGCACGTATGACTATATATGGAATACATGCCTACATTACATTGGTGAATTGGAGCTAGTTCTGCGTCACCCAATGTTATAAGTGTTGCATGATGAATGCTATCCGACATAATTATCCATCACTTATCCATTGCCCACGAGCTTTTCACCTATTGATCCTTGCTACATTACTTTTCCGTTGCTATGAAACTGCTACTGTCACTTTTGGCATCGTTATCGTTACTTCCATACTCAACTGCTAATACTTTTCTACAGATATTAAGTCTTTTAGGTGTGGTTGAAATGACAACTCTGCTGCTAATACTCGAGAATATTCTTTGTCTGCCCTTGTGTCGAATCAATTAATTTAGGTTGAGTACTCTACCCTCGAAAACTGTTGCGATCCCCTATACTTGTGGGTTATCATCCGATCTTATCTCTATGTCACCTTATCTTCCTGGGCAAGCCATCTCCCTAGCGGCTTACACGCCCGGGTCTTGGATCGTCTTTCGTATCTAAGCCTCCATCTTGGCCCGTTTGGTAAGTTGCCATGTAGCCTTGTCTACAATCCTCAGACCCACTTTAAGGGTCTTGACTACGAGCCACCAGGCGTGACCCGACCCCTCCTGGGCGGGTCTCCTCACGGGGTTATATCCCCAACAGTAGGCTCTAGATTAATTTGAACCTCTTCATGTCAATCTTCGAATTCATTTGGCGGTGAGTCTCACGTCTTTGTTACCTGAAAGAGAAAATTTCATAACCCGCAATAACCATGGATGACGTCATCTTGGACACGTCAAAGAGATGCTCTGACATTGCAACAGATCGTCTCATCAAACGGTCGGCCCTAAAATCGAGGCGTCTCCTTTAGGCACCTCCTCGATTCACGTGCGGATTTTTGCTGTCCCATCTCATAAATAGGCAAGTGAGGGGTCTCATTTTTTTCTCCTCTCTGTCGCCAACATCTCTATTCTTCTTCTTCTTCTTCTTCCTCTAGCACTCTCACATCTGAAGCTCTTTCGCCATCGCCCCATGTTTGTCTTCTACACCAACAACGGCCGCTGCATCACCCAGATCGGACTAGAGCTTGTTGGTGTTCAGCAACTCCTCAGATCTCTTTAGGTTCTCCCTCTCTTCTTTTACAGATCTGCATTAGCCCACCGGAGTTTTTCCAATTCCTCCACCATTCGCCGGAAACCTCACCATAGATTGGGAACATGAACATCCTAGGCGCCAAAACCCTAGTCAGTTTATGCGATGCTCCATTTTAATAGGTCTGAAATGCTAAATGTCGATGCCTTTTTGAACAGATTTTACACATGAACTGTTCGCACTTCCGTTGTCTTTTTTGTTCGTAATATATTTCCTTTTTTCATCGTCCGTAGATCTTGTAGCGGTCGCCATAATCGGTGGAATCTCTTTATGCATACTTAGTAAAATTTCCACTAGCTGTTGTCTGTTAACCCGCCATTGCACTGCCGGTTCTCCTTGTAGTAATTTTGACCTGCCTGCCCCATAGTAAACAGCGATTTTAACCCACCAAATTCATTTCCCTTGACATATCTTAACCCTCTGTCATGTCTAAAGCCCTGGCGTCTTGTGATTGGGTCAGTTCCGGGTTTACCAAGTCATTTCTCCAAGACCTCGTTGAGATGGGTTCCAAGGCTAGAGGTCAAACCCATCCCTCAGGATGGGGAAGTGGTCATGTTTGGTGATCATCTTCTCCGAGGTTTTAGCCCACCCGGGTCAAAGTTTTTTCGGGATGACCTTCATTTTTACAAACTCCATCCTCAAGACATAGGTCCCAATTCTGTCACCAACTTGCGCCAATTTCAAGTCTTGTGCAAGGCATATCTGCAAGAAGAGCCGTCTGTTTACCTCTTTCGAGATTATTTCTACATCAACTGCCAGACTGAAGTGGCAGTTGGGCTGAGTTTGGAACTTGGACGCATCTCTATATAGAGGTGGAGATATATGATCTTTCCTGCGGCCACCTTAACGAGTCACCCCAAGGACCGGAACAAGACTTGGTTCTACTACAAAGACAATTCTCTAGAAGGAGAGAAGTTGCTGCCAGGTTACAACCCTACCCAGGTTTGCACCTTCACCGAGCCCCCGGATCAGATGCATGCCGTAGAGCGGGCAAAATATGCTTCGGCTTTCGCAAAAATCAATGCCTTAATGGCGAATGGCTTGACTGGCATTGATCTAACTTGTTGTTGGGTCACCAAGAGGATCTTGTCGTTGAGCCGGCGGAATAAACTTATGTGTGAATATATGGGTGCAGTGGATGACCCTCTTTGTTTCAACACCACACCTTTGATAGAACAAGATCTCAATTCGATCGTCAAGTCTCTTCTAGGCGAACCTCAAGATGTTTGCAATAAAACCGGGTTGAGCCCTTTCTACGCTAAGAACCCGGCTCCAGTTTTAAGAATACTTTCCAGTAAGTTACTTATTTCTTCTTGACCTTCTGCATTACTCCTTTTAACCTCCCAGTGACTTATATACAGACCGACTCTCCTTTCTAGAAAAGGAGATATACTGCCCCTTCGAAGAAAAAAACTAAGGCGTTTAAAACCCGTGCTGCGAGTCTTAAGAAGAAAACCTCTGCCCAGGAACTGCTCGAGCTTGACGACTCGGAGGTAGACCTTGGCTCTCTTGGCCTTCTCTTTATGCAACTCATTGACAATGATTGTTCACAGGAAGAAGCGGAGACAAGCCATGCTGATGCTCAGAACCTTTCCCTGTAAAGAACGTTCGCGCCCTTTAGCTCACTTGGATCCCGACTTTCTTTTGAGGAAACAACAAGATGATACCAGACGTCAAACCCAGAGCACCAACTCGGAGGATCTTTTGGACAACTACCAAACTCTCCAACTCCTCAAAAACGGTGCACTAAGGTATTCCTTCAACTAAATCCATTGTCCATATACTGTTTTTGTTGGAGATATGCCCTAGAGGCAAACATGTATGATGATATTTCCTATGTGTTTATGAATAAAGATAGTCCTTGGACATTATCATTGATGTGTATCAACAAGTATGTGACTTGTTTGTGAGACTATGCATTGTATAATAACTGTCCTAAATGGTCCCTAGTCCAAAGGGTTGTGTGGACACACTACTAATTCGACTAGCATATGACACTGTGGATGGTTCGGTCTCACTGACCATGTAGCATTGGATGCTAGCCGGATAATATAGACTCAAAAAGGTCTGGTCGGATTCGACATAGTCAGATCCGAGTCAAGATAAGGTCTGAGTTGGACAGACCCAACTATGAGACGCAGCGATAGGTCATCTGTAAGTCTCTAGTACAACATACGTTCTATGTCCTAAGACCTAAGCTGGCGCATGTACTCAGTATGGTGATAGATATGCTTTGGGCCGACCAAACGCTACTCCGTGACTGGGTAGTTACAAAGGTAGGTTTTGGGCTTGTCCAGACCCATGCCGTGAGACATGGTCGAGGAAGATGGGATTTGCCCCTCCGATCAGGAGAGATATACTCTGGGCCCCTCGGGTGATGCGACCTCGATAAGCATGGCCATGCGATGAGGATTATGAGATAATCCAAAGTGTTGGTCGGACAGGCTTACGCCCAAGTCAGATAAATGCATATTCGTCGGATATCCGAGGGAAACCTTGGGATACAACTTCTACAACTGAGAAGAGAACAAAGTGTTCGTTGCTCGGAACAGGGTTTTCCTAGAGAAAGAGTTTCTCAATCGGGGGGCCAGTGGGAGAACGGTGCGACTCGAAGAAATTAGAGAGCCACTTGGGGACAACTCGGTTGGTGATGAGATCATAGCGGAGTTGATTAGGGAACCCGTAGTGGAGTCGGCACCGGAGCCACGGAGGTCAGAAAGATTGTTGAGAGTGCGTGATGTATTGTCGTTGGAAAGCGACAAGCCACCCACGTATGTGGAAGCGATGGTGAGCCCAGATTCCGAGACATGGCTCGAAGCCATGAGATCCGAGTTAAAGTCCGTGGATGAAAATCAAGTTCGGAACTGGGTTGATCCGCCACCTGGCATAGTTGCCATTGGTTGCAAATGGGTCTTTCAGAAGAAAACCGATGTGGATGGAAATGTTCAGATCCACAAAGTTGGGCTTGTCACTAAAGGTTATGGACAAGTTCAAGGAATTGACTACGACGAGACCTACTCGTCGGTAGTGATGCTAAAGTCGGTGAGGATCATACTATCTATAACTACATATTTCGATTATGAGATATGGCAGATGGATATCAAAACGGATTTCCTTCATGGAAATTTCAAAGAGGATGTATACATGATACAACCCGAATGCTTTGTCGATCAAACTAACGCTGGTAAAATATGCAAGCTCAAGAGATCCATTTATGGATTGAGGCAAGCAGCTCGGAGTTGGAACATTCATTTTGATGAAGTCATGGTTGACCTTGGTTTCATCAAGAACGAAGTGGACTATTGTTTATACAGGAAGTCTAGTGGGAGCTCGGTGGTATTTTTGATCTTGTATGTGGATGACATACTGCTGATAGGAAATGATGTTTCGATGCTGAACTCAGTCAAAGAATCATTGAATGGCAAGTTTTCGATGAAAGACCTTGGAGAGGCAATGTACATTTTAGGCATCAAGATCTATAGCGATAGATCGAGGAGGCTGCTCGGCTTAAGCCAGAGCACGTACATAGACAAAATGTTGAAGAGGTTCAACATGAGTGAGGCCAAGAAAGGATTCTTGCCCGTCTCACATGGTATAAGGCTAAGCAAGATTCATAGTCCTATGATTTTTGATGAGTGAAACTGGATGAGTAGGATTCCATATGCCTTGGCAATTGGATCCATCATGTATTTCATGCTATGTACACGACCTGATGTTGCCTATGCAACAACCTTAACAAGCAGATACCAGGCCGACCCAGGTGAGAGTCACTGGGCAGTGGTGAAAACTATCTTGAAGGACCTGAAAAGGACTAAAGAGATGTTCCTAGTTTATGGAGGTGAGGAGGAGCCCTGCATAAAGGGTTACGCTGATGCTAGTTTCCAAACTGATAGGGATGATTGTCGATCGCAAACTGGATTTGTGTATGTCATGAATGGAGGAGCAGTGAGCTGGACTAGTTCCAAGCAAGATACAGAAGCCGCAAAGGAAGGTGTTTGGATTCGGAAGTTCCTAGAAGATGTTGGTGTGTTCCTGGGCTGGTGAACACCGTTGGACCTTTATTGTGATAATCAGGTGCCATCGCGCAGGCCAAGGAGCCGAGACAACACCACAAGACCAGGCACATAGACCAAAAATATCACTTGATATGAAAGCTCATAGAGAAAGGTGATACTAATTTATGCAAGATTCATATGGATGCAAATGTTGGAGACCCGTTGACTAAGCCGCATCCACAACCCAAGCATGAGGGGCACGTTAGAGCTATGGGCATTCGATGTCTACTTGATTGACTCTAGTGCAAGTGGGAGACTATTGGAGATATGCCCTAGAGGCAATCATGAATGATGATATTTCCTATGTATTTATGAATAAAGGTAGTCCTTGGACATTATCATTGATGTGTATTAACAAGTACATGACTTTTTTGTGAGACTATTCATTGTATAATAACTATCCTAAATGGTCCCTAGTCCAAAGGGTTGTGTGGACACACAACTAATCAGACTAGCATATGACATGGTGGATGGTTCGGTATCACTGACCATGTAGCATTGGATGCTAGCCGGATAATATGGACTCAGAAAGGTCTGGTCGGATTTGACATAGTCAGATCCGAGTCGAGATAAGGTCTAAGTTGGATAGACCCAACTATGAGACGCAGCGATAGGTCATTTGTAAGTCTCTAGTACAACATACGTTCTATGTCCTAAGACCTGAGCTGGCGCATGTACTCGGGATGGTGACAGACTTGCTTTGGGACGACCAAATGCTACTCCAAGACTGGGTAGTTACAAAGATAGGTTTCGGGCTTGTCCAGGCCCATGCTGCAAGACATGGTCGAGCAAGATGGGATTTGCCCCTCCGATCAGTAGAGATATAGTCTGGGCCCCTCGGGTGATCTGACCTAGGTAAGCATGGCCATGTGATCAGGATTAAGAGATAATGTGAAGTGTTGGTTGGATTTACCGGAAGGATAAAGAGGTCGTGCTGCAACAAGGATGACCATATCGCCTTGTGCACGACAACAATATCGTGTGGCAAAGGGAACAGAAGTGTGATGTACAGGTTCGCCTAACCAGCTTCATCGGACACTTGGAGTCGGCACATCTTGATAGAGGACGCTACCGACCGGTTGAGTATGATGTCATTTGACTCGCGACGAAGTGGCCGAGAACCTAAATGGTCGTGCGCTTAAGGGAAGGATCATGTGGGCTTTTGGATTCATGCGAGGCACAAGAGTTGAGCCCACGTCGGATGCCTATATATAGTGGAGGTGCAGCACACCCATCCAGTTGATCCTTCGGCGCCATCATTAGGGCTTTGCATGAGTTGCAACTAGCCACCTCGACTCGCCGCCGCTGATGATGTGATCGGACCTAGCAGTCCGTCGCACGGGTGTTCCTCTTGCACGTGCGGATACCATTAGAGGCGGTGCACTTGCGCCGCGCCGGTGAACTTGTATGTGGGATCCGGCAGCCGACTGTTCGAGGAAGATCGGAACGGTTGTTCGAGGGAGATCAGATGAGGAGGAGACGGACCACACGAACGCGCTGCCCCAACTCTACTTCTGCTGCACGGCACTTCACGTCTAGTGGTAACAATCTATGATCCATCTCCATAGCATGTTCTTGGATGTTTTGCACGTAGGAAAATTTTAATTCGCATGCGATGCACCTACGATAGAACCCAATAGGTTTTGCATTTTAACTTACTTTTGTTTTCACAATCTTAAATTTTCAGGGATCGCCCCTTCTTCTTGCGACTCAACCGCCTCCAAGCTGCCTCCTCTTAATATCAACCCAGAGTATGTACTCTTGATACTTTGTAGTATATATTAATACTCTTTATCCTTACCTTTTCTTGTAAAATAACATATTTTCCTCTAGGGCTCAAGCTAAAACAAAGGAAGGTGAGCGGGTCATCCGTCCCTCCTATCACCCAAGAGCTGGAAAACCCCAAGCCAGCTTCCCCTGAACTCGTCTTGAGCCTGTTGAGGCTTACAAAGGCGCCCATGAGGATGTGCCTCCACATACTGAGCCGGCTGACTTTGACATGCCGGATCCGGAGGCTCCTCTAGAAGTTGATCCTAAGCAGCCCAGCCCTTCACCAGCAACCAAGGATGCGTCTCCTACATAAGTTATTATCACTTGGACGGGTTACAATTCTCCTGCTCCCTCTCATGTGTTGGCAAAACATACCGGCAATGATGAGGAACCCTCACCAGAGAGGGAGAAGATTGAATTTGAGTTCCCTAGCTTGGAGAAGCTGATTACGGACGAATTACATGCTGGTTATCTGAACTGCATCTCCGCGAGCCGCAACATGCAATCAAAACTTGTTGGGCTGATGAAGAAAAAATATGAGGTACTCCTCCTATTTTGCCTTTCCTTATATCCTTGTGTAGCCCCCAAGATCTGGTTTAGTGTTGAAAATATTAGACCGGATCTTCAATTTTCCTTATGTTGCAAGTAGCTCAACATGTAGCCCCCAAGTAACGGGTGCTTATAAGTAATGAGCCGATACTGCATTTAAGATAGGATCCAACTGTAGCCTCCAAGTCGAGGTCATTATGCAAGTGATGAGCGGGAGCTTTACTTTTTTTGAAATGCCAAGTGTAGTCTCCGAGTTCGGGTCATTATGCCGAGGATGAGCCGGAATTTATTATTGAGAAGCACCGATTGTAGCCCCCAAGTGCCGGCTTATCTTCTTGAAGATGACCCGAGGCTTTCTAGTGTTGTAGTCATTGAGAAAAACTATAGATATTAGCCCCCCAAGTGTCCAGTATATTGCTTAAAATTTCCTTGAGACTTGTAATATTGTTTCTTCATAACCTTTGAACACCAATGTGTTACCTTAACAACCTGGAAAAGAACTTATGAAGCTTGTTTGTGCTATGCAGGAAGCTTTGAACATGTTCGAGTCTGACCTAACTGGCCTTAGAGAAAATACGACATCTCAACAAGCTGTCTAGTCTAAGGAGGAGGGGAAAAGGTGGCTCTCTGTCATAAGATGGAAAAAGTTAAGGCGCATGTTGAAGCTTTCAAAAGAACAATCGAAACTGAACAAGTCGCCCTGATTAAGCGTGCAGAAGACACTTATGAATAATTAAAGCTTGTGATAGAAGAGCTGACCACCCTCAAGCATCATATATCTCGGATGATTGTTGCCATCTTTGGTAAGCATTTGTCAATTATTAGAACTCCTTAGCTTGCTGAAAAAACTCCCCAGGCGGCCTATAACATACGATTTGTGTTAAAGGCCAGAGAAGCTATCAGCTATCCTCCAACAGCTTGTTGAAGCTCAAAGCAATATATACCCTGACGGAACAGCTATACTGCGGGACCCTTTACACTATCAAGTCTGTGCTGACTGAAAAATGTGTCCCCATATTCATGAAGGTGGTGTTAGAAGCCTTTTCCACCATCCCAAAATAGATTGAAGAGCTAAAACAATCGGCCACCCATAAGGGCGCAATGGCCGCATTAAGCCGGTTTCTGGCTTTCGCCCCTGAGCTTAGCACTGAAGAGATGATGGACGACTTCTCGTCGCGGAAGGATGATGACTCCGAATTTACCCAAGCAGATTATGCCAAGTGTATGAAGGCCTCCCGAGTACTTGCGTCTACACTCGTCACCGAGATCGACTTGACCTCATATCAGGCGGCTTACAACAAGGATAGCAAAAGAGTGCGCGGGCCGACGTTTGAAGCCAGAGTCTTGATTCCTGCATGCCGTAAGCACCTCTTTGCTCCTGACGTTGACCCGTATCCCATCTTTGAAGATGAAGCTCAGTTTGAAGCCTTAATAAGTACCAACTAGGATGTGGACAACCTTCAGATCAAAGAAATCGAAGACCGGGCGTAGGATGACCCAGCGGCTACTTAAACAAGTTGCCCCTGTATGAAGGTAACCCGGCTTGGCTGATCTGTCAGGTTATAAATGACTCAAAAAACTTTAAGTTCATAGATTTTTGGGTGTTCGAGAGCTTTGTAATAGCCGTAGCTAAAACTTGATTGCCTTTGTGATGCCATCGTGCATGTTTGGATTCTGAATAGCTTTATATGCTTATCCGTCTTTCCTTCTGGCCATAATCATGTTTCTTCGCACTTGACAGTGACTTATCATAGAAGACAAGGCCTGCAAAAACAAACAAGATAGAGAATATATTCTCCATCATTTTAAGGCGACTTTAATGGCACAACCCAAAGACGTTAAATCTCTTTCTTTATGATCATGCTTTTCTTTTTTCAAAAACTTATGCATGTTTGCCCAAACCTCATATGTCGGCTCTCTCATGGCACAAATTCATCGTTTTAACTTTAATAGTGCAGGGTCTTTACAAAGATTAACTGTTAAGAGTACAATGAGCCATATAATGGAGAGGCTACAGCAGGGCATGAGTACCCCCTGACCCATAAGTCGGTTCTCATGTGACATAAATCCGTCGTTTTAACCTTAAATAGCTTAGGGTCTTTAAATAGATTGAGTGAATAAGAGTACGAATGGGCCACAAAGTGGACAGACTGCAACAGATAGGTAAGTTTATCCTCGCTTTCCATAAGCCCTCCCTCATGTGACATAAGCCGCAATTTTAACCTTAACCATTACAGGGTCTCATCTAAAGATTGACTATCAAGTACTTTGACCAGCTCATGGTTCGTAGTCGAGATTAACTGGTAAGCGTTCAGTAGGTCACCTGGCGGAGTGGCATCAGCATACATGCAGGTTTAACTTGGTCAGACGGTGGCTAAAGAGCCGGTCAAGAGGGTGTGAAAGCTAAACTCAGTGGGTTGGAAGCCCCCAAATGACCTTGTTTAAGTATCAACTTTTTTGCACTATCTTGTAGGAAGAAACAACATAAGCCCCATCTTGTAGGGATGCCAAGTTTATTATATTGAAAAGGTATATACACTGATGGATGTATGTGCATTGATGAGAGTCAATCACTCATGTGTAGTAAGGCTGGAGATGAGCAATATTCCACATCCTATTGATCTCCTGCCCAGAGGTACGTGATTTGTCCCGTACATCAATGAGGTAATATGACCCATTATTGAGATTTCTGCTAACCACGAAAGGTCCTTACCAAGGGGGAGATAACTTATGCATTTCAATCTAATCTTGAATCAAACGTAACACCAAGTCACCTTCTTGAAACGTCTGGGTCTTGACTCTGTGGCTATGATAATGACGCATGCCTTGCTGGTAATTCATAGATCGTGCTGCTGCAATATCCCACTCTTCATCCAAACCATCTAACTTGTTCTGACGCGTCGTTTCGTTGTTAGTTTCAACGTAAGCCTCCACCCTAGGCGAGTTATGACGAATATCACTTGGTAGACTGGCTTCTACGCCATAAACCATGAAGAAAGGTGTATAGCCTGTTTACCTATTGGTAGTGGTTCTGATAGTCCAAAGAACTGATGGTCACTCCTCCACACAACAATCCGACGTTCTTTGTAGGGGAACCATAAGCCGGGGTTTTATTCCTCTCAAGATCTCTTGATTAGCACGTTCCGCCTGACCATTGGACTACGGATGAGCGACTACAAAAACATCAAGCCGGATGTGTTCACTTTCATAAAATGCTTTCGTAACCCCCTTGGATAGATTTGTTCCATTGTCCGTGATGACACTGTGGGGGTAACCAAAATGATAGATAAACTTCTTGACAAATGAACCGCTGTGGCCGCATCATACTTGCTAACCAGGTCTGCCTCAACACACTTGGTAAACTTATTAACCGCCAACAATAGGTGGGTCTTCTTATTTTAGATCTCTTGAAAGGCCCAACCATATCAAGCCCCAAGATGGAAAATGACCAGGTTATTGGAATCATCCACAATTCTTGAGCCGACACGTGAGCACGTCGTCCAAATTTCTAACATCCATCACACTTGGTGACCAAGTCCTCTGCATCCTTGTGAGTCGTCAACCAGAAGAAACCATGCCGGTAAGCTTTTGCCACCAAAGAATTTGAGCGGGCATGATGACCGCAGTCATCGGCTTGTATTCCATTTAGAATCTCCTTACCCTCTTCAGAGGAAACACAACACGGAAAAACACGGGTTAAGCTACGTTTATGTAACTCGTCGTTGATGATAGTCATAGACTTAGACCGCCTCACGATCCACCTTGCCAAGGTCTCGTCATCGGGTAACTCGTCGCAAGTTAGATACGCCAGATAAGGTTATCATCCAGTTAGGAATAGCATGTAGAGCCGCCACCAGCTGCCCCTCTAGGTCAGGTATAGCTAGATCATCCTCAGAAGGCAATTTAACAGAGGGGTGATGTAACACGTCGAAAAAGACATTAGGCGGCACCGGCTTACGCCGGCAGACCAGCCTTGATAATGCATTAGCAGCCTCGTTCTTTCGATGGTCAATATAACCCACCTGATAACCCTTGAAGTGGTCTGCGATGATATCTACCGCCTGACGATAAGCCGCCATCCGTGGGTCTTTGGAATCCCACATGCCTGAGACTTGCCGAGCCACGAGGTCTGAGTCGCCTAGGCATCTAACTTGGCTCAGATTCATCTCCTTATCCACACAAAGCCCGTGAAGCAAAGCTTCATACTCAACTACATTGTTAGTACAAGGAAGCATTAACCTTAACACATAATAAAATTTGTCACCTCTAGGGGAGGTTAAGACAACCCCAGCTCCTGATCCTTCCAATTGCCTGGATCCATCGAAATTAATCTTCCAATATGTATTTTCTGGCTTCTCCTCGGTCGATTGATTCTCCATCCAATCATTTATGAAATCCACCAAGGCCTGAGACTTGACAGCCGTATGAGGCACATACTTCAAATTAAGTGGCACAAGCTCTAGCGCCCACTTAGCAACCCTGCTAGTAACCTCTCTATTTTGAAATATATCTCCCAAAGGAGCAGAGCTAACCACCGTGATTTGATGTCCAAGGAAATAATGTTTCAACTTGAGATTTTACATGAATACCCCATAGATCAATTTCTGCAAATGCGGGTATCTTTTCTTGGACTCTATCAAGACCTCACTAACGTCGTAAACCGGCCTCTGTACTGGATACTCTTTTCCTTCCTCCTTATGCTCCACAACAACCGCAACGCTGACTGTCCTGTTCTTAGCCGCCACGTATAAGAGCAAAGGTTCTTTCTCAGTCGGGGTAGCTAAGACGGGCGGCTTAGCTAACTGTCTCTTCAGTGCCTCAAGCACCTCATCTGCAGCCTTGCTCCAGACAAAGTCGTATGTCTTTTTCATCATCCGATATAGAGGAATGGCCTTATCGCCCAGACAGCTGATGAAGCGGCTTAAAGTGGAAATATGACCCGGCAAGTGCTGCACATCGTTAGTGCTTGCTAACTTAGACAACAACGTCATGGCCTTTATCTTATCTGGGTTAGCCTCAATACCTTGCTTTGAGACTAAGAAACCCAAAAGCTTGCCTGCAGGAACACCAAAAACACACTTAGCTGGGTTAAGCATCATCTTGTAGACCCATAAGTTTTCAAACGTTTCCTTTAGGTCGTCACGAAGAGTGTCCTTCTTCCTTGACTTAACCACAATATCATCCACATAAGCATGAACATTACACCCAATCTGACTATGAAGGTAATTTTGCACACAACATTGATAAGTCACCTGCGCACTCTTAAGCACGAAAGGCATAGACACATAGCAGAAAGCCCCAAAAGGTGTTATGAAAGACGCCTTCTCTTGGTCCTTAACTACCATCTTGATCTTAAGATAACCTGAATAAGCATCCAGGAAGCATGACTCTCACAACCCGCTGTTGCATCAATAATTTGGCCGATACGGGGGAGAGCAAATGGGTCAACTGGATAGGACTTGTTAAGATCTGTATAATCCACACACATCTGCCACGTGCCGTTCATTCTAAGCACAAGCACGAGATTTGGTAACCACTCCGGGTGAAAAACCTCCATGATGAACCCTGCTGCCAAGAGCCGGGCCACCTCTTCTCCAATTCCTTTATGTCGTTCTATGTTGAAACAACGAAGGAACTATTTAATCGGCTTAAACTTGGGATCCACATTAAGGTGGTGCTCAATGAACTCTCTCGGCACACCCGACATGTCAGAAGGCTTCCATGCAAAAATGTCTCGATTCTCATGGATGAATTCGATGAGTGCGCTTTCCTATGCGGGGTCCATGTTAGCCCCAATAGTGAATTGCTTTGACGAGTCACCCGGAGGAAAATACACCATATTAGTATCCTCCTCCACAAACTCCAAGGGAGGCTCCATCTCTGTGTTGGGCTTCTTCAACAGAGTCATATCCGCCGGGTCAACATTGTCCTTTGTAAAACTTGAGCTCCGCCTCAGCATAGCTTGATTCCGTGTAAGTCGCGTCGCCTTCCTCACATTCAAGGGCCACTTTAATCACCGTGCACTCTGATCGTCCCTTTGAGAGCCAGCATCTTGAGCTCTAAGTAAACATAACAGGGCCTGGCCATAAATTTTGTCAAAGCTGGCCGGCCAAACAAGGTGTGATACGGGCTCTTAATTTTCACCACCTCAAACCATAAAGTCTCCACCCTGTAGTTGTAGTCACCTCCGAACGACACCTCGAGAGCAATCTTGCCCACCAGGTAAGCCGACTTGCCTGGTATAACGCTGTGAAAGACTGTTGATGACTACTTAAGGGCCTTGTTAGTTAGCTCCATTCGGCGAAAAGTGTCATAGTACAATATGTTGATACTACTGCCACCATCCATCAGTACCTTTGTAAACTTATAACCACCAACCCAAGGTGCCACCACAAGCGCCAAGTGACCTAGATTATCAATCAGTGGCGGGTGATCCTCCCTACTCCATGAGATAGGATACTCAGACCACTTCAAATTCCGTGGGAGAGCCGGCGTTCCCGTGTTGACTGCCCTCTTATGTAGCTTTTGATCTCGTTTGTCCAGGCTTGTAGTCAAAACACGATACTAGCCTCCACAGAGTTGCTTTGGGTTACTCTGATATCCTGACTGGTTGTTTTGCTGTTGCCACCGTTGCCAGACAGTTATGGTGAGCACCTTGGTTGCCTTCACCCTGATAACCTGAACCTAAGCCGCCTCCACCGAAGCCTGTCCCTGAGCCTCTTGGACCTGATCCATCAGCCGACCCATTGCCATTATTGCGATGTTGGTCAAGGAAGTAGTTCCGGAACTCCCGCATAATGTTGCAGTCCCTCCACGCGTGACCTGCTGGCCTACCGAGTTGGCTGTGCTCCGAGCAAGTCTTAGTGATCATTTCCTCCAAGTTAAAGGGGGCTTTACCTTTGTTAAAGGGCGGATTACCATTACCCTTGGCACAATTGTTCATAGTGCTGGCGTTTGCCACCAGTTCTGACCCGCCATCTGGGTTCTTTCTCTTGCCCGGGTTGTTATTTCCGGCCCTGTTCTGATGTTGACTCTTGCCATTGCTATTCTTCTTACCCTTAGTTGATCTCTCATCGTCGGAGCCCGCATCCTTAGTAGTATCTAAATCATCATACTTTGTGAGGGCCATCATGAGCTCACCCATGTCTTGACAAGAACGCTTTAGCCGCCTGAGCTTCTTCTTAAGGGGTAAGAAGTGACAGTTTTTCTCTAAAATCAGAACCACCTGAGACGGCGAGATGTTCTCGGATGTGTGGATAACAGTCAAAACCCACCGGAACCAATGATGGGCCGACTCATCCTCATGTTGTACACAATGGTCAAGATCTAGGATAGTTATAGGCTGCTTGCATGTCCCCCGGAAGTTCTTGATAAAATATGCCTTCAACTCGGCCCAAGATGCAATGGTATTGGGAGGCAACCCCTTTAACCATGTGTGAGCCGGTCCTTCTAACATCACGATGAAATATTTTCCGCAAACCACCTCACTGACGTCCAACATCTCCATGGCGAGCTCATAACTTTCAATCCAAGCCTCAGGAGGTAAATCAGCCGTATAGTTAGGCACCATACATGGCCCCTTAAATTCCTTGGGCAAATGCGCGTTCCGCAGAGCAACTGTCAGGCAAGGCACACCAACGCCCCTGGATGAGATGCCAACTCCCACTGAGGTGGAAGGGTTTACCGGAGCCGGTTCAGGAATTACCGGATAATCTGTCACTGGGGTCGTCCCCCGATGAGCCTGACCCCTATCCACGATCTCTTGAGCATTAATTCGAGGCGAGTTATCATTGGACGGGTTGCATCTTTATTCGCTGCTCGACACCTCCGGCGACTCTATGTGTCGGCTATAGCTACGACTTGCGATGGGCATGGACTGCACGCGACTCCGGCTGTATGTGTACTTTTCCTGCTGAGCCGTCGTTGTCTATAGCAATCCAATGGCGCTTCGCGACTCCTGAGCGAATGGCATCCCTTCGGCAAATGGGAGCACGTGGAGCCTAGCAGCCGCAACTGTCATGTTCTCCACGGGGTTAGGATAAATGCCAGGTGGTGTCACAAGGTGCCACGGGGGAGTCCAATCTCTCTGGGGCTGTCTGGCTGCCGCAGCGCCTTTACGTCCCGGGTTACAAGCGACAGCGCGCTTGGCCCTGCCCCGGGGGTATTGAAGAGGTTTCGGGGCTGAAGCTGCAAGGGGAGGCTGACCCAAGTCCTCCTCCGAAGAACAACCTCTAAAGCATGCTGGTCTAAGCTAAAACAGAGAGCCTTCACCCTCTAACACTCTGACTCAGCATTCATTTGGACTTGCAACGTGCTGATATCCCCTTGGGCCTGAGCCATCAGTCCCTTAATCCTGGTGATTTCGGCATTGCGCTCTGCCTGATTTCCAGCTGCTATGTCAGTGGCCACTAGGGTTGTTAACTCCTCCATTAGTCCTAGCAAGACCTAAGCCGGCGTCTTGGGAGTCCCAACGTCTGGCGTGGTGGCTCCCGCCACCGCTCCGGACGTCCTGCTGTTGAAAACCAGCGCCGAGCCTGCCATGAAGACGGCGGCTCGACTCGGCGGGTCATAGGGCTCCAGAATACTATTGCCATCGGCATAGCCCCCAAGGCCGCCGTCGTGATACTGGTAGATTGATTTTGCATCTGCACTAGAGGATCCTTAGTCCGAGAGGACAAAAATTCCCCCCTGACATGGAGTCATCCCTGCCTTCTGTGAAGCCGACGATGACACTCCTCCACCCGTGTTGAACAAAGGCGGGTTGCACACGCCATGCCGGCTCGACGAGGTCGGTGCAGATGTCCGGCCCGGGCATAGATCCGCCGATCTTGCCAATGAACAAGTGAATCCCGCCAAAGGGGACCCGGTACACATACTTGATCGAGTCGGCCTCCGGACCCCATCCAACATCGTCGATGAAGAGCTTGCCGTAGTGACTCTTAGTCATCATGCCGACGGCATATCCCTTGATCCCTAGGAGAGAGCCATTAGAGAACTCCACACCACCGCACGCTAGACCCATGGTAGGCGCCAACTATCGTGGTTTTGTCACGGCAAATGTCCTAGGACTTAGGTTCGAGGCCATCTCTAAGGCGGTGGACTGAAAGGGGTGATCGAGACGAGAGACAAGAGTTTACCCAGGTTCGGCCCCTTGGGAAGAGGTAAAATCCTACGTCATGCTTTGTGTTGTATTGATGGAGTATCAATTACAAGGGAGCGGATTCGCTTGACCTATCTATCAATTAATTGTTTCCCTGTCATAAGCAGCCCTAGGGACTCGCCTTTATATAGGTAGGTTGAGGCCCTGGGGTTACAAGAGTCCGGACCATTAGGCACAAGGTGTCCGATCTTATCTCTAAGCCGCCTTCCTTTCCTGGGCAAGCCATCTCCCGGGCGGCTTACATGCCCGGGTCTCACGCCATCTTCCGTCTCTTGGCCTCCATCTTGGCCCGTCTAGTTAGTCGCCATGTAGCCATGTCTACAATCCTCACGCCCACTTTAAGGGTCTTGACTATGAGCCGCTAGGCGTGACCCGGTCCCTCCTGTGCAGGTCTCGCCACGGGGTTATATCCCCCACAGAAGCCGACAAAATAAGGGCGACTCATACTAGGACAAAGACCTCTGATATTTTCTAAGTGTGGGAGAAACATGTTTCTTCCAAACTGGTTGTAATTCCAGATCTACAAATGATTCGGAAAGGGGAAAATATTTTGCTAACCCTAAACCATAAAGTATGAAACCTGTGGTAGTATAATGCACAAATTCTCGAGGAAGATTCACAGGTACTATGCAAGAAACAAATCTACAGGACAAAGCTGTTCTGTTTTTGTGGAAAAACTCATGGAGTCCAGATGTGAACGAGCAATGGCGATGAACATAAATGGAACCACCAAAGTACTCAGGAATTCCGATGGACTATTATAGATCTGGGAGAAAATGATTTACCTCATGGGAGCTGAGGATAGTGTAGGCGATCAATCGGGCCCGATGAAGATGCGGTGTCGCTGCAGTTCCGAAGATGGCCATCGTCGACGAGCTGAGCAGTGGAACTGTTACGATGAGGTTTTTGGGCACAAGGAAGAAGAATATGCAAGGAGGATGAGGTAAAAGTGAAAGAAGGGGCCCTCCAGTGAGTATTTAGCAAAGAAAAAACCAGACGGGGCAACCGACAGGCGCGAAAATCAAGGCGACACATTAAATTTTGAGAAACATAGACGCCTCCATTTTCGGGATATATGGACATATTTAGATTCATCGTGATGTCATCATTAGTTTCCTAGATGTTCTGGTGGGTGACGTCATCAAATGGATGGCACGGAGAAAATGACATGTCTGGAAGTATTGTGAGCCGGTGCTTCAAGGATCATAAGGAGCAGACACAAGCAGAAGATGAGCTGTCAAGAAAAGATAAGAGAAATTGACATGAATGAATTCAAATCAATCTGAGGCCTATTGTAGGGGATATAACCCCACGATATGACTCGCACTATTGGGCCGGGTCGGTATAGTGGCGGCTTTGGAACAATGCTAAAGATGGTCCGTGATGTGAAGATAAAACAAGTAATTACTAAATAAACCGTTAGGTGGCCCAAGGAAGTATAGACGACGACAAAGAGCCCACAGGCCAGAAGACGCTTGAAGATTCCTTGCTAGAAATGCAAGGCGTGTTAGAGACATGATAGTTTATGAGTCATAATATGACTCGGACTCTGTTGTAAACCCTAGGGTCTTGACCTATATATAAAGGCAAGCCCCAAGGACTGAAAGACTCAAGTTAGACACCCTCGAAAGCTAGGTTTGCAATTCCACGCCCTCGTAATCGACACCACCATAACTATAGACACAAAGCAGGACGTAGGCTATTACCTCCATCGAAGGGACCAAACCTGGGTAAACTTGTCTCTCGTTCATTCAATCCCTTTGAGTCACCACCTAGCAGCAATGGCCTCACGCCCCTAGGTCCTTGCACGAGGACATGTGCCGTGACAAAACCAGAACAACCACCAGAGTTTCTAGGCTCTCTTTTGTCCAGAAAAAAATTCGAAAAAAAGTTTCATAGTGTTTGGACTTCGTTTGGTACCGTTTACCTGGAAAAGCAAAAATAGGCAGAAAACAACAACTGGCACTTGGCACGGGGTTAATAGGTTAGTTCCAAAAAATGAAATAAAATATCCTATAATTGCATGTAAAGCATCTAGGATTGATAATATAATAGCATGGAACAATAAAAATTATCGATACGTTGGAGACGTATCAACATCCCTAAGCTTAATTCCTGCTCATTCTCGAGTAGGTAAATGATACAAAAATACGATTCTTAAAAAATGGTATTCCCTACTCATTTTATCATATCAAGCATGGCTTGAATTCGTCTTCACCGCATAAGTATAAGTCATGTGCACCCTGGTGTCAAACAAAGCAATTGGATCGTACTTTTAAAGTGCTTCAACATTTTCAACTCCACACAATACATGAGCATGAACCATGGATATAGCATATGGGCAGAATAGAGTATGGTGGTAGGGATCAAAAAGAGTCAAAGTGGAAAGAAAGTCTCACATCAACTAGGCATATGAACGGGCTATGGAGATACCCATAATTTTATATCAATGCGAGGATTATGTATTTCCATCCAATGGATGCACTAGAGCTATAAGTGTATGAAATCTCAACGGAAGCTAAGTGGGTGTGCATCCAACTTCCTTGCTCATGAAAACCTCGGGCATTTGAGGAAACCCGTCACTGGAATATACAAGCCAAGTTCTATAATGTAAGATTCCCACTAGCATATGAAAATAATAACTCAAGAGACTCTCTATATGACGAACATGGTGCCACTTTGAGGCAGAGGTATGGTAACTGGATAGTACGACTACCCCTTCTCTCTTTTCTCTCATCATTTTTTCTCATGGTGGGATTTTCTCTTTTTTCACCACCATTTATTTTTTACACTTTTCCTATGAAGTCTCATATCGGCTTATGGGAGAATTATAGTCTGAATCATCCTTTCGTCACTCAAACAGTGCTTTAATAACGATGATCAACGCACTTTTGTTTACTTAGAACTCAATGTTGCAACACAATGAAAATCAACATGACTCTATATTAGTACCTCTGGAAGTGTACCAGGATGTGCAATGATTTAGCATAACATGTAGATAATGATGAATGGTGGCTTTGCCATCAATAATATGTCAGCTATATGGTCATCGAAAGGAATGTGATGATGAACACACAAGTCATGTGATGGAACGATGGAAGTTGCATGGAAATATATGTCAGAATGACTATGTAAATTCCATAACAGGTCCCTATGGTGGCTGTTTTGAGGAAGATATAAGGAGGCTTTTGTGTGACAAAGCGTATAGTATCATGGGTTTTGTATGCACCGGCGAAGGTTGCACTGACTCTTGATGTGAGAAGGGGCAATGCACGGTACTGAAGAGGCTAGAAAATTATGGAAAGGTGAACGTGTGTATATCCATGGAATCACGTTAGTCACAAAGTACTCATATACTTATTATAAAGTCGTATTATCTCTCTCGAAGCAATGTAATACCGCATGTCACTGGTTAGTCGAAGGAGGTTGGTAGGAGTTAACCATCGCGCGCCCCTGCTTCGAACAACACGATAAGATTTTATTTCATACATAGAAATGCTCACACATCATGACCATGCCATAGTCAATACTTAGATGAATAAAAAATAACAAGCTTGAATACATATATTTCTACTAACCAGTGATCACATACTCATACCCTTTCGTATTACTACATCAGTATAATTAACTCATACGTCTCCAACGTATCTATAATTTTTGATTGTTCCATGCCATTATATTATCCATCTTGGATGGTTTATATGCAATTATATGCTATCTTATATTGTTTTTGGGACAAACCTATTAACCTAGAGCCCAGTGCCAGTTTCTGTTTTTCCTTGTTTTTGAGTTTTATAGAAAATGAATATCAAAGGGTGTCCAAACGGAATAAAAAATTACGGTGATTTTTTACGGACCAAAAGAAGCCCACGGAGCATCGGAGTTGGGCCAGAAGATCCACGAGGCAGCCACAAGCCTAGGGGGCGCCCCCCAGGGCACGACCCCTGGATTGTCATCGCGTCATGGCCGCCTTGACTTGTTTCCGACGCCAAAAATTCTTATAAATACAGAAACCTCCAGAAAGAAACCTAGATCAGTATTTCCGCCACTGCAAGCCTCTATAGCCATGAAAAACCAATCGGGAGCCCGTTCCGGCACCCTGCTGGAGGGGGAAACCATCAACAGAGGCCATCTTGATCATCCCGGTGGTCTCCATAAAAAGGGGGGAGGAGTTCAACCTCGGGGATGAGGGTATGTACTAGTAGCTATGTGTTTGATCTCTGTCTCTCATGTTCTTGAGATAACACGCTATTGATGTACCACGATCTTTATTAATATAGATGAATCATATGGAGTTTTCCCCTCTCTATATTCTTGTGATGAATTGAATTTTCCCTTTGAAGTTTTCTTATCGGATTGAGTCTTTAAAGGATTTAAGAACACTTGATTTATGTCTTGCAATGGGATATCCGTAGTGACAATGGGATGTTCTATTGATCCACTTGATGTATGCTTTGGTGATTAACTTTTAGCTTTCGTGACCTTGGGAATCTATGCATAGGGGTTGGCACACATTTTCGTCTTGACTCTCTCATAGAAACTTTGGCGCACTCTTTGCAATTCTTTGTGTTGGATTGAACATGATGAATCTGAAATTGTGTGATGCATATTGTATAATCAAGCCCATGGGTACTCGTGATGACATTGGAGTATCTAGGTGAGATTAGGGTTTGGTTGATGTGTATCTTAAGGTGTTATTTTAGTACGAACTCTAGGGCTATTTGTGACACTTCTAGGGATAGCTCATACGATTGATCGGAAAATATAATTTTGAGGCTGTTTCGTACCCTACAATAATTTCTTCGTTTGTTCTCTGCTATTTGTGACTTTGGAGTGAACTCTTTGTCACATGAGAGGGATTTACATATTCAACTATGTCAGTATTGTTGAGAGAACTTGCACTAGTGAAAGTATGAACCCTAAGCCTTGTTTCTAAGCATTCCAATACCATTTCTTCTCACTTTTATCGTTAGTTACCTTGATATTTTTATATTTTAAAATTACAAAAACCTATATCTACCATCCATATTACACTTGTATCACCATCTCTTCACCGAACTAGTGCACCTATACAATTTACCATTGTATTATGTGTGTTGGGTACACTAGAGACTCTTTGTTATTTAGTTGTAGGGTTGTTTGAGAGAGACCATCTTCATCCTACACCTCCCACGGATTGAAAAACCTTACGTCATCCACTTGAGGGAAAATTGCTACTGTCCTACAAAACTCTGTACTTGGAGGCCCAACAAAGTCTACAAGAATAAAGTTGCATAGTAGATATCATTAACCCATGTTTCTTCCTTAGTGAGCTACACCAAAGTTTTCATTATACCCCCTTGAATACCTATCCTTTTTGGATTAGTCTTATAACATATGCCCATTACTTTTACTATTTCTTAGACTGTGAAAAAGATTTAAGTAAAGAATGAGAGTTCAATTCTTTATAAAATCTGAACGAGGACGTGCTTTAACAAATATTAGTGAAGCACTAGAGCAACTTCCTAGCTCAAAAGATATAAGTGAAGCATATAAAGTATTCTAACAAAATATGATGACCATGTGTCTCTCTTAGATATGCATGTCCATCAAATAGGGACTATTAAAATTGGAAATAAAAACAAATTATAATACACGATGGTCCAAGCAAAACACATATCATGTGATAAAAATATTTTTAGCTCCAAGTGACATACCTGTAGATTAGAGACGAAAGAGGGGATGCCTGTCACGGCATACCCAAGCTTAGACGCTTGGGTCTTCCTTTAATATAACTTTGGGGTCCTTTGGGCATCACCAAGCTTAGGGTCTTGCCACTCATTATTCCTTCATCCATCCTTGTCTCACCCAAAACTTAAAAACTTCAACATACAGAACTCAACAAAACCTCATGAGATCCGTTTGTATAATAGACATATCAAATACTTTAGGTATTGTGATAAATATATTAGTACTTTATTATTGCATAATGGGTACTTGGTTCAAATTTCTCCATGGCTTATACCCCCAATACACTTCATAGCATCATCAAAACAAGCAAACTATGCAAGCAAAAACAGAATCTGTCTAAAATAGAACAATCTGTAATGATGTGTACAAAAACTATACTTGTGTAACTTCAAAAATTCTGTAAAATTAGGAAAACCTGGGAAATTTGCAGGTCAATACTGTGTAAAAATTCAGACAAAATACGTTCTAGTAAAATCATAGGAATTTTGCACTCGGCGTAAAAGTTTCTCTTTTTTTGCACAACATCAATTCTACTATCTTCAAAATTATCCCAAAGGCTTCACTTGGAACAAACACTAATTTAAACATAAAAACACAGCCATTATAGTAGAAATAATCATATCAACACACCAAGAGAGAAATTATAACAAAAACTCAAAAATAACTATTGGGTTGCCTCCCAACAATATCTATTGTTTTATGCCCCTAGCTAGGCATAATGCATAGTTTCAAGCATTGTCATCCTTCAAATTTATTCCATAGATGGGCCTCATAATATATTCATAATGTGGTCTAATTATATTTCTAGGAAAGTTTTTCCATCCCTTTCTTAAATGGGAATCAGAATCTTATATTGCCTTCTTTAATGTGAGTAGTAGCACCTATAGTTCGTAGGAAAGGCCTAACATGTATAATAGGACAAGTCGGATTGTATTTAATATCAAACTGAATGAAATCCATGGGCACATAATTTTTGTTATCAAGAATAAGTACATCATTTATTCTACCCAATGGTTTCTTAATAATGGAATCCGCTAAATGCAAGTTAAGGGAATATTTATTTATATCGGTGAGACCAAGCACATCACATAAAGATTTTGGTATTGTGGAAACGCTAGCACCAAGATAACAAAAACCATAACATTCATAATCTTAAGATTTATTTTAATAGTATGTTCCCATTCATCATGCAACTTTCTTGGTATTGAAACCTCTAATTGAAGTTTCTCCTGATGAGCTTTTATCATAGGCATTAGGTGAGATAATCATGGACTGCAACAAGGAAATACATTCAACTAAAGAGAAACTTTCATAGTTGAAGTCCTTGTAATCCCATGCAGTGGGTGTATAACTATGTAAAGTTTTGACCTCTCCAAACTCACTTTTTCCATTTTCATCAATAAGATCATCACCCTCCGAACAAATGGGACGCCTTCTAGCTAAAGTTGACTGATCTCCAGTTCCTTTCTCGTCAATTTTGAGATTAGTAAAGAAATATTCGATATGAGAAACTCCAATCATTTCAAGATTTTCACAATGATTATGATAAAAATCGGAAGGTTTCGCTTTTTCTAGGAATTCTCACTTATCTCTTGACCTAGCGGTCATGTCCTTACTATCATTAATAGAGATTTGTATAGATTTAATGGACTCATTAATATCATGCATGTGAGGAAAAAAATCTTTTAAGAGATTCCACATCATGAGCAATCATATCCATGTTTCTAGCCATATCATCAACTTTATGTAGTTTTTCTTCTACTATAGTATTGAAAATCTTTTCAAAACTAATAAATTCATTAATGGTGTTCTGAAGATGAGAGGGTATCCTATTATTATTGGTGGAAGAATTGCCATCGTAATTTCCATAAGAATTGCCATAATTATTAGAGGAATTACAGGGATACGGTCTAGAGTTGATATTACGTGTATAATCATTTTTATTGAAATTATTTCTAGCGACATTATTCACACCAATAGCATCATTATTTTGCTCAACCAAAGTATATAGTGGCACATCATTGGGGTCAACATGAGCATTCTTATTTGCAACCATATTCATAAGGTAATCCAACTAATCACTCAAAGTAGCTATTTCCTCAACATAATTTACCTTCTTACCAGTTAGAACAGAGTCTAGAAGATTTCTCGACACAAAGTTTAGTCCCGCTGTAACATCCCAAATTTTGGAATGTTATAATAAGTACTAGAATGAGTGTTTGTTTGCTTGAGTGATTGAATTTGAGTGGAATTTGAAACTTTTTGAAAACTTTTGAATGAGAGGGAATGACATGAATTTCCCATATGCTTTTGGAATTCAAATTACTACATTTCAAATCAGTGAGAGAAGATGACATGACTTCTTCAATAGAAAAAGATTTGAAGAGTGAATTTGAAAGCAACTGAAATTTTCTGATTTGGAATTCATTTCATATTTGGTTCCATTTTAAATTTTGAAAGAATTCGAATACCCTTGACAAGATTTTGAGAGGAGTAACATGACACTCCACACGAGGGTTATTTTTGTGAAGTATTTGAACCATGAAGCCCAGGGGGTTATTTGAAAATTTATTGCAAAAGAATTAAAAATCAAATTAGGCATTTTCTGAAAATAATTTTTTTAAAGTATTTATTTTGGCCGTGGAAAAATGTTCATTAAATAGGCATTAAATGTTCAATTTTCGGAAGTGTTTTGAATGCCATAAATGAGTTTTCCTTTCACTGGAAATTGGAAAAGGAAAGGAATTAACGTTTTATTTAAAACCGACCGGCCCACCTGCCTTAACTCCCCGAAATCGCTCCGAATCGGCCACCGACGCCGTGCCCTCTCTCTCTCTCTCTCTCGCTGACCGCGTGGCCCAATTGACCGCCAGCGCAATCTCCGCGGTCGTCTTCCTCCCCTTTCCTCGCCGGCGAGACCACCGCGTCGGATCTCTCTCTCCTTCGTTCCCCAACCACCCCCAAGGCACTATATAAAGCCCCGAGGCCTCCTCGACCCGTTCCGCCTGTTTCTCCTTCGTCCGACCCTCCCCCCTTGCCGGAATTGGTCGCCAGAGCAGAGCCGCCCCGTCGCACCTTTCCTCTCGTGCCGCTCCACCCCAACCACGCCGAGCCCTCCCGAGCCCACCCATCGTTTCCCCACTCTCGTGCGCACCTCCCCAACCACTCGCCCGAGCCCTGCACCCACCGGAGATGGCCCTCCATCGACATCGGAGCACCGCTGCCACCTCCGAGCTCGCCGCCATCGATACCGTCGTCCTCTTGCCGTTTCAGCGCCACCAGACGAATCGCCATCTTCGCCTGCGTCGACCGGTGCCCTCGCCAGCACCGGAGACCCCGCGGAGCGACACTCCCGTCCACGCCCGAGCCGCCGGCCGCCATCAAACTCATCGGAGTTGACCTCCACCTTGATGAGCTCTCCCCTCCGTTCGTTCTTATCCCAACGGCTTAGATTAGAAGGCCCGTACCCCTTCAGTTTATTTTAGAACAACCGGCCGGTTTTCAGTTAGGTTATTATTAACCGAACCATTTTATTTAAATATCGGCCGTCCGCTCAAATCGTTAGATCCGCACACCCTTTAGCCAATTAGAAGCCGCCACGTCACCCCTGTCCGTTAGATTAGTTTTTTTCTTTTTCTATTTTAGTTTCTTTTATAGATTTAGTTCTGTTTTTGTTTTATTCATATCTTTTATATTTTAAACTATTTTAATTTGATTCTTTTTGCATCATGGCACAAATTGTATCTAGTTTCTGTAGATATCAGGTTTTACTATATTTGAATAATTAAAGTTTGAAATCAAACAGATTTGATTTAGAATAATTTAAGTTTGAATTCAAACAGATTTGATTTAAATCTTATTTTATGAATATCTTGAGTTTAAAAATATATTTTTAGTTGATTCTTTTTGCTACTTGTCACTAGGGACTTTATGTAACAGTAGGTAGAATTTGGGAATTTTTGGAATAATTTAAATTAATATTTTTAGCAAAACAGATTCTGTTTTAGTTCTTTTTAGGTTTATTTATATTTCCTTTGTTTTAAATTGTTTTAAATTATTTTATTTTATATTAGTTGATTGCTGTTTTTTAAGTTTTCTGTTAGATAACAGTAGCACTTCAAACAAATATTATTTTATTATTTGATTCCATGAAAATAAATTCTAGTTAATTATAACTTGTAGTTGATTTCCATTGCTAGTTTGATTTGCTATTGGAAAATACCTTTAATAAAATTGTTTTATAAAATATAATTTATATTAACTTAGTTGTTACATAATTGTTTTCTGTTATTTTAATATTTCATTCGTTTTCTTGTTGTTAAGTTTATTAGGCAAAAACCTATGTTGTTTAGAGTATTACTTTCTTAGTTCTTAGTTGATTTTCAAAAGTAATTCTTTTGCTAAGTAAAATATTTACTAAAATACTTTTGTTATATTTTACTTTTTTTTGTTTTATTACTTTTGAAAATGGGATTATTTGTAGAGAAAACCAACCTTAGTTGTGTTGATGAAACTTTGTTGTTTTGAGTTTTGTCTTAAGTATTTCCTTCATCACAACCTTGTTGGTTTTGGTTTTGTGTTACTTTTTGATTGTTAGAACTGATTGCTAGTATGATTGGTTATATGAATGCAATGTTTGATTATATAGATTTTCATCGGAGAGTGACGAATAGTTCTATCAAGTTATTTCTGAGAGCGATATTTTTATCTTCATTAACAGTACAGGCAAGTTCACTTTGACCATCTATTTCATACCTATGTTTTATTGCATGTAGTGATATCCTTCAACAAATCCCTCCAGTAGTGTTATTGAAAATTCTTGTAGTCAAATAGAATGCATGAGGTAGGAACCCAGCACTTGTTACTAAAGCCCCGGGAACATTTGTTATTTTAATGCTATGCTAAAGTAGACGGGGTCTGGTATGAGTGTTCGTGAGTGGTGTGAGAAGGAGGACTCTACGTCAAGACAACAACTTCATGAAGGCATCTTCAAGTCCTTCATCTTCAAGACCTCTAGACTTCGAGACTCGAGAAACAAATTTTCAATAGACACTACTGGTTGAAGGATGGTTGATTGGGCATCCCTGGAGTAACAAGTGGATGGCCGGGATGCATGGAGAAGCGCCATGCCATCTTGCGGAAAGCTTCACCCTGACTCAAAGAGACGGATTAATACTTCATGCCCGGAAGCTTACCTGTGTAGCCACAAGTCATTATGGGCTCTGGCTTGGTTGATCTTTGTTGTGACTCTGGATGGGCAGTGCTACCAGATGTAGTCGACTTTAGGATTGGATGGGCACTGACAGTAGTTAGGGAAACACTCTGAAAGACCATGTTTCGTTCGTCCTGTTCTCAAACACCATGAAGTGTGAGGACTTACAAGGAGGAAAAAAATCTTGTGGGTAAAGTACACAACACTCTGCAGAGTTAAACCTAATCGATTAGCCGTGTCCTCGGTTACGTACAATTTGAGCCTCTGGACTTGGATCTATCTCTGAACTCTCAACATTGGATTGATAATTAATTGTGGGCAACTTATGATACATGTGGGCATTAAGACATCGGTTGGCGGAACCATGTCATGTTAGGTAACTCTGTAGTGAAAATTCCTGATATTCCTTTGTTGTAGGAAAGTAATAAAATCAGCTTTTATGCAAAAACTCAAACACAGAGCCACAAAGCCTTACTGCATATAGAATAGTTTTTTTCTTCTGCTCTTCTATGGTGATCTTGCCGTTACATTCAATGTACTGACCTATACGGCTGCAACGTCTCATGTTGCAGATAAGATCTACGATGGGTAAGAGTACGATTCAGGGTTACGGTCTGCACTCAACTTGCCGTTGGTGTTATTGGGACTCCACTCCCGTTGACTGTTTCCACTGAGATTTTAAGGTATATATCAGTTTTACGTTAATTACATGTGATTGTACTTTGATATATACATTAATGTACTGTGTGTGCCAGCATACTGATCCAGGGATGGCACAGAACACACAGAGGCTTGACTCGTTTTGAGTCGGGTTGCTACACCCGCATAGAAATTTTATATCATCATCGATAAACGTAAGCCATGAGTGAGACAATTTCTAATCATCAATTTCATTTTCTCTCATGCTTTTGCAACATGTTCTTTCTAAAGTGCTAGTTATCAACTAGAGGGGGGTGAATAGGCGATTTTTATGGAAGGCTTCAAAACAATAAATTTATTAAACATGATAAGGTAGGAATACAATCAAGGATCTAGACAAGGCATGCAATAATGTGAAGACATTCAAGAAAGTTAGGCATTATCATCATGAATACTAAGATGAGTCAAATACAAACTTAGATGGTATGAAGATAAACCGTTGATATGAATGTCTTCGGAGAAAGTCTTCATGCAATGTTCAAGCAATGACTTCCCAGTTCAGCCTAGGAATGTAAGAGAGTGAATGATAGAACCAGTTGCTTGACGAAGACACATCCATGGCATGATGAAGATATGATTTGTTGGACCAGTTCCAGTTGTTTTGAAAATTGTACGTCTGGTTAGGGAGGTTGAGATTAAACTCAGAAGACCTTGTCTTCACCTTATTCCCCTTGAGCCGAAGTCACTTAGAC
Source organism: Hordeum marinum (assembly GCA_022496015.1). Taxonomy (NCBI): domain Eukaryota; kingdom Viridiplantae; phylum Streptophyta; class Magnoliopsida; order Poales; family Poaceae; genus Hordeum; species Hordeum marinum. The sequence goes on from CM039677.1 coordinate 169,866,202, forward strand.
AGTGCTCAATCACTCAGGTAAGTCTTGAGGGGAGATTTCCGAAACCCATACAAACTGGGTCACCCAGCAGTCCACAATGACTCTCACATGCTCTAGATTCAGATGCCTAACTGTCTAGAATATCACAGTCTTCAAGTGTAATAAGTCTTCAGTTCTCTCAAAATAAAAAGTCTTCGGTGATGCTCAAACACTCTAGCTCAAGGTGTTTAGGTGTATTCTTGCAGGATCTGTCTCTCTCAATATCTTCGAGGTGGGTTGCTCCAAAACGACAATAGCCGTATCTCTCTCTGAGACGTCGCCTTCTTATGGTGGGGCGGGTGGGGTATTTATAGCCAGCCGGCAACCCGACCTGATATGACCGAAATGACCCTGGGTCAATGGCCAACAGACACATGTCACAATGGTCGGATTATGAACGCATGTGGTAAGTTTACTTGGGCTACAAGTAAAGCTACTCAACCAGCTCTAGAAGAGTTTTCCTCTCATACTTTTCACTCGAAGACAGAGGTATGGGTTGAGCATCACGTCAGCATCGGACTTTGATAACATCGACCATGTCGGTGTTCTAGGAATGGGGGTACCCAGTCCTGCCTGCCTGCGGTCCCAGGCATGGCCCACTTTGCTAGCCAGGCATGTCTGGCGCAACACTACTCAAGACAAAGAGCTCGCGAGGACCCCAGACTCGCGAGGAAGAATCACATCGATACCAGCAAAGATGAGCCTCCCCAACCCCATCCTGAGCGGCGGATATCTCTATGTAGAGATCGGCCTCAGGAGTCAAAGGTGACACAAGTCAGGACAAGCCAAGAACATAGCTTGAGCGCCCTCGCGAGGCTCAAGCCCTTTTTACTAGTTCATCCACCCAAACCTCCACGAGAGGGAATCCACCAAAGCAGGAGTAGGGTATTACGCTTCACAGTGGCCCAAACCTAGGTAAACTACCGCGTTCATGTTCTTCCTCATCATCGTGCGAGTTTGCCGTCATATCCATCGAGTGGTGAGCTAGGTTGGGTGAGGCCACAGGAAACCTTTGCACATGCCCCTGTGTTCAAACCCTAAGGGTTTTGCGAAGCCCGAAATCCGACATTTGGTGCACCAGGTAGGGCGGGTCAAAGTCTTCCTCAAGCCAAGATGTTCTTCCACCTCTCCGCTCTGATGGATGATGCCCGTCAAGCCCGTGCCGAGCGCCGAGCTACCCGCGTCGCCTAGATCGCACACGTGGGCCGCGTCGGCGCGCATTGGTCCCCTTTGCCTGCGGCCAATGCCACCACGGGCCCAGATGCCCATGAATAGCAAGACTCCTCCCAGCCTCCCACCGTGCAGCCCGACGGCCACACATCCACTCCGTCGATCATCCCAGTGATATGGTTGTCCTCCCATGTCCGACCTAGGCTGGCGCGCGATACGAGCGCACTCTCCATGGCAAACGAGCTTCACCGCTACCGTACCGCCCCCGACCGCTATGACGACTAGCTTCGGCACATCGCACAGCTCATCAACGCCGCTGCCGACGCCTTGGTCCTCTCCTACTCGCTTCGCCCCATCCCTCACTAGCGGACGACGGGGCCCATGATGTACCGCCAACTCCTTCGCATCGCGGCGTCGACCCTGAGCCCAAGCGTGAAGCGCGCCTGCATGACTAGACCTACGGGCCGTGAGCAAGAGCAAGGGATGAACTGAGCTGTCAGGTGGTGCCTCGGTCGCGTCTGGACCCGCACGCACTCCCCGCGCTACCAAACAAGCGCCGTGACCAGGCACCGCTTGAGGTAGCCCCTCAGGAGTGTCAAGATCAGGTCCCATCCGCACATGCAGTAGCACCCATCATGCCGGTGGGCTGCCTCGCCATCACGCTGGAGCTCCATCCAACTACATGGCCCTGCAAGTTCAAACCCGATTTGCCGCCTCGCTATGATGGTACTACGGACCCCGCTGAGTTCCTACAACTCTAGTCGCTGAGCCTCCGAGCTGCCAACAGAGACAACAAGGTCATGCCATGCTGCTCCCCCATTCCGCTCATGCGCGGCGTGCTCTCCTGGTTCCTCAACCTCCCGGTAGAATCCATCACCTCCTGGGAGGACCTGCACACACGCTTCGTCGCCAACTTCCAAGGCACCCGTGACCGCATGCTCACCGTGAACGACCTGCGGCGCGTGAAGCAATAGGATGGGGAGACCCTGCACAAGTATATACGATGCTTCACCACCACATGCCTCAAGATCCCGAAGGCGTCACATGAGGCCATCATCTCTGCATTCACTGACGGCGTCACGGACACCAAGATGAAGGAAGAGATCGCCATGAACGACGAGTTGTGCTCGGCCCTAGAGATGTTCAACCTGGGGAATAGGTGAGCCAAGGCCGAAGAAGTTTGCCTGTCTCTTTGTGAGATTCCGACAACAGAGCCTGAGGAGAAGAAGACCAAGGCCAAGGAGGCGCAGCGCAAGGCTCCGGCAGTACTCACAGCCGAGCCTGAGCCGTAGAACGGCCATGGTGAGGAGCACCCTGCAGGGGGGAGATCGACCTGCATCTTCCACGACACCAACAACCATGACATCGCCGACTGCCAGGAGCTCCGGCTGGTCTCCGCCAAATAATTTGGCAGATGCCCCATATGCATAGATCGTGGCGTTGGACGTGGCGGAGACCGCGGAGGAGGTCGTTGGGACAACAGGGACTAGCAACAGGAGTGTCGCGATCAGCCTCAGGAGGGCTGCTGGCGCGACCAGGCTCCTGAGGACCACTGGCGTGATGACCCTTCGGAGGTGTCGCAACACGGCCAATCTCGGGAGGCCCGCCCTCGTGAGGCCGGCTTGCCACCACTACTGTGTCCACCGAGAAGGAAGGAAGAGGACATGCAGGAGGACGTAGCTGGGAGCTTCCAGGAGGCCAGTGTTGGAAATATGCCCTAAAGGCAATAAATAAAGTGTTTATTATTATATTTCCTTGTTCATGATAATTGTTTATTATCCATGCTATAATTGTATTGATTCGAAACACATTGCATGTGTGGATAAATAGACAACACTTTGTCCCTAGTATGCCTCTAGTGAACTAGCTCGTTGATCAAAGATGGTCTAGGTTTCCTAGCCATTGACATGTGATGTCATTTGATAATAGGATCACATCATTAGGAGAATGATGGGATGGACAAGACCCAAACTCTAAACATAGCATATGATCGTGTCAGTTTATTGCTACAATTTTTTGCATGTCAAGTATATGTTCCTACGACCATGAGATCAAGCAACTCACGGACACCGGAGGAGTGCCTTGTGTGTATCAAACGTCGCAACATAACTAGGTGACTATAAAGGTGCTCCACAGGTATCTCCGAGGGTGTCTATTTGGTTGGCATGGATAAACACTGGGATTTGTTACTCCGCGTGACGGAGAGGTATCTCAGTGCCCACTCGGTAATGCAACATCACAATAAGCCTTGCAAGCAATGTGACTAAGTGTTAGCCACGTGGTCTTATATTACAGAAACGAGTAAAGAGACTTGCCAGCAACGATATTGAACTAGGTATGGAGATACCGATGATCGAATCCCGGGCAAGTAACATACCGAAGAACAAAGGGAACATCATACGGGATTAACTGAATCCTTGACATAGTGGTTCAACCGATAAAGATCTTTGTAGAATATGTAGGAATCAATATGGGCATACAGGTCCCGCTACTAGTTATTGACCATACATGTGTCTCAGTCATGTCAACATAGTTCTCGAACCCGCGGGGTCTGCACACTTAAGGTTTGGTGACGTTTTGGTAGTATAGAGTTATGCATGGTGGTGACCGAAGGTTGTTCAGAGTCCCGGATGAGATCCCGGACGTCACGAGGAGCTTCGGAATGGTTCACAGGTAAAGACTGATATATAGGAAGTCTTGTTTTGGTCATCGGTAGTGTACAGGGAGTGCCGGGAGGGTACCGAGGGATCATCAGGAGGGGTATTTCGACCCAAGAGGCTACATGGGTTGTGGGAGGATGAATACCAGCCCTTAATGGGCTGGCCGAAGTCCCTCATAGGGCCCATGCGGCTAGGACGGAAATCAGAAGTGGAAAAGGTGGAAAAAGGCTAATATAAGGAAGGAGTCTTAATCGGACTAGGAGTGGAGGAGTAGGACTCCTCCCTCAACTTCGGCCGAAGCAAAAAGGGCTGGCCCTTGCGGCCAAGACTCCTCCTCTCCTCCTCCTATATATACTAGAGGTTTTAGGGTTTTTCCATATAGATTTTCAGCCACGTGCTACCCTCTCCTCTAGTCCGTAGTTTCTCCTCTAGATCACTTTCAGCAGTGCTTAGGCGAAGCTTTGTTGGAATTATTCCACCACCATCGCCGCAACGCCGTCGCGCTGCCAGAGAACTCATCTAACTCTCCTCTCCCTCTTGCTGGATTAAGACGGCGGAGATCGTCATCAAGCCGTACGTGTGCTGAACGTGGAGGCGCCGTCCGTTTGGCGCTAGATCGGGACGGATCGTGATTGGATCGTAGGACGCTCGGCGATTTGGATCGTGAAGACGTTCCACTACATCAACCGTGTTTCTTAATGCTTCCTTCTTAGCAATCTACAAGGGTATGTAGATCCCCTCTCCCCTCTCGTAGATGCTCATCTCCTAGATTGATCTTGGTGAAGCGTAGGAATTTTTTTTTCCCATGCAACGTTCCCCAATAGTGGCATCATGAGCTAGGTCTATGTGTAGATGAGATCTCGAGTAGAACACAAAGATTTTGTGCGTGTTGATGCTTAGATTGCTTCCTCCCTTGGTTGTGTTTTGGTTCAGCGGTATTATGGGATGAAGCGGCCCGGACCAACCTTACTCGTACGCTTACGGGAGACCGGTTCCACTGACTAACGTGTAACTTCATTGCACAAAGATGGCTGGCGGGTGTCTGTTTCTCCTACTTTAGTTGGATCGTATTGGACAAAGGCGGTCCTTGAGAAGGTTGAAAAGTAGCTTATGTATCACCATTGCGGTTTTTGCGTAGGTCAGAATTGTTCTTGCTAGATACCTATAGCAGCCACGTAAAACATGCAACAACAATTAGAGCACGTCTAACTTGTTTTTGCAGGGTATGTTCTATGGACAATTACATGATGAGATATATGTGATGTATGAGATGATCATGTGTTGTATAGAATATCACGACTTGCATGTCGATGAGTACGACAACCGGCAGGAGCCATAGGGTTGTCTTTAATTATTGTATGACCTGCGTGTCAATCATTAAGCGCTATGCAATGCGTTACTTTATCGCTAAATGGTAGCAATAGTAGTATAAGCATGGTGGGCGTGACAACCCCAATGGTGACACATTGCTAGAGATCAAGATGATGGAGATCATGGTGTCATGCTGGTGACAATGGAGATCATGCCGGTGCTTTCAAAGATGGAGATCAATAGCACAAGTCCATGCACTAGTAGAAAACAGACCTTTTGTCCCGAGCTTTAGTCCCGGTCTGGTCACAAACCGGTACTAAAGATGGTATTAGTCCCGGTTCGTGCCGGCTACAACGGCTAGGAGCAGGGCGACCTTTAGTACCGGCTCGTGAGGGACCCTTAGTACCGGTTTGTCTCACGATCCGGTACTAAAGGGGACGTGGCAGGGTTTTGGTCAGACATGGGCCCCGCTTGCACCTTTAGTACCGGCTGGTGTCACCAGCCGGTACCAAAGGGCTACCTTTAGTACCGACTGGTGACACCAGCCGGTACTAAAGACTTCCTACATATACATCCGTCCGCAGCCGATCGAAAGAGCTTTGTTTTCTCCCCTGTTCTACTTCTTGCTTGAAGCTCATCCTCCATTTTGCCAAGGATTTGTCAAGATTTAGAGGCACCCCATCTATCCAAGTGTTCATAAAGGTTAGCAACTTTGCTCCTTCATCTCTCGCTTGATTAGCTTGTGGTATGCTCAAAGATATGTGATATGTGATTTGTGGGAGTTTATTTGATTTATATCCAATTTGAGCTCAAATTAACTTGTTAGGTTGCATATGTGTAGGTGTGGTTTATTTGATGTGCCTTCCCATGTTCTTCTTCTTGCTCGAAGCTCATCCTCCACTTTGCCAAGGATTTGTCAAGATTTAAAGGCACCCCATCTATCCAAGTGTTCATAAAGGTTAGCAACTTTGCTCCTTCATCTCTTGCTAGATTAGCTTGTGGTATGCTCAAAGATATGTGATATGTGATTTGTGGGAGTTTATTTGATTTATATCAAATTTGAGTTCAAATTAACTTGTTAGGTTGCATATGTGTGTAGGTGTGGTTTATTTGGTGTGCCTTCCCACCAACCCCGGCTGTCCTAACCACCGTCCATCGTCCGCACCGTCTCGTCGCGGCATCGGCCACCTTGGTGAGCCTCTTGTTCTTCTTAAAATATTTTTTTTTACTTGTATGATTTAGATAGCTGCGTGTACGATTTACTTACTTGTATTATTGTTAGTTATTCTATAGTGTAAAGGTTATAGTATCCGCCCACGTCGGCCCTCGTCCAGTCTATGATTCAGATGTGGTATGTCGTTAATTATCTTTTATAATTATTTCACACATCATCTAATGTCTATGACAATTAATTATGCCACCAAATTGACGTAGATATTTTTATCTATAGGAAGTAGTTGAACCAGAAATTCCAACTGACTATGCAATTCTGCTTGAGAAATTAACACACGCTGAAAAAGAAATCGATCATTTGAAAGAAAAATTGAAAAGAACTAAAGATGAGAAGATGGGATTGGAGTTGCATGTTGCCGATATCGTCGATGATCACAAGAACAAGATGGTTGGAATGCGCTTGAAGCTTAGAAAGATTAGAAAATATGCCATTGATAAAGAGGCTTGGTATCATTATGCTGTTGGCTCAATTGTTACTTTAGTTGCGATTATGATCGCATTTGTTGTTGTATTCACATGTTTTAGATAGTTGGTGTTGTTTTATGAATGTATATGTATGAACATAAGTATCCATTATTTGCAGTAATAACATTTGGTCATTGCTAGCTCTACTTCTAGTCGTAATGTGATGATGAAGTTGTATTAATTTGGTCACTTCGTTGTTGTGTAGTGAACATGAGCCGGCAATGGATGTACGATAACCGACGAAGTCCAGGGTTTCTTAATGGCCTGCATGATTTTATTTGTGTGGCTGAGACAAATAAGCAGAATGGTTTCATGTGTTGTCCATGTCGTGACTGTAAGAATGATAGGAATTACTCTAGCTCAAAAACCCTTCACTACCACCTGCTGAAGTCTGGTTTCATGTTCGGCTATAGTTGTTGGACCAAGCACGAGAAAGAGGGGTTATAATGGAAGACAATGAAGAAGAAGAGGATTATGACAACTATCCTTTCGCTGATACAACGCTGGGGGAAGCTGAAGAAGAGGCATCAGATGAGCCCGCTGATGATTTGGGTCAGGTCATTGCTGATGCAAAGAGAAACTGCGAAAGTGATAAGGAGAGGTTGAAGCTGAAGCGCATGTTATCACAAGAAATTATTGTATCCAACTTGTGAAGATGACCAGAAAAAGCTGGGTACCACGCTGGAATTGCTGCAATGGAAGGCGAAGAATGGTGTAACTGATAAGGGATTTCGAGAATTGCTGATAATGATAAAGAAGATGCTTCCAAAGGATAACGAATTGCCTGAAAGTACGTACGAAGCAAAGAAGGTTGTCTGTCCTCTAGGATTAGAGGTGCAGAAGATACATGCATGCCCTAATGAGTGCATCCTCTACCGCGGTGAGGAGTACGAGAATTTGGATGCATGCTCGGTATGCGGTGCACTGCGCTATAAGATCCCCCGCGATGACCCTGGTGATGTGGAGGGCGAACGCCACAGGAAGAGGGTTCCTGCCAAGGTGATGTTGTATGCTCCTATAATACCATGGTTGAAACGTTTGTTCCAAAACAAAGAGCATGCCAAGTTGTTGCGATGGCACAAAGAAGAACGTAAGAAAGACGAGATGTTGAGAGCACCCGCTGATGGGTCGCAGTGGAGAAAAATCGAGAGGGAGTTTGAGGACTTTGCAGCTGATGCAACAAACTTATGGTTTGGTCTTAGTATAGACGACATGAATCCTTTTGGCGAGCAGAGCTCCAGTCACACCACTTGGCCCGTGACTCTATGTATCTACAACCTTCCTCCTTGGTTGTGCATGAAGCGGAAGTTCATTATGATGCTAGTGATCATTCAAGGCCCTAAGCAACCCGGCAACGACATTGATGTCTACCTAAGGCCACTAGTTGATGAACTTCTACAGTTGTGGAAAAAACCAGGTGTGCGTGTCTCGGATGTGCACACACAGAAGGAAATTGACCTACGAGCGTTGCTGTTTGTAACCATCAATGATTGGCCTGCTCTTAGTAACTTTTCAGGACATACAAACAAGGGATACAATGCATGCACGCACTATTTAGATGATACTAAAAGTATATATTTGGATAATTGTAAGAATAATGTGTACCTGGGACATCGTCGATTTCTACCGATCAAGCATATCTTAGGAAAGGCAGGCAACCATTTCAAAGGTGAGTCAGATAACTGGAAGAAGCCTGGCCTCTGTACTGGTGAATATATATTTGATATGTTCAAGGATTTACAGGTAATCTTTGGAAAGGGTCCTGGCGGACAATCTGTTCCGAATGACGCCAACGGACACGCACCCATGTGGAAGAAGAAATCTATATTTTGGGAACTTGAATATTGGAAATCCCTAGAGGTCCGCAATGCAATCGTTGTGATGCATGTGATGGAGAATATTTGTGTGAACCTGCTAGGCTTCTTGGGCATGTATGGAAAGACAAAAGATACACCGAAGGCACGGGAGGACAAGCAAAGAATTAATGAAAAAGATGGCATGCCTCCAAAGCAGTATCAAGGTCCTGCCAGCTACGCTCTTACGAAAGAAGAGAAGGAAATATTTTTTGAATGCTTGCTCAGTATCAATGTCCCGTCTGGTTTCTCGTTGAATATAAAGGGAATAATAAATATGGTAGAGAAAAAATTTCAAAATCTAAAGTCTCATGACTGCCACGTGATTATGACGCAATTACTTCCGGTTGCACTTAGGGGGCTTCTACCGAAAAATGTTCGATTAGCCATTGTGAAGCTATGCGCATTCCTCAATGCAATTTATCAGAAGGTAATCGATCCAGAAATCCTACCAAGGTTACAGAATGACCTGGTCCAATGTCTTGTCAGTTTCGAGTAGGTGTTCCCTCCATCCTTCTTCAATATTATGATGCACGTTCTAGTGCACCTAGTCAAAGAGATTAACATTCTGGGTCCTGTATTTCTACACAATATGTTCCCCTTCGAGAGGTTCATGGGAGACTTAAAGAAATATGTGCATAACCATGCTAGTCCAGAAGGAAGCATCGCCAAGGGATATGGAACAGAGGAGGTTATCGAGTGTTTTGTTGACTTTTTTCCTGACATTAAGCCGATTGGTCTTCCTGAATCGCGGCATGAGGGGAGACTGGGTGGAGAAGGCACATTAGGAAAGAAATAAGCAATAAATATGGACGGGCATTCTTTCACTCAAGCACACTACACGGTTCTACAAAATTCCACCTTGGTGACTCCATATATGGAGGAACACAAGGATATTGTACGGTCCAAGAACCCGGAGCAGTGTGACCCCTGGATTGAACGTAAACACATGGAGACTTTTGCTAGTTGGTTGCAAACAAAGCTCATCAATGACAACGATGTTCCAGATGAACTGTATTGGTTGGCCAAGACACCAAGTTCGACTGTAACGACTTTCAAAGGGTACGAGATAAATGGGAATACATTTTACACGATCGCCCAAGATAAGAAGAGCACCAACCAAAATAGTGGTGTCCGCTATGATGCAACCAACTTTGAAGACACATATTATGGTTACATAGAGGAGATATGGGAACTTGACTATGGACCTGGTCTTAAGGTCCCTTTGTTTCGGTGCAAATGGGTCAAATATACTAGAGGCGGGGTACAGGTAGACCCGCAGTATGGAATGACAATAGTGGATCTCAACAATCTTGGATACACAGATGACTCATTCGTCCTAGCCAATGATGTGGCTCAGGTTTTCTATGTGAAGGACATGTCTAGCAAACCGAGGAGAAAAAAAGATAAGGAAGCGAATACATCATATTATGAGCCAAAGCGCCACATAGTTCTTTCAGGGAAAAGAAACATTGTGGGAGTGCAGGCCAAGACAGACATGTCCGAAGATTATGAAAAGTTTCATGAAATCCCTCCCTTCAGAGTGAAGACTGACCCAAGTATCCTGTTAAATGATGAAGATTATCCATGGTGACGGCGGAATCATAAGAAAGGGGCAAACACGTAGAAAAAGTCTTACACCGCGAGATCCCACTCTGGGATGTGACCGGCTTCACCGTCATCACTTTCTATATATTTATGTGAAGGACATGCATGCATTTCCTAGCTAGCATGGTATATCTTTGTAATAGTTTGTACACGAAGTGCATCCAGTTTTTGTCGTAGCCCTCTCAACTCTCTAGAAGTTGCTATGTGGGTGAAATTATGATGTCATGCCAAGTTACAACCTTTTTAGAATTCATTTGTACCGCTTTTCAAATTCAGGGTCATTTAGCTCAAATTAATCATTAAATGCATGAAAAATATCAAATGAAGTCAGAAAGGGTTGAAAATTGATGATGTGCCTTTGAATGGTGCATATTAAACACACAAAAAGTACGGAGTTAAAGTAAGTTATTAAAAATGAAATCCCTTTATAATAGATGAGTTTTCATCCGAAACCATCATACTTCTGATGAGATTGTCCAGTTTGTACACGAAGTGCATCCAGTTTTGGCCGTAACACTCTCAACTCTCTAGAAGTTGCTATGTGGGTGAAATTATGATGTCATGCCAAGTTACAACCTTTTCAGAGTTCAGTTGTACTACTTTTCAAATTCAGGGTCATTTAGCTCAAAATAAATCATTAAATGCATGAAAAATATCAAATGAAGTCAGAAAGGGTTGAAAATTGATGATGTGCCTTTGAATGCTGCATATTGAACACACAAAAAGTATGGAGTTAAAATAAGTTATTAAAAATGAAATCCCTTTGTAATAGATGAGTTTTCGTCCGAAACCCTCATACTTCTTATGAGATTGTCCAGTTTGTACATGAAGTGCATCCAATTTTTGCCGGAACCCTCTCAACTCTCTAGAAGTTGCTATGTGGGTGAAATTATGATGTCATGCCAAGTTACAACCTTTTCAGAGTTCATTTGTACTACTTTTCAAATTCAGGGTCATTTAGCTCAAAACAAATCATTAAATGCATGAAAAATATCAAATGAAGTCAGAAAAGGTTGAAAATTGATGATGTGCCTTTGAATAGTGCATATTGAACACACAAAAAGTATGGAGTTAAAATAAGTTATTAAAAATGAAATCCCTTTGTAATAGATGAGTTTTCGTCCGAAACCCTCATACTTCTTATGAGATTGTCCAGTTTGTACACGAAGTGCCTCCAGTTTTTGCCGTAACCCTCTCAACTCTCTGGAAGTTGCTATGTGGGTGAAATTATGATGTCATGCCAAGTTACAACCTTTTCAGAGTTCATTTGTACTGCTTTTCAAATTCAGGGTCATTTAGCTCAAAATAAATCATCAAATGCATGAAAAATATCAAATGAAGTTAGAAAGGGTTGAAAATTGATGATGTGCCTTTGAATGGTGCATATTGAACACACAAAAATTATGGAGTTAAAATAAATTATTAAAAATGAAATCCCTTTGTGATAGATGAGTTTTCGTCCGAAACCGTGATACTTCTTATGAGATTGTCCAATTTGTACACGTAGTGATCCAGTTTTCGCCGTAACCCTCTCAACTCTCTAGAAGTTGCTATGTGGGTGAAATTATGATGCCATGCCAAGTTACAACCTTTTCAGAGTTCATTTGAACTGCTTTTCAAATTCAGGGTCATTTAGCTCAAAACAAATCATTAGATGCATGAAAAATATCAAATGAAGTCAGAAAGGGTTGAAAATTGATGATGTGCCTTTGAATGGTGCATATTGAACACACAAAAAGTATGGAGTTAAAATAAATTATTAAAAATGAAATCCCTTTGTACTAGATGAGTTTTCGTCCGAAACCCTCACACTTCTTATGAGATTGTCTAGTTTGTACATGAAGTGCATCCAATTTTTGCCGTGACCCTCTCAACTCTCTAGAAGTTGCTATGTGGGTGAAATTATCATGTCATGCCAAGTTACAACCTTTTCAGAGTTCATTTGTACTAGTTTTCAAATTCAGGGTCATTTAGCTCAAAACAAATCATTAAATGCATGAAAAATATCAAATGAAGTCAGAAAGGGTTGAAAATTGATGACGTGCCTTTGAATGGTGCATATTGAACACACAAAAAGTGTGGAGTTAAAATAAGTTATTAAAAATGAAATCCCTTTGTAATAGATGAGTTTTCGTCCGAAACCATCGTACTTCTCATGAGATTGTCCAATTTGTACACGAAGTGCGTCCAGTTTTTGCCGTAACCCTCTCAACTCTCTGGAAGTTGCTATGTGGGTGAAATTATGATGTCATGCCAAGTTACAACCTTTTCAGAGTTCATTTGTACTGCTTTTCAAATTCAGGGTCATTTAGCTAAAAATAAATCATCAAATGCATGAAAAATATCAAATGAAGTCAGAAAGGGTTGAAAATTGATGATGTGCCTTTGAATGGTGCATATTGAACACGCAAAAAGTATGGAGTTAAAATAAATTATTAAAAATGAAACCCCTTTGTGATACATGAGTTTTCGTCTGAAACCCTCATACTTCTTATGAGATTGTCCAATTTGTACACGAAGTGCACCCAGTTTTTGCCGTAACCCTCTCAACTCTGTAGAAGTTGCTATGTGGGCGAAATTATGATGTCATGCCAAGTTACAACCTTTTCAGAGTTCATTTGTACCGCTTTTCAAATTCAGGGTCATTTAGCTCAAATTAATCATTAAATGCATGAAAAATATCAAATGAAGTCAGAAAGGGTTGAAAATTGATGATGTGCCTTTGAATGGTGCATATTAAACACACAAAAAGTACGGAGTTAAAGTAAGTTATTAAAAATGAAATCCCTTTATAATAGATGAGTTTTCATCCGAAACCATCATACTTCTGATGAGATTGTCCAATTTGTACACGAAGTGCATCCAGTTTTTGCCGTTACCCTCTCAACTCTCTAGAAGTTGCTATGTGGGTGAAATTATGATGTCGTGCCAAGTTACAACCTTTTCAGAGTTCATTTGAATTGCTTTTCAAATTCAGGGTCATTTAGCTAAAAATAAATCATCAAATGCATGAAAAATATCAAATGAAGTTAGAAAGGGTTGAAAATTGATGATGTGCCTTTGAATGGTGCATATTGAACACACAAAAATTATGGAGTTAAAATAAATTATTAAAAATGAAATCCCTTTGTGATAGATGAGTTTTCATCCGAAACCCTCATACTTCTTATGAGATTGTCCAATTTGTACACGAAGTGCATCCAGTTTTTGCCATAACCCTCTCAACTCTCTAGAAGTTGCTATGTGGGTGAAATTATGATGTCATGCCAAGTTACAACCTTTTTAGAGTTCATTTGTACTGCTTTTCAAATTCAGGGTCATTTAGCTCAAAATAAATCATCAAATGCATGAAAAATATCAAATGAAGTCACAAAGGGTTGAAAATTGATGATGTGCCTTTGAATGGTGCATATTGAACACACAAAAAGTATGGAGTTAAAATAAATTATTAAAAATGAAATCCCTTTGTGATAGATGAGTTTTCGTCCGAAACACTCATACTTCTTATGAGATTGTCCAATTTGTACACGTAGTGCATCCAGTTTTCGCCGTAACCCTCTCAACTCTCTAGAAGTTGTTATGTGGGTGAAATTATGATGCCATGCCAAGTTACAACCTTTTCAGAGTTCATTTGAACTGCTTTTCAAATTCAGGGTCATTTAGCTCAAAACAAATCATTAGATGCATGAAAAATATCAAATGAAGTCAGAAAGGGTTGAAAATTGATGATGTGCCTTTGAATGGTGCATATTGAACACACAAAAAGTATGGAGTTAAAATAAATTATTAAAAATGAAATCCCTTTGTAATAGATGAGTTTTCGTCCGAAACCCTCACACTTCTTATGAGATTGTCCAGTTTGTACATGAAGTGCATCCAATTTTTGCCGTGACCCTCTCAACTCTCTAGAAGTTGCTATGTGGGTGAAATTATCATGTCATGCCAAGTTACAACCTTTTCAGAGTTCATTTGTATTAGTTTTCAAATTCAGGGTCATTTAGCTCAAAACAAATCATTAAATGCATGAAAAATATCAAATGAAGTCAGAAAGGGTTGAAAATTGATGACGTGCCCTTGAATGGTGCATATTGAACACACAAACAGTGTGGAGTTAAAATAAGTTATTAAAAATGAAATCCCTTTGTAATAGATGAGTTTTCGTCCGAAACCATCGTACTTCTCATGAGATTGTCCAATTTGTACACGAAGTGCGTCCAGTTTTTGCCGTAACCCTCTCAACTCTCTGGAAGTTGCTATGTGGGTGAAATTATGATGTCATGCCAAGTTAGAACCTTTTCAGAGTTCATTTGTACTGCTTTTCAAATTCAGGGTCATTTAGCTCAAAATAAATCATCAAATGCATGAAAAATATCAAATGAAGTCAGAAAGGGTTGAAAATTGATGATGTGCCTTTGAATGGTGCATATTGAACACACAAAAAGTATGGAGTTAAAATAAATTATTAAAAATGAAACCCCTTTGTGATACATGAGTTTTCGTCTGAAACCCTCATACTTCTTATGAGATTGTCCAATTTGTACACGAAGTGCATCCAGTTTTTGCCGTAACCCTCTCAACTCTGTAGAAGTTGCTATGTGGGTGAAATTATGATGTCATGCCAAGTTACAACCTTTTCAGAGTTCATTTGTACCGCTTTTCAAATTCAGGGTCATTTAGCTCAAAATAAATTATCAAATGCATGAAAAATATCAAATGAAGTTAGAAAGGGTTGAAAATTGATGATGCGCCTTTGAATGGTGCATATTGAACACACAAAAATTATGGAGTTAAAATAAATTATTAAAAATGAAATCCCTTTGTGATAGATGAGTTTTCGTCCGAAACCCTGATACTTCTTATGAGATTGTCCAATTTGTACACGAAGTGCATCCAGTTTTTGCCATAACCCTCTCAACTCTCTAGGAGTTGCTATGTGGGTGAAATTATGATGTCATGCCAAGTTACAACCTTTTTAGAGTTCATTTGTACTGCTTTTCAAATTCAGGGTCATTTAGCTCAAAATAAATCATCAAATGCATGAAAAATATCAAATGAAGTCAGAAAGGGTTGAAAATTGATGATGTGCCTTTGAATGGTGCAGATTGAACACACAAAAAGTATGGAGTTAAAATAAATTATTAAAAATGAAATCCCTTTGTGATAGATGAGTTTTCGTCCGAAACACTCATACTTCTTATGAGATTGTCCAATTTGTACACGTAGTGATCCAGTTTTCGCCGTAACCCTCTCAACTCTCTAGAAGTTGCTATGTGGGTGAAATTATGATGCCATGCCAAGTTACAACCTTTTCAGAGTTCATTTGAACTGCTTTTCAAATTCAGGGTCATTTAGCTCAAAACAAATCATTAGATGCATGAAAAATATCAAATGAAGTCAGAAAGGGTTGAAAATTGATGATGTGCCTTTGAATGGTGCATATTGAACACACAAAAAGTATGGAGTTAAAATAAATTATTAAAAATGAAATCCCTTTGTAATAGATGAGTTTTCGTCCGAAACCCTCACACTTCTTATGAGATTGTCCAGTTTGTACATGAAGTGCATCCAATTTTTGCCGTGACCCTCTCAACTCTCTAGAAGTTGCTATGTGGGTGAAATTATCATGTCATGCCAAGTTACAACCTTTTCAGAGTTCATTTGTACTAGTTTTCAAATTCAGGGTCATTTAGCTCAAAACAAATCATTAAATGCATGAAAAATATCAAATGAAGTCAGAAAGGGTTGAAAATTGATGACGTGCCTTTGAATGGTGCATATTGAACACACAAAAAGTGTGGAGTTAAAATAAGTTATTAAAAATGAAATCCCTTTGTAATAGATGAGTTTTCGTCCGACACCATCGTACTTCTCATGAGATTGTCCAATTTGTACACGAAGTGCGTCCAGTTTTTGCCGTAACCCTCTCAACTCTCTAGAAGTTGCTATGTGGGTGAAATTATGATGTCATGCCAAGTTACAACCTTTTCAGAGTTCATTTGTACTGCTTTTCAAATTCAGGGTCATTTAGCTAAAAATAAATCATCAAATGCATGAAAAATATCAAATGAAGTCAGAAAGGGTTGAAAATTGATGATGTGCCTTTGAATGGTGCATATTGAACACACAAAAAGTATGGAGTTAAAATAAATTATTAAAAATGAAACCCCTTTGTGATACATGAGTTTTCGTCTGAAACCCTCATACTTCTTATGAGATTGTCCAATTTGTACACGAAGTGCATCCAGTTTTTGCCGTAACCCTCTCAACACTGTAGAAGTTGCTATGTGGGTGAAATTATGATGTCATGCCAAGTTACAACCTTTTCAGAGTTCATTTGTACTGCTTTTCAAATTCAGGGTCATTTAGCTCAAAATAAATCATCAAATGCATGAAAAATATCAAATGAAGTCAGAAAGGGTTGAAAATTGATGATGTGCCTTTGAATGGTGCATATTGAACACACAAAAAGTATGGAGTTAAAATAAATTATTAAAAATGAAATCCCTTTGTGATAGATGAGTTTTCATTCGAAACCCTCATACTTCTTATGAGATTGTCCAATTTGTACACGAAGTGCATCCAGTTTTTGCCGTTACCCTCTCAACTCTCTAGAAGTTGCTATGTGGGTGAAATTATGATGTCGTGCCAAGTTACAACCTTTTCAGAGTTCATTTGAACTGCTTTTCAACCGCGAGATATGAATATTTCAAATGCCATATTCAATCAAATTATCTTATACATCAGTTGAAGTTGTTCAAACATGCATGGAAATGCCATAAACAGACTCTTTATATTTTTCTGATATTTTTTTCATATATTATTTATTTCCATTGGAGTCCTACGTTTTTTCTATGATTTTCTAAAGTTTACGGGTTTTTTTCTGAAAATAATAACTAATATTTAATTTAAAAACACCTTCAGTACCGGTGCGTGACTAGCACCCGTACTAAAGACCCTTTAGTACCGGTGCTAGCCACGCACCGGTACTAAAGGTCCACCGCTTCCACACTCTATTGGGAGGACCTTTAGTACCGGTGCGTGGCTAGCACCGGTACTAAAGGGTCTTTAGTACCGGTGCTAGTCATGCACCGATACTAAAGGTCCACCGCCCCGCGCTCTGTTGGGAGGACGTTTAGTACCGGTGCGTGGCACGCACCGGTACTAAAATGTCTTTAGTACCGGTGCTAGTCACGCATCGGTACTAAAGGGGTGCCTGGTATAAATTGAGCACTTCGTCATCCCGGGCCGAGCCACGCACCGGGAGAGCTCCAACTTGCGCCGCCAGGCTACCGAAATCGTCCTCGCCGCCGTCGCCCTTGCCGCCGTCGCTCTCGCCATCCTCGCCCTCACCACCGCCGCCGTCGCCCTCACCACCACCGCCGTCACCCTCGCCACCGTCGCCCTCTCCGCGGTCGCCCTTGCCGCGGTCGCCCTCGTCGCCGTCGCCCTTGCCGCCGTCGACCTCGCCGTCGTTGCTCTCACCGTCGTCGCTCTCGCCATCGTTGCCCTCGCCGCCGTCGCACGACCATCACACCATTGCCGTCTCCGGCCCTCACCACCGCCACCGTCGCACCACCACCGCCGTCGCCCTCGCCGCCGTCGTTCGCGCCGCCATCGCCCTCACCACCGCCGCCGTTGCCCTCGCCACCATCGCCCTCGCCGCCGTCACCCTCGCCTACCCGGACGCCGCCCCTCGCTACCGTCGCCCTCACCATCGCTGCCCTCGCCCTCGCCGCCGTCGCCCTCACCTAGCCGGACACCGCCCCTCATCGCCTGTCCCGTCGCCGCCAGCCCGCTCACTCCGGCCACCGCTCCGTGATCCCGTTGCCACCGTCCTGAGCCCGTCGCCGACGCCACCTCCGGGTCAGGAGGCTAGGTGAGATCTCCCGGCCGACCCCTCTCCCTGACGATCGCCCCGATGATCACCGGACTAGTGTGTAGATGCTAGGGTATCTAAGGTCCCTCGATGTCGAACCCCGACACCCGGACACGACACCCCCGACACCGACCCCGACCACGACACAACACCCCTATTTAGTTAGTTAGTTAGTTAGGTTGTCAGGTTATTAGGATATGTGTTAGTTTATGTTCACTTTAGGCTTAATTTAGTTTATATTTAGTTTAGTTTTAGGTTTAATTTAGTTAGATCCTAATGCGTGTGCGACTTTCAGTTTGTCGTCGATCCTAATTTAGTTTAGGGTTTCATGTGTGTTCTTGATGGAGGAATCCCGACTGTTGTCATGGGGGGCGCTTCCTCTTTCTCGTCTTCTTTGTGATATACTCATCGATATATTGTGCAAGAAGAGGAGAGGGGAAGCGTCCATCACCACCGGTCGAACCTATTACTGCGAGAGAGTGTCCACCAACATATATACACCACTGTATCAATGTGAGAGAGTGCACACCAACACACCATGAGATGTGTGAGAGTTATTTAAGGAAAGTCTTGACAGACCGATAGTCACACACGCATTAGGATCCAAAGCGTGCCGTAATTCTTGATTTTGCTAGATGCTAAGTGTTAATTTTGCTAAGTGTTAATTTTGTTAAGTGTTAATTTTGCTAAGTTTTATTTAATTTTGTTTTCGTAATTAAGTGTTTCTTCTCAACGTCGACGATGCCGATCCCGCATCCTCGTCGTCGAGTCACCGGAGGAGGTCACTTTCTTGAGCCGAGGGGCCGTGTCAGGGACTGGGCTCTGTCGGGCTGGTACTAGGAGGTGCTGCCTTCCGGGCGGCGCAGCTTGGTGAGGAGCCAGCCCGTCGTCGACCCGGAGGTTCTGTGGTGGCGGACGCATGGGCCACGGTTTTTTCAGAGGCTTGAGTCCCCCGCGGAGGTGGTACAGTACCATGTCAACAAGGAGAACGAGCATGTCCGTCGCTACATGGCAGCTTTGGAGGCCAGGTTCGACAATACCTCGCAGATTCTTCAGGGATCTCATTGCAGCTATGTTCCTGTGATGGTTCCTTTTCTTTGGGTGTCCACTGCCCGCCCCGATATCCGCCGGGTGCTAGGGTTCTAGCTAGATCGATATATTAGCTAGATACTATTATGATGTATTAGCTAGATCGATGGAGATTAGCCGATGTATTGAAAATTATCCAAGATTATGCAGATGAGATCTTTTCTAAGAACTATACTATATATGTATTCGATGATGCATTATTAATTAACTATCAGTTATTTTGCTTCTTGAATGCATGCTAATTTAAATACTAATTTGTTTTATCTATATTATTATGGACTAGTTATTAAGCTATGGACAATACTGGTAGAGCTCATGAAGAGGACATGTTCGACATGATACGCTCCTCCGAAAACCCAGCGGACCTTCGAGGTGAATCATCACATGATCATGATGATGGCTCACAATATCTGAACGATCACGGTGATGGATGTGAGACCGAGGAAGAACAACTTATGTTCCAAAATCCGGAACAACCAAGAATGTTCGACAAGGTATATACACATCCATTAGCCTCTGATGATCATTACATGTGTATTAATTGTTTTGTATATATATATATTAAAAAATCTTTCTTATTTTAATTATCAGCCCTTCGAATCGAGCCAATCTAGTAGAATTGTACGAGGCACAGCCAAAATATTGGACGGCAATGTAAAGCTCAATCTTGATGCTTTCAAACATAATGGCGAACTGACTCACCCTGAGGCCAATGCCAAGACATTTGTGCGTCTATGCGGAGTGGTTGTTAGGGACAGAGTCCCGATCACAATGCATGAATGGATTCAGCCAAAGGGACCAAAAAGAGGAGTGAATTATGTCGATACAAGAATTAAAGATGCCCTTTGGCGAGAGCTCATGGAGCATTTCACCCTACCAGATTCTCTCTCGGAGCGTCAAAGGAACAAAGTCAAGGAGTTTGCTCTCCATAAGATGGCCGGCGCATTCCAGACTTGGAAGAAAAGATTATGGACCGAGTACAATGCTAGAGGCAAGAAGGCGCCCGAATTCAAAGGAATATACGAGAAGGTAAGGGATCACTGGGACGCATTTATCGAGTACAAGACATCGATAGCTGCTATGGACAAGTCGGCAAAGAATAAGACAAATGCTAAGAAAAAAAGTATCACCATAAACTAGGGATAGGTTTATACAAGTCAGCCATTCCTAAGTGGTATGCATTAGAGAATAAGATGCTTGCTGAAGGGATCACTCCAGTAACCTTCAACTTGCCCAAGAGGTGCAGGAATTTGTTTTTTGCACATGGGGGAAAGTTGGACCTAGCCACAGGGAAGATTATTGCACTAGCCAATTTGAAGCATGCATCAGATGAGTTGATTCAGGCAGTAAAAGATGCCCAAGAAGGACGGTTTCACCCCGATAGAGAGAACGACGAGCTTACACGCGCCCTCGGGAGTGCCGAACACGGAGGACGAACACGAGGCACGGGCGTTGTTCCGAGGTACGAGGGGTTTGCGAGATGGCAGGACAGTTATAAAAGCCATTCGAGAAAAAAGAAGGTGGAAGCAGACCGATTTTCGAAGTTGGAACAGAAGTACGAGCAGCAGCAGCTGCAGATACAGGTACTGACCCAGCAAAGGGAAACTCCGCAGCAGGAGGTAGGGGAAGAACCCGTCCCATCTACAATGCAGAAAAGCAGCATGGGTTCCACGGGGGCACCGCTGGGTCACACCCCCGTGGATGATATCACCGAGAAGGCATCTTGTGAGCTAATCCAGAAAATGAAGAACATACCCGTGTGGATCGCGATGGGCTATGCTTTACCAAATACACCTGATGTTCTCTGGCATTGCAATCCGGTTCCAGCTGGGTATGCTCGTGTCGCGGTGGACGCAATAGAGCCGGGATATGATGAAGGGGGAGTCCACATTGGCAGAAGCCGGCCGTGGTCTCATTCTATGGAGTAAGGACTGCATTGTCCTTCCACACTCAGCGCTAAAGCCACCGGCTCCTCCGAGTATCGATGTCTAGCGCGAGGGATCCCAGCCAGAGGCATCGCAGCGCCAGTAGTCCTCCCCACCTCGCCAGCAGTCCTCCCCACCTCGGCAGCAGTCACCTCGCCAGCAGTCCTCCCTACCTCGAGCTCGCCCACAGTCGTGCCCACCTCGAGGGGCATCCCACCTCACCAGCAGACCTCCCCACCTCGCCATGAGCAGTCCTCCCAACCTTGGGATGGAGTACGACGCGAGTCCATATCATCATCGATATCGATCTCCGCCGCGTGAGCCGACTCCACCCCGGCAGCGGTCCCGCCAGCAGGGCTCCCAAAAGAGGAAGGCCACCAGCAGTCCTCTTCGGAAGAAAGCAAAGAAGAAACCCGAGCCTCCGGCCAAAAGGAAGCTTCCTTATGACATGACACTTGAGAAAAATAAAATTGAATGCGATCTTCAAGTGAAAGACTTTTTTGCCAAGAAGACCATGCCGCCAAAGGAGGTAATACCCAGGGAAGTCCAAGATCACTTTATGGAACACTTTATTGATCGACCCTCAGCATATATGCCGACAGACTATGAGCAACAGATTCAGAAGGCAAGTGAGCAAAGAAGTTGGCCCGGCCCAAGGAAGAAGTCGGGAAGTACGACATCAACTAGCGGGAAAACAGTTCCGCAGCTCGGAGAACAATCCAAGCAATCGATCTCTCCGCTCAAGGTGAGTACCAATCCAAGAAAGTAACCAATCCAACCAGTCGACGTGCAAGGCAACCCAATCGACCTCGAAGTACTAAAGGCTGCAGGTCTCACTATTGATCAAATCCTTGGCACCGAGGAAATCCGCGGGTACAATGCAACTGAGTATGCAATGCAATATGCCGTCGGAAATCCACTTGTCACACCCGAGCAGTACAAGGAACTACCAACTGCGATGCGACGGTTGCATGATTGGTACATGCGTGAAGCGAAGCGAGGGGAGATGGCGGTCATGGTCAAAGTAAGGAAAGAGCATTACGTCAATGCATGTGACATATGTCTTGAATTCTCAGAACTTTTCCAGTTATACCACATGGACTCTATCGACAAAACTCTCATCAGTTGCTATTGTCTGTAAGTGATTTATATCTTTAGTAATTGAAGTCTCTAGCTAAGATATCATTCATTGGCTTATCCTCACTATATATGTTATTTTGTACGCTATTATGCAGATTGAAGATGTGGGAATTGAAACAAGAGGGAATCGATGACATTGGGTTCATCGACCCAAGTACCGTTAATGGTCATGTGGTAAAACATTATGCCAAGGACACAGAAGATCTATTGGAAAATTTTCTAGAGGCAATAGTGAATACCAACAAATCTACTATAATATTTCCTTACAACATGGGGTGAGTGTTTACTCTCTTGTATACTACAATTTTTTTTTTTGCTTACTAGCCCGCTGTCAAGTATAGTTGATGAGTTATATGCACATGCCTGCTTAATTATATAAACTTCTGCGCAGAGACCGCTATATCCTCCTATATATTATCCTCGAGGATGGACTTGTTCAAGTGTACGACTCACTAGATACACCAGAACAATCATACATGGACTTGTATTTTATGATAGAACGGTAATTTCAATCTTTATCGACCTCGCTTTCTTTCATTATTTCCTGATATCAAAAGTAATTATAATAACTCTTTCGTTCTTTTTCTTTGCCGGGTAGTGTTTGGAAAAAGATGATAGAAAAAAACCATGACGGTCATCAATGGAAACCGAAGCTGAAGTGGAAACGCATGAAGGTAATTAAGTAGTACTACTAGGTCCGCGCATCTCATTAATTCTATTTTCAATACCATTATCATGCTCGATTATTAATTATCTTATTCAATTCTATTCTTTTGCAAAGTGCGCGAAGCATCCACAGGGGACAAATTTATGTGGATATTTCCTCTACGAGAACATTCGCATCCAGACCGAAAGTCATATACGTCGCAGAGTAGCACGTGAAAGACAACTCCAGGTTGGGGAGATGATGTCGAAGATCTCACCCGAGAAATGCTTTGTAGCACTTCAAGAGGAATTTGCGGCATTTCTTCTTAAACATGTTATTCATGTAAACGGAGTGCACTATTCCCTACCGCCGCCTCAATAATCCAGCAAATCAGTAGTAGAGAACTGAGATTTCATCCGGAGCACTAGCTAGCTAGTCCCGGCCGGGTTTTGGGCCTTAAGTTAATTATAAGTCCCGAATTTATATGGATGTGTAATTCCATTTGTATATATACTATGTATGAGATATTGTATATTATATTACATATATATATGCATTAACTTGTGTACTGTTTACAATATGTAGCACCGTAAAATACATTTTAAATGAATGGAGAACACAAAAAATGGAGAGGAAAATTAAAACCTAATTAAAAGCTAAAACAAAAAAAAAACAGAAGACTTAGTACCGGTTGGTATCACCAACCGGTACTAAAGGTCTTCCACCACCATTCCACGCAGGCAGCCACGTGGAGGGCCTTTAGTACCGGTCCATGGTCCAACCGGTACTAAAGGTCTGGACCTTTAGTCCCGACCCATTAGTACCGGTTGGGGAACCGGTACTAAAGGTCCATCCCAACCGGGACTATTGATCGACATTCCACTAGTGATGGCCATATCATGTCACTTATGATTTTCATGTGATGTTAATCCTTTTATGCACCTTGTTTTGCTTAGGGCGACAGTAGCATTGTAAGGTTATCCCTCACTTAAATTTCAAGGTAAAATTGTAATCTCCCCGAGTGTGCATCGTTGCGAAAGTTCGTCGTGTCGAGACAACACGTGATGATCGAGTGTGATAGACTCTACGTTTACATACAAAGGGTGCAAGCTAGTGTTGCACATGCAGGACACTCGGGTTAAACTTGACGAGCCTAGCATGTACAGACATGGCCTCGGAACACAAGAGACCGAAAGGTTGAACATGAGTCATACAGTAGATATGATCAACATGATGATGTTCACCTTGAAACCACCTCAACTCACGTGATGATTGGACTTGAGTTGGTGAATTTGGATCACGTATCACTCAGATGACCTAAGGTATGTCAATTTGAGTGGCAGCTTTAGTAATTTGATTAACTAAACTCATTATCTTGAACAATAGTCTAAGTAACCTTTGCATATTTATGTTGTAGATTAATGACTAACGCAGTAGCACCCCTTAATTTTAATGCGTTCCTAGAGAAAGCTAAGTTGAAAGATGATGGAAGTAACTTTGTGGACTGGGCCCATAATCTGAGGTTTATCCTCACAGCTTCCTTGAAGTCATATGTGCTTGATGCACCGCTTGGTAACCAACCCGAAGACATGTCATCCGAAGACGTTAAGAACGCTTGGGAGGCACGTTCTGGAGATTACTCAATAGTTCGGTATGCAATATTGTATGTCTTGGAACCAGGACTTCAAAGAGGTTTTGAACGTCATGGAGCATATGAGATGTTCCAGGAGTTGGAGTTTATCTTTAAGAAGAATGCCTGGATCGAGATGTATGAGACCTCCGATAAGTTCTATGCTTGTAAAATGGAGGAGAACGGTTCTACCAGTAAACATATACTCAGAATGTCTGGGTATTCGACTTGTCTGGTGGAGTTAGGGATGCCCCTTCCACCAGAGGCGATCACTGACAGACTTCCTCAATCACTGCCACCTAGCTACAAGAGCTTGGTGATGAACTATAACATGCACGGGATGAACAAGTCAGTCGCCGAGCTGTTTGCGATGCTGAAAGTCGCTGAGTCTGAAATCCAGAAAGAACATCAAGTGTTGATCTCCAATGAAAGCACTAGTTTCAAGAAGAATAGCAAGGGCAAGAAGGGTAACTCCAGGAAGAGTGGAAAAACAATTGCACCTCCTGTGAAGAAATCCAAGGCTGGACCCAAGCCAGAAACTGAGTGCTTTCATTACAAGGGAACTGGTCACTTGAAGCGGAACTTCCCCAAGTATCTGGCTGACAAGAAGGCGGCCAACAACAAACAAGGTATATATTATATACATGTTATTGATGTGTACCTTACTAGCTCTCGTTGTAGTGCCTGGGTATTTGATTTCGGTTTGGTTGCTAACATTTGCAACTCAAAACAGGAACTACGGAATAGACGAAGGCTAGCGAAGGACGAAGTGACGATGCACGTGGGAAATGGTTCCAAGGTTGATGTGATCGCCATCAACATGCTCTCTCTTCGATTACCATCGGGATTAGTGATGAACTTGAATAATTGTTATTTAGTGCCTACGTGAAGCATGAACATTATATCTGGATCTTGTTTGTTGCGAGACGGTTACTCATTTAAATCAGAGAATAATGATTGTTTTATTTATATGAGTGATATCTTTTATGGTCATGCACCCAATGTGAGGGGTTTACTCATATTGAATCTTGATAGTGATGATACACATGCTCATAACATTGATGCCAAAAGATGTAGAGTTGATAAGCATAGTGCCACTTTCTTGTGGCACTGCTGTTTCGGTCATATTGGTGTAAAACGCATGAGGAAGCTCCATGTTGATGGACTTTTGGAGTCACTTGATTTTGAATCACTTGACACATGTGATCTAAGCCTCATGGGCAATATGACTAAAACGCCGTTCTCAGGAACAATGGAACGGGCAAGTGACTTCTTGGAAATCATACATACTGATGTGTGCAGTCCAATGAATGTACTAGCGCGCGGTGGATATTGTTATTTTCTCATCTTCACTGATGACTTAAGTAGATATGGGTATATTTACTTAACGAAACACAAGTTTGAAACGGTTGAGAAGTTCAAGCAATTTCAGAGTGAAGTTGAGAATCATCGTAACAAGAAGATTAAATTCCTAAGATCTTATCGTGGAGGTGAATATCTGAGTTATGAGTTTGGCAGTCACTTAAGACAGTGTGGAATTGTTTCGCAGTTAACACCGCCTAGAACACGACAGCGTAATGGTGTGTCCGAACGTCGTAACCGAACCTTATTAGATATGGTACGTTCTATGATGTCTCTTGCCGATTTGGCACTATCGTTTTGGGATTATGCATTAGAGACAACTGCATTCACTTTAAATAGGGCACCATCGAAATCCATTGAGACGACGCCATATGAACCGTGGTTTGGCAAAATTCCAAAGTTGTCGTTTCTTAAAGTTTGGGGATATGATGCTTATGTAAAAAAGCTTCACACTGAAAAGCTAGAACACAAAGCGGATAAATGCGTCTTCTTAGGATACCCAAAAGAGAAAGTTGGGTATACCTTCTATCTCAAATTCGAAGGCAAAGTGTTTGTCGCCAATAACGTAACATTTCTTGAGAATGAGTTTCTTGCGAGAGAGTTGAGTGGGAGGAAAATAGAGCTTGATGAGGTTATTGAACCTTTACTTCAACCAGAGAGTAGTGCAACGCAGAAAGATGTTTCTATAGAGCCTACGACAGTCGAAGAGGAAGTTAATGGTGATGATCATGAAGCTTCGGATCAAGTTGCTATTGAACCTCGCAGGTTGACAAGGGCGTGTACTACTCCTGAGTGGTACGACAACCCTGTCTTGGAGGTCATGTTGTTGGACAACAATGAACCTACGAGCTATGGAGGAGCGATGATGGGCCTGGATTTCAAGAAATGGTTAGAGGCCATGAAATTCGAGACGGGATCCATGTATGAAAATAAAGTAGGAACTCTTGAAGTATTACTTGAAGGACGAAAGGCCCTCCAGAACAAATGGATCTTTAAGAAGAAGACAGACGCGAACGGTAATGTCACCATCTGTAAAGCTCGACTTGTGGCAAAGATTTTTTCACAAGTTCAAGGAGTTGCCTATGATGAGACCTTCTCACCCGTAGCGATGCTTAAGTCTATCAGAATCATGTTAGCAATAGCTGCATATTTCGACTATGAAATTTGGCAGATGGATGTCAAAACAGCGTTCCTCAACGGTTTCCTTGAGGAAGAGTTGTATATGATGCAACCAGAAGGTTTTGTCGATCCAGAGAATGCTGACAAAGTTTGCAAACTCTAGCAATCCATTTATGGACTGGTGCAAGCCTCTCGGAGTTGGAATAAGCGCTTTGATGAGGTGATCAAAGCGGTTAGGTTTATACAAGTTTATAGAGAAGCTTGTATTTAAAAGAGAGTGAGTGGGATGAAATATTTCTGATTGGAAAAAATATAGAAATGCTGGAAAGCGTGAAGGAATATTTGAACAAGAGTTTTTCAATGAAGGACCTAGGAGATGCTGCTTTCATATTAGGCATTCAGATCTATAGAGATAGATCGAGACGCTTGAGAGCATTTTCACAAAGCACATACCTTGATAAAATTTTGAAGAAGTTCAAAATGGATCAGTCCAAGAAGGGGTTCTTGCCTGTGTTGCAAGGAGTGAAGTTGAGTAAGACTCAATGCCCAGTGACTACAGAAGATAGAGAGAAGATGAGTGTCATCCCCTGTGCATCAGCCATAGGCTCTATCATGTATCCAATGATTTTCACAAGACCCGATGTCATCCTTTGCATAAGTATGGCCGGAAGGTTAAAAAGTGATCCTAGAATGGAGCACTGGACGATGGTCAAGAATATCCTTAAGTACCTGAAAAGGACTAAGGAAATGTTTCTCGTTTATGGTGGTGATCAAGAGCTCATCGTAAACGGTTACGTCGATGCAAGCTTTGGCACTGATCCGGATGACTATAAGTCGCCAACCGGATCTCAATGGGGGAGCGGTAAGCTAGTGCAGTTCCAAGCAAAGCGTGGTAGCTGATTCTACATGCGAAGCGGAGTACATCGCAGCCTCGAAGGCAGCGAAGGAAGGTGTCTGGATGAAGCAGTTCATGACAAATCTTGGAGTAGTGCCCAGTGCACTGAATCCAATGACTCTGTTCTGTGACAACACTGCTGCCATTGCTCTGGCCAAGGAACCAAGGTTTCAGAAGAGGCCAAGACACATAAAGTGATGCTTCAATTCCATCTGCGATTACATCGAGGAGAAGGACATAAATATTTGCAAAGTGCACACGAATCTGAATGTTGTAGACCAGTTGACTAAACCTCTTCCAAGGACTAAACATGATCAACACGAGGAGTGCATGGGTGTTCGATTCATTACAATGTAAATCAAATAGTGATGTGAACTAGATTATTGACTCTAGTGCAAGTGGGAGACTGTTGGAAATATTCCCAGAGGCAATAAATAAAGTGTTTATTATTATATTTCCTTGTTCATGATAATTTTTTATTATCCATGCTATAATTGCATGTGTGGATAAATATACAACACTTTATCCCTATTATGCCTCAAGTGAACTAGCTCGGTGATCAAAGATGGCCAAGGTTTCCTAGCCATTGACATGTGATGTCATTTGATAATGGGATCACATCATTAGGAGAATAATGGGATGAACAAGACCCAAACTATAAACGTAGCATATGATCGTGTCGGTTTATTGCTACAATTTTCTGCATGTCAAGTATATGTTCCTATGACCATGAGATCATGCAACACACGGACACTGAAGGAGTGCCTTGTGTGTATCAAACGTCGCAACGTAACTGGGTGACTGTAAAGGTGTTCTACAGGTATCTCCGAGGGTGTCTATTGGGTTGGCATGGATCAACACTGGGATTTCTTACTCCATGTGACGGAGGGGTATCTCAGGGCCCACTCGGTAATGCAACATCACAATAAGCCTTGCAAGCAATGTGACTAAGTGTTAGCCATGGGATCTTGTATTACGGAAATGAGTAAAGAGACTTGCCAGGAATGAGATTGAACTATGTATGGAGATACCGACGATCGAATCTCGGGCAAGTAACATACAAAAGAACAAAGGGAACATCATATGGGATGAACTGAATCCTTGACGTAGAATATGTTGGAATCAATATGGGCATCCAGGTGCCGCTATT
Organism: Hordeum marinum; assembly: GCA_022496015.1. Lineage (NCBI taxonomy): Eukaryota > Viridiplantae > Streptophyta > Magnoliopsida > Poales > Poaceae > Hordeum > Hordeum marinum. The sequence continues at coordinate 169,895,352 of CM039677.1, forward strand.
GGTTACTGACCGTAGAGGTGTCTCGGTCATGTCTACATAGTTCTCAAACCCATGGGGTCTGCACACTTAAGGTTTGGTGACGTTTCGGTAGTACATAATTATGCATGGTGGTGACCGAAGGTTGTTCGGAGTCCCGGATGAGATTCCAGACGACACGAGGAGCTCCGGAATTGTCCGGATATAAAGATTGATACATAGGAAGTCTTGTTTTGGTCACCGGAAAAGTTCCGGGCTCATTGGTAGTGTATCAGGAGTGCCGGGAGGGTACCGGGGGAGCATCGGGAGGGGTATTTCGACCCAAGAGGCTACATGGGCTGTGAGAGGAATAATACCATCCCTTAGTGGGCTGGGCGAAGTCCCACATAGGGCCCATGCGGCTGGGAAGTAAATCCAAAGTGGAAAAGGTGGGAAAAGGCTAATATAAGGAAGGAGTCCTATTCCGACTAGGAGTGGAGGAGTAGGACTCCTCCCTCCACTTCGGCCGAAGCCAAAAGGGCTGGCCCTTGCGGCCAAGCCTCCTCCTCTCCTCCTCCTATATATACTAGAGGTTTTAGGGTTTTTGCATATAGATTTTCAGCCACGTGCTACCCTCTCCTCTAGTCTGTAGTTTCTCCTCTAGATTTGTTTCAATAGTGCTTAGGCGAAGCCCTGCTGGAATTACTCCACCACCATCGCCGCAACGCCGTCGCGCTGCTGGAGAAATTGTCTACCTGTCTGCTATGTCTTGATGGATCAAGAAGGCGGAGATCATCATCAAGCCTTACGTGTGCTGAACGCGGAGATACCGTTTGTTCAGTGCTAGATTGGGACGGATCGTGATTGGATCGCGGGACACTCGGCGATTTGGATTGCGAAGACATTTGACTACATCAACCGTGTTGCATAACGCTTCCCGCTTAGCGATCTACTAGGGTATGTAGATCCATTCTTGACTCTCATAGATGCTAATCTCCTAGATTGATCTTGGTGAAGCGTAGGAAATTTTTTATTTCCCATGAAACGTTCCCCAACAGTTAGGGCTGTGGCCTGCATCCTGGGCGGTGCTCAGGCCCCAGCCTCAAGCAGTTCGCGCGGGAGGTGAACACAGCACTCCAGAAGCCTGTGGCCATGCGCCCCCTCAAGTGGTCACAAACTTCCATCACCTTTGACTCGAGGGATTAGCTCAGGTGCTCCGCCATGGCCGGCAACCTCCCCATGCTGTGCACCCTGACCATCAACAACGTCCTCGTCACCAAGACCCTCATCAACAGTGGAGCTGGGCTCAATTTCCTCTCGATCTATACATTCGATACACTCCAAGTACCATACGACCAACTTATGTCGACCAAGCCCTTCTCAGGAGTCATTGACGGCCCCATGGTGCCCATTGGGCAAGTACGCCTGCCCGTCACTTTCGGTGGGCGCAAGAACTACCGCACCAAAACCATCGTCTTCGACGTTGCCCACAACCACCTCCCGTACAATGCCATCCTCGGATACCCAGCCCTCGCCAAGTTCATGGCAGCGACCCATCATGGCTACAACATCCTCAAGATGGCGAGGATTGGCGGCGTCATCACCATCACCTGCTATGAGAAGGATGCCGTATGCTCCCTCGACCAAGCTTAGTGCGGCTGCTGCCAAACACTCGGACGATGAGGAGGATGCCCCGCTACGCGAAGATGAACGCAGGGCGAAGAAGCAGCTCACCCTCCCGGAGCGCCAGGGGCTATAATAGCCAAGGGAGGAGCCTCGCGCTCTCCACTCGGGCACGGGGCCACCCCTACCATCGCATAGGATGGCACGCTTGGCACCCCCCTTGGGTTAGGCTTGGGGGCTTCTACCCGGGAGGCACCCGGCTTGGCCGGTCATACACGGGAGGCATTCTGGCACAACCTCAAGGCGCTTCTTAGCGCGCATTTGCCAGAAATAGAGGCACGGAGCGAGGCACCAAGCTCATGAGAGTTAGTCATCGAGGCGCTAAAGGAACTTCAGGAGGCACAGACCGGGGGGTTACCCTGCACCACCTATAGCAATCCCCATTGTCGGCCCGGTTTACCAGCCTCGCGCCTATGTCAACGCGCTTGCCATCAAAAGGGTCTCATCCCAGTGCCGTCTTTGTCTGGCATGCACCGACCACGGGTGGGGTTACCCGAACGACTACATCTGCATGCCCTTCGGCCTGACAAATAGAGGAGTCACGTTCCAGCGTCTCGCCCGGGCCATGCTCGGGCCCTGCCTGCCTAGGCGTAACGATGAGTTGTGGGATATGCTCGGGCCAAAGATGGGTCCCGGGCCTAGGGAGACGACGGGCCCGTGAGGGCTGCGCTCGTGGAGGCACAAGATCAGGCTACATCGGTAGCTTCAATTCTTCAGCGGCATGGGTTGTACATGCCCGGAACCCGCCGAGGACGCTGAGGGGTTCCCTCCCATGCAATGTGGCTTCCACAGCTCCGTGCTAGTAGAGAAGTCAACACTGCCCACCAATGTCTATGCCCACACAATGTGGAAGCCACAACTCCGTGCTGGCGGAGAAGTTAACACTGCCCACCAATAGCTATGCCCACGCAATGTGGAAGCCACAACTCTGTGGTGGCGAAGAAGTAAACACTACCCACCAATGCCTCTGCCCACGCAATGTGGAAGCCACGGCTCCATGCTGGCGGAGAAGTCAACACTACCAACCAATGGCTATGCCCACGCAATGTGGAAGCCCTACGCCCAGTGCTAGGGATAAACATCCGAGGTCACCCCAGCGGTTGCATCGAACCTTAGGAAGGATCCTTGCAGCCCCGTTTCGCTGCATTCCCTAGGATGTATGCGTGAGGGGGCTGCATGGGGGCTACTACCGGGCCGGGCCTGGTAGTCGCCACCTTCCCATGTCTGCCAAACCTGGTCTTCACACGCCCCTCTCAGAAAAAGCTACAGAGGAAAGGTATGGGATCCGCTCTTACATCAAGGAAGACCCCTAAGCATCATAACTCAGGGGCCTCACTGGCCCCGTAGCCCCTGACCTCTTGGGATCGTCCTTGGTGATTCGGTCGGTCCCAACGGCGGCTGAGGTATGCGCGGGGCCGGGCCCAACCGACAAAGAGCTCAGTACGCTCAAACTCGAAACATTAGGAGGACACTAGAGATTGTACATCAACGGGGACCCCTGAGCATCGCAACTCAGGGGCCTCACTGGCCCCGTAGCCCCGCACCTCTTGGGATCGTCCTTAATGATCCGGTCTGTCCCAACGGCGGCAGAGGTATGGGCGGCGCCAGGCCCTGCCGACGCAGAGCATAAGGTGTTCAAAATTTCCAAGCTAAACCTATCTTCACCATGTTCCCTTCATGAGGGCTGCTCGTACATCAAGGGGTAGGGATGAAAACGGAGCGGAAACGGACATAACTGGGTGCTACCACATTTGTTTTCATATTTTTTTGCAGAAGCATAAATGAATATGGAAACCCCGAAAATGAATACAAAAAGAAATACTATAAGAAACGGATACAGAGCGAATACAAAGCGGAAACAGAACCCTAAGTGGTCACTGACCGGAAATTTAAACAACTTGAATCATAGATAAATACATGCAAAAACAATTTTTTTAATAACTTGTTAACATGGCTACAAAATAATATGGTTATATTGCAACTTAGCATAGTATTGTAGTAGTACTAGACAAATGTGTACAGGATCTAGTTGAGTACATGTGTCATAGTAGAAAAGATCCATTCTACTCATTTTGCTCATCATGTGTTGTTTTTTGCTTGGGATACCAAGTAGCCATAGGTCTACAGTAAAAAAACAGAAATTCCATATTTGCAGAAACGGAAAGTTTCATTTCCATGTCTATTCCATCGGAAAACACCATTCCATTTTTGTTTCCGTTTTCACATAAAAATTCCATTTCCACTTCCGTTTTGCAAATTTCCATTTCTGTTTCCATATTTCCTCTCTGTTTCCATTTTTCGTCCAAGAAAGCAGAAAGTTTCCACTCCATTTTCATCCCTATCAAGGGGGACCCTTGAGCATCGCGACTCAGGGGCCTCACTAGCCTCGTAGGCCCTCACCCCTTGGGACCGTCCTTGGTGATCCGGTGGACCCCAACGGCGGCTGAGGTATGCGCGGGGCTAGGCCCTGTCGACACAGAGCAACACAACAAGCAATAAGGAAACAAGGCGAAGAGCGCAATCATGCAGTTAAACAGTTATTACAAAACATTAAAAGTTTTAGTTAATACAAATAGTTTAACGCCTCCAAGAGGCATGTCGACGGGCGCAGGAAAGAAACAGGGAAGAGGAATCAGGAGCAGCATTTGCCACCGCATGCCTCGTCTGTAGAGAGCTCATCATTGACATCACCAACATCGTCCTCCTCACCACTAACTTCTGCAGCTTCAGGGGGCGGCTAAATGCTGATGCGGGTAAACCTCTTCACCAACGTCTCTACGACTACCTTCATTGCTTCAGTGGCGCTGCTGCGGACCTCGGGGGCGACTGGGCGGATCATGAAGTCGAAGTTGAACCCTGGTTCACAAAGGTGAAGATGGCTGAAGACGCACGTTGCGACTTCAGAAAAGAGGTCGCGACACTCGTGGTCCTAGACCCCTTCCACCTTGGGGATGGCACCCTCCAGCGCCTCAACGAACCTCGAAGCAAGCTCCACGAAGCTGCTCTCCGGAGGCACCAGGGGTTCCTCAAACCATTTCTGGCAGAGGGAATGGAGAGGTCGGCGAATCCTGCACTCGATTGGGGGAAGGGCACTGAGCTCCGTGGCCCTTCTCCTCTCGCCCTCAGCGAGAGCCTTCTCCCCGTATTTGAGCCAGGTCGTTGTGCTGCGGCACCATCATCCTTCGCCTGGGACAAATTGGAGTCCTGGTCGGCGAGCTGGGCCTTGCAGGTCTCAAGGGCCTCCCACTGCCCATGCAGTTCTTCCTCGAGCACAGAATTCTATTCCTGAAGGACCTTCAAGCAGGACTCTGCCTTGCTGCGGCGCCCTTCAGCAGATGTCGCGCCGACTAGCGCCGCCTCAACGGCTACTTTGGCCGAAGTGGCCTCCTTCTCGCCCCTCGCCAGGGAGGCCTTGGCTTGGCCGGAGGATTCCACGATAGATGCGTTGACCCGAAGCCACCCAGAGAGGAGCCCCAGAAGCCTTCTCGCGAGCCGGTCGTCAGCACCCGCGAGGGCATCCCGAACTTCATCAAGGATATCAATACCACGCGATGGGGGCACTAAGGACCCCTCCGGAGGAGTCGCCTGCACATACGCGGGAGGCGCCTCTTGGGAAATGGAAGCACAAGGAGTAGGAGGCTCCGGAGGCCGCTCTACAACCAAGGGCAGGACAGACGCAGATGGATCGGTGGGCAGCTGGACCTAGGGGCTGGCCCTCTAGACAATGGCACTAGCACACCCTCAGGAACAGGAGCGACCATGCCAATGGGTATCGGGGGCTCTAGGGGCTTCACGACGGCGGCCAGGAGGGTTGCCTCGCGAGCCTTTGCCCCTCGCCCGCATGCACCTTGTTAGGCGACGACGACATGACGGGAGTAGCCGGAGCATTGGAGGACGCCTTCGGCTTGACGCTTGCCTTCTTCTTCCTCATCTTCAGGGCGAGGATGTTCCTAGTTGCCAGGAAAAGGAAGAATCATTAGTACCCAAGCTACCGAAGGGTAGGCAAGGTCGAACCAGTTACTTACTTCTCAACATCGACCCACTTCCTCTCCCACCACCGCTCCAAAGACGGCGATGCCCTCGCCCCCCTCGTTGAGGGCACTGCCGCAGTGGGTGACAGGGGCAACACACGACAACACCACCGCGGGAGGGACCGCCGTGGCCACAACCTCACGCACCTGGCCCGAAGGCTGCAACTTAGACGGGGGCAAGGCCGGCACCTCGACCACCCATGTCCGTTGAGGCAGGGTGCACCGAAGGAGACTTGGCCCCTCGCTTCCTCAGGGTCATCAGGCAAGCGGACCGCGTAGCACGAGGGGCTGGCATGAGCCCCCTGGGAACCATGGAGGGACGCACAGAGCCCCCAGCCGAAACTTCACTAGCATCATCGTCATCCTCGAGATCACACAGGAGCATGCTCTGCGATGGGGGGGGACACCCTTGTCGGGTCACCATCCGACATCTCCTCCGAATCCTCCCTGCCCGAGGTGTCGCCAAAGGACACCGTCACCGGGGAGACAAGGCCCTCGACTGTGCAGAGTCCACGTTCATCAAAGGCAGGCAGCTTGGCAAGCAAAGCGGCTGTGTCGTGGCGACGGTACAATGGGGTGCAGGCCTTGGGGAGATCATCGGTGTCGCCATTGAGTAGAGTCGCCACAGCCCTGCCCAGCTCCTCAGGGGTTATGGGCACGGAGCGAAGCCTGAGGTTAACGCCGCTGCCCTAATAGTCCCATAGAGGCCTAGAGTGAGACTGGAGGGGCGCCAGGAGCTCCGTCAAGAACTCCTTCACTATCATCCCTCCAGTTAACTTACTGGCGCTGATGTCGCGGAGCTCCAAGCAATAGTCTTCTCCGGCAGCTCCAAGCAGGAGTTGGGACTCATAGGATCCATCAAGACCCAACGATGCCAGAAGATCTCCACCTTCTTCCTGGCCTTTAAGAGCAACTTGCCGCTCTAGACTGTGATGAAGGAGACGCATGCCAACCATTGAGCACCATCATGTATGTGCAAGCTCAAGAAATGCCGGAAGAGGCCAACGAAGGCTTCGCGCCCACGAAGGACTCATAGTAAAAGGCGAAGATGGACAAGAGCAAGATGGAGTTGGGCTGAAGGTGAAGGGCCTGGATCCCATAGTGATCGAGGATAGCGATGAATAATGCAAAGAAAGGAGGTACAGGCCTGACAAAGACGCTATGGAGGAAGAAGGGGTAGGCTAACCTGGATAAGGGCCGCCTCTCCGAGGAACCGCGCCATATCAAGGTCCGCCCGTGCTTGTTGGTCCCGTCGCTGTCTACGGGAGCACCGACACGAGGTTGACATCCTTTTGTGATGGTGGACTCAGAGAGCGCTGGCGAGATGGGGGTGCAGGTCGAACCCTGTGCCTCGGACTTTGACATGCCGGCAGGAGCCATGCGGAGTTAAAACGGAACGATGTCGGATCTGGAGTGGTCTCAGCTAAGGCCAAGATCTGGGAGCAAGAGAAAGTGCGCAGAAGAGGAAAGCAATAATGGCCCGGCGCTAGAAGTCAGGTTTTTCTGGATTCGAGCGGTGGCCACAAGGATGCCCCACGTCAGACGCACGGCGCGTGCCAGTCTTGGCCCCGGACGCATCTAGGGCCCGCGGCACTCCGGGCCGTCCCCGAAGCTTCCCCCTAATGCCAGATCGAGTGCCTTGGGCCCGGGGGCTACTGTCGACGTTCTAGGAATGGGGGTACCCAGTATTGCCCGCCTGCAGTCCCAGGAATGGTGCACTTCATTAGCTAGGCATGGCCTGGCGTCGCACTACTCAAGACAAGGCCCTCACGAGGACCCCGGACTCGCGAGGAAGAACCACATCAAGACCAGCAAGGATGGGCCTCCCTAGGCCCCCTCCTTAGCGGCAAAGATCTCTATGGAGAGCTCGGCCTTCAGAGTCAAAGGTGATGCAAGGAAGGACAAGCGGGTGTCGGCGCACTAGGCGGCGTAGTTTCCTATTTGGTGCAAAGCGAGCAAGTACGTACGCGGGTTCCCAAAGCATCGCTCAAAGGTTTCCTTTCCAGTGCAACAACACCACGACCACTAGTCCCGTAGGGCACATGTCATCGCCGAGCCCACCACGGCATCACCAACATCTACTTTGCAGGCGAAGACCACCTTTGGACAGGGCGCGGATGTGCTCCTGTCCCCTTCAAAATTGGTCGTTGTGGGATCCCTTCGCGCCGTTGTGATAAGAAAAGAGGACCCGGGCCACCACTATATATAGAGGCTAAGCCACACCGTAGACGGGACCGGATCGAACATGTAGCCACACAACACACCACCACTAGATAGCAAGACAAGAACACACCTTTAGCGCCCCCATGAGGCTCAAGCCCTTTGTACTAGTTCATCCACCCAAACCTTCATGAGAGGCAATGGGACAATGTACAAATAGGGTATAATGCCTCACAGCAGCCCGAACCTGGGTAAACTGCTGTGTTCATCTTCTTCCTTGTCATCATGCGAGTTTGCACCATATCCATCGAGTAGTGAGCTAGGTTGGGTGAGGCCAAAGGAAACCTTCGCACAAGCCCCTGTGTTCAAACTTTAAGGTTTTTGCGGAGCCCGAAATCCGACAGACCCCACTTAACAACACGGTGGTTCCGATGACTCAGGAAAGAAGAAACAAATTTACCAAACAACTTCATATTCGTGTTTCATTGTCTTTGGAAAAATGTCTTCGTCCACCACCAATGGCCTCAGCCGTCATCAACGACTTTAGAAATTTTTGGGGGTCGTCTTTGACGGCTAAGCCGAAACTCTAGGGACTTCTCTCTGTGTTAACCTGTGAACTCTCACAAACACATTAGTCCCTCAACAACGCTTGTCTTCAATACTCCAAAAACAAATAAGGGTGGCAATAGATGCACTTATAATCTACCCTTTTTTGGTGATTGATGACAAACTGGTTGAAGTTTTCAACAGGGATAAATATATGTGAAGATAAGGTTATGCAGATTTTGATTACAGGATATAGAGAGCTCCCCTGAAGATGTGCATATGAATACTTTGCTTTGAATGCGAGTGCACATGGGAGGTTGTAGTTTGTGGAGATCTCCCCCTATATCTTGTAATCTAATCACTTCGCATTAACAGATATTTCGAAGATAATCAAATGCATACTAAAAAATGGGCGACTGCAGAATGACTTCAGGCACATAAACTAACTTCAAGAAGCACTAAAGAGTACGGTAAACATAAAGTGCAGATGTCCATCTGGACTTAAGTTTTACAACCCAAAATAGCAACTATTCAGAAATGAGAGTCGTAAAGTTAGCAAAAATAACACCCAACCCTTATTGGTAGACCCGTTTGAAGACTATCACGCAAAGATTGTCCCCCTTTTGTCATCGAATGACCAAAAAGGATGGAAGACATTGAAGAACTACGTGTCCCCAAGAGGTGTTGATGAAGATGGTGCGGTGGAGTCCTTGGGGTGTTGGTGTAGTAGAGCTTGGTGCAATGTCGCGGCAATGAGTCGATGGAGGCAGAGAGGTTTCATCATCAGCTTCATCTGCAAGTCGGACATTGGCCGAAGGAGCTGACAATGAGAATTCATTCTCTTGGAGTGAGGAAGTCTTGCGCCACTTTTCCACGCTGGCAGGTGGTGCACCAAATCTATAGCGTGGATGTAATCCAATTCACGAAGCTCATCCTCAAGTACCAGCATAGTCAGGGTCCTCCATGAGCGACGACTAGTTTCATGAGCAAGGAAGGCATGTTTGGTGGCCAGATTGCCAACATGGTTGTGGTCTTGCACAACAAACTGCATATGGCGTTGAGTCCATTCATGATGCCTATCTTGCTTTTGGATTAGTGAAACTAGAAGTTAACGATCAGTGAGTGCATACTCTCTTGTTGGCAGGCATTGATGAGGCAAGGTGCTATCAGTGGCTTCAGTGGTTGTAGCACCGGACCTTGGTTGTCGAAGAGCACAAATAAGTCTCACCCTTGATAGATCAATGGGAATGAGAAGACCTTCAACATCCTTAGTGCCACTAGTGCCTTCGACAATTGGATCCTTGCTCTTGGATGGATACAGATTAGCTTCCACAACTTCAATATCTGGAAGATAGATGCCATGGTTGTGTGCAGAAGGGAGAAACCTGGTGTTGGTTCTTTACTTGATGAGACGCATGATCCAAGGAGCATAAGTCTTTGATTCGAGGACATTGAAGCCATTTGTAGCAAGGTTGTGAAGGAACAAGTCTTGAAGATTGAATCAGATGCCATGCATAGTGTTGTAGAGCAAAGTCTTCAGGGGTCCTTCAATCTTGCATGAGGAGTTGTGCCATTTGATTGGCCAAATGGTGTGCAAAAGAATGTGGTAGAGAGTCCTGGGCAAGTACTGAAGATCATCAACGAATAATGAAGTGGCCAATTCTGCATCTCGAGCCAAAGGCTTCATCATGGTCAGCATCTCAGTCATGTTGGGTTCTCGCATATGGAATAGGCTTTGAGTGGCATCCACATAGGCTTCAGAGCGAGGATCCAAGTCTTCAACAGAGGCGGCAAGAGGTGTTGTAGGGAAGAATTCCGGTGGTGAAGCATTGATTTGTTTATCCATTATCATGAAGTCCTTCTGCCAAGAGTTCAAATCATGACCGAAGCCAGAGATGTGCAATGTTGCATAGAACTAGAGGATGAGTTCCTCATCCCAGTCTTTGTGATCCATGCAGAAAGGCAACAAACCCTCATCTCGAAGACCATCCAGTGCTTGATCAAAACAAGGAAGACCTTTTGTGGCTTCAAAGCTGAGATATCTATGAGGAAAGATCCTGTTCTAACCAAAAAGCATGCACATCTAGTATTGACATGTGGAGCACTCTAGAACCTGTCAGACTGTATTTTCTCACTTTTGTATGGATTGCGGTCGGAGTCGAAGAACATGTTGTTCAGCCTGAACCTTTCAAGCTCGAAGACAGTGGTTCTTGTTGGGCCAGACTGTCGAAGACTTGGAAGTCGAGGCATGGGGTCCATGACAGAGGGCCGGCGATCCAGGTTGAACTCATACTGATGGCCCATCCTTGGTGGTGCAACAAGGCGAGGCCATCTTGTAGGAACCATCTCTCCTTCCCAATTCTGAGCCGTCACAATGTTATCTTCATTGTATTTAGTTGATGGCATGGCAGGGACACAAGGTCCATTAGGGGATGGGGCATTGGCATCGCCCATTGGGGATTGGCTGGCAGCTTGGCTGGGAGGAACATCTTCAATCCACAACACTTCTTCGACTGCTAAAGTTTGTGAAACTCGTACTTCGTCTTCAGGAATAGGGGACATGAGAGCTCGAGGTCCTCGACGAAGGCGTTTGAGCGGTGAAGTGCTGGTGGTGGTTTCAATCTCCTCTGGAGCAAATGGAGATTCTGGTGAGGCTAACACCGGTGGGAAGAAAGGAGGTGATGGTGTACCCGGCTCAACTTCAGGAACTTCTGGCCTGAGAGAAGTCCCAATGTCCACAAAGTCACTAGTTGGTTGTGGGGAGGAGACCATTGGTGCATCGACTTGTGAGACATGTTCTGGCTCGACATTGTCTTCAGGACCAATGTCTTTATGAGCAAATTCTTCAGCTGTCGTAGTGTCTTCAACAGGTGTAATCTCTTCTAGTTTCTGAGTCTCTATGGTAGAAGACTCATGCAGAATAACTTGTCTCTCCAAGTTTTCTGAGGAGGGAGGAGCCACTGAGATTGGCGTAACGAGCAGAGGCTCTTGTTAAGGAGAAGGTGTTGATGACAGAGCAGTAGGTGGTTTTGGTGTTTGGTCTTGTGCTGGTTATGAACACTTGAATTTTCTTGTCTTCAACCTCTTTGGAGGTTGGGATTCAGAAGCATCTGCCTTGTGCTTCTTAGCTTCAGCTTCGGCCTGTGTTGTCTTCTTGCTAGATGTAGCAGAGGTAGAGGGGCGCGTCCATGGGTTGGCAAAACTAGCGGGGAAGACTATGCCACGGTTCTCAGACCGTTCAAGAGTAGGTTGTTCCGAAGACATTGTAGCTTGGGGTGAGCGTTTAATGACTTCAGGTGCAAGTGCAGGCTAACCAAGCGCCTTTCTCTTCAGCATGTCATTGTGAGCTTGTACCATAATAGTGGTATTTCTCTTGAGGCGTGCAAGGGTTCCCTTGACAGTGTCACATCTCTTCTAAAACACAACTTTGAGATCCGCCATCATCAGCTAATAACCTTTGATCTGTTCGGAAGTGAGTCTGTGCACATTTTGCTTGAAGATCTCCTTTTCATGGCTGATCTTGGACTTTGTTTGCTAGGCCTTCTGAACCACAATCAGTTCCTCGTTCACAAGTCCTTGGATCTTGACCCACGGACAAATTGGTACCTAAAGTGCATCAATGCTGAGGGAGGGGTCGGCAAACAATTCATCAATAAAGAGTTCAAAGACGACCCCGTCAAACAGATGTAAGTCTTCGAGCAGCTTGGCTTCCTCTTCTTTATGCTAAATCAGCCTGGCTAAGGCTTCATCATCAAACTCGTCATCTGACATCTCAATCATGTTAGCTGCATCCGTTAAGTACATGGTAGGTTTCGGGCCACAAGAGGTAACAACTTTTTCTTCATACGCCTATGAAGGCTACCTTCAAACTATGGCTCCTAAGGATTGCGGAAGGGGACCAAGAAGTGTGTGGTGAAGACTCTGCTGGAGGTGAATCCTTGGAAGACCTTAGAATTGAAGACTTTGGCTTCTCCAAAGGCTTCGGCTGTGGCTGAGGAGGATATTCTTCCTCTTCTATATCAGCATCCCACTCTGTGGATTCTGGGCTGACAAATATGCTTGATGGATGGGGATTCTTAGGCATTGGGGCCGGACCATATATGGGTAGAATCCGATCTTGATCACATCAGCTTTCTTTTCAAGAAGATTTCTGTAGACGATGTCTATCCAGGGTGCATTCTCAACACACTTCTCAGCATACTCATCAGTATCGAAGCATCAGTAAAACCACTCAACACTCCAATATCTTCGAATCCATTGGAGTCATGTCACACCTTTTATTGGTAGCACATTGTTATGTTTGGGTTTATAAAATTTGGAGCCAACTAAAACTTTTTCAAAGTGCTTGTGCTTGTTTGCTATGTTGTTTGCTTGCTTGATGATTGTGTTATTTGGCACTACTAGGTTCTATTCCACTTCATATTCATCTTCCTTGTTACAATCCTCTTTCCTAATGATCATGCCATGAGAATAGTGCCCAAAACTATTTTTATCAAATTCTTTGTAACTAAAAATGATTTATTTAAATAAAGCTTCCAAAACCCGCTGAAATGAGGTTTGCCTTGCAAATACTCAAATTGTGTGGATTCTTCTTTTCCAAAAGCTTTATTTCAAACCCACTATATATAAGACTTCCCAAAACCTCCAAATATTATTTTTTAAAGATTATTCTCATATTTTATTTAAAGGCTTTTTCTTTAGGCCAGAAATGCCTTTTCCTAGGGAGAAATCTTTTAAATGCTTTGAAAATATTTGAGAAAATCTAGAGGAACCCAGTGGACATATATTGTCCATATATACGAGTTTCAACACAAGGGCATGATCAAATCAAGGGCAAAACCCCTCAAAACCCTTTCTGTTCAAATCAAGCTTTTGGAATATTTCTATAAGAAATATTCTCAATAAATTCCACGAAAATTCCAGCAAGTCAACACTATCATGGGTGATGATCTTGCAAAGTTTCATCTCAATCAAAATAGGTTTGATTCATCAAACCATCCCAAAACCATTCCTGTCCAGAATCAAATTTGAGCGACTTTACATTGTGAAGTGTTCACCCTTGGCCTCAAACTTTGTGGGCATGCTGTAATGACCAAATGGTGATGATACACGAAGTGGTGCATCAAGGGTAAAAGCCTAGCATCAATGGATCTACAGAAATCTGATTCTACTAATTTCTAGGGTTTATCAAATCTCCATTGTCAACTTCTTCCTCTTAAGCTCAAACTTGGTGGATTCCCTCATTTATACCTAGCCTTCGACCTTGGTGAGTATCTCAGTAAGTTGGTAACATCTTCTTGCCCAAAACCATACCAAACACCTTCTGGTGATTTGGTAAAACCAGCATTTCCACCTCTTTCCCTTTTACCCTTGCCCCCAACTTTTTACCACAGTCTCTAGTAGTTGCATTTCACCTCCAGTAAAAAACCCGAGTCATCAGGTCACCAGGAGGTGGGGTAAAACCCCCCATTTTCACCCTGGACAACATCTTTTTCTACCTTTCCCTCTTCCTTTTCTTTTCTTCCTAGCCCTACTTAGCCTCTAAGGCATCTAAAGAGCATCTCCAGGCCCTCCAGGTGCTAGTGGACAAGGTGGGGCACCCCAGAGTGCGCCGGCAACGGCAATGCCGGCCATACGCACGCTCTAGAGCGCGCTACAGTGCGCTCCCACACTGTAGCCGCCACCCAATGGCCGGCCCCGACAGCCTTGGACCTCCCTCGCGTGTCCCCCGAGACGCCCTCGGCGTCGATGACATGGCAAGCGGTCGATCCCCTCTCTCCCTTCTCTCCTCCGCCCACCCACACACATGCCCGGCGCTGGCCAGTTCGACCAACCGGGGAGCTCACACGCGCGGGCATCTCTCCCTCTCTCTTCTCTCCCCAAGGGCCTAGACCAGCCCCAGGAGCACCCCCGATCTGCCCCACGAGCCATCTCTCCCCTTTGGCCTCGGCTGCAACCTCGCCGGCGCACGGGTACACGATGCACCGCCCCCTCCTCTATTTAAGCCCCCCGGTTCCTCCTCTCTTTGCCCTTGGCCCACTTTCACCCTGAGCCGCTCTAGGGATCGCTCGGAGCCCCTGTGCTCGGGATCGATCGAGGCACCGCCGTGTCGGGGCTTCGTCGATATCGGGCTACCAGCCCGCTCTGGCCTTCCTTTCTCCTCCTTCGAGCCCCCAGTGAGATCCTACATCTTTTCCCATTCCTCCCTGACCATATTGCGGCTTGGAGCAACCCCGGCGACCCTCACCCGAAGCGGTTTCGCCGCGACCTCCTCCCCGCCGGTGACCCCGACCTCCTCCGGCCGCCCTTCCACCTCCAGAGGAATAGCGGGTCGATGCTGAGTTCACCCCTGCCTTCGCATGCCGTCGCCGTGCCTTGCATCATCATAGGTGAGCTTGCCGGCCTCCCTGTCGTGAGGTTAAAGATGACAGGCAGGGCCCGCCTGTCATCCTCACCTCCCTCCCCCTTCTCTCTCTGTCGCTGCCTTCGGGCCCTAGCAGTCAGGTTCGAATGCGCGCGCGTGCACCGGTTCGCATGGGCTGGTTGGCCTCTGGGCCGACCCACTTGCTGACCACCACCGGCTAGGGCATTGTGCCCATTTCTTTCCCTTTTTGTTTTCTCCTGCTACTTCCAAAAATTCCCCAGATATAAATAATTATCCAATACCCATATTTCTTCCACCTTAAGTCATAAAATAATCCCTAGTATTTAATAGTGCCATTTGTAATACTGTTTGAATTTTTTATTACTGTTTTATAATAAAACCTATATTTGGGCACCTTTTTGACTGTGTTAATTTATTTCCAAAATATTTTTAACAACAAAACCCTAGGAGAATATTTTTAGTATGACATTGGGTATTTATCAGAATAGATTAGCTTTTTTAAGAAGTAGTTGAATGCTCTGTTTTTGTGTGTTGCTTATTTTATCGCGATGATAGATTGCGCTGTTGACGAAGAAGTTGGACCCGGAGACTTCGAAGACCCCGGAGACTTTGCCGAGCCAGGCAAGCAACCCTTTGACCATGTTAAAGAAACTTCTTCATGCATGTCATATAACACTTGTTGATTCGATGAAATGATCATGATGAGGTGTTCCCCCTTTAGTGGGATACCTCCATTACTTTTAACGTTGAGACTTGCATCATGCATGACCCTACCACCTTATGAGGGTTGTACGGGTGGGAGTAGTTAGGTTGCTAAAAGATGCGACGCAAATAGGATTGGACATATGCATAGTGATGGCAAGAAATAAATGATTTCAAAGATTTTTCAAAAAGCCTCGTCGGGTGCCACTAATGCCCGAGGGAGATGATGATGAAATGGGTGACCACTTGAGAAAGAAGTGGTGTACCCGAACAAGTGAGTGTTGTGGTTTTTGAAAACAGATTGGTGTAAGTTGCGATCGTTATTCCAACCTTACATGTATGACCACGATACCAATTATGGGACGGGGCTTTGTTGATTACTATGGTTGGTGCTAGCAAGGAGCCCCCATTACTAGTGGCAAGAGTGAAGTGGTCACTCTTGAGACGGCGTCGTCCCTGAGTGGAAGTTCATGCGCTGTCTTTACAGGCACAGAGCACACCGTTGCGTGCCCTCGTGGATGATACAAGTGATGTATATTATGAGGGATGGCACCAACGAGTGGACTCTTTGTTTAGTATCACCAGGGGAAAGGCATTGTTCGGGTGCTTACCTCCAAATAGCCGTGTCCACGGTCAAGGACAGTTGAATGACCGCTCTTGTGCTACGTCCAAGTGTTTTAACAAACTGATGTGTGTGGGTGTATTGAAGACAAAGATGATACTTGAGCTAAGTCCAATCACTAGCTTGGAAAGCGATCTAAGTCCAATGACTTAGTATGATGAATGAGCACGAGGTGTTCAACCTCCAGCTTATGATGATATCGGTAACTTTTTCATATGGATATCTACTAATTGTTGATGCATGCTCACTAGTTACTTGATCATGACAGTTGCATCCAAATTAGCTTTCCGCAAAATCACCTACTTAGTGTTATACCATGCATCATTGCTACCTTGTTCCACAATTTGGGTTGCTTGCAAGTACATTCAAAGTACTCATTGGCTTGCCACTGGTTATTTAATTGGCCAGGTATGGTAGAACAGGAGTATGTTGAAGAGTTCGTTGGAGACTAACATGCGAACTATGACGCTTCCCAGTCAGAATGCCTATATATTAAGGCAGATGGCATGGGTTCACGCTTTTGATCAAGATTTCCACTGCTTTTTCTAGCTTAAGTGTTTGGCCCGTGTGCCCTATTTATGTAAGACTTGACCATCATGGTCATTATTTATGTAAGACGTTAAATGTGGATGTAAGACTCTTGTTATCCAGCTTCTGTGTGTTCAGTGAGTATTGATCTTTGGGATCACTGTACACGTGCATTCGGCGACCATGACTTATGCGTCGGGGTCCCCGACAGAGCTGGTATCAGAGTCATCCTAAGTGTAGGAAGCCCTTAGTTAGCATGGACGTTAGCCAGTATAAAACTGACTTTTAAAACTACACCTAGCATTTGTACTTAGGAATTCTGCACTATTTACCTCTTCTTATCTTCACCACACTCGGGAGCTACTTCGGCAAGCCAAGAAGAAGCCAGACAAGATCAAGAAGGATGGAGCCCCCGAGGGACGATCAGCTATCGCTTACAGAGGAAGATTACCCCCCGCTAGTGATACACCCACACATCATCATCGCATGAGTGCGAAGGAGTACCGTGAACACTTCACCGACATGCCAAAAAAGCGTCGTCGGGATGGACCTCCTTGTTCCCCGATCCCTCCAATTGGGAACGATGCCCGTTCAGGTGATGAACAGGAGGAAGACCCAGAGGAGCATGATTACGAGACCGAGCAATCCACCACCTGAGTCCAAGAACCCCTAGGGTACGATCAGTCATGTACCCTGACGGGGTTATTACCCCTGGGTAGGCCAAAGCAACGAGGTTCTCCCCATTTTTGTTCGAAGAAAAACTATGTGGCCGGCTGGTCGAGGCCGGCTGGAGGACATACGGCTCGAGCTGGCGCCGGCTAGCGCCCCGAACGGCTGGTCAAGGAGCCGGCCCGACTCTCGGCGGGCTGGGCACGGTCGGCTGCCTCTGAGCTGCCTCTCCCATTGACCCTGGGATGGGCATGCGACATCCCGTCCCTCTGCACACGGGTATAACGACACGACACGACCGACACGACGGGCAGCCCTGTGGCTACAATGGTTGCT
Organism: Hordeum marinum; assembly: GCA_022496015.1. NCBI lineage: Eukaryota > Viridiplantae > Streptophyta > Magnoliopsida > Poales > Poaceae > Hordeum > Hordeum marinum. The sequence goes on from CM039677.1 coordinate 169,912,969, forward strand.
GACGCACTTCAGTGCATGGCTACAATCCGGCCGTCCCGACCGCTGACCTTGGCGAGCGCGACCTGGCAAGGGAACAGTGCCGGAATGCCCTCGCCAACTCGATTACCTGCCTCGGCGTCGCTACAGCGTGGCCAGCCGTACCGGAGACTTCGGCCGGCTCGCGCTACGCGACGCCCCCCCGGGCGACCCGGGCCACGGTAGGTGGGCAAGGGCCAATCATAGAGCTGACTGGTGGACCCCAACAGGAGATGGGACCCCTCAGCTGGCGGACCCCACCGATGACGAGACGAGACGAATGGTGGGACCCCCTCGCCAGCTGGAGAGACTACCAGCCGGGGGGTTGGCCTATAAACCCCCTGAGGCCCCCATGCAATGGGGATGGACGATCATCCTGCACACACAGAGACCTCTCAAACCCCCTCTAGTAGTGGTGGAAGACGATCCGGCTGCTCCTTCTTCCTCCGCCAAACACAGCTCCAGGAGCGCCCTTGCATACATACTCATCCATCCAACTAAGCCAAACAGGACTAGGGGTGTTACCTCCCTCGGAGGGCCCTAAACCTGGGTACATCGTGTGTCATCGCCGCTTGTGCTCAATCTCGCACCCGTAGCCCGTCGGCGTCCTCCGGCCCCAACCAACCATGATAAGCCACCCTATGGCATCTATCGTGAGAAAACGACGACAGTTGGCGCCCATCGTGGGGCCGTATGTGGCTCCGGCCGGATTCATGCTCCGGGCGGGACCCCTCGCCATTCCCAGCCGTCGCCACACGTCCAGGCAAAATTGCAGGCTCATGGGGCATGCTCCGGCATGCCCTGCGGGCAACTCCATCGGCCTCACGACCGACATCGACGCGCTCACCAAGCGCTTCGTCAGGCTTAGGCTCGCCGAGACTCCGTCCGCTGACGAGTACCCCGCGCAGGTGGTCGTATACGCCGGTCCGCCCACGGCCGTGGGTGTGCTCGCCGTGACTCAGTCTAGCAGCTCTCATGGTTGCATGGGAGTAATGGCCGTCACTTCCTCCAGCGCTTCGGCACGGGCGCGGGCCACGGCTAGCGCTGCCGCTGCCCGTGTCGGCACGGCTCTCCGGGGCTTGAGCACTCCTATCACCCCAACGGCGAACCCCAACATCGTCGCGGCCGATCTCGAGGCGGCTCGTCATGTCCTGTTCGAGGACGCCACCGCCCTCGCGGCCACGCGGCGCCGCATGGAGGCAGCCCAGCGGGAGTACACTTGTGCCTACGGACTTACCCCGGCTGGCACCGAGCCCAGCCGGCGTGGGGCTATGCGCGACCGCGGTTGCGTGGTTGCTGAAATCCTCTGCGGCAAGATGCCCGTCTATGACACCCCCACAGCCAACTTGTGGGCTCTCAAGGTGGCCTATGAGGAATTGGCCACCTTGGAGGGCGAAGAGCGTACTGCCCACGAGCACAACATTAAGGAGCTCATCGATGCTGCTGATGCGTAGCAGCATCTGCTCGCGACGGGCGGTGCTACCACAGAAGGCCCCCGGCCCGAGCGTGAGGGCATGGGAACTGCTGGCCGCCAGGCAGCCCAGTACTCCTCCTCCCCTCGCATCTTTGGCTGCCGGACGAGATGAACTACGCCCGGCCCTCTCAGCCGCCGGGGAGAGAGCAACCGACTGTTAACAGCCGGTGCACCAACAACCCTCCTCAAAGCGGCTGCCATCATGAAGCGCCGGCATCCGGAAGCCGGCGCAGCTACGGGCACACGCTGCCCCCGCGGCGCGAGTCGGGACAATAGGTTCCACCTACCGTCCGCACCTACCATCCGCAACTCCTGCGACGGGGTGCCCGAAGTACTAGCCGTGCAAGACTTCATTGAAGGCTGCCGAGACGGCACCCCTCTCAAGCATAAGCTTCTGTGCTCCGAGCCGGACACGCTTGCCGAGCTCATGGCCAAGGCGGACAAGTACGCCACGGCTGATTAAGCCATCCGGGCCAAGACGACCTCGCCGGCCAAGGCAACGGCAGCGCCGGCAACATCCCGGCCGGCTGCCGACAACCGGCAGCCGCAGATCAACAAACACACGAATGACCAGCCGGATCCCTGCTACGGAAGCCGGCAGGTCAACACCATCGAGGAGCAGGTGCAGGCTACCCAGGCTTCCAGCCAGCGTCAGCGCGCTAGCAAGGCTACCTGGCAGCCGAAGCTCACCTTCGAGCAGATGCTCAACCTCCCCTGCAAGAACCACTCAGGGCCCAAACCCTCTACGCACACGGTCCGACAGTGCATCTTCTCACAGCGATTGGCCCGGGGGGACGGCCTTCTGTCTCCTCCCACGCCGCCAGCCCGGGCGCCGGCCCCGGCCCAAGAAGCCGCCCGCACCGGCTCCGGCTCCGGACCAGAATAACAGTCGTCTGATCGACCAGTTCCCCAACCAGGACGGCTACTACGTCGTCTTCACCAGTGAAGAGACGGGCAAACATACTCAACGCCAGCTCCGACATGAGGTGAACGCCACCATGCCGGCAACTCCCCAGTTCATGCACTGGTCAGAGAAGTCAGTCACTTGGAGCAAGGTTGATCACCCCGCAGTGATGCCGAGTCCCGGCAGCTATGCCCTGGTCCTTCACCCCACCATCGCCACTAAGGAACAAACTTGCCGCTTCTCGCGGGTGCTGATAGATGGTGGCAGCAGCATCAACATCCTCTACCTCGACACTATGCACAAGCTGGGGCTGAAGATAGAAGACCTACAAGCTTGCTAGAGGTCTTCCATGGCATCGTGCCTGGAAAGTCCTGGTCCCCTGTCGGCAAGATCACACTCGACGTCCTCTTTAGTAGACCCGGCTACTTCCGCCGTGAGTTGGTTCTGTTCGAGGTCGTGGACCTCGCGAGCCCCTACAACGCGCTGTTGGTCCGGCCGGCTCTTGTCAGCTTCATGCTGGTCCCTCATTATGCCTACCTCAAGATCAAGATGCTAGGCCGCAAGGGAATCATCACCATCACGGGTGATTACAAGATGTCGCTCGAATGCACTCGAGACGGCATCCGGCTGGCTATGGCCCTGGAGATCGCCGAGGAGAAACAGCAGCTCGACCGGCTCGTAGCCCTTGCTGCTAGCCAGCCAGAAGTGCCGGATCCTCTCTCACAATCTGTCGGCGAGGCCTCCTTCCAGCCGTCCAAAGACACCAGACAAATCCCGCTCAACCCGGCCAACCTAGCTCAATGCGTTACCATCGGCTCCTGCCTCAACAACAAATAGGAAGGCAAGCTCGTCGACTTCTTCCATGAGAATCAGGACATCTTTGCATGGTCCCCCAAGGATACGTCGGGTGTTCCGAGGAAGTTTGCCGAGCACAAACTCCATGTTCGGCCAGACGTCAAGCCGGTCAAGCAACCCCTGTGCCGCTTCTCCGAGGAGAACCGACGTACTATAGGCGAAGAGATCGCCCGGCTGCTCGCAGCCGGATTCATCATGGAAATGTTCCATCCGGACTGGCTGGCCAACCCAGTCCTGGGGCTGAAGAAGAACAAGACCTGGCGCATGTGCATTGACTACACTAGCCTAAACAAGGCATGTCTCAAGGACCCCTTCGCTATGCCGCGGATCGAGCAAGTCATCGACTCCACAGCCGGCTATGACTTGCTGTCCTTCCTGGAAGCCTACTCCGGCTACCACCAGATCAAGCTGGACCCAAAAGACTGGCTTAAGACCTCCTTCATCACGCCCTTCGGGGCCTACTGCTACATCACTATGTCCTTTGGCCTGAAGAACGCAGGCGCCACCTTCCAATGGTGCATGTAGAAGTGCCTCCTGCCGCAGATAGGCAGGAATGTCCACGTCTATGTTGACGACATCGTCGTCAAAACCAAGAAGCACTTCAGCCTCCTTGATGACCTCTGGGAGACCTTCGCGAACTTGTGCGAGTACAAGATCAAGCCCAACATGGAGAAGTGTGTCTTCGGCATCCCGGGCGATCAACTCTTGGTCTCTTCGTGTCCGCTCGCAGTATCAAAGCTAACCCCGAGAATATCAGTGCAATCGAGCGCATGCGCAAGCCGACCCGGCTCCGTGACGTCCAGAAGTTCACTGGCTGCCTCGCCTCGCTCAGCCGGTTTATCAGCCGGTTGGGGGAGAAGGCATTGCCCCTCTATGGGCTCCTTCGCAAGACGACTCTAATCGAGCCAGGCCAAACCAAGAAGCAAGGCATTTTGGACTGGCCCGACAAGGCAGACGAGGCTTTCCGCGGACTCATGAAGGCTCTCACCCATGCGCCCATCTTGGCCGCGCAGGCTAAGAAGGAACGCCTGCTCGTCTATATCACGGCGACCACCCGCATCATCAGCGTCGTCCTGGTGGTTGAGCCGTCGGAGGAGGGCAAGTCCCTGCCGGTCCAGCGACCCATCTACTACCTCAACGAGGTCCTCTCCGTGTCCAAGCAAAACTACCCCCACTAACCGAAGATGTGCTACAACATATACTTCGCCGCCAAGAATGTCAAGCAGTACTTCCAAGAACATGCCATTACCGTGGTGAGCACAACCCCGCTCGGCAAAATCATGAGCGGACGGGACTCCACCGGCCGAATCGCCAAATGGGTCATCGCCCTCGCCGATCACGAGATCCGATACGAGCCGAGAACCGCCATCAAGTCACACGTGTTGGCTGACTTCCTCGTCGACTAGGCAGAGACGGAGTTCGTGCCGCCTCCCCTAGACTCCACGCATTGGTGCATGCACTTCGACGGCTCAAAAATGAGGACCGGCCTGGGTACCGGCATAGTCCTCTCCTCCCCAAAGGGTGACCAGCTCAAATACGCCCTCCAGATCCACTTTGCCGCCGCCAACAACGTGGCCGAGTACGAGGCCATCGTCCATGGCCTTTGGCTTGCGAAGGAGATCGGCATCAGGCGCATCCTCTGCTTCAGCAACTCCGACCTCGTGGTGCAGAAAGTCTTTGCCAAGTGGGACGCCAGGGATGCCAACATGGCTAGATACTGCTTCCTCGTACAACAACTCACCGGCTCCTTCGAGGCCTATGAGTTTCATCACGTCCCACGGGCGGACAACTAGGCGGCGGATGCATTGGTGAAGATCGGCTCCACCCAGCAGGCTATCCTAGCCAGCGTCTCCCTCGAAGGGCTGTTCAAGCCGTCAATCAAGCCTTCCCCAAAATCAGAGTCAATCTTCATGCCGGCGGGTGTTGCCGGCCCATCGACGGCCCCGGCCGCCTCCCCGGCACCTTCGCCACCGGCTCCCGAACCATTGGCCGCCCAGCCAGCACCAATCGAGTCGGCAGCGTCTGAGGCGGCCGGCTCCAGCGGCACGATCGTCATGATGACCATCGACCAGACGGCCCCGAGGGCTGGCGAACTGGTCCCGGGGACTGATCATCCAGTCCTGGGGGCTCCTGAGCCTGTCCCGGGGGCTGGCGCGCCGGTCCCGGGGGCTCCCGAGCCGGTCCCCGTCACGGCCCCCTCATGGGGGCCCTCGGCGTTTCTTCTACGGGGCGAGGTGCCCCCGAATGAGGATTTGGCAACGCAAATCCAATGCCGGCCCACGGCCTACAACATCATCAACAATGAGCTCGTCCACCATAGCACCACCGACGTCTTCATGTGACGCATTGAGCCAGAAAAGGGTCTGGAGATCCTCCTCGACATCCACCAGAGTGAGTGCGGGGACCACACTGCCTCAAGGACCCTGGTGGCCAAGGCTTTCCGCCATGGTTTCTTCTGGCCGACTGCTCTCGAGGTGACCAAGAAGTTGGTCGACGAATGCGATGGCTGTCAATTCTTCAGCATGCAAAGCCACATACCGGCCACAACCCTCCAAACCATCCCCCTCTCGTGGCCCTTCGCCATTTGGGGCTGGACATGGTGGGGCCATGCAAGACCGCTCGAGGCGGCATGACGCACTTGCTGGTGGCTGTCGACAAATTCACCAAGTGGATAGAGCTGCGACAATTCAAGAAGTTGGACGGCCCCATGGTCGTATGGTTCATCGACGACATCACGGTGCACTACGGCGTTCCCCACAGCATCATCACTAACAACGGCACAAACTTCGCCAAGGGCGCACTCGTGCGTTTCAGCTCCCAGCAAGGAATCCGGCTCGACCTGGCCTTCATCGCCCATTTGTAGTCAAACGGCCAGGTCGAGAGGGCGAACGGCCTCATCTTTTCCGTCATCAACCCCGACTCATGACGCCGCTGGTGAGGTTCGCCGGCTGCTGGATCGACGAGCTGCCGGCCGTCCTTTGGAGTCTCAGGAACACCTCGAACCGTTCAACCGGTTACACTCCCTTCTTCATTGTGTATGGGTCTGAGGCGATCATCCCCACCGACATCGAGTTCGATTCGCCTCGGGTCGCCCTATACATGGATAAGGATGCAAAGGAGGCAAGAGAGGACGGCGCCGACCTACTCGAGGAAGCTCGCGAACTGGCCCTGAGCCAAACAACAATCTACCAGCAGAAGCTCTGGCACTACCATAGCAAGCGGATCCGGTCACTCTCCTTTCGCGAAGGGGACTTGGTCCTCAGGCGGGTCCAACGAACAGCAGGACAACACAAGCTGCGTTCCCCATGGGAGAGCCCGTTCATCGTCAGCAAGGCACTGCACAACAATGCATACTACCTAATAGACACCCAGAAGCCGCAGAAGCGCAAGAGAGACGCCTCTGGTGAGGAGATGGAGCGCCCGTGGAACGCGGCACTCCTACGCCCGTTTTACTGCTGAGAAAAACCAATGTATGTATGTATCCCCACCCTTTTGGGCTTATGAATGCAATGGGTGCCCCAGGCCGGCTCTTAGGGCGCGCCCTGTCCTCACAAGTTCACTCACTAACAAGCTCCCCGACCCGGCTCCCGGGCCCGGGGATAACCGTCTGGACCTAGAACGCTTCTCCAGAAATTGGCTAAGGAATGTGAGCCAGCCAAACCCCCTCACCCATACCAGCTATAGAACCGGCTCCCGGCTGTCCGGTTGATGCGGCCTCGGGGCGGCAAGGTTTGGCTCACACGAAAGTTCAAACGAAGGGAGACCTCGGCTCGGCCCAGCCGGACCATCGCCGCATCTCTACCACTCTACTATTCTCGAAAGGCCCTCATGATTCCTAAGTTCTGACCCGGCTCCCCTGAGGCGGACTCCCCGACCCAGCTATAGACCGGCTCCCGGTTGTCGGGCTGGCGGGTTCGAAACCAAAGGAGAAAAGGAGAAAGATCGAAAAGAATCAAGCAGGGAAAAACAGGATAAGGATGAGTCGGCATGAGTAACAAGGCAAACACGCTAAATATTCATAGCATAAATGTTAAGACAAAAGCGGCTCACGACCAGCATAGTTCATTACATAAAACACCCCTAGTGGGTGGATTTGAGTCTAACTTGTAGGGAGAGAAAAGAGAAAGATAAAAAAAGCCCGGGGGCTCAGGCCACCAACGCGTCGCTAACCGGCGTGCCCCCAGCCGGCGGGTCGCTGGGCGGCTCGGCTCTTGCCTCGGAGGTGGTCACGGCCTTCGGGTCAGCCTCAGTTTTGGCCGTCTTGCCGCTCGAGTCGGTGCTCTCATCATCCACCGGGCCTCGGGGGATGCCAAAGGAGTCCTCGGGCAGTGGCTCGCCATCCTCGCCAAGGGCTGGCAGGAACTCGTCTGCGTCGACATACGATGCGAGCTCGTTGGCCTAGTGTATAAGGGCCAGCTCACGAGCCTCCTGCTCTACGGCCGGCATGTCCCGCATGGTCGGCAACCATCCCAGATCCATGCCGCGATACCATGACGTAACGAACCGGAGCGCCATCTGCGCCATGGCTCGGGCGGCCGACGCCTTTCAGGGATCGAGGTGGGGGACGACGTGCTCCAGCCACTAGGCCACGCGGTTTATCGGAGCTCCCCCACGACCCGGCCACAGCGCAGCAATAACCTCTTTGCCGACTGTCTTCGGCCGATCCACACTCCGCTCAAGATGGGTCATCCGCATCTCGATCGCGAGCCTGATCTTGTCCATGTCCCACGGGGCCTCCTGCTCGCTGGAGCGACCCTGTTCCTGAAGGTACTCCCGGTGCTCCTCAACGGCGCGCGCAGTGCAACACTGAGTTTCTAGGAAGCGCCCTAAGGGAAAGAAGAAGAAGAAAGAAAGGCGAATCAAAACACAAGAATCAGCAAAGGGAAAAGCGGCTGATTGGTGAAGAGAGGGAAAAGCACTTACCCACAGTGGCGTCGTCCACCCCAAGGGCGAAGTTTAGTGTCGCCGTCCGCTCCGTCTCCACAGCCGCCTCCAACGCGTCAAGGGAGCCCCAGACCTCCTCGAGCGTCCTCTCGAGGCGGGTAACTTTGTCTTGGAGGGCGGTGGTCCTCCAGGAGGCGTCAGATGCCTCCTTGATGGACGTCTCCCGGGCCACCACCTCCTTCGCCGCCTCGGCTTTGAGCCGGTCCCGGACCGCCTACCCGTCCACCACCAGCACGGTGAGCCGGTCCTTCTCCTGCGTGGGCGCCTGGACGTCTTGCACCACCCAGTCCGGCTCGGAGACGAGCCCGGCCTTCTCCTCCCGTAGGACGGCCCAGTCACCTGCAAGACACGATAGGTGTTAGCCAGCTCTCGAGGGCTATGTGCCCCTCCTGTGAAGTTCAACTGACCTTGCACGCATGCCAACTCCTCCACCAGGGGATAGAAGTCATATTTGTCGTGGTCATGGATGGCGACCGCCTCCTCGAATAGCTTTTGCCGGAGGGAGGTTCCCTCCTGTCGAAAGGACGCAAAAGATCAAAACGCGCTCATAAGAGATCCGGCCCGGCTGCCTGTCCGCCGGCTAGCCGGCCCGCATCTCGGGGGCTACACCCAGTTGGTGCACTTTTGCACCCCAATGAAAACTCTAAGACAAAGCTATCGGTCTTACCTCTACACGCTGCAGCGAGGCGTCTACCGCCTCCACGAACTGGGCCAGCTCCTGCCGGCACCGGTCCAAGACGCTCCCCAAGTACCCGAAGGAGGGGACCGGGCCGCCCGCCTGGCGAGCCGGCGGGGCTGGCACATGCGCCAACACCTCCTAGTCTTGGAGCAACTCCTGCATCGACCGCAGGGTCCTCCGGGCCCGGCCGCCGCTGCCACCTGGGCTCGCCACGTCACCAGCCACCAGGGGTGGGTTGATGACGGCAAGGGCCCGGGAGTCGCTTGCGGCCGCCCCCCTACCCGGCACCATCGCCGCCTCCGCTTCCTGCCCCTCTGACGCGACGATTGCGATGGAGGGAACCTCCACCTCCATGGCTGCCACCTCTGGCGTCGCGTCTGGGCCATCAGGGTCTTCGGCACCTCGACCCGGGCCGCCTCGACCGCACGTGGGGTCACCTCCGGCACCTCGGGCCAGGCCGCCTCGGGAGACGGCTCCGCCATCGTCGCCCCCACTTGGGACACATCTTGCATGGACGAGGGCACTGGCGGATCAATGGCCGTTCCTCGAGGCTCGCTCGACGCAGGCCTTGACATGCGGGTCGATTCTGTCACCAAGTCCGACGCTCGCAGGCGATCCACCGACCTCCTCCGCCTCCGGCTGCTCGAGGTCCCGAAATGCAAGGCCCCTCCTCGCGTCCAGGACTCGGAGGCTCGTAGCTCCGTGAGCCTCCTCTTCTCCTCCCGCTGGGTGGCCGCATGCTCGTGGGCCAGCCGGCTGGTGGCATCCGTCGGTTCCCCCGCCGGCTCCTCCTCGTGGAGCTCGATGGGGTCACTACAGCGCCCAAGGACTGGTTATTATCGGCTTGCGACCCGGAAGAAAACTCACATAAGGAAAAAACTTACCCGATGATGAGGGGCAAGGCATGCTTGGAGCGTGTCGGCGGTTTCCACACGGACACCTTCACCCGCTTCGGGGTGGGCGACGGGGAAGACGCCTCCCCTGAGCCGGCCTCTTCCCCCGGTCGGCTGCTCCGGTCGCCGGGGCTTGGGTCGGCTGTTCCTCGCTATTCCGACCCTGGCACGCTAAGGGAGGAGGCTCCGTCAGAATCATTAATTCATCATCATCATCGTTGTCGTCCGTCCAGTCCCTGATCGTGGGGGCAAGAGGGAACTCACCCGCTCTGTTGGGCTCTCCGGCCACGCCGGACCATCCGGCTCCGCTGGGAGCGCCGGTTCGCGGGTCTGCCGGCTCGTCGGCTCCTCCATAGTAAAACACCCCCTCCTTCGGGGGGCCTCCCATCACGTAGTCTTCAGAGTTGGACTTTTTACGCTCCGCCTAGAAGATCTGAGGATGCGGGCCGTCCGGCGTATTCTATCGCACCAGCAGCTATGGTCAGCACATCAATGTAAGCTCTCCAGCCGGCTGTCGGTTGGGAAGTATCAAACAAAGAAGAAACTACCTCGACGAAAGACTTACCAGGGGGGGCGGTTGATGCGGTCGTATGGCTCCATGCCGAAGGACCATGACGCGGGCTTTAGCTTGAACGCCGTAAGGGCGTTCACTTGCTTTGCCACCTGAGCTGGCGTCAGCTCGACGGTGGAAAGCCAACAGGGGTTGCGTCGGCCGGACATGTCGCAGATCCGGTGCGGCCTCAGCTGGAGGGGCAACACCCGGCACGAGATAAAGGCCGCCACTAGGTCATCAGCGACCATCCCCTCAGAGCTCTTCAGCTGCGTGATCCGTCGAAGCTCCTCCAGGGTCACGCCACGTGGGGCAGCCCCTAGCCAGTTTATCTGGGTGGACTACCTATCGACAAATCGCGACAGCCGGATGTAGTCCATTTTCGGGTCGGCGTTCTTCACGTAGAAGAACGTCCTGTGCCACCCCTTGTTGGAGACGATGAGAGAAAGAGGGGGAAAACGCGCGACACTGTGGCAGCACACCACCCTGCCACTACAGGCGTCGCTTTTCAACGACTTGAGATAGAAAAGAGCATTGAAGAATTCGATGAAGGGAAGAACGCTGAGGTACCCCTCGCATAGCGTCATGAAAGCGGAAAGATACAAGATCAAGTTGGCGCCGAGATTATGCGGCTGGAGCTCGAAGGTATCGAGGAGGAAGCGGAAGAAGAGACTCACTGGGAGCCCGAAGCCCGGGAGAAGTGCCAGAGGAACACGACGTGTGCCCCTGGCTGTGGCACCGGCGCCACCTCGTCGCCTGGCGTGCGTGCGACCACCCAATCCTCCGGCGGCAGCATGCGCATGCGGTGGAGCTCGGCGATGTCCGCCTTGACCACAATGGAGCCAGCCCAGCTCCCGCCACATCCATCGGCCATCACGACGGTGGTGTGGCGTGCGAGCGTGGTTGCATGTTCGGGCGGGATGTCGCGCGGGGAAGGCAAGGAAGCAAGTATGACGGGCAGCGAGGTGGCGAGTGAGGTGCGGGTATCTCCGCCCCTGCCCTTCCTCTCCTTTTATAGGGGAGGCCATGACCGGGGGACGTGGGATTAACTACGCCCACTCCACCGGAAACTCCACTCGCGCATGGGTAACGGCTGCTTCGAGGCGCAGAGGATCCTGGCCTGCACCCCGAGGCCTACTAGGCTACGCCTGGGGTCCTAGCGGGCTAGGCCAAGGCGACATCATGTCTCCCCGCGTGCGCGGGACCCGCTCCATCATCTGTCACCGCGTGGCGCGCAGCATGCCGGTGCGGGTCCCGGGGCGGTGCGTCGGTACCCGAGGCGCTGGGTCCAACGGCCGACCCGGCTGCCCTTTCTGCTTCGAGCCGGAGGCGGGTTTAGCTGGAGGGGAGCCACTGGCTCCCCTTTGTCTGCCGGACGCGGGCCCCTGTCGGCTTCGAGGACTACTGAAGGGGTTTTTACCCTTGGGTAGGCCAAAGCAATGAGGTCCTCCCCCTTTTGCTTCGAAGAAAAACTACGCGGCCGGCTGGTCGAGGCTGGCTGGAAGACGTCCGGCTCGAGCTGGCGCCCCGGATGGCTGGTCAAGGAGCCGGCCCAACTCTCGACCGACTGGGTGTGGTCGGCTGCCTCTAAGCTGCCTCTCCCGTTGACCCTGGGATGGACATGCGACGTCCCATCCCTCTACGCGTGGGTACAACGACATGATGCGACCGTTACGACGGGCGGCCCTGTGGCTATAGTAGCCGCTGACGCACTTCCGCGCGTGGCTATAGTCGGGCCGTCCTGGCCACTAACCTCGGCAAGCACGACCGGGCGAGAGAACAGTGTCGGCGCGCCCTCGCCCACTCGATTACCTGCCTCGGCTTCGCTACAGTGCGGTCGGCCGTACCGGAGTCTTCGGGCGGCTGGCGTTAGGCGACGCCGCCCCGGGCAACCCGTGTCGCGGTAGGTGGGCGAGGGCCAATCGTAGAGCCGGCTGGCGGGCCCCAACGGGAGATGGGACCACTCATCCGGCGGACCCCACCAACGACAAGACAGCAGGAATGGTGGGACCCCCTGGCCAGCAGGAGAGACTACCAACCGAGTCCCCCGACCCCTGTACTTAGAACATATAATAAGAGCCGGGGGGTTGGCCTATAAACCCCTCGAGCCCTCCATGCAATGGGGACGGACGATCATCCCCGCACACACACACAGAGTTCTCAAACCCCCTCTAGCAGTGGAGGAAGATGAGTCGGCTGCTCCTTCTTCCTCCTCCAAACACAGCTCCAGGAGCGCCCTTGTATGCATACTCATCCATCCAACTAAGCCAAGCAGGACTAGGGGTGTTACCTCTCTCGGAGGGCCCTGAACCTGGGTACATCGTGTGTCATCGCCGCTTGTGCCCATTCTCGCACCCGGAGCCCGTCGGTGTCCTTTGATCCCAACCACCCACGATAAGACACCGCATGGCATCTGTCGTGAGAAAACGACGACATACCCCTCATGCCAAGTCGAGTCCGTGTAATGGTTCATATGAAACCAAGTGTGCTTGTTGTTTGTTTTGTTGTTTGTGTTCCAATGCAACACGCACTTCTGCCTTAGGAAACATGTAAGCGACTCCATCATCTATCTTAATATATGTTGGTCTTTCGACCTTTGTTTCAACACACTTGCACTTGACCGACCCCCTTAGGTGCGCTTTTCCATTATTGCTTATCCTCTTGCTTATCCTTTTTATTTGACTTGGCTACTCAAAATAGGATGGTGACTCTACCCGCAATAGCTCCTTCACCAACCCTGAAGCCAGCAACTCCAGCCAACAACAGGGAGTTGGTGGGGCTGCTCACGGTGGAGGACGCCAGGAGCAGCCACAATGCGACATTCCCCTGCCACCACCTTCGATGGAGAACATGACCATAGCTCAGTTTCTCCAAGTTCTTTAGGAGGAGCACCAAGCCAACAATGCTGCTATCCAGCAGATGGCTCGGGCCCTCGTGAACAACCAGCAGCAAGGTAGGAACGGCAATGGCCGCTCCACGCTGTCTGAGTTCATGAGGAACTCGCCCCCAACCTTCACCGAGACTACTGATCCATTGGATGCTGATTACTGGAGCCGCGCCATCGAGGACCTCCTTGCACTGGTCAATTGTAATGAGGATCATGAGAAGGTGCTTTACCCCTCTCACTGTCTCGGAGATACCGCCCGAGCTTGGTGGGATGGATTCAAGGTCATGCAAGGGGAACGTGTGATCACGTGGAATGACTTCAAGGAAGGATTCTACACTGCACGTATTCCTTCTGGGATCATGGCTATCAAGAAGAGAGAATTCCAAGCGCTGAAGCAAGGAAGTGGCTCTGTCAAGGAGTACCTGTAAAAGTTCAACCTGCTATCAAGGTATGCACCTGAAGACGTCAGCACAAAGGCTACCAAGAAGGAACGCTTCATGGAAGGACTTCAACAGGTCCTGCAGTATCAGCTCATCGTTTGCGACTGTCGAACCTTCTTCGACTTGGTGAACAAGGCCCTGATGTTGGAAGACAAGCGTCATGCCATAGACGACACTCACAAGCGCAAGATGATTAGCAAGGGTATCCCCAGCAACCAGAAGCCTCGCCCCTAGCAGCCAGCCCTAGCCAAGGCAACCTATCAGCTGCAGCAGGCTAGACCTCCTGCACCTCGTTCAAGCTACCAGCCTCAGCATTATGCCAATCCCACGCCAGCCTACAACAACAACCCAATAACAACAATAGTGGCAGAAACTTCAACAACCACCATGGGCAAGTTGCTTGCTTTGGATGTGGCCAGCCAGACACATCTCTAGGTTGTGTCCCAACAAGAAGCCAGATGCACCGCGCCCCAATGCGCTAGCTCAAGGTCAAGCCCGTGGAGCACCACCAAGGAACCCCGCTCCCCGCAACCAGCCCAACAACGGCAATGGTCGTGTGAATCACGTCACCGCAGAGGAAGCCCAAGAAGACCCGGACGTCATACTGGGTACGTTCCTCGTCAACTCAACCCTAGCAACAGTACTGTTTGATTGTGGAGCTTCGCATTCTTTTGTCACCCAAAAGTTTGCACTTGAGAGTGGCATGAAACCTACAACCCTGGGTAGCCGTATGTTGATACAAACCCCAGGATCAGTTATAAGGGAGTTGAGATTAACATCAATGGGGTAGACTTCCTAGCGGATCTTATGATCCTGAAGTCAGAAGGTTTGGATGTGATCCTAGGCATGGACTGGTTAACCAAGCACCAGGGCATGCCGGACTATGCCAAAAGGATTGTCACCATGACCAATAGCCATGGAGTGGAAGTCAAGTATGTTCCCAACCTTGCCTCCATTCAAGCCCCTATGGCTAACTACCTATCGGGAGTTGCGTTGGATCAAGTGCCAGTGGTATGTGAGTACCTGGATGTGTTTCCTCATGAGCTGCCCGAAATGCCTCCTGACTGCGACATTGAGTTCATCATAGAGCTTATGCTCGGATCAAGGCCCATATATATGAAGGCCTACATGATGGGATCCGAAGAGTTGGCTGAGTTGAAGAAGCAACTAGTAGAGCACCTCAGAAAAGGATTTATTCGCCCTAGTGCCTCTCCTTGGGGATTGCTTGTTCTATTTGTGTCCATGAGGGACGGGACTATCAGACTCTGTGTCAAATACCGTTCTCTCAGTGAAGTCACAATAAAGAACAAGTACCCACTCCCCAAGATTGAAGACTTGTTTGATCAGTTGAATGGAGCCTAGGTGTTTTCCAAGATTGACCTCAGGTGTTGGTACTACCAGCTGAAGATCAGACCCCAAGACATTCCGAAGACGGCATTTGTAACCCGGTATGGCCTGTATGAATACACGATCATGTCCTTCGGGTTAACTAATGCCCCTGCCTACTTCATGTACCTCATGAATAAAGTCTTCATGGAGTATTTGGACAAGTTCGTTGTCGTCTTCATTGATGACATACTTGTCTTCTCCAAGTCTGAAGAAGAACATGAGGAACACTTGAGATTGGTCCTAGAGAAGCTTCGAGAGCACCAGCTTTATGCCAAGTTCAGTAAGTGTGAATTCTGGCTTCGTGAAGTTGGATTCTTGGGTCATGTGTTGACTGCAGAAGGATTATCAGTGTATCCTGCCAAGATTGAAGCCGTGACTAAGTGGGAAACCCCAACCACCGTAAAGGAAGTCAGGAGCTTCCTCGGACTCGTGGGGTGTTACCGCAAGTTCGTGGAAGGGTTCTCAAGCATTGCCCGACCCATGACCCAACTTTTGAAGAAGGATAAGAAGTTTGAGTGGACAGCCAACTGCGAGAAAAGCTTCCAGGAGCTCAAGAAGAGATTCACCACAGCCCCTATTTTGGCCACCCTCGGTATTCACAAGGAGTTTGTTATTTATTGTGATGCATCAGGAACTAGGCTTGGTGGAGTTCTGAGGCAAGAAGGAAGAGTTGTAGCAGATCTATCAAGACAGCTGCGACCCCATGAAGAGAACTACGCAACTCACGATCTTGAGTTTGCATCTGTGGTTCATGCCTTGAAGACATGGCGACATTACCTTCTGGGGAAGCGATGTTAGATATTCACAGACCACAAGAGTTTGAAGTACATCTTCACTCAAAGGGAGTTGAACACGAGGCAGCAAAGATGGCTGGAATTGATCAAGGATTACGACCTTAGTGTTCAATACCACCCCGGAAAGGCCAACGTGGTGGCAAATGCCTTAAGCAGAAAGGCTTGTTCCTTGAATGCTATGATGAAGGAAAGGCTACCCGCCTTGTATGAGGAACTTGAGACCTTCGGCTTGGAACTGGTTTCACCAGGATTCCTTGCCAACCTCGAAGCAAAGCCTACCTTGATGGATCATATCAAGGAAGCCTAGAAGGGACACGGGAGCATTGAAGGCATCAAGAGGAAGATCAAGGCAGACAGGCCCCAGGATTCTCGGTGGATGAACAAGGAGTTGTATGGTTCGGGACTCACATTTGCGTACCCAACAAGGAAGATCTCAAGAACCTGATCTTGCAAGAAGCTCATGACACTCCATACTCCATCCATCCTGGAGGAACCAAGATGTATCAAGACCTCAAGACAAGATTCTGGTGGCATGGCATGAAACGGGAGATAAGCACCTTTGTCGCCAAGTGTGACATATGCCAGAGAATCAAGGGTGAGCATCAACGACCCGCTGGACTACTACATCCCCTCAAAGTGCGTAAATGGAAGTGGGATAAAGTCAGGATGGATTTCCGCACCGGTTTGCCGAGGTCAAGCAAGGGAAATGATTCCATTTGGGTCATTGTCGACCACCTCACCAAGGTAGCCCACTTCATTCCTGTCAAGACGACCTACAATGAGAACCAGTTGGCCAACGTCTACATTAACTAGATTGTGAGCCTCCATGGGGTTCCTAAGGACATTGTGTCGGACCGAGGAGTCCAATTCACCTCAAGATTCTGGAATAGGTTCCAAGAAGTATTGGGACCCAAGCTCTCCTTCAGCACTACTTTTCATCCCCAGACCGGTGGGTAAATGGAACGAGTGAATCAGATACTCGAAGATATGCTCCGCGCTTGTGTTTTGGCGTAGGGAGCCAAGTGGGAAGATTGCCTACCATTCGCCAAGTTCTCCTACAACAACATCTATCAGTCGAGTCTTCAGATGGCACCATTTGAGGTGTTGTATGGACGCAAGTGCCATACTCCCCTCAACTGGTCAGAGACCGGAGAAGGATTAGTTTTTGCGCCAAACATCCTCCGTGAAGCTGAAGAGCAAGTTCAACTTGTCCGAGAATGCCTTGAGACCGCCAAGACTAGGCAGAAGAGCTAAACCGACTCTCACCGCCGAGACATGAGCCTCCGAGTCACGCCTCTCAAAGGGAACAAGCGTTTCCACATCAAAGGGAAGCTCGCACCAAGATTCATCAGCCCCTTCAAGATCACCGACATGCGAGGAGAAGTTGCATATCAGCTAGAGTTACCTTCCGAGCTGTCAGATGTGCACAACGTCTTTCCCGTGTCACAGCTCCAGAAGTGTCTGCAAGTTCCCAACCGCCCTGACCTCTTCAAGGACGTCGACCATCAAGCCATCGATCTTCAGCCAGATCTCACTTATCGTGAGAGGCCAGTTCGCATTTTGGATGAAGCCGAGTGCTACACCCAAAGCCGCACCATCAAGTACTTCAAGCTCCAATGGAGCAACCACACCGAAGATGAAGCAACCTCGGAGCGTGAAGATTATCTTAGATCGAAGTTCCCACATCGTTTTAGCGCTTAGCCTAGGAATCTCCGGGATGAGATTCTTGTAAGGGGGAAGGTCTGTCACACCCTGGCTTTGTAGCACATTGTTACGTTTGGGTTTATAAAATTTGGAGCCAACTAAAACTTTTTCAAAGTGCTTGTGCTTGTTTGCTATGCGGTTTGCTTGCTTGATGATTGTGTTATTTGGCACTACTAGGCTTTATTCCACTTCATATTCATCTTCCTTGTTCCAAAACTCTTGCCTAATGATCATGCCATGAGAATAGTGCACAAAACTATTTTTATCAAATTTTGTTTCAACCAAAAATAATTTATTTAAATTAAGTTTCCAAAACCCCTGAAATGAGGTTTGCACTTCAAATCCTCAAATTGAGTGGATTCTTCTTTTCCAAAAGCTTTATTTCAAACCCACTATATATAAGACTTCCCAAAACCTCCAAATATTATTTTTAAAGATTATTTTCATATTTTATTTAAAGTCTTTTTCTTCAGGCCAAAAATTGCTTTTCCTAGGCAAAAATCATTTAAATGCTTTGAAAATATTTGAGAAAATTTAGACGAACTCACTGGACATATATTGTCCATATATATGAGTTTCAGCACAAGGGCATGATCAAATCATGGGCAAAACCTCTCAAAACCCTTTCTGTTCAAATCAAGCTTTTGGAATATTTCTATCAGAAATATAATCAATAAATTCTAGGAAAATTCCAGCAAGTTAACAATATCATAGGTGATGATCTTGCAAAGTTTCATCTCAATCCAAAATTAGTTTGATTCATCAAACCATCCCAAAACCATTCCTGTCTAGAATCAAATTTGAGCAACTTTACATTGTGAAGTGTTCACCCCTGGCCTCAAACATTGTGGGCATGCTCTAATGACCAAATGGTGATGATACACGAAGTGGTGCATCAAGGGTAAAACCCTAGCATCAATGGATCTACAGAAATCTGATTCTGCTAATTTCTAGGGTTTATCAAATCTCCAGGGTCAACTTCTTCCTCTTAAGCTCAAACTTGGTGGATTCCCTCATTTCTACCTAGCCTTTGACCCTGGTGAGTATATCAGTAAGTTGGTAACATCTTCTTTCCCAAAACCTTACCAAACACCTTCTGGTGATTTGGTAAAACCAGCATTTCCACATCTTTCCCTTTTACCCTTGCCCCCAACTTTTTACTACAGTCTCTAGTAGTTGCATTTCGCCTCCAGTAAAAAACCCAAGTCATCAGGTCACAAGGAGGTGGGGTAACCCCCCCCCCCATTTTCACCCTGGACATCTTCTTTTTCTACCTTTCCCTTTCCCTTTCTTTTCTCCCTAGCCCTACTTAGCCTCTAAGGCATCCAAAGAACATCTCCAGGCCCTCCAGTTGCTAGTGGACAAGCTGGGGCACCCCAGAGCGCGCAGGCAATGGCAATACCGGCCATACGCATGCTCTGGAGTGCGCTATAGTGCGCTCCCGCGCTGTAGCCGCCCCCTAGTGGCCGGCCCCAACATCCTTGGGCCTCCCCCGCGTGTCCTTCGAGGCGCCCTCGGCGTTCGTGACATGGCAATCGGTCGGCCCCCTCTCTCCCTTCTCTCCTCCGCCCTCCCACACGCGTGCCTGGCGCCGCCTGGTTCGGCCAACCGGGGAGCTCACACGCGTTGGCATCTCTCCCTCTCTCTTCTCTCCCGAGGGGCCTAGACCAGACCTAGGAGCAACCCCGAGCTGCCCCACGAGCCATCTCTCACCTCTACCCTCGGCCGCAACCTCGCCAGCGCACGGGTCCACGGGGCATTGCCACCTCCTCTATTTAAGCCCCCCGGTTCCTCCTCCATCCACCCTTGGACCCCTTCCACTCTCAATCTTCCCCCTAAGCCGCTCTAGGGACCGCCCGGAGCCCCTATGCTCGGGATCAACCGAGGCACTGCCGCGTCGGGGCTTCATCGATCTCGGGCTTCCGGCCCGCGTCGGACTTACTTTCTCCTCCTTCGAGCCCCTAGTGAGCTCCTGCATCTTTCCCCCTTCCTCCCCGACCATTTTGCTGCTTGGAGCAACGCCGACGACCCTCACCCAAAGCGGTTCCGCCGTGACCTCCTCCCCGCCGGTGACCCCGACCTCCTCCAGCCGCCCTTCCACCTCCAGAGGAATGAAGGGTCGATGCTGCGCTCATCCCCGCCTTCGCCTGTCGTCGCCGTCCCCTGCCTCATCACCGGTGAGCTCGCCGGCCTCCCTGTCGCGAGGTTGAAGATGTCAAGCGGGGCCGCCTGTCATCCTCACCTCCTTCCCCCTCCTCTCTCTATTGCTGGCCTTCGGGCCCTAGCCGTCAGGTTCGAACGCGCGCGCGCTGGTTCGCCTAGGCAGGTTGGCCTCAGGGCCGGCCCAGTTGCTGGCCGCCTCCGGCCAGGGCACTATGCCCATCTGTTTTCCTTTTTCTTTTCTTCTGCTACTTCCAAAAATTCCACAGATCTAAATAATTATCCAATACCCATATTTCTTCCACCTTAATTCTTAAAATAATCCCTAGAATTTAATAGTGCCATTTGTAATAGTGTTTGAAAATATTTTTATTACTATTTCATTTTAAAACCTATATTTGGGCACCTTTTTGACTCTGTTAATTTATTTCCAAAATATTTTTAACAACAAAACCCTAGGAGGATATCTTTAGTATGACATTGGGTATTTATCAGAATAGATTAGCATTTTTAATAAGTAGTTGAGTGCTCTGTTTTTGTGTGTTGGTTATTTGATCGTTATTTTATCGCGACGATAGATTGCGCTGTTGACGAAGAAGTTGGGCCCGAAGACTTCGAAGACCTCGGAGACTTTGTTGAGCCAGGCAAGCAACCCTTTGACCATGTTAAAGAAACTTTTTCATGCATGTCATATAACACTTGTTGATTCGATGAAATTATCATGATGAGGTGTTCCCCCTTCGGTGGGATACCTCCGTTACTTTTACCGTTGAGACTTGCATCGTGCATGACCCTACCACCTTATGAGGGTTGTGCGGGTGGGAGTAGTTAGGTTGCTAGTAGATGCTACACAAATGGGATGGAACTTATGCATAGTGATGGCAAGAAAGAAATGATTTCAAAGATTTTTCAAAAAAAACGTCAGGTGCTACTAATGCCCGAGGGAGATGATGATGAGATGGGTGACCACTTGAGAAAGAAGTGGTGTACCGGAACAAGTGAGTGTTGTGGTTTTCGAAAAAGGATTGGTGTAAGTTGCGACCGTTATTCCAACCTTACATGTACGACCATGATACCCCTTATGGGATGGAGCTTTGTTGATTACTATGGTTGGTGCTAGAAAGGAGCCCGCATTACTAGTGGCAAGAGTGAAGTGGTCACTCTTGATACAGGGTCGTCCCTGAGTGGAAGGTCATGCGTTGTCTTTACTGGCAACGGGCACACCATTGCGTGCCCTCATGGATTATACGAGTGATGTATATCATGAGGGATGGCACCAACGAGTGGACTCTTTGTTTAGTATCACCATGGGAAAGGCATTGTTCGGGTTCTTACCTCAGGTATGTTTAAATACTGCGAGTCGTGGATGACACGGAAGTTCCCCGAGTCTTGTGGGTAAAGTTTGCAACCTCTGCAAAGTGTAAAACTATTCGAATAGCCGTGTCCACGGTCGAGGACAGTTGGATGACCGCTCTTGTGCTATGTCCAAGTGTTTTCACAAACTGATGTGTGTGGGTGTGTTGGAGAAAAAGATGATACTTGAGCTAAGTCTGATGACTAGCTTGGAAAGTGATCTGTCGTGGATGACACGGAAGTTCCCCGAGTCTTGTGGGTAAAGTGTGCAACCTCTGCAAAGTGTAAAAATATTCGAATAGCCGTGTCCACGATCGAGGACAGTTGGATGACCGCTCTTGTGCTATGCCCAAGTGTTTTCACAAACTGATGTGTGTGGGTGAGTTGGAGACAAAGATGATACTTGAGCTAAGTCCGATGACTAGCTTGGAAAGTGATCTAAGTCCGATGACTTAGTATGATGAATGAACATGAGGTGTTCAACCCCCATCTTATGATGATATCGGTAACTTGTTCATATGGATATCTGCTAATTGTTGATGAATGCTCACTAGTTACTTGATCATGACATTTGCATTCAAATTAGCTTTCCGCAAAATCACCTACTTAGTGCTATACCATGCATCATTGCTACCTTGTTCCACAACTTGGGTTGCCTGCGAGTACATTCAAAGTACTCATTGGTTTGCCACTGGTTTTTTAATTGGCCAGGCATGGAAGACCAAGAGTATGTTGAAGACTCTGTTGGAGACGAACATGCGAACTAGGACGCTTCCCAATCAGAATGCCAGTAGGTTAAGGCAGATGGCATGGGTTCACGCTTTCGATCAAGATTTCCGTTGCTTGTTCTAGTTAAGGTGTTTGGCCCGTGTGGCCCTATTTATGTAAGACTTGACCATCATGGTCATTATGTCACCCCCAAGATGCGCGCCTATCCATTTTAAGCCACGAGGGCATCGCAAGGTATAGATGCGCATCTTGCCGTTAGCAAGAATAGTATCATCACAACATACAATACTAAAAGAGATGAGTATACAAGATTGGCTTACACTCGCCACATGCTAACTTACAATGTCACTCAATTCATATCATCAAGTTGAACACAGGGTCCGACTACGGACGAAATCAAATGATAAAATAGATGTAAATGATACTATCAAGCTATCCCAAAGATCACGGCCAGGTCCTCTACTCATCCGGATACATCACGTACATCCTGCCTCTTTGCTCATCATATTCCCACTGGAGCTGGGTAAGATCATCCTGCATGAACTCATCTGAACCTACACCTCGAGTGTTGTAGTAAACTGTGAGCCACAGAGATTCAGCTATCACGTGCCCGGGTACCCAGACTATTCAAGCTTAAAGGTTGGGATGTGGTAAGTGTTTAGTTTGCAGTAGCACTAAGAATTTATGGTGGATAACTTACGCAACATGAGAGTAAATATGGGTGGCCTATGATGAACGATCGAATTCTAGAATGATCTCTATGAGATCCTGAACACTTACATACGTCAATCATAACCCCACCGTGTTCTCTCTCGGATCATGTTCACGAGCAGAGACGACCACGGTTACTCACACAGTTGGTGCATTTTAATTAGAGTTTACTTCAAGTTTACTATAACCGGGTGTTAAAAAAATATCCAAGTTGCCACATAACCGCGGGCACGGCTTTCCGAAAAGATTTAACCCTGCAGGGGTGCTCCAACTAATTCATTACAAAATTAACCACACTCCACGAGAATAGCCTCGACAACGGATCTCGCGGTCATCGCAGGTAATTCCAAAGGAATTCCAACACCTCAAGAAAAAACCCAAAGAATGTCAGACTCCACACGCAAGACATTCGATAAAGGTAAAACAAATCCATCAAGACCACCTGACGTGTCGACGAACCCGATAAGAGCCGCGTATCTCGTTCTCAGGACATGACGGATAAGCTAAGCGTATGGAGGCGTGATAGAAATCTCCCAAGTTGCCCTGGGTTGGCCCGGCATAGTGTTCTCATATTTTACGGGAATGCTAATCCTTTGTTCAACTGGAGTTCTCATGAAATTATTTTTATCCGGTGTGCTTCTTTTCAAGATAATTCTATCCTCTTCAATATTGCAAGATCAATCCTCTTATTCTTTTCGGAGTTCATTTGATCCGTCCCAACTTGTCTTTGTTTTTACCCACTCTCCCGCCCTTTTTCTTCAATGATTAAATTCTCATCCAAGTGCCTTTTCTATTCAGGTGATGCTTCCGCTATCTTTCTTCTGTATCGTATCGAGTGATTCGTTGTGAAGATGCTCAGTGCTCAGGTTTATCATTTATTAGTATTCATCTTTGTTTTCTTTTCCGGTGGATTCAATTCAAGTTCTTGGTGTTCCTCATATCATATTCATTCTCTAATTGCTCTCCCATGTTGGAATTCTTATCTAAGCCTCTCTTGCTTATTCATATCTCTATTCTTCCGGAGTGGGGAAGATATCTCAGAAGATTCATGTTTTCTTTCAATCCTTCCAAATTATTTTGAGGTTCTCACCTCATCAAGTTCTTAATTTTACCGGTGCCATCTCTTCCTAAGCAATCATTCCAATGGTGGTTTCTTTGAGTGGGCCCATAACCCATAGGTTTTTCCCTAGGATCTTACCTGGCTCTTCTAATCTTTCCGAAGATGTTACCAACTCCTTCTCAATATGATGTAAGAATGAATTCCATCAGAGATATTCCTTGTCGAACACCGCTTCTAAATTATTTTCATCATTGGCTCGACCTTTGCTCATTCATTATTCCGGAGTGCCTCAGTAATTCATGGTGTTGCTTCTCTTCATCATTCTCTGTGTTGAAGACCGAAGGAGAGTTTCTCTTAATCTTAGTCCATTCTCTTGAAGAATTGTGATCCCATCTTGATGCTTTCCTCTCAAATTGTTGCTGATTATGAGTAACCCCTTCCGTATCTATCCAGTGCATTTCATCATTGTTTCCATTTCTCGATCCTCCGAAGGCCATAGTTTCAGAACATTTCTTCGTTCTCAACTTTCAACTTTCGTTCTCAAATTCTTCTTAAGTGTTGTTCCTTCGTTCGTATCTCAGTTATTTCAGTGCTTCAATCAAGTTTTCCATCAGGCGGATTGTGATCTCTTCGTTCTCTGTGATTCCGTTCATTTTCAATTCTTACTAGTGTCCTTGTGCAAGACTTCTCCAAGTTTGTGAGCTCTCTCTCTTTCTCTTCAATTCTTTGCAACAAGAATAAGTGGTGTGTGAAATTCGTTGCTTATCATCAATAGAACTTGATGAAGGATAAGAATAACATAAATCTTATTCCTGTTGCATCGAGCTTTCAATCCTTCTTCCGGAGTTGTTCATGATATCAAATTCTCGATTCTAAGTGTTCATCTTTTCTTTTCTGGAGTTCCTAGTTTTCTCAAGTATCTTGTCGCTAAGCTTCATCTAATTCATACCAAGGCGTCAATCTTGTCTTTTTTTGCAACCTTCAATTATTTTCTATCATCCTTTCATTCCGGAGTTCTTCCCGATGGTTCTTCATGGTGGGTTGTTAAGGATGTAATTCTTTCTTGAAGTATTCAGCAAGATTCTTGTTGGAGGTGCTCAAGTTTTTCTTTATCTAGGATTTCTAAGTTCAATTCCTTCTCCACTGTCTTTTGAGATGGTGTTATTAAATGTCAAGAATGAGATAAGTACACGCATCATGTCTTCTCAGAGTATCTTGGGTTGGATTTAACCTAAAGCATTTACTAAGGATGTTCCTATCATGGTGTCGTAAATGATTCAAGTGTCTCCTCCTCTTCTTGGTGAAAGAAGTTTTGCACATCTTCTTGCTCCCAAGCAATCAATTGTTTCTCTTGTGGCAGGTTGTCACCTCACAATTTTGAGATGTTTTCCATAAGCCCATAACAAGCTTATTCTTATCATTGTTGGTTTTTAACAACTCTGTTCAACCTTGCTTCAAAATTCATTGGTGGTAGAAGTTCTTATTTTCTTCTCTGTTCTCTTCTCTTCAAAGATCTAACTTCTATTCTTTTGTTCCGGAGGCATTGTGGTGTTGTTCTTTCCAACTCACATCTAGTTTTATTAAGATAATGTTCTTTCCTTGCTTATTCATTTGACACGAGTGTTATGTTATCTATTCAAGTTCTCCCATCTTATCAATTTTGCCCATCTATCCTACCGAAGTGCTGCCGAAATTTCTTGTGAATTCTTTCTTGTTCCCATGTCAGTCTTCATCTCTTTGCAACCTTCGGGTTTGTTGATTTCACTCATTTGTCAGGGAAGCAACTAAGCTTTACCTCTTGCTCTTTGTCTTCCCCTTCTCATTCTAGATCTCGAGATGAGATCCTTCTGTAGTAGAGGAGAGTTGTAACAGCCCGGGACCGATGCTACAGAAGATTCCCCTTTTATTCCATTGTCATCGTGTGATTCGTCTGGTAGTCGCATACATCATTGCATCATTTGCATCATTTGCATAGCATCGTCATTCGTTTTTGAAAACTTGCATCCGTTAGTAGCTGGCGGTTCTCTCTGTTCGTGTCGTTGACCGTTTCGAGACCAACCAAACACGCACGCCCCTGCGGCATTATTTAAAAAAATGTTTTAAAAGTCGCTTTAAGAATATTCTCGGATTGGGTCAAAAGTTGGTGTGCGATCTTGTTTTATCGTAGGTGGACCACCTGCCAAATTTCATCGCATTCTGAGTTCGTTTGATACCCCATCGATCAACCGTAGCAGTGGGGTCATCGGTTATTTATCGGACGTCTCGGTGTTTAAAAACCTCTGTCACGGGCTGCCACCTTCCCTCTCATCTCAGACCAAGGCCCACTACAGAGCCGCCGCAGCCCACCTAGCTCCCCTTTGCTTTCGGGCCGTTCGATCGAGATCAAACGGTCCGAAAACGGACAAAATCTGCTATTCCTAGCCCCTAAATGCTATAATAGACCCCCACCTTCCAAATCTGGCTCCTCCCCTCTCCTCCTCCAAATTCGTGCTGCTGCAGCCTCCCACCAGCCGCAGGGCCTATCAAGCCCATATGGGAGCCCGTCCGGGCCTGAACCCCGCTGTCGCAGCCTGCAGCCTTCGCGCCGCCCGTGCCTTCCCATCTTCCCCCACCGGACCGCGCGGGCCACAGGAGGTGCCATCTCTAGCGACTGCCTGCCTCCGCCGACCACGCCTCATGTAGATGCCCGTCGTCCGGATGGCCCATCCTCATCCCCGCCGCCAACCACCATGGACCGGAGCTCCTCAAGCCGTCGTCGGCCTCAAGCCCGTCGCTCGTGCTGGATCCACGCGGATCTCGCCGCCGGAGGTCCATCCACACCGGATCTCCTCGTCCTCGGAATCCCAGAGCCTCCCGTCGGCCTACGTGCTTGGATGCGCTGCCACCGCCCTCCTGAGCGCCGCCGTGGCCTCCTGCTCAAAGAGCATGACGCGCCAGCACCCGTGCGTGCGACGCGACACCTGCGTGGTCCATCGCCCCAGCTGTGGCCCATCGCCTCCCAGCCCCGCTCCAGCCTCTTCATGGGCCGCGGGCCCACTAGGTGAGCGCCCGCATGCCTTATCCCTCGCTAGGACGACTTTTACTTATAGTGTGCTCGCTCCTGTTCGGCCCAGCGTAGCAAATTCATCCCGATAGTTTTTTTAATGTCTTGCAAATTTGTCAATTATCCATGGCATGTCATAATTGCAGAAAATGCATGTTTTTAAAATGGTAGTAGATAATCAACCGTGCACGGATAAAAAAACATAGATATGTCTTTGCATTGTTTTTGCATAAATGCCATGTAAAATGATTTATTTCATAACTACGAAACCGTAGCTGTGATTAAAATGTTCCGGATATGTAACTTGGCCAGAAAAATGTGTAGAATCTCATGGTGACATTTATTTTTCTGTTTAACAACTCTAAAATATAGTTAGTATAGATTTGGACCAAATTCATTTTATGCTTATGGGGATGTTTCGGAAAAGCTATATGTTGCTTCCGGCCCCATTTAAAATGCCTAGATGATATAGTTGTTCTTGCTTCACCTCTTGCCATGATAAACAACATTAACCACTTTTCTCATAATATGGGGAGTTTTTATTTGTTATATGTACGTTGTCCCTCTCCATTTAACATTGCTTAATTCCAGCTTCGCCTTATGCCATGACCACCCATGTTAAGAAAACATTTAATATTGATGAGTACCTAAATAAGAGTGAACTAAATATTCAATCATGGTGTTTCGTCAATATGCAACTCGTTGCCTATTGAATTTCACTAAATATGTAATTGTTCTTTGTTGTGTTTGCCATGCCTTGCATATTTAAAATGGACATGCATCGTATTTTTTCTATGCATCATGTCAAGCATATGTTGTGGTGTACCGTGTGTTGATTGTTTGTTTCGGGTTGCTTCTTCTCGATAGAGTTCCAAAAACATTCGGAGTGTGAGGATTCGTTCGACTATGTTGGCTCGTCTTCTTCTTGCACTCATTCTTCTTTCAAGCGGGATCTCAGGCCAGATGATACATTTCCCTGGATACCGCTACTATCATTGCTATGCTAGTTGTCCCGCTCTTATCGTTATGTCTCGCTACCTACCACTTGTTTGTCAAGCCTCCAAACATTGCCATGAAAAGCCTCTAATGCCTCCGCATCCCAGCAAACCTTTGTTTGGCTATGTTATCGCTTGCTCATCCCTTCTTATAGCGTTTCGAGCTGCAGGTGCAATTGCTTCCATGTGTCAACATGGACATTCTTTTTTTAACACAATATTATTGCTACTTAATTTAATGCACATATATAATTGGTAAAGGGTGGAAGGCTTGGCCTTTTGCTCAGTGTTTTGTTCCACTCTTGCCGACCCTAGCTACTTGTGAACCGGTGTTATGTTTCATAAATGAGCGCTCCTAACATGCTCGGGGTTGTTATGGGGACCTTCTTGATTTTTGTTTTGGGATAAAGCCTGTCTGGCAAGGCCCAACATTGGTACTACATTTGCCAAATAACTAATAAAACTGCATAGGGACCCGTCGGCACCCGCGAATAATTTAAGCAACCCTCGGGCCAGTGCTCCTCATGAGTGTTGGTCCAAAATAGAGCACTGTGCGGGGCCAACCCGGGGCAACTCGGGAGTTTTCTATTAGGCCACTGTACGCGTAGCTCATCTGCCATGCCTTGAGAACAAGATACGCGGCTCCTATCGGGATTGTCGGCACGTTGGGCAGCCTTGCTGAATTTGTTTTACCTTTCTCGAACGTCATGAGTGAGGAATTCCAATTTTCTTCAGGCTATGTCGAGGTGGCGGATTTCCTGTGGAATTGCCTAGGAAGATCACGAGACCCATGGTCGAGGTTATTCCCGCTGCATGTGGTTAATTTGTGATGGATGAGTTGGAGCACCCCAGCAGGGTTAAAACTTTCGGAAAGCCGTGCCCGCGGTTATGTGGCAAACATGGAAAGTTTGTTTAACACCTAGTCATAGCAAACTTGAAGTAAACTCTAATAAAACACACCAACTGTGTGCGTAACCATGACTATCTCTTGTCATGAGTCCTTATCCGTGAGAGAACATGATAGGGTTATGTTTGACGTAAGTAGGTGTTTAGGATCACTTAGTGATCACTACTAGTTCACGTCCATCACGCATAGACCACCATACTTCACTTTCTGTATTCGTAAGTTAGCCACTCACATAAATGCTTAGTCGCTTGCTACAACCTCACCACTTAACCATACCTCACCCATTAAGCTTTAATAGTCTTGATACCCTTAGAAATGAGATTGCTGAGTCCCTGTGGCTCACAGATTACTAAAACAACAATTGCAGGTACAGGTAATGCGATGAGTTGACGTGAGCACAATGCTTGTTTTGATTTGGAGTCTTCTTCTTCTTCATCGATCTAGGATGGGTTTGAGGTGGCAACCTGGGATAGCAAGGGTGGCTGTCATTTTATCGTTTGATTTCGTCCGTAGTCTAACCTTGCACTTCTGTATGAAGTTTGAGTATGTTGTTGTATTGATGTGATCTTGATGTGGCTTGTGGCGAGTGATAGCCACTTCCATATACTCATCTCTTCTGTACATGTACCTGTAATGATATCCATTCTTGCAACACGACCAGATGCGCTTCTATCCCGTCGAGGCCCTCACCCCGAAATAAGGATAGGATCACATCTTGGGCATGACAGACCAGCTCATGCTAACTAAACCCTTCTCAGGAGTTACTGACAGGTTCACAGTCCCCATTGGTCAAGTGCGCCTGCCTATCACCTCCGGCGGATACAAGAACTACCACACCGAGATCATCATCTTCAACGTCGCCCACATCCACCTCTTGTATAACGTGATCCTTCGGTACCCAGCCCTCGCCAAGTTCATGGCGGTCACTCATCATGGCTACAATGTCCTCAAGATGCCGGGGAGTGGCGGCTTCATCACGGTTGCCTACAATGAGAAGGATGCCATCTGCTCCCTCGAGCATGCCTACCGTGCCGCAACAGTCGAGCGCTCAAATGACAAGGGAGATGCCCTGCCTCGTGAGCATGTCCCCAAGAAGAAGAAGAAGGTCACCTCCGCAGGGCGCAAGGGGGCTGACACCTTCAAGGACGGCGCCTCAAGCTCAATGCCCAGGCCCGAGGCCCCTCCCTTGGGTCGGGCTCGGGGCTTCCATCCGGGAAGCTATCGACCTGACCGGTGAGACGAGGGAGGCGTTCGTGCACAAAATGGAGGCATGTTCTGATGTGTGTCTGCCTAAGTCGGGATCACAGCGCAAGGCGTCAAGCTCTCGAGAATTCACGAGAGCGATTGAGGAGCTTCAAGAAGCATAGGACATGCGAGGCAGGAGCTGCCCTGCACCACCAAGTGCAGCTGCCATCGTCGGCCTGGTCGACAAGCCGCGCGTCTGCGTCAGCCCGCTTGCGATCAACAGGGCCTCGTCCTAGGATGTGTTTCGGCCGACACGTGTCGATCCCGACAGAGTCTACCCATGCAACTACGTCCGCATGCCCTTCGGCCTGGCGAACGGGGGCGCCACGTTGCAGCACCTTGCCCGGGCCATGCTCATGCCTTACCAGGCGAGGCACAGCGAGGAGTTGTAGGAGGTGCCCGGACCGATCGGGGGTCCCGAACCCCACGAGGCGACGGACTCATGAGGGCCATGTTCATGGAAACACAAGGTCAGGCTATCGTGACCGCTTCGACTCTTCAGTGGCATGGTCCCCAGGTGATTTTTTGGTTCGTGCCAGGTAACTTTTTAGTTTACTCAGTTTGAGGGCACCCGCCGGGCTGCATTATCTCCAGGCGATCAGGGCACACCACTTTAGTTGCTTCATTTACACATATTTCAGCACCTTTCATGCATATGGTCTATTTCCTAGCATTTCATCTTGCCTGCACACTGACTCTCCAGCATGAATGTCGTCGCGCCCTAATGAACCTGTCTTCAACTGCCTCATGCTTAAGGGCTGGAACAACGTCTGTGCTCGGGTCCATCCCTGTAGCGTTGGTAAATCCCAGCAATCGAGCTCTATCTCGCGGGCCAGCCCCATGCACGTCACCTCCCGTGGCCCTTGGTGCTTTGTCCTCACGTGAGCTAATCGGGAGTGGGTGAGTCAGGGCGCGTGGCACGGTTCCTACAACCCTAGTTGTTTTTTCTCCATCGAAGGAGCCGCGCACAGGCTGTTTTCTCCTCGGAGTTGTCCCATGAGGAGACTGGGCACGGCGTCTGTGCTTGGGTCCATCCCTACAACGTCAGTAAATCTAGTGGTTGAGCTCTGTCTGGCAGGTCAGCCTCGTTCACGTCACCTTTTGGGGTCACTGGTGTTTTGCCTTCTCATGCGATGGCCCTTGGAAATGCATTCGGTGTAGGTTTCTCAAAACTTGGAGGACCTCGGACGATGCTTTTTACAGGAAGACTCAGGCGCAAACCGCCTTTGAGGTAGGGCCTCGCGAGGCTAGAGCGCCCTCGCGAGTGCCCTAATAGACCTGCTAGTTCTACCATGCAGGCCACGCGTATGAACTTAATGGGTTGTACACTGTCCCCCAATTGGAAGCCCCCTTAGGAGCCGGGCCCCCCCATTCCCATGCCCAATTGGAAACCCCATGCTCCATGCTGGTAGACGACATGGTCCCCCAATGAGTATGCCCATGCAACGTGGAAGCCCTACGCTCTGCACTAGGGACAAAAAACTACGGCTGCATCCAACCTCGGGAAGGCCCCTCGCAGCCTCGTCTCATTGCATTCCCATGGGATGCTCGCATGATGGGGCTGCATGGGGGATAATACCGGGCCCAAGCTTTTTACATGCCGCCTTCCGGGGTCTACAAAACCTGG
Source organism: Hordeum marinum (assembly GCA_022496015.1). Taxonomy (NCBI): domain Eukaryota; kingdom Viridiplantae; phylum Streptophyta; class Magnoliopsida; order Poales; family Poaceae; genus Hordeum; species Hordeum marinum. Next base: position 169,944,327 of record CM039677.1, read on the forward strand.
TCTTCACGCACCCCTCTCAGGAAAAGTTAGCGAGGAAATGTATGGGAGACGCTCGTAGGTCAAGGGGGACTCCTGAGCATCACGACTCAGGAGCCTCACTAGTCAAGTAGCCCCTCACCCCTTGACACCGTCATGGTGATCCGGACGCCCCAACGGCGGTTGAGTTTTGTGTTGGACCGGGACCTGCCGACACAGAGCTCAAAGTGCTCAAAATCCCTAAGGACGACGCCTGAGCTTGTATGTCAAGGGGGCCTCCTGAGCATCGCGACCCAAGAGCCTCACTGGTCACATAGCCCCTCACCCCTTGGCACCGTCCTGGTGATCCGGACGCCCCAACGGCGATTGAGGTATGCACGGGACCAGGCCTTACTGAAGCAGAGCTCAAGGTGTTCAAAATTTCCATGTCAACCCCGTCTTCACCATGTTCCCTTCATGAGGGCTGCTCGCACGTTGTCACACCCTATGTTTGTATCACTTTGTTATGCTTGTATTTACAAAATTTGGAAACAATTAAAACTTTTGAGTGCATGCTTGTTTGAAATTGTGTTTGGCACTCTTAGGTTCTACTCCTCTCCATATTCATCTTCCTTGATCCAAACTTGCCCAATGATCATGCCATGTGAATAGTACCCAAAACTATTTTTATCAAAATATTTGTTTTACCAAAAATATTTATTCAAATTAGGTTTTCAAAAAACCCTGAATTGAGGTTTGCACTACAAGTCCTTAAATTAGGTGGATACTTTTTCCCCAAAGGCTCTATTTCAAACCTACCATATTTATGACTTCCCAAAACCACCAAATATTATTTTAAAGATTATTTTACTATTTATTCGAAAGGCTTTTTCTTAAGTCTAGAAATGGTCTTTTATAGGGAAAATTATTTAAATGATTTCAAAATATTTCATTTTTTTAAGGAAACTCAGTGGTATCTTTTCCATATCTATGAGTTTCAACACATGGTCATGTTCAAAATCATGGAAAAAACCCTCAAAACACTTTCTGTCCAAATCAAGCTTTTGAAATATTTCTATAATAAATATTCTCAATAAATTCCAAGAAAATTCCAGCAAGTCAACACTGTCATAGGTGATGATCTCGCAAAGTTTCATCTCAATCCAAAATGATTTGATTCATCAGAATGTTCCAAAACCCTCCCTGTCCAGATTAAAATTGAACAACTTTACATTCTCAAGTTTCCTCCCTTGAACCCAAACCTTGCGGACATGTTCTAATCACCATATAATGGTGCTACACTAAGTGGTGCATCAAGGAGATTAGCTTAGCATGACTAGATCTACAGAAACCAGATTTTGTTGATTTCTAGGGTTTCATAAAGTTACATTCTGAACTTTCTTCAATAAATCTCAAACTTGGTGATCAAGCCTAATTCTAATCAACATTTGATCCTGTCAAATCTTATGGCAAGAAAGGCCCATTTGCTTGCCCTAATGTCAATCAGGCACCTTCTGGCAAAATGGCAAAAACCCTGTTTGACCCCCATTCCTCTATTTTTCTTGAGCCCAAACTTTTACCACATGATCTTCCAATGGTATTGCACCTCCAGTAACCTTATCTGGCCAAGAATCAGTGGATAAGTGGGGTAAAACCCACATTTATCTCTCCGGACAGCAACAATATCTCTTCCTCTCCCCTCCCTATTATTCTATCATCCTCCGAGAGCATCCAATGCCATTGTCCCCTAGCCTAGATACCCCTAGGCCCCCTAGACACCTTTGGCCGTGCCCACAATGTCGTTGGCATGCCGTGCCATGCCATACGACTGCTATGGAGCATGCTACAGTGCCGGCAGGCAGTGTATCCGTCGCCCACTACATGGCCCCGGCGGCCTCGGGCTTCCCCATCTCGCCACTTGGGCCCCCTCGACGTCCACAGCATGGCCCCCTCGACATACGCGTGGGATCTCCTCTCTCTCTCTCTCTCTCTCTCTCTCTCTCTCTCTCTTGCTCCCGCTCGTCCTAGACCAGCCCCAGGAACACCCCAGACTCACCCCCGTCTCCTCCCATGGCCTCTGGCCTCGGCCACTAGCTCAAAGTCGCACCCGAGCTAGGTGGACCACGGACCACCTATTTAAGGACTCCCCCAAGCCCCCTCTTCCTTCCTCTGGCCATCTACTAATCCCATTTGGCCATTCCAAGCCCCCATTTGAGCCCCCCCGACCACTAGTGCTCGAGATCGATCGAGGCACCGCCACGATGGAGCTCCGTCGATCTCGGGACATAGGCCCGCTCTGGCGATCTTCTCACCTCCATCGAGCTTGTAGGGCCCCATGACCTTTCCCCCTTCCTCCCCGTCCGTTTCCAACAAAGGAGCACCGCTCGCAATCCCCTCCCGTACCTCCTCCACCAGGGGTGCTCATCGCCGGCGAACTAGGCCACCTTTGGCCACCCTTCCACTTCTAGGAGACCGGCGGCTCGAGGTTGGGTCCATCCTCGCCCTCAGCTCCCCTCGTCGTGCCCTCCTTCGCCACCGGTGAGCATCGCTGCCCCTGTCCGGAGGTGGGAGATGACAGGTGGGACCCCCTATCATCCCCACACCTCTCTCCCTCTCCCTCTCTCTCGCTAACGCTGGGGCCCACGCGTTAGGTTCAAACCTGGCCGCGCGCGCCTATAGCTCAGTTGGGCCGGTTCTTTCTTGGGCTGGCTCAGCTACGGTGGTTTCAGCCCAACTAAGGAGTGGAGCTTTTCTTTTTCTTTTTTGTTCTGAAATCCATAAATCCCACAGCTCCAAATAAAAATCCAATGCCAAATATTTTTTCACCTAAAATCTTAGGATAATATGTAGAATTTAGTAGCGCCATTTGTGACCAAATTTGAAAAAAAATTATGCATTGTTTTATTATAAAACCAAGCTTCTTTTTGCCTCTGTTTAAATAGTTTTTAGAAATATTTTCACAGCAAAACCTTAGACAAATATTCTTAGTATAGTTTTTAGTATTTATCAGCGTAGGGTAGCATTTTAGTAGTAGATTTGTGTGCTCTGTTTTTTTGTGATTCTTATTATTATCGTTATTTATCGCGACAGTAGATTGCATTGTTGACGAGGGAGTTGGACCTAAAGATTTTGAAGACCCCGAAGACTTTGTTGAGCCAGGCAAGCAGCCATTTGACCATGTTAAGAAACCACTTTTATTACATGTCATATAGCAATTTTCTTTCGTTATATTTGATCATGTGGAGTAATGACCACTTCGGTTGGTTGGTTCCGATACTTTTGTCGTTGACACTTGCATCGTGCATGACCCTACCTCCTTATGAGGGTTGTGGGGGTGGGAGTAGATACGATGCTAGTAGATGTTATGCAAGTGGGATCGGGATTACGCATGGTGATTGAAGCAAAGAAATGATTTCAAAGCCTTTTGGAAAACCCCGTTGGGTGCATCTAATGCCCGAAGGAGATTGTGATGAGTTGGGTAACCACATGAGGAAGAAGTGGTGTACTGGAATAAGAAAGGGTGTTCATTTTTGAAAACCTAGGGTTTAAGATTTGTCGACCATCCTAACCATACATGCACGACCATGATACCCCTTACGGGACGAGGCTTTGTTGATTACTTTGGTGGGTACTAGAAAGGAGCCCGCATTACTAGTGGCGGAGTGGCGTGGTCACTCTCGATAAGGGGTGTGACGGTATGGACGATCATGCGCTGTCTTCAGAGGCATCGAGCACACCGTTGGTCCCTGCATGGATGCTACGTGTGATGCACATCATGTGGGTTGTGTAACAATCGAGTGGACTCTTTGTTTAGTATCTCCAGGGGAAAGGCACTGTTTGGGTGCTTACCTTGGTATGTTAAATACCGCGAGTTATGGGTGGCATGGAAGTTCCCTGAGTCTCGTGGGTAAAGTGTGCAACCTATGCAGAGTGTAAAACTATTTGAATAGTTGTGTCCATGGTCAAGGACAATTGGGTGGTGCTGCTTAAGCCACGTCCAGATGTTTCCTAAAAATTTTGGTGGGTGTGCTTGTGTGTGGATGACACAAAGATGACACATGAGCTAAGTTCGATGACTTGGCATGATGGTGCACACGAGATGTGCAGCCCCACTTAATGATATCTCAGATTGTTCACTTGAGTTCCCGATAACAATTGATGCATGCTTACTTAGGTTATTTGATAATATCATTGCACTTCAAAATCATCTTTCTGGAAAACATACCTACTTAGTGCTATATCATGCATTGTTATACCTTGTTCCACAACTTGGGTTGCTTACGAGTACATTCAAAGTACTCATTGGCTTTCCACTCGTTATTTAACTGGCCGGGCCTAGAAGAACAAGAGTACGGTCAAGAGTTCATTGGTGGCGAACATGCAAACTAGGACGCTTCCCTGTCAGAATGCCTGTAGGTTTAAGGCAGATGGCATGGGTTCATGCTTTCGACCAAGATTTCCGCTGTTTAATATGTTTAAGTATTTGGCCCTTGCGGCCCTATATATGTAAGACTTGACCTCTAGGGCCTTTATTTGTGTAAGACGGTATGTAAGGATGTAAGACTCTTATTATTCAGCTTCTGTGTGTTTAGGGACCATTGATCTTTGGGATCACCGTACACGTACATTTGCTGATCACGACTTATGGGTCGGGGTCCCCACAGAGCTGGTATCAGAGCCATCCTAACTGAATGAATCCCTTAGTTAGCATGGACGTTAGTTAGGATAAAACCGTTTTCAAAACTACCCTAGCACCTATACGTAGGTGTTCTGCACTATTTACCTCTTCTATTCTTCACACAACACTCTGCCGACTCTCCTCCCTTCTAACCTTTGTAGATCGACGTTGTACCCAAAGCCCTCCTAGCATCCGGCTTTCCTTTACTCCTTGGAGATAGCCTGGAGAAGTGACAGTTTTGCTGACCACCCGTTTTCCTATATCATGAGCACTGGGTCGATGCCCTCACCAAGGGGTACCACGTTGATGTGGTCATGAAGGAAAACGACTCCCCGATCAGCTGGTTCTATGAAGGACGAAAGATGGAGACCCTAGCACTCGCAGTCGAGACAGCAACATGGAAGGCACTCATCCACCTTCGAGAGATCATCCCAGAAATGGCAGATGAACCAGCTACTCGCTATCTACCCTTCAGAAGGGATGATATTGACGAGAGTCGGATGTTGGTTCCATCGAAGGAGGATGGGACACCACTCAGATTCCAGACATACTTCAGCCTCTCCGCCAATAGTTTGTCTCACCACTTGATTAAGGAGTCAGTGAAGCTCCATGAGGAACTTCACCACACCCGGTAGCTGCTTTGACAAGCCAAGACAAAGCCAGACAGGATCAAGAAGGATGGAGCCCCTGAGGGATGACTGGTTGTCGCTTACAGAGGAGGAGTACCCCCAGCTAGAGATGCACCCACACGTCATAGTCGCATGAGTGTGAAGGAGTATCGTGGGCTCGTCTCTGACCCACCGATGAAGCGTTGTCGGGATAGACCTCCTCGTTCCCCGATCCCTTTGATCGGAAACGATGCCCGTTCACGTGACGAACTGGAGGAAGACCCATAGGAGCATGACTACGAGATCGAGCACTCAACCACCTGAGTCCGAGAACCCCTAGGGTAGGATTAGTCATGTACCCTCATGCGAAGTCGAGTCCGTGTAATTGTTCATATGAAACCATGTTTGCTTGTTGTTTGTTTTGTTGTTTGCGTTCCGATGCAAGTCGCGATTTTGCCTTTGGCAACATGTAAGCGACACTATCGTCTATCTTGCCTTAATATATGAGTTGGTATTTTGACCTTTGTTTAACCACACTTGCACTCAACCAACCCCCTTAGGCGCACTCTTCCATTATTGCTTTTCCTCTCGTCTATCCCAGTTGTTTGACTTGGCTTCTCCAAACAATATGGTGACTGCTACCCGCAATAGCTCCTTCGCCAACCCTGAAGCACGCAAGTCAAGTCAGAAACAAGGAGCTGGTGGGACTGCTTAGGCTGGAGGACACCAGGAGTAGCCACAAGGCGACATTCCCCCGCCACCAGCTACACCAGAGAACATGACCATAGCTCTGTTTCTCCATGTTCTCTGGGAGGAATGCCCTTCCAACAATGTTGCTATTCAGCAGATGGATCAGGTCCTCGTGAACAACCAGCAGCAAGGCAGAAACGACAATGGCCGCACCACTCTGTGTGAGTTCATGAGGAATTCGCCCCCAACCTTCATTGAGACTGTCGAACCCTTGGATGTTGACGACTCGATCCGCACCATCGAGGACCTCCTTGCAGTGGTTAATTGCAGTGAGGATCGTGAGAAGGTGCTTTATGCCTCTCACAGCCTTGGAGGTACCGCCCGAGCTTGGTGGGATGGATTCAAGGTCATGCAAGGCGATCGTATGATCACTTGGGATGACTTCAAGGAAGGTTTTGGCACCACCCACATTCCTTCTGGGATCATGGCTATCAAGAAGAGAGAATTCTAGGCGTTGAAGCAAGGAAGTGGCTCTGTGAAGGAGTACCTGCAGACGTTCAACCTGCTGTCAAGGTATGCACGTAAAGATGTCAACACAGAGGCTGCCAAGAAGGAACTCTTCATGGAAGGACTTCAACAGACCTTGCAATATCAGCTCATCATGTGCGATTGTCGTACCTTCTTCGACTTGGTGAACAAGGCCCTCATGCTAGAAGACAAGCGTCGTGCCATAGACGACACTTGCAAGCGCAAGATGATCAGTAAGGGTAGCTCTAGCACCCAGAAGCCTCGCCCCTGGCATCCAGCCCCAGCAAAGCCAACCTATCAGCCATAGTAGGCTAGACCTCCTGCGCCTCGTCCGAGCTACCAGCCTCATCAATATGCCAATCCTAGTCCAGTTTACAACACCCCTAATAGCAACAACATCGGTGGGAACTACATCAACAATCCTAGGCAAGTCACTTGCTTTGGATGTGGTCAGCCAGGACACATCTCTAGGCTTTGTCGCAAAAAGAAGCCAGATGCACCGTGCCCCAATGCACCAAACCAATGTCAAGGCCATGGAGCACCACCAAGAAACCCCACTCCCTGCAATCATCCCAACAATGGCAAGGGTCGTGTGAATCACTTCACCGTTGAGGAAGCCCAGGAAGACCCTAATGTCATACTAGGTACATTCCTCGTCAACTCAACCCGAGCAACAGTATATTTTGATTGTGGTGCTTCTCATTCTTTTGTCACCCAAAAGTTTTCTCTAGAGAGTAGCATGAAACTAACACCCCTGGGTAGTTCTATGTTGATACGAACCCTGGGATCAGTTATGAAGTCTGGGATAGGTTGTAAGGGAGTTGAGATTAACATCAACGGGGTAGATCTCCTAGCAGACCTTATCATCCTGAAGTCAGAAGGCTTGGATGTGATCCTGGGCATGGACTGGTTACTAGGCTTTCTAGACTGTGCTGAGAGGATTGTTACCATGACCAATAGCCAAGGAGTGGAAGTCAACTATGTTCCCAACCCTACCTCCACTTAAGCCTCTCAGGCTAACTTTCTATCAGGAATTGAGTTGGATCAAGTGCGAGTGTTATGTGAATACCCGGATGTATTTCCTGATAGGCTATCCGGAATGCCTCCTGATCGGGACATTGAGTTCGTCCTTGAACTAATGCCCGGATCAAGGCCCATCTATAAAAATCCCTATAGGATGGTATCCAAAGAGTTGGCCGAATTGAAGAAGCAATTGGTAGAGCAGCTCAGAAAAGAATTCATTCACCCTAGTTCCTCTCGTTGGGGATGTCCTGTTCTATTTGTGTCAAAAAGGGACGAAACTCTCAGACTCTATGTCGATTACCGTTCTCTCAATGAAGTCACAATACAGAACAAGTACCCACTCCCCAAGATTGAAGACCCGTTCGATCAGTTGAATGAAGCGAATGTGTTTTCCAAGATTGACCTTAGGTCTGGGTACTACCAGATGAAGATCAGACCCCAAGATATTCCAAAGACGATATTTGTAACCCGGTATGGCCTGTATGAATACACGGTCATGGCATTTGGGTTAACCAATGCCCCTGCCTACTTCATGTACCTCATGAGCAAGGTCTTCATGGAGTACTTGGACAAGTTTGTTGTCGTCTTCATCGATGACATACTCGTCTTCTCCAAGTCTAAAGAAGAGCATGAGAAACACTTGAGATTGGTCCTAGACAAACTTTGTGAGCACCAGCTTTATGCTAAATTCAACAGGGGTGAATTCTGGTTGCATGAATTTGGATTCTTGGGTCATGTGTTAACTGTAGAAGGATTGTTAGTGGATCCTACCAAGATTAAAGCCATGACTCAATGGCAATCCCCAACCACCGTGAAGGAACTCATGAGATTCCTCGGACTCGCGGGATATTAATGCAAGTTCGTGGAAAGTATGCGAGCATTTACCCGATCCATGACCCAGCTTTTGAAGAAGGACAAGAAGTTTAATTGGACACCTAAGTTCGAGGAAAGCTTCTAGGAGCTCAAGAAGAGATTGACCACAACCCCAGTTTTGGTGACCCTTGATATTCACAAGGAGTTTGTGATATATTGTGATGCATCGAGAACCGGGCTTGGAGGTGTTCTAATGCAATAAGGCAGAGTCGTAGCATATCTATCCAGACAGCTACGTCCTCATGAACAAAACTACGCTACTCATGATCTTGGCAGTCGTGGTTCATGCCTTGAAAACATGGCGACATTAACTTCTAGGGAAGTGATGTGAGATATACACAGACCACAAGAGTTTGAAGTATATTTTCACCCAAAGGGAATTGAGCATGAGGCAGCAAAGATGGTTGGAGTTGATCAAGGATTATGACCTCGGTGTTCATTACCACCCCGGAAAGGATAACGTGGTAGCAGATGTCATACGCAGAAAGGCTCGTTCCTTGAATGCCATGATTAAGGAAAGGCTACCCGCCCTATATGAAGAGCTTGAAAGCTTAGGCTTGGAACTAGTTGCACCTAGATTCCTCGCTAACCTCAAAACAAAGCCTACCTTGATAGATGATATCAAAGAAGTTCAAAAGGGACATGAGATTATTGAAGCCATAAAGAGGAACATCAAGGAAGGCAAGGCCCCAGGATTCTCTGTGGATGAACAAGGAGTTGTATGGTTTGGGAGTCGCATCTGCGTACCCAACAAAGAGGAGCTCAAGAACTTGATCTTGCAAGAAGCTCTTGACACTCCATATTCCATCCATCCTGGAGGAACCAAGATGTATCAAGACCTCAAGGGAAGGTTCTGGTGGCATGGCATGAAGAGGGAAATAGGCACGTTTGTTGCTAGGTGTGACATATGCCAGGGAGTCAAAGAAAAGCATCAGTGACCCGCTGGGCTATTGCAACCTATCAAAGTGCCTGAAAGGAAGTGGGTCAAGGTCGAGATGGACTTCATCACTAGATTACCCAGGTCTAGCAAGGTACATGATAACATTTGCGTCATTGTCAATCACCTGACCAAGGAAGCACATTTTGTACCTGTTAGGACCACCTACGATGGAAGCCAGCTCGCAAACGTCTACATCAACCGGATTGTAAGCCTCCATGGAGTTCCTAAGGAGATCGTGTCGGACCGAGGCACCCAGTTCACTTCAAGGTTCTGGAAGAAGTTTCAAGAAGCAATAGGAACCAAGATCTCCTTCAGCACTGCTATTCACCCCCAGACCGATGGGCAAACAGAATGACTAAATCAGATACTCGAAGATATGATCCGTGCGTGTGTTTTAGCATATGGAGCCAAGTGGGAAGATTGCCTGTTGTTCGCTGAGTTCTCCTACAACAACACCTACCAGTTGAGTCTTCAGATGGTACCATTTGAGGTTTTGTATGGACGCAAGTGTCCTACTCCCCTCAAATGGTCAGAAACCGGAGAAGGATTTGTCTTTGGACAAGACATCCTCCACGAAGCAGAAGAGCAAGTTTAACTCGTCCGGAAGTGCCTTGAGACCGCCAAGTCAAGACAGAAGAGTTGCGCTGACTCCCACCGCCGAGAAGTGAACTTCTGTGCTGGTGACTAAGTCTACCTCCGAGTCACGCCTCTCAAAGGAACCAAACGTATCCATGTCAAGGGAAAGCTTAAACCAAGATACATCGGCCCCTTCAAGATCACTGCGATGCGAGGAGAAGTTGCCTACTAGCTAGATCTACCTTTCTGAGCTATTAGATGTGCACAACGTTTTCACGTGTCACAACTCTGGAAGTGTCTTCAAGTTCCCAACTGCCCCGACCTCGACAAGGACATCCACCATCAAGCCATCGATCTTCACCCAGACCTGACTTATCGTGAGAGGCCAGTTAGCAATTTGGATGAAGCAGAGCGCTGCACCCGGAGCCACACCATCAAGTACTTCAAGGTCCAATGGAGCAACCACACGAGAGTTGAAGCAACCTGGGAGCATGAAGACTATCTTTGATCTGAGTTCCCTTATCTTTTTAGCACTTAGCCTAGGAATCTCGGGGACGAGATTCTTGTAAGGGGAGTAGGTCTGTCACGCCCTCTGTCTGTATAACTTTGTTATGCTAGGATTTACAAAATTTGGAACCAATTAAAACTTTTGAGTGCACGCTTGTTTGAATTGTGCTTGTTTGATTGTTTGGTTGATTGCGTTTTTCACTCTTAGGTTCTACTCCTCTCCATATCCATCTTCCATGTTCCAAACTTGTATCCTAATGATCATGCATGTGAATAGTACCCACAACTATTTTTATCAAAATATTTTTTTACCACAAGGATTTATTCAAATTAGGTTTTCAAAAAACCCTAAGTTGAGGTTTGCACTGCAAGTCCTCAAATTAGGTGGATCCTTTTTCAAACCTACCATATTTATGACTCTATTTCAAACCTACCATATTTATGAGTTCCCAAAACAACCAAATATTAATTTTAAATATTATTTTCTCATTTATTCAAAAGGCTTTTTCTTAAGGCCAGAAATGGCCTTTTATAGGGAATAATTATTTAAATGCTTTCAAAATATTTGAGGGAAATTTAGGGAAACTCAGTGGACATATATTTTCCATATATATGAGTTCCAACAAATGGTCATGTTCAAAATCATGGGCAAAACCCCTCAAAACCCTTTCTGTCCAAATAAAGCTTTTGAAATATTTCTATAAGAAATATTCTCAATAAATTCAAAGAAAATTCCATCAAGTCAACATTTTCATAGGTGATGATCTTCCAAAGTTTCATCTCAGTCCAAATTGATTTGATTCATCAAAATGTTCCAAAACTCTCCTTGTCCAGATTCAAAATTGAAAAACTTTACATTGTGAAGTTTCCTCCCTTGACCCCAAACTTAGTGGACATGTTTAATCACCAAATAATGGTGCTACACTAAGTGGTGCATCAAGGAGATTATCTTAGAATGACTAGATCTACAGAAACTAGATTCTGTTGATTTCTATGGTTTTACAATGTTACATTGTGAACTTTCTTCAATCAAGCTCCAACATCGTGATCAAGCCTAATTCTAATCACCATGTGACCCTGTCAAATCTTCAAGAAAGGCCCATTTAATTGACCTAATCTCCATCAAGCACCTTCTCTCAGAATGGCAAAAACCCAGTTTCACTCCCTTCTTCTATTTTTCTTGAGCCCAAACATTTCCCACATCATCTTGCAATGGAATTGCACCTCCAGTAACCTTATCTCACGAAGAATCGGTGGAAAAGTGGGGTAAAACCCACATTTACCTCTCTGGACACCAAGAATCTCTCTTCCTCTCCCCTCCCCTCTTATTCTATCATACTCCCAGGGCATCCAATGCGATTGTGCCCTAGCCTAGATACCCCTGGACCCCTAGACACCTTTGGCCGCACCAAGAACGCCATTGGCATACAGTGGCATGCCAAACGCGCCCTCTGGAGCGTGCTACCGTGCCTATAGGCACTATAGCTATCGCCCACTTCATGGCCCTGGCGGTCTCGAGCCGTCCCCTCTTGCCACTTGGCCCTCCTCGATGTCCGCACCACGGCACCCTATCGGCCCCCTCCTCCCTCTCCCTCCAACAGCTCTGCTCACACACACCATTGCCACCCAGTTCGGCCAACCCCAAGCCTAGCACGCGCGGGCTATCCTCTCTCTCTCTCTTGCTCCCGCTCGTCCTAGACCAGCCCCAGAAATACCCCAGACTCACCCCAGTCTCCTCCCATGTCCTCTGGCCTCGGCCACAAGCTCGAAGGTGCACCCGAGCTCGGTGGACCACGGGCCACATATTTAAGGCCTCCCCTGATCCCCCTCTTCCCTCCTCTGGCCCTCTCCAACTCCCATTCGGCCATCCCAAGCCCCCATTTGAGCCCCCCGAGCACTAGTGCTCGAGATCGACCGAGGCGCCGCCGCGATGGAGTTCCATTGAACACGGGACAAAGGCCCGCTCCTGCGCTGTTCTCACCTCCATCGATCCTGTAGGGCCCCCCTGACTTTTTCCCCTTCCTCCCTGTTGAGAATATGACCCACCGGAGAGGCTCCAGGTCATGTTGTTGGCTCGTGAGTCGGCCCAAAGATGAGCCGTAAGACTAGTGGCCCAAGAAGATAGGCGGCTCACGGTGTGGGCCGTACGACGGCCCAGACGGAGAAGACCCGGGCGAGCAAGCCGACTCATAGACAGCTTCGTCAAACAAGATAGAGAGAGACTCAGTTAGCAATTGTAATGAACCGGATGTCCTGACCTCTTATTTAAAGGCAGACCCGGGGCGAATTAGGGGGCAGGCAATCGAGAACTAGGTCAAGCTTTTAGCTCCTTGTAATCGATACACAAGCAATACAAACACAAGCAGGACGTAGGCTATTACCTCAATTTGAGGGGCCGAACTTGGGTAAATATGTGTCTTCCGTCCTTACTATCCCCTTTGAATCCACCCATTAGTGATGGCCTCGAACCTAGGTCCGTTCACCTGGACATCTGCCGTGATAAAACCATGACAGTTGGCGCCCACCATGGGGCTAGCGCTTGGTGGTGTAGAGTTCTCAAAGGGCTCTCTCCTAGGGCTCGAAGGATACATGGTTGGAAGGATGAGCAAGAGTCGCCGCGGCCGGCTCTACATCGATGACGCCGGCTGGGGGCTTGATGCTGGTTCTGTGGAGTATGGATTCCGGGTTCCGTTCGGCGGTATCCAGGTTTTCATCGGAAAGGTTGATGGATCTACACCCGGGCCGGACGTCTGCACCAACATCGTCGAGTCAGCTCAGCGTCTCCAATTTGCGCGTGTTATGCAATCTACCCGTGCCCGTCCGGGTCGAAAGCACGTTCTTGTGGGCTTCACTCCAGGCATGGACCTAGAAGCGTCTGGGTCATAGGGCACTCTCGTTTGCTCGGAAGATGAGTCCTCCAGTGGGGAGACAGAATCAGTATATCGGCTTAGCATCGCTGGCCTTGGGGGCTACTACAACAACTATTCTGAGGTAGAGGGCGTTGAGACGGACGCTCTGAGCCCCCCGGTTCACGCAGCGGTGTTCATGGCAGGATCGGCCTCAGCTGCCAGTGACACGGCTGCGGGAGCCGTCGTAGCAGGTGATAGCCCGCCGCCGCCGGCTCAGGTTCTAGTGGAATTGATGGATGAACTCATAGCTCTCATGGCCACAGAGGTAACACCGGATAATCAAGCAGCTAGGAATCTAGAGGTGGCACGGATCAAGGGCCGGATGGCACAGGAACGGCAAAGGATGGACGAGCTGAGAGCCCAGATGGAGGAAGAAGCGGAGCGTATCAAGGCAGACGCTTTCCGACTGGAGCTAGAGCATAGGTCAGCGGCCGCGGTGCACCGAAGGAGGCATCAATCCCGTCTACCAGAACGTTACGAAGCGACGAACCTTTTTAACACCCCTGGTGCGGGGCGGATTATGGGTGTGCCGGAGAGCTGCCCGATGGAGCGCCCGGTGACTCATCCACCCCAGCATAACCAAATCGCACCTAGGGCTTTTCCAACACCGGCGGGTCATTATTCTAACCCGGGCGAGAACATGGTAGCAGTGGCCGCCCGGCTTGAGACGATCCCCATCCCAGATGAGGCACCCTTTGCGGAGGAGGTGCGGAACGCAATTGGATATGTACAGACGGCCATGGCCCAGCAAGAGAAGTATACTCACAGCCAGAGCCAGGTTCACTCCACCCCCTCCCCAGTCGAAGTTTCAGCCGGCATTATGAGTCGCCGGCGTGTTCCAGCAATCACCCGCGCCGCGAACCACCGGAGGACAATAGGGCGGCTCTAGATGCACAAGCCATCATGGACCAGGCGGGAGACAGGCAAGAGGCAGAGATAGCTGCAGCCCGTCCAGAGCCGGCTCTTTCCGTGTCAATGGGAGTGGTTAGTACCAGAGCCGTAGGGGTGCCATGTTTAACTCCGGCTCTGAGGAGTGAACGGCTGCCAAAAGACTTTAAGGGGCCTCGAAAGGTTCCGAATTACACAGCTGATCTACCCCCGGAGGCGTGGGTTGAAAGTTATGAACCGTCCATGGAGATGCTAGATGTCAGTGAGGCGGTATGCGCGAAATACTTCATCACGATGCTTGAGGGTCCGGCCCGTACATGGCTGAAAGGTATGCCGCCTAACACGATAAGCTCATGGGTGGAGCTGAGAGCAAAGTTTATTAAGAATTTCTAGGGGACCTGTAAGCAGCCTATGACTATTGTCGATCTGGACCATTGTGTTCAACAGGAGAATGAGTCGGCACATCATTGGGTCCGGCTAGTGTCGACCATTAGTCACTCTTCAGAGCAGATCACAGCGGCTCAAGCGGTGCTTATCTTAGAGAAGAATTGTCATTTTGTTCCATTGAAGCAGAAGCTCGGCCGGCTCAAGCGCACGTGTGAGGACATGGGAGAGCTCATGACGGCCTTGACGAAGTATGCCGACTCAGATAACACCAAGGATCCGGGCTCGGATGTTGAGAAAACCAATCAAGGGAAGAAAAACAATCAAGGAAAAGGTTTTGTGAACAATGGGAATCATAACAAGCGGAAGAGCGCTGATAGCGGATCCGAGTTAGTGGAAAATACCAACACAGGACAGAATCATCCCAAGGGGGGTGGAAAATTCAGGCCAAGGAACAGGGCCCCTTTTAATTTAGAGGAGGCGCTTAGGAAGCCTTGTCCGGAGCAGAACATGCCTGACAAGCCGACGTTGCATGTGTGGGGTGATTGCTTTATCATGCAGAGATTCAAAAACCAGCATTCCCAACCGCGTAATAACCAGGGCGGTGGCCCGCCTGGCGGCTCGGGGCACGGCGGGTCTGGGGCTGGATTCGGCGCCGGCGGTTCAGGAAATGGGCATCCGAGTCAGAATAACCAAGGGGGGCACCAACAGCATGTAGGCAACAACGGCAATAACAACAATCAGCAGCAGCGCAATCAGTCCGGGTTTCTGAGTAACCCGAAGCAGCTCAGTTCTGGACAATATCATGTATTCACAACCGGTCACAGTAAACGAGACGAGAAGTTGCGGAGGCGAGAAGTTAATGCAGTTGCTCCGGCTCTCCCGCGATATTTGTCGTGGTCTAAATATGACATAATGTGGAGACGGGAGGATCACCCACCACGGGTAGATGACCCGGGCCGACTGGCTCTAGTGGTGGCCCCTCAGGTGAATGGCCATATGGTGAATAAAGTGCTTATGGACGGAGGTAGCAGCATCAACATCCTTTACTATGACACTTTCCGGCGGATGAAGTTGCTTGACAAGGATCTTAAACCTTCCTCCACCGTCTTTCATGGTGTGGTCCCGGGTAAATCAGCATAACCGATGGGCCGGATCTCATTGGAAGTAGCTTTTGGTGATGAGCATAATTACAGGGTGGAATCTTTGTGGTTCGAAGTGGTCAAAATCAGAAGTCCCTATAATGCACTCTTTGGGAGGACGGCTTATGCTAAATTTGTGGCTAGGCCTTGCTATGTTTATTTGCAACTCAAAATGCCCGGCTTAAATGGCACAATTACCGTTCACGGTAACAGGAAAACGGCTCTTGAGTGTGAGGAAGGAGATGCGGCTTATGCAGAGTCTAGTTGTGCTCAGGAGGAGCTGAAATTTTACAAAGAGAACGTTGATCCGAAGGATATGACCCTGCTAAAGAAGCCTACGACAGAAGTTGAGCCGCCACTCAAGTTTTGAGCGGATGATACCAAGGCAGTAGATTTCAATCCGGGTGATTCATCCAAGCAGTTCATCATTGGGGCTCACATGGATCCCAAATAGGAAAGTGCGCTCATCGAATTCATCCGTGAGAATTGGGACATCTTTGCATGGAAGCCTTCTGACATCCCGGGTGTACCGAGAGAGTTCGCTGAGCACAACCTTAATGTGGATCCAAAGTTTAAGCCGATCAAATAGTTTCTACGGCGGTTCAATGAAGAGAGACGTAAAGCTATTGGGGAGGAAGTTGCTCTGCTCTTGGCCGCAGGTTTTATAGTGGAAGTTTTTCACCCGGACTGGTTGGCTAACCCGATGCTAGTACTAAAAAAGAACGGCACGTGGCGTATGTGCATAGATTACACGGACCTTAACAAAGCTTGCCCGGCTGACCCTTTTGCGCTCCCTTGTATCGATCAAATTATTGATGCAACAGCCGGATGCCAAAGTTTATGCTTCCTGGATGCTTATTCAGGGTATCATCAGATCAAGATGGCAACGAAAGATCAGGAGAAGACGACGTTTATTACACCTTTTGGGGCGTTCTGCTCCGTCTCCATGCCTTTCGTGCTCAAGAGTGCCCAGGCGACTTACCAGCGTTGTGTGCAGAATTGCCTCCACAGTCAGATTGGCCGAAATGTTCATGCTTAGGTAGACGACATCGTGGTTAAGTCCAGAAACAAGGAAACTCTTTTAGAGGATTTGATAGAAACCTTTGACAACCTCCGGGTCTACAAGATGATGCTTAACCCGACGAAGTGTGTCTTTGGTGTTCCAGCAGGAAAGCTTTTGGGTTTCTTGGTCTCTGAGCGGGGCATCGAGGCTAACGCGGATAAGATTAAGGCAATCACTTCTTTGGGGAGCCGACGTGCATTAATGACGTTCAGCACCTTGCAGGACGGATTGCTGCATTGAGCCGCTTCATAAGCCGGCTTGGGGAGAAAGCTATTCCCTTATACCAGATGATGAAGAAGACAGACAAGTTTAAATGGAGCGCAACAGCGGCCGAAGCACTTGAAGCTCTTAAAAAGCAGTTGACTGAGCTGCCAGTGTTAGCTGCTCCGGTTGAGAAAGAGCCTTTGCTCCTTTATGTGGCGGCTAACAACAGAGCGGTCAGTGTAGCAATTGTGGTTGAGCGCAAGGAGGCAGGAAAGGAGTATCCTGTGCAAAGGCCGGTTTATTGCATTAGTGAAGTTTTGGCAGAGTCTAAACAGAGGTATCCTCATTGGCAAAAGTTAGTAAACTTTTTGGGGCACCAAATAACAGTGGTCAGTTCTGCCCCGTTGGGGGATATCATTCAAAATAGGGAGGCTACAGGGAGGATTGCTAAGTGGGCCTTAGAGCTGAGTCCTCTAGGCATCAAGTATGTTGCTCGTACAACAATTAAGTCTCAAGCTTTGGTGGATTTCATAAATGATTGTACTGAATGTCAAGCCCCTGAAGAGAAGCCGGATAACACGTAATGGACTATACACTTTGATGGATCCAAGTAGCTAGAAGGGTCCGGGGCAGGAGTTATTCTTAGCTCCCCCAAAGGTGACAATTTTTGTTATGTGCTCCGGTTAATGTTCCCTTGTACTAATAATGTAGCTCAGTATGAAGCACTGCTCCATGGTCTCAGAGTCGCTAAAGAAATGAATTTAAGTCGGGTGAGGTGTTTAGGCGACTCAGATCTGGTGGCTCAGCAAGTTTCAGGTACTTCGGACACCAAGGATCCGTAGATGGCGGCTTATCGGCAGGCGGTTGATATCATTGCCGGTCACTTCAAGGGGTACCAGGTGGATCACATTGATCATCGCAGGAAATGAGGCGGCTGATGCCTTCTCACGGTTAGGTTCTCAACGAAAGCCGGTACCACCTAATATTTTCCTGGATGTATTGCATCATCCGACTGTCAAGATACCTTCTGAGGAGGATCTGGCTATTCCTGACCCGGAGGCAGAACTGGTGGCGGCTCTACATGCTACCCCAGACTGGACTATTCCTTATTTGGCGTATCTGACATGCGGCGAGTTACCTCAAGAGGAGGATCTGGCCAGGAAGATCACTCGGCATTCTAAGTCTATGATGATTGTCAATGGTGAGTTACATAAGTGTAGTGGGATGGGTGTCTTTCAGTGCTGCGTCTCACCAGAGGAGGGCCGCCAAATATTGAGTGAAATTTATGCTGGCGACCGTGGGCATCACGCCGGGCCAAAATCTTTGGTGGGTAAAGCTTTTCAACATGGGTTTTTCTGGTTGACGGCTCACAAGGATGGAGAAGACTTAGTCCGTAAGTGTGACGGCTGTCAGAAGTTCGGTCGGCGTGCTCACGTTCCGGCTCAAGAGTTGAGGATGATACCAATCACTTGTCTGTTTGCGGTCTGGGGGCTCGATATGGTAGGACCTTTCAAGCGATCCAAGGATATGAAAACGCACCTTATGGTGGCGGTTGATAAATTTACTAAGTGGGTAGAGGCAGAGCCGGTCAGTAAATGTGACGCGGCCATGGCGGTTCAATTTGTTAAGAAGCTGATTTATCGCTTTGGTTACCCACATAGTATTATTATAGACAATGGAACAAATTTATCCAAAGGAGTTATGAAAACATTCTGTGAGAAGGAGCATATCCGGCTTGATGTTTTAGCCGTGGCACATCCACAGTCTAATGGTCAGGCAGAGCGAGCCAAACAGGAATTTTAAGAGGTGTCAAGCCACGGCTCATGGTTCCTTTGAAACGGACACCCGGATGTTGGGTTGAGGAGTTACCTTCCATTTTATGGAGCATCAGAACTACACCTAATAGATCTACAGGTTTAACACCTTTCTTCGTGGTGTACGGTGTTGAGGCGGTTTACCGAGTGACATCCGGCACGACTCACCAAGAGTGGCGACTTATGTTGAGACGGATAATGAGGTAGCATGCCAAGACACGTTGGACGCCTTGGATGAAGCACGAGAGTTAGCAGCATCCAGGTCGGCAATTTATCAACAAGACCTGCGACGCTATCATAGCCGCAGGGTAAAGACCCCGACGTTCTAGGAAGGTGACGTGGTGCTCCGGTTGATTCAAGACCAATCTCCATAAGTTATCCATAAGTTATCTCCACCATGGGAGGGGCCTTTTGTGATCAGCAGGAACCTTAACAATGGGTCATATTACCTCATTGATGTCAGAGATGAGTCGGAAACTGCGGGTCAAGAGACGTTGCGGCCATGGAATATCGCACATCTGTGACCATACTTTACTTAGCAGGGGTTGAAAGCCGCTATCATTGTATATATCATGTTCACATGAGTAAATGCCAGCATCCCCGCACAAGACTGGGGCCTCTGCTCTTATGTACACCTTTCTACAATCAAGATAAAAAAATTCCGGCTCAAATTTTTTGAGTTGAAGTGGTTTGTTCGCCGTTAAAATGGCTAGTCTACCCTCCGGCTTTATGCCCTATCAAGCGCTGTGGCAAGGAGGCTTCTTGCCTTCGGGTATAGCTTACTTCTCCCTTGCACAGCCGGCGATATGCCCAATTAAGCACTGTTGCAAAAAGGCTTCTTGCCTTCGGGTATAGCTTACTTCTCCTTTGCACAACCAGCTGTCATTAAACTGTTGCAAGGAGGCTTCTTGCCTCCGGGTATCGCTTACTTCTCCCTTGCATAGTTGGATTTATACCTAGTTTGGTTACATTAAACGCTGTTGTTGATGGAGGCTTCTTACCTTTGGTATAGCTTACAGTACCCTCAGACAACAGCATGTACACCAAATTCTAGTTGCTTATCAACTACGGCCATCGAAGGGGGCTTCTTACCGACGGGTATTTCTTATCTCACCCTAATGGCCGGCTTTATGCCACTTCCGGTTACTTATTAACCGCGGTTATCGAAGGGGGCTTCTTACCGACGGGTTCGCTTATCTCACCCAAACAACCGGCGTTTACGCCAAAATTAAGTTGCTTATCAACTGTAGTTGTTGAAAGAGGCTTCTTGCCTTCAGGTATAGCTTACTTCTCCTTTCAAACAGCCGGCTTTATGTCGTCTCAGGCTAATTATTAGCCGCGGTTGTCGATGGAGGCTTCTTGCCTTGGGGTATAGCTTACATCTCCCATCGACAGTCGGCGTTCACTATACTCTTACCAGTCAATCTCACCTAGAGACCCTGAGCCGGTTCAAGAAATTGACGGCCAATCTCGCTTAGAGACCCAGAGCTGGTTCAAGAAATTGACGGCCAATCTCGCTTAGACACCCTGAGACGGTTCAAGAAATTGACGGCCAATCTCGCTTAGAGACCCTGAGCCGGTTCAAGAAATTGACGGCCAATCTCTCCTAGAGACCCTGAGCCGGTTCAAATAATTGACGGCCAATCTCGACAGAGACCCTGAAGTGGTATGAGTTTAACCGTTCGAATCCACGCAGGAGAGCCGTCATATGAGTTTTTTAAGGAAGGAAAGATCATCATCGCGTATTGTATCATGCCGGCGTATCAAAGCCGGGTCAGAGCAACGCAATTATATGTCCCGGGTTGTCGCAGGCGGAACTACCCGGCACTTGGGGGCTACACAGCCGCAATTCTCCTCAAAAGTTCCGGCTCATCAATAGCCGTAGTTGTCGATAGAGGCTTCTTACCATCAGGTATAGCTTACATTATCCTAAAGACAACCAGCTCTTTAATGACTTCGTCCGATGAGAGCCGGAGCCATGTTGCTTTGGTCGACAAAATTTAAGGTTTCAAAGAGATTCTCCGGCTCTAATATTCTGGAGAAAGGAATGGTGTCTTAAAAGACAAGACACCCCTCATCAGAAAAATCTAAAGGTATATCCCTGAAGAGCCGGCAACACATAAAAACCCAGAGAGGTGCAAATATATACGGTCACCAAGTGGGAGAGTCATGTTTACTCTATTACAAAAGCTACTCTCGGAAGGAGCAAAAGCATTGTCAACCGCCCACGGCAGGTCATTACATAAGTCTATGCTCAGAAAGGTTAAAGAATAAAATTCAGTTGTTGGCCGGCTCATCCTGCTCCGGGTCTTCTGCTGGCTTTATCTGAATATTGCCCAAGTCCCAATTACAGTCAGCCATAGCAGCAAAAGACCCTTCAAGGAACGGAGACGCTTCAAGCTTACAAGGAAAGAGATCCTTACTGCGGGCGAGTGTCAGATCTTTCCACTCGTAGAGAAGCCCACAGATTCTCTTCTCCTCTGCGTCATAAGCCGCCTGATAGGTGCTCAAGTCAGCTTCATCCGCCAGAACAGAGGCCAGATAGCGCGAATCTTTGACACACCGGGTGTAATCTTCTCGGTGAATTCTGAGCCATCATCTCTTTTACATGGGTAACCATCCATCATTTCAGCCGGTGTTAGCTCGGGGGCGAAGGCCAGAGCCCGGCTCAATCCAGCAACGGCTCCTTGGCGGAAAGCGGACTTCTTGAGCTCTTCTATCTGCTTGGGCATTGTAGAGAAGAGTTCCAAGACCCCTTTCAGAGTAGTGGGGATCTTCTCCTTGTATTGCATGCTCTTGATCGTGAAGATGGCGTCGCAGTATAACTGCTCCGCAAAAGTATAAATGGCCTTCAGTGGCAGAAGGCTATCAGAAGCCAACTGCCGGCTCCTGGGACCTGGATAAGTCAGATAAAGTTAATGAGTCGCCAGGTTTTTTCACTAGCAAGGATAACAGTAAAAAGTAAACAAGAAAACTTACCAAATAGGGCGGCTGACATCTTCGCGATGTGCTGTTTAAGTCCTTGAAGTTCCTCCGCCACAGCTATAAGCCGCTATTCAGCGTCGTCCGCCCGTTTGGTTAGAGCGGCCTTTTCAGACTCAGCTGTCTCTTTTAAAGAGGTAAGCTCAGCAGTGACATTGGCCAGTTCCTCAGAGAGAAGCCGGCATTTTTTCGTCAGCGATACTTCGGGCTTCTTGCTGAGCCGCCAGGTTGGCCCTCAGATCCGTCAATTGAGACCCGGCTTCATTCAAAGCTTCCTATAATACATCAAAATACAGGATAAGCCGCCAAAATGCAGGATGAGTGTTAAAAGGAAATACAAGTCTGAAACAGATTGCAAGCAATATATTTAACACTTGTGGGCTAATGTATATTTGATCTTTCTAGTATGCAGTTCCAGTTCATCTCCTTCGAAGCTAATCCGGAACTTGGGTGCTACACTATGGCTCTTCAATGCACTAATAATGGAATCACCAACTCAACTTGATCAAGTTTGAGCCAGCCCTTGGGGGCTATGATTAGATCTTCAAGTTGTCTACATTACAGGCCCGACTCAAATATAATCTGAGACGGCCCTTGGGGGCTACGATTGGCGGTTCACTTTATTTACATTACAGGCCCGGCTCAAATATAATGTGAGACGGCCCTTGGGGGCTACGATTGGCGGTTCACTTTATTTACAGTACAAAGCTAACGCAATTTTAAGGGAATTTGACATGATAATATTTGTAGAGGTCACAGAAAGACCCGGCTCAATGATTCAGTATGTTAAGCCGACGCTTGGGGGCTAAGTAAAGATATAGTAATAAGGAAAAGTACCTCATATTTTGTCTTCATGGAAGAGATCAACCGAAGTTCCCAATCCTGGCTGGTGGTAACCCGTTTTACGTACCCGGCGTGTAGCTCTTCAACGGTCATCTTCTTGCACGAAGAGTCGAGGTTCAGTTTCTTCGAGGCTTCAGCCGACTCTGTATGTTTGGTAAGCACATGAGCCGGAGGCATTTGATGACCAGACCCGGTGATAACAACATCCGGAGTGTCAGGGGTCTTGGCAGGAGTCGTCGGTTTCGAGGGAGCCCTTGGAGGGCTCTCCATCATGACATCTTCAGCGTCCGGTTCTATGGAGGCAGCCGGCGGGTTTTCTTCCGGTTGAGTTTCCTCCGGTTGTTCGGGCTCCGGTTCTTCGATAACTAGGCCAGAGGAGGGCTTGTTGGTCTTATGACGTTTAGCTTGAGCACTTCAAAAAAGAAAGATCAGCAGTTGAAGATATTGCTGCCATAGTAACAGCCGGATATCCAGATATCATAGTAAGGAATGCTTATCGCGGTTTAATCTTGGGTGGTGGTATAATTGACTCCGAAGAGTCGCCGGAGGAAGGAGATTTCAACAAAAAATAAAACAGAAAGGTGAAGAGAGTATGAAGTTTACAAAGGAAATACAAAGGAAAAGAAGAGGTTTAAACCTCGGCGGGGCGTTTCTTTGGAGCCGAAGAGTTTGGCAACTTGGACCTGAGCTCGGTAGAGCCGGTGCTTCGAGTCTGTCGACGCTCAATTTTCTGTTGCTTTTTTAAGAGAAAATCGGGAGCCAAATAAGCAAGAGGGTGGGAAAGAGGAACTTTTCTGATAAGCCGCCGCGGCTTTCGGGGGACGAAACATTCTGAGCCGGAGGAAAAGTAATTTACCTCAGGAGCATTGGCATGGCTGGTTTCCACTTCATCCTACGAGTAAAGTAAGTGTTAGAACTATAAGATAAAAGATCAAGAAAGACAGTTGCAACTTTACCTCTGAGCTGGATGATGCTGGCGGGTCAAACAAATTATCTTGCGGGGCATATTTTTTAGTCTTCTTAGTTGGGACCTTCTTCCTGGATTTCTTCGGAGGGACAACATATTCCCTCTTCCAGAACTCTGAGTCGGCCTATAAGAATGACCCGGAGAGTGAATATCAAATCAACAAAGTGCAAACAACGTCTATGAGACGGATGGGAAGATATTAAACTTACATCGGGAGCCGGATTGTTGGCACTAAAAGGTGCCAGGCCAATTTCGCTACATGATCCAGAAGCTTCATGGACAAGGCTCCGGATGGCGAGGATAAAGTCATTATCTGTCAATGTGGATCGGCTGAAGCATAATGAGCTATCATACTTGCCTTTATATTTGCACATGAGTCGGCTTCTATGGCTCAAAGGCATAATCCGCCACGAAATCCAGCAGCGGATCAGGTCCAGCCCGGTCAAGCCGTTGGCCATGAGAGCCTTGATTTTGGCATGGGCCGGCTCATATCTTGCGCGTTCTCAAGCTGATAGCCGGCCAGGAAGCTTTGATGTTGTTGTGAGCCGGGAAGGACGGTAACCCGGCAAAGGACGCTCGTTCTCAAGAGAGGTCTCCTTGCAATAGAACCAGGTCTTGTTCCAGTCCTTGGGGTGACTCGGCATCTGCGTAGCTGAAAAGATGATATCTCTACGCCGTTGGATGGATATGCCTCCAAGTTCTAGGCTCGGGCCGGCTTTCACTTCAGTTTGCCGGTTAGCATGAAAGAACTCCCGAAAGAACCCCACAGACGGCTTGATTTGAAGGTAAGCTTCATAGAGCACATGGAAATTGCATATGTTTGAGACGGAATTGGGGGCCAAGTCTTGCGGGTGAAGCTTATAACAATGAAGGACGTCCCGAAAGAATTTTGAGCCGGGAGGCATGAACCCTCGTTCAATATGATCAGAAAAAACAACCACTTCACCTTCTTGAGGTTTGGGCCGCGTCTCATCACCTGGGACCCGCCAGCTAATGACTTCCTTAGGAGGAAGTGTACCCGCGTGAACAAAATCCGACAAAAAGTCCTCCGAGATGCATGACCCAACCCAGTTGCATGAGTTGGACGCACGAGACATGTTGGCGGCTTAAGTGATGTGCAAGATAAAAGGCGCGATGAGTCGAAGTGCAAGCAAATATTTCTCACAGCTTAAAAGTTTAAGGGCTCTACAGATAAAATGGAAGACCCGGCTGATAAGAGCCGGAGAAGCTTGGCGACAAAAGAGAGAAAGAGAAGATCAAAAAATCGACTATGTCCTAAAAACAGATTCCACAAGATATTACTATAGCTACGGATCTATAAAAGCAAAGAAAATAAATTTTATTCTGACCTAGCGATGAACAGCGGAGGAAAAAGAAAACGGATTGGGGCCATCGTGGCCCGTGCATTACGCGCGACCGGCCCGCATGTGGCGGCGGTGCAAGAGCGCATTCTAAAGGCGTTAGCAGCGTCAAGATACACTAGAGATGGCGGTGCCGGTGCCCGAACGGCGCCGGTGGAGCCCCAATGAAAACCCTACTACGGCAGCGGCAAACTAGGGAGCAGGAAAACTTACCGGAGATGGTGCGGCAGAGGCGGACGGATCTCTGGTATGTTCAAGGTGATGCAGCGGCCATGGATGGGGACGATGTACGGACGGCGTCGGAGCAAAGCTCGAAAGCGCTGGGGTGGCGACAGGAAGAAGACGAAGAAGCAGAGGCACAAGCGGGAGAATGCGAAACTCCGACCCGCACGGGTAATATTTAAAAGGGGGTTAAGGAAGGCGCGAAAATCTAGGCGATGACACCGTTCGACCGAGGCGGACGCCTCGATTCTCGGGATGACAGGTAAGTGAAAGATTTGGTGACTCGCTAAAAGTGGAAGAGAAGGATGAGGTGAGCAAGCTCAATTCAACCTGGGGCCTAATGTTGAGGATATGACCCGCCAGAGAGGCTCCGGGTCATGTTGTTGGCTCGTGAGCCGGCCCAAAGATGAGTTGTAAGACTAGTGGCCCAAGAAGATAGGCGGCTCATGGTGTGGGCCGTACGACGGCCCGGACGAAGAAGACCCGGGCGAGCAAGCCGACTCACAGACAACTTCGTCAAAGAAGATAGGGAGAGACTCGGTTAGCAATTGTAACGAACTGGATGTCCTGACCTCTTATATAAAGGCAGACCCGGGGCGACTTAGGGGGTAGGCAATCGAGAACTAGGTCAAGCTTTTAGCTCCTTGTAATCGATACGCAAGCAATACAAACACAAGCAAGACATAGGCTATTACCTCGATTCGAGGGGCCGAACCTGGGTACATCGGTGTCTTTCATCCCGACTAACCCCTTTGAGTCCACCCCATTAGCGATGGCCTCGAACCTAAGTCCGTTCACCCGGACATCTGCCGTGATAACACCACAACATTCCCCGTCCGTTTCTAGTAGAGGAGCACCGCCGGCGATCCCCTCTTGAACCTCCTCCGCCGCGGGTGCTCGTCGTCGGCGAACTAGGCCACCTTCGGCCACCCTTCCACCTCTAGGAGACCGGCGGCTCGACATTGGGTCCATCCCCTCCCTCAACTCCCCTCATTGTGCCCTCCTTCGCAACCGGCGAGCATCGCTGCCCCCTGTCCGGAGGTGGGAGATGACAGGTGGGACCCCGTCCTGTCATCCCCACAACTCAAAATAAAAACTCAATGCCAAATATTTTTCCACCTAAAATCTTAGAATAATATGTAGAATGTAATAGTGCCATTTGTGAAAAAAATTGAAATCTTTTTATGGACTCTTTTATTTTAAAACTTGTTTTAGGCATCCTTTTGCCTCTATTTAAATAGTTTTCAAAAAACATTTCACAGCAAAACCTTAGACAAATATTCTTAGTATAGTTTATAGTATTTATCAGAGTAGGGTAGCATTTAAGTAGTAGATTTGTGTGCTCTGTTTATTTGTGATGCTTAGTATTATCGTTATTTATCGCGACGGTAGATTGCATTATTGACGAGGGAGTTCGACCCGAAGACTTTGAAGACCCCGAAGACTTTGTTAAGCCAGCCAAGCAGCCCTTTGAACAGGTTAAGAAACCATTTTTATTGCATGTCATATAGAAATTTACTTTTGTTATATTTGATCATGTGGAGTAATGACCACTTCGGTGCATTGCTTCCGGTACTTTTGCCGTTGACACTTGCATCGGGCATGACCCTACCTCCATATGAGGGTTGTGTGGGTGGAAGTAGATAGGATGCTAGTAGATGCTACGCAAATGGGATCAGGATTATGCATGGTGATGGAAGCAAAGAAATGATTTCAAAGCCTTTTTGAAAACCCCGTCGGGTGCGACTAATGCCTGAGGGAGCTTGTGATGAGTTCGGTAACCACTTGAGAAACAATTGGTGTACCAGAATAAGAGAGTGTGTGTGTTTTCAAAAATGGTGGGTTTAAGATTTGTCGACCGTCCCAACCTTACATGCACGACCACAATACCCTTTATTGGACGGGGCTCTGTTGATTATTTTGGTGGGTACTAGCAAGGAGCCCTCATTACTAGTGGCAGGAGTGGCGTGGTCACTCTAAATACGGGGTCTTGCCGGTATGGACGATCATGCGTTGTCTTCACAGGCACCGGGCACATCGTTGGTTCCTGCATGGATTGTGTACCAATTGAGTGGACTCTTTGTTTAGTATCTCCAATGAAAGGCATTGTTAGGGTGCTTACCTCGGGTATGTTAAATACCGTGAGTCATGGATGACACGGAAGTTCCCTGAGTCTTGTGGGTAAAGTGTGCAACCTCTATAGAGTGTAAAACTATTCGAATGGCCGTGTCCACGGTCAAGGACATTTGGGTGGTGCTTCTTAAGCCACGTCCAGATGTTTCCAAAAATTTGGGTGGATGACAGCAATGACACATGAGCTAAGTCCGATGACTTGGCATGATAGTGCACACGAGATGTGCAAGCCCTACTTAATGATATCTGAGATTGTTCACATGAGTACCCGTTAATAATTTATGCATGCTTACTCAAGTTATTTGATCATATCACTGCACTTCAAAATCACCTTTCTACAAAACTTACCTACTTAGTGCTATATCATGCATTGTTATACCTTGTTCCACAACTTGGGTTGCTTGAGAGTACATTCAAAGTACTCATTGGCTTACCATTGGTTATTTAATTGGCCAGGCATGGAAGAACAAGAGTATGGTGAAGAGTTCGTTGGTGACGAACATGCGAAGTAGGACACTTTCGAGTCAGAATGCCTGTAGGTTTAAGGCAGATGGCATGGGTTCACTCTTTTGACCAAGATTTCCGTTGTTTGTTATGTTTAACTATTTGGCCCTTGCGGACCTATCTGTGTAAGACTTGACCTCCATGGTCTTTATTTGTGTAAGACGGTATGTAAGGATGTAAGACTCTAATTATTCAGCTTCTGTGTGTTCAGTGAGCATTGATCTCTGGGATCACTGTACATGTACATTCGGTGATCGCGACTTATGAGTCGGGGTCCCCACACACGTCAAGGGGGACTCCTGAGCTACGCGACTCAAGAGCCTCACTGGTCCTGTAGCCCCTCACCCTTGGCACCGTCCTGGTGATCCGGACGCCCCAACGGCGGCTAAGGTTTGCATGGGACTGGGCCCTGCCTACGTAGAGCATCACAACAAGCAGGAAGGAAGCAAGGAGAAGAAAGCAACCACACAATTCAACAGTTATTACAAGCATTCAATGTTTTCAGAAACACAACCAAGTCTAACGCCTCCCCGAGGCACGAAGAACGTTGCAGGAAAGGAACCAGGAAGAGAAGTTAGGAGGAGCTGTCGCCACCACACGTGTCGTACCGGGGAACTCGTCGTCCACATCGCTGACATCGTCTTCTTCGCTGCTAAACCTTGCAGCTGCAGGAGGTGGAGGAATGGCGACGCAGGTGAACTTCTTCAACAGCGCCCCCACGACACCCTCCACAGCCAACACAACGGTGGCACGAACCTCGGGATCAACCTGGCAGATCACATAGGTAAAGTCAAACCCCAGATCGTGGAGGTGGAGATGGATGAAGACGCGTGTTGCGGCCTCGAAAAAGAGGTCGTGACACTCACTCTCCAAGACATAATCCACCTTGACAACGCCACCCTTGAGCGCCTCGATGAGCTTTGAAGAGTGCCCCATGAAGCCACTCTCCAGAGCCACCAGGGGCTCCGTAAACCCTTCTGGGCAAAGGGAGTGGAGCGCTCAGCGAAGCCTGAGCTGGACGGAGGGAAAGGCGTTGAGCTCCGCAACCTTTTTCTCCTCACCCGCTGCAAGGGCTTTCTCCCGCATGTCGACCGAGCCTTCTATGCAAGAAGTTCCTTCTTCCGCGCGTCCAGGTGCTCGCACTCTACATCTTGGTTGGCCGTCAGCTTGGATAGCATGGAGTCTCGATCGGCAAGGTTGGCCTCGTAGGCTTGACGGCATCCACTCGCTTACGAAGCTACTCCGCGAGCGTGGACGTCTCCTCCTGAAAAACCTTTAGGCGGGCCTCCGCCTTATCACGGCCCTTGCAGCGAACGCCGCGTCGATCTATGCCACCTCGCGGGCTGCATTGGCTGACATGGCCTCCTTCTTGCTTTCGGTCCCGGCGGCCTTGGCTTATCCCCGAACCATCACGGCAGAGGCATCGAGTTGGAGCCACCCGGAGAGGAGCTCCAGGCACCCATTCGCGAGGTGATCGTCAGCGCCCTCGAGGGCGTCCCAAACCTGACCCAGGGTGGTGTTGGCCCCATCCAGGATGACGAGGCCGCACGATGCGGGCATTAGTGCCACTTACGGAGGTGTCGCCTGTGAGATCACAGGAGCCTCCCCTAGGAGGCAGAACCACGAGGAGCAGGAGGCATCGGGGTCTAAGCTACAACCACAAGCAAGGTGGATGCAGACGAGTCTGCGGGCAGCTGGCCCTTGGGGGCTAGCTCTCCAGATGGAAGTGCCAACGCGCCCCCAAGGGAAGTAGTGGTCGCACCAACACGCATCGGGGGATCAAGGTGCTCCGCGGCAGTGATAGGGAGAAACACCACACGAGGCCCCACACTCGCGAGGTCTGGCGCCTCGGCAGGTAGTGACAGGGCGACAAGAGCGGGCGGCACGGTGGAAAGCACCTTCGGCTTGATGCCTGCTTTCTTTTTCCTCATCTTCAGCATGGCGGCATTCCTTGTCACCAAGAAAAGGAGGGATCATCCGCACGCGAGATACCTGCATGCAGGAGTGCTCACTCTTCGATACGACCCACTTCCTCTCCTCCTCCACCTCGACGACAGCACCAGTGCCCCTCGCCCTTCTCCGAGAGGACACCATCGCGTGGGGGAGCAGGGACACTATCAACAATAGCAGCACCCTCAGAAGCCACTACGGCCCCAGAACCATTCGACTCGCCGGCAGGCCATAGTTCGGGCGGAGGCAAGGCGGGTGCCTCGACCGCCTTGCCAGCATAGGTAGGGCACACCGAGGGGACTCAGATCCACACTTCCGAGGGATCGCCAGGCCGGCGGACCCAGCGGTGCTAGGACTGGTTAACAGCCCCCTGAGGACCTTGGCGGAAGGCAGAGAACCTACACCGGAGGCTTCACCGACATCCTTGTCGTCTTGTAGACAACGCAGGAGCATGCTGTGCGACGGAGGGCGCGCTCCCTCTAGATCGTTTTCCACGGACTTCTCTGAATCGCCCTCGCCCAGGGTGTCGCCGGAGGACACCGCCACCAGGGTACCAGGACCCTTAGCTGGGGAGAGCCCCAATTCATCAAAGACGGGCATCTCGGCGACCAGATCGGCTCTGTCGTCGCGAATGTACAACGGGGTGTATGCGTCGGGAAGCTCTCCGGGGTCGCTATTGAGCAAGGTCATCACAACCCTGTCCAGTTCCCCAGGGGTCATGTGTGGTGGCCGAAGCCCGAGGACATCGCCGCTGCCCGATAGTCCCACAGGGGCCTCGAGTGCACCTCGAGGGGCGCCATGCGCTGCGTCAAGAACTCCTTCACTATCATCCCCCCCGGTCAGCTTATTGGCGCTGATATCATGAGAGATCCACTCCGGGATGAGCCTTAGCCGAGGGTCAGAGAGCTTTGCGGAGCTCCACACGGGGGTCTTCTCCAGAAGCCCCTTCGAAAGATCTAGGCGAGAGTTAACACTATTGAGATCCAAGAAGACCCAACGGTGTTCTGAAGTTCTCCACCTTCTTCTCGTCCTTTAAGAGCATGTTCCCACTCTGGACCGCGATGAAGGAGATGCACGCCAACCGCTGAGTGCCATCATGAAGCTGCAAGCTGAAGAAATGACGAAAGAGGGCCACCGAAGGCTTCACGCCTATGGAAGCCTCGCAATAAAAGATGAAGATGGACAAGAGCGGGATGGAGTTGGGTTGGAGATGAAGAGCTTGGATCCTGTAATGGTCGAGGATGGCGGTGCAGAACTTGGAGAAGGGTCAGACGAGCCCAACAAAAACACTATGGAGAAAGAAGGGATAGGCTGAGTTGGATGGGCGTTGCTTCTCCATGGAGACGCCCCATATCAAGGTCCGCCCACACTCGTTGGTTTCATCCGCCATTGACGAAAGCATCGGGGTGAGGTCTCCGTCCTTGGCTATGGCGGACTCCAGGAGTGCCGGTGATATAGGGGCGTAGGCCAAGCTCTGGGCCTCAAGCTTCGACATGCCGGCGGGAGCCATCAAGAAGTCCCCGGGGCCAATGAAGCAAGAAGGAAGATGGTGCGGTGCCAAGATCTAGAAAGGTTTCTGCTAAGGCTGGGGATCTGGAAGTAAGAGAAGGAGCATAGAAGAGGAAAGCAATAATGGATCAATGCTGGAATCAGGCTTTGTCGATTCGAGCAGTTGCCGAAGAGGCATGGGACGCCCAACGCCAACCGCGCAACGCATGCCAGTCCTGGCCCACAGGCATTTGGGTCCTACGACGCCTGGGTCCATCTTCAGCGGCTTCACCTAGAAGCCACTCGAGTGCGCCTTGGGCCCGGGGGCTACTATCGACGTTCTGGGAATGGGGGTACCCAGACCTGTCTGCCTACGGCCCAAGGAATGGCCCACATAGTCAGCCAAGCACGGTTGGCGTGACCCCACTCAAGACAAGGCCCTCGCGAGGGCCTGAGCTTGCGAGGGAAGCAATACCAAGATCTGCAAGGAATAGGCCTCCACAGGGCCCCTCCGGAGCGGTGAAGATCTCTATGCAACGCTCGGCCTCGGGAGGCCAAGGGTGATGCAAGGTGGGACAGGCGGGCACCAGCGCACCAAGCGATACAGTTTCTCCTTTGGTGCAAAGGGAGAAAGGACGTATGCGGGTTCTGGTGCAACAAGACCACGACCATGAGCCCTGCAGGACGGATGTCATCACTGATCCCACCTCTGCATAATCAACAACTACTTTGCAGGCGAAGAGCACCTTTTGTCAGGATAAAGATGTACTCCCTGTCCCCCTTCGAATTTGGCCGTTGTGGAATCCCTTCCTGCCATAGCGATAAGGGAAGATGATCTAGGCTGCTATAAATAGAGGCTAGGCTACACCATAGAGGAGCATGAAAAATAGAGAGTCGAGAGCAGAGAGGCAAGACCACTAGAATGCCCTTGCGAGGCAACTCGCCACTGTACTAGTTCATCCACAAACCTCCTTGTGATGCAATCCACAAAAGCAAGAGTAGGGTTTTACGCTTCGCAGCGGCACAAACCTGGGTAAATCTTTGTGTCCAATCTTCTTCCTTGTAATCGTGTGAGTTCATCTTATAAACCATCGAGTTGAGAGCTTGGCGGGGAGAGGCTGTTGGGGATCTTCGCACACGCCCCTGTGTGCGAACTTCCTTGGGTTTTGCGGAGCCTGAGATCTGACAGTATGCTGGAATGAATAGCTAGTTTCCCTTTTATGCAATTGTACACGTTTATGCTTTTGATTCCTATGCTTCCCGGAACTACTCGTTGATGCGCACACCCTTGCCGCGAGTTCTTTAGGAACGGATCCTTAGCATTCTGTTGGCAATGTCGCCATCGGCAAAGCTACCTTTCTGTTGTCTCCGTAGCTACTCTTGTTGCCGAGAAAGCTCGAACAACCTAAGAGCGCAAAGAATTTTGATACGGGCCCTTCTCATGCAGATTTTAACATACAAATGTAAAAATTCATTCAAGGGAGAATAGCTCAGAACAAAGAATTTTTTGAAAGCTATTGTGACTTAGCTTTTCTTTGCTTTGTTTCTTGCCAGAAATTTATTAACTTGAAAGCGTTTAGGTGTCCGCACCGTCACCCCCCCCGGGGAACACTTGCACGTGGGAGACCCTTCTGCCTTTTGAGAAAATATAGAAGAGAAAACGAGGAGGTAGGAACCTTGTTGTTCCAACAACCATTTTAAGAAAGCTATGGTGATCACAACATTTCATGCACATACACATAAAATAAATATGTACTTTGAAAAAAGGTTGTAGAACACTTAGGTTTATTAACTATGCACAGGGTCTTTGACCGGGTTTGTACAAAGGATTACATGTCTTGTGGCTGACTTGTACGAGAGGGGCTGCCAGGGGAGGTCCCGTTAACCGCGCCTCATGGGTAGAACTTGCGAAGATGCTTGATAGTCCACAAGTTTTGCACCAGGGTGCCATCTTATATCTCTAGGTGGACTTCACTAAGCATAGTGACTGGTACCACCTGCTAAGGGCCCTCCCACTTTGGCATCAACTTGTTTGATCCTTTTGCAAATTGGATCCGGTGAAGAACAATGTTGTCTTCCTCAAAGCTTCTGGCGCGTACCTTGCGACTGTGATAGCGGCACAAGGCTTGCTGGTACTAAGTGGCACATAGTGTGGCCTTAAGATAATCTTCCTCGAGGAGCATGGCATCATCTTGCCGCAGTTTCTCTTGCTGGTCATGATCAAAAGGCTACACTCATGGTGACCCGTACATGAGTTCCATGGGGAGCGTCGCTTCTGCACCATAGACTAGGGAGAAGGACATATCGCTGGTGGCTCGATTCGGTGTTGCCCTGATCGACCAAAGATCCTCGGGCAGCTCGTCCATCAAGTGCCTTCCATGGTTGCGCAACTTGTCAATAGTTCTTGTTTTGAGGCCCGGCAACACTTCAGCGTTTGCCATTTCTGCTTGGTCGTTTCTCTTGGGGTGGGCATTGGAGGCAAAGCAAATCTTGGCACCAATGTCATGACATTACTGCATGAAGTTGTTGCTGGTGACTTGCATGTCGTTGTTGGTCCTGATCCTGCTGGGCACTCCAAAACGACAAACTATTCCTGTGACAAACTTAATTGCTTCTTAAGGTGTTACGTTTCTCACTGGCTCTATTTCTGGCCATTTTGTAAACTTTTCAATTTCCGCAAACAAGAATTCAAAGACCCCGATAGCACAGGGAAAAGGGACAACGATGTCGATCCCCGAGACTGCAAACGGCCAGGAAAGAGGTATGGTTTTATGGGCTTGTGCTGGTTGATGTATCTGCTTGGCGTGGAGTTAACATGCTTCACATGTGGTCACCACCGCCAAGGCGTATTGAAGGGTTGTTGGCTAGTAAAATCCTTGACGGAATGCATTGCCAACAAGCATGCAGGATCCGATGTGAGATCCGCATATTCCTTCATGTATCTCCACCAACAGATTCTCTCCATTTTCCCATGAGATGCATTCACATTTCACCCCATTGGGCCTCCTTCTGCATGGAGTGTTGTTCATGTGTTGGTACATACTTTACTGTTGGGCTACTCTTTCAGCTTGCTCCTGCTATTCGGGAAGATCCCCTGTCTAGAGGTATTGGACGATCTATTGCACCAATGCCATAGCATGTGGCTCGATGACAAAGACTAAAGTTGTTTATGTTGCTGCGGGAGCACTAACTTCTATGGCAAATACCATTGGGTCTTTCAGAGCTTCTTTTCACCGACAAGCATCTTGTCGTTTCTGGCAAACTTCTTAGCAGCCACTAGTGTGTCTGTAGGGAAGTAATTGCCGGAGTTGATCTTCCTCTTCTTCGCTTGACGTATTGAAGGCATGACGAGCGGTTAACTCAATCGGAGTACAAAAGTACCTCATTCCACATGCAACTTTGAGCAGCGTGCTTTGACAGGACATTAGCAATGCTATTTTCCACATGAGGGATATGCTCCATTTGTCGAGCATCAAAGTGCTCTTCCAACTTCCTCAACTCATCCTTGTATGCTTCCATCATACGACTCTGGTAATCTTTGTTTACTGATGCACAACAAGCTAGGAATCTCCTCAGACTATCAACTTTCGGATGCTGAGGTTGACTGCTATCCGTAGAACGGCAAGCAATCCTTCATACTTACCTATGTTGTTTGTCGATACCTCCCAGGGAAAATGCATCTGGATCACATACATGGGGTGTTCTGCAGTGGGTAGAATGAGTAGCACTCCAGCACCGGCTCCTTGTATCAAGAAGGCCTCATCAAAGTACATGACCCATTCTTGTGGTGCTTACTTCTCGTGGAGGGTTATTTCTGGAGTTTGTTCGTCTGGTGTTGGTGTCCACTCGGAACTCCACCAAGGCTCTGCTTTGTATAGTTGTCGTGCTTTCAAAGGTTAGGTCAAAGTTAGCCAGATCAAATGCCCACTTAACAATCCTGTCGGTTGCTTTTGGATTTCTCAAGATGCATTGCAATGGGAAGCGAGTGACGATGGTGATATGATGTGCTTGGAAGTAGTGGTGCAGATTTTAGGAAGCCATGAGAAGGCCGAAAAGTAGCTTCCCAACTCCATAGTATCTTGATCTATCCCCCTACAACAGAGAGCTTAGAAAATAGACTGGTCGCTACACCATCTTCTTCCTTTGCACCACTTTTTGTTCTGCTCCTTGCGTTGTCGGTGTCCCGGCTTGCCAGAGTTGTGTTAAGCTTGCCTGCTGCTGACTCGGGGGCTGCCGCATCCTCTTCCTCGGCTTCTCTCTTCACCACCAGCGCAACACTAACCACTTGATTCATCGCCGACAAATATAGTAGCAACGACTCTTGTGGTTTAGTTGCAATTAGTATAGGCGTTGAAGACATGCATTCCTTCAAATATTGCAGTGATGCCTTCTCTTCCTGAGTCCATTTTATTAGGACCGCCTTTTCGAATATTTTGAATTACGGCAGGGCACGCTCCATAGATTTGGAGATGAACCTACTGAGGGCGGCGATGCACCCCGATAGGCGGCATACGTCCTTGACACGCTTTGGTGCCTCCAACTTCTTGATTGCCTCAATCTTTGTGCGGTTGGCTTTGATATCACATTATGACACAAAGAACCCGACGAGCTTGCCGGATGGGACTCCAAACATGCACTTCTCATGGTTGAGCTTCAAGTTGATCTTGTGCAAGTTTCCAAAGGTTTCTTCTAAGTCTTGAATCAATGTGGCCTTGTCTTCGGTTTTGACTACTATGTCGTCCATATATGCCTCCACGTTTCTGTGCAGTTGTGGCTCAAAACCAATCTCAACGAACCTTCTAAATGTTGAACCGGCACTCTTCAACCCGAAAGGCCTACACTTGAAGCAGTATGTGCCACATGGGCTAATGAATGTGGTCTTCTCTTCATGTTCGTCGGCCATGAAAATATGATGGTTGCCAGAATAGGCATCAAGGAATGACAATTGATCGCAGCTGATAGTCAATCCACTATTTGATCGATACATGGCAGTCGTTCCAGGTCTTGATTCCAGACCTTCTACTTGACGGGGTGTGCATGGGGACAAAAAGCAAGGTGGTTCTCAGTCACCTCCCAGGGAACGCCAGGGATGTCAGATGGTTGCGAGGAAAACACATCGACATTCGCCCTCAGGAAGGAGACGAGCGCACTTTCCTCTTTGTTGTCGAGACTAGCACTTATGGTGAAAGTGACTCCCTCACCATCCTCCCATGCAACGACTTGCTTCGTCTTGGGATGGTCACCTTTTTTGTTCCTCTTGGCGGTAGAGGTCTCTGGTGATTTTTCGACGGGCATGTTGCACTCTGCGGTGCACTTCCTAGAATTCTCACCATATGTTTTGCCGGAACCCTTGTTCTTCTTCTTCCACCGGGAGGTTTGCCGGAAAGAGCAGGTGCCTTGCCGACAACTGCTACCACTGCCTCCCGGTAGAGCTTATCGAAACCAAGGACTGCACTTTTGTTGTCGTCATGAATGATGATGGTGCTCATTAGCCTAGGCATTTTCAGTGTATTGTAGGCGTGTTGAGAAGCCGCCAAGAACTACGACAACACCGGTCGGCCCAAAATTCCATTTTACGAAAGTGACATCTTTGCAACATCGAAGACGATCTTCTCTGTTCTGAAGTTGAGCTCGCTAGCAAATTTCACCAACGGAGTAAGTTTTTCCTTGGGCTGAGATCTTCCTGGATTGACTCCTTGGGAAGACCCTACGGTTTGAGATCTGTGTCGGGCATATGTAGTCATCTGATCACGTCGTGCGAGGTCAAATTCAAGCTAGCCCCAATGTGAACAACATATTTGTGCCCTTGAGGATGCAGATCGTTGGTGATACCAACAACATCACACACCCGAAAGCAGTGATGTGGTCAGGGTGATCCTCAGCGTCAAAGGTGATGGGAGGGTTGGACCACTTGAGTGCGTTCCTTAGCTCTGTCGCTGGGTCTGCTACGTTGACTTCACAGGCCCACTTCTTGAGTTGTCGGTGGGAGGAGTCCGAAGATGCACCTCCGTCAACAAACATGACTTATATCGCCTTCTAGTATTCTTGGCCATCAGATCCTTCTTCAACTTCATCTCCATCGTCCTCATCATCAGATTTCTTATCTCGACCCCTAACAGGCTTCTCTTTCTACTACTTGGCCTTGTTGCGGCAAACACCACGCCCAAGATGTTTTTTCTTGCTGGATCCACCAGCACCATCTCTTGCCTTCTCCTTGTCACGCCTTTCATACTCTTGCTTCTTCTTCTCTGCAAGCTGTTCTACTTGGCACATCTAGTGATGTCATGGCTCTTGGCGAGGTGGATCTTGTAGTATGGCATTCTTCCGCAACAGCTTCATTGTCACCGAAGTAGGCAGCAACATCCTTGCTAAATCCTTCAGTCTTAGCCTTCTTGCTGGTGTTGGGGTTGTTGGACCCTTCAACAACAATGACTACCTTGCCCTTGCGCTTTCGATTGCGCTTTCACCTTTTTCTTGCAAGTAGATGATTCTTTGTCATCGTCGGAGTCGATTCTACACCCACATTCTCTTCGAGGAGCCTCCTCCCCTATTCAGCGTGTGCATAGTTTTCTGCCAAAGCATATAGCTCGACGATGTCTTGCACCTTGTTGATGCTCATCTCCTTGTGCATCCACCTGTTGCGCACGTTTGTGTGGAACGAGGCAATCACAGCGATGGGATGGATATTCGGAATGCTATGATGTACACCAATGAATCTGTGTATATACTTGCGAAGGGAACCCCGTCTCTGTGGGAGATCACGTGCAGGTCACTGGGCTGCCCCAAGAGCTTGTGTCCCCCGTGGTACTCACCAACAAACAAGTTGCATAGGTTAGCCTAAGAGGAGGTGGACCCTTCTGGCAAGTTCATCAACAAGCTTCTCACATTGGGTTTGAGAGATAATGGGAAGTAGTTGGCGAAGACTTTCTCATCGCATCCCCTAGCAGCTTGCACTGCAATAGTGTAGATACTAAGGAACTCTGATGGGCTGACCTTGTCATTGTATTTGTCCGGTAGGTCAGGCTTGAAGGTCTTGGAGGAGGGCTAGCAGATTTGATGCAGCTTGCGGGCAAACATTAGGCAACCCATCTCGCAAGGTACGCTGATGGGTACCCTGGGGGCAGGGTCATCGACGACTGGATCGGCACGGCTATTCGATGGACGACGTGGCTCCCGCTGCCTCTTGATGGTTGTGCAGGTGTCCTCATTCCGCCTCTCCTTTAAGATTTGGTGTTGATCTTGTTGCTTCCGTGGATCCGGTGATGCATAGGACATCTCGTCCACATGTTGTTTCAGTGGGCTTGTTGTTGTTGCTTCGTCAGGGGTGATTGCATCATGGGTATTCCATATGCAACACACCATCGGTGCGTCTTATGGGATCTGCTTGGCATGCTCGCATGATCTCTACCACCGGGAGGATGTCGCAGTTAGCGAAGCACAACAAGCTATAGATGGTGGCCCTCTAGTCTTTAATCTTCTCTGACGTAGGGGGGATGTCCAACAAAAGTTGGGCTTGCCCCACAACTTCCTTGGTCCTTGGAATGGCATGGTGCGAGGCGTGGGTCATTATCTTACTCATGACAGAGTCAGGAGGAGCTGCACCCCGCCGCGATGTATGTTGACCTTGCTAGCTAGAAGGTTGGTGTCGATCTTGGCCTTACGCGTCTTGCGATAGGCGCACAGGGGTCTTGTCTGTGCGCCACCTGGGATCCTCACTGTTCCGGAGGGGCTACTCATGGTTGTCACGAGAAGGACGCAGCAGAGGACCCATCGCCACCACGGCTATTGCTATAGCTACCATCGTTGAAGCATTGACCCTAGTCACCACCGGCACGTCTTGCGTTGTCACAACGGTGGGGTCTAGGTCACGGCTCGTGGAACTCCACGCGGTGTTGTGGTTGTGCTCACCAGTGCAGTGAGCTCCGCTCCCATCGATCGTGGCCGCCTGTGAGGGCAGCTTGGATGTCGACGGGGTGATCACCAACGTGCCCTTGGCCTTCTTGCGAGCTATGGGCATCGATAAAGATGTTGATGAAGATATGTAGAAATTGGTGAATATTAGCGCATGTGATCCCCCTACGTGGCGTGCCAAAGATGTCAGGGTATTGGGACCTACGTGTCCCCTTTGCGGTTCAACTATGGGGACTCATGTCCACAAAGAGCGTCACCAATCCATGCATGCTCAGGGTTTAGACAGATTTGCGCCGCTCGGAAGCGTAAAATTCAATGTCCTATGTGCTGTGGATTATATAGGTCCAAAGTAAAAGAGCGCAACAACCCAGCAAGAATGCTCGAGAAGTGCGGCTATGCATGCAAATGGACAAGGTTTGGACCTTTGTAAAGGTAACCATGGACCTCCGTTTATAGACTAAGGGCTTACCACAATTGCTAAAACGGTCATTACATGGGTGAAAAGTAGATACTCTCACTGCCAAAAGTACTGACATGAGATAAAGTGGGAAATACTTAACCCCGACGGACTAGGAAAGGCGAATTAAATGCGTCGTGAGGTGCCATGCTGGCGCCGTCTCCCGACAAGGATCGGCTCTCCTTCTATGTCGTTTGCCCAACTACCTTCTATTCTTCCGCCCCGCCATTGAACGAGTATCATTGGATCTGTTGTAAATACTTCGAGCTGCCACGCGTCCCGACAAGCTTCGCCAAACCACCTGCCCGCTCGACATCTAACTGATGTAGACAAGTAGCTTGGTGAGGTGGAGCGGCGGCATGGCTGTGCGATCTAGCCGAGCGCGTCTTCTTCCGGGTCTTATCCGCCGACAGGAGGCTCGTCGGTGGCCTTGGTCTTCGCTTGGAGCTGTTCAGACTTTAGTATTCGGCCGACATGGTCTTGACAAGCCAGAGGTTGCTATCGTCTATGCAGATGTGAGGGTTCTAAATGACCCATTCTTTAGTAAGCCGATAGTGGGTTCGCTTGGCAAACCCTTGTGACGAGTTAGACCAAGATCTCTTCTATGCATCCACACACATGACCATTAGAATGGGGCCCGTGCTCCATTATGATATTCGCCTTGCATGAATGAAGGAAACAAATTGATGTGGCACTACTCATTTTTAGCCTTCTTCTTGGAAAAGTTGGAAGGTGAGGGAGGTAATGCATGTGGATGCTTCGCTTGTCAAGATCAAGATGCCAATGGACTAAACAATGAACCATATACAACAAATGTGACCCTTTGGGATTATACTTGGGCAATTCATCTTATGGATGGAATAGAGGTTGACATAATTTGGAGGCACACGACAAGCGGGCACTACTTCGCCACTTTATTATACAAAGTCAATTCCTTAGCACCACCCATTCGCCCATGACCTATGCGGTTTGGAAGGTTTGGTAACCTCCAAACGTTAAATGTCTTTCCTGGCTTGCAATTCAAAACACGGTGTGGACGGCGGATAGGCTTCAAAAGTGAGGATAACCAAATTGTAGAATATGCCCTCTATATAAGAAAAGTGAGGAGATGGTGGACCATCCCTTTTCAATTGGCCGGTTCACGAAGAGAATTTGGGGCATGATCATGCTTTGTCTCAACATCCATGACATTGCCATTGTTCATTTAGGTGTGGAGCGTTCTGTCAAGGATTGGTGGATCAACATGCCCTACATGGATATGGAAAAACGAAAGTCCATGGCATCCCCCATGCATACTTGTTGGACAATTTGGTGTGAGAAAAATGCTAGGGTGTTCCAACATAAATAAACTCTTCGGTCCATCATTCTCTCCAACATCAATAACATGGGAAATCTTCGGATCATCGTTGGCACGAAGCAAGTGAGAAACATCATGATGCGACAATAGTGTATGATAATTCTCCAGCGTATCTATGTTCCCAAACAATTTTGCTCATGTTTTGGATACTATTTTGCATGATTTGAATGAAAGTAACCCGGACTGATGCTATTTTTAGTAGAACTATCTTGATGTTAATTTATGCAGAAATAAAATTTCTTGGAAATGGAGGAAACTTTGCGGAGAATTTTTGATGGATTAAAAAAAATCTGGAGCAAAGAATTACCGGAGGAAAGTCAACATGGGCCATAAGCCAAGGGTCGCATCCAACCCGTAGGGCACGTCCTAGTGACTTGTGGGTCCCACAACCCCTGGCTGACATAATTACAAGCCTATGGCTTTTGTATTCTCGAGAAAAAATATGAGAGATTTTTTATATCGCTATTTATTATATGGATCTGCTTCCATTGTTCTTCACTAGGAGCCCTAATATGTAGTCTATTTGAGGCTCCACAAAGAGGGATTCGTCACCATCGTCATCACCAACCTCTCTTCATCAAAATTCCATGATGTCACCACCAGGAGTGAGTAATATCATTGTAGGCATAATGGATGGTGATAGCGATGGATGAGATTTCTTATGTAATCGAGACAATTTGTTAGGGCTCAATCCCTAGTACCCACTATGTTCTTAGAATAATGTTGCTATGACTTTTTTATACTTAATGCTTGTCACTAGGGCCCGATCAATCAGTTTAGATCTAAACACTTATGCTTTTCATGATTAGTTATATGATATGTTCATCTAACCTGCAAGCTATATGCACCCATTATCATTCTGAACCCCAAACCCCCATGGTGATAATAATTGGAATATTGGCGGGGATGACTTTGAGTTGAGGAGTTCATATGTTAACTATGTATTAATGCTTTTTCGGTTATCTATCAGAAGGAGCACCTTAATTAACCCTAGTTTACATCGGGACCCCAATGCAACATGAGGGTAGGAGAAAGCATGTATGCAATTTCTTCGTGCAAGCACGTATAACTATATATGGAATATATGCATACATATGATTGATGATTTGGAGATATTGTGTATCGCTCAAGAAGGTGAGTGTTACATATTGAATTTCATCCCAACATCCATTGCTACTCCGTGCCAACACTGTAATACTATTGTTGTTGGTCAAGTTACTATTGCTACTATTGTTGCAAATTTACCACAAAACTACTACTATTACTCCTACTGCCACTATTACTTTTCTATCAGTACTATCATATTCTATACTAGTAATAAATTGCTGCATTGAAGTGATCGTCAGGTGTGGCTCACTTGAAAACTCAACTGTTGAGTCTTATAAATATTCTTTCTCTCCCCTTGTGTTGAATCAATAAATTTGGGTGAAATACTACTCTCGAAGACTGTTCCGATCCCCTATACTTGTGGGTCATCAGGACTATTTTCTGGCACCATTGCTGGGAAGCATGACTATATTTTCTTAAGTTCACTTAGGAGTTATATATCTTTTGGAATTTATCTTTATATGAGGAAGCTCACATATGACAAGACCAAGATCATGCCCTCTAATATCAGGGGAGGTAAGGAACTGCCAACTAGCTCTAGGCTTTATTGACCTTATGTTTTAAATCAACTTGTGACACTACCACCTACTATTCAATCTGATATGCTACAACAAAGATACACTACTTATCCTATTAACGATGTTTATGATAATGATTCTACTCTGTTACTAAAATAGTGACACTGGGTGAATTTCTAGATGCTCATTTTTCTAGAGCTAAAGAAACCAAATTTGTTGAAAAGTACAAATCTCCTATTACACCAAGTACTCCTACTAGAACTAAGATGCTTGATATTCCTAATGGTTACACTATTCCCGAGGATTATACTAAAGGTCTTATGGCTTATGATACTAGTAATGGCATAGAGGGTCTTATTTCTATACTTTAAGAAAATGCCATGAACAATCTTCTCATATCTTTGTTTATGATGAATATTATGACTTCTCTATCGATCCTGAACCTATTACTTTTGTTCAATATGATCCTTTTAAGGTTATGTATCTGAAAAAGTTCTACTCATCTTACTAAAATGAATGATATTCCAACTTTATTTGCTCAAGAGGAAAGAAAATTGCTTATGTTATATTATTATGTGGTTCTTTTCTCATTACAAGGTGATGCTAAACTTTGGTTAATAATATTACTCATGGTTGTGTGCCTCGTCCCCAGGATATGCTTTACTATTTCTATGAAAAGTATTTTCCGATTCATATGAAACAAGCTACCTTATAGGAAATACATAATTTTAAAATTTTTGAGGAAGAGCATCTCCCTCAAGCTTGGGGTATGATTATCAAATTAATAAATGCTTTGCCTGATCATCCTCTTAAGAGCAATGAAATTGTTGATATTTTCCATAATTGACCGACCGATGCATCTAGGGACTACCTAGATAGTTGTGTTGGCTTGGTTTTCAAGGAAAGAGCCGTTGAACATGCTTATGAATTCTTGAATAACTCTTTTGAGAAATGCAGATGATTGGAAACTTCCCGACCACCTCCTGCCAATTTCAAACAAGAGATATATTGTGTTCCTTAGTCCATAAAAGACAGAAGAATACAAGAAATATATGAAGGAAAAAGGTATTAAATATAAAGATATTAAGAATCTATCATCTATTGAAGAAATTCATGGACTTGACACTCCATAACAAGTAGTAAAGATACATTCTTGTTATCAATTTGATGATGGTGATATTTCTTATAATAAGTCTCGCAGTCAACGCTTCACCGAACTTGTTGTTAAACAACAAAACTTTAATATGCAGATATGTGATCAATGGAAACAAAATATTTTGTTATATATTGAGTGCTTGAGTGATGTGCTAGTTAGAATTTACAATGATGTTAAAGGCCCATGCAAGCATTATTCTATGGTTCACACCCAGCTTGAACAAGTTTCTAGATCAGAAAATTATTTGTTTCGGTACATGCATAATAAAATTTATAAGCATGTTGTTGGAGTAATTACTAGACGTGGTAAAATGACCCATGAACCTTTCTATGCTAAGGGTCACCCTAATTGAATTGAACAAGATTCTTATAGAATAATGATAGTGCACCCAGTTGACCTAAAAAGAAGAATAGAAATAAAACCATGCATGCATCTGGTGAACCGGATATAGAAAAACCTGCTGACTATCCTAATGATGTTTCTATCTCAATTGTTGAGACCAATATGGTGAAGAGCATGCACTGGCACCATTACGTGCTATACAAACGGTTTTAACCCCTTTCCGTGACATAATTCAAAACCATCGCCATGTGTGGGCGATAGGGGGTCCATCCCACATGACATGGAAACATCGTTTGCGATGGTGCAAGCGCCTGCTGATGATTCGCCTAATGTAACCGTATGCGAAGTCATAGCCTATCCCACACGCCAGACTTTGATGCTACGTTTGTGGTCAAGCACACATCCGAGATGATGGCACATATATATTCGTGTGCGATACTTTTTCGGATCGCACTCGCGAAACGTATGTCAAACGTCTCTTGATCGTCCCACATTACACACGCACGCAGGTTCATAACCGTTTGTCCTATTAATGACAAGCACATATAGTTACAGCATGCAAATGCATGTGTCATAGTGCGCACATCCCACACGCACGAAATATGCCACCATGTGTTGTAAAGCTGATAATCACACACGCTATTATTCAAACAATCGTGTGTGACATATGACACCATCACACACAGTTCAATCGTTATAGCTGTGTGCGTTGTAAATTAGTACATAATAGC
The DNA here is from genome assembly GCA_022496015.1 of Hordeum marinum. Lineage (NCBI taxonomy): Eukaryota > Viridiplantae > Streptophyta > Magnoliopsida > Poales > Poaceae > Hordeum > Hordeum marinum. Next base: position 169,989,138 of record CM039677.1, read on the forward strand.
TTAGTTTCGTTAATTTATTATTAGATTTGGAAATTTCAAATTTTTAATTATCAAATATGGATTTACATCCATCAATACATACCCTAATTACAATGGTTCAACAGCCAATGCATAAATCAAAAGGTCAATATATCTTCCATGGTTACATAGTTCGGTAGAAGATTAAATATGAAGAACCACAATATATAGTACTAGAGGTGGTAAAGGTGAAGAGAAAATTATAAATGCTTTTGGCTGTTGATGGTGTTGAAGAAGCGGAATACCCATAATGTGCCCTCCTCCATGCCAAAGGTGCGCACAACTTTTGTCCAACCCCTTGTGATGATCGCCCATCCATCCTTCACCGCCTTCAGGAAGACTTCTAGATTGTTATCATGGTAGCATGAATTATATACTATAACCTTCGTTGCCTCCACATCGGTTAGGTAGTTTGCTAGGTAGTCTTGAGTAAATTCCTTTGGAAACCACTAAAAAGAGACAGGTTTCAGTTATTCATGTCTAATAGAGTAACTTGTTGTGGCTAGAAAAGAAGGCAATAGATTACTTAGCATCCTAAAGCTCACTCATGTCTTGGATAAAGTATAAATAAAGAGTTTAATTGCAATCATATGTCTCTTCTGCTTAACCATTTTTCTTAGTTTCCTCACTTGATGCTTGTTCTGTCGAAGCATGAATCAGTATCATTGATATATGTACCTACAAGCAAGAAATCAATGTTAGAACATAAGCTACAATTGCATAGATGATGTAAAATGTTATAAGAAAATGGGAGGTGACTAAGCTCGATGGTAAACAAGAGCATCACGCATCTTAGCCCTACATAAGCACATAGAAAGGCGTGTGAAATACAACAGGGTTAACATCCACCAAAAATAGCAAATGTAAACTAATTGACAATATCTTCGGTGATATTTTCATTGCGAGGAGTAGCGCGGTAACAACGGGACAGGTAGTGGTGAAATTAAACTAGATGTGTTAACTTTAGAGTTGGGACAACCATACATAGTCATCAAAACTTGTGCCAGTGATACAGAAATTGACACATTTAAACATCATGAGCCACTTCATACTTGGTAAATCCCGAGGGGTAGTTGTTAGGGTACTTCAAATCGGCCAGAGCCTGCACAAAGTCGATGGCTAGGTGTTCCTGCTGGTCGCAGAATGGATCAGTACAACTAACATATGTACCTACAAGCAACAAGTAAATGTTACAAGCTAAACTGCAACTTCACATATGATGTAAAGTACTATAAGATATTGGGATGTGACTAACCTCGATGGTAAACAACCTCGTCGTGCATTATGGAACTGCGTAGGTACAAGGAAAGGCATGTCAACTAGAACAGGGTTAACATGCGCCAAAAATATATAATGGAAATTGAAGGACAGCATATCTAAATATATCTTCTTTGCGAATAGTAGCACGGTATTGAATGAATAGCCTAAATAGTGGATATAACTATTCACTATAGCAGGCTTAACAACAACCTAGCATAGGCATTGTAAGTTTCTAACTGGCATTGGTAAAATTATGAACAGTTCATACTTGAACAAGACAGTGCCAATGATTGAAATGAACAACAGAAACCTTACATGGCAATATAAACCTATACCGTTGAAAATGAAATTGACACTGTTAAGCATTGCTATACTAGTATTCGTAAAAATGAACTGAACAACTCAAGGTCCCGAGGGGGGTAGTTGCTTGGGGATTTCATCAAGGCCAGAGCCCGCACCACGTTGGCGGCGAGGTGTTCCTCCGGGTCGGCACGCATAGCTTTCACCGCGTCATCGACCACCATGACCAGCTCCTAGACCTCCGCGTGATATGCGGTTGGGCTTATGCGGGGATGCTCGGTGATAGGGGTGGGGATGGGGAGGTGCGAGGGGGGTTCGCATGCTCCATCTGAGCTATCGGGTTGTGGCGAAGATGGAGATTGGAGGTTACCTCACTAGATTGATTGAGCGAGACTAGTGCAGAATGTAGATTTGGTTGCGGTGGCGGAGGCTGTTTGGGCTATGGTTAGAGCAGGGGGGGAGAGGCGGCGGGGGGGATAGGGGGAAATGTTATGGGTTGATATGGGGTGGGAGGAATAACTACTAAAATCGTGCACCTATTGAAAATTTGGCGGCGAAACTCGAACCTTACGGGGGGCATGCAACATAGACGAAGCGCATCAAATACCCGTGTGCGATAAAAGAGAACATTGGTGCTCCCGCATTGAAAAATATTCAAGTCTTCTCTGTCTCGTGCCATCAGACCCTTTGCAAATGGTTTTTTGTAAGAAAACGATTGCCATTAAAGATGTATTAAAAACATAGAGACTCTAGAAAATACACAAAAAAACTAAATACGATAAATGAGCCTGAAATTTGTGAAATTTGGACATCGTGCATTCTAGTGGGTATGTTGATCGTAGAAAATAAATCAAGCTGAAAGGACCATAAAAATATGGGTTCCCCTTGAAAACATGTCAACTTTTGCTCCCGGAACCATGCAACTCCATAGGTGATGGTTCGGTTTGTGAAGAGTGTCTATCACGACATTATCCATACCTCCTCATGTTTTTACTGAATCATATTGAGGTCATGACCGGGCACCACACGAGGTAACATGTTCTTCAAGCATGTTTTCCATTTTTCTAGAGATACAAAATAAATAAACAACACATATCGGGTTGCGTGTTCCCACACATATCCGTTAAAATTGTATTAGTTTCCTGTCAAATACATGAAAACTTATCAATGACACAATTACGAATTTCCGAGTCCTTTTTGAATGCATTTTCATGTAGAGAACGTTCTCACCTGAATTATAAGCACAAAGGACCTAGAAAGTACACAAAAGGGACCAAATACGATGAACGGGCATGAATATTGTTAACTTTGGACATGGTGCATTCTAGCGGGCATATTCATCGTATAAAATAAATCTAGTTGAAAGAACTAAGGAAAAATATAGGTTCCCCTAGAAAACATGGCGATTTTCGCTCCCGGACCATGGAACTCCATAGGTGATGGTCCGGTTTATGAAGAGTGTCTATCACGACATTATCCATACCTCCTCAAAATTTTACCGAATCATATTGAGGTCATGCCCGAGCACCACACGCTAAAACATGTTCTTCAAGTATGTTTTCCATTTTTCTAGAGTTACAAAACAAATAAACGACACATCTATGGTTTCCTCTTCCCACACATATATATCCATTAAAACTATATTAGTTTCCTATTAAATACCTGAAAACTTATTCAACGACACAATTACAAATTTTTGAGTCCTTTTTGAATGCCTTTTCATGTACAGAACATTCTAAGCTGAATTATAAGCACGCATGAAACACAAAGTACATAAAATGGGACCAAATACAATGAATGGGCCTAAAAATTGTGAAATTTGGACATGGTGCATTCTATTGCGTAAGTTGATCGTATAAAATTAATCTAGTTGAAAAGACCAAGGAAAAGTATCAGTTCCCCTTGAAAACTTGACGAATTTCGCTCCCCGAACCATGAAATTCCATAGGTGATGGTCCCGTTTATGAAGAGTGTCTATCACAACATTATCCATACCTCCTCAAATTTGTACCGAATCGTATTCAGGTCATGCCCGGGCACCACACGAAATAACATGTGCTTCAGGCACGTGTTCAATTTTGTCTATAGTTCGAAAACGAATAAATTAAACGACACATCTCTGGTTGCCTCTCCCCATACACATCCTCTAAAATTGTATTAGTTTCCTATAAAAACCGTGACAAGTTATCCAACGACACAATTACAAATTTTCAAGTCCTTTTTGAATGCCTTTTCATGTACAAAATGTTCTAACTTGAATTATAAACACAAATGACCTAGAGAGTACACAAAAGGGGCCAAATACGATAAATGAGCATGGAAATTGTGAAATCCGGACATGGTGCATTCTACTGGGTATGTTGATCGTATAATATAAATCTAGTTGAAAGGACCAAGGAAATATGGGTTCCCCTTGAAAACATGGTGATTTCTCTCCCCGAACCATGAAACTCCATAGGTGATGGTCCGATTTATGAAGAGTCTATCACGATATTATCCGTACCTCCTTAATTTTCTACTGAATCATATTGAGGTCATGCCTGGGGATCACACGAGATAACATAATTTGAACACCTTTTCATGTATAAAACTTTCAAACTTGAATTATAAGCAGTAAATGCCTAGAAAAGTACACAAAAAGACTAAATACAATAAAGGAGCCTAAAAGAATGTTAATTTTGGTCATGTTGAATTGTAGTGGGTTTGTTGATTGTAGAGAAATAATAATGGATAAAGTTTCAAGGAAATATGGGTTTCCCTTGAAATTTTGTGATTTGTTTTGGCAAATAGTTACTTTGTGAATGCCGTGTGCGTTCACCCCATTCTGTGGTGTGTTTGATTGGCCAGAACACCAGCTACACGGATTGTGCATGTGCACCGTATGATGCACCGCTATCAAACGACAATCCAAACTTCTCCCGTTACACTCGTGTACTATATTTGGGATTTTAGTTCGTACATGCAATAGATTCTTTAATGACAGTCATCACACACGTTTCATGTTTATGAACCGTTTCCAACAAGGGCCCTCTACCATGAGTCCCCGACCCTCTCCCCCTTCTTCCACATTCACATTGTTGTATACTTTCTCGTTCCCGACCAAATCATCGAGCTCGACGAGCGCCTTCCACAGCTGGATGCCATCGACGAACGCAATCGTTGTGTCCACAGTGCAAGCAAAAATCAGGCATTAGAAATTCAATCATGCATTTACATGCTCAAATTTGTATGCTCCATAGTTGGCAGAGTAATTTACAAAATATTAGCTCGCTATTAATTTTACATCAATATAATACATATGAACTGCATGCGCACAAAATTGCTACTGCTCCTGACGCCGACCCAGCATGCACAACTGCCGTCGCCCATCGATATCGTGTAGTTCCTTGGCTCAGGAGGAAAGGAGGCACCAATTCAATGACCTACACCTTGATCGATCGAGGAAGGGTCAGCCTATCGACCGAGGATGGGTCAGCCTAGACAACGGCGGCCCACGCGACCCTGACCATCACCAATTCTATAGGAACAGCCGCTTGTCCTCCCCCGGCGTCCGGATCTACGTCCTCCTCCATCTGGGACATAAGCCTACGCCTCGTGCGGCAGCCAATGACACAGTTGTTCTTGCGGCATCATGGTTCTTACTCCACCGCCCGCACCATCTGATACACTCTGTGTCGAGCCCGCAATATCGTCCGCTGGTGATTGTTAGCTGCTTCCAAGACGACCCTGGCTAACTTCTTGGCTTGCTCATGTCATGATTCCTTCCTCCTTGGGCTATCGTCGGGAGAGGTAGCGGCATGGCCGTCGATCCTCAAGCCAACCATCGCACACGTAGCCTCGATTCCGCCATCGCCGAACTCCAACCTATCGTCGGCCATTGGGGGTTTGATGGTGTGTGTGTGGCAACTAGCCAGGGGATCATTGACTCGCCGCCACAGGCCAACATCATGGTTATTTATAGCTAGCTGCTGCCAAGGGGGTTTGGGGATTTTATAATTTACCGCTGTGGCTGGCGCGTGTGCTTGCACGAGAAGGACTTTCACAGTTTTTGAGTTGTTTTCTGTGCACACATAGTTGCACACGGAACACATATAGCAACCGTATGCAATCGTGTATAGGGTCATAAATTGATATCACCACTCTTCCTCCCCACTGTTTCTTTCCCCTCTCACACCCCAAAATATGTCTCTTCTTCTCCCCCAATTTCCTCGCCTCCACAATATCCTCAACATTAGACATGCCATCCGCAAGGAGGACCCCACTATGGAGGAGCACGCGGTTGAGGGAGGCATTCGTGGCGGTATGCGTTGCTTAGTGTCTGAAGGGCTTGGCGGCAGTACACACTGTTGAGGGTCCGGAGGCCTTGGTGGTGGTATGCACTGCTGAGGGTCCGAAGGCATTGGTGGATTAAGAGGAAGATCTAAATGTTATATCAACCGGTTGCTAGCAAGCGCGGTTCTGTACATGGAACACCCGACTGTGGCCTTCAGAAGAGTATCATGCACCGACCATTCCGCAGTTGCCTTGTCGCCTCGTGTTGATTTGGCCTCGATAAAGGCAGCAGGCTCCTTACTACAGTCTCCTACCGCTCTAGCATAGCGTGCAAATCTTGACTATGTTGTTTACGACCGCTTTGAATATCTCCCTCGTAACAGGTCCGTATGCATGCAGTTGGCCATGGATGTGATTTTCCATGATACTGGAGCTACCGTGATGGGGTATGAGTAGAGGAAAGTCCAGTCCTATGAAGACTTCAAGAACATGGTCGATGCTAAGTCGAAAGCGGATCCTACTTCCATAGAGAGGATGTTACAGGAGTGCAAAATATATTTCTACTAAGGCGAACCAAGAGGACAGCCACGCAACAACGACGACGAGTAGTTGTTTCCATTTTGCTTTTTTCTGAACCTTGCTGATATGTAATGTCGCTATTATGTTCTTTTGTCGATTATGTAGGAGTGCGAACGATAATTTGTGCTATAACTTTCTGAATCAGGTGGTTATTACCACGAATCGTCTGTGTTATTATATGTTTGTCTTATTTTCTGTCTTTCCACACAATTTAGATTACTGACCTGTTTGTTGGGCATCACACACATCTTGTTATGCCCAATTGTTTGTGTTATTTTGGCTCACACATTTCATCCGAGCACACGGTATGCCGTCTGCCGCACACATCTTGATTTGTGCAACCGTTTGTGTAGGCATCATAGATGTTGTGCAGACAGAGCAAATCACAGTACACACGGGCAAAACTACGAAACCGGTCGGTGATGATTTCATCAATCGTTGATAGTTGTATACCAGCAAACGTTTCCCCACAACACACATAGGTTATTAGCACCTATCGTCTGTGTTATATCTGGTGTTCACACACGATTCTCATTAGTCACATGTTTGTTGCATATCGCTAACATCTTGATATGGCGAATCGTTTGTGTTCTACTATATTAGCACACACAATTTATGCGAGTGAATCGTATGCCGTACTTCACACACATCTTGTTATACTGAATCGTTTGTGTTCTGCTATATTATCACACATAGTTTGTAGAGATGAACCATCTGCCCACTATCGCACACATTTGGATCTGTGTAACCGTTTCTGTTATCTTCCCTAATCACAAATGGTCCAGAAGAACAAACTATCTGCCATAGATTATACATGCAACGACTTTCTGAATCGTATTTGATGGATCCTCCTTCGCACACAGTTTGTGCCATTAGCGACGGAGCTTGAACTATAACCTTTGTGATTCATGCATCGCACACAGTTTCGTCGAAGGGTCTCTGATTGAGGTGTCGAGTTAGCAGCATCCTGAAGTAGTGATGAACTTAGTCATAATGATAATAATGATATTAATAATGATCATAATGTTGATGATGCTCCACCTATTGACAATGATGAGAATTTATCCAGATTGAGATATTCAAACCAATCTTTTCGTTCTTGGAGCTATCTTGGCTTAGATTTTAGCTAAAGCTTTTTCAAAAGTACTGTTGCTATTATGGTGCTTATCAATGATCCAAGTATACTCTTATCCTCTTGGTGAAATGGGATTTTCATCTCTTTGTTGGTCTCAATCAAATCAATTGTTTCCATTGGTGGCTGGTTGACACCTCATAATTTTGAGATGTTTTCCACAATCTCACCACAAGCTTATTATTTTCGTTGTTGATGTCCCAACAAATCCATTAAATATTTTCTTGTAAGGGTTTTTTGAATTCAGTTGTGGTATAAGTTGTCATTTCCTTCTCCTTTTTATTCATTGCAAGTATCTAGATCCTATTCATGTGTTCCAAAGGATGCTCTCTTGGAATTATCATCTTGTTTTGTTAAGATCATGTTCTTTCCTTGCTCATCCTTTTAACCGTAATGTTGTGCCCTCTTCTGAAGTTATTTTCATCTAATAAAGTTTCGTTTCAAGTTCAACCGAAGTGCTTCCCAAATTACTTTTGAATTCTTGCTTGTGCCTCGTGCCATTCTTCATCTCCTTGCCACCTCTAAGTTTTGTTGGTTTCCCTCGGTTGTCTAAGAAGCAATTGTCTTTTAACTCTTCCTTTGTTCTTCCTGTTCATCTTCTCATTCTAAGAGCTTGGGTTGAGATCTCTTGTTAGTGGAGGAGAGTTGTAACATCCTGTGACCGACGCTCCAGATGATTCCTAATTTATTTCGTTATCTCCGTGTGATTAATTTGGTTGTCGCATTTGTCATCGCATCATTCTCGTCATCTGCATAACATCGGCACTCCATTGTTGTCATTTTTTTAAAACATGCATCTATCATAGTTTCCGGTTGTTTCGTTCTTGTCAATGAATGTTTAGAGACTAAAAACACTCGCACGCGCCTGCGTCATGATAAAAAATATATTTTTTAAAATGTGTATTAAACATTGTTGGAATGGGTTGAAAGTTGGCGTGCAATATTAACATATTGTAGGTAGACTGTTGGAAATATGCCCTAGAGGCAATAATAAATTGGTTATTATTGTATTTCATGGTTCATGATAATTGTCTATTGTTCATGCTATAATTGTGTTAACCGGAAACCATAATACATGTGTGAATACATAGACCACAATATGTCCCTAGTGAGCCTCTAGTTGACTAGCTCGTTGATCAATAGATGGTCACGGTTTCATGGCCATGGACATTGGATGTCATTGATAACGGGATCACATCATTAGGAGAATGATGTGATGGACAAGACCCAATTCTAAGCATAGCACAAGATCGTGTAGTTCGTTTGCTAAAGCTTTTCAATGTCAAGTATCGTTTCCTTAGACCATGAGATTGTGCAACTCCCGGATACCGTAGGAATGCTTTGGGTGTGCCAAACGTCACAACGTAACTGGGTGGCTATAAAGGTGCACTACGGGTATCTCCGAAAGTATCTGTTGGGTTGGCATGAATCGAGACTGGGATTTGTCACTCCGTGTGACAGAGAGGTATCTCTGGGCCCACTCGGTAAGACATCATCATTATGAGCTCAATGTGACTAAGGAGTTAGTCACGGGATGATGTATTACGGAACGAGTAAAGAGACTTGCCGGTAACGAGATTGAACAAGGTATGGGGATACCGACGATCGAATCTCGGGCAAGTATCATACCGATAGACAAAGGGAATTGTATACGGGATTGATTGAATCCTTGACATCGTGGTTCATCCGATGAGATCATCGTGGAGTACGTGGGAGCCAACATGGGTATCCAGATCCCGCTGTTGGTTATTGACCGGACAGGTGTCTCGGTCATGTCTACGTGTCTCCCGAACCCGTAGGGTCTACACACTTAAGGTTCGATGACGCTAGGGTTATAGGGAAAAGGTATACGTGATTACTGAAGGTTGTTCGGAGTCCCGGATGAGATCCCGGACGTCACGAGGAGCTCCGGAATGGTCCGGAGGTAAAGATTGATATATAGGAAGTCCAGTTTTGGTCACCGGAAAGTTTTCGGGCTCATCGGTAGTGTACCGGGAGTGCCGGGAGGGTGCCGGATAACCCCCGGGAGGGGTGTGACGACCAAAGGACCACATGGGCTGTTAGATAAAGTGTGCCAGCCCTTATTGGGCTGGGCAAGACTTTTGCTAAAGGCCCATGCGGCTGGAGATAAGGAGATAAGGCAAAAAGGATTTAAAAGGAGGAGATCCACCTCCCTTGTGGGAGGTGGACTCTCCCTTTAATTCGGCCCGCCATCTCCTCTTTGGAGTAGAGGCCAAGCCAGCCCTCCACGTCCCTCCTCCTATATATACTTGAGGTTTTGGATGTTTTGAGACAAGATTTGATCTCTCTCTCTCACGGCGAAGCCCTACCTCTCTTCTTCCTCCTCCGCGGCGCTTAGGCGAAGCCCTGTCGGAATACCTTGCTACTCCACCACCACCACGCCGTCGTGCTGCTGTTGGAGCCCTTCCCCAACCTCTCCTTCCTCCTTGCTGGATCAAGGTGTTGGAGACGTCACCGGGCTGCACGTGTGTTGAACGCGGAGGTGCCGTCCGTTCGGCACTTGATCGGATCTACCGCGATCTGAATCGCTGCGAGTACGACTCCATCAACCGCGTTCTTGTAACGCTTCCGCTTAGCGATCTTCAAAGGTATGAAGATCCAATCTCTCCCCACTCGTTTGCTGGTTTCTCCATAGATAGATCTTGGTGACACGTAGGAAAATTTTGATTTACTACTACGTCTCCCAACAGTGGCATCATGAGCTAGGTCTATGCGTAGAATCTATGCACGAGTAGAACACAAAGCAGTTGTGGGCGTCGAGTTTGTTAATTTGCTTGCCGCTACTAGTCTTATCTTGATTCGGCGGTATTGTGGGATGAAGCGGCCCGGACCAACTTTACACGTACGCTTACGTGAGACCGGTTCCACCGCCTGACATGCACTAGATGCATAAGGTGGCTAGCGGGTGTCTGTCTCTCCTACCTTAGTCGGATCGGATTCGATGAAAAGGGTCCTTATGAAGGGTAAATAGCAATTGGCAAATCACGTTGTGGTGTTGACGTAGGTAAGAAACGTTCTTGCTAGTAACCTATAGCAGCTACGTAAAAACTTGCAACTACAAATTAGAGGACGTCTAACTTGTTTTTGCAGCATGTGCCTTGTGATGTGATATGGCCAAAGGATGTGATGTGATGCATTGTGATGTATGAATTGATCATGTTCTTGTAATAGGATTCACGACTTGCATGTCGATGATTATGACAACCGGCAGGAGCCATAGGAGTTGTCTTATTTATTGTATGACCTGCGTGTCAATCATAAACGCCATGTAATTACTTTACTTTATTGCTAAGCGTTAGCCATAGTAGTAGAAGTAATAGTTGGCGAGACAACTTCATGAAGACACAATGATGGAGATCATGATGATGGAGATCATGGTGTCGTGCCGGTGACAGTGATGATCATGGTGCCCCGAAGATGGAGATCATAGGAGCAAAATGATATTGGCCATATCATGTCACTATATTGATTGCATGTGATGTTTATCATGTTTACATCTTATTTGCATAGAACGACGGTAGTAAATAAGATGATCTCTCAATAAAATTTCAAGAAAGGTGTTCACCCTAACTGTGCACCGTTGCTAAGGATCGTCGTTCCGAAGCACCACGTGATGATCGGGTGTGATAGGTTCTAACGTTCGCATACAACGGGTGTAAGCCAGATTTACACATGCGAAACACTTAGGTTGACTTGACGAGCCTAGCATGTACAGACATGGCCTCGGAACACGGAAGACCGAAAGGTCGAACATGAGTCGTATAGAAGATACGATCAACATAGAGATGTTCACCATGGATGGCTAGTCCGTCTCACGTGATGATCGGACACGGGCTAGTTGACATGGATCATGTATCACTTGGAAGACTAGAGAGATGTCTATCTAAGTGGGAGTTCATTAATAATTTGATTAAATGAACTTAATTATCATGAACTTAGTCTAAAAATGTCCTTGCAAATTATGTCGTAGATAGCTCGCGCTGTAGCTCCCCAGTTTTATTGATACAATCCTAGAGAAAAGTAAGTTGAAAGTTGATGGTAGCAATAATGCGGACTGGGTCCGTGATCTGAGGATTGTCCTCATTGCTGCACAGAAAGCTTATGTTTTTGATGTACCGCTAACTGCATCACTCCCTCAAGCGTTGTCTGTAGATGTTGTGAACATATGACAGGCACTTTTTGATGACTACGTGATAGTTCAGTGCGTCATGCATTACGGCTTAGAATTGAGGCTTCAAAATGTTTTGAACGTCACAGAACATATGAGATGTTCTAGGAGCTGAGATTGTGATCTCAAGCTCGTGCCTATGTTGAGAGGTATGAGACCTCCAACAAGATTCTTTGCCTGCAAGATAAAGGAGAATAGCTTAATCGGTGAGCGTGTTCTCAGATTGTCTGGGTGCTACAATCACTTGAATCAAGTGGGAGTTAATCTTCCATATGAGATAGTGATTAATGCAGTTCTCCAAGTCACTGCCACCAAGCTACTAGAGCTTCGTGATGAACTATAACATGCCAGGGATGGATAAGATGATCCCTGAGTTGTTCGTGATGTTTGACACCACGAAGGTAGAAATCAATAAGGAGCATCAAGTGTTGATGGTTAAGTGAAAACCACTAGTTTCAAAAGGGGCAAGGGCAAGAAGGGAAAAACTTCAGGAATGGCAAGCCAGTTGTTGCTCTAGTGAAGAAACCCAAGGTTGAGCCCGAACCCGAGACTAAGTGCTTCTGTTATGAGGAGAATGTTCGCTGAAGCGGAAAAACCCTAGATGATTGGTAGATAAGAAGGCTGGTAATGTCAATGGAAGTATATTTGATATACGTGTTAGTGATGTGTACCTTGCTGGTACTCCTAGTAGCACCTGGGTATTAGATACCGGTTCGGTTGCTAAGTGTTAGCAACTCGAAATAAAAGCTACGGAGTAAATGGAGACTAGCTAGGTGAAAGGTGACGATGTGTGTTGGAAGTATTTCCAAGATTGATGTGATCACCATCGCACGCTCTCTCTACCTTCAGGATTTGTGATAAACCTAAATAAATGTTATTCGGTGTTTGCGTTGAGCATAAACGTGATTAGATCATGATTAGTGCGATACGGTTATTCATATAAGTTAGAGAATAATGGTTATTCTGTTTACATGGATAATGCCTTCAATGGTCATGCACCCACTCGAAATGGTTTATCGAATCATGATCGTAGTAGTACACATATTCATAACATTGGTACCAAAAGATACAAAGTTAATAATGATAGTACCACATGCTTGTGGCACTGCCACGTAATGTCATATTGGTATAAATCGCATGAAGAAACTCCATGATGATGGATGTTTTTTGACTCACTCGATTTCGAATCGGTTGAGACATGCGAGCCATGCCTCTTGGGCAAGATGACTGAGACCCCGTCATCCAATATGATGGAGCGGGCAAGTGGCTTATTGGAATTAATACATGTTGATGTATGTGGTCCAATGAGTGTTGAAACACACAGTGGATATCGTTGTTTTTCTTTACCTTCACTGATGATTTGAGTAAATATGGGGATATTTACTTAATGAAACACGAATCTGAAATGTTTGAAAGGTTCAAGGAGTTTCAGAGTGAAGTTAAAGATCATCGTGACAAGAAGATAAATGTCTATGATATGATCATGGAGGTGAATATCTAAGTTACGAGTTTGGTATGCAATTTTAGACAATGTGGAAATTGTTTCACAGCTCACGCCTCCTGGAACACCATAGTGTGATGGTGTGTTCGAACGTCGTAGTCGTGCTCTATTGGATATAGTGAGTACTATGATGTCTCTTATCGTTTTACCACTATCGTTATGGGGTTATGCATTAAAGACAAATCCATTCACTTTAACAGGGCACCATCTAAGTCTGTTGAGATGACACCGTGAGAATTATGGTTTGACAGAAGCCTAAGCTGTCATTTCTTAATGTTTGGGGCTGCGACGCTTATGTGAAAATGGGTTTTTCACCTAGCGAGCTCGAACCCAAAGCAGACAAATGCATCTTCATATAATACCCTAATGAGACATTGGGTATACCTTCTATCTCAGATCCAAGCGCAAAAGGTGTTTGTTGCTAAGAACGGGTCCTTTCTTGAGAAAGAGTTTCTCTCGAAAGAATTGAGTGGGAGGAAGATAGAACTTGATGAGGTTGTTGAACCTTTGTTTCAACCAGAGAATAGCGCAACACAGAAAGATGTTTCTGTAGAGCCTACTCAGTTGAAAAGGAAGTTAATGATGATGATCATGAAGCTTCGGATCAAGTCACTATCGAACCTCGTAGGTCGACAAGGACGCGTACTGCTCCTGAGTAGTACGACAACCCTGTCTTGGAAATCATGTTGTTGGACAACGATGAACCTACGAACTATGGAGAAGCGATGGTGGGCCCGGATTCCAACAAATGGCTAGGAGCCATGAAATCCGAGAAAGGATCCATGTATGAAAACCAAGTATGGACTTTGGTAGACTTGCCTGTTGAATGGCGGGTCATTGAGTGCAAATGGATCTTTGAGATAAACATAGACGCTAATGGTGAGATGTCACCGTTTATAAAGCTCGACTTGTCGCAAAGAAGTTTCCGCCAAGTTCAAGGAGTTGACTGCAATGAGATTGTCTCATCTGTAGCGATGCTAAAAGTCTATTAAAATTTTGTTAGCAGTTGCTGCATTTTTCGATTATGAAATCTGGCAGATGGATGACAAAACAAGGTTTCCGTAATGGTTTCTGTGAGGAAGAGTTGTATGTGATACAACCAGAAAGTTTTGTCAATCCTAAGGATGCTAATAATATGCAAACTCCAGCGATCCTTCTATGGACTGGAGCAAGCATCTCGGAGTTGGAATATATGCTTTGATGAGGTGATCAAAGTTTTTAAGTTTATACAAAGTTTATGAGAAACTTGTATTTGCAAGAAAGTGAGTGGGAGCACTATGGAATTTCTTATAAGAATATGTAGTTGACATATTATTGATCGGAAATGATGTAGAATTTCTGGAAGAGCATGAAGGGTTGTTTGAAAAGTTTTTTTTCAAAGGAAGACCCAGATAAAGCTACTATTTTATTGAGCTTCAAGATCTATAGGGATAGATCTATTCGCTTGATAAGTTTTTTCGACGAAGACATACCTTGACAAGTTTTTGAAGGAGTTCAAAATAGATGGGTCAAAGAAGGAGTTCTTGACTGTATTGTAAGGTGTGAAATTGAGTAAGACTCAATACCCGACCACGGCAGAAGATAAAGAAGTGATGAGTGTCATCTCCTATGCTTTAGCCATAGGCTCTATATAGTATGCCATGCTGTGTACCGCACCTGTGTGTGCCTTGCCATGAGTCTGTCAAGGGGTACAAGAGTAATCCAAGAGTGGATCACTAGACAGCGGTCAAAGTTAGCCTTAGTAACTTGAGAACTAAGGAAATATTTCTCGATTATGGAGGTGATAAAGAGTTCATCGTGAAGTGTTACGATGATGCAAGCTTTAAAACCAATCCGGATGACTCTTAGTAGAAATCCAGCTACGTATAGTGGAGCAGCCATTTGGAATAGCTCCAAGTGGAGCGTGGGAGGAGTATCTACAAATATGAAATGGAAAGTTTGCAAAGGTACACACGGATCTGAATGTCGCAGACCCGCTGACTAAAAACCTCTTTCACGAGCAGAACATGAACAAACCCCAGAACTTATTGGGTGTTAATCACATGATGATATGATCACATGGTGATGTAAGTGTTAATCACATGGTGATGTGAACTAGATTATTGACTCTAGTGCAAGTGGGAGACTGTTGGAAATATGCCCTAGAGGCAATAATAAATTGGTTATTATTGTATTTCATGGTTCATGATAATTGTCTATTGTTCATGCTATAATTGTGTTAACCGGAAACCATAATACATGTGTGAATACATAGACCACAATATGTCCCTAGTGAGCCTCTAGTTGACCAGCTCGTTGATCAATAGATGGTCACGGTTTAATGGCCATGGACATTGGATGTCATTGATAACGGGATCACATCATTAGGAGAATGATGTGATGGACAAGACCCAATTCTAAGCATAGCACAAGATCGTGTAGTTCGTTTGCTAAAGCTTTTCAATGTCAAGTATCGTTTCCTTAGACCATGAGATTGTGCAACTCCCGGATACCGTAGGAATGCTTTGGGTGTGCCAAACGTCACAACGTAACTGGGTGGCTATAAAGGTGCACTACGGGTATCTCCGAAAGTATCTGTTGGGTTGGCATGAATCGAGACTGGGATTTGTCACTCCGTGTGACGGAGAGGTATCTCTGGGCCCACTCGGTAAGACATCATCATTATGAGCTCAATGTGACTAAGGAGTTAGTCACGGGATGATGTATTACGGAACGAGTAAAGAGACTTGCCGGTAACGAGATTGAACAAGGTATGGGGATACCGACGATCGAATCTCGGGCAAGTATCATACCGATAGACAAAGGGAATTGTATACGGGATTGATTGAATCCTTGACATCGTGGTTCATCCGATGAGATCATCGTGGAGTACGTGGGAGCCAACATGGGTATCCAGATCCCGCTGTTGGTTATTGACCGGAGAGGTGTCTCGGTCATGTCTACGTGTCTCCCGAACCCGTAGGGTCTACACACTTAAGGTTCGATGACGCTAGGGTTATAGGGAAAAGGTATACGTGATTACCGAAGGTTGTTCGGAGTCCCGGATGAGATCCCGGACGTCACGAGGAGCTCCGGAATGGTCCGGAGGTAAAGATTGATATATAGGAAGTCCAGTTTTGGTCACCGGAAAGTTTTCGGGCTCATCGGTAGTGTACCGGGAGTGCCGGGAGGGTGCCGGATAACCCCCGGGAGGGGTGTGACGACCAAAGGACCACATGGGCTGTTAGATAAAGTGTGCCAGCCCTTATTGGGCTGGGCAAGACTTTTGCTAAAGGCCCATGCGGCTGGAGATAAGGAGATAAGGCAAAAAGGATTTAAAAGGAGGAGATCCACCTCCCTTGTGGGAGGTGGACTCTCCCTTTAATTCGGCGGGCCATCTCCTCTTTGGAGTAGAGGCCAAGCCAGCCCTCCACGTCCCTCCTCCTATATATACTTGAGGTTTTGGATGTTTTGAGACAAGATTTGATCTCTCTCTCTCACGGCGAAGCCCTACCTCTCTTCTTCCTCCTCCGCGGCGCTTAGGCGAAGCCCTGTCGGAATACCTTGCTACTCCACCACCACCACGCCGTCGTGCTGCTGTTGGAGCCCTTCCCCAACCTCTCCTTCCTCCTTGCTGGATCAAGGTGTTGGAGACGTCACCGGGCTGCACGTGTGTTGAACGCGGAGGTGCCGTCCGTTCGGCACTTGATCGGATCTACCGCGATCTGAATCGCTGCGAGTACGACTCCATCAACCGCGTTCTTGTAACGCTTCCGCTTAGCGATCTTCAAAGGTATGAAGATCCAATCTCTCCCCACTCGTTTGCTGGTTTCTCCATAGATAGATCTTGGTGACACGTAGGAAAATTTTGATTTACTACTACGTCTCCCAACATAGACCTCCTACAATTTTTCCTCACATTCGGAGTCCGCTTGATACCCGAACCGTTAAACATATAGAAGCACTATATTGGACAAACAGCAGATGTTTCGTTGTTTAAAAAGCATGTAACGGGCCACAAATTTCCATCTCATCTCAGCCCAAATCCCTCCTACATGGTCCGCCTATCCCACCTAGCTTACCCCGCAACCAGAGCCGTCCAATTGCAATCAATGGATTGAATCGAAGCAAAAATACATAAGCCTAGAGTCCTAACTATAAAAGGCTGCCCCTCCCCTTCCAAATCTGGCCCTCTCTCTCCTCCCCGAAATATGGTGACGCCCACTCCTCCCTAGACGTTTGGTGCTACCACAGCTAGCTAGCCACCCCTTCACCGCCGCCTACAGCCATCAGGACCATGTCACATCTCCCCATGCCGCCTCCATCGCCCATGGCCAACTCAAGTCCGAAATTGTCCCGCCCCAATCCAAAGCTGGCCCGAGCGAGCCCGTGCGCCTCTTGCTCCTAACTGCACCACCCAGGAGCTCCCGCCATCACCGTGCTATGCCTCGTTGGCGACCAGCCACCGCTGTCGTGGTCCTTGGCATGCAATGACCGCACCACCCGCACGATGACACCCGCCGCTAGAGCTTGCCGGAGCCATCCTGCAGTCGTCGGGTCGCCCGACCCCTTGGAGGAGCCAACCAGCAGCCGTGTTGCCATCGTGCCTTAACCTCGCCTTCGCTGGCCTTTACGCCCCATTTCAGGCCCGATCCGGGCTGGCGCCGCCAGGATCCGCCACCCTGTGCTGCCTCCGTCCTCCGTCGTTGCCATAGGCGTTGACCTCACCATGGCTGGCCTCCACCATCCATCGGAACGACTTCATCCCGGGATGACCGTTATCACCGAACCAAACGAGTCATCCCTGATTCTCCATGCACCTCTCCATCCTGATTTTGCCCGAGGGGTATATTTTCTCAAAATCCCTAAAGTAACCGTTTTATGAGCATCATTGTATATTGTGGGGCTTGTAGCCGATGAACCATGCATCATATGAACATGTGTCATATATGAAAAATGATTTACTCTTCGTGCATTTTAAGAATCAAATAGATTCTCTAATCTTTATTGCAACTGTGCATCTCATCATAATCTGCTAAAAACTGTTATTTTATTCAAACTTGTGGCGATCATTGCATCTCATCTGTAACTCTTATGCATGTTGTTCCTTCATGAGATTTGGTCTATGTGTTGTCTACATTGATGCCATGCCTCTTCTTGATATGTCAAATATCATTACCATGTCTATTTCTTGCTCCCAAGTGGCATTCATGTTAAATTTTCTAATCTGTTAACGTTATTTATCGTTTTGGAATAATCATACTAAGCAATTCATGTCTCCTTTGAACTTTCTCCAATAGAGTAATTTGAAGTATGCCATGTATAATTGCTGGTAGTATGTTTTGCCATGCCCTGAAATTCATGTTTAGCTATAGGATTTATCATGTGAACATGCTTATTCAATGTTGTTAATTTTGAGCAGTCAAAATAATTCCAAGTCTGAAAACTGTTAAGAAACTTTTTGTTTTGTCATGTGAATAGCCATTGATCAACATCCCTTTTGTTGTTGCCAACTTGGAGTGTTTTGTAAAGCATGTTGTCGACTATAATCTTGTGCCATCAGCTAACATGTATTGTATTTGCATCATAGTTATTTTTGTTGTCAAACATGTCTATGTGTTGAAAATTGTTGCTCTTGCACCCTGTTATTTTCACCTAGTCTGAGAATCTATTTGTTTCAGATAGTCTTTTTGTGCCAATGCTAGCCATGTTTCTGCGCATTCTTTCACCATGATCATGTTGAGTGAATTGTCCATTATATTAACTACCATGTTGTGTATTTTCACGCCATGAAATGTTTTGTAGCATATATATTTCTTGCTCTTAACATGCCAAGTCCTTGAATGTTATATTTTACACTCATGTTGTGAGCATCCTACCAATTGATCCATAACACTTTTTAACCATGATTCCTTTTTAAGAAATGAATTTTATGTTATATGCATTTGCCGCATGCTTAGTTTGTGCATTTTAAGTTCCTGTAGCTTGGAGTTTTGGTGTGTGTGAATTGCTATGTTGCTGTTTTGGATAGGTCATAATAAAAGCTTGTGTTGTTTGTTATTGTTGAACCGTGGCTCCGTTTTGAACTTATCGTACATGAAAATTGCTTAGAATTTCATGGAGTTTCATAATATCTTGTTGCATCGATGATCTAAAAGGTTTGTGGCTTTTGTTTGCATGCGTTTTGCATTCATGACATATTTACCTTGTGTTGCTCATATCTTTTAGGCAGTAGCCTTGGCTTAAATAATCTATATATGTAAATCGCCTAGATTAACGTGTAGAATAACATGGTGCACTTTATTTTCCTATTTAATAAATATAAAATATGGTTATTTCAGCTGGACCAAATCCTAAATTTGCATACGGGGCATTTTGGAAATGGTATAAGTTGTTTCCGACCACATTTAAAATGCCTACACCGATAGTGTAATTATGCTTCACCTCTTGCCATGTTTATCAACATTTGAACTTGTTGGGTAGCTAACCGAGAGTGAACTGAGTAAATCCAATCTGGATTTTCGTCAATATGCAACTCGTTGCATATTGAGGTTCCATTAATGCGTAGAAGTTGATTGTGGTGCCTTCTCATGTCATGCATATTTAAATGAACATGCATGATCCTTGTTTGTGCATCATGTCATGAATATGTTGTGGTGTTTACCATGTCATTTGTTTGTTTCCGGGTTGCTTCTTCTTGATGGAGTTACGAATCCGATTCTGAGTGTGAGGATTAACTCATGTACTTCACGGATTCATTCTTCTTCCTAGCGGAGTCTCAGGCAAGATGATCATTTCCCTAGATAACACTACTATCATTGACATGCTTGTTGTCTCATTTCTATCGCTATGTCTTGCTTCCTACCACTTGTTTGTCAAGCCTCCCAAAATGCCATGGTAAGCCTCCATCCCTCCACCTCCCGCCAAACTATTGTTTGGCTATGTTACTGCTTGCTCCGCACCCACTTATAGCATTGCTAGTTGTAGGTTCAAGTTGTTCCATGTGAGAACATGGATATCTTGGGGTATCACAATAATATTGCTACTTAAATTAATGCACATATATACTTCGTAAAAGGTGGAAGGCTTTGCCTTTTCCTTAGTGATTTGTTCCACTTTGTCGCCCTAGTTTTCGATTGCCAGTGTTATGTTCCACAATGAGCGCTCCTAACATGCTTGGTTTCTTATGGGGTCCTCCTTGATTATTTGTTTTTGGATAAAACACTTCCTTGATGCACCTTACCTATTGTAAGAGATACATTTGGCCTGTACTTTTCCACAAAAGGATTGGGCTACCTTGATGCACCTTACCTATTGTTACCGTTACTTTCTCGTTGCAAATTACCTTGCTATCAAAACTCTTCCTACTTACAATTTCAGGGCTTGCAGAAATTACCTTGCTGAAAATCGCTTATCATATCCTTCTTTCCCTTGTTGGATTCAACACTCTTACTTATAGAAAGGACTATGATTGATCCCCCATACTTGTGAGCCATCAATGACGTGCGTCCTGCTGAACTCATGGTCTTGGTCTTGTTGCACCGGGAAGGAATCCTTTGGGGGGTTCCTTGGGAAACCACATACGTTCTTGCCTCTTTAGCACGAAAGAGGAAACTATCCTCCCTCTAGGCCCACTGGCACCCGCCTAGCTCTGCCGTCAGAACCCACATTACCCGACCTCATGAGGCCGGGTACTTGCATAGGAATCTCCGCTCCCCGAGAGGCAGCCTGGGCGATGGCACTTCTCTAGAGGTCTTGGCATTGTCTTCCTCGCGAAGCGTGGGGGCTCTCGCGAGGGCCTTGACTTCATAGGGTTGTTGCTAGGCCACACCGGGCCTTCGTGGTGGGCCACGTGCTAGGCCGTAGGCAGGCAAGTCTGAGTACCCCCAGTCCTAGAACACCGATAGCAACCTAGGATATAAGTGTGGAGATCATCTCTTTTTCATTTGTTTTTTATTCGTAGTTGGATCCTATGCATGGAAAATAGAATCTGTCAAAAACAGAACATTCTGTGAAGATCTAAGTGAAGACCATACCTCCCCGACTCTAATAATTCTAAGAAATTAGGAAAACTCAGAGAATTTGCATATAAATATTGTGTAAAAATTTCAGAATTTTCTGACGCTCCAGTAAAATTAGAGAAATTCTTTACTGGAGGCAAAAGTTTCTGTTTTTGCATAGAATCAAACTAACAAGTTTCCACACTATCCCATAGGATTTACTTGGCACTTTATTGAAATAAAACACACAAAACATGATTATGACAGTAGCTTAATCATTTGAACATATGAAAACAGAAAGTAAAAGTGTTGGGTTGTCTCCCAACAAGCGCTTTTCTTTAAACCTTTTAGCTAGGCATGATGATTTCAATGATGCTCATATAGGAAGAGAAGTTGAAAATGCAACAGAGCATCATGAATCACATGACAAGCACATTTAAGTCTAACCTACTTCCTATGCATAGGGATTTTGTGAGAAAACAAATTATGGGAGCAAGAATCATCTAGCATAGGAAGGCAAAACAAGTGCAACTTCAAAACTTTGAACACATCGAGAGGAAACTTGATATTACTCCAATCCCTACAAGCATATGTTTCTCCCTCTTAATAATTTTGAGTACCATCATGAAGGAATTCAACAATATAACTATCACATACAACATTCTTTTCATGATATACAACATAGAAAATTTATCACTATCCACATAAGCAAACTTCTTCTCATTCATAATAGTGGGAGCAAACTCAACAAAATAACTATCATGTGACAGTTGATTGCCATGAACACATTGAATATTAAAATCATGAGCAAAAGTTCCATGATTGTCATTACTCTTCATAACATACCTTTCATTAGAATAATCATCATACATAGGAGGCATGCTATCATCATAATACTTTTGCTCATCAAAACATGGGGGACTGAAAATATCATATTCATCCAACATAGCATCACCAAGCTTGTGGTTTTGCATATCATTTGCATCATGGATATTCGGAGAATCCATACTAGCGATATTTCAATCATTCTCATCATTTAAGGAATTCTCATCAAGTATTTTCATTATTTCTTCCTCTTCAAATTGAGAACAATTTTCTGAATCCTTATTTTCACGAAAGACATTATGAAGACGAAATAAATGATGTAACCCAAGCTCCAATTTTTGTAGTTTTATTTTATAAAACCAAACTAGTGAAAACAAGAAAATAAAATATTTAATTGCAAAATCTAAATATATACCTTCAAGCACTCACCTCCCCGGTAACGGCGGCAGAAAAGAGCTTGATGTCTACTACACAACTTTATTCTTGTAAACTCTTGTTGGGCCTCCAAGCGCAGAGTTTTGTAGGACAGTAGCAAGTTTTGCTCAAGTGGATGACCTAAGGTTTATGAATTCGAGGTAGGTGTAGGATGAAGATGGTCTCTCTCAAACAACCCTGCAATCAAATACAAGAAATCTCTTGTGTACCCAACACAACCAATAAAATGGCAAATTGTATAGGTGCACTAGTTCGGCGAACAGATGATTGTACAAGTGCAATATGGATAGTAGATGTAGGCTTTTGTAATCTGAAATTATAAAAACAGCAAGGTAACAAATAGCAAACAGTGAGCAAAAGGGTATATTAATGTTTGGAAACAAGGACTAGGATTTATACTTTCGCTAGTGCAATCTCCCAACAATGCTAACATAGTTGAATCATATGATCATCCCTCAACGTGTAACAAAGAATCACTCCGAAGTTCCTCTCTAGAAGAGAACAATAAAATGAAATTGTTGTAGGTAGTAGAACCACCTCAAAATTATTCTTTCCGATCAGTCTATTGGGCTATTCCTATAAGCATCACAAACAGCCCTAGAGTTCCTACTAGAATAACACTAATGATACATATCAATCAACCCTAATGTCATCTAGATACTCCAATGTCACCTCAAGTATCCGTGGGTATATTATGTGACATGCATCAAACAATTTCAGATCTATCATATTAATCCAACACAGTGAACTTCAAGGAGCACCCCAAGATTTTTATCGGAGAACGTGGTATGAAAACGGGCAATCAACCCCTATGCATAGATTTCCAAAGTCACCGGAATCCGCAAGTTGATTCCTTAACATATATCAAGTGGATCAATAGAACACCCCAATGTCACTACGGGTATCCCACGCATGACATACATCAAGTGTTCTCAAATCCAATATTCAATCTAACATAACGTGATCTCAAAGGGAAAGATTCAATTCATCACAACAAGATAGCAAGGGAAACACCTCATATGATCCAACTATATTAACAATGTTTGTGATACATCAAGATTGTGCCATCTCAAGAACATGACAGAGAGAGATTCAAAACATAGCTACTGGTACAAACCGTCAGCCCCAAGGGTGGACTACTCCCTCCTCGTCATGGCTTCCGCTGGGATGATGAAGATGGCCACCAGAGATGATCCACCCTCTCTAGCAGGGTACTGGAATGCCTACAGATTATTTTTTCATCGATACAGGGAGTTGTGGTGGCAGAATGAGGAACCTCGTTATTTTTTAGGTTTCTGGTATTGATGGGTTTTTTAGCATTGGAATCACACCAAACAAAGCTACGTGGGCCCAACCTCATATCCCACCGCGCCACTAGGGGGCGCAGCTAGATATGTGGTGGCCAACTAGCACACCCTCTCCGGCAGGTCTTTGCTCCAATGTTGCTTATTTCCTCCAGAAGAAATCACAAAAAAGTTTTGCACGATTGCGAGAACTTTCATTTTCTGCACAAAAACAACACTAGGGTAATTCTGTTGAAAACAGCGTTCGTCCGGTTTAGTTCTGAAAAAATATAAAGTGCATCAAAACCATAGAAAATTATTCTAAACATAGGTGAATATGGCATGAATACATCATAAATTATCGATATCTTGGAGACGTATCACGCAACATTATGCCTCCCAGGGAGGGGATGCCGATCAACGACTGCTCTGGGAGCAGTTTCAGGCCGTAGAGTAACCCCTCCTTGTCTCCGATCACCTTAAGCAACTTATGGAGTTGCATCAAAAATTCGAACAGGCCATGAAGGATCTTTGTATACGATCATGGCCCACAAAGCCGCTACCCGACAGCTACTTCAGTTTGGTGCAATGGCTGGTTGCTTTCGCGCCGTGGGTTGATTCCCTGATGCGTTCTACATGCATTGAGGGAGATCGGATGGTGTTCGTGAAGACCATGATGCATTGGCCAAAGATAAAGCCACTTGAGATATCCACCGCTCCTCCTCCGCCTAGAAAAGGCCATAGGCGCCCTGAGTTGTACTTCCCCGCCGTCATGGATGATGCTCGGGCCATCAAAGCCCTATGTCTAAAGGATGTAGTATTCGAGTGCAAGCACTAGCTTTATGGCTGAAACTTTATTGCATCTGAGTGCCTATGAATTTTGCATGTCATGTGTTATATTGTGTCCTTGTTAATTTTGACTCATGTGTGATTGTTTCTACTCTAAAAGTTGCCAGTTGTCGGCTTCAGCCACCCACAGATACCAAAGGGAATGTTTTCAATATATGTATTGTTACCCTTACTCAACGTCTTGGTACCCGGAGGCGGTACTTCGAAACAAAATGAGGCAATTAGAGTATGTGGCTTTATTGCTTTCAGTTAACCATAGGAGCTTAGATTCGGGGGGGCGAGCACTAACTCCTCTTTGCTTGGTGATGTTCAGTGTTTTATGCCAAAACTGCATCACATGGATAGTTTTACTCCAAATCCTTCCTTTTAACATGGTGAACCTCCAACTATTCTTGTCACCGGATCGCAGACCGGTTCTCGCTTATTATACCAATCAGCTTTCGGCTTTCTCCACTAAGGTACTTCACTAGACAAACTAGAAGTACATACATAGTGGTTCTCCCTTTACCGTTTTAGTCGAATAAGTGGAACGTAAAGGAGTTAACGTTGGAGCTGGACAATCCAACTTTTAACCCAAGTCATAATTCGGAACTAATGCATATAATGCAATATCCAAGATGTCGAACACTCAAAAGAACTATGGTGTCATATTGATGTTTGAGGTGAGCCTAATGGTCGAGCCTGGTCATGTATCCTGTCGCATACAAGATGTGTATTGAACTGTCTTGTTTTTGTACAGAGTGTGGTGAAGAAAAGAGGGAAACATGGCTTCTGCAATATAAATGACTGTCGTGGGACCGTAAAAAAGGTCTTTATTTCTGATAAACATTTTATCTATACACTCCAATTTGTCCAAGCAAGTGTTACAGATACGTAACATTAAAAAATTTTATAGAGAAAAAAGCTTTAAACATGACCATTATGAAGGCTTGAAGTCCTTTACTTTGTCATGTTGCACGTCCACGCCTTTCTTCTCCGGGAGGCTAGCCCTTTAGAGGACGTGGTAGTTGATGAGCTGGCCTTATGCGAGAAAGTCTTGAGAGGTCGTCGAATTGTGAGAGCTTAACGTTCTTGACTTGATCCTTGACAAAGCCTGGTTTTATCCGAAGACATATATGACCACTTTTCGATTTAGCCAAACACTAGGCCCTTGGGTGATAGGTCCCCAAACCCGACAAAGGAATTTTATGTGCAAAATTATGATTCTGGAGTATGTACCTTGCGGGTAACTGGGTCATGTTGTGGGATGTGTATTCCTATTAGTTTGGAGCGTGAGGCTCTGGGAACCGAAATAGAATTTGGGCTTGCTTACCTACCTTTCATGACTTGACAGTGGGCTTGGGTTCATCGTTTGATTACCGAACTACACCTCGACTTCTAGAGCTGTGGTGTGTTCTTCAGTTCTGACCGAGCGCTCCGAATTGCCACTAATGGTGATGACCCTCTAGGGTCTAGGCATCTTGAGCTTCATATAAGCATAGTGGAGGACAACATTGAAACGGGCAAAAGCTGTTCGGCCGAGAAGCGTATGATAGCCGCTATGAAAAAGGACATTGTCGAAGATTAAGTCTTCACTGCGTAAGTTATCGGATGAACCGGACACTACTTCCCGGGTTATGGTGCAAGAAGATCGGGCTTCAATGCCAGCTATTATTCCTTTAAAGGTGGTGTTACTGGGTTTGATCCTTGATGGTTCAACACCCATCCTCGTCACCGTGTCTGCTTAGATAAGATTGAGGTTGCTACCTCCGTCTATAAGGACCCTTGTTAAATGATACCCGTCCACTATGGGATTGAGTACCAGAAAGGCTGACCGACCAAGTCGAATATTGGTCGATTGGCCAATGTAGTCGAAGGTGATCGGGCAATTCGACCATGGGTTGAATTTTGGGGCGACGGGTTCTATGGCATACACGTCATGAAGTGCGCGCTTCCTTTTCATGTTTGGTATATGTGTGGCATAGATCGTTTTCACACTTTTTACCTCGGGGGGGAATTGATTGTAGCCTCCATTATTTGGCATGTGGGGCTCTTCATCATCCTCGCTATGTGCACCCTTACCATGGGGTTCGGCTGTGAGCTTTCCTGCCTGTTTAAACACCCAACTGTTACTTTTGGTGTGGGTGGCAGGCTTGTCTTGAGTGCGATGAATCTGGGAGGTCTTGTCCATTATTTTGTCCAGTTGGGAGTGTCCATCCCTATTCCCTTTGACAGGCTTCTTGCTTTGTGACAATTTTGAGTTACGGAGGTCGGTGTTAACTGTCATGTCTTCGGCTTTAGCGCTGTTGTGCTGGCGTTTATTCCTGTTACATCGTGACTTCCTGTTGTTGTCCCGCACTTTGAAAGTGTAAGGGTTTGTACAAGGATTGCTATGACGTGCTAGCCAAGTATCCTCGCCCACGCAAAAGCGGGACCTGAGTGATGTGAGAGCGGACATTGTTCGTGGCTATTCATGTCCAAGTTGACGAGCTAGCCATTTGTCCCGAATGTTGTTTCTGAAAGAGTCCAACACTTCGACGTTAGAGCAGTCGGCAATTTCATTTTACTTGGTCCGGAATCGGATCCAAAATTATCGGAATGACTGTCCATCCTGTTGGACGATGTGGCTCAAGACTGCAGCGTCTGGTGGCCGAAAATAGGTACCCTGAAAGTTAGAGCGGAAAGCATCCTCGAGCTCTTCCCAACTCCCGATGGAGTTTTCAAGGAGGATATTCATCCACTGGTGTGCTGGTTAGTAGAGCTATAGTAATATGTACTTAATGGCATGGAGGTCATCCCCATGAGCCATGCGCATGTGTAAAGTAAATCTTCAATCCAGACGACTGGGTCGGTAGTGTCGTCATATTCTTCAATGTTTATGGGCTTGAACCCTTTGGGGAACGGGTGTTGCATCACCTCATCAGTGAAATGAATAGGGTGGGTGGCGCCAGTAATCCTAGCCACGTTGCATCAAAGGTCGGATTGATTTCGGTCCCGGTTCTGTCCTCGAACTCTATCATTCCGGTCGACCTGATCTTGGTACCCATCCCCACATGCACAGGTTCATCCTTTGGATCCGTAAATGGATCTTGGTTGTCCTACATGGGCATTCAAAGTGTAAAATAGGTCGAACGGGTCAGGTTGACTTGTTTCTCTCTGGCCTTTGCGAGGTTATTCGGTTACTTCTCTTGCTTTACCAGTCAGCCTGTCCCGACCTCGAGGGGGGCAGTGCCACTAGTCGTCTTTGGTGTGTTTAGGGAGTGCGGGTGCGGGGCCTCATCAACGAATTCTGGTAACAAATGGCGGTGCGGGTAATCTTAATTTTGATCCTCTCATCTGTGCACTTGCCCTTCCTCGGCAGCTAGGACATGCGTCCACCTGTCATTCAGGGTGTTTTTTCATCTTTGATTTACTGTTGCTTCAACTTGAGGCTCCGAGTGGTGGAAACTAGTAAACGCCTGAATTGCTCTTGCTCGAGCGGGTCTTCAGGAACGATGAAACCCTCCTCACCGAGACTGACATCGTCCTCGAAGCGTGGGACATAGTTGTTGTCTTCGGAATCGGCAGGGTCCTCAGAGTCTTCAGGGTATATTTTCCGCTCGGGATCGCGTTGCTATTGTTCTAAAGCGGCCAGAACGGCGGGATCTTCAGTGGTATCCGACATTAGGTTTTTCGAGGCAGTATTACTCTTCCTGCCCTTACTCCCCCTCGTTTTTGATGCTAGCGACGACCCTTGAGGGTGTCATCGCCACTATTTTTGGGTTGGTATGCCGTCTCCGCTCGAGGTGGGCGTGCGGCTGTCCTTTTTGTCGGGTGTGTCCACCGCCCTATGTTCGGAGGGACGAGAGGGTAAGCCTCTCCCTCCATGTCTTCTGCCCGCTCAGAGGCATAGTCCAATATATCGGTTAAATCCTTGATAGTGGCTATCAAGTGGATGGCGGGTGGGCCATAAAATTCTTCCTAACCTTCCTCGAGGTCGATATGAGCTCGGGCCGAGTTTAGGTGGTCGGTGATTTTCATTGACCAGATCCGGTCTAGTGCTTCATTTAGGAACAAACGGTCAACCAGATAAATCTATCGGACTCCATCGAGGCCAACCTCCGGCGTCTACACGTGGGGAGTATCTAGCCAGAGCTGACCCCTGGTCCTCGGGTGTTGTAATCGGATCGGATCTTAAATCTGGACTCTCGGCTGAGAGGGGCCCTTGTGAGGGGCCGAGCAAAAGGACCGAAGTTAAGGCTACGGAGTATCCAGACTCGTCAGAAGGAACCACGAGCCCGGTAAAGAGTAGGTCGCCTCGGAGTCGGCGGAGAACTCTAGGTTCCCAAATCTGATCTCTTTATCGAGGGCGAAACTTTCGATCTAGACAAGATGGCCACTCGGGTGAGCATGCGGCACAACACTACCAAATGAAAAAATCTGGCCAGGTACAAAAGTTTCCCCGTTATAGACTTCATCACTAATGATAAGACAAGCCATCAACCCTTCTAGTGATCTCGTAGCGGAACTCTCAATGAAACCACCAATGTCGGTGTCAAAACCGGAAGATCTCAGGTAGGGTGTCCCGAACTGTGGATCTCGGATTGATGGGTTACAGGAAACAAGGGAGACAATATTTACGTAGGTTCGAGCCCTCTTATTGGAGGTAAAACTATACGTCCTGCTTTCATTGTATTGAGTATGGGGGTATGAAGTACAGAGGTGATCTACCTCGAGATCGTATGATGTGGTCTAAACCCTAACAGTAATGGGCTTAACTTGTCCTATGGACTAAAACCCTCTGGTTTATATAGCTATCGGTGGTATCTAGGGTTACACAATGTTGGTTACATCAGGAAAGGAAAACGCCGAACCCATCATCTTGTACTTGGAGTAAACGTCATGCCCAGAAAGATTCCATCTTGGTCAATGTGTCCGGACCTTCAAGGCGGCCCACTGTCTGGACCACATAGGTAAACCAGCAGCCCGAGGACCTCTTAATCCCGGACTCCCTCACATATCACAAACCATCTCCCACTTGCACTAGAGTCAATCAAATAGACATCGAATGCCCATAGCTCTGACATGCACCTCATGCTTGGGTTGTGCAAGTGCGTTAGTCAACGGATCTGGAACATTTGCATCTGTATGAATCTTGCATAAATTAGTATCATTATTCTTTACTAGCTTTCATATCAAGTGACATTTTTGGTCTATGTGCCTGGTCTTGTGGTGTTGCCTCAGCTTCTTGCCTAGTGCGATGACACCAGAATTATCGCAATAAATGTCCAACGTTTTTGACCAGCCCGGACCAAGATCCTCCAGGAAATTACGAATCCAAACATTCAAGTTGGATCAAAAAAAACCTTCGGGTTGTATCATGCATACGTCCTATTTTAAATTTCCATGAAGGAAAGCCATTTTGACATCCATCTACCATATCTCATAATAGAAATATGCAGCTATAGCTAGTATGATCGGACCTCGCTAGCGGCGAGTAGGTATCGTCATAGTCAATTAATTGAACTTGTCCACGACCTTTAGCAACAAGCCCAGCTTTGTGGATCTGAACATTTCCATCCACATCGATTTCTTCTTAAAGATCCATTTGCAACCAATGGCTAAAATGCCAGGCCGTAGATCAACCAAGTCCCTGACCTGATTGTCATCCATGTTCATTCACTCAGACCTCATGGTATCTAGCCATGCCTCAGAATCTGAGCTAACCATCGCTTCCGTATACGTGGTCAGATTGTTGCTTTCTAGCAACAACACGTCGCGCACTCTACCTAATCTTTCCGACTTCGCTGGCTTCGGTGCCAACTCCACTACTGGTTCTCTGGCTGACTCTGGTATGATATCATCACAAACCGAGTCAGCCCTGAGTGGCTCTCAAATTTCTTGGAGTCGCATCATTCTCCCACTGGCTTCATGACTGAGAAACTTTTTCTCAGGGAAAACCCCGTTCCGAGAAAAAAAACATTGTTCTCTTCTCGATTGTAGAAGTTGTATCCCAAGGTCCCATGGATATCCCACGAATATGCATTTATCTGACTTGGGTATAAGCTTGTCCGACGTGAGTCGCTTGACAAATGCTTCACAGCCCCAAATATGTATAAAAGACAAATTAGGACTCTTCCTAGTCCACATCTCATGTGGTGTCCTGTATACGAATTCTGATGGTACCCTGTGAAGTGTGAAAGCGTGTTTTCTAGACTGTATCCTGCGAATTACAAGGGTAAATCTGATTTGCTCATCATCGATCGGACCATGTCCAAAGAGGTTCAATTTCTATGTTTTGACATGTTCTTTCTGTGCAGCGTACCTGGAGGTGTGAGTTGAGGTACAATACCTTGAATTTTTAGTTGATTATCAAACTCATGCCTCATGTACTCACCTCCCCGATCTGATCGCAAAAGCTTTATCGTCTTGCCGAGCTGATTTTCAACCTTGTTATGAAACTCTATGAACTTTCAAATATTTCCGACTTGTGCCTCATCAAATACATATATCCATATCTACTAAAGTCATTGGTAAAAGTCACGAAGTACTGATAGCCACCTCTGTCCATTGTGCTGACCACAAACATCATTGTGTATAAGCTCCAACAGCTCAGATGCCCTCTCGCAACTCTTTGTAAAATGAGACTTAGTCATCTTACCTAGAAAGCATGATTCACATGTCTCAAACGACCTGAAGTCAGAGAAAGTTAGGAGTCCATCATTATGGAGCTTCTTCGTGCATTTTAGACTAATGTGTCCAAGCCGGCAATGCGGGAAGTATGTAGGATTTATTTCATTGGGCTTATGCATCTTCACATTCACCTTATAGACTAGTTCCGTTTCTAGATTCAAAATAAATAGCCCATCTATAATGGGTGCATAGCCATGGAACATTCCATTGAAATAAAATGAACGACGATTGTCCTTTACATTGAATTCATAACCCTGACGCTTCAAGGATAAGGTAGAAATAATGTTCTAACTAAGTAAGGGAATGTAATAAAAATTATTCAATTCCAAAAATAAATCCAGAAGGAAGTTTGACCTGCATCGTGTCGACCTCCAATGTATAACTCTTGCTTTGTTGCCGACCCTGATGTCAATCTCCCCTTGTGCCACATGCCTAGTTGTTACTAGCCCCTGCATCGAGTTGCAAATATGAACAACCGATCCGGTATCTAATACCCAAGATCCAACAGGTACGTCACCAAGTTGAATATCTATCACATATGTAACAAGTGTACCTTGGCCTGAAGAAGCATCTCTGGCCTTCTTGTCATGCTCAGCAAGCTACTTGCTACAGCTCCTCTTCCAGTGACCAGCTTCCATGCAATGAAAACACATTGTCTTTGAGTTTGGTCAGACTTTGGCTTAGCGATGGAGACAACCTACTCCGTGCCCTTTAGCTTACCCTTTTTCTAGGACCAACTCTTCTTGAACTTTGTCAAGTTCTGCACTATCAACACTTGATGTGTGCCTTTCTTAATATCCTGCTCTGCCACCTTGAGCATCCCATCCAATTCAGTGTGCTTCTTATCTATGTCGTGCATATGATAGTTCGAGATGAACGTCCCATAGCTAGCTGGAACAGAACCGAGAATTGCATTAGTAGCCAGCTCATCCAAGTGCGGGAAGCCCATCTGATCCAAAGCTTGCACATATCCGATCATCTTGATCACATGTGGGCTCAGTGGATCACCTTCCTTCAGCTGACAATCCATCAAGGATAGACATACGTTCAACCTTTCTGTACTAGTTTGTACCTGAAACATGCTCGTGAGACTCTCGACCATATTGAAAGCCACAATATCATCGAAGTGTTGTTGCAAATCGGGCTCCATACAAGCCAGCATGAGGCAACTGATCTCTTTCAATTCTTCAACAAGTTTCTGGTAGGCATTCTTGGTTGTTTCATTAGCATTACCGCCAGGTACCCCTGGAAGTGGATCCGTTTATCGTGCTTGAGAACAATTCTCAAATTTCTATACCAGGTGGTAAAGTTGGTTCCATCAGTTTATCCTTTTCCAAAATTGATTTCAATGCAAGGTTTTGAGAAGGTGGTGCCATTGATCTACAATAGAAAATATGCAATCACTAAGCAATGTGTTTATTTATAGTAATTCAAGCCTTAAATAGAACTACTCCCACTGAAGTCGGCATCCCTTCACAAACTCTCAGTGATTTGGGATCCGTCTAGCGCAGGCGACTAGTGAGCTTTGGCATCACTGCTAGCTAACTTGCCTATCCAGTAAGCAACTCCTTGCTAATCGTATCTCTATACGACTCCTGTCATTTGGGAAGGTATCTTATACCCCGGCTCCTCACCTTCTTTCCCAGAAGGTCCAAAACCGTTTTGATAGCATTGTCAAGTTAACCCGATAGAGTGCATGTCCTTGTCCGACATGAACCCTCCAGTTCAAGGACACCCAGTAGCACCTCAATTTTATGAGCCCACTACTGGACATACTTGGCATGCGAAGTTGCAACTTCCCGAATGGCAATGTGCTTGATTGATGAGGGATCTTTCTACCATTACAACATGCATAGAAACAAGAAAGAATATCAATCACATATAAACATAAATATGTGAAATGGTATGGCTCCTTCATGGACATCCTTCCATGGCCAGCTCCAACTCCGTTGACCAGGGCGGAACTCCATCTTATTCGTCACGCCGAGACACTAAAGCCTCAAACTTGACCTCTATCCTCCAACTACAACTAGTAATGAATTTACACAGAATCACCAGTCAATGCTCACGTCATTATACAATATAATGACAACAATTTGTCTCCTGCTGGCTGACAATCATGACATGCAGGTCATGCTAAATTACACACATGCATCACATACATATGAACCATACTATTCGCATCAAACCTGCAAAACAAACTTATGCATAGATTCACATTCTACTGGTTTGTGCGATCATGTGCGAAATATATGGTGCTACGCACATGGCGGTCCTGCTCCATTGTGCCAAAAAATAGGGTTTTAGTCATATTGCCCATGAGCACGGCTAGCGTGTCTCAACATATTCAAAATCGAGTGATTCCAAAAGTCCATCAGCATGGGGCTTCTTCATGTGCTTTTGTAAGTGCATCTAGTGCCCCTTAGTGATTTGGGTGTATTGAAGACTTATAGGTTAAGGAACTAATGTGTTTGTAAGTGTACACAGGCTCTATAAGTCGATGAGGAGATTGATATATTCAGAGGTTACTGATCCCTAAAAATGTATGTCTTCAACTCAAGACTTTGGTGAAGACTTTGGTGAAGACTTTGCTAAACACTTTGGTAGTTCCTGAAGACTTTGAAAATGAAGAAGTTGGTGTGACCTTGAAGATATGAACGAGGACTATGAAGCATGAATACTTTTTTCGTAGTTTCATTCCCTTCCTTTGAGTCATAGGAAACACCATACTGTTAAAGGGGGTCGAGGTAATACTAAGGAAAATTTCCAACTGATGCTCAACTCCAAAAGCCTCAACCTATCCAATCGTTCGAGTGAAGCCTTTGGAAATGTCTTGCAGTTCAGTCAAGTTCTTTAGTGACATAGACAATGATCTTCTGGTCTCTAATGAAATTGGTCCGACTTAGGAGTTAGGATTTCGCCAGTGCGAATTGCCTACAGGTGAGGAACATGATAAGCCTGAGGACTTTCATGGTTTGAAATTCCGACCGTTGTTGTGCTTAGCGCAAGCTGTCTTATCATGTCAGGTTGCACCATGGCTATAAATAGCCACCCCCACAACCACTAGTTGCTTGGCTGCTCTGAGAGAGAACTGACACTTGTCATTTGAGAGCAACCCATCCTCCAAGGACTTTGAGAGAAAATCATGTGTGAGGAAAAACCCAAAACCAAACCACCAAACCCAAAGTGATTGAGCATCACTGAAGAAATTCCTGTGTGGAACCAACGCTTGTTACCTTTGAGGATAGTGCATCCTCCAGATAGTTAGGCGTCATGGTCTAGTGCTTCCTGCAGTAAATTGGGGAGCACAGAGTGACCCTTGTCTAGAGCATCTAGCAGTAAATTGTGGATCGTTGGGTGACCAATTTGTGAGGGTTTTGGAAGTCTACCCTAAAGACTTACCACAATTGTTAGGCGAGGACTTTGTGAACTTAGCTCAAGGATAATATGGTAAGGACTCTATGTCCTGGGACTGTGTGTCCTCTGGTTTAAATACCAGGCCGTTCCAAACCAGACGTACGACTGTCACAGCTGTTGGAACGGGGTCATCAAACCATTGTCTTCATCGAGCTACCTGTTTATATTTCCTCAACCTTTCTATTCCTCATATACTTGTTGATGAAATTGATCATTATTGTTTGAAGAATTTTGAATGAAGACTTTCACAATTTCCTCACCTCAAATTCTTTAAGTTACCTTATTCCTTACCTGCTTATCATGTATCATGCTACTTGTAAACTATGCATGTTTTATTTCATCATGATGATTATGGTGTCACTGTGTTCCTCCTGCACTTGAGTACTTATTCCGCTGCTAGTTATTCATCACATTTCAAATTCCTCAAGTTTAATTTCCTCAAGTGATAAATTTGTAAAAATTGCCTATTCACCCCGCCCTCTAGGCAATATAATGCACTTTCAGCTTTACACCAATATGACCTAAGCGGAAGTGCCATAAGTAAGTGGTACTATCATCACTACCTTTGCATCTTTTGCATCAATGTTATGAACATGTGAATGCCTATGATCGATATTCAATAAAAATAAACCATTAACATTGGATGCATGACCATAAAAGATATTACTTATATAAATAGAACAACCATTATAGTGTGATTTAGAACCGTCTCGCAACAAACAAGATCCAGATATAATGTTCATGATCAATATAGGCCGCAAATCAAAACTATTTAGGTTTAAAACTAATCCCGAAGGTAATTGAAGAGGGAGTGTAATGACAGCGATCACATCAATCTTGGAACCATTTATGACATGCATCATCACCTCGTCCTTAGCCAGTCTTTGTTTATTCCACGACCCCTGTTTTGAGTCACAAATATTAGCAATTGAAGTGGTGTTAAATACCCAGGCACTACGATGAGTACTGGTAAGGTACACATCGATAGCATGTATATCAAATATACCTTTGTTGACATTGTCAGCCTTTTTTCTGCCAAGTACATGGGGCAGTTCTGCTTCTAGTCACCATTCCCCTTGAAGTGGAAGCACTCAATCTTAAGTTTGGGTGCAACTTTGTTTTTTTCATGGGATCGACAACTAGCTTGTCGTTGTTCTTGAAGTTTCCCTTCTTGCGCTTGTCTTTCTTGAAACTAGTGGTCTTGTTAACCATCGACACTTGATGCTCCTTTTTGATTTCTACTTCCACGGCCTTAAGCATCGCTAATAGCTCAAAGATCGTCTTATTATCCTTTTCATATTATAGTTCATCAAGAAGCTCTTATATATAGGTGGCAGTGACTCGAGAACTCTGTCAACAACCGTCTCAGATTGAAGCTCAACTCCCGACTGATTCAAGCATTGTAGTACCTAGAAATTCTGAGTTTATGCTCACTGACTCAGTTATTCTCCTCTATATTTCATGCAAAGAACTTACCAGAGGTCTCATACCTCTCAATGCGCGTCTGATCTTGAAATACCAATTTCAGCTCCTAGAACATCTCATATGCTTTGTGGCATTCAAAACATCTTCGTAGCCCCGGTTCTGAGTCGTCAAGCATAGCACACTTAATTATCGAGTAGTCATCAGAACGTGCGTGCCATATGTTCACAACATCCACAGACGACGCTGGAGTGGGTGGCGCACCGAGCAGTGCATCAAGGACATAAGCCTTTTGTGTAGCAGTGAGGCTAATCCTCAGATGATGGACCCATTGTGCATAGTTGCTTCCATCATCTTTCAACTTAGCTTACTCTAGGAATGCATTAAAATTTAGGGGAACTATTGCATGATCCATTGATCTACAATGTGATTTGCAAAGACAACTTTAGTCAAAGTTCATGATAATAAGTTCAGTTAATCAAATTACTAATGAAATCCCACATAAATCAACATTGCCCGGGTTGTCTAAATGTTACATGATCCAAATCCACCAACCAAGTCTGATCATCACGTGAGATGAGGTGGTTTCAATGGTGAACATCTCCATGTTGATCATATCTACTATATGACTCAAGTTTCACATTTCGGTCTTCCGTGTTCTGAGGCCATGAATTTACATGCTAGGGTTGTTGGGTTCTAACATAGGTGCATCTCATGCAAATTAAAATTTTCCTAAGCGTAGAAGATCCTAGAGCATGCTACGGAGATGGATCACAGATCATTACCGCTAGAAGCGCAGTGTCGTGCAGCGGAAGTAGAGTTGGGGCAGCATGTCCTCGTGGTCCATATCCTCCTCGTTCGATCTCCCTCGAACAACTAGTCGCTGGATCCCATGTTCAGGTTTGCCAGAGCGGCACAAGTGCATCACCTCTAACGGTATCCGTGCATGCAGGAGGAACACCGTGCGGCGCACTGCTAAGTCCAATCACAAAGTCGGCGACAAGTGGAGGTGGCTAGTTGCAACACATGCAAATCCCCAATGATGGCGCCGAAATGATCCACTGAATAAGTGTGACGCACCTCCATTATATATAGGCACCCATCACGGGCTCAACTCTTGGGCCTCGCACGGATCCTAAAGCCCACGTGTTCCTTTCCTTAATCGCGTGACCCTTGAGGTTCTTGTTCACTTGGTGGTGAGTCAGATCACATCTGGCTTGACCAGTCAGTACTAGCCTCTAGCAAAACGTGATGACTCCAAGTGTTCGATGAAGCTTGTTAGTCAAACATGTACTTCAGACTTCTGTTCCCTTTGCCACACAATATGTGATGTCGTGTGCAAGGCGACATGGTCATCCTTGTTTTGTCATGACCTATTTCTCGTTTCGGTGAATCCTATCAACATTGTGGATTGTCGCATAATCCTCATAATATGGCAATGCTTATCCAAGTAGGATCACCCGAGGGGCCCAGAGTGTATCTCTCCTAGGAAAGTTCCATCTTGCTCAACCATGTCTCGTTGCATCGGTCTGGACAAGCCCGAAATCTACGGTCACACCCTATGGTTGAATCACCTTGTTATGCTTAGATTTACAAAATTTGGAGCCAATTAAAACTTTTTCAGTGCTTATGCTTGCTTGAATTGTTGCTTGTTTGCTTGGTATGTATGGCACTCTTAGATTCTATCCCTCTCCATATTCATCTTCCTTGACCCAAACTTCTTTCCCAATGGATTCTATCCCTCTTTCCCAAAAATAGTGCCCAAAACTTTTTTTACCAAATTTTATTTTGACCAAAATGGATTTATTCACATTAGGTTTTCAAAACCCCCTGAAATGAGGTTTGCACTTCAAGTCCTCAAATTGGGTGAATCCGTCTTCCCCAAAGGCTTTACTTCAAACCTACTATATTTATGACTTCCCAAAACCACCAAATATTAATTTTAAAGATTATTTTTATATTTTATTTAAAGGCTTTTTCTTGAGACCACAAATGGTTTTTTATAGTGGAAAATTATTTAAATGCTTTCAAAATATTTGAGAAAATTTAGGAAAACTCAGTGGACATATATTTTCCATGTATATGAGCTTCAAGACATGGTCATGCTCAAATTCATATGAAAGACCCCTCAAAATCCTTTCTGTCCAAATCAAGTTTTTGAAATATTTCTATAAGAAACTTTCTCAATAAATTCCAAGAAAATTCTGGAAAGTCACAATTTCCATACTTAGTCATCTTGCAAAGTCTCATATCAATCCAAGTTAATTTGGTTCATCAAACCATCCCAAAACCCTCCCTATCTAGATTCAAATTTGAGCAAGTTTACATGGTGAAATTTCTTACCTTGACCCCAAACTTCGTGGACATGTTCTAATCACCAAATAATGATGCTACAGTAAGTGTTGCATCAAGGGGATTGGCTTAGTATAACTGGATCTAGAGAAACCTCATTCTGTTAGTTTCTAGGGTTCACAAAGTTTCTATTGTCAACTTTGCTCATTTGAACTCAAATCTAGTGATCCATATCATTTTTACCCACCATTTGATCCTGTTAAATATCACAATAAGTGGGTAAATTTATCTTGCCCAAACATCCATCAAACACCTTCTGGTGAAATGGTAAAGTTATTATTTTCACCATTTTTACTATTCCTCTTGCTCTAAAATTTTTACCACAGTTACTCACTCACCTCTTTCACCTCCAGTAAAAATCCTACACTCTCAGCTCAATAATAGATGGGGTAAACCCCCTATTTTCACCTCTGGACAGCCCTGGCAGGGGCTCTCTCTCCACTCTTCCCTTATTCTAGTGGTAATTCAGGGCATCCAAGGCCAGTAGGACCTTGTTTATACCCTCCTAGATTCCCTAGACACAAATGGACACACCCCATATGCCAAAGGCATGCCTTGGCATGCAAGGTTCGCACTCTAGAGCACGTTACAATGCATCCACGCACTGTAGCTTGCCCAACCAGAGGCTCCTGACAGTCTTGGGAGGTGGGGTCATGTCCCCAGTGTCCCCCTAGCCGTCCGCGCCACGGCGTCCTATTAGCCCCCTCCTCTCTCGCCCTCCATCAGCTCCCCTCACACGCATCGCGGCTGCCCGAGTCGGCCAACCATGGGGCTTGCACACGTGCGCGTCCCCCTCTCCCTCTCTCCTTCCCTAGATCGTGGACCTGCCCCAAGAAGGGGGCAGACACACCCGGGCCTCCCCCCGTGCCCCCCGTGCCCATTCTAGCCAGCCCCGGCGACCGTAACCACGGTGCACCGGCTCCCGGCTATAAAACACCCTCCCCCGAGCTTCCCCTGCTCTCCTCTTGCTCCCTCCTCCCCTAAGTCGCTCTCCCGTGCCCAGCCCCCTAGTTTCCGTGGTCGGGAGCTCGAATCCGAGACGAAACCCTCACCATCGTGCGTGTTCCTCCTATCTGGCGATTCCCTCGACACCGATGACCCCCTCGGCCACCCACCGATGCGCAGGATGACACTGAGCATGCCGGTCCCCTCCGCTTGAGACGTTGTGGCCTGGGCCCCCGCTGGTGAGCTCCTCTCTGCTCCCTATCGTGAGGTGAGGGATGACAGGTGGAGCCCACGTGTCATACCCTCACCCTCCTCTCTCGCTACCAGGTTGGGCCCATGGGCTGGTTTAAAAATAAACCTGCCGCGCGCACCGCTTCGCCCTGGGCTTGTTCCCCTTTGGGTCGGCTCGGCTGCGACGTTTTCGGCCCGAAAAAGCACAGTGCCATTTTTGTTTTTCCGTTTCCTCCCTGCTTTCCAAAAACCCCCCATGCTAGAAAATAAACCCAATGACAATAATTTTTCCACCTAAAATCTTAGAATATTCCATAGAATTTAATATTGCCATTTGTGGAAAATGTTGAAAACTTTTTATGCATTGATTTAATTTAAAACCTGTTTTTAGCACCTTTTTGCCTCTGTTAAATAGTTTTCAAAAATATTTTTTCATAGCAAAACCTTAAACATATATTTTTAGTATAGTTTTTAGTATTTATCAAAGTAGGGTAGCATTTTAATATTAGCTTTGTGTGCTTTGTTTTTGTGTGATGCTTATTTTTATCGCTATTTACCGCGACGATAGATTGCGCTATTGACGAGGGAGTTGGACCTGAAGACTTTGAAGACCCCAAAGACTTTGTTGAGCCAGGCAAGCAACCCTTTGACCATGTTAATGAAACTTTTTCATGCATGACATATAGCACTTGTTGTTCCGATGATTGATCATGATGTGATGTTCCCCCTTGGTGGGATGCCTCCGATACTCTACCATTGATACTTGCATCGTGCATGACCCTACCATTCTTTTGAGGGTTGTGCGGGTGGGAGTAGTTAGGATGCTATTAGTTTTTACGACAGTGGAATGGGAATTCTGCATGGTGATGGAAATAAAGAGATGATTTCAAAGACTTTTCGAAAACCCCGTCGGGTGCCACTAATGCCCGAGGGAGATGATGATGAGTTGGGTGACCACTTGAGAAAGAAGTGGTGCACCGGAGGAAGTGAGTGTGTGTTTTGAAAACGGAGAGTTTTAAGATTTGCTGGCCGTCCCAACCTTACATGTGTGACCACGATAACCCTAATGGGACGGGGCTTTGTTGATTACTATGGTTGGTTTTAGCAGGGAGCCCGCATTACTAGTTGCAAGAGTGAATTGGTCACTCACGAGACGGGGTCGTCCCGGAAGTGGAAGGCCATGCATTGTCTTTACAGGCACTGGGCACACTGTTGCATAGTATATCCTGAGGAATGGCACCAACGAGTGGACTCTTTGTTTAGTATCACCATGGGAAAGGCATTGTTCAGGTGCTTACCACGAGTATGTAATATACCGCGAGTCGTGGATGACACAGAAGTTCCCGAGCCTTGTGGGTAAAGCGCGCATCCTCTGCAGAGTGTAAAACTATTTGAATAGTTGTGTCCACGGCCATGGATAGTTGGAGATCCTGCTTAAATTGTGTCCGATGTTTTCACAAACTTGGCGTGTGTGTGGTTGACACAGAGGTGACTCTTGAGATAAGTCCGATGACCTGACGTGATGATTGAGCATGAGATGTTCAACCCCCTGATCATGATGATATCTATAACTGTTCATATGGATATCTACAAACTGTTAATGCATGCATATCTTGTTACTTGACCATGTCATTGCATTCAAAATTAGTTTTCTGCAAAATACCTATTAGTACTATATCATGCATTGTTATTTCCTTGTTCCAATCATGGGTTGCATGTGACTACATTGAATGTACTCATTGGCTTGCCACTGGTTATTTAATTGGCCAGGCATGGAAGAACAGGACAATGGTGAAGAGTTCATTTGTGACGAACATGCGAACTAGGACGCTTCCCAGTTAGAATGCATGTAGGTTTAAGGCAGATGGCATGGGTTCACGCTTTCGATCAAGATTTCTGCTGCTTGTTAAGTTTATGTATTTGGCCCTTGTGGCCCTATCAATGTAAGACTAGACCTTCATGGTCTTTATTTGTGTAAGATGCCAAATGTGGATGTAAGACTCTTGTTATTCAGCTTCTCTGTGTTCAGTGAGCATTGATCTCTGGGATTACTGTACACGTGCATTCGGTGATCACAACTTATGAGTCGGCGTCCCCACATCTACCTTTGTAACTACCTAGTCATGGAGTAGCGTTTGGTCGGCCGAAAGCTGGTCTGTCACCATCCCGAGTACATGCACGAGCTCAGGCCTTAGGGCATAGAACGTATATTATACGAGAGACTCGAAAATTACATATCGTTGCGTCTCATAGTCGGGTCTGCCCAACTCAGACCTTATCTTAACTCGGATCCAACTATGTCGAATCCGTCCAGATCTTTTTGAGTCCATATTATCGAGATAGCATCCAATGCTACATGGCCAGGGAGACTGGACCATTCACCATGTCATGTGCTAGTCTAATTGGTTGCGCATCCACACAACCCTTTCGACTAGGGAACTTTTTCGACAGTCATCATACAATTCATAGTCTCACAAACAAGTCACGTACTTGTTAATACAAATCATTGATAATGTCCAAGGACTATCTTTATTCGTAAACACATAGGAAATATCATCATACATGATGTCCTCTATGGCATATTTCCAACAAGTGTCATCCAATTTAACCCAAGTATTCTGCATGTGCAAACCTGACTTACACCCATTGTATGCGAAAGAAGAGTTTATCACACTAGATTATTACGAGGTGCTTAAAAACTATGAACTTTCACAATGGTGCATACTTGGGGAGAACATAATTTGTCTTGAAATTAAGTGAAGGGATCATCTTATAATGCTGCCATCGTCCTAACCAAAATAAGATGCATAAAAGAT
Organism: Hordeum marinum; assembly: GCA_022496015.1. NCBI lineage: Eukaryota > Viridiplantae > Streptophyta > Magnoliopsida > Poales > Poaceae > Hordeum > Hordeum marinum. The sequence continues at coordinate 170,031,594 of CM039677.1, forward strand.
AAACATCACATGCAATCAATATATGTGACATGATATTGATGTCATCATCTTGTGCTTTTGATCTCTAGTTCCAAAGCACCAGCACGATATCCATTGTTGCTGGCATGACACCATGATATCCATCATCATGATCTCCATCATCATTGAGGGAGTCTTGGTTTAAGGGGTCCTCGGGTGGCCGACCTATTTCTCATGGGCTGGACTATGTGGGCCGCTGGCCGAGCATTGGATGATCAAAGGCCCCATTGACAGGATGGATGCATCAAGGAGTCATGGCGTGTCTTCCATATTTTCGATAGTAGATAGGCATGTTTTCCTTTTGTTGTGCAACCAACCATTTGTAAACACTGGTACCCTCCGGTGCCTACATAAACCGGGGGTTTTTTAGATCATAGGGCAGAGAAACTCGTCTACAGTTTTAGATATTCGATCTCAAGGTAGATCAACTCTGTAACCTTCTTATCATAAATACAATCAAGCAGGACATAGGGTTTTACCTCCATAGGAGGGCCCGAACCTCAGTAAACATTGTCTCCTTTGTCCCATGTTACCATCGATCCTAGTCTTGCAACTCGGGACCGCCTACTCGAGATCCGCTGGTTCTGACACCGACATTGGTGCTTTGGTTGAGGGTTCCGCTGTGATCGCCAAAGGAATCGATGGCTCGCCTTGTCACAAGCAACAAGATCTATAGCCGGGACATTCTCATCCTTGATCAGATCTTCACGGGCGGTGACGTCTTGTCGCATGCCGACCCGACCGGACACCTTGGCCAGATCGGAAGCTTTTCCTCCGATCAAGGAATCTGATTCGGAACCCTAGTGTCTGTTGTTGATTCACTTGGAGAACTTGTCTTGATAGGACCCTCAACTCTCGTGCAGGAGCCCGCAGATCCCGATGCCTCGACGTTGAAGACATGGGGCCCCACCTCTAAGGTGACCTTCACCCTTGGGCTGTCTAGAACGCCCAATCCAGTCATTGTGACCGGATCCACTATGGTCGAACAAGACCTGGATCCACTGTCATGCGATTCGGAACTGCGACGACGCAGATCGACCCAACTCGCTTTCGCAACACGCATCCTATTGTCGCCTTGTTTCTAAACGAGTTGTTTGATCGGATTCAGACCATGTGTATGACTGACGACTAGACCCCTGTCTACGATTGGCTCGGGCTTAAACTCAACGATAGGGAGATTCTCATACCCAAGGCCACTCACTTAGTCGCCATCATTGAGTGTTTGGCTAGGGGGTCGATCCCCCAACGACTGGAATTAAAAACCGTTTATACCCCAATCTCCGATCATCAAGACCCCGCTTGCAACCCGGGCTGTGGAGTTCGCTCCGGAGATAGATCAGCATCGGTACCTTGTCTAGCACGCAATTTGGAACCCGTAGTTCCGGACTCACATCATGTCATGGAGTCAAACAATTTCCCATCCACCACCCAAGCCGAGCTCTCAAGCATCGCAGCACACTCCAAGTGTTCGGACTTATGAGATGTTAAATAGTTACCAGGAGAGTCAGTTCATCATTTTTGTGCTAGACTCCTCCTCGCTAGAAACAAAGTACGAGGTCTTAGTGACTGGAGATAATGGCAACCTTCAATCGCAATTGCCATGACGAAGGGATTCTCAACGCTCGGGCTCGCCGGCACATTCGTGACTTCACCGAGCTGTCAGACTTAGTACAAAAATATTGTGCCATGGAGAGCACCTAGCAAGCCGAACGGCTATTTTCGGAACCAACCTTTACCGAGCACCCTAGAGGACATTAGAAAAATAGGATACCTATGAAGTGGTTAGCCAAACTCGAACCCATCAAAAAGATAAATATACCGCTTACAGGGGTCAGAACTGTCCTTGACGGGCTCTTGGATAAACCATGCCCTATACATTCTGTATTGCTGAACACAAGCCTGACTCACAGCCTTAGAGCTAGCTGGGTTGTTAGGCTGGTCGCAAAAAGCAGAGAAGCTATCGTTGAGGCGCTAGCGCTAAATAGGCTCTCCACATCGCCACCAGAATTCAACGGCAAAGTCCTGGCAATCTAAGAAATGTTTTCCTCAAGGAACAACAGGAAACGAGCTCTTAGAGAACTCCAACAGGTCTATCATGTGGCAGCAACAAGTGCATGGGCAGACATACCCATCACCTTTGGAGATACTGACCAACCATCCATTCGTCCTGTTCATACACCGGCCGCACTGGTCCTAAACCCCATCATCGATGGCTTCAGGTTGCACAAAGTGCTCATGGATGGAGGCGGTGGTTTAAACATTATCTATGCAGATACCCTAGAAAAAATGTAGTTTGCTCAATCTTGCATTGAGCATAGCAACACGACATTCCGGGGGATCATTCTTGGAAAAGAGACGCGTTGTTCATGTCCTATCACCTTGGACGTAGTGTTCGGCATGCCTGAAAACTACCGATCTGAAAATCTTCTCTTCCATTTCTTACCCTTCCCCAGCGGCTACCACGCCTTGCTGGGGCATGACGCCTTCACAAAGTTCCAGGCTATACCACATTCCGGGTATATGAAGGTCAAGATGCTACGCCCAAACTGGGTAATCACAATCGCCAGTGATACGAATATAGCCCTTCGAGCTATAAACAAAACAGAAGCGCTCACCCTCGAGGCACTAGTTGAGACCTTTGCTGGAGAAGAACTGATTGCACTTTGGTCAACAGTAGACGAGGACGATGTGATCCTGAGCAAAAGGTCCAAACCCACGTGCTTTAAACCTGCAGATGAAATCGTTAAATTTCAGGTACACCCGATGGACCCCAGTAAGACAGCATCCATCCAAGCTCAGCTAGACCCCATAGTGGAGAAAGCACTACGAACATTCTTACAAGAAAACTAGGACATCTTTGCCTGGCATCCTTCCGATATGGCTGGAATCCCATGGCGGCTAGGAAAACATAGTTTGAACATCATCACAGGCTTTAAGTCAGTTAAGCAGACTCTGCGCCGCTTTTCCGATCCCAAACGACAAGCTATGGTTGAAGAATTAGACAAATTGCTAGAGGTCGGATGCATTCGGGAGATTAAGCACCCCAAATGCTTGGCAAACCTGGTGATGGTACCAAAGAAAGACAAATCCTCGCGGTTGTGCGTCGACTTTAAAGACCTCAACAAGGCCTGCCCAAAGGACTCTTTCCCCTTACCATGTATACACCAGATGATTGACGCCACAGCCGGACATGACTCATAGTGTTTCCTCGACCCTTATTCTGCACACCATCCAATTAAAATGAAGGAATTCGATAAAAGCTACGACCGCATTCATCACCCCTTACGGTTCATTCTGTTTCAACATGATGCCTTTCAGGCTAAAAATGTTGAGCCTACGTACCAGCGAATGATCCAAACTTATCTCGCAAAACAAGTCGGTAAAACAGTCAAAGCATATGTGGACGATGTGATAATGAAAACCAAACACGTCAGCCAGCGAATTGATGACCTAAGGCAAACCTTTGCCAGCCTACGGGAGTAAGATATATGACTCAATCTGGAGAAATGTGTATTCGGAGTTCCGGCCGGTAAACTGATCGGATTCATCATTTCCCATAGAGGAATAAAAGCGAATCCAGCTAAGATCCACGCCGTATCAGAAGTTGCAGTTCCCACATAGGTAAAACACGTCCATAGGTTGGCTGGTTGTGTGGAGGCGTTAAGACGCTTTATCTCCCGCCTCAGTGAAAAGGCTTTACTACTCTATAGATTGCTCAAACAGACCAACAATTTCGAATGGACCGATGAAGCAGCGGCTGCGTTAGAAGAAATTAAAACACAGCTAGCAAGTAGTCCAATTCTCAAAGCACCAAGCACTTGTGAACCCATGTTATTATACATATCGGCCACCAACCAAGTCATTAGTGTAGTGCTCGTCATCGAACGAGAGGAGGAGGGATACAAATTCTGGATTCAGAAGCTGGTCTATTACGTGTCAGAAGTACTAACGCAGTGCAAGTCCAGATACCTGCACTACCAAAAGATAGCCTATACATTATATACGGCATCACGGAAACTAAGATGCTACTTTCAAGAGTGTTCGGTTAAGGTGTCATCCGAAGTACCCCTGAACGATATAATCAACAACATGGATGCCACCGGCCACATGGCCAAATGGGCCATTGAGGTCCTTCCTTTTGAAATTGCCTACAAGCCATGATGACCTATTATATCTCAGGTGTGGGCAGATTTCCTCGCCGAATGGACAGAGGCCGAGCTCCCTAGGGAATATAGTACATACTCCCATTGGACGATGTACTTTGATGGATCCAAAACTTTAGCCGAACTAGGGGTTGGAGTTATTCTAACATCCCCCATGGGCGACAATGTTAGATACATGTTGCAGATCATGTATGTCGATTCCAACAATGCAACCGAATACGAGGCACACCTGCATGGTCGTCGGTTGTCAGCATCAATGGGCATACAAGGGCTAGAGGTGCGGGGAGACTCCAACCTGGCCATCTCCCAAATCAACGGTGAATTCAATGCCAAAACCCCGAAGAGGAGGCATACAAAAACAATGACCTCAAGATATCTGCATGGTTCGAGGGGCTAGAATTCCACCATGTCGCTAGAGATAACAACCAAGCCGCCGACATAATAGCCCGCATGAGGGCCAAACGCGACCCTATCCCAAAAAACACTTTCCTGGAACGACTCATTAAGCCATTAGTGGTTTGGAAGGACGATAATAAGGGCGCTAGCCTCACCATTGCGGAAGAGGTTATTCCCCGTGTAAACGAACTAGACGACCAAATCATCAGCGGTTCCGTAATGGACGAAACGCCTTCGGCCCATGAAGTCATGGTAGTAATCTTGCCATGGACCGAACCCTTCCTTGTGTAACATCTTCGCAAAGAACTCCTCGATGATCAGACGGAGGCACGATGCATAATTCGGCGATCCAAAGCCTATTAGGTCCACGAGGGTGAGTTATACAATAAAAGAACCATCGGAGTAATACAACGATGCATATCTGAGGAAGAAGGACGACAACACTTAGCCAAAGTCCACGCAGGGATGGGAGGCCTTCATATTGCGGCAAGGGCCTTGGTTAGGAAGGCCTTTTGAGCCGGTTTCTTTTGGCTCACTGCTCGAGTGGATGCCCAGTCACCTGTCAAGCATTGCGTGCAATGTCAACTTTTTGCAAATCAAAGTCACATGCCCCCAACAACTCTTCGGACTACTTTGATTAACTGGCCCTTTGCGGTTTGGGCGCTGGATATGGTCAGACCACTTGAAGGGGGGACCAAGAATAATAAATACCTACTAGTCATGGTTGACAAATTCACCAAATGGATTGAGGCGAAACCTGCCAAATCAGCCATGTCCGGACCAGTAATCGACTTTATATACGGTGTGGTACACTGTTACGGCATCCTACATAGTATAATAATGGACAATGGATCCAATTTCATAGCCCAAGAGGTCAAAGACTGGTGGGAAAAAATGGCCATCAAGCTCGCATCGGTGAATCACCCACAGACCAATGGACAAGTCGAATAGGCAAACGGCATCATGATGCATGGTATTAAACCATGTCTGGTCCGATCTCTGCATGAATCCGACTGCCATTGGGTAGAGAAGCCTTACTCCGTTCTGTGGGGCTTGCACACCACCCCTGAAGAGATCAACGGGATACACACGATTCTTCATGGTCTACGGGGCAGAAGCACTCCTCCCCTATGACATTATTCATGATGCACCAAGGGTGTGCATGTATGAGGAAAAGGTGGCCGAGTTAGATCGGCAGGATGACCTGGAAGCCTTAGAAGGAGAGCGCAACATAGCCCGGGCTCGTTCTACTTTTTGTCAATAGTAGGCCCGATGTTACCAGAGTAGGGACGTCAGGGCAAAAGCGTATAATGTGGGTGAACTCGTCATACGGCTCCTGGAGAAGCAGAAGCATAAACTCAGCCCCAAATGGGAGGGGCCCTTCATAATTTACGAAGTACTCGTGGGAGGACCTTACCGTCTTCAAAACCCGATGGATAACAGCCTTGAACCAAACACATGGAATGTAGCTCGTCTTCGGCACTTCTACAGATAAACCGGTGTCGTCATACTCTTTACTCTTTACCTCCTTTTCTTTCCTTTTTTTATTTATTCTTTCCTTTTCCCTCACAAGTTGATTTTCTGGAGGTTTGGTTTTCTTCTTTTCTTCCCAGTCTATGTTCGGTTAAACCAACCTTGTATTAGGATTTTCGGCATACACCTTTAACTGTTAAATCCGAACACAACACCTGGGGGCTTCTTCCTGAAGCCAATGATTTTATATTCTAAGCATCTACTCAAATTCATCGTGGATGCACATTTTCCTTTTCAATTTTAAGTCATTCTATGCATCAATTCGAACTAAGATTTTTGCCAAGCTGGGTTGCCTCGCTCCTATGTTTACTCTCTACGTTCCCGATTGTTCGGCTAGAGAATAAAGGGAGCACCTCTACGATTGTTATGACCGGTTTATCCGGATATGTACCTCAGACGGGTGAAGCCAAAAGCTAGCTATCCTCAGCAGAAAAATGGTCGGCTACGATGGAAACAACAAAAAATAGTCTTATCTTTGCCATTCTTCGGGTTTCTTTTTCCAAAAAAGAGCAATTAGTCGCGTACTAGTTGTATATGGCCTTCTTATCTACGATTTTCGTAGCACCCTGAAGAAAGGTATCGATAGAGGTACTATTTTCTTCGAAAAATATTTGTTCCGCTAAGAAGTAATATAACATATCTCCCTGTGTGCCTTTTGTCCGTTCGCACCAAATGGCTGGATTTCCTTGTTCCCCAAACATAATTCACTCTTCTCGAGTGATATTTTATAAGGAACGCTCCCAAGCTCTTAGCACGGGAGGTCGAAGCCGATGGTCGGTTAAGACAAAGTTTACAACACAGACGGAGCAATTTCTTGATTATCACTACATAGTTACATATAATCATACATCTGGCTGCTGGCCGAGATTGTCTATTAAGGCTTCCAGGGAGCAATCTTCTTGCGAGAGACGGGACGCGGGAATCACTTGGTCGTACACCCAATGAAGCGGCACTTCTTGCCCATCCGGCCCTACCAGGCCAACCTGATCCATATGCTCATGGTTAAGGCCGATATAACGGGTCTTGATCATCGCCCACACCTCTCGTTCTCCCTCTCGGCATGCCGATGTCTTTCATAGCTCGAACCAACTTTAGGATCCCTTGAATGGATCAACCAGTATGGTCATCTCCTTCGGAGGTTACTCGGTAGGCTATAGCACTTTTATCATGCTCTTCATGGCCTTCCAAGCCCACTCATGAAGGGCGGACAGTTCCTTCATAACGCTTCCCCGGTAGGATCCGATCTCTTCTTAGGGCCACCCGGATAGGAGACCTAACGTGAGTCAAGGCATGTCCATTCCACTTCATATATAAGAAGTACCATCCGATGTTAGAATCACACTTACTGAACATGCCCCTCTATAATTTTTGGTTCTCTTCTTGGACATGGGCCAATTGAGTCTTTAAGCTCTCAATTTCTTCGGCCTGATGTTTGTTTTCCGCCTGGAGGCGGTTCTTTTCCTCAAGGTTTTGTTGCAATGAATGACATCCGACCTCATGCTAGGACTCAGTGTACCTCTGAGATTCTCGCACTGCACCTAAATCCTTTTGCAATTGCCCTATTGATTCAGCTGCCATAAAGTACCCTTGCGTCAGCATGGGATTATATACTAAGATCAACAAAACAGATACACTCACTACGCGCCTCTCGGGTAAAATTCTTCCCTTTCCCAAGTTCGTCCTTCACGGTCTCCACCTGTGTTTGGCTTGCCTCCAATTCCTTGGTCAGTTGCTCGTTCTGCTGCCTACAAGCCTGCATCATAAGTAAAGCATTACGCAGACACTTAAATTCGGTCATTCCGACAAATTCATGTCACGGGGGCTAGTGGGTTTACAGGTATGTTCGGATTCTTATAACCGATCACTTACTTGAAGGCTGGACGATATTAGTTTCATGGCCTCCCCGAACCCAACTCGGGCAGCTTCGACGTATGTGTCAGCCGAGCATAGAGCATTGAATTCTTGTCCGGAGAATGCTGGGTGGCACAGGGCTTCTCGTCACTGCCGGTCACCCATCGCGCTCTTTGCCTCGGATTTACTAACTAATACCGCTTCTCAGGGGCCTGATTGACCACAGGGACCTCCGCAGCAGGTTGAGCATGAGCCGAAGATCTGGAGTCGTGAGCATTGCTGGACACCCTGGTAACATTCTCGGCATGAGATGGTTGAATTCGTTGCCGAAGTATTTCGACATGATATCTCCTATGAGGCCCTATTGATTGTAATGATATATTAAGCAGCCGAACAAAGTACCTTTTAGCTGAGCGAGTGGTCGGGACTGTCCCCACGACTAGCTCATTTGACGGATCTCTGTTGTTTTCCGATCCAGGCATTGCCGCTGTGGCCAATGCATGTCACGTGGACCGACGATGCTTGGGAGCAGGAGCCGGCGCATTTGGGTCGTTGGAGGATACTTGCCTTTTGTAGGACAATTTTTTCTTCTACTTGCCCATAGTAGGGGAAGGGAATGATCCGGGGTAATCGGTTATGATTGCCACCTTGGATAGGTCGAGGCTCTCTTTGTAGAAGACCCCGTCCTTGAAATCAATTGACAAATCCTGGTCGTCATGAACTCCGAGATCATCGTCACGAGAATAGTTCTCGGGTTGGGGGCCGGACAGTTAACTGTCTTGACAAAGCTCCTCCAATCGTGTATACATTGATTAAAGGCTTCGATCAGAAAGCGATAAATGTAAAATCCGAAGTCGGGTCACAAAGTTGAAGGGCTCACCTGTTCGATGGGACTGTGACTTGAGTAGACCTCCTTGGTCGGTTGCCGAACAAAGTCTTCTTTCTCCCCTTTTGTATAGGTCGGGAAGTGTAGCTACTAATGCTGCTTGATTGGAGGGGCCCAGCCATCGAGAGCGAGTTGAGTCGCTTCTCCCGTTGTAACACTACAAAGGGTGTATTCCGTGCCGAAGGGGCTGGACATATTAGGTGATGGCGACGACCATCACATGTATCATGATCAACTTGATGAGCTAGCAGCCTCACGTGGCCAGCCAAGTGTTGCACTTCAGCACCGTCCTCTTGGTATGAGCTCTTCAAGGGGGTGTCGGAGTATTTTGGGCAAGCCCCTCCGAGATGGATCGAATAGGGGAACGTCCTTGATATAGAACCATTCCGAAGACCATTCTTCAGACTCCTTCAGTGTTCCCACTGGATACCCCGTGCCCACTGTGCGGCATATTTCGGCTCCTCCGGCGTCTAAAATTGTCTTGTCCCAAGTGTGAGGGATGAGGTGGAAGTACTTCCTCCACAATTCAAACTATGCGTCGCAGCCCAGGAACATCTCACAAAAGGCAACGAAGCCCGAGATATGCAGAATGGACCTTGGGTGAGATGATGAAGCTGGATCCCATAGAATTCCAATAATCCCCTCAGGAATGGATGAATGAGGAACCCAAGACCCCGCAAGTGGAAGGGCATGAAACATACATGCTCTCCCCTTTGAGGATTGGGGAATTTTTCCGCGAAGGCTTCGTCGTTGAATGAAGTCAAACCGGCGGCGGTAACTGCTAGATCAGAGGAAGGAAGATACGCTTGGGCCTCGAGTTTGCCTAGTCGAAGGAGGGATACAGAGCAGCTTGTCCAATCCCCAGGATGGGAGAGGTAAGGGTGCGAGGAAGAGATGGTGGTGCTTGCCATGTTCTTGTGGTGATGTCTCGCTGAAGGTTTTTCCGATGAGGAGGAAGAGGATGTGGCCTAGACCATGATTCAATTTGTTTAAATGGGTGGTGCCTCCTTTGTGGGAGGGGCAGTTTTGTAAAAAGCTACTAAATCGCTCGTCTTCCCTTAGTGTGCAAGGATCGAGAAGCGCTGACAGTTATACAATGAACCCTGTAAGTTCGTGATGCTTGGGATTTTGCCAATGACAGGACGGTTGCCGAACAAGAAGGGATATTGGGAGTCGCCTCGCAAGCCGAAGACTTCGACGCTCAAGATTGTCCGGATATTATACCTCTGCATTGGAGGCTAGTCCGGGGGCTACTGAGGGAGTCCTGGTTTAAGGGGTCCTCGGGTGGCAGACCTATTTCTCATGGGCCGGACTATGTGTGCCGCTGGCCGAGCATTGGATGATCAAAGGCCCCATTGACACGATGGAAGCTTCAAGGAGTCGTGCCGTGTCTTCCAAGTTTTCGACAGTAGATAGGCATGTTTTTCCTTTGTTGTGAAACCAACCATGTGTAAACCCTAGTACACCCCGGTGCCTATTTGAATCGGGAGGGTTTTAGATCATAGGGCAGAGAAACTCATCTAGGGTTTTAGATAATCATACTCGAGGTAGATTAACTCTGTAACATTCATATCATCAATAAAATCAAGAAGGACGTAGGGTTTTACCTCCATAGGAGGGCCCGAACCTGGGTAAACATCGTGTCCTTCGTCCCCTATTACCATTGATCCTAGTCTCGCAGCTCGAGACACCCTACCCGCGATCCGACAGTTTTTACACCAACAATCGTGTCTTCATGTAGTTTTCTCTTTCAACAATTGCTTCTACAATTATTGCTAATGCACAGCTCTAAATTAAAGCAATTACGTGGTATTTAATGATTGACACATAGGTCATACAATAAATTAAATACAACCCTATGGCTCCTGCCGGTTGCTGCACTCATCATGTAGATCGTGAAAACTATTACAAGACATGATCGTCTCATACATCAACCATATATAAAATGACATCTTGGCCATATCATATCACAACATGCCCTCCAACAACAAGTTAGACGTCATCTACTTTATTGTTGCAAATTTTACGTGGCCACTATGAGCAACTAGCAAGAACTGTTATTGCCTACACAAAGCCACAACAGTGATATTCAAGTTTTAGTTGAACCTAGTACAAGGACCGCTAATGTCAAATCGAATACAATTAAAGTGGGAGATACAGACACCCGCTAGCCAACTTATGCAATAAAAGTTCCATGTCAGTCGGTGGAACCGATCTCTTGTGCAAGGAAAAGTAAAGTTGGGCAAGTCAATCCCAGAATAACCCCGACATCAATACCCATATCTTCTTTGTTATCTACTTGTGCATATCATCTACCATAGACATAGCTCCGATACCACTATTGGGGAATGAAGCATGGAAAGCAAAAAGAATCCTACAAACACCCAAGATCTATCTATGGAGATGCATAGCAATGAGACGGGAGAGTGTGTCTACGTCCCCTCGTACACCATTAAGTGAAAGCGTATATAACGCGTTTGATGTAGTCATACTCTTCACGATCCAGTCGTGATATGATCCGATCTAGTGCCAAAAGAACGACACTTCCATGTTCGGCACACGTGCGGCTCGATGACGTGTCCACCTCCTTGATCCAACAAGCCAGGGTGGAGTAGTAGATGATACTGAAAATGCACAAGTATAGGGGATTCCAACACTATTCGAGGGAAGTATTTTACCCAAATTTTTGATGAAACACAAGGGGAGCCAAAGAATATTTATTGATCTTATCAGTTGAGTTATCAATTCAATCACACCAGGATTACTCTGTCACAAAGATTTAGTATCATGGCAATATAGTAATAGGAACAACAATAGTAACAACAGCACTTTTGTAGTGATGGTAACAATAGTAGCAGCAAAAGTAACTTAGCAAGATTCAGTATGTAAAAGCGTAGGCCCTAGATAAGTGATGGATAATGATTTCAATGGCATTCATCATGTAATAGTTACTCACTCGAGCGACACAGAACTAGCTCCAATTCATCAATGTAACGTTGCCATGTATTCCGTATATAGTCATATGTTCTTATAATAAGAATTTGCATGACATCTTTTGTCCTACCCTCTGGTGGTAGCGGGGTCTATAAGGAAACTAAGGCATATTAAGGCCTCCTTTTAATAGAGAACCGGAACAAAGCATTAACACCTGGTGAATACATTAACTCCTCAAACTATGGCAATCACCGGAAAGAATACGAATTATTGTCACCTTGGGGTATGCAGATCATGACACGTAATAGGTGCATACAACTTGCAAGATAGGATCTATAACACTCTTATATCCATGAAAGCATAATAGTTTCTGATCTGAAATCATGGCACTCGGGCCCTAGAGACAAGCATTAAGCATATCAAAGTCATACTATCATCCATCTCAGAACATAGTGCATACTAGGGATCAAGCCCTATAAAAAACTTGATTATGTGATCAATATCATCGAATCCCATCACCTTCTAGCAAGCCTAGAAAGGAATTAGTCACTCCCGACTGTCAGCGTCATGGGGATGAATCCCCCTCTTCGGAGCCCCAAACAGACTCCAGATCAGCCCTCCCGAGGAAGAATAGGTGGTGCTGGCGGCTCCGTCTCCTAAAACACGATGAAAAATTCTCTCCGATTTTTTCTCCGGAAATAGGAATGTATATGACCCGAATTAAGGCTTGTCGAGCCACCAGGTGGCCCAAAGCCATCAGGGCACGCCTAGGGGGTTGTGGCGTGATACCTCTCCAACGTATCTATAACTTTTGATTGTTCCATGCTGACATATTGTAATTCTAGGATACTTTTGGGGTATTTATTTACCAATTTATGATATTTTTGAGCACTAACCTATTTACCCAATGCCTAGTGTTCCTGTTTTCTATGTGTTTTTGCATTTTCAGAGTTACCATACCAAACGGAGTCCAGTTGCCACGAAACATTTTGGTGATTTTTTCTGGACCAATACAAGAGCTAGAAGCTTCGGATGAGTGCCAAGAGGTGCACCAAGGGCCCACCACATATCCAGTCGCCGCCCTAGGGGGGCCGTAGCCAGATGTGTGGTGGCCCCCTAGAGCACCTCCCAATGTTGTTCTCTGACCTATCAATTCTCATATACCCTAGAAACATCAGAAGAGCTCCCAAAACATTTTTTCCGCCGCCGCAAGTCTCAGTTCCGACGGGTGGCCATCTACAACTCCGTTCTGGCACCCCACCGTAGGGGAGATCGATCACGGAGGGCCTCTTCATCAACTTTGCTGCCCTCATCATGATATATGAGTAGTTCGCCACACACCTATGGGTCCGTAGCTAGTACCTAGATGGCAATCTCTCTCTCTCTCTCTCTCTCGATCTTCAATGCAATGTTTCGCATCTTTGCCTTGACATATCTGATGTAATCCCTTTGTATGGTGTATTTGTTGGGATTTGATAAATTGTGAGTTTATGTTCAGATTATTCATGAAAAGTATTTGAGTCAAACCTGATTACTATGATTCTTGTTTGCATGATAAACATAGCTTCGTAATGCTCTCTCATATATTGAGATAGTTTGGCCAACTAGATTGATATTTCTTCAGTGGGAGTGGTGCGTTGTAGTAGGTTCAGCCTAATGAGTTTCTATATCCCAATGACAGAAGGGGACAAGTTTCGTCTTTGTGTTGTTACTACTAAAGATAAAACGATGGGGTTTATTCATATCAGATGAGTTTCCTTTTTCTAAATCATGTCATCGTTCTCCAAGCATTACTCTGTTTGTCATTAACTTAATACATAGAGAGGCAAGCATAGAAGCGCTCTTGAAGTGGAGTAATAGTAGTACGTGCAGGCAGGGTCGTCCAATTTGCTTGTGGATGTGATGCATGTATACACATGTTCATTGCCGTGAACATCGCATAATTATTCGTTTTTCTATCAATTTCCCAACAGTAATTTGTTTACCCACGATATGCTTTGCTTATGATAGATGCCACTAGAGAACTCTACAGCCCCCGGGTCTATTCACTTATATAGTCACAAATGCTGTCATTACCTTGCTGTTATGTATTACCTTTTATTTTATTTTGCACTTTACTATTATCTACACAACTCACTTTCTTGCAAACAATGAGATCAAGGGGATTGACAACCCTCTTGTCGGCATTGGGTGCAAGTTGTTTGTTCTTTTGTGTGCAGCTTTTGAAGATAGTTGAAGATTGGTATTCCTATTGGTTCGATAAACCTTGGTTTCATAACCAAATTGAATACTTAACCACTTTGTGCTGCGATTACCCATTCCTCTTCCCTAAAAATCCAACACAGATCACGAGTATTAGGAAGGATTTCTGGCGTCGTTACCCGGGAATACCATTACCAACTAACAAAATTTGGAGGACCAAACAACTTGGAGGACCCTGCCTGGAAATCCTTCACTTGTTCTTCTTTTTATTAGTTCACTTGTTCTTCTTTTTATTTGTTGTTATATTTATTTTGCCTCGTAAAAATCAGGAATACAAAAAATATTTACCTTCGCTAGTTACTAGTTTGCTTTACTTGCTAGTTTACTTGTCGTTCTAGTTTTGCTTCTGTGGTCACAATGTCTCAAGATACTACTAAGTTGTGTGATTTCTCACATACTAATAATTAAGTTTTTACTAGTACTGCTATACCACCCACCACTAGTGCGGAGGCATTTGATATTTATACTGTATTGCTCAATCTTGTCATGAAAGATCAATTTTCGGGAAGTCCTAATGGGGATCCCTCATCACATCTTAATACCTTTGTTGAATTATATGATATGCAAAAGAAAATGGATATGGATAATGGTATTGTGATATTAAAATTATTTCCTTTTTCACTAAGAGACGAAGCAAAAGCTTGGATTTCATCTTTACCTCGTATTAGTATTGGAACGTGGGCTAAGTGTAAAGATGCTTCTATTGCAAAGTATTTTACCTCCTACTAAGATTATTGATACGTCTCCAACGTATATATAATTTTTGGTTGTTACGTGCTATTATATTATAAATCTTGGATGTTTTACAATCATTCTAATACAACTTTATATCATTTTTTGGAACTAACCTATTGACATAGTGCCAAATGCTAGTTGTTGTTTTTTGCTTATTTTTTACATCGTACAATATTTGTACCAAATGAATCCAAAACACCGTCAAATTTTTTGGAGATTTTATTTGGGCCAGAAGACACTTGGAGGACCAAATAAGTGCTATAGAGGAGGGCCGAGGAGGCTACAAGACACCAGGCCACGCTAGAGACCCTTAGCATGCCCTAGTGGGTTGTGCCCTCCTCAGGACGCCTCTCCTCCCCTTATAATATCTATAAATACCCAAATATTCCAAAAACCTTAGGGGTGTTGACGAAACACAATTCTAGCCGCCAAAAGTTCCAGAACCACGAGATCCAATCTAACACCATCATAGAGGGATGCATTGTCTTCATGGGTGCCTCTCCAATGATGCGTGAGTAGTCCACCATATACCTATGGGTACGTAGGCAGTAGCTAGATGGCTTCCTCTCTCTCTTTTGATTCTGAATACAACGGTCTCTTGGAGATCTATTTGATGTAATGACTTTTAGTGGTGTGTTTGTTGGGATACGATGAATTTTGAGTTCATGATCAGTTTATATCGATCAATATTATTTGAGTCTTCTTTGATCTCTTATATGCATGATTACATATAGCCTCATATTTCTTCTTCGAATCTTTGGTTTTCTTAGGCGAACTAGATCGATTTTTCTTAGGTGTACTGAAGGGGCAGCGAGGCACACAAGTACTGTTTCTATTAAGGATAACAAGATGGGGTCTATTCCTACATGAATAGATCTTGTCTACATCATGTCATCATTCTTATTGCATTACTCTGTTTCTCCATGAACTTAATACACTAGATGCATGCTACATATCGGTCGATGAGTTGAGTAATAGTAGTAGATGCAGAATCATTTTGGTCTACTTATCTTGGACGTGATGCCTATATAATGGTCATTTCCTAGGATATCATCATGATTATTTGATCTTCTATCCACTAGTGAAACCTACAGCCCCCGGTTATACTTTTCCAACATATTGCTTTCTGATCTATCTTTTTACTGCTTTTGTCTTTAGATCTATTATCCCAAAAACGAACAAATAGCTTGCTGCACTTTTTATTTACCTCTTTTATTTTGTGTTCTTGTGAGATCTATTTATCTGATCTACTACACCTAATCCATCTTTTTACCGTTGAGAGATTGACAACCTCTCTTACACGTCGGGTTCCAAGTATTTGTTCTTTGTGTGCAGGTACCATTTACATAGCGTTGCGTGGTCTTCATCATAGGTTCGATACGTTGGTTTCATAACTAATGGAAATACTTACTGTAGCTATGCTGCATCATGCCTTCCTATTTGGGGAAATACCAACACAGTCTCAAGCCACGTTAAAGGAATTTCTAGTGCCATTGCCGGGGAGGAGGTGCAGATGTAGTGTCTCTTCAATGTGCCAATCTTTGACGCCGGGGAGACATCATCAACATCTATCAGGTTCCTAATCACAAATCTCATCTCCTTGCACTTTACATTATTTGGCATTTTCCTCTCGTTTTCCTCTCCCATACTTCACAAAATTTGTCATTTTATTCGCCCACTTTTTCGTTTGCCTTTTTCTCGCCAGACCTCTTGTATGCTTGCAATATTGTTTGAGTAATCATGATGACTCAAGAAAATACCAAATTGTGTGATTTTTCTAATACCAACAACAATGATTTTATTATCACTCCGATTGCTTCTCCCGCCACTAATGTGGAGTCTTCTGATATTAATGTTGCTTTGCTGAATCTCGTCATGAAAGATCAATTTTCTGGTAGTCCTAATGAGGATGTCGCGTCCCATCTATGTGGACAATGATACTGTGAAGTTGAAATAATTTCCTTTTTGTTGCGAGATCATGCAAAAATCTGGTTTACTTCTTTGCCTCGTAATTGTATTGATTCTTGGGATAAGTGCAAGCATGCTTTTATTACTCAGTATTTTACACCCGCGAAAATTATTTCCCTTCGAACTCAAATCATGAATTTTTAGAAACTTGAGCACGAACATGTTGCACAATGTTGGGAAAGAATGAAATTAGTGCTAAGAAAATGTCCTACTCATGGTTTACATCTTTGGATGATCATACAATTTTTTTATGCGGGATTGAATTTTGTCTCTAGAAATCTTTTAGATTCCGCTGCCGGTGGTACTTTTATGGAAATTACTTTGGGTGAAGCAACAAAGTTGCTATATAATATTATGGCAAACTATTCACAATGGCATACTAAAAGAGCACCTACAAGTAAGCTAGTTAATTTGGTTGAAGAAATTAGTACTTTGAATAAAAATGTTGATGCTCTTATGAAGTTGGTTGCTGGTAAAAAATGCTCCTATTGACCTTAGTGATATGCCTTTTCTACTTTGATTAAGAAAAATAGTGATTTTGTAGAGGTGATCTTCATCTCGCGAAACAATTTCAATAACAATGCTTATAGAGGTAATTTTAATCCTAGGACTTTTCCTGGAAATTCCTCTAATAAGTATGGTAATTCCTATGATAATTATTCTCACAATAATAATAGTAA